>CM068372.1:148145216-150645216 GCA_034769895.1 Magicicada septendecula
TTATCTGTTTTATTGTACGTTCTACACGGGCACTTCTTGCCTTCCTCCATTCCCTCCAATAATGTCAGTACACAGCTCTCATGCCCCGGTCTCGAGAAGTTAAGTACCTTGGGCTCCACGTAGATCGTCGTCTCACCTAGCGGACTCACTCCGAGCAAGTAGCCCGTAAAACCGCCAATCGTTTGTACACACTCCGTCCCCTGCTTTGCAGCAAATTCAAGACCCGCCACCTAGGGAAACTCATCGCCACCACCTATGTGGTGCCGATAGTTACCTACGCGATTCCCGTATGGGGCTACTTGGCCAAGACCCATAAGCGAAAGCTTCAGTCTCTCCTGGCCCGAGGATTGCGCTGGGCGTGTAAATCCCACTACCTGACTTCTAATACAGTAATCCGAGAATTCCTGAGTGGCCGTTCCCTGAACGCTACATACGGACACTTTCCCGAAAGTTTTATCGCCTCTGTGCCCGCTTCGAGGACAATCACGTAATTAGTGCCTTCGGTCACAACCTATCTGTGTCAGGTGAATCTTGAACCCGGCCTCGGCGTAGACTCACCCTCAATTAGGTAACTAATTGAATCCCACGGCCGGTAGCAGGCCACACCAACAAAATCCACAATATCTACGGTCCCTGCAGCATGAGCTCTACACTGGAGCTCGGGGCACAGCATACGAGAGGGCGACGGGCTTTCCCTTCGTCCCGCACAATCCCTCTCCTCTCTGACGTAGAATATGACGCATTAACGTTATTTTCCGAGTTTTTATACTACTCCACACAGCGGTAGGCTACTCTTTCTAGCTCTTCAGAATACATTTATCAGAGTGAAAACATGTAGATATAAAAAGTCGCTGTCCCACGGTAACCGTTATTCTCTAGTTTGTACACACCGGTAAGCGTTGTAAACGTACGCTCTAACTACAGTTCACGTTGCTCCGAGATAAGAAATGATGTTTGTTCACCGACTGTCTTACGTCTGTCTGCCTAAAGAAAAATTCAACCTACTTTGTCTGGTAAAGTCTACAAATTTATACAGTTATCACAAATCGATACAAACGCGCTCAGAAACCATATTGCAGTGAAGATAAAAATATATCTTTATTATATAGCCGCGTAAGCGATACCCGCTAGATAAGGACAGTCGTGACTTTAACACATTAAATTCTACTGACTACGATGTAGAGAGCGGACGAACGGTTCTCACATTTTGTTATAACGTTCTTACACTTTCGTCTGTTACTATATACTGAAATCATTTTGTTCTAGCAGTGCGGTAATCGGAAAAAACGATAGAGCTATTCTTAAGCACGTTACAGTTCAGCCTTATTGGAAGGAGAAAACTTATATAAAGTACACGAAAGGATCATAGAAACTTATAGAAAGGATTTTTTATTGTTTTTTCAACTCTTCATAAATTTTAAACTGACATCGTCTACATGAGAAGTAGCAATTCCGTTTCAAGAAACCACTGCACAACAACGACGGAAGCAGGATAGGACTGTAGGTGGAAAAGACATAATAAGTTACATCGAACCAAACACAATGACATGGAACGAACACATCACACACGATGCGAGGTGAACATCAAGAGCAAATGATTGGAGTCTGCAGGAAGAAAAAGACCTCCGATATTTTGGAGGATGATGTAGACGAAACAATAGAAAAACCGAATCTACAAGATGGAAATAACGAAAATACATGCAGATAGAAACACTGGTTGGTGTTTGAGATGTGAACAATGGATATAGATGGAATAGCCAAGTCAGAAATACATTATTAATGTTGCATGCACATTATTCGAACGGTTAGCAGTATGTAGTTTGTTAATGAAAAAACAAAATCTGAATTTGGTGTTGATTTTTTGTTATTTCATAATCATATGCAAGTTTTCTTTACGGCTGTCGCCACTTCTTGCAACCCCTGCAGTCCGTCCACATTCGCCATACTCCAGTCCACTATCTTCTAAAGCGATATTGACTTCTGTGTTCCAACACTTCCTCGGTCTGCCTCTTCTCCGTCTGTATAGGGGAGTCTATACGGTTACTCGTTTAGGCACCTCTTGTCGTCCATCCCCTGCATTTGGCCATAACACCTCAATATCTTGCACTCTGTGGTTTCAAGTTATTAAATATCGGATGTCCTGTTGTTTAAAATATTTTATTATTGTTAATCTCAGGGTTGTTTTTGTTTAATATTGGGTCTTGCAATCTGTTGATTATTATTATTCAAGCTCGTATTTTATTATTATATGGTTGTTTAGTGACTTATTCCACTCAATTCAACCTATTGTTGAATCCAGTAATGAATAAGTCGGTTACTTACACTCTTGTTCGACGTTTTAATTGTCAGTTTAATTGGTTTAATTAAATGTATTTTATTCACTGCTTAGAATTGTTCCAATCGAAGTTCCGTTGACTCTCCGTTGAACAGCGGTGGTGAGAAGATCAGTAATGTCCGGCCTATACACTAACATAAACATACACAAACATGATATTTATGATAACTTATACTTTGTAATAATATATATAGGTCAGTACGGTTGTAAACAATCACTCAATTTGAATGATTCGCACTGTAAGTATGGTACCAACCGTCTCGTTCTTCTCACTAAGCTGCATTTACTGATTACAATAAAAGTCAACTCTTTCAAAGGTAAAAATAACAATGATGATTTATTCAATTCTAAAACAATGAAATTTAATACAATAATATGGTTTGCTCTTCTTTCTGGTTAACAATTAATATTTAAATTCGAACATGGACTCTAAAACATTTAAAAAGCTCAAGTTGGCATGACTGCCTTTGGTTAGTCACAAAATGTGTTGACAAACAAATAGGTTATGTAGTGTTATTAAACTTGTAATGTCATTAATAATTGTAGTAGTGGTAGTAGTAGGTTCTTTGAGTCTGCAAAATACACATATTTGATAAAATTGCTACGGCTATAACAAGTATATAAGATATGAATTCATGGATTATTAATTAAAAATTATAAAATATGAACAACTGTTCATGGTTAGACATAGGCTTTAAATATAGTTTAGTGCAACCTTGTTTGGTTAAAAGTTATTGATTAATTGTTAATAAGTGATAATAATCATTATAATTCAATGTCAAGGGTTATGATCATCTCCAAAACTGGATGTACCTATTTCAGGTAATGGTAATTCATTGATTATATTTATATCACTCTCTGGTGTAACTCTTAATTAATTTTAGAAACAAAATATTCAACACTCTTATCTGGCTAATAGAATTAGGGCACATACTCCCTTCATTGATGATACAATGTCTTTAATTATTCTAAACATTCATGTTATACAAATCGTTAAAATTGTCGTTAATTATATCGTTCAACTTTGACATTGTTTATTTGTATTTTGAGATCCCTTCCTTTAGGAATAGGATATTTAATTGCTTATCGTATGTTAATTCAAGTCGCTATTAGCGTTCAGTTATATTTCTTATCATACCATCATAATATAATAGCTGTGGGTATTTGATACTTGCGTAACTGGTCGTTCGTAGTGTTTACACTTTTTTCTTTTTAAACTTTTTAATTAATTAAAATTTTGTTTAATTAATTAATTAATTAAATTTTATCACTGCACTGCACTCACTCCTATGCGCATGTACTCCGAATTAGTTTCACTTAAAAATATACTGCACTATTTCTTCAGTGGATATAACCTACATTCCCGGTTTGAGGTTAACGTGTGTTTACATCTGGTTGCTGTCAAAAGCACGTTTTTCTGGAGATACGACGAGCATGCAGTTCGCTTCGTGGGTGGTGAAAGACTGGCTTCGCTTCCTTTGTCGGAATGATGAATCTCGGATTTTTTATAGGCTCTGATTGGTCAATTTATTTTAATTCGTCTATCTCCGGTGGGCTTCGTCAAAACAGACGCCTTCAAGCGCGTCAATTTTTGGGAACAAGATTAAAAATTTCTGGTCGACATACCCACGCGGAAGGGTCTAGCATTATACAATTATTTTTATAAGTCCAATATCTTACTTATAATTGTACTGATGACATTGTGATTACCCTCATTGTTTATAATTTTTTATGACGATTAAATTGAATCCCCTCATCATATATTTCGGATTCGGGGTTGCTGAATTCGCACTTGGTATTTATACTTAGTGTCCATTAAGCCATTAATTATTAATAATATATTGTTTTTATTCCATTTTCCATGGTAATAACTTGTTCTTAATCTACTGTACAATTTTCACTTAAAACTATGTCCGTTTTCATAGATTCGACCTTAAGCTTATGATTATACATTTTTGTTTTTCTTATATTCTATTAATAACAACATTTAATTAAGGGGGGATTGTAGTCCCTATACCGGCTATGTTAATTTGGCCAACTTTGTGTTCCTTTTTCTCAAAAACTATTTGACCAAATAACCTGAAATTATTACACAGTATAGGTATGCATGTTATAGTTTTATTGGACCACTTTCATGGTTCTAATATTTTTGACCCCCCCCCTAAAAAAAAATTTTTTTCCAAGGTTTAAAAAAAGTGCATTTTTTTTAATAGACTTCTGGCAATATTGTTTTTTACAACAAGCATATTTGTATGAAAGTGGTCCGATGCATGTACATTGACGAGTTTCAGCTACTGTAAAAATTTCAGCTTGATACCTTTTGCGGTTCCTGAGAAAAAGGAACATTTGTGAAGAAAAAATTAATTTTTGGAAAAACGGGTTTTAATGTCAAAAGTACATAATTAGTGATTACAATTATTACAATTACCAAAAAATTATAAATAGCTTTTTAAAACATCCCAGGTCCATATTGTGGGTCTTCCTCAGCATCTTCTAGCTTCTTTTTTTCATGTCTAATTCTTTTTCTTCTTTTTCTTGTGCCTTCCTTTAATTTGCCCTCAGCAGCTGCAATTCGATGGCTATCAATTGTCTGCAATCGCTTTAGGCAACAGTCACTTATCTTCAATCCTAAATGTTTTAAAACATCAGCTTTGCCTAAGGCACCTTTGTTAAATGCTAAAATAGCATCATATACCCCAAGTTTCAGAGTAACAAAACCAACATGAATGGTTTTCGGAATTCTTTTCCACACTAATGAATTGAACGACTCATTGGGGTTTTGCGTCAGGCCAAGAGTGCATCTTTTTAATAAATTTTCATTGGATAAGTCTCGAAAAATAGGTTTTATTTCTTCTAAAACAGCAGGTGGTAAAGAATGTTTATGTTTACTTAGTTTTTGAAATGATGCTGAAGTTTCTGGTTCTGTAAAACTGTTTTCACTCTGACTTAGAATGTTTTCTGGTTTGTCAATTAGGTTAGGCCTGTCTTTTGTTTTTGTGTATTGGTTATGAACAAATTTGTGCTTTTTAAACAGTCTATTAGATCGTGGCATAATTATTATTATATTATATTATTATAAACTTATCACAGTAAAAAACTAACAAAAACTTTCCGTAGCACTGTTTCCAAAACACACAACAAAACAAAATTCTATTTCAGTTCAGCATGTAAACAGAAAGGTGTACCAATGAACACTCAGTGTGGCCAACTTACAAAAAGATGTTAGTAAAATGTAATAAAAAAACTAATTCAAATACACAAATACAGTACATCTATTACCGGTACAAAACAAGCACTTAGTAATATACTACACGTAAGGAAGTCAAATTCTGGCAAAACATCATATGTTAAAAATATCGGAGTGGAGAGCCATACATGACTTCCATATTCTAAGATTTATAATCTGAAATATGCTTGCCTGCCAAGCACGATATATTTTCTAATATATACATAATTTACATTAAAATGAAAAAATTATAATTTTATTGCCTGGCAACAAAATTATTTTATTTTCAACAATTAGCATTGTTTGAAAAAGTTTAAATGAATTTTCAAGTACTTTACTCTTGTTAAAACGTAAAAGGTTGCAGGTAAACTACCCCTTCCCCTTAACCGATCTTCACCAAAATCTAATGGCCTTGAGTCCTCTACAATTCACTGACGTATGCAAAAAATTATTTGATTCTGTTTGAATTTGCGGCAGTTATCGTTTGCCATAGAAAATACGCTTGATAAAAAACGTTGCAGGTAAACTACCCCTTCCCCTTAACCGATCTTCACCAAAAACAGTAAGTCTTGAGTACTCTACAAATCAGGGCTGTATGCAGAAAATTATTTGATTCTGTTTGAATTTGCGGCTGTTATCGTTTGTCATAGAAATACCCTTGTTAAAAAAACGTTGTAGGTAAACTACCCCTTTCCCTTAACCGATCTTCACCAAAAACAATAGGTCTTGAGAACTCTACAATTTAGGGCTGCATGCAAATAATCTTTTGATTCTGTTTGAATTTGCGGCTGTTATCGTTTGCCATAGGAAATACCCTTGTTAAAACATAAAACGTTACAGGTAAACTACCCCTTTCCCTTAACCGATCTTCACCAAAAACAATAGGTCTTGAGAACTCTACAATTCAGGGCTGTATGCGAAACATTATTTTATTCTGTTTGAATTTGCGGCTGTTATCGTTTGCCAAAAAAAAAAATTTCCCTTGATAAAAAAAAACCGTTGCAGGTAAACTACCCCTTTCCCTCAACCGATCTTCACCAAAAACAATATGTCGTGAGTACTCAACAAGTCAGGGCTGTATGCAAAAAATTATTTGATTCTGTTTGAATTTGCGGCAGTTATCGTTTGCCATAGAAAAAAAATCTACAGACACACACACAGACACACACACAGACAGACACACAGACAGACACACACACAGACACTTTTCGGAAAACGACTTTTTTTCATGTTTTGAGTGTAGTAGAATCAGAATCTGCAATAATCTCGAACACGATTTTTTTTGCCATCACCATACTTCCATTCCTTAAGGAATATGGAAGTAAAGAAGTAAAATTAATAAAAATATTTCTAGTTGTCATAGAAACGTGATTTAGGCATTGTTGGAAAGCGGGAATTTCAAACATTTGTATAAGGTTAAAATTTCAAATTTGATTTTTTTGTCGACTTTTCACTACAATCCCCCTTAAGTTCTAACATGGTATATTTATACATTGATGGGTTAAGTCACTACTGGCAGTGTTCTTTTTCCCTACATTATTAGTTTAGTGCCTTAATTATAGTTTATTAATTAGGCTTGTCATACTTTTATGGAGTTACCTTGCTGTATGTTTGGTACTCTTCATATACTATTCGGATTATTCTCCAAATGATAGTTAAAATAGTCACAATGGTATTGTTATTATTGTGATGCAGTTCATTCTGCATTTGATTCTGTTATCATCTTGGTTTAGTAGCTGTCAACTTTACTTGCAGCTAGTTGTTACAATAGTTTTGTTGTAATTACATTTATATGGATTATTTAGATAGTTATTTTGGTTGCATTTGTTCATCTGAACAGTATTCTGTCTTACTTCAGGTTGTTAGTTGAGTTACTATCTTTGTATAATAAGTTTATAACATAATTTTGGTTGCATAATGTATCTTTGCTATTACAAGCATATTGTCATATTTGGATTACATAAATATAGCTCTTATATTTAATTATTCTATTATCTACCATGTACAAAACATTCCTTATATTATCTAGTTACTTCCTAGCTCAATACATTTTGGTCTAATATTGTTTTGATTTTGTTTTCATTAAGTTTTATTGAAAACTGGATGCCCAGATTAGTTGTAGGTTCAGTAAGCAGTAAAGTGTTGCTGCTGGCTGTGTATTTCTACATTAATCTTGTTGAATGGTTTTCATTCAATGGTTGTACATTGGTTATTATTACTGCACCTTTAGTTTACTCTTGTATTGCCTTATTTATTGTTAATTAGTGGGTTTGTACTAACATCACTCCCACTGTACAATTGGTCATTCATATCTTGGAACCTAGTCTTCTGTTTATTTTATAACTACACATCATTTAGCTACAATAAACTTATCTTATTCTTATTCAGTTTACTTGTGACTCTTTATTTACAGTATTTAGTCCTTATTGATAATAATGTGTTTTACATAGACAATGAATGTATTCATTAAATGAGTTGTGGTCAGTGTTGACTTTACCATACAGCTTAGGGATTTATATCATGTAATTAATTAACATTTCTTCTTTCTTCTTAATACAATTATTCTTTTAAAGGTTTATGTTAGTTTGTTATAATTCAATTTCTTTCCCTTTTTCTTGTGTTTGATCTGGATATCTTCCTTCTTCTTTCTCCACTGATCTCTTTCTCACTCTTATTCATTTTATACATGATGTGGTTTTCACTTGTCTTCTTCACATTGTTTCTTCCTTCTTCTTTCTTGAAGTCGTTATTGTTGTGTTCTTCTCCCTGATTCTTCTTTCTTCTTTGTTCTCATGTTCTTCTCACTGATTCTTCATTCTTCTTTTGTTTTCTTTTGTCCTTCTCACTGATCCTTCATTCTTCTTTCGTTGTCTTTTGTCCTTCTCACTGATCTATTGGGTAAGGTATGTCAGTCGTCTCGTCTTTATTCATATTTCTTCTTTATTGGTGCATTTACTAGTGATTTCTTTTCAATGATGCTTCACTTATTTAAACTTATGGTACTTTCTTCTTCTGTATCCATGGTGGTATTCTAGACCTTTTAATGTATTTTTACTAGTGGTGGCTTTTAAATTAATTTTCGGTACGTTGGTGGATGTGGTGTTATATGTACCGTTACAAAGTATATCAGTATTGATTCTCATGCGTCTTTTTATTTATGAATTCCTTAGTGTGTCAGTCCTCATCAACTGGCATCATATACACCAGTACTTCATTTCCATAGCTTGTATTTTCAGGCCTTCGTTTGAGATCAATAGCATCCTGGGCATACTGTGAGCAAGCCTCACCCCCTCCACCAGGACTTTTAGTCCTTACAATAACAACAGCAACTAAGAATGGAAAAGTAAATTCTAGCCATAATCACTATCTTTCTAAACGACTATTCAGTAGTCCTTCCTCAAGTGTTTACGTTTTAATAATAGAGGGTGGAAGGGATGAGAAGGGGATAGGTGGTTGGATAAAACTGGACCAGAGGAGGGGTGCAAAACATGTACAGCCCGTAGACGGCCTCAGACTGGAGTGTCTTACCACGTCCATAGCAGCACTTACCCAAGAGGTTCTTCTGCTTTGGTTCTTGTTTTTTTAGAATCAGCATCCAACTTGGAGCAGATCTAGTACAGTATGATACATTTTCACTGTACACTAACAATACAGACAAATACGATTCACTCGGATCTTGCGTATTTATCATATTTTTTGTAAGTTAATGTATTTGTTAGGGTAAGATCGTTTTCTCATTTTCCCTCATTTTTTCGTTGCACCGACGTGCCCAGTGTGCCCGCTTATAAAATCGGACTGTGTACTTTAGATGCAACTTTTTTATTAATTTCCCATAATTTAGCACCGCATGTAGCAATACTTTCTACGATGGTTTTTTTATATCCTTATTTCGGTGTTCCGAGAGATATCGTTATCTTCACAAGATAAGTTTTTGTAATATATAAACCAATTTATAATAATCCCTACGTTTATGTCAGCTTTTCTAAGTATTAAGTTACACCTGAGCTTCCTGCTACTAGGTGTTCCGTCTTACATGGATTTATGGTGAGTCCCCAGTTCTTATATTCTTCTCCTATTTTTCGTAGCATGTAGTGTATATCACATTCACCCCTGCTAGAATCACTTGGTCGTCTGCAAAATGTAGATTATAACTGTCTTCTCCAACCGCCAATCCCATTGGAGAATGGGGGATAGGAACCGCTATTCCTTTGTTATTTTAAAAATAAAAAAATCCCAAGTAAACTAGCACAAAATTGCCAAGGATAAGTATTAACATTGTAGTGTATACACATTGTTGAACCGTCATTAGAGAAACAAAGAAAAGGAAGTATAGAATTACGGATTCTTTAAGCAATAAAACGCTGTGATATAAATATGAGTGTGCGCGTTTGTGTGTGTTTTGTGCACGTACGTGTAAACCTGATTTAGAGGACGTGTTATATTTAATCTCAAACGTCATTTAACTGGAAATTCGACGAAAGTATAGCGCAACGAAGTTTACTGACTGAATAGGGAACCGGAAGCCAGGACACGATCAGAAATTTATTTTACAACCCTTGGCCGTTACGTAGGCTATCTGATTCCGAAATCGGAATTGGGTAACGACCAGAACGTGAATTGAAATGGCCGGATGAACTGAGGAGGAGCGGGGGATACCTTGTTTGAAGTAAACGTCAGATCATCGGCGAAATGTGCTACGATAACCATTCAGTCCTTTTGTCCTTCCCAATTCTGAAATAACAAAGATTATAATTTACCAGTACTAATGACGAATAAATGATTTGTTTCGTTATAATCCTACTGAAGTCTTACTTAATGTAGTAACAACAATAAATCATTAGACCTTCCGCCTACAATTGAATTTGATGTTTAAATTGCCCATCCCTGGAAGCACGTAATTAAGCGTACACGAATAATATTGTCGCAGCAACGCGGAAAACGAATCAGAACGACAATGAATTACATTAAACGTTAAGGCATACTTCTCAAGATGGAGAGGTATTTCCTGGGTATTGGACAGACGATGACGATGGTATTGATATATAAGGTACGAGGTAGCCCTCTCAGCTTCTCACAAGATAAGGGACGGCAGGCTTTTCAAAAGGGTCATACAAGATTTCCTTATCGTCTTGCCTCCCAGTTTTTTCATTGTCTTCGCTGACACCTTCACTGCTCGGACCTTTTCCTCATGATTTTTATGTTTCCTAAAACTAAAACCTTCCTCGACGCATTAGAATCCGCCCAGCCCAAACAATTAAGGGAAATTTAGTTTGTACTATCTAGAGAAGTGATGCACGCTCTTTCACTGATACCACGATATCTCTAAAGCACACATGAAAATTACATATTGGAAAGGACTTATTTATGTTAATTAGATATTTGAGTGGATCGAACAATTGATTTTAATAAGAATTTAGTGCTTAATTAAAAAATGGTTGGAAATTTACAAAGGTACTGTAAACTCTATCACATGGTGCTAGACAAAGCAGTAGATTATAAAATCAGTCACCGTACGATGTACATCGTTTAACCGTGGCGCTCGTTTTTAAACATTTATATTGGATTTTACTATTTTAATTATTTGACAACTGTATCAACGTTAAATGATACACGAATATTTTAAGTTCTGAGGATGGGACAAGTGTTCTGAAACATGTCAACTTTATAGTGAAGACGTTGTTTCAAAAAGCCGCAGACGGTGAGTTGCAATATATTTGATTGAAGTAGATTATCCTCACTACTGTTCGACTTTTATGTAGAGTATGTGATGGAGGAGCTCATAGAAACGAGCAACAATGAAATACTACCCTATTTGTAGACGACATTGCACTTTAAGGACACGTCAAGAAATAACTAGGGAATCCACTTCACCAACTGAACAATATTCTAAACGATACGTAAATCCGACATTATGATAAATAAGGAAGAAAATTTATGAAATGTAAAAAAAAGGTTGAGATATTTCTGGACTGTAGGGAGCTGATATCTTTAAATATCTTGGGAGCTCCACTACATCTGATGGAAGTTAAAGCAGTATTTCTCAAGAAAAGATCTCTTCTGACACCCAGAAACATGCCACTGGAAACCAGGAAAACTTCATAAAAAGTTTCATTTGGAGCATATGCATTTGTGGCTCAGAAACCTGGACCCTGAAGAAATTAAGGAGGAGCTACATTGAAGCTTTGAGATGTGGTGCTGAAGGATGGCCTTGAGAATATCGTAGATAGAAATAAGAATGCCTGATAATGGGGTTTTGAAGAGAATGGATGAAAGAAGGATTCTGATTAAAACCAATTAGAAAAAGGGAAGTAGTCTGGTTGGTCACCTGCTAGGCCGGTCAAACTGTTTCACCAGCCTGACCAAGGGAATGATTGAGGGGCGTAGTGGGAGGGGAAAGCCCAACAGGAGTATATAGACAAGACAAAAGGTGGACGAAGGCATGTGGAGATTAAGAGACTGTCTTCGAAAGTGCTGAACTTGCAAACTCACCAACTTCACGGTTGATGAGGAAGAGGGGCAGAAGGACGAGGAGGACGAGAAAAAGAATAGGTACACTGTATCATGAAAACTGAAAGCTATCCTTAGAGATACGTATCTTCTGTTGCCGGCTTTACTGTAGGACGTTTTATTCTCACAATTCTTCCACACATTTATGTCATGTTCCTCTGATGTTTTGGCAGTGACAAGAAAGCTCTCGGGCGACCGTATAATCATCTCGTTTCACTGACACTGTCACTGTTCGACGTCTTATTGTGTCGAATTAATGTATCGCGCGCCTAAACCTACAGTAACTGAATTATCCACAGAATACTGAAACTCTTATCAAAATCCGCCCCGTGATTGTCGATATTAGCGTACAGCACTCGTTGTACGAGGGCAAAAGGTAGTTGGTGGTCAGCGAGGAGCGCAAAAACGGTCCGTCGGGCTACATAGATAAAGAAAACCATATTCAACTATTCTAGTCAAGAGATAGGCTGGACGCGCAAGCGACGGCACACGACTAGCCCTGAGCATCAGTATCAGCCGAATATTCCACAGCTTGATATATCAAATGAACACCCTCCCGCAAAAAATCAAATGATTAAATTTAAGTAAGATAGTGACGACTTCATTTGAGTTTAGGTGACACAAAAGTAATTATCTTCTCCTTCTTCTTCTTGAGCATCACAGCCCAGTGTGATCATTGGCTTCCAACACCAATCTTCTCCAATGTCTCCTACTCTTTGCCATCTCAGTATAACACCACACATCCGTTCCTCTTAGATCTTCTTAGATCCAACACATCATCCAACCATCTTATCCTAGGTCGGCCCCTCATTCTGCTTTTATAGACTTGTGCCCTCAGGTTTATCTTTGGCATACGCTGATCATCCATCTGGTCTAGTTGACCTAGCTGTTGTATTCGTTGAGCTTTTACGAATCTTACAATGTCCTCATACTTCAACTATCTCCTGGTTATTTCTTATTCTCCATTCATAATCTTTTAAACGCGTTTTAAACACGTCTTACAATCTTTCTTTCAAACCTTTTCAGTGTTTCTTGTTCCTTTTTTGTTAATGTACATGTTTCGCCTCCATAAGTAAGAACCGGTCTGCTAAGTGTCTTACATACTTTTATTTTTGTGTTACGACTAATGAGTTTGCTTCTCAATAATCTGCTGTTGGCATAATATATCCGATTTGTATCCTGTAACGTATTGTCGTGTTTATGGACCCTTAATTATCTATAATGTTAGCGAAGTATAGAATGTATTAACTGCATCAAATGAATTATTCTCAATTCATAAATTTTATAGGTTGCTTCTCCTTTCTGATTCAGAAATTAGCACGTATAAACGTAATTTTAGCTAACGAAAATCAGTTAATTCAAAATAAAACAAAAATTCAGTTTAAATTACGTTTTTTAGTTTAAACAAAATCATTTTAGTGTAAATAATGATTTTCCACACCAATCTGAATTCCTTGATGTGGGAGGGGGCAGCGATTTTTTGTCTACTCAACTGTCCGCGTTCAAAGTTGTCAACGCTACTACAGAGATATTCAATAAAAAAATATAATTAAACAGTCCGATGATATGCCGTAATGTATTTATAACAATTGTATACCGTACAGGCTACTGTACACAACGTGGCTGCAATCAGTTGCAATCTATATGGCACGATAGACCCTGGCTGTAACAATAATTACTTGGGTGTGCGCACACAAATACAAACGTCCAGCTGAATTATTTCTGTAACCTGTATTCCAGGGCTGCCCGCGAACATAATTATACAGTGTCTGGTTACACTAAATTGGTTACGAGAAAAGCAATTAAAAGCTTCTGTGTGCACAAGAATTTATACTGTCCACAGTGGTGCGGGATAAGGGATGTTTGTGCATGTGCACAGTTGCATTATTGCAATCACATCTACTTGTTTATAAATAATCTTCTTCTTCTTCTTCTTCTTCTTCTTCTTCTTCTTCTTCTTCTTCTTCTTCTTCTTCTTCTTCTTCTTCTTCTTCTTCTTCTTCTTCTTCTTCCCAGTTAAGACTTTGTCCTGTTCTATAACAACGGTCCTACATGCTGTCACTCCACCTCTTCCTTGGCCGACCAATGCTCCTATTCGTATTTGGTCGGCTATGTATAAATAAGCAATTTATAAAAATATGTTCTCGCTTTTGTTTGAAATTTTTCAGATCTAAAGACGTCAACGGATCGTGACCTTCCTCCCGAAAGTTTCACAGAAAAGGCAAATACTTTTCTCTATTTCGACATTTTCTTATATTACTCACTTTCTATTAGCTTTATGTTTCACTCGTTATCTGATTATGTATCACCTAACGCATAAATTTATAACTAAACCAATATATATTTAAAAAATAGCGTATAATTTCTTGGCGACCCTAAATATTGAGCAAACTCATATCTCCTTACTGATGGACAGCTGAACTCAGTTTTCAAAACGTCAGTTACGAGTCCCTTTAACTTAACTTGTAAAACCATGAGCTAACAAAACTTGCAATATGTACGAGCAGTAGAAGTGCATCTGAGACAACGCTTCAGAAATAACGAGATCCGGAATAAACTGAGCGTGGGGTCGTATTTACAAGTGCGATTTTTCGTGTGCAGATCGATCAATAAGCGAGAATTCTTTAGTGTTTCAAAAATTTACGCCAGACCATAAATTTACATTTACTTAAATAAAGCTGGTTAAGAATTAATTGTATTAACAGTTCCCAACATGTGGAACGCCCGCAGGTACATAGGCGTTAACGTATGACACTCTCAGACCAAGACTTTAATCGTCAGACTGTTATTATGTCTCCCGGTCATAACCATCAACCTGTGTTGCTGGTACGGCTGTCCTCTGCCACGTCAATACTTACTCGACTCTCATAGAACCGAGACAGATATGCATGGTCAGTGCAAAGGAACACAAGATGTAAGAAAGGATGACGAATGTGTCAGGCGACCGTGAACTGATTTTAATTATTTAACGGCAGAATCAGAGACGGTTGTGTCAAAATAAAAGCTGTAAATAATGTGTATATATATTTAAATGTGTTAACACTCTCTTGCTTAGAAAGTAGACAGTGGGCATCAAAGAAACTGTTATCGTGATAACTATTTTTTTTTATCTCGCATCAGTTGTAGTTACGTTGTTGACATGTTTCTGCACGTGAATGGGCCCGTTCACTACCAATGAGAAGACAGTGGTAGTGGCAGGTCTCACTGAAGGCGATAGGCTACGGTTGATGGATACTAACTGTGGCAACACAGCGGCAACGTGGACAGAAAACTGTAATCTCATCTTACTAATGGTGCAATCTGATTGGTGCAGAGAGACAGTTCCGAAAATTACTGCGCAATTAATAACATATTATTGCATCGAAGTTTTCTGAATGTTAATCGTCTAGTTGTTTTAGTAATATGGTAAACTTTTTTCGCAAATTAAAGACTGAAATGGCCTAACAGTAAGCAAAGACTTGATTAAATCTGTTATGAAAACATCATGTAATTTTATGAATGCAACAATTATTTTGTTTTTTAAATATGTTCAGTTACAAAATACAACCACGTTGAAAATTTATGGAGATTAATTTATTGTTTGATTTAAATTACGCAAATAATTCATACACGCAAGTAAACCTAGTATCTGCATTTAATTTGACCATATATCAAAAACAAATGTAAATGTTAATTTTTACTTGTTACTCTCATTTACGTACTAACAGGTTAAACATGTTTTCATGTATGTAACTATTGATATATATACTGATTAATTTTATGTTACTTTATCATATATTTTTAATGTTCACTCAAATTTATGGAAAGGGGCATAAATTATGGAAACGCATTTTTAAAATGCGTTTAAATATTAACTTTTACATTAAATCAATTAACTTTTGTGTTAAATCAATTAATTTCTGTTAATTTGTTTTTAAAAGGATGTTAATTTCTTTACAAAAGCTAAACAATTATTTCATTACACGCTACTCTCCTTTCTGTATGCTACAGTGTGGTATTGTTTGACGTACCTTGTGTCACTTCAAATACCACGGTCTGGTTGGGTAAGTAAATATATTAAGGGGATATACGTTCAAACCGCAAACACAGGCGTGTATAAAACCTCTTGGTGTAGGCTATATATTCCAATTACCGATACAGGTCATGTTACATACGTTAGTTGTTTAATGAAACATCGTGTTCTTGTGTTAGTTACGAAGTAAATATTAGACGCAAGTAAATAAAAACGTTGTACTACATTTTAACATTTAGGAAAATACTAAGTAAATATTATACAAGTGTGGGAGTGCTCTCCTCCCTTGAGCCATCAGTTTTTCTAGTTAACAGTAACCAGACGGCTGAAACAATATTGTCATACACAGTATCGTATAAACTTTATAAAATCAACTTGTACAAATAAACTTTGTGCAGGCTAAACCAGGTAGAATATGCTTCTGATTGTACTGTACTGGAACGAGTTGGACGTTTTAATTATACGGGATGTCCTCGTGCATACAATAATCAGTTACAACGATGAAAGCACAGTTCTGGATAAGTTCCAACATATGTCATAACAAACACGTTCTGGATTACTAGCGCGCGATGGACACGGCCGGCAATGCGGAAACCGACTGGGACACAACTCGTATTTCAGGATTTAAGAATGTCAATATGTAAGAAAATATAAAAAAATATATAAAAGTATGTTATACTCAGGCACACAGTTGGTGAAGTAAAAGAGGCAGACCCAACCCAAGCTGGACTGTTGGTACTAAGGATAATCCTGAAGAAGATGAGTGTTTGAAATTGGATGTTGTTAGCACGGAACCGTGACCAATGGCGATGTAACATAGAGGAGAGTAAAATATATAAATACAAAAACATAAAATTTACAAATATAAAATATAACCACGAAATTCCTGATTTTCAACTGCCTCACCACTTCTTGGCATCGCTCTCTGTCTCAATCGTGGCCACCATAGCCTCGGTTGATAAAGCCATCTACAGAGTTATCAATGAAAGGCTTAGAACTATCTCTGAAACTATATTGCTTCAAGAGCAAGCAGGATTCCGTAAAGGACGGTTATGCACTGACGATGTTTTCAGTTTAAGGCAGATAATACAACAGCGTAGGGAATTCAATGTAGAGACGCACATAGCTTTCATAGATTACCTAAAGGCGTTTGATCGTATCCACCGAGACTAACTCCGGCACATAATGGAGAAACGAGGATATCCAATGCATTTGATTAGAACGGGACAAGCCCTTTATAAAAACATTAAAATTATAATTGACACTGGAACCGACAAAGAGCTAACATCAGAAATTATGACCAACTAAGGTGTCAGACAGGGATGAACTTTATCGCCTACACTGTTCAATATATATATATATATATAGATGTCCTCGTGCGAGAATGGAAACAAAGTGCTCCTCTCGCTATACAGATTAGCCGACACGAGTTCCTAAACACTATGCTGTTTGCCGATGATCAATTTGTAATCCAAGATAGTGAGGATAAATTACAACTGGCTATCTACAAACTAAATCTGTTATCAAAAGGTTATAATTTGAACATTTCAATAGAAAAATATCGGTATGGAGAACCATACATGACTTCCATATTCTAAGATTTATATTTAAAATCATTTTCGAAATGAAATATTACCATAGAAACTACTTCTTTCTACTTACTGCTTCAGCCTTAACCACAGTACTGTGGTCACTAACATATACCACCTCACGTTATCGCACTCGATTTTCACTTATGATGGAAGTCGATGGCATTGCCGAAACGTCTGGTTTTGTAGAAAACATTGGACTACGGCCAAATATCCCGGGAAGGAATTTTAAAAAAAACTACTTCTTTGTTGCCGATAACGTTGTATACATATATATAAAAAATATGCATAAAATTAATGGCTTGTATAAGTTAATGATTGGTCTTCATTAAGTAGTGCTCAAGTTTCCAAAGTTTTAATATTATGATGTCCGTAATTAAAACATCAGAGCAGGTTTAGTGTGTATGAGGGTACACCGTGGACAAAAATTTTCAACATTTCCTATTGAGCGTTTCTTAGAATAAAGCTGTGAATCTGCAGTGTACGTTTCACAGAACAAACATGCGGAAAAGAAAGAGCGCTCCGAAGTCACTCATGGACCCTCAGCATCTTGCAGAGGGTTCATTCCCTAAAGACGAAAAGTCTGTCTATGAATCGTTCCTCTGTAAACACGTGCAGTTACACTGCCCAGCGATACACAGGAAGCAAATCGCTATCCACGCTGGACACTTTTTCGGCTTGCATGCGTTATGTTAGTATGGGTTCGGCACTTTCCATTTAAAAACCGTGCAAATGTAAGAAAATAAACATGAATGAGGCCAGAAATAACGCGAATTGTGTGTGTGTGTGTGTGTGTGTGTGTGTGTGTGTGTGTGTGTGTGTGTGTGTGTGTGTGTGTGTGTGTGTGTGTGTGTGTGTGTGTGTGTGTGTGTGTGTGTGTGTGTGTGTGTGTGTGTGTGTGTGTGTGTGTGTGTGTGTGTGTGTGTGTGTGTCTTCCCTGCCTTTTCATTGCGGTAGTCATAATAATAAAATGGAAACCTAAACAGTACATAACTGACAAAAAATACATAAATGAAAAAACTATAATTTTATTGCCTGGCAAAAAAATTATTTTATTTTTAACAATTACCATTGTTTGAAAAAGTTTCAATAAATTTTTAAGTACTTTACTCTTGTTAAAACGTAAAAGGTTGCAGGTAAACTACCCCTTCCCCTCAACCGATCTTCACCAAAAACAATAGGTCTTGAGTACTCTACAAATCAGGGCTGTACGCAGAAAATTATTTGATTCTGTTTGAATTTGCGGCTGTTATCGTTTGCCATAGAAAATACCCTTGTTAAAAAAACGTTGTAGGTAAACTACCCCTTTCCCTCAACCGATCTTCACCAAAACCAGTAGATCTTGAGAACTCTACAATTTAGGGCTGTATGCAAATAATCTTTTGATTCTGTTTGAATTTTCGGCTGTTATCGTTTGCCATAGGAAATACCCTTGTTAAAACATAAAACGTTACAGGTAAACTACCCCTTTCCCTTAACCGATCTTCACCAAAAACAACAGGTCTTGAGAACTCTACAATTCAGGGCTGTATGCGAAACATTATTTGATTCTGTTTGAATTTGCGGCTGTTATCGTTTGCCAAACAAACAAAATTACCCTTGCTAAAAAAATACCGTTGCTGGTAAACTACCCCTTTCCCTCAACCGATCTTCACCAAAAACAATAGGTCGGGAGTACTCTACAAATCAGGGCTGTATGCAAAAAATTATTTGATTCTGTTTGAATTTGCGGCAGTTATCGTTTGCCATAGAAAAAAAACTACAGACAGACACACACACAGACACTTTTCGGAAAACGACTTTTTTTCATGTTTTGAGTGTAGTAGAATCAGAATCTGCAATAATCTCGAACACGATTTTTTTTTGCCATCACCATACTTCCATTCCTTAAGGAATATGGAAGTAAAACTAAGAACAAGGCATTCCTAGGAAAAGATTCGATTCGGACAAAAATTGTAATTGAAAATAAAATTTTAGAACAAGTATCACATTTCAATTACCTAGGATGTGATATTAGATATACAGAAGACAAAAATATTCTTAATAAAACAAACAACTTCCAAAGAATATGTGGGACATTACGGAGAACACTCAAAGGAAAGACCATGAAAGAAACACAAATAAAATTCTATAAGGTGATGGCAGTCCCCATGGTATTATACGGGTCCGAATCATGGGCACCAAGAAAGAAAGATAATTATAGACAGATGGAAACGTCTGAAATGAAATATCTTAGATCTGTGAAAGGTTGTATAAGATTAGATCACATAAAGAACGAAGATATAAGATAGGAATTAAAAGTACAACCAGTATCGGGACTAGTGAAAAACTATAAAGAAAAGATGGAAAGAGCATGTTATGCACATGTCTCCAGAAAGAATTCCAAGAAAAATCCAGAATTATACGCCAACCGGAAGAAGAA
Source organism: Magicicada septendecula (assembly GCA_034769895.1). NCBI lineage: Eukaryota > Metazoa > Arthropoda > Insecta > Hemiptera > Cicadidae > Magicicada > Magicicada septendecula. The sequence goes on from CM068372.1 coordinate 148,165,308, forward strand.
ATTTTGGCAGACCGAGACGGAGATGGTGAAGCCGGAACAGGCAACCTACCTAATCCTGGACAGATAGATGATGATGATGATACATTTAGTAAGACAGAAATATAGTAAAGATGAAGAAACTGAAATAATTTCAGGGTATCTCTGCGGATGTAAATAAAAGATAAACTTTATACAAAGGTAGGTCTGTGAACGCTTTGTTTTCTAGTTATGGCTGCGAAAAATTACGACCTGTTTTCTGCACCAACGGAAAAATGAAGCTATACTAAAGTTTGGCGACATAAATTGTGGGTAGACTTCAGTGTTTTTTTTTTTAAATAAATCGTTTAAAAATTGGATCCCAGGACGGAATCTCCAATACTTGCTGAGAAAAATTAGATATAAGATCACTTTAACAGCTGTGTTTAAAGTTAAATAATTCACGTGAAAAAATTATAAATCAAGCAGAAATTTAGTTTGGCCGGAGCACGCACGAACGCGAGCACGCGCACGCATGCACATATAAAGTAAAATACTCATTATACTTACGTTCATACGAGCGCGAGCGAATTTTTGTGTTGTACACATACATAAATGTTAAAGCTTTGTGAAATTAGTGTTCCTATTACAATTCGTCGTGATCTTTGAAGAACAAAACACGTAGAAACTCGTGTTTGTTTTCGTAAAAAGGGACACAGCACATTCGTGTTTCGAACGAAAATATAAACGTCTCCCTTGATTTTACGTTACTGAATTTTTAATATAACTTAACACTACAGTGATTGTCACCAAAATAAACTTTATATTATAATTTAAAATTAAAGCCAATATTATTCTTACGTTTACCGTGATGCTCGTACGGTAACTTGATTAATGACCATCTCGACTTACCTGAAAAAAAAAAAACAAAAAATGTTATCAATAAAGAAAAAAAAACTGAAAAATATGTCAAGTAAAACAAACTTAATACATTTTAAATGAGGCAGATCAGTAACTTAACGTATCGTGTAAGCCTTTTGTATTGCAGGTCACGACGGTAACGTCTGTTATTTATTTTGATTACAGCGTGGCTCTACTACACCTTCGTTATTACGTACCTTAATCAGAACTTTCCACTCGTTTCTATCTCGACCTATATGCACTTACCTTCGTCCACACAACAATAAATTATTTATCTGACAGCACTGTCGCTGTCAACTCCGTCCGAGACCATCGGATATCATAATTTCCATATGCAATTACCATATTTTTATTTCTGTACAGTTTTTTCAAGGCAAAACGTTTTTATGCCAGGTAAACCGGGGAAAGATCGGTTATGACATTGAAGTGGCAACAGGAAGTGAGCAGCATTTTACGGTCATGCTGTAAAGGATGGAGAAAATTATGGAACTTGAATACAATATGTAGCTTAATAAAACGGAAACTAAAATACGGTATGTAAGCTAATAAAGCGAAGACTAAAAAAAAATAAATAAAAAAATAACGAGTAGAGAAACACTGGACTTATGTTGTTGAAAATAACCAGGAATAAGAAAATAACCAGGAGATAGATGAACTATTGAACCAAGAGTACATTGTAAGATTCATAAAGGCTCAGCAAATACAATGGCTAGGTCACCTAGAGCAAACGGATGATCAGCGTATGCCATAGGAAATCTTGAGGGTGCAAGTCTATAAAAGCAGAATGTGCGGCCGACTTAGGATAAGATGGTTGGATGATGTGCTAGAAGATCTCAGAAAAATGGATGTGAGGAGTTACACTGAGATGGCAATGGGTAAGAGACAATGGAGAAGCCTAGGGTCACGTTGGGCTGTAGCGTTGAAGAAGAAGAAGAAGAAGAAGAAGAAGAAGAAGAAGAAGAAGAAGAAGAAGAAGAAGAAGAAGAAGAAGAAGAAGAAGAAGAAGAAGAAGAAGAAGAAGATCTCACAAACTAAAATAGCATTTAACAAACTAAAATCCTTTTCAGTACAAATAATATCAGCGGGATGTCCAGAAAAAGATTGTTGAAAACATTCGTTTGGAGTACGACCCTGTATGTGTGTGAAACGTGGACGACAATGAATACGGAGAAAAGGGGGTCAACTTCACTTGAACGGCACAGTATATTAAAGGTCTGTTGGATGTGGATTAACTAATGAAACGTTAAGAGACAGCTGGAGTGAGTAACGTTATGTGAAACAATAGAGACTCGGAAAGTAGTCACAGCTTCGTCAAGATATTTCCTCGTCTTCATTTCTCTTGTTTCCACCGCGTACACTACTGGTGATCATAATTGAATTTTTTATTCGTGACCGCTTAACGGTTCATTTAATTGAACACAATGCTCAATTTTAAAATGCTCAAGTTTTTCTTTAAAACGCGTGTGTTACGTCTTGATTTTGTAAGAGTAATACTAAAAAAACCATAATTATGGTACATAACAAGGAAAAACTCACATTTCTATGAATTTTCAGGTGTTGAATTTTTGATGTGCTTTCCATTCAATGTGAAAATAAAAAATTCACAACTAGGTTTCTCTCTGAAACTGTTTTATTAACACTATTTTGAACAATTATTCATTTTAAATGTAAAATAACAACATTTTCTAAATCTAACTTGTCTAATAACGCTTATGTGTATGAAATATTTTGAAACCAAGCAATGCACATAGTCCCACATAACTTGGTATCTTGACTATTTATGTTTTGCGCACACAACACACATTCTAGTAGGGCATCCTTTCTTCTCTGTTGCGGGAACGTGTTTTTGAAAGTGTCGGTGATGAAGTCGTAGCGGTTATGTTTCCAAGGAAAAATATTCCTCTTTCCTCCTGTTACTCTTCAGTGTAGTATTCTGCTATGATCATTTTTCAACCAATGCATATTATATATTATAATATTATATATTAGCGTACACAGCTGAAAAAAGAATAAAACAGCCTAAAGATTAAGAGATTAACAAAATTCGTCAACTTTTTTCGACCCTCTGAGGGGGTCCGGACCCGTTCGTTCCCCACCGTAAATACGCCCCTGGGAACTACCATTATACACAACGGTGTCGGAATATTTCGTCATAAAACAAAATAATGTTGGCGAAATCACATCGACGTATTACATCGTCACAAACCGTTAAGCGTTTGACTTTGCTACTCTTGATGGCCTACGAGATTTGAAAACATGCTGCGATGCAAAATAGGATTCACTTTCTGCACACTGTCTGTCTTCTCGTATATCTGTCGTTGAGTTACTATTTTAAAACCATTCACGGGTAAAGGTGATACGCGTGGGGCCCCTGTTTAAAACACTAATGTGTTCCTTGCGCGAACAATAGGCCTGCAATAAACATAGCAGTTCCCTCAGAGGTCTTGGAGAACAGTTTTACAGTCTCTTCTCTTACCTTCAAGTATTATTGCCTTACACTCATTATTTTGGAAACTGAAGAACTAGTTCCTTATATACTGAGGCGATATGTCTGAATATAGTCATTGTTTAGGTCACATACACGTACACGCTCTTTTGCCGTTTACAAATGCACACAATTACGTATATACATCTCTCTCTCTCTCTCTCTCTCTCTCTCTCTCTCTCTCTCTCTCTCTCTCTCTCTCTCTCTCTCTCTCTCTCTCTGTAATGTACCCACTACTTCTCTCACGTCTACCCTCAAGCTACCCTCCCACCAACACCATGTAATATACATGTGAAGAAAAACATTTATTTCACTTGTGGCCCATTTCACTCATAATTTAGGATGGAATTCTTAGATAGTTTGTCACGGTGCTCCGCTTATTTGTCTGGAGTTGGTTTACTACAGTTTTTATTAACATATAAATTAATATCTGACAGGGAAATTTCTTCCCGTATGGATGCACACAAAGAATTCAGTGTAACGATACGTGCTACACCAATTATTCTTAATAATTTATTTTTCACTAAGTAATGATTTCTACTGAAACAATAGATTTTTACCAATCACATTGACTTAGAGTTTCAAACTTCTACAGACACTTCCAAATGTATATATTTTGAACAGCTGAGTTAAAAGTGTGTTATTGAACTGTTAGTTTGTAAGGGCTCAGTACTAGAACTGTTTCTTACAACAATGACTGTGGGCAGATGTGAGAGGTATAGGGGAGGTTTTAAAATACCCTTCTTGGGTTTATTTTATTGCACCCTAATAAGGGCCTCACACGTGTCACTTTTACCCCCATTCACTTCATCTTTGTCGTTATTTATTCAATTTTTCCTATTCCAAATTCATGTTCAAAAGTCACACGTAACATTCAGTGAACTGCGCTTCCGAGCGTGATTGTATTGCCGAGCCGGGTGTATCATAGAAACCCGTCCGCGGGCAAGAGAAACGTGACACGCCGGGGTTTTGTGTTCACGAGACGAATTCTAATTAAACACATGAATAAACTAAACAAAGCGAACGTATAAAAAAGTGACTAAATTAAAACACGCTATCACGAAGTGAAGTCACATAAAAGTGTTGAACAAACACAGGATATATATGTGTTTGTATACGATTGAGGGGGAGGACTTATTATACTGCTGCTAGTAACGGAATACGCGTCTAAAAAAAATAGATGACTTCATCTTGAAATAAATATAATGATAATAATAACAACAGACAGACACATGGCGTACTATGATATGATTAATGAACTGAGGGACTGAGAGAGAGTGAGAGAGAGGGTGGGTACAAGTGTAAGAGAGAAAGAGGAGGAGGGGGAAAAACGCACAAAACGAGCAGTAGAACAGTTTAGGTTCTCACAATAATGAAAGGAAAGGAATCGTGTCTCAGTCTTTTTGCTACTTCTTCTTTTTCTTCTTCATGTGTTTTGCCTGTGTTTATAAATGATGAATACTACTGAAAGGTTCAAAGCGAAGCGAGACAGACGAGCGATCATCCGTTCATTCATTTTACGTCAGAGCGGTGCTGTCAAGACGGTTCAAAATGTGACATAAAAGAGGATAGATTGAAGACGTCGTCGACGATGGGTTTATGAACCGGCGACGCGACACCTGAAACAGTTACGCTTCGTGGCAGTGAACAGATGATACAGTCCCGGAACATATGATCAACACCTGTTTATCTGTCCGCCAGACTTGAGTACTCTAGTTACTAACATAACACAACTTTTTGTGTTTATTAAATATTGTTAAAGGAATCGTGTTATGAGTTTTATTGTATACAGTAATAATGGCGATGATGATGATGATGATAACAATAATAATAATAATAATGCTGATACAAAATTAAGTTATACAAAGTTATGGCATTCTCTATTCTGTCCTATGGGTGTGAGTTATAGACGACAACCAAGAAACAAGACAGTAAAATACAGGCCTCGGAAATGGCGTTCTTAAGAGGCCTTATAAGGTGTTCTAATCTTGACCGTACAAAGAATGGGGCCATAAGAGAAGAGTTACAAGTTTCTAACTTGAATAAAAAATTAATAAAAGATTACAAACAACGGGGTGGAAAGAACACTTTGAAAGAATGTCAGATTCAACACTGGCCAAACAAGTCTGGAAATACAAACCTATAAGACGCAGATGTGTGGGTAGACCCAGGAAGGGATGGCTGGAGGATCTTTGAAGGGGGAACAGGCAGCACCTTCCCTGTCGTGTTGTGAAGATGATATGATGGATATGATGATGATGATGAATAATCCTCGTTTTATGTGGTATAATTATTTTATAAATTCTGAAAATTGTGTATAATATTTCTAAGCTGCTCTCCTTCTCCATCATTCGTCTCCGTTCTTCCAATCTCCAGCTCCTAGTGTCTCCTGCTCGTACTATTATTTTTTTCACACTCGTTTTATTCAACACCATATTTCTTCTCAATATATCATAATACTTCTTGCAACAATGTTGTATACTGTCATTTCAGTGCATTTTCTGATATATCTACCTTACAGAATGTATTTTAGCTAGGCTATGTCATCCCGTGCTATAAATTTACCCAGTTGTTTTAAACAGTAAGCACTTAGTCACGGGACGTAGGAAGTTATTATTATTAATTATATATTGCTGTACAGTCGCCTCTTCACCTTTCATACTATGTGCCAGTTAATGGCTATATGGCTATATGCTAATAGTTCATAAATAATCATCTTTTTTAATATTAACGTTGTCTCATCTACTTCGATTATCCCAGGATCTGTTTAGAATGTATTTTGCCCACGGCGCTAAAGAAGAATGTGAAGAAGAATAGAAGACAGAGGAGGAGAAGAAGAGAAAGAATAGGCAGAAGCCCTAATAAGACGAGAAACAAAAACTAGGTGTGGTTAAGTTATCTATGAGCGCACGTGTTCTATGGCTACAGTTTATGTCACTGCACCAGCACAATAAAGAATGTAGTTGTCTCTTACGTAAAACACTACAACCTACGTTTGTTTCACACCTCACAACTTATTATTTACGCTGTAGGAATACATTTTATAAACACGTTATATGAATATATTTTAATCGTCTGTGGAGTCAGACACACACACACACACACACACTCTATACAGAAACGTCGATACATTTTATTCCGCTGCGCCCAGCCTCAGAGTTATGTGATCCGAATCCTACGATAACGAAAACGGCTTGCCCTTGTCTAATTTTGGTGAAGCGTACGCAAGCAAAATAATTTCTCCTGATTCGAAACTGTCACTACCTTGAACTTTTTAACCCTTTAAACTACCTCCACAAGTAAAATCTTTCTGTTAGGTTAAAAACTTAAACTGAATAAAATGAAACTGTTTTATTCTTAAAATTTGTTGTAAAATAAGTACTTAACAAGTTACAGATGATTAAATAAATGTTTATACAAAAAGAGACATACAGACACAATAAGTGATACATACAAGACATTGTAATAAACTAAACCGTCTCTCTCGAATTCCCGCTGTAGCTAAACTAGGTTGTCTCAAAACAATTTCGGTTGTCAACACAGCTAGTTGTATACATTTTTTTAATTAATCGGTACAAATAATTTAAAAAGTCGAAGTAAATAGCTCATAAAAATCCTGTACAACTTCTAAGTTTGAATGGACATCATTTTTTAACATTTTTTAAATGATTATAATTTAACAGAGATCTACTGATTATAGCTTCCAAAACATTACGTGAAACTCAAGTAAAAAACATAACTAAATTAACTGATAACGTGTGCTGATTATTGAACGACACTACTCTCAGTTTGAGTTTACGTTTCCGAATCAAATCTAATCTCTACCTTATGTTTACTATTTTCTATCAAAAATGGGCGTTTACCATCCTCGTCCGTCTGGTGGTGCTGAGGGATCTGGGGCGGGAAACATTGCTGATCCAAGACACTGGAGAAAATTGCCAGTAATTTCATCGCCTATACATTTTTAGCTATTACAGTTTACGGCAAATTCAGTTACAAACGTTAACCTCGATTTGCCATCTTACTCATTTTTATGTTTTGTCGTCTAATTTACTTCAAGTCTTGTGATATTCTATTGAAAATGAGTCTCATAACACACATAAAATAGATTTCCGTTCTATACGTGGCACGGATTCAACAGTCTATCGGACGTACCGACGAACAGCATTGTTTAGATTTCTAAACGAACAGTACGCCACCGAACGAGATTCTGTCAGTATTTGTTGTGTTAACAATGACACAATGCGTGTTCATAGATTTCAAGAAATCGTATACGAGGTTTGCTCAGAAAGTTGGTGCAATTTTGAATTGCCTCCATTACAAGTGCCCGATTACAAAACAGTTGATATGTGATGACCGGCCACATTTTAGCCCTATTCGATCCACAGTTTAAACCTGACAGCTAATTGAGTAAACTGTGTTTGGGTATATAGGCGATTTGTTTTTTTTTAATATATTACACTTTAAAATTGAAGAACATGGATTAAAATTTGTGTAAATACTATGACAAATTAACCTATCGCGGTAAATGTGTTGCAATAAGCTTCTGGAAAGTCTGGTATGAGCTAACAGTTTACAAAAGTTTCAAATACTGTCATTAATGTGTTGAAGATCGTGATAATCAGTTGTCGATTGCGGTTACGCGTTTCTCGAATTTTCATCACTACAGTTTGTAAAATGAACGGTGGCGTTTGAGACCGGCAAGACTGCCTGACCTGCCCTCACTGACGCACGCACACTCAGAGCCGGCTCGCGCGCCACATATGATTCGCAAAGTGTGCCGTCCACTACATAATTACAACTTTTTAAATTTGATTTTAATGCCAAACGAAATTACCATTTTTTGCCTGTCCTGGCCTGGCCTGTCCCAACCGTCACCGTTCATTTTAAAGACTGTAGGTGTAACGGTAAATAAAAGAATACTATTTGGGCACTTTACGCCACTTGTTGAAGCTATTCGTTGAAAACGACCAGATTTATTGAAGGATAATTTGTGGAAATCGCACTCTGATAATGGACGAGTATGTACGTCATTGCTTGTTGCAGAATTTTAGTCAAAAACAGAACATCGTAATGACACCACAACCTCCCAACAGTTGCCAGATATGTCCCAAGGTGATCCTTCCTCTTCCTAACAACTAGAAGTACCACGAAGGGACAACGTTTGACGGCTGTTGAAGAAGAAAACAAAATCACTAAGGGTGCTCAAGGTTATAGTACCTAAAAGTCCATTCGAGAAATGTTTTGTTGCCTGGAAAAAAAAGATAGCATAAACTTATTATATCTGAAACTACTTTAAAATGAGCAATATAAGTATAGATAAATCAAAACTTAATTTTCTAACTAAACAAAAATTGCACGGACATTATTGTTTTTTATTTAAATTGTTTTCAAATAAACATGAAAATAATCAAATATCAAAGGCATTGTGCGATATTTATAATCGTATCTGAGTTACAGTGACAGCGTGATTTAACTTTACAAACATGAGAAGTTATTATTTATGCTTTACTTGAGAAAAGAGCGATCTTAGCACTGTCATTTTGCATTCAAAACAATAGCAGTTTGTAAGCAGTGGCGTATCTAGTTTTGGTCTGGTCGAGTCGGTTTCATACAAAATAAAGAACAAGTAAGACTAATCAACATTACGATCGTTAAAGTGGTTGAAAAACGTTCGACAGCATGTAAAATGAATCCTATTAAATTAGACGATAATAACACAATAAAAAAATATGCGTAATTGAAACATTGTTTACAAGAGATTTATTGACTGAATTGCTTTTCCTATATTTTACATTTCAAACGTATACGCTAATGCTGTGCAGCAAACCTGTTTGTATATTTAAAAAAGAGTTACTACTATGTTAGCGAACACAGATGAAAACACAATAAAAAAATAGCCAAAAAATTAAAAGAGTAACAAAATTCGTCAACTTTTTTCGACCCTCTGGTAGGGGGTCCGGTCCCGTTCGTCCCCCCTATAAATACGTCCCTGTTTATAGGCAACGACCAGTACCAAAAATTCGTTAATTATCTAACAAACCCTTAAATTCGTAGTGACCGTCAATCAATGAATTTTTCAGTGAAGGGTTTGTGAGGATCGGTCAAAAATATAACATAAATTTTAACTTATTTGTGTCGACATTTCGACAATATTTATTGTCATCGTCAGGACCTGTGTATGAATACAATGTGTGTGTGTATACGCACACACACTCACATACACGAACACGTTCTCCAAATAATTGTTCTGTTGTGTTTGACATTTCTTTTGTATTCATACACAGGCCCTGACGATGACAATAAACATTGTCGAAACGTCGACACAAATAAGGTAAAATTTGTGTTATATTTTTGACCGATCCTCACAAACCCTTCACTGAAAAATTCATATCTAACAAACGTTATAAGTAGGGACACAGAAAGTTTATACAAAGGAGCAGCTAAAGTACAGCTCCAAAGACCCTTGCAGCGGCCCTGGTTTGCACGGCAATGAATGCACAGATGAAAAATAAAAATTATAGTAACACGTCTTTTATGAATGCGTTTGGCTGTGTACGCACTGTTTACTCAAGACTGAGCGGTAAGAAGACGTCAGTTTGTAGTAAATCGGTCTTTCTAACTGGAACACGCTTAAAACCACTTCGCTGAAGAGTCTGCAAATTTATACGGTTATTAGAAATCGATACGGTAGTATCGACAGTGGCCAAGCCGTAATACGTTACAGTAGAGATAACAATATGTCAGTATTATGTAGCCCAGTGTGCTACATTCTCTGTGTGAAAACGACCGTCTACTCACTAGTGAGTCTTTAACAAATTACAATTTACAGATAATAATTCACGTACTCTCTATTTCACTCCTGTTTCGGTCTATCGGAACAAAAAACTCTTTATGTTTGTAGTGCAGCCTAATAATCACTGTAATTTACGTTACACGTGTCTAATATTGTTATGACGATCGCGCGCATCGTGATCTTTTAACAGTGGAACAAATAACTGAACACCAGAGAAATCTTTACCGACAACTTTAATAATAGTTGTAATAAACAAAGTCGCCCGTATGTAACAATTTTTCAAGTTTACAGTTGTCCAGCACAGAAAAGACATCAATTAAAAATCACATGCGCAATTATTAACAAACAACAAGGCTAAGTAGACCTGTCAGATAACAAGAACCGAATTGCAACTCAGAACCGGCTCTTCTTATCACTTCGATACTCAACTAACTCCTATGTGGGTTGTTGTATTTACAGCCGGCAGGAACAGATATGACGTAACAAAACTTTTATTATATGGGCCTCTCTACAAGGTGCACTCAGTTGTCAGTAGAAATAGTCACTCACCGAATAGAAGTCGCTGAAAAATCGAGAACTTGAGAGGAAGTTGTTTCATCCCGCAGCTTACATTATGCGTCATTTAAGTCCCGTGAGTAACCAATCGAATCTGCGTGGACAATATTATAGCCTGGCTACATTCTAAAGAACCTCTCCACAAATGTTTTAGGGAATCTTCCCTTTCCTGCCCACAGCGATTGCAAATAAGCGTAAAGGAGAATGCGATATTTTAAAAGTGATCCATAATTACTGTTCGTACGTTGCATGCGTGCACTTAGGGAAAGCACGACTATCACAGCTGGAAATCCCCACCACGTCACTCAAACGGCATCTTCCATCATAACGTTCGGGTGTGAGCTTTTTCAATTTTTCTCTGCGCAGATCGTTTTGTAAGCTGCGAAGCTCTAACAGCTGTACACAAAATAGACATATAAACAGCGCAATAAACAATGATATACAACAGACAATGTGTATATAACAGATGACTCGTAAAGGATTAGGAGAATGTTCTCTTGTTCTCAGATAGTCTGTTTGCAATCAGCATGCTCTGCGGAGTTTAATTTTTCAAGTTTCAGTAATAATGAGGTAACCAATGGGCCTATAACGATTTCAACAAAGAATGGCTTTTCGTGGAACAGAACCTGTCCGTATCAAGGCGGTTGTAAGCAACAAAAGTACTAGAGCAACGTAGACGTTTTATTCGGTTTCGCGACAAATGGAACTACCGTATCTTTCGCGATACTCGGGCTAGTCGGAAGGATGGATTTCTGAGTGGGATTCACTAATTTGGTGAGCGACAAATGGGGCTGACTGAAAAAGGGGTACGCACGTTCTTTATATTCCCATCATACTTTCTGAGGCTGTGGACTGACAAAATGATTTAGAAACACAGTCATTTGGTGTGTTTAAAATCAGCTGGTTTAACCCTTTGTCACTTTTCATTTTATTATGTTTTTTTACATACTATGTGTTTCTTTTAGTTTTGAGTCATAACAGAACGTTAGGTAAAATCTTTGAGGATATCTCACTCGTTTTGTAATGCACAGGAGCTAATCCAGTTTCTGGATGTGAGATGTTGTTTTCTGAATAGACTCTAACGTCTCTATTTTACTCATATTCTCCATGCTTCTTTCGAGGCGGTGCCCTAGGTTGACGTATATTTTCTTTCTTCTTTTCTGTGTTCAGCTCCATTCTGAGGAATGGGCAGTTGGTGGCTTTGGCTTCCTTTTATAAACACATGAGTACGTCCTTCACTGTCGTGTTTAGTTTCTCAAGCAGTTTGTTAATATGATTGTTCCAGCATTCAACAGAATTTTTTACGTGATGTCGCCTCTCGAAACAGCTCCTCATTTTCCAACACAATAATCGAAGAACAACGTTAGTTTCGCGGAGTTTGGACCTTGAGCATTGGATTTCAAGGTATATCCCTCGTAAACGTCTTCTGGTTTTAAGACGGCAAGAGCTGCACACAATCAGGTAATGTAGGACCTACATGCGTTTCCTCGTTCTTTGAGTTATAACAGTAACCTTTGTTCAGTGTTTTCGCTTGCAAATTTTTAACTTTTAATTTTTTTTCTAAATATCATGAGCACGCTCATTCGCGTGCACCATACACATAGACACAGAAGTGTCATCGTTGTGGTTGTCATCAAAATGAGTTCCACTAACATTGGCAATTCGTGATTGCTCATCAATATTTTGTCTGATATTACCGTGTTATAATGTTTGAATGTTAACGTTACAACAATTATTCAAATATATTATCATGTACTCAACGCAACTATAAAGTGTATTACACCGGCCAGGTCGCAGGATTTTGTTTCTCGTTGCGTCAAGTATATGTGGTTGCACAATAATTAAATAATTTTTAAAGAGGAGTGAGATGTTGTTGACATGAAATAATCATTTAAAACCGTTTCAAAATAATCATTCTAAGATTTATTAATTTTTAGAAAAATATTCAAATATTAAAATGTCAAACGCTAAACAAATAAATATTCACCTTTATAGGCTTTACAAATATACTGTAACCTTCTGTGCTATTCATAACATACAACAAAAATAAACACCCATATAATCTTACTAACTAACCAAACATGTAAAACAAGTTATTTACATTATTTTTATTTGTGTGTCTGAAATTAACTCAAATTTTAATTAATGATAGCAACTCATTTACCAACAAAATAATATTAAGAGTCAAGAATGAATTTATTGTTGCTATAAACAAATAAAAATGATATTACATATACTTCCAATCTATTATTTATTTATACTGACACACCCAAAAATACAACAAAAGCTTAGCATTTCTTTTCTACAAGTTGTTAAATTACACTGTCTTATCTAACTACTTTTTTACTTTAAAACTCTAATTATTATCTGTTCATATTTAAGTTCTTTTCGAGAGCTCTCTTCACAATAAAACATATAATTGTTTTTGTATCACCTGCGTGTATCTGCCGTTACCGTTGCCCGCGCGCGCGCGCGTGCGTGTGTGTGTGTCCAGAATCCTGAGATTATGCTGCTGATGATGATGATGATGATTATACTGATGCGGTGTTTGTTGTCTCTATGAGTTGTTGCTGTTGGTGATGCTCCAGAGTTCCTCCTTACGTCTTGGTGTGAGTGTGGTAGTGTGTGTGTTTGTGTCCTGGTCGATCTGCAAACGGGCAGCGTGACGTCGTGTGTAGATTTCTTGAGTCTGAGTGTTTAATCGCCCAAAATTGCCAGTGGTATTTATACTGGTGGCGATTTGACAGGTACAGGCCTGTTTTCGACAAGCTAGAGATTGTCAGTTCGCGCCATAGCGTCCTTTTTATTACACTCACTTTTTGGTTAATTATCGCGAACTCATGAACATACTCGTCTCATGAGCGATATCATTGTTTGCGTAATTGTTTTCTGGTCACTCACATATACCACACATATTAATTACATTTAATTACACTAGTAATTAATATTTATTTAATAGCGTCTTTAATATTGCACCTTTGGCAATACATTTTACATCACCATACTCGTTAAAAATCCCTTAATGTAATGGTATCTTTATAATTGGTGTAAGTCTTTGTTTACAGGTTCAAAACGTATTAATTAGTTTATTATAATCCTGTTAAGACCTGATTAATTGACAACAAACAATTCGTACGCGTCAGCCCATATTCTTGTCGCAGCTGGCGTCACGCACACAAACACACACACGGCGTATTTTTAACTATCGAAGCAGGTGCACTCTCGACAGGATAGAGCCTGCATTTTCCTGCAAAAAATTGTATAAAACTCTTCCTTATTATATTTACACTAATTACAATATAAAACATACAGCCCTGGGCAAATATGCAAATATATGTATTGTTGTAATAATGTTTGAAGTGTCCTATTTCGTGCGTGTGTTTGCGCGCTTACAGACCTGTACTCGCCCGAAATACCGCAGTTCCATTCGTCGTATAGTCACAGTCACTCTACTTACCATGGAAGCATTATCAGCTATGATCAGAACTTGACATCGACAATAAGTTATAAAAGTGCCAAAAAGATTTATAGAACCTTTACCAGAACATTCAGTCATTAGTTATGGGAGGAGACGAAAATAAAATTCTGTAAAAATATGACTGCTCTTTTGTTGATGTATGGAAGCGGGGTGTGGACAGAAGAAATAGGAGGGAAAATATGATACAGGTGACCTTGCCTTCGACAAACCAAAGGGTGCACGAGATTTTATCATGTAGGAAACCATGATTCATGTGGGAAACAGGATGGCTGTACCATAAATGGCAAAATCACATAATAAAATTTTATAGAAAAAACTGGCAAGAACAGAAAATAATGCCATAAGCAAGACGACAGACGTACACACCGGTGAGGAGAAGAAGAAGCTTAAAGGAATGAGAGCAGAAGTGGCACATTTCCTACACAGTACAACAAACACGATGATAAAAATGATTGTGCAGCAGTTGTAATTGTGCTTCTTATTAACGCCATATTGAAAATTATTTTTTTTAACTGCAACAAATTTAAGTCTTACTGTGTTAAATAGGAACGGAGACAACAGTTTAAGCCGTCCAAACGTGTATTCCAAAAATAACCATCAATCGTATAAGTTACTGCAGGCTTTGTTGAAACTACCCGCCAACTGTAAGAATTTACACACAAAAAACATTTTCCGTCTCTGAAAATAATATTTTATTCGTAGCTGAAAAAGGAACTACAAAGTAGAAACAACAAGACGCGAGGTTAAGTACGGACGGTGTTATTTCTCTGTGCTAAATATATATTAATTACTCATCCAATGCGAAACGTTTGAACGACTTCAGCCGCATTGATGGTCACAGCTGGTGTTTTTTTTATCTGACCCGCTTTATAGTTTATTAACATTGGTTGGGACTAATTATTTTCTCTCCATCAAGGCCTAAGCCCTTTTACCTGTGTCGACTTCCCCCCAGAGTGACGTCGCCCTAGAATTAGGTTTCTATGATAGGTAAATATTATGGTTTTCCTTGAGTTATTTTACTTTCTTTTTGTTGATATTATTTTCTGCCAGGCTATTAGGCCATGGTCTACTGCAAAAATACTTACAGACGTTTCGGCCCCACCATCCGAGGCCATCTTCAGTGTAAAATTACGCCAGAGAAATTGGCAAGGTGTTCGCCAATTCACCGCACTACTGAGGTGAATTGGCGAACACCTTGCCAATTTCTCTGGCGTAATTTTACTCTGAAGATGATCTATGATGGTGAGGACGACACGTCTGTAAGCAATGTTACCAGTAGACAACGGCCTAATAGCCTGTCAAAAAATAATATCAACAATGTTGACGTCGGCTGTGAAAGCCTTAGGAATTCCTTACTTTCTTACTTACTTAATCCTTGAGCGTGTTCAGTAAGCGTGTAACTATTTATTGGTCTTGCTTAATCTACTGTAAAAAGTGACACCAATATCGTATTTGCTAAAAAGTCAGTATCCAACTGTGGACTTCTACAATCGGCGTCGCCAAACTATCCCCGTCAGTCTATAGGGGAGCATCTGTCTAAACAATCCTAGATGCTCATATTCCTCCTCGCCATCATCTATAGCATAGTAGACAGAATACCACTACCTCGCCAATTTCGTATTCATTGTTACACATGGTATACTAGCCTGTCTTCACGCGGAGAATTCTCTTCGTTACCAGACCAACTGCTCGGTATCAGCATAAACTCACCCTTCATCTTCGTACCCAACTGAATATCTTCAATTTTGCATTCTATCAAGTCTATTTCACAAAGACAAAATCTTGAGAAATACATTCCAGGTGCAAACAATGTATTCTTCTTCTTCTTCTTCTTTCTAACATCCCAGGCTTCTGAATCGTACAGAACAATATTTTGGACAAAGTTCTGTAATCCGTGTTTATAGCTTAAACATTTCTCGTTCAATTAAAATTATTCACTGTCTTAAACAGTTCTAATTGCAATCTAACGTTTTCCACGTCTACGACTACGAAATCCGTATTCCTATCAGTTTCTGTTGGCAAATACTTGCAGAAAACTTCAAATCAGCTTTCTGTTACTCTAACTGGAGTTTGCTTAACACAAGAAGGCTTAAATGGAGCTTGAGTCTTCTCAAGTAAGGCATTTTGCCCTTCCATTAAGATTCTTTGCCACAGACAAAGCGAAGAGTTTATCATTTCCTACCGTAACCAGGTATTCTGTGTGCCGATTGTGCGCTGTGTTACCAAAGACACAACTCGAAGGGCACATAAACGGAACAAACTATACCCATGGCGAGGGTCGTCCAAGGATGAGATGGGTGCCGGAACAGGTTTATATAACCGAATCCTTGAAGAGGAGACGAAGAAGAAGAATTAGTGTTTATAATCACTAACAGAAATAACACTGTTCCACACCATTTCTATAGTGGTGTGCAACAGTGTTACTTCTGTTTGCACAGTCTATAAGCCTGCCTGTCTCTAACCTACCTGGCCGTAAGCACAGTTATTTTCCTGCCTTCACCGAGATCCGGAATAGCAAAAGTCGTTTAAACCGCCAATATTATCAAAGTGATCACTAGAATTTCATCCTTTTCTTTTTTCTTCAAGACATTGAATGCACAGTTTTTTAAATGCAATTTAATGTTGATTTTTTTTATATACCGTCTTACAGAAGCTCTTCTCTTTCAATTTAGACAAATGGAGGAACAGCCTAAAAAATTGGTCGGTTTTATGCCCAATTTTCGTAATTCCTGCAGACTTAATTAAGATACATCGTTAAGTCCATTTCAACACACACACAGCATAAGCTTTAATTTGATAGGGAATTTTCCGTCAACGATTCTAATTTTCGGGGCTGTTCAAGTAAGCACATTTGTATTCATTTTAAACCTCTTCCCGTATGTAAGCGAAAATAAGGAGACGTCCGATTCCCCCCCCCCCAAGTGCTTACATAAGGTTTATCGAATTTGTTATCGTTAGCCTGTATCGTAGGCCGAATGAGTTTTTGTAGTACGAATTGATTCTGTCGTTCAGTCTCATGTGTATGTTTGATGATTGTCTTAAGCAAGCATTCCACTGGATCGTTCGTCCCCTTTGCCTAGGGGCGTATTTGCGGGGGAACGAATGAACCAGACCCCCCCCCCCAGAGAGTCGAATTTTGTTAAGCTCTTAATTTTTAGGCTGTTTCATTATTTTTTCAGTTGTGTACGCTAATATAGTAATAACTCTTTTAAATATAGAAACAAGTTTATTACACAGCGTTAGTGCATACGTTTGAAATATGAAATATAGGAAAATTAATTCTGCCAGTATCCTGTGAACAGTGTTTCAATAACGCGTGTGTTTATTGTGTTATTACCGTTTACGTTAATGGAACTGATTGCAGGATGTTAGCACACGTTTTTCAGCCATTTTAAAAATAGTAATGTTGACTAGTCATAAATTATTTTTTCTTTTGTACGAAGCCAACTCAACCCCGGAACTCCCCACACGGCCAAATTTTAGATACGCCACCGCCTTTGTCAGCAAAAACAAGCAAAACTTGAACCCCTCCCTGCTTTGAATGCTTACGTAATACTTGCACGACTCCTTATAACACTACAAACGTAGGTGTTCTCTTGCGCGGCAGATGTTAGTTCTTACTTTAACCATTTTCTCAAAGTTCTGACACGGTCTCATAAGAATCCAAAGAACATGTGACTTAATTTAAGACTACCAATAATTTCAACGTATCCCGTATACTGTCAGTTAAGAGAAGTCCTCGGCTGGAAACGCATTTTTTCATCTGCAGACACACATAACTCAAAGTTGATGACGACGTAGATGACAATGACGACGACGATAATATACATATATCACATTCCGGAATGACGTTTTAATAACTTTTGCACAAATACCTAGAGAAGTCTGTGAAAACTGAATGTGGAACGGACGACATTACGATACGAGCGCATGGCGCTGTATGTAAACGTACTAGGTCTACATCAAATGTACATTAGCGTCAGAGCGACGAACCATACCGTAGCGCAGTCTGCTCATGACAACTGGCGAGCGCGCGTGCGACGGCTCGCTGCTACGGAATGCTTTCGCAGTCCTTGGAGAATGAGACTCGTTTCCGTTATGACCTTAACGTCACAAAATAAAACGAGCTATTTATCCGTATTACGTAAGTTCATGACACATGTGTGTCGCTGGGTAATGTCAATACGACGCAATCAGTCCACACCACGTTATTCTCCGTAGATCTCTTGTAGCAGGCCTATATTTATTTTCACCGTGTCACACATTCGTCTTCTCCGACATCATCAACGTCATTCGTGGACTTGGCGTGGACCGAATTTTTGAAAGAAACACTTTTTCGATTTATCGTTTATTGATATTGTTATTGCCACCAAACGTTTTGCCCATTATATGATATGGCATCCTCGGTAGAGAGCTAAGACGAAATAATTATTATCACCATTTTCGTTACTACGCTTCCACTATTACTATTATTCTTAGCAGAACGTATAATGTATTGTGTCTGCGTTTGTCACAAATGTTTCTAGTTTAGTGCCACGTCGCTCGCGTGTACAGTACATACATTCAAGTCAAACAAAATATTTTTAAGACGGTCACACCGATCGTCGTGTTCTTCGGTGGAAATAGAATAACTATATGAAAAATATATTGTACTAACCGTCTGTGACTTCTCGTATGATGTCCTTTCTTATTGTGACATGTTTCGAGACACTTGTCTCATTTTCAAAGCATAAAATATTTAGCACATATCATTCACTGATATACTTGTCAAACGTTAAAACCATAAATAGCACAATTTAACATATAAACTATATACTTTTTGTAACATGAATCGGGCAGTGTACACTGCGCAGCGACCCACCGCGAATTAACCCTTATGCTAACCCCTATATTAACCCTATGTGCTAAATATTTTATGCTTTGAAAATGAGACAAGTGTCTCGAAACATGTCGCAATAAGAAATGACATCATACGAGAAGTCACAGACGGTTAGTACAATATATTTTTCATATAGTTAACGGACACGTGGCTTGGTACTAAAACAGGTTTATTCCTACTAAAATATGGAAATAGAATAACTGACACCAATGATTTCACTAATTGCAAACTTTAATTGGACACAAACTACAGTAATAGTTAACAAAACACTCTTATACAATAATTCACTTGAATTTGTCCAACAATAAGTGTCACCTCATTACTGTCTTGCACTAATTAACAAAATAATCAGTTCTCAACAAACTGCAACAATCACTGCGAAGCGCACTGTAAAATCGCCAGGTGTAACTGAACTACACCGACCACCGGATGATTATATTTGCACCCTGATGGGATTCCAAAATTGTCTTCCATTTTCCGAGCGGCCCCGAGTACAATTTGCGTAGTTACTGGCGCTAGAACAATGTGGAGACTAGGTATCAGTCCGACCTTGAACGAACGTGCCGGCCGCGTAACGCGGCTAGTCGAGTAATGTCTGGAAGGAGCACGGAAATCAAAGAATGCAGAATGTTACGCAACTCTGGAGCACAGAATGATTTGCAAACGACTGGAACCGGGCACGTCAAGAGTCACTCAGGCACTCAGTGATGCGGTACTGTTTATTTCCTCAGCGTAGCAATATACAAAATTACGTTTACATAATAAAACTCGCTATATAATAAAAACCTATGTAACTTATATTAATTTAATAATATGTAATAAAAATTCGTACAACAAAACATGTAACTTTTCGCCAGCCGCCGGATTCGGTTACGTGATCTCTCGGTTCCATAGCCCTACCTCTACATCAACTGAAATAAATCTGGATAAAATACTGTCATGGTAACGAATAAAACGAAATAAAACATCTTGTAGCGTTCAAAAACACTATAGTACCCGGGTTCCCGAACTTAACAGTCCCCGGCCCACCGTCAAACATCAAAAATTTTGCGGACCATTTTCAGTTCTAAAGTAAAACAGAGTAAATATGGAAATAATTTTAATATTTTAATTGCAATACATTAACTATATTGAACTCGTAATTTGCAAATTAATAACAACAGTGACAAAAGCATATTTTAATTTGAAGAATACATGTGATTTAACCAATTAGATAACTATATGTTTAAATGCCAAGAATTTAAATATTATGTTACCCTTAACTTTAATTTTTCTGAAATTTAATTAAGAAAGTTTTGTTAGTGGTTATAATCACAAACAGAATTATCACTGTTGCACACCACTATAGAAAAATTATTCCGATTAGCGCTTTCAAGCTTCACAGCTCATCGTCAAATTGGAAATAAGAATAATCTTTAGTATGAAGCCGACTTGACCCTGGACCCCCACAAGTAAAAATTCTAGATTCCACTGATGATTACGCCACTTGTAATATAAAGTAATAATAGTCATAATCACATACACACACGATCCGTAAGTTTGTGTGTGTGAGAGAGAGAGAGAGAGAGAGAAAGAGAGAGAGAGAGAGAGAGAGAGAGAGAGAGAGGGGGGGGATAAACAGGCAAACAAATGGACAGATAGACAAAGTAATACGGATAGACAAAATATCTACGTAGTCAGAGGTGTGCCAAGTCTGAACGCGAATTATAGAAGGAATTCTACGACACAACTACTACTGTAACGCCTTTCGTACTACGAAAGAAATTTTCCATAGTTAGAATAACGTTATACTTTGTGAGGTTTGTGGGACCGATGATCGATACAATCAGTTGCGAGGACAATAGCCGTGCTATCAATGCAATAATACGTACAGCGATCGCATTACATCATCAGTTACGCTATCTAGGGTATAATAGTCGACAATATTCCGAACAGTGGCCATCACTCTAGTACAGATTGTCTGGCGCCGAAGCTCTCTCCACGGAAAAACAATATTCATTAAACGGTAGTGCTGTGATTTTACAACGCATCCAATTTTGCGGGCAGATTTTGTAATGGTGCTTAAATCTGATGACGACCGAGTGACGATATCAAACTGTTATGATAATCTACGATCTACATATGAATTAACTAACATAGGTATCGACTTTAACATTAACACTTCTACCGATAGAAGTAATATAATGGCAGTACAGTATAACACGAAAGATTAGATCTTCATGAAAATATTCATGTGGAAATTGATTAATTTAAATAGTTAGGAAGAAGTATATCACCTTTTAATCAAACAGAAAAAATAGAGAGATTCGATTGCATAAATGGCGATACAGGAAGACCTCTAAGAAGTAAATTTAGAGAAGAGAAAAGTGACACCAGATGAAATAGCTACAAGGATTGTTCAATAGAAACACGTTTAGAAGCGGTAAAGCATTTTTATTCAACGTTTTTAAAAGAAGTCTCCATTAACATAAAGGCATGATCCCCACTTTGCACTAATCTGTAGATTCCCTGCTGGTAAAATTCTTGCGGCTGTTCTGCTCATCAGTAAGAAGTTGTGGAATCGACTGAGTAGCAACTTTGTGATACCAAAGACTATGAACGATGGAATGAACAGTTCCCACGCTGATGCTCAACATTTGAGGAAGTTCTCTAATTCTGATGCCCCTATTTGCGCGTAAAGCAGTTTCCAGCTGTCTCACATTTTGATCTGATGCTGCAACACGTCCATGTCCGGGACGGGCTAAATCTTTAGTGGATTCTCTTCCTTGTCGAAATTTATTGCACCATTCAAACATTGCCTTATGAGAGTAACTACAGTCACCATATAAAGCTTTCATTTTCGTACAAATTTTCATTGGCTGACGCCCCTCAGCCGCCAAAAAGTGAACAACGACACGCTGATTATCTTTGGATGGATTTTCTATCATAGATGCCATTTTTCAACCCGGTCACAACGCTTAGAAAAGAGCAAACTGCAAATATTTTTGACAGACGCGTTGCTAGTACTTAAACAGACAATACAAACAAATGAATTCCGTTGTCATGGCGACGAAGTCACGGCTACGCAGATCTAACATGTTTCTATTGAACAATCCTCGTAACTACAGCTTTAATTAATTTAAATAAACAAAGATAACACTAAACTGTCGTTTACAGCATTCTTCATGTTTACGACTGTCCAACATAAGCTAACGTAACAAACAATAAACGTCACTTAATCAACACTATTGCAGTAAACAACGCACGTCACTAATTACAGATGTCCGCACACGACGTTTACACTAAACGCATTCTGAATCACAGTCTTAAACTGAATACTGACTGGCTGGCCGCTTCTGAGTCTTGTATTTATAACCCCCCTACCCGAGGCTCGAGATAAATCTACCGAATTCTAGGCTATGCGTCGAGAACAATCGCTTAGTTGAAAGCCCTAGAAACATGTAACGCCCACGTAATGCAAGTTGTCTATCTGATAGGCGTAACAATAATACAATATACAGTACTAATGTACTACACTAAAAACTCGTTTATCCGAAAAATCGGTTTATTCGAAACAATTTTTAGTAAATTTTAAAAATACACAAAAGTATTTTCCTATCGCTATAATCTGTACTTAACAGCATAGACAAGATTCCACGTGATATAAAGTAGAAGGTCAATAATCAGAACTAATTGGGATAAGGTAAGTACGTTATTTTATTACACAAACAAGGAGTACTGTTCAAATGAACAACTCCGTACAGTGCTGTACGAACAAGCAATAGGACTGTTCCAGTACTGTAGAAAATATAATTTACAGTGTGGTGCCGTTTTATAGTTTATTGTGTCATATTCACTGTAAGTAATTTTTAAATTATTATTATTAAAGAAAGTTACTGTACTTATGTATTATTATTTAAATATAAGTTCGGTTTATCCGAAACGGTCGCGGTCCCATCACATTAGTGTAAAAAAGATGAACGAGTTTTTAGTGTACTAGTCAGAACACTTTAAACAATTTAACAAGGACAATTGAATTTAGTGGTTATATGTGGTTAGCGCCTTCTCTCTCTCTCTCTCTCTCTCTCTCTCTCTCTCTCTCTCTCTCTCCCCCCTCTCCCTCCCTTGCTTTCTCTCTCACCCTCCAAACTCTCTCTCCCCCTCTCTATCACTCAGATACAATATAAAATAATATTTGATGAGATAAAATCACTAATTAAATGCACATATCAATTAAACTATTGAAGTTAATATTTACTGTAATGATAAATATTCTGTAAAGCGAAAGTTAAATGAATATTGCATATGCGTTCGTTTATATCTGTATTTGAAACATGCACGCATTTATAATTAATTTCATTTGAAACATTTTCTAAACTCTAACTATAGCCTATAAATTGCATTAGCACTAATAAATTATTACCTCTTACAAATCGAGCTACCGTTAATAATTATTTACAGTCCCAAACAAAATAATTATCAACAGGTAGGCTTACTGTCGATTGCATCATTTAAAGATATATGAGATATACTAATAGAAAATTTATTCCTCAATTAAGTATACCGAGAATCTCCGGTTAGAGCAGACACAAACAATAATCAGAACTGAAACACGATATGAATTGTATTGAATTTATGGTGGTAGCTGGGAAACGGTACCATTCGGAATACGTGTACACGAGTACGAGAATGAAAACAATTTTAATAACGCAAATTGTAAATTAATTTCAACTCAATATTGAAATTAATTGCACCGGTTCTGCAACATAACCTACGTAGCCTATATACAACCGTTTTGACGTTAACGAATTCGTTTTATCCTAATCTCTTCCCAAGAGCAAAAAAAAAAGGAATAACTATATATACTTCAAAGGTCAATGGCTAACAGTGAAACAATATTGGGAAATACAAGGTTTGGAAGAAGAAGACATTTAGCACTGAAATTTTTATGAACCCACCTTTATTTCAAAAACAAGAAATTATCCCAAATCTAAAGATCTGTTTGGCCATCGTGTTCGCTTCCTGTTATAACGTTTACAGAACGCAAGCTTCGGTCCTAATGCAAACGACAGTAACTTTCTTGAAATTTACTTAAGAAACTAGGGAAAAATCAATGTCAGCAATTTCACTGACATGTACGTAGGCAAACAGTTAAAATAGAACTAAGCAGGAGACATTGTACAGGCTGCAGACACTAAACGATATGCCTAACTCCTCAGAGGAAGCCCTTGGAGAGGTAAAAGTAGTCGGGAACGGTCAATACTGAGGTGGCGAGTTAGTATGCTGCGCCCACTTACGGCCTACCATGGATCAGTGTCAAACGGTTGAAAAAAAAATTTGGCGTAGAATTGGGGATGTTTTCATCGATGTTTAAGCTTCTGGGAGTTCAATGATCCAATGTGGTTTCATTTCCAGATTATTCTCCTTGCAATTGTCTCGGTAATTTATTTGCAGCATTTTGTAAAATATTGAGGGTTCCATCTGGAATTAGTTTTTTGAAAATTTTGAGTTTTGTATTTGTTTGTTCTCTTCTACGGAAGATAAACAGTGTTCTGGTTTGAGCCACATATTTGTCGTATGAGCACATACAGCGCATTGTTCAGACTAGTTCTTGTCGCAATTATTTTTAACATTAACCTCCTCCTTTGTTCTGCTTTCTTAATGCGTTAGTATTATGAACGTTTGGTTTTACATAATAGCACGGTATTGATTTTTTAAAACGTTCGAACGGCAAGAAACAATAGAGGCGCAGTTATTTAAACTGTGCATTCTGTATACATGTACATTACAGACCGTGTAGTGGAATTTCATACAAGATTGGGCTTTCTTTTATATACTGGCTTCATACTAAATGTAGGTAATATCACAATGTGATTTATTACTTGCCAAGAAAGAGAAAACTACTTCTTAAGTATACTTTTCATTGTACAGCTGGCAAACTTATCAAAACACACATACTGTATGCAATCGGATCGGAAGGAATATTATTTCTTTTTAATTAAATGAAACAACACAAGCACCAATTCGAGTATAGTCGATTCGAACAAACCAAAATTTAGTCCCGGAGGTATAATTATTTTCTGCTGCATAATTGACCGCAAACGAAGTGTCAATCATCCGTCGATACAGGGGACGAAGGAGGACACCACTCCGAAACAGCTGTCTGAGTGAAAAACAAAGTAAGTTTAGTTTACAAGTGAAAGTTCTATTAAAACTAATAAAATTAAAATGTTTAATAGGTATTAATAACATGCCCATTTGGGCACATGAAAATATAGAACTTTTTAAAATTTACAATGGAACATTTTGAATGATTATATTAATTATAAATTATAATTATATTAATTTTCTTCCGGATTATCGATTTGTCCGGATTTTTGAACATATACAAAAAAATCATTACTTAAAGTATAAGAATAGACGGGGTACTTACGAAAACTTAGCGTTACGTTAGAAACATCGTTTTCGCTATATTTATTCCATACACTTACACAAACATTGTATAATTTTTGTTTTAATCACAAATTATGAAGAAATTTAATTACTCAGATCAGAACTACGAAAAAAGTCACTGATTTTTTTTTAACAAGGCTTGAGGTGCGTTTACTAGAGGCCAGGTCTCTGAGTCTCTTTAGTAACAAAAGTTGGGTAGTGGAGCATTCGGGCTGCTTTTCCAGCCAAGACATGTGTTGAATGCTTCGGCGTGTGAAGGTCCGGCTGACGCCTCATCAGCGATGTCTTCACTTTCGTCGTTTTCGTTATCGTCTGGTGGCTGGACCTCAGCTAGAGTGTTAGTTATTTCTTCATCATTTAAAATTTGATATCCATGGTCATTTTTATCACTTTCTAACCTCTCGCTTGCATCGTTTTCGTCGCAGTCTTCGAAACCTGGCATTAACTTTAATAATAACGAATCGAATTTTTCTGTGGACAAGGTCCGGATTTTTGACGTCCGGATTATCGACGCTCTACTGTAATTTCTGCATTATTGTAATATTAACATGAAATTGTTAATAACAATCGGCACCTTCTTACGACAGTGTGAAGTTCACTCTATGACAGCATAGAGAAAGTCGATGGTCGTGACGGTATATAGACACTGGAAACTATCGTAGCGCATTACCATTCCAGGCGTGAGTCTTCATCTCTTCACACCCCTTCGATAGGCGCGGTCTTTGTCTATAGCTAATAGGCCGATATTTTCGATGGCAATTGGCCGGGTCACAATTGACCGGTTTCAGATTTCCTCCTCGGTCGCAACCGATCGACTTTTATACGATTGGGTCGCAACTAACCGGTCGCAATTAATTTCGTCTTCAAGCCATTGTACACTTATTTATTCAGTTCTACAAAACCATTAAAAGAAATAAATGAAGTCGTAGGACAACTAACTCGATCGATAAAACAGTCAAAATATTTGATAATATACTGGGTACGTCTGCAATATATCTATGTGAATGGGTTGTGTTTTCAATACGATTACTGAAATTACCAAGGTCCCAAACGTAAACACGTTTTTACTCTAAAATACTCTTGATTCCGGCATTTTTCAGATGACAGACGTGAATAGATAAAGAAAAGTGTCATAATTAGTAAAACAATAGCCCCAGCACAGGAAAGATACATTGTACAGAAGGAAGATCATTCATAAAGAACAACATTAGAATCAATACTTCGCATTACGTTAAATGGAATGGCATAATACATTATATTGGTTATTAAATATACTGATTGTTAGTTTGTCAACTAAATCGTAACCTTTTAATATTCATTCCTTGCTACTGATTAACTAGTTCCGATTATGTAGAGGTTTAATACCATTTTCATTAAATATCAATAGGTCTGTATCCTTTTAGAATGAGAATGGCGGGAGCATTTTAAAAGAATCAAAAACTGCATGATTCGCAAATTGACAAATAACATTGAATAAATTACGAGTAGCAGTAGCAGACCAAGAATTAGAGATTTTTAATTAGTTAGACAATTAATAATAACAAAAAAAATTAACTATGTAGCCAGAAGTGCGCCACACGTCAAATAAACGTCGTGCAATACAGTTTACTTAAACAAACTGTTTAATTCATTGTTATGGCTACACGTTAGTGACTTAGTGTGATCCGAAACAAGAGTGAACCATGAGGTTCGTGCGTCAAAGTCTGGTTAATTGAGAGCCAGTTTCTTATACCGTGTCGTTCATTCAGTCTAGAGAACCGTGTCATAAGAACCGGTTCGTTCACGAACAATAATGTCTCCGTCAAATGGGTCTCCGAGTAGTCTGCCTGTGAAATGGGACAGAGGCTGCCCGACCTTTCCGCGTAACAGAATGGCAACTCACGTCTGGTTCAGTATCGTGTGGGAGTGTTACTCAACTTCGACTGCCTTAGGGATGCAAGTCCGCAGGAGATCCAAATGCCCTTTACTGTCAAGGGCTGCGAGATTTTGCCGGCCTTCGAATTGGTTGACAATTAGGTTCAGGCGGTGAGACTAAACTATGCTTCCGACCCTCCCCCCTGGTTATAGCACCTTTATAACCTGACTATTTATTGGCAAAATCAAAATATAAACCTGTATAAGATTTAGTGTCTTTAAAACAGTGTGATTTTTCAAATTTGTCTCATTAGTTTTCTTAGTTTTGGCTACAGTTAACCTTATTTTAATTTCCCGAGTGCCCTCCCTTTGTTAGATACAGTATTTAGGAAAACTGTACCTCGGGTCAGCGACCGTACTTCTAGTAAAACTGACTTTCTCCACTCAGACTGACTTAAAAGTTCAACGTCCGTGGGCACATCGTTCCTGAACACAAAAGCACTTCACTAGAGCACAGTCTTTCGCCAAACAATTTTCACAAATGTACTCAGACTTCTGAGCACTAGCACTAAGTGGTTTACTTAGCACAGTTCAAACGGAGACTCTAAATGTAATTAAAAAATTGCTTCGTCTTTTGTACACAAAGTTTGTAGCATTAAGTGGAAAAGCTGTGCGCGCAGTTATTACATTCAGCATCAACAAATTACATTAAACAGAAGATGAAGTCAAGACAAACAAGAGAAGTAACTGACACAACAGATTGCAGATATACAACTGGAGAGTAGTTTCTACATTTTACGAAAACGTTTGTTAACTAATGGTCGGAGACATTGTAGTGTACCTCCCACAAACATTTAAATCACGTCGCAGATTAAAGCAACAACATTAAGCACTTATTCTGCAATATGTGCAGTAAAAGGAATGTTGCTACTTAAACTACAGCAACTTTATTTGCAGATATTAAAACGTTTTCTTACCTTAATGGATTAGGCTAAGTACATTCATAAAATCACAAAGTAAACAGGGTGTTGCGAAAGGGACGGGGTGAAAAGGCCAGTGTCCCCGAGACCACAATTCATGTAACTATCAAATTTATCATACACACATACATTATACGTAATTTTTTTTCGAAAGAGGTGCAGAAATTAATGTTCTGTCCTGTGCGCAAAATTTTCTTCTCGCTATTCCGTGTACAAACATAGCGGGATAATCGTTTCGCATACATGGTGTTGTAGTTCATAAGTAAGTCTAAATGGAAAGTCAGCGCGAAAGATACACGTGCAAGGGGTCAACAAGCTCGTGTATTGCAGACCCAGTGTCTGAATGGTAGCGAGAGATGAACCAGAAACGTGCCAGCCTTTCTTGGTCGCTGAGCTGTGCCGGCCCAGCGAATGAATTACCTCCACTTAAAAGTATACCTGAGTTGTCTAGAAAGGAGAGAAGGGAGATAACGCGATAACAATCCACTACCTCTGTTACTGTGACACACATGCTTGTAACGCCAGCCTGCCTTGCAGCCGATGTTCACACTATGAAACACTGTACAAGACTGTTGTGAGCATGCGCGAAATATTTGAAAATTTTGTTACCCTCTAAACGAGGTGTTTGTCCACAGCACATCTCGAAATCAGTGTTCAATTTCTTTCATCAGGTATATACCTTCGGGTATCTCGCGGCTTGTGGGCGAAGTAATGGTAGTTTTTGGTCTTGAGAAAACAGTAGCGTGGCGTCTATGTAACCGTACTGGAAATAAGATAAAATGATATTAATTATATCACAGAACAAATAGTTCAGTTATTGAGTAATTTGAAATCCGAATAATATTAGTAGGGAAACTTGAAGAAAAGCGTAGCGTTGCTTTCGAATTGATGTCCACTTGCAAAGTCTTGTGTTGCCGGGTCAGAATTGGTAATGTTTTACTGCGTGTGGTCATTGACCTCGTAGTAGCTGTCACTGTACAAACAGTAGGGAGGGGCACGTTCATCCACCTAATGTGTTGCCGCTGTATAAACAGGCAAAACGCTGAGTTAGCAGCTACGTTCGTTTCGGAACCAGCGTGAACACTTACTACCTACCTGTTTGTGTTTTGTTCGTTTAGTTATGTGTTTATCTGTTTGTCTTTATTATTATTAATTCGATTATTTGTGTTTTCTTGTATTCTGCGTAAGCATAATGGAGTCAGATCCCGTTGAACAGGGAACCTCTTCTTCTGCCAACGAAAGATAGAAAATACTCTAAAAAGATATTTTAGCTCTAAAAAGAATATTTTGGCTCTAAAAAGAACACTTGGTACTAGGAAAAATTCGAATTAAGTTTTAAGCCAAACACAACCGGCAACAGCTTTTATGTACCCACGCTACGCCACTGTGAGGAAGTATGATAATCCGCTGCTACAGCATTAATCGTTAAGACCACCACCATGAGGTCCACAAGAAGCCGGGGCTCTATTCATCCAACATGACGAGGACACAATCCTCCCATAGGAGACTACAGTTATCTGTGATCTCTCTCTCTCTCTCTCTCTCTCTCTCTCTCTCTCTCTCTCTCTCTCTCTCTCTCTCTCTCTCTCTGACTGAAGCAAAGAATACATAATCCCTAATAGCTAAAAAGGCAAACACGGAATTTACGGCAATGCCCTGTATATAGAACGTAGGCCTATAAAGAAAACACGACCTCGCGTGTGTTATCGTGACCATCAGCCGATCAAATAATAATTAGACGAACGAAGGAAATTCTCAGTTTGAACTCGACCGTTTGACATTTGCCTATCTGTCTGTCTGTCTATCTACCTATTTGGGGTATATATTATGATAACCTTTGAACGCATCAACCGATTTTTGTAAATTTTCGCATGTGTGTCCATACTTTTGTCCTACAGAACCCTATTATTTGTAGACTTATCCCCCCTAAAACAGGGGCGAGTAGCAAAAATATAACAAGGAAAATTGTGAAAAAATCGCAAAAACCCATGTGGGGTATCAAATTAAAGGGAATTTTTATCAAAATCTGAATATAACGTTCATATTTGAAAATTTTTAAATTTCTGGACGTCACGGCCCCAAAAAAGTTGGAGAACATTCTAATAAAATCGTAAAAATTCATATGCGGTATCAAATTGAAGATAATTTTACAAAACGCAATTGTATTACAATTGTCCCGCACAATTATAATAAATCACATAACACTTCGCCACAATACTACGAACCGCACTGGAATATATTGCAACTCAAACTGACTGCTAAGCGCAGCTGTCGTCGTTTAAATAGATAGCAGAATTGTTCCAGAATAGTCGATACTATGTATCAGCAATAAAGGAAAACATTAGAGCGTAATTCATTGCGGCCTTGACACAGTGCGCGCGGCCGCGCGAATTCTGGTACAGTCTAGCAATTCGTTGAGAATCACGTACGCACAGGGCATTACAGCCGGATTCCACCGGAAGAGCCTAGAAACACGTAGAAGGTTCTGTACTGGCGTACACTTTACGTAACAATATATTATTAACAATATAAAATAATTAATATTTCGCAGTTATTAAAATTTTCATTAATAAACAAATTATGAACATATTCAGGTTACAAATAAACCTAGATATACTGAATATAGCCTAGTGTTTGCAAATAAAATGAAAACCCGAATTAAACTTCCTTCTGTTATTGACAGCATATAATGTGGTTAAGTAATTTTTTTAAAGATATACTAAAGGTATTCAAATGGTTTCTTATTTATTGGATAAGATTTCAAATGTTTATGAAACGCTGTATTCTTTTTAATTTCAAGCAAGCAATTTCAAAGAATATTAGAAGAGGGTCAGGGCCCAACAGCCGGGAAAATAAGTTTACTGAAGATTATAGCAAACTTAATAACACACGCACTTTATTTTGAAAATGACGTGTGCGCCTGTACTGGAAACGGTGCTTCAAATATAATAAATATATTATATTTATATATAAAATATATATTTTGTTCTTGTTTTACAAAAAATTTTAACACGCAGGAAGCAGACAAGAAGACAAGAATGTAGTATTTTCCGTTAGAAATGTACGGGAAATGAAAAACATGTTTGAATTGGTATCCAAGTCACTAATTGATAAAATCTGTATAATATTTACCGTATTTCTTCCGTCGTGTGACTTCGTGTTGCGTTCCATTGATTTACGCGCGTCGAAACATATGTTTCGTCTTCAGAAAAAATAAAATCACTCAAAGTGAGGTCGTTAAATATTAAAATTGCAAATGTTGAAAACAATTCCACACATATCCCCGTTACATAAGTGCGCACTCAAGTAACGCGGATATGTGTGGAATTGTTTTCAATATTTGCAATTTTAATATTTAACGACCTCACTTTGAGTGACTTTTTTTTAATTTCTGAAGACAAACATATGTTTCGAAACGCCTAAATCAATCGAACGCAAGTCACAAGACGTAAGAAATACGGTAAATATTATAGAGTACGGGAAATGTAGGCCTACAAGTAGCATGTTACGTGCGCGCGTGTATGCGTGTGGGTGGCGTGCGTGTGAAAGTGTCAGGAGGCTTTCGCGTTATAAAACCTTTAAACGATGTAAAGGTTTACAGCTTGCATGTAGGAGGTAAGCGGAAATGTTAGGTTGCGGACAAGGAAGTATCGGGTTTCCTCAATGTAAACAAATAATTTTGTGAAGCTTCTACGAAAAAGTATTAATCAAATACTGCGAAACGAAAATGTCTAAAAATAATCGTGTACTTTCTATCCGACAATAGCAGCAGTATCGCCCCCCACAGACTCATTCCGTCTCTCTGTGTTCGTTTGCTTTCCTGTCCCCTTTGTACAGTCATAACTCAAAGGGAATTATAAATCCAGAATCGGTAGTTTGCGGTCGTAGTGCCGTTTCTACTGAAATATATTGTTTCCATTCTAATACCGTTGCACCGAACTGCATTGTCCCCGGTACGGATAGTTTTCGTTCGTTATCCGTTTCCCGTATTAGGTACCTTGAACACAAAGGGAGTTTTAATATTGTGACAATCGTTTCTCTTATTTGTGCATCACTGCTAGTGTTGAACTCGTTACTGAATACTCTAGTGTTCCCACCTAGTGAATCTCTTTTCACAGACGATGTCTTTGTTGCAATACGATTACTGTGTTTGAAGATTCTTACTGTTCAGTGTACTGATTTTATGACTTTTCACAGACTTTCTTTCAAGTCAAATATCAGATACTGAGACACTGATTTATATCTGCTACGTGAAATGCACAGTTATGTCAGACCAACTTCGACATCTTTCCTACACTGAAAATACTTTTCATTGACAAACCCGTTTCCGTTGTCAGACTCTGTACGTTTGTAATAGTGTTATCGAAATACACTTTGTAGTAAAACAGTCGAATACTTATATCCACCGACAGCCAATATAGCAAATTTTCAAACGGCTCCCATTTGAAACTAGCCATTAAAAAATGTTTGTTAAATTAACTGATAGAGGAAGCTGTGCTTTTATGTAATTGAAAGTTTATTTTAAATTGGCAAATAAATAAATAAGAAATTGAACGGAATCTGATAGGAAATATAGAACGAAGACTAATTATGAAAATATGGTGAAGACGTAAGGGAGAAAGGTCATTCGAACGTTAAGAGGACATCCAGATAAAGTGAGAGCTAAACGACAAGTACATAGTAACTTAGCTTATACGAAGGGGCGAGTTCTACGGTCATTCGATACATTAATAGTCCAGTCGCCAGAGTAAAAATAACGGTAAAATTTCTTAAAAAATTGAGGCAAAGTGATATTTGGTATAATTATTGAAAAAGGTCTAAGTATCGGTTTAAAATCATCTTTGCATGTTTATAAGGTCAGGCTTTTTAAAAAAAACCCTTATTTAAGGGCAGCGCGCGGTAAAATAGATAAAAACGTTTACATTCAGTGAATTTCTTTCCTTACTACTAAATAAACCATTGGATCATGATAAAGTCTTCATTCTTTTTGTTTAAAATAGTTCAAATTTTAATAGTAATAAAATCAAAATAACGATTTTGTTATTATTTCATCGTTAGGAGTATTAAATCGATAGACGGAATGGTCGATTTTAACAAATCTTCCTCTGTTGAATAATATTATTAAATATGTGTATCTTAATATACATAAAAGTCATTGTGTGTATTTATATTCCACACCTCCTACTAAACCACTGGACCGATTTCAACAAAACTTAGCACAAATATTTTATGCAACGGGAGAACCAACATAAGATAGGTGTTTTGGGCCCTGGGGGATGTCAAAAATGGAAAATATGAAAATACCGCATGTAGGGTATCAAATTAAAGGGAATTTCAATGCAAGTAACACTTTTTCATGCATATAAGCACTATTGAAAATTCTTGGGCCCTGGGGCATAATAAATGGGTGGTTTTGGGGGAGGTCAAAAATGGAAAATATGAAAAATCACTGGACCGATTTCCACCAAACTTGGCACAAATTTTTTACGCAACGGGAGAACCAACATAATATAGGTGTTTTGGGCCCGGGGGGGTGTCAAAAATGAAAAATATGAAATATGAAAATACTGTGGAGTATCAAATTAAAGGGAATTTCAATGCAAGTAACAATTTTACATGCATATTCGAACTATTGAAATGTTTGGGCCCTGGGGCTCAATAAATGGGTTGTAATGGAGGGGTGTCAAAAATGGAAAATATGAAATACCGTATGTGACATGCATATACGCACTATTAAAAATTTTGGTCTACGGGGCTCAATAAATTGGTGGAATTGGAGGAGGGGTGATGTCAAAAATGGAAAATATGAAAATACCGCACGTGGGGTATCAAATTAAAGGGAATTTCAATGTAAGTAACAATTTGACGTGCATATTAATTTGGATTATTATAAATATCCCCCCCTGCTTGGCGGATGTGAAAAAAACAGCATAAACGGTATCAAATTAAAGTGAATTTCCTAGCAAGTAAGAATATGACACCACTTTCTCCCAAGCAAACCCGGCCAAATCCTCCAGTAATAAATAAAATACTTCAAAGAAAAGCTCTCTTTTTAATAAAAGGTAAAACGAATACAAAGAATATATATATTTTTTTAAATTTGGAATTTTAAAAATTATTTATGTTGAGAATTTAGTTAGTGATTTCTTCTTCTTCTTCTTCTTCTTCTTCTTCTTCGAGGATTTTTTCCTCACTATCATCAAAGTCATTATCATCAAAATCAATCTCGTCAACAATTGGAAAGTTTTTGCAAGTTTCAGTTGAGCATGTACCACAAACCGATGAACATAAAAGACCAGCGCTTCTGCATGTACACGATCCTTTTT
The DNA here is from genome assembly GCA_034769895.1 of Magicicada septendecula. Lineage (NCBI taxonomy): Eukaryota > Metazoa > Arthropoda > Insecta > Hemiptera > Cicadidae > Magicicada > Magicicada septendecula. The sequence continues at coordinate 148,199,969 of CM068372.1, forward strand.
TGCAGCCAGTTTTGCAATTACAAAAGATCATTTTTAATAAAGATTTTGGGGCAGCTGGCTGTGTCATTTTTATAGGCGTTAAAATTTCTCCAACATTCCAACCCCAGTCTTTTGGTATTAGATCATTGCCGAGCCATTGCTGGACTTGTAAATATACTCTGTAAAAGTGCTGCTTGGCAGCATCAGAAGTAGGTGGCAGACTTTCTAACTTTACAGGTTTTAAGCTTTTTTTCTTTTTTGAAATCGCTTTTAGTAAAACTTATATGTCTGTATTTATCAACACATGTAATTTTTTTTGGTGCATTATACATATACAGGAGAATTAATAGACCATTTTTATATATAGATGTTTGATGTTGATTTTCCAGTTTAAATGCTTCGATCGCTTCTTCTAAATCTGAGTTTATTGATTTTTTTTTCAATCGAATTAAAAACCGATTTTTTACCTTTACCATAAAAGCATGATGTTGTGTCACAGCCGGTTAGAGCATGCAAAAATAGTATATTCTCTTTGCAAAATTTATGCTTTCTAAAGCTGTTATCAGAAGAAAATAGACTAGCACTCATGGTTCCTCTCGTGGGTTTTAAGAGATAAATTTTCTTATTACTAGGTGTAAGCGCAGTAATGAGCACCAAAATATCTACGTCCTCTGCAACAATAACTGGAGGTTTATCATATAATTCTAAGGCTGTTTTCACAATTAATAAGTCTGCATCATCATCAGCTTGTTTAACGTTTATGTTTTCTTCTTCCAAATATCTCGTTAGAATTTCAATAAATAGAGTTTTATTATTTTTATTCGAAAGAAATTGTTCTTGGGTCACTGTGACACACATATCTTCATGGAATAAAATATCTGGAGAGGAATTTTGATTGGTACGGCGATAACGCTCCATAGCTTTGATGCTGTTAGAATTGTTTGTATAGCCATCAAAAACTACAGTAACTTTTGATCCAAAGTGTCTCTTGACATAATTTACGTATCTTTGAAAAATACATTTGAACTTGTCATTTTTTGACCATACTACTCTATGCAGTAACATACCACCATCAATGACGTAAATGCAATCTTCAAGGTTAATCTCAGTGCGGTCTACTTCAAACATATCATATAGTTTAGACTTATCTGTTTTCCGAAATACACCTTCGTAAAACATAGATGTTGGGTACGGTGCAAGTTCATAACGCATGTAATCTTTTAATTCGTCGTCACTTTTTCTTGCTACACAAATGCGTTGAAATATAAACATTGGATCTATAGGGACAATTTCCTCTTGAATTTTCAGACTACTATTAACACTTTTTAATGACAGTACTCTATTTTTTCGTTTAAACGAAATTTTATGGAAGTTTGTACCAGCAATTTCTTCTAATCCTGCTTTTCCAACCTCAAAAGCATTATGACAGTTAATATTATTACCGCCAGTAACTCCAGTAGATATAGACATTATTGAATCTTGATAAGGAAATGGCTCGTGACAATCAAACCAGGAGTTTATTTTGAGAATATCTTCAGTATCTCGTTTTATTCGAGAATCTCTAGCATCTACATGCTGATCGGAAGTAGAAAATGTTATACCACAAAATTTTTCTACTTCTTCCCAGATATCATGTGTATATGGCATCGCTAAAATCCATTTATTTGCAGTACTGGTAGTTACTCCCCGTCCAATCATACCACCATCAACTTTCATGACTCTCATTAAGTCCTGTTCGATTGTCATATCAGTATGAGTTCCTGACCCGAATTTCTCAGTTTGTCTTACAGTACAAAATCCGTTATTTATAAAATTTTGAAGTTCTTTAATTTTTAAAGCGGTAGTTTCTGGAATTACATCTTGGTTTTGCATTGAGGTGAAAAGTTTTTCAGATTCTTTTATAAATTGATTCATATATTGTACATATAATAAGGCTGATTTCGTATAATTAAAATGTCCAGTTGCATAAAAATATGGCAACATTTGCTGAATAACTTGTAATTGAATTTTTAGTAAACCCATTTTTTCAGAGCGCGCAAATGCTTTTGCAATAGAGATCATTCGTATGTATTGTATCCATAATTTTGCAGTTTTACCGCGTTCCTCAATTTCAATAATTTTTTCTAGAAATTTACCATTTAAGATGTTTAAAAAATTATGATCTTGTACTTCTTTGTAAGTAAGATTGTCATCTAAAAATTCTTGTAGTAAAGATTTCATATTTGAATATTCAACTTCTGAAAGATTCAGTTCCTCAATAATCTTTTTACACAAAACTATCCAAATTAATGTGTGGCCTCGTACTGCTCTAGCATAAGCATGGCCATCTAACATCTTATCTACAGTTCCTGGCGCATAGCAACAGCTTAATGCTTCTTTTAAACCGCTTCCTGCCATCACATAACCGATTGAACCAAGAAAAGACATAAGCAGATGAAATCCTCCAAGTCGAACAATTACATTATGTATATCATCATCAGGTGAGGATTGGACCATTTCAAACGCTTTCTGATACAAAGGTTGATCGAAAGTAACAAAACAATTAAATAGATTTAAGTTTTTCACTAGTTTTACAGCGTATTTTAAAACGGTGTATATTGTATTTTTGTCAGTTGGAGGAGAGTGTACAAAAGGCAAGCAAACAATTCTAGATAATGTATAAGTCATATTTTCCAAAAGCTTGGACATAAAGGCATTCCAGCCAGTAATGCCTGGTTTGGTCACTCCATAAATCCAAAGCAAGTCAGCATTAGAAAAATCTATATTATTAAAACTCGGATTATCTACTTTTTCAAAAACAATGTTTTGGAGTGCATGTATATTAATATTTTCAAAAATTTGGAATGGTATTTTGTCAATTTTGCTGATTTCTTTTGCAGTAGGCTTAACAGTCAATCGTTTTAAGGGAACTTTGTTATAATAACAATCTCTTGGACTTACAATCATAATACCTCCCATACTATGAAAAGTATTTTTCCCGTCTATAGTATTGATATTAATATCTGAATTGTCAAATGCCAATTGTGCAAAACAGCCAGATCTAAATGGAGAACGTGGACTAAGCAATACACTATTCTCATAAAGTGCTGCTTCTTTGTATGATGAACACACTCCCAGATGCGACAATATATCTATAATTCGTTTTGAAGCAAATTTCCTATGCAACATTACAGACAGACCAACTTGCAATGGTGATAGAAAGGTTCTAGGTCTTATGCAACTCATAATTGAATGAGTAATTGCTGTGCATTTTGTTTCATATGAACTAATATCACCTTTTTTATTTTTTAAAATTATTTCTTCTATCAGAAACTGAAGGGATTCTGGGATATTCTCATTAATATTTTGGAATATATTATCACTTGGAGGATAAAATTCTGTATTACTTTTCTTCAGATTAACATCGTTTCGAATAATTGCTGCTGCAGATTTTAAGATTTTTCTTTTTTCTTCATTTTCATATTTTTTTGAGGCTATCCATGCTTGACACATGACATTGTATTCACGATCTACAAGACATATGAGGGTTGAGCCACCTTTTCTGGATATAATTCTTATACAATCGCCATAATTTTCTTTTAATTTAGCAATAATGGTATTTGGATGACAAGCATCATGTCCTGTTTAAGAAAATTAGATATTAAATAAAATAAACATGAAAATTTAATTTAAAAAATAGTATAATTATAATTTATAATTAAGCATTATATTTACCTAATAATGCAATTAATTCTGTGAGAGTAAACTGGGTATCATCACTGTCACTTAAATAATCAAAAATCAATTCCATTTGACGTGAGATTTTTACATCCTTGGGTCGACCTTTAGCATCACTTGTGTCACGAGTGTAACTGCTTAAAACTTTTTTGTGACAACTGCGGTGATATCTCGCTTGTACAGCTACCAAATCATCACAAGAAATTCGTCGTAGAATTGCTTTTCCTAATTCGTCATTACGTTCTGCAATCATTTCTGATAATTTTTCTTTAAAAGTAGGACTTTGAATTATGGAAATATTTTTGCGTTGATTAATACTTAATCTCGTATTACTTTTATCGGCATCTAATCCACAAATTATACAAAGTTTTTTGAAATTAAATAATTCTTTACTCTTTCTGACTTTACTCTTGACTGGGCTATATTTACTTTTTTTCGACAAAGTGCCTAAATCCTTATAACACAAAACATCATTCCTTTTTAACGTATATTTTTCTCGACATTTCCTGTGTACTAAAATTGAATCAACTTTTTTTAACATTTCATATTTTCCATCGTTTCTCTCAGAGCTAACACTTATTAAATTCGGTAGTCCTCGAGTCACTTTTTCTGTATCTTCAATACAAAGATCAGCATTACAAATAAAACATATTTCAGTATCACACTGGTCCATATTTAATACCTAAAAATCAAAAAACCTTATGTAGCACTAATGTTCAGTAAAAGTATTCTTTAAAACTTCACCACTAGTGAAGTAAAAATATCTCTTTTGAAAATTTTTTTTATTTTCAATTTTAAATCCACAGTTTTTACCAAATTTGTTTTTTTAAATATGTGCCTTTTATAAACTTTTAATGTATGTAAAAAATGATCAGTACAAATAATTTTTTTTTTAGAAAAAATGCGTTCTTTACGTTTAATTTTTTTAAATGGTCAAAAAATGGTGTCAGAAAGGCCAAAAAATTTTGTTAATTAACCATCCGAAAATATTTTTAATAAGCTTTAATTTAAGCCGTCATACACCTTTGTGCCACAATCTTGCCATACTTTATGAGCACTCAAAATTTTTTTGTGAATTGCGATTTTTTTGATGTTATATTCAACATTTCAATATGAAATTTGTGGGGTTTATTATAGTACTCCACAAAGGTTACCTTTCCCTCAAGTTTTATCAACTTTCAATAATTTGTGTTAAAACAACAGCAATTTGTTTATAAACGCCATCGCCACTTTATTTATTGATAGCACATTAACAATAATAATAATATCGACTTTAAGGCTAAAAATGTTATTCATTTATTATAGAATACTGAAAAAAATTCACATTAAAATCGGCTTGTTAGGTCCAAAGATATTTATAAAAACGCTATTTTGCAACTTAAATTGTTAATAAAAAAATAAACGGGTTGATTTTACACAAAACTTAACTATTAGCTCACAACTTGATCCCATTAACCAATTTAGCATACAAAAAATGACTCCCATAACAATTCACATTTGATTTTTATTTTGACTCCACTACACGTGTTCACAAAGAAATAAATATTAGCATGTATAAAAAGTGTAAATAAAAACTTTAAACTGCAATTTTTGTTACCTGTTTTATATGATAAAAACAAAAATATTTGTAATGTTTTGATTATAACCTTTGAAGAAATATCAACTGCGTTACTGCTCCGTTCTTGTATAGCAGATGTTTGTATGGCATACCACAACAATGGGTGTTGCGCGCGCAGCTACATTTAGAGTTGCACACTCGAGGGGAATAGAACGCCGCGCCGTTTAAAAATTTTACCTGTTTTCTAGGGTCTTGTTTTTAGAGTATAGGTATAATCAGGTAAGAGAAATAATATGAATAGATAGATTTAGCATTGTAGTAGCTATAACGTTAATTTCAAGTACTCAAATAAACCCACTTAAAAGATACATGTATGTAACGCAAAGGAGGCACCTTTTTTTAGTATATACAATTTTTATTTATTTTTTTAATTTTGAAAATGATTATAATTTTCATGAGTGTAGTTTTTGATGCAGAACACTTGCAGCTTTCAAATACAGTTTTTTGTATTTCGATATCTCTATTTTTAAGATTAATAAAGGCAGATAAACTCTGAATTTTAGAGTAAATTTAAAATACGTCGAAATACTCACTTTTGAAAAGGTTTTTTTTTTTTAAATAACAACTTCACAAGTAGTTTTCATTATTATAAAATAAAAAGTTTATCTCTTTTAAAGGTAAATTAGTAAAGAACTACTATTTTTTTTAAATTTTATTGTATAGTACTTGTAATTTTGTGGTTTCACTTCTTTTTGTATCTACAGTAAATATTTATACACTATATTCTTTATGTTCAAATAAAATATTTATGCAAAAATCAACAAATTTTGAAAGCTATACTGTCCCCCTTCAAAACTAGCCTTTATTTAACTGGCTACGCTTAGATTAAAGAAAGTTATGATATTTTTGAATAGACGCGCCTGGCTAATTTAGCGAATTACGCAGGATCGGGGGCAAACGCTCTTTTTAAAACGCAGCGCTCATCATTACCAATTTTCAGGAAAACAGTTCCATTGACGTAAAAATATGTAAGGAGACTTTCTGAAGGAAATTGTTTGCTCTTCAATATACACCTTTTTATTTCTTCCAACTGTACATATTTACGGAGTGCTTTAAGAAAATCTGTCTTTACGATTTTTCCAGACCATTTTCAGAAAACCCTAGAAAGGTAAACATGCAAAGATTTTTTTATATTAATTATTAACGTTTATTTAACACGTGCACCAAATATTGCTTTGCCCCAATTTTTTCTCAAGTCAAAATCTCTGGCGACTGGACTATAAGTGCGAATTACAAATCCGTCTCGAAAGACTTAATAGCACAGAGTTCGATCACACTGCTAGCAAAGCTGAGATTCAACTTATAAATTGCAGCAAATTAAGCGGGTAAAGATGATTACATTTGGCAGCAGTTATTGTTAACATTCGTAATGATAAAATATTCAGATCAGTGAACAGAGGAAGCTTGTATCTGTTAAAGGAGAGTTAAAGGATAATACAAGAACAAGGTTTATTTTTGCGATCGTGATCCACATCTGTTTTTGATGGTGCATTTGAATTTAAACATCACGTCCCTTATGGCAAACACATCTATGCATGCGCGGGCGTGTACGTTTGGTGTAGTACGTATTTTTGGTTAGACTAAGTTGCAGTGAAATTGTACTCTGTCGCAACCCTAAGAATTTCAAAGTTCACAACAAAATAAATAAAATCGCTGAAAACCAGAGTATATTAAACGAATTATTTATAAGTATTTGGTACCTATTTGGTATTTGGTAGGTATTTGCTTTACATTCAGGTGCCAGATGCTGTTTATTCAAACGATGCCGGCGATATTAACAATCCCAACTCAAATTTTGATTGTCGTTACTGTAATGCCAGGATGACTCACTCTTGATTATCCGACCGTTTTCGACAATGTTGTGAAATGTGCTATTTATAACCCGTTACATGTCAATTTATTATATACTACGTCATCATAAGCCACTGCGCAACAAAAACACGTCTGACGTCACTGTTTGTTCTGGTCAATTTGCAATCTGTATGGCCGCAGTTGTTTATAAAAACAGATATTTTGGCTTTTGTTCTTCAACCGTTAGTTGTCAGTGACTGTGACTGAACATGGCTCGTCATACTAAAAGTGATAAGTTAATGAGATAATACGAAATAAAATGCTTCATAAAACGTATCGCTAGTTTACCGTCTTCCATGATATAGTAACAACGTTTCAAGTGAAATATCAGTGACTACAGAAACAACAAACATAAAACTACTGAGAATGGCGGTCGAAGGACTTTCTTAAAGCCCAATCAACAATGTCCTTCGACAGCACCTGCAGTCGTTTTGTATGTATGCCTATAGTCTATGATGATGACAAAATATTTTTGGGGTCGAAGCTCAAGCACATGTACTACGATGAACGGAGCCCGGTAGGAAATTGTACCACATGAATTTCACCCATCGGTTAGGAGTTTGAAAGAAAAAAAATATTATTTCGCAAATTATTGTCTGTTTAGTAAATACACGGATATGCAAGTGAAATTCACAGATGGTTTACGAATTCCGTTGTAGTAATCTGTGTAATAATATAACCAATGTAAAGTAGTATGCTACCTGAGTTACAGAACAGGCTCACCATTTGGAAACGAAGTAGCCAACATTTATTATTATATAAATTTCGATATTAGATAATTATTCAATTATGGGAAAACCCACAAAAATTCCGAATTTCACTCTGGTGTATTTTCACATTTTTTCATATTTTTTATCTCTTTTTGGGGCCTGGGTTCCAACACTTTGAAGTTTCCAAAACTTACCATTACATTCATACGTTAGTGAAAATTCTCTTTAATTTTATAACCCATACGAATTTTTGTAATTGTATCAAAATTTTCTCGCACTTTTTTGGCCCTGACAGCCAAAACTTCTGATACTTTCAAAAATGATTACTATATTCATATTGTTGTTAAAATTCTAAAATTCCCTTGAATTTGATATCCCACATGGGCTTTTTCATTTATTCTTAATTTTGCCCCCCCCCATATTTTGCCTACCGTTCCCATGTTTTAGGGGGTTCAATCTAAAAGCAATAGAGTTCCGTAGGTTAAAGTATGGACATACGTGCCAAGTGATAAGAAAATCGGTTGGTGCGCTCAGACATTACCGTGAAACAGACCGCAAAGAGACGGGAAGATAGATAGACACAGACAAATGCCAAACAACCAAGTTAAAACTGAGACCTCACTTCGCTCGTTCAACAAGATTATCTGTGAACAGCTTGTTTTATTAAAAATTAACAACAGTCATATGAAATCAGTTTCTACCCGGAATCGATGGTTGCACCCACGTTTAAAGTCTCGTCAAACCAAAGTTAGTTCGTCAGTGGAAGGGGGCATTATCAATTCGTTGCATTAATTAAACAGTGCTACCAATAACTGTAAGTGAAATCCGACAATCGGGTTTAATTAAATTGAACGCGTAGTCTCCGTGTTAATGGACGGACAGCACACAGCGTAGATGAAGAATCGCGGCCTGGCAGGATAGTTGTATAACGCAATTAATACTTCACGACTATACCGGTATGTGATAGTCGATTGTGGAGAACTTTTGCAGTCATCATACGGTCTTAGGACAATTATTCAACAGATGTTGAACGCGTGTGTATAAGCGATACAGATTTTAATAAAGGTAATATCTAATTTATCGTCAAGTAGGGTAATTACCGACAGCGTAAAATGTTCTTGTCACAAATAAATCCACAAAAGCTACTCGTTATGGACAAACCTATTTTAAACGTCTTCTAGCAATGTAATTTTAATATTCATGATAGAAATCAATTATTTCTATACACATTCATTTTGAACAAAGATAATTTACTGTAAGCAGGGGGATTGCCGGTTTTACGGGGGGGGACGAATGGGACCGGACCCCCTCCCAAAGGGACCAAAAGTTAACAAATTTTGTTACCCTTTTAATTTTTAGGTTGTTTGATCATTTTTTCAGCTACGTACGGTAATACTGAAGTAACTCTTTTTTTAAAGGTGTATATAACTTATACGTTTGAAATATGAAATACTAGCTGCTACCCGCGACTTCCCACGCAAATATTTGACTTTTAATAAGTATTTTAATAGCCTACAATTTTTATTGTCTATGTCTATTTGGCGTTCTGTCAGATCGTACAACAATTTTGTACTCATTAGTAAAATTCTCTCCAAAGCTGTTTTCAACACTTGTACTATTTTCACTTGTACTAAATTATTATGTTGGTGCAGCAGCCTTTGCAGATTTAAAAGTACCTGTTTATAAAGCCTTTGGAAATATTTATAAAGTACCTGTTACCTAAAAAACGCTAAATTCTTTATTTTACCTGTAAGTGTTACTGTGTTAGAATTATTGTATAACACATTAAACGTTATGTTTTCCTCAACCATGGCTTTTATTTATTTCAGCAGTAAACTAAAAACCAAAAACCGTTGTCACCTAACCTCACAAATGAAATCAACATGTATTTTCGCTTTGCATTAAGTAATAGGACAATTTAAAATTAGTACACTTCTTCTTTTCCACATCGTAATATATCGATACTATCGCATATTGAGCTACATAAAACGTCGAAAATTTACTGCAGGAATGGATAAATGTATAGTTCCGATGCAGCTAAATAGCTTTTGTTTATTTACTTGTTACTATGGTAATTAATTCTGGTCTCCATGGTGTTGTTGACATTTTTAATATTAATATATTTCATTACTTATTTATTGGATCATCAGAAATACGTATAAACATAAATTTTATAATTGTTTAAGACAATTACAAAATATATAGAAGTATTTGTATACAAAATTACAAAATATATCGATACAATCGCATATTAATAACATTAAAACTGCAGGAACGGATAAAGGGACAGTTCTGATGCCGCTAAATATCATTTGTTTATTTACTTGTTGCTAAGGTAATTAATTCTGGTCTCCATGGTGTTGTTGACATCCTTATACGCGTCAACGAAAAGGCATGATTTAAAGGGCCTAAATCGTGCGAACGGGGGAAAATATCAAATTCCAAGTTAGAAAGTGTTTTTCGCCTTGTGTCAAAGGTTACCTGTGCAAAATTTGGTGGCAATCGGTGTAACGATGTGGATTTGTATTCAGTACCCATAAATCCTCAGACTTTGAGTTTTATATATATATATATATATATATATATATATATATATATATATATATAGTTAGGAAAGTCAATTCAGTCATTAAGTGTCTGGTAAATAATGTTTCAATAACACGTATTTTTATTGTGCAGCAAGTGAATATCCTGGAGTTTATGAGATGACGAATTGGTACACTCAAGAGTAAGAACGCGCCCAACATTATAAATCCGATGTTTCAGCTACTACATCTGCCATCATCCAAAGGTTAATCCTATTTATTTTTTATTTTATGTTGTAATGTTACAGTCTGTTGTGACACTTCATCACTCGATAAACTCGACAAAGTGACTGATAAATAATAGGTTCGGAAATATTTACGTAAGCCTGAGAGCGGTGGCCTATGTTGACAGTCGTAAAGCTGTGTTGATGGCGTTACAAAATTCTGAGAATTTTCTCGTGTAATTCACATACACGTCAACCACTAAAAAAAACCTGTAAGTGTAAAGTTTACGCATGAACTGAAAACTGATGTAAACGACTGGTGGATTTGCAGTTTAAAAATAAATTTAACTAATCTTCGCTTACGAGAGGATTTTTATTGTTGTTACTATATATTGTAAACTACTTAAAATACCACTGGTTTCGTTCATTTGAGTCATGTATAAACGATTTATATACTTCAATTTTGGACTGATATTAATTTTAATATTTTGTGCCTCCTGCATAAAACCTAAGATAATTTTTTTTAATTTAATTATAAAAATGTAACAAAAGAGGAAAAATTTGGTAAGAATTTTGTAATTTGGTTTCTTTAACTTTAAAATTCTAACATAGTTTCAGTTTAATCACATATCAATATTGTAATAAGAAAAATTCGATCCTCTAGTTTGTTGGTTTTAATTGTTTAAAGTTAAATTTTGTTTTGTTTAATTTGAAAAAAATGGAAAAAGTCTGTAGTGAAAAAAGCTGTCGACGAATTGTGGTTGGTTCTCTCGCAGGAGTCCGTGGTTATTCGTAGATTGCCGCAGATTCTGTTTCTGCTAAAACAAACACAAGTTATTTACTTACTGTAATTGAAGTTCTCGGCGGTTGACCAATTCGTAAATAATCGGGTCAGTGTTCTACGGTGCCACCTGTGAAAGTATTGCTGAATCTAGCTCGTGACTGTATTGTCTAAGTAATGAAAAGTCGTCAACTCTTTTTTCTGTTATTAATTTTAATTTTTATTAACAATTTACATAATATGCAATCGTTAGTTTTAAAATTTAATACAGGCTGTTTGCCTAATCAGTCATTGACTTTACTGTTTTAACATTGCTGTTAATCTCAGGGTATTGAACATTATTTAAAATAGTTAACATCAAATTTAAAATATAATTCTAGAACCTTGATTCATTATGTTTACAGTTCTTCAGTGGTTCCTTTGAGCCTGCAAACTACAAAAACAAGAAAAAATGTCGGCGCTACTGTTTAACATTTAGTAGGCGAAGTTAATTATCATAAACACTAAACATATTAAGTGGTTTTATAAGTCATTACCATTGAATAAAATATATAGTCGACTATGGTCAACCTTAACTTGCTTTACGCATAACGATACAATAAAATTTTACCTGAAATGGTTTCAAAATTATGAACCCACAGTCGTAACATTGACTGTGATCAACATTTGCTTGCCTCTAGGCATACTAAATCAAACATTTAAAAATAAAATTAACATCGAATGTTTATACTAAAATGAACATGGTTATTAAATTGACTATTGTCAATATGGACACAACTTCAGGCATACTGGATTATAATAAAATATTAACTATCCCAAAATATCGGGTATTAGCTTAATCTAAAATCTCAAAAAAGGTTACATAAGTATTTACAGAATAATTCATTTAATGTTTGTCACTTATGATTATCCATCTTATGTAGCACACTAGTAGTTCAAACAATTATGGTTAGTCACCTAATAAGTGGTCATTCAATATTAATTAGTGGTTTATGTCGAATACCAATTGAATTAAATAGTTCGTATAACCTCTGTTTGAGAGTTTATTATTCATTATTTTATTTCGACTTGGTTCGATTTTTTTTAATATCTGGAATAAATTTCTTATTAATTCTATAAAAAATAAATTATATTGGGTTCATCAATGTTTGTGAATGACTATTATTCAGTTTGTTTATTCACTATGAACCTCGTTAGTCTATTATGGTTGATGCCATGTTTCAAAAATTTACAATCTGAAAATCTCTGTTTTTTCATTAATTATCATTAATAATTAATTCACACTATACTCCCTGTTAATACACTTCAATTGCCACTTTATTATGCACTGGGCAATTGCATTTCGCTATAATATAAACGTTTTAGTTAAACACTCGACACTAAAAAATTTGAAGGTTAGGATGTCCCTTCTGTTTACGTTTTACAACCGCACAGCTGATCTCTTGAAATCGACTGTATCCGCGCACAGAAATTGGCCGTCGTATCGCTTCGCTAGTCTGAGGTAGAATAAACAAATTATTTTTCTTCTTCGCTGTTCCTATATCGGGAGCACATACCCCCTGGTCGATTTTGATCGATTCCATTGGTTAAAAAGGCTGACATTCAATCCAGCGAGGTCACCCCCCTTGTGAATTAATTGATCTTACAGAAAATTGTTAATGACTTCGGGTTGGAGAGTTCCGTTTGTTGTATTCTCGCTTTTTCCAAAATAAATATAATTCCTTTAAAATTGGTTTAACGTCCTTGTTATATGAGTATTACTTAATACGATCACATTATGTTATCACAATTAATCTGTTCTTTAAAATAAGTCCTCACATGACATGTGTGAGTTTAATAATAAGAAAGTTAATTCCTTACTTATGACTATTATATTTTTCTTATATTTTTACATGATTAATTACTAAAATTGACCAATTGATGATTACATTTCATCATATGGTTCCTTTGAAATTCATTTATGATAATAATTAGTACCATGGTTGTCTAAGATTAATAAAATTAATTTGACCCATGCTTTCTGTGGCCTAGAGCATGGTCAGTTAGATTTACTTTATTTATTGACATAACTTGTCCTGTTCATTTTTTTGTTTGTTCAGATATTCTAAGATGTCCATTACAACTTCTGGACAGCTTAGTTTTCATTAGAATACAATTATTTGCTTGTTTTTAAGGTAACATTTATTGTTCATAGTCTTAGTATGCCCTGTCTTTATGATTTAATTCTGAATTAATGATATACCCATCTTTATGTGGTTCTTTTAAGTCTAAATTGTCTTTACAGTGTAAAGGTTGTTTTGCAATGGTTGTTCTTTTATAATTACTTGTGATATTGATAATAATTCACCAATACTTCTTGCAGCTACTGTGGTCAGACAGTGACCTGAATTTTCCTTAATTCTGGTTAAATTAGTCTTTCATAATAATCATTGTATACTATAATAGTGGTAATACATATTATATTGCACATTTATGATATTGTTCTTCACTGGTTTATATTATTATAGAAATTCTGAGCGTGTTTAATGTGTACACTTTTCTGTCCAATTTCAGTCTGTGTATTTGCATTAAACACCACACACCACTTTCAATTAATAAAATTGTATCACTAGGTTCGTCTTTACAATGTCTACTATCATTATTTTATAACTTACACTAGTTTACAGGTTTTGGTCTTATTTTATGCTAATTACAAGCTGATTTATAACCAAGTTGAGGTTACCTGGGACCCCCTGTTAGACAACAATGGTCTGTGTTTTGGCTATCTGGTTTCAATGTTTTACAGGTTATTATTTGACACTTTTACACTTTTTAATTATTATTTACTATCTCTTTATGATTTCTACCTGTCTACAGGTGATTACTAGGTTCTTCTTTTGTTATTTTATTTGAATTTGCCAGTATTAAAAGCATGCCTGGTACACTGTTCTTACTAAGATAATTACTCTATTCTTATCATTAATTATTTTTTTCATGGTTTCGATTTATTTAATTAATGCTATTCTTTTATTAGAATAAAGAGTTTTTTGTCATGGTTTGTCTTTGGTAATGTCTGTCTGTGTCTGTGTCTGTGTCTCTTTGCTGTTTCTTAATTCTGTAGATTCCTGGTTTTATTAGTTTCATTTTCTGTTAATACATATACTAGGCACATTATTTGGCATATTTGTTAATTCTTCTGTGTTTGTTACCTTGCTTGTGTTTATTTATATTCTTCAGTCTCTTGTTAATGCTGAATGTCATTGTACTTTAGTTTTGTCCTCTCACTTACCATATCTATTGGGTCATTTGTTTAATCACATTATTATGTTGTCTTCTATATTTTCTTCTTTATCACTATTTGTTATCTTTCGTTTACTGAGTTAATTACATTAATTGTTTTATTGAGTTCTTGAACCTTATATAATACTTTGTACACAGTTACTTAGCTATCATTCCTTTCTTATGTGTTCTGGTGTGAGTTTATGAGTGTTTCATTCTTTATCTTTTGTTGTCAACTTTATTGTGAAGATATGTACTATTACAATATATAATTAACTACATTTAACATAATTATCACACTTAGTTCATAATAAGAATATATATCTTTTAATTTTATACTTTATTTCTGAACAGCTTACAACAATAATTTTTCTTACAAATTGTTAGTGCTATCACTCTTCAAACGCAATAACTTTTACTCAGAAGTTTCTCCTTCTTTCACCGTTGCGTCTCTTCAGGATCTCTCTCTCTCTCTCTCTCTCTCTCTCTCTCTCTCTCTCTCTCTCTCTCTCTCCCTCTCTCTCTCTCTCTGTCTTAGTTTTTCTGTATTTATTAATGGTACAAAGAAGGTAATACGGAATAGGAGTTTTCAGGCCAATACTACGGCACGTGTAAACTGAAGCTCCTGTCACGTAGGTTGCTATGAGAAACCAGTGGCGTATCTAGAATTTGGTCTAGGGGGAGTCGGGTCGAATCGCCGTCATACAAAAGAAAAAAACCAGTGAAGGCTAATCAACACTAATCAACATTAGTATATTTAAAGTGGTTGAAAAACGTTTGACAATATCCTGAAATCAATCTCGTTACAATAAACGATAAAACACAATAAAAATACGCGTTATTGATACACTGGTTAGAAGATACTTATTGACTGGGTTGATTTTCCTATATTTCATATTTCAAAAATATACGCTAATGCTATGTAATAACCCTGCTTGTGGTATATTTAAAAAAGAGTTATTAGCCTACTATATTAGCACATACAGCTGAAAAATAATAAAATAGTCTTAATATTACGAGATTAATCAACTTTTTTTGTACCTCTGGGGGGTCTGGTTTCGTTCCTCCCCTCCCATAAATACGTCTTGTGAGACACAAGATGTACTGAAAATCGTATTGACACACAGTGTGCCACAACAAACCTATGTAGGTAAAAGTAGCCTACTGTAGATTCCTTTTATTCTTTTTTCTAAGGTTTCTAATATTTATAAAGTTTAGAAAAATAAGTGTACTAGAGCAGGTGTCTGGTATTTAGGCTAATTTTAGACACCTGACAGTTTTTGTTCAGAATTTTCTCATTACCACTTCCACGGAGGATCTATATTTGCCCTATACATTGCACTCTGTAGGTAACCTTGTTCATCACAATTAGGATGAGTATACAGCTCTACAATTGTCATTTACCCCCTTCCTTTCACGTATGGAACGTTTTTGTGTTTGCGGCAAACGCAACCCACTCGCTAGTCAGTCAAGGAATCCGTCAGGAAAACAAAATTAACTACCATTAGATGGATTCCTTAAACTCGCTAGAAATGGTCAGAATTTTGTTCCTCTTGGAAGTTCAAGAATTCAACCACATTGAATTAATTACATTCTGTAGCTCATTCCCGTGTTTATAATTAATCTTGTGTTTGTGTGAGTATTACAATTAAAAGAACCCCCTTCACTCTGAACGTTATCACAGTCAAATGCGAATTCCCTGTTCCATACTATATGTGTACTATAGTACTACGTCTAGTTCGATGTGGCGTTCTGCAGGTGGCGTAGCCAGTTGCCCAAATAAGATATTGCCACGGCAAAGTAGAAACCGAAATGGAACATCAAGCAAGCGTATCGCCGATCAAACCGCCGATCAAACCCTTGTGGACGTATTGGCTCATCAATAGAAAATATGATGCGTAATAAACTGTAAATAGCACATTCAGGAGTATTAGACACAAACGAGTTCTCGTTGAACAGAGACTTCTTCTTCGTATTTAAGACCTAAGACCTTTGTTGTCTTCAGCAGATCCTCGAAGTAAACCCTTAATCCAAAATTTTAAGTGTTGAAGTCTTCATCATTCTCCCCCTCCCCTACTATAACAATCTTTATTTTCCGTTCATTATTTTAATATATAATATCCTTCAGTTGGATTGTTTCTATTCCTGAGACGTATTAAGCTGTGTAGTAAAGAGACACTACTATTTTGCTGCAATACACTTACTGAGCTCAGAACGTAGTTCTAATAAATGGACAGGTTTCTGATTTTTCTTTCAACTGATTCAGTTTTAGACATGATATAGGTAATAACTTACATGCACGTACACTGCGGTTAGGTGATGTGTTCATTTGTGGTGGTTATCCACTTCCAAGAGGTTGCTGTTAACATTCGTCTCCTCCCTTCCTTCCAATTGGATAGAAATGTTCAATCTTTGACTATACATTCAGTCAAAAGGAAGGAAAGTTTTCATATGAAACCAGTATGGATTCTATCAGATGCTGATGAAAACTGACCCGCCTTAAAATCGTGAAGCCACTTCCATTTCATGAAGCATGGGAGGGACTACTTTGACCACCGTTCACGTGGATGTACAAAGACCTACTACTGCCTATATGCTACAGCCCCATGTATTTCACAGAGTACTGTGTGTGTGGGGGGGGGGAGGCATTGTCTATAAGTACACAGTAACTCATATGTTAATTCATATTCACTAGTGTACACTTTTAACTTTTTAACAACATCATCATCTATTCCAAGAATTACGCTTCGACGCTCGTACAGACCTCACACGGTCCACTTATCCTGTTCGATCCATCTTGTTTTTGGCTGTTCCAAAATATGTCGTCCTTTTGAAACGTAATGCAGCACCCGCCAAGCTATGTTAGTTGGGCTATTCATTTCTGTCTATATCCTTTTATTTTACTGTAAACATTATATATAATGATATAGATGAACAAATGGCGTCGTCCAGATATTAACTAACCAGGACTGGATACAGAGAATACCCTTGCCGCAACCCCCCCCCTCTCGCACTCTCTCTCTCTCTCTCTCTCTCTTTCTCTTGCTCAAGATACTATTAACTTTAATTTTTACATTAGATTCAGCACATAAACTTCTAGTTACCTCAAGGCAATTGAGAAGGCATTCCTCTGCTATGCAAAAGTTTCCATTATTTCGACAAAGTTTCGTACTTTAAGTTTATGTTAATGAGATGTTATACATGACACAAGCGACACACACACGTTAAATTAAGACGTGCGCATAACTAAATTATTATGCCTTAACTAGGCTATAAAGCATTCGTATACCGTTACAGTATAACTATAACTATTGCGTATATAGTGATATAGTGTAAATATACAGCACTTGGCAAAGCTGACGGATATTATGCTTGTACGCTTTTATTTTTTTCTTATTGGTAACGGAACTCGTTTCTCGTGATAATAAATATGTTTGGAATAATTATCTACTGTAAACGTGAATATTTATACTTTAAAATTCTTAAAATTTCGTCTCGGCGAAGTGTGTTTCTTTATTGTAAACGAAACAATAACCTCAACATTTGCGATTATTAAATTAGTTTAAAATGTTCAATATAATTTGGTCAGAAGAAAGAAACTGGTACACAGAGAATTGGAAACAACAGTTTTTCAGAACGAACTGGGACGCGTCGTATTAATAAAACGAGCACTGCAACGTCCTTGTAACTTAGTCGGACTCATAGTTCATATGCGATAACAACGGAAATTGAAATAGTAAATTGGAAGGCAGACGACTGCTAGTGAATACTTGCAACAGCATTATAAAACGCGTGGAAACAAATTAAAGCCATAGAATATTTTGAATCTAATTTCATACGTAGAAATACGTAGTGACCTTAGTTCTACTCTTGTAGAAATAAAATGTATACGAGAAGGAATAATATGAGAAGCCATATTACACACGCGCGCGCGTGCGCGCGTACATAAAACCACTGGTATATTCTTCTAAGAAAAACTAACTACATTTCTGGACACATTAACTTACCTTAAACAGATGTTTTACATAACTTACGTTAAGACATGTAGCGACGGGCTCTCTAATTACGATATGGATATACCTAAACGATGATGTATTATAAAGAAACTTTCGTTATACCGCTGTACATTACAGTAGCTCTACTGTAAATTATATTTACTTTAAAGTCGTAACTAGTGCTAGTGTATGCGCATATCTGCGAAAAATCCTACCGTATACTTACGGAATAGTGTAACGTTCTTATCCTCTAAACTAACTCCTGTTACGGACTCATTAAATTACTCATTTGATAAGAAACAGGCTGGCTATTGCTCTTCATAATACGATGACCAGACATTACGAGGAAAAGTCTAACAGTTGGTCAGGAGACAGAATCTAAACTGCATTCCCTATAAACTGAATTTGAAATGCCACATTTTGACGATCAATTTAATGACGATATTAAACTGGTTTACGGCTGAGCTGTCAATGCAGGTCGTAGAGAATCTTCTTCTCTCACTCCAGGGATTAGGCATACTGCCTCTTCGTCATTCGTCGAAGAATACCAGCTTTTTCCTTAGTCGTGCATCGTCACATTTTTCCGATGCGTTGCAATTTGTAGCAGTCAGCGTGAGTCCATTATAGCGTTGCGCTGCTTCCGCCTTATATTCGTCTATCATATAAACGATATTATAACTGCTAAGTTCTCCTCTTCTCTGCTCTTTTGGCATAACACTCCGCCTAATCAGAAATTTATTTTCATCTGATTGTATCCTTGTCTGTCTTTTTATGTTGATACCCAACAGTCGCTATCATACATCCGCTAGCACAGCCGATACTTTATAGGTCCACAGTTTTATACCTGTTTTTACACTAGCCTCTAATGTTCTGCGTTGGATGCCACAAATTGTCTGAACTTTGTGCAACTTCCTATCACAGTGCCGTCTTTGACAGATTTGACAGCTGGCCCTAAATAATTACAACGTGACACTTGTTCACTTATTCTCTCCATCTAAACCCACCTTCGAACTTTCAGCGTCTCTCTCACAAAAAGCAATCACTTTTATTTTAGATCACGTTATATTTATATCATAAGATTGTCTAGTTGGTTCAAATTGTGCAACAGTAATTGTGTGTCTCTCTCATTTTCCTGTATGATTGTTAGTTAATCCACTTATAATATATTCAAATAACTGTCCTTCCCCACATTTGTTCAACGATTTATTGTCTTCTTACATTTTTCAACGTGCGAAGCGACGGTTTTGCATTTGTCTGTCTATTCGGTGTGTCTCTCGAACGCATCAACCGATTTTCGTAAAATATGGCCTGCGTATGTCTATACTTTTACCCTACAGAACCCTATTGTTTCTCAGAGTGATCCCCAAAAAATAAGAGAGGCAAAAATATGAGGGGTCAAAATTGTGAAAAAGTCGTAAAATCCCATGAGGTTACCAAATTAAAAAAAATTTTAACCGTAATTTGAATATTGTGTTAATTTTTTAAAATTTCGAAATTTTTGGACCCCGGGGGCCAAAAGGAGTGAAAATGTTTATAAAATCATAAAAATCCAAGCGGCATATCAAACTGTGAATGTAATTTTAAATTTTGTAAAATTCAAAATGTTGTGATGGTAAAGCCGAAAAGCTTGGACAAAAATGTTATACAATTTAAAATTGCATGGGGGATATCAAATTAAAGAGAATTTTAACAAACATTCGAATATAGTGAAAATTTCCAAATTCTCTGACCCCTGAGCCAAAAAATGGGATCAAGAATTTGAAGAATTGTAAACTGCAGCCGAATGTTAGACCAAAGAGAATTTTAACACAAATCTAAATGTTTGGAATTTTTAGCGTTTATTGTATGATTAGCCTACTCTACCATTGTTACATTACTAAACAAAAAATATCAGGGTAATCGGGATTTTCGCAATTTTTCTAATAATTGAAAAAATTATCTAATCTCAAAATTTATCCAATAATTAATGTAGTCCTACTTAGCCTAGTTCTTGGAATAATATATACGCGAATAAAATTAATAAGAACAAAATCTTACACACGTGAGGGCACAGAGGTGATACTCCATATGTATGGATGCATTAAAGCTTTTCAATATAATGCATTTCCTCCATCGTTAAACCATTTAATCGTTTCCTCCTAAATCATTTCAAGTACGCCATTCCGTTTAAATGCAGAAAGTCAACATTCCCCACACATGTCAATAACATTATCTTCGTTCTGTTTATTTCATGGTCGCACCTCCTGGCGAATCATTTTAACAAAGTAGAAGAGGCGCAATTACTGATTCGAGAAAAGATTTATTTTTTGACTGCGATAGCTAGGTAACGATGCGTGGAAAGCACACTTAACAGCGCGCCTAAAAATACACACACACACACACACACACGCTCGACCCCTGCCAGTCAACAAACCAAAAAAAAATTCGCAAACTGAAAATATCTCATACCTCCACCCCCCTCCTTGGTATCTCACGTTGACTCTCACTTACCCCTCCTCTCTGTCTTGTTTTTAGTCTCGTACGGGTATATTTTTGTCTTAGCCCACAGGGTATTAGTCATCTGAGTAATCGTTTTGACTCTTTAAATTTGTTTTTAGTGACTGACAAGCAAAGTGTGGAGAATAATCTGCTTCCCAATATTCTCCACACTGACAATATATTTGATGACACAAAGATTACCAACGCATCTGAATTCTAGGATCGTGAGAATATCAAACCAGTTACCTCTTTTAGATGATATTCTGATTTTGCGAAAGATGTTAAAGACTGTTTTTCAAACACTTCAGCCACATAAATTGTAAAATTTTAGTTTGTCACATTTACGTTATAACGTATATCTTACTCTGATGGTATTCTACCAAAGCAAAGTGATAGAAAAAAAGTAACGAGACAAGTATAAAGCCGTCTATTCCAGTAGTTCCCTAACTTTTCAGTCCGCGCACCGCCCCAAATAATTTAAAAATTCACGGACCCCGTCTGAGTTCTGAAATAAAACAGTAAATATGATAGAAGCTCTTATATTTTAATTAAAATGCATTCAAATCAAATTCTCTTAACTTTCAAAATTATAATATTAATGATATCAAACGTTGTTTAATGTGAACAATGAACCTGATATTGTACAATTAGCTCTGCAATATTGGGTTTAATGTCTGATAATTTCAATATTTAGTCACTCTCGACATCAAGTTTATTTCTTAACTTCGACTTCAAGTACGTGAGCAGGGAGAATGCGATTTCACACCAATAAGTTGATGAAAACACAGTTAAAGGCTTCAGAGCTTCTTTTGCGAGTTCAGGGTAGTCAGCCATTACATATACCCAGACGTCAGCTAGTTCTAATTGCGAAAAATGTAATTTTAATTACCTGTCAGTTGAAAGTTCTGCTAATGAATCTTCTTTTTTGTAGTGTAAGAGAGAGGTATAATCAGTTCGGCTGACAAACAGATCTACTACACGACATCATTTAAACACATTATTAAAGCCATTAGTTTGAAATTACTTTTACAATTACAAATAGTTTGAACCCCCCCCCCCCCAAATACTGGAATCTTCTACTAATTGTTTTGAGTTTCTAAAATTTAGATTTTAGAGCATAAAAAATCGGAGACATCGGATTACAGTATATTGTAATTTTCTTAAAAGTGCCTGCGGACACCCTGAAAAATTGTCGCGGACCCCCAGGGGTCCGCGGACCCTACTTTCGTAACCATTGGTTTATTCAATTTGACGTTTTCCTTGAGACATGGGCAGTTACAAGTATTTTTAAGAGCTTCTGCAAATATGATTGCTTACAAATTCAAATACTGTATTCAGAAAAAGAAATTATAGAGTTAAAACGGAATAAATTTGTGAACGGATTCAAGTTTTAGCGGAAACCACATGAAGATGGTTTAAATTTTTGAAGGTATACTTAGTAAATGAAAGAAGGCAAGAAATGACAGTGGAACTGCTTGTTGCGGCCAAACAAAATCTTAGTAGTGTTTACATGTAAAGATTTAAATTCCATCGTTATGACAAATAAAGTGTATACTGCTTCCAGTGGCCACAATTTGTACACTATAAATATTTTAGTTGCAAGAGTATCTACTAATCTCATTTGTACTACCTCATCTGATCTCTGGGACCCACTATTTCCTAAAAACGAAAAAAAAACTTTTACATTTTCAAGAAATGTTATAGTGATTACTTTTTAACTAACCGAGTAAATCTAGTTTCATATTTTTAAAGTCAGTGTTCCCCCAACTTTTCTGAGTCAGCGTGGCTTCATTTCATGACAATTTTTGTTTGTCACCGCTTGGGAAAACTACCTCTATCTCAACTAATAATAAAGTTGTAGGCCTACGTGTAGGCCTAGCTGTATTAGTAACTTTTCAATTTCACCAATTATTTATTTAGATCTGTGTGTAATTTTGAATTTCAAAAACTAGTTACAAAATAAAAGTACTTCGAACTGAAATTCTAAAATCACTTAATTAAATGAAATAACAAAAGTGAAAATGTTTCCAAAACATTGATGACGTTTGGTGCTACTAATTAATAAGAATCGATTTAGTAAGATGAGCCTGTTGCTATGTACCAAAGTTGTGTATATTACGCTCTGTATTTGCCAGCAGCATATATCAACGTGATTAACTCTTTGCAACCAATTCTCCTTTTTAGTACAGAGACTTGTAACCCCAATAAATCCAACGACTAAATACGGTGAGGAAAATGCAATAATTTTTTTACCACGTTCCATAAGTTAGGATAAAGTGTAGGTATCTGCTTGTCTAACCAGAGCTCTTGGTTCCCGCTTCATAGAGACAGCAACTTCTTGCAGCCAACGTACATCCGATTAACGTAGCTAATGAAAGCAGTCTTTTCCAAACGTTGACTGTACAAGTGTCCAAACAATATAGCATCGTTAAGTACTGATTTTGTTAATTGCTATAATTATATATTTTAATGAGCGTTGCCGAGAATTTGTCATAAAACGCTACTGCTAAATGTGTGTTGACGTCCTTTATACTTCCATGTTCCATAAGGAAATGGAAGTATGGTAATGGCGAAAAAAATCGTGTTACAGATAAGTTGATTCTGATACTACTACCCTCAAAACATGAAGAAAAGTCATTTTTCGAAAAGTGTCTCTGTGTGTGTCTGTGTGTAGAATGTTTTCTGTGGCAAACGATAACTGCCGCAAATTCAAACAGAATAAACAATTTTTTTGCATATACGCCTGAGTTGTAGAGGACTCAAGGCCTATTGATTTTGGTGAAGATAAAGTTAAGGGTAAGGAGTAGTTAGGGGTTTACCTGCAACGTTTTATGTTTTAACGAGAGTAATTTTTTCTGTGACGAACGATAACTGCCGTAAATTCAAACATAATGAAATAATTGTTAGCTTATGTGCCTGAAATGTAGAGTACTCAAGGCCTATTGATTTTAGTGAATATCGGTTAAGGGAAAGGGGTAGTTTACCAGCAACGTTTTATGTTTTAACAAGATTAAAGTGCTTAATTTTGATAAATAAAGTATCCTGAAAAGAAGACCATAATAATTCACTGTAGAATGGTAGATGAAATATCTATAAATGAAAAGGGTAGTTGAAAGGGGAGGGGTAATTTTCTATAAACGATGACAGTTGAAGAGGGAGGGGATATGTGTACTAGGTTATCGGCAACAAAGAAGTTGTTTGTTTTTAAAATTCCTTCCCGGGCTATTTGGCCGTGGTTCAATGTTTTATGCAAAACCAGACGTTTCGGCAGTGCTATCGACTGCCATCATCAGTGAAAATCGAGCGCGCTAACGTGAGGTGGTATACGTTAGTGACCATAGTACTGTGGTTAAGGCTGAAGCAAGAAGTAGAAAGACGTAGTTTCTATGGAAATATTTCATTTCGGATATGATTTTAAATATAAATCTTAGAACATGGAAGTCATGTATGGTTCTCCATACCGATATTTTCTATGACGAACGATAACTGCCGTAAATTCAAAGAAAATCAAATATTTTTTTGCATAACTTCCTAAATTGTAGAGAGCTCAAGGCCTGTTGATTTTGGTGAAGATCGGTAAAGGGAAAGGGGTAGTTTACCTGAAACATGTTATGTTGTAACAAGAGAAATGTTCCCCTTCCATGACGAACGATATGTGGGTGGGTGGGTGGAATTAGATGGAGAGAGAGAGAGAGAGAGAGAGAGAGAGAGAGAGAGAGAGAGAGAGAGAGAGAGTACATCACTACGTAGAATAGTGTTATAAATAATAATCTAATAGCTGGCATTATTAGATTATCATAAGTATAAATTAATAGTCTATACGGTAGCTATTAATTAAGTTTTACGAAACGGAGAGACAAAACCAGATGCGGGTAACACAATAGAATTCACAAACTGATCGAGGGAGCGAACATAAACTGCCTTTAAGAAGAACGACTCCTAAAAAGATTGAAAAGTTAAAAGGGCTTTCTCAAGGGGATTACAGTAAGCCCTACTTTGATCTCACCAGAGAAAATGAAACACAGGTCGATTTGATAACGCATAACGATAATTAATACAAAGTGAAATAAAAAGAATCATTACACACACCACACTGCTTCCCTTCATCAAACTTTGACGATTGTTTAGGAGTCGTGTCGGATGATACTTGGAGTATAACTCTCTTTATTTGCAACAGTGAAACTCTATGCCTAATACTAAGTTTACGTTCAATTACATTTCACAGTAAAACACGTATCAATCAGACTGTGTTTCATGCTAAAAACTGTTATTATAAAGTTTGCCCTTTCTATGAAATTTGATAGAATTAAAATATTATTTTTTCTTTACACTGATCGAATGGTCGCTCGGCACTTGGTATAACAGTTTATTAATCTTTAAATTTAATAAACAAACATTGGTATAGTTCTACAGATAGGTCTACAGATAGTTCTACAGATAGGTCTACTTTTGATTTTCCTGACAATTGTTTCACTCGTTACGGCACTTCAAATCGAGTTCTAATCTAACATCTGAAGCTGCTCGTAAAATGTATTTCCAGAACTATACCACGTGTTTATTTATTAAATTTAAATATTAATATTTTTAGCGATAATTCTGTTTATTTCAAGGAAAAATATTGTTACAAGTTATTCTCAGTCGAATCACAATAACATGTATAGGCCTACACGATAAACAAGAATATTAATAACTAGGGCAAATTATATGTAGACCTACTTTGATCGCATAAGTGTTTGTAAGTATTTAACATAAAATCCATATATTTTTTTTGGATATCATCAGATCAATGTGTAGCACATACAGATGAAACCCTTATGAATGAAACGGTTCGCGCAGATGTTAGTGGTGGCAGGGAAAGGACTGCAGGATGTGGGGTGTGAGATGACCAATCGTGACACATAACCACGTGATACACCGTTAATGACGCTGTTCTGAACCAAAAATAATTGGTCCGAAAACAACGCGTCAAAATAACGCATGCGCGATGAGATATTTTGACACAGCGCAACCAGGCGGCCGTTTTATCTCTAATTATTTTAACTGTAGTTGTCGCGTTTATTTTTGACAAAGCAGATTATTTCGCAGAATAAATGCAAACGTTTCTTAATCCCTTATAATTAATGTTTTTACACTTTTCATGCTCCTTTAGATTTGTAAATTTGATTTATTTTGGCCTATATTTAAATAGGTTTACGACAGAAGCAAATTCGATATCAAGACAAGAACTGAAAACAAATGATTCTGAAACGTTTCATACTTGAATAAACGTAATGAGTAAGTCTACAGTCGCTATGCGGTTATAACACTACGATATTATTTTCTGGACTGTATTTCAGATAACCCCTTTCCTTCGTTATACTGGTTTTGAATGTAACAAAGCTATGATACAAAACGCGTAGCAAATGGTTCAAAGCATTCGTTAAGACGCATGGAATTTACACATGAATATAATAATTTTAAAATCTTATTATACATATAATTTTATTGTTTAAAATTGTTTTAACTTTTTTAAATGTAATATCATTTACGTAAAAAATGTATCCTTTGTGTATAAAACTTAATACATAAACATTATACTTTCTGTGGATCTGGATAATAAGTGATAACAATTTATGTTCCTTCATTAGTCAGTCACTCCAAATCCTTTATTAAAAACAATCCACCTCTGAACAAATGTCTCAGGGTTCATTAACGAATCCGTGGCAAACACGGTGTGCATGAACTTCACGACCCCTACTGGGTGTCCAACACTTGACGCACGGTTAATCTCGACCCGTCCCGTCAGTCGCGAGCTTGTAGTTAATCTAAAATACACGTAAAGTACACGTTTGTCAGCGTGTTAAGTCTTGTGCCGGAGTTCCTTGTTAATCTACCTAACTACCGCGTGTTAGTGTTGAAGTAGCCTAAACCTCAGCAAGTCTTTGCTAAACTTTTCCCGTTTATGTTTGTACCCTCTCAACTACCACGATGCTTCATGAACAGTCTAAAAGGCCGCTTGAAATAATAGATCTTTACCTCACGCACACATACACCCACACGTGCGCGAGCGAGCGCATATTTATATAAAGAGAGCAGGAGATAGGAGCAGCCTTGACGAGATGATAGTATAGATAGGAAAACCGACGCATGATAGGTGTTTAGATTTTAACCCAGAATAAAACAAAATTTATGAAATTGGGAAAAAAGGGAAGAGAGCCAGACAGGACGATGGTTAAAATTAGAGATGAGCGATTCGAGGAAGCGAAGAGTTTTAAAAGTTTAGGAACAATGACAAGTAAGAAAACGAGAGAAGATTAGAAATATAAAACGCTTTCAAGCGGGTAACGTGCTTCGATTCTTAAAAGGAAGATACTGTGAAAGTAAGAGAACTAGCTCCAGTGAAATAAAGATATAGTAATATGCTCCCTGCGCTGCAAGAACTAGCTCACTATTTACAAAGAAGTCCATTTTCTATTTTTTGTTTAGTAAAGTAATAACTTTAGAGCAATCTATGTATATAAAACTCAAAGTCTGAGGATTTATGGGTACTGAATACAAATACACACCGTTACACCGACTGCCACCAAATTTTGCACAGGTAACTTTTGACGAAAGATACTGCCTAACTTGAAATATGATATTTTGCCACGTTCGCACGATTTAGGCCCTTTTAATTATGCCTTTTCGTTGACGCGTATAAAGATGTCATCAACACCATGGAGGCCAGAATTAATTACCATAGTAACAAGTAAGTAAACAAATGATATTTAGTGGCATCGGAACTGTACCTTTATCCGTTCCTGCATTTTTAATGTTTTAACTATGCGATTGTACGGTTATGTTTCATAATTTTGTATACAGATACGTCTATATATTTTGTAATTTTCTTAAACGATTATACAATTTATGTTTATACGTATTTCTGATGATGCAATGAATAAGTAATGAAATATGATAAATACTACTACTAAAGATGCCAACAACACCATGGAGACCAGAATTAATTACCATAGTAACAAGTAAATAAACAAAACCTATTTAGCGGCATCGGAACTGTACATTTATCCATTCCTGCAGTATATTTTTGATGTTTTCTATAATATGCGATTGTATCGATATATTACCAAGGGGGAAAGAAGAAGTGTACTAATTGTAAATTGCCCTATACTTCATGCAAAGCGAAAATACGTGTTGTTTTCATTTGTGAGGTTAGGTGACAACGGTTTTTGGTTTTCAGTTTACTGCTGAAATAAATAAAAGCCATGGTTGAGGAAAACATAACGTTTAATATTTATACAATTCTTCTAATACAGTAATACTAAAAAAATAAAGAATTAAGCGTTTTTGATTAAACAGGTACTTTATAAATATCTCCAAAGGCTTTATAAACGGGTACTTTTAAATCTCCAAAGGCTGTTGTACCAACATAATAATTTAGTACAAGTTGGTGCTAACAGCTTTGGAGAGAATTTGACTAATGAGTACAAAATTGTTATACGAGCTGACAGAACGCCATATAGACATAGACAATAAAAATTATATTAAAATACTTGTTAAAAGTCCAATATTCGCGTGCGAAGCCGCGGGTAACAGCTAGTTACACAATAAACGCTAAAAATTTCAAACAATCGGATTTGTGTTAAAATTCCCTTTAGTCTGACAACCGACTACATTTTTACAATTTTACAAATTTTTAGTACCTTTTCTTTGTCCTAGGGTCAAAAAAAAGTTTGACCCAAAAACTGTACACTGTATTCAGATTTTGGATAAAATTGTCTTTAATTTAATATCCTACATGGAAGTTCCAATTGTATCAAACCTTTGGTTTACTTTTTGGGCCCTAGCGTCCCAAAATTTTTAAATTTCCAAGAATTAACACTAAATTCGGATGTCAGTTAAAATTACTTTTAATACATGAATTTTTGCGATTTTGTCAAAATATTCAACTTTTTAGGGTCTGACGTACAAAAATTTTGAAATCTTCAAAAATTAACACGAAATTCAGTGGTGGTTAAAATTTACATTAATTTCATACCCACTTGGGATTTTGCGATTTTTTCTCAATTTCGACCTTTCATATTTGTGCCTGCAAGATGGACGAATGTAGGCCTAAGTGAAGTGAGTCATCTCAAGAGGTCAAAAGAACGACTTTAATTTCGCAAGGGATAGGTGGTGGTGGTGATTATGATAACTATTAAACCCCCTGAGTTGCAAAACGAAATATAGCCTACTTATTATTAGGGAAACGTACGTATTATTAAGTGAATATTACAAGACTTTTCAATTATAAAAAAATATGAAACCTCCAAATAGTCTACTTATTTTTTATTTAAATGACAATTAAAAAGCAGAGATTTTTACAGTAAACACTAATAACCCAAATTACTACATTGGTTTTTGTTTCTTTAAATTTATAACCGTACTTTATAAATCACATTTAATTTAGTACAAGCTTTTAAGATTATGTTTGTTTTCATAGATACTTGAAAGCCTATGTCTAGTACTTTTTACAAATAGATAAAAACTGATAACAATAGTTTTTTTTTTGTAAACATACCTTAAATTTGATTTGCAATACATACAATCAAACACACAATCCAAAATATGCAAGGAATGTTGAGAGATTATTTCTGTCAAATTATTAAAGATACCGAATTACTACTTTGAATAACTTTTCTCATAATTTGATCCTCCACATAGACTTTCACAATTTTGTTATATTTTTGAATTTCATTTTTACCCGTAGTGCCCCTAAAGTTAAAAAGTTTCACAACGAACACTAGATTCGGTTTTGGGTTCCCAATTCAGACAAAATTCTCTTTTGTCTGACGCACCCGTCTAGGATTTTTACAGTTATAAAATGTTTGATCCTTTTTTTTGAGCCCTGTATCCTAAAATTTTGAGATTTCCGAAACCGTCACTATATTCATACTGAGGTTAAAATTCTCTTTAATTCACATCCTATATTAATTTTTGCGACTTTTTGATAGTTTTGACCCTCTGTTGAGCTGTAGTTCCCAAAATATTGAAATTTCCAAAAACGAAAATGTAAGATTTCATATACTGGTTAAAATTCCTTTTAGTTTGACACCATAATGACTTTTTCGATTTTCTTCAGTTTTTTTTTTTCTTTAGCGTAAACGATGTTAAACCTGACTGT
This sequence comes from Magicicada septendecula, assembly GCA_034769895.1. NCBI lineage: Eukaryota > Metazoa > Arthropoda > Insecta > Hemiptera > Cicadidae > Magicicada > Magicicada septendecula. The sequence continues at coordinate 148,230,244 of CM068372.1, forward strand.
AATTTCCAGTGATGCCGATTGTATCATGCCGTAGCAAATGTCAGAAATAAAACTGAAATGAAAATTTGTGAGTGCGCACGTACAAGGTACTGTCTGTAGAACTGTAACAACACATTTTAATTTAATTTAACCACACAATAAAATTAACTGTAAAATGATTTCTATTTTTATAAGAATAAAATTATTAAAATAACTGAACACTCTTCAAACGGTAAATAACTAAACGAAGTTGATTCCAGTTGGGATAACTGAAAACAATTGTGAAACAGGAAAATCTAACAAATATTTATTGTAATTGATTAAACTAATGGAAATAAAAGCTTTTATCGCGGGGTGAAACACGATACACAAATACATACATTTTTCAATACATACAATTTGTGTCGTTTCTATAGAGAATCAGCTGTTTTTGCCAACTGTAATCGCGTATACAAATGGAACAATTTTGTTTACGTTTTGGATTTGTTCGTTTATGATGCTATAACTTATGAACGTGATTAATAAAATTACAACGTTAACCTAATTCGCAGACTAATGTTCATAACAGACCAATGGATTTTAGCCCGCAATATGAACCCGCGGGGTCACATGCACGCGCGTGTCTGTGTCAATGTAGGCACGCGCGCACACACACACACACACACACACACACACACACACACACACACACACATGCTAACACGTGCAACCCACTTACTGTGTTTTAATGTTTTAATCGGTTTTTAGTAACTTCCCGTGTTCCTTCTTACACCAGTCACAGCATTTCTCATATGATATACGAACTTTCTGTGCTAGTTGTTTTTGTTGGACGCTAACATATTGCCAGTAAACGGCTCTATCACTAACCCCTCCCCGATTACAACCTGTGGATAACGAAGAGCTGTTTGTTGTTCCTAAATCAACCAATTTCTCCTATACGTATTTGCACTCTTCAGGCCGTTTCAAACTTAATGCCAGCTAAGCTATGCTAAGATGGTGTGTCACTCTACCTGCTCAGAAAAATAGCGGACCATACATGCAAATGTGTTGATTCGCACTGAATGCTAAGCTAAGCTGTGCTATGCCTTGCACGTGAATATTCCACGTCGCACATCTTCAGCCAGCATGCATTGCGCATGCGCACAACCCATGTAGGGCCACGTGTGTAATGTGATCAGTTCTGAATGTCAGATCGTTTTGACGTTTGTTGTGTTGTGTATATTGAAAATATTACTGTTTGCGTGTTTGCGTTTATCGTTTATTAGCTTAATTTTGTAATAATTTTTCATTTGTCGAGTGTTTTTAATGTGGAATCATTACTTGAACTAGCGAAACAATGTCCATGTTTATGGAATACAAAATCAGCTGATTATCGGGATCAAAATCACAAAGACAACATGATACATTTTATAAAAATTTGTATTTTTGAAGACATTTTGAAGAAGCCAGAATTTTTACTTCTTCACACCTGACTTGTGTTCCCCCCACCATCTGTTCATACAGGTATTGATTTGTGTTACTATACGTTATGTTTAATGTACTCCAGTAAAAATCTTTTATTCTCTTTCCCGAATCTACCTGGGCTATTATACGTGTGTGCTTTTAAAATAAAGTCAGTTACTACCAAAATGTATTTCTCTTTTTTAAAGTAAAACTCAACAAATAAATTACTTCTATTGGGCCAATACTAGCCAGTATTACTATAGCCTATTATATTCTCTAAAAAATAACGCGTACTCAGAATGAAACTGTGTCTAGGCTAAATAGCACATGGGCACTCACAATGCTATCAGCAGTCTGAACTCAAACAACACTCTTTGCCGACATCACTACAAGAAGTCGACAAGACGTTTAGTGATATCACTAAACTTCACCGAAGCAGATCAAAACAACACAGAATTCATGAGAGAAATAGGAACCACGGCTTAGCTTAGCTTAGCTTAGTGTGAAACGGCCTTTATATAGTCGCATTCTTCCGTTTTTCTTAGGAAGCTTCTTGTGTAGTAGTTTCATCTTCATCCATCTTCATCAGGCTTCTGTTCAAGTGGTAGTGGTGGTCGTAACTATTGTAGTAATTTCTGCGTCACTTGTTTGTTTTTAAGGAAACATATTTCTTAATATAGACGTGTATAACACAATCTGGTCTTTATTTCTCCCACATGTAACAGCGGTATCGACAACAGTGAGTTAGCGAGTGACTTTACAGCGATAAGTGTCTGTTTTATTTAGCAAGTGTTGTCAACGTGTTAATTTGTATAACTACAGGTTAATGAATTTATTTAGCTTAGTTAATTTTAACGTTTTTTGTGTATAGTGACTTACTACATGTCTATATATTGAGCGTGTGTTTTTCTCTGGTATTTAATAATTTACTTTATTAAGATAGCTACCCTCGTTATCCTTACGGCAGTCTTAATAGGATATTTATATTAAAATTAAATCTTATTTTATTTTACTATTATACAGTAAAATACGACATTCTCTTAATCCATATACCTACCTATTATATACAAAAATGTTACTACGTCAATATGCGTATTATCAATAGTATTATTATTAATAATATAACACTAATATTAACAATATCATTATTATTATTGTTATATTAACTACATCTTTTGTTATGTGTGTTTGCAACATGATTACATAAATACAGGCTTGCATTCCTTTTTACAAAATGCTTTTATATTCCGAAAGGTTTTCCCGCTGTGTTCAGATTAAGAACAAACTTCAACGTAAGTAGGACTACTACGAAAAATAGAAAATATATGAGTGTCACTGTAAGCACAGACTTTTAGTACGATATACTTGTGTTATTTATTGGTAGGTAACAACAAAAAGATGAACTACCACAAAACACGAGAGCGCATGTGTAAGAGACTGCAGCTTACTGCATACGTCGGGCTACGCTCCGCTGACGACGCTACGCCTCGGTTCAGAAAGATTTACTGTTAAGGACATGAGATCGGTTTTCCGACATAAAACACAAAGTCTCCCGGCATATTTCACGGTCCGCCTGTGGCTTCAAATACACGGCCGCCACAATATTCCGACCGAAATTCGTGGAACCGTTATTCCTGACGATTTATATCAATTTTCTTTTGTCAGCTCGTTGCGCCGGTGACAGACGATTTGACCGCAACGCGCCGCCACAACAATGAGATGTCAAGCCTGCCTCAGCTTATATTTATTCATTATTTGTGTCCGTTTGGAACGAGCCCAGCGAATTGTCACGTTTTGGTTGCGTTTATGCTCACAGCTCGCGTTCGGTTATAAATAAAAAAAGTTTCTTTCTTCTCCACCATTATAGACAGTCGTGTATACGTATTTTAGAGAAAGAGAGATATGAGACTCCGAACAGGAGAGAAACAGAATGAATCGTAGAGAGAGAGAGAGAGAGAGAGAGATGGACGAGAAGAGGGGGGGCCACGCGTGTTCGTTTTCACATAGTTTTTATAGGGTTGGGAAAGGAAGCCATTACTTTTGTTGGCAAGGGAAGTGGAGATGTACCTTTTCGGAATGCCAAGAAGACCAACACACACTTTCATCCCGTACATAGCAATGAGATTATGACCAACACTTTACTGGCTCCTGTTGCCTCTTCACACGCCGTTTTCCGATCGTTGTAACAAAAGTTTTACCATTGATCTTCTGTGACTCTCTGACAAACTGCTTTACAGAAACCAGAAACAACTAGACTGCTGTTATGAAAACAAAACCCATATCCTTTACTTTTGTATGTGGAACACTGTTTTATACTACTAACGTTTACTACATTACGCTCAAGCCTTGTGAGCAACAAACGTGTAGTTAGCAATACGGCGTGTAGTTAGGCCATAAATCACACGGAAAAACGCCTTTTTGTAACTTGTAGTGACGAAAGCTTTAGTGAGGTCTAAAGGGGTATTAACAACGCGATATTAATAAATATTTAATCTGAAAATCAATTTAATTAAACTATACTGAGTACAAATAACATACAAAGTATACAAAATGTACTTCTTACCTAAGCTGCTAAAAGTTAAATATTTACTCCAGTAGCGTTTCTAGAATTTGGCCTGGGGGGGGGGGGGGTCCGGTCGAGTCGGCCTCACACAAAATAAAAAAACAAGTTTAAAACTAATCAATATTACAATCTTTAAAGTGGCTGGAAAACGTGTGATGATGTCCTGAAATCAATCCCATTGAAGTAAACGGCAATAGAACAATACAAATGAGCGCTATTGGAATACTGTTTATAAGATTGACTGAATTGATTTTTTTCTTATATTTCATATTTCAAACGCATACGCAAATACTGTGTAATAAACGCGTTTGTATATTTAAAAAAGAGTTACTACTGTATTAGCGCAGCTAAAAAATAAATAAAAATAATAAAACAGCCTAAAAATTACGAAGTAAACAAAATTTTCGTCAACTATTTTAGGCCCTGTTGGGGGGGGTTCCGGTTCCGTTCGTCCGACCCCCGTAAACCGTTTACCGTACAGCCCCTGATTTACTGTTAATTTATAAATTTGACACTACTGAGGCGTTGACACATTTTAAGCTTTTTTAATAGAGCTTAAAATACCGGTACACCACAACCGGCGAAAATTGTCTAGATCAGTGATTCCCGAACTTTTCAGTCCGCAGACCCCCTCCAAATAATTTAAAAATTCACGCATCCCCTCAGAGTTCTGAAATAAAACAAACAGACAGTAAGTATGATGTTATGGAAACTCTTATATTTTAATGAAAATGTATTAATATCAAAATTCTCTTAACTTGCAAGATTATAATACTAATGATATCAAACATATTTTAATGTGAACATTGAAGCTGCTTTTGAACAATTAGCTCTGCAATATTGGGTTTAGTGTCTAATAATTTCTATATTAAATCACTCTCGACGTCAAGTTTATTTCTTAACTTTGACTTCAAGTACGTGAGCAGGGAGAATGCGGTTTCACACAATAAGTGGAGGGAAACACAGTTAAACGCTTCAAAGCTTTTTTCCGAGTTCGGGGTAGTCAGTCATTACATATAACCAGAAGTCAGCTAGCTGTAATTGCGAAAACTGTAATTTTAATGAACTGTCAGTTGAAAGTTCTGCTAATGAATCTTCTTTTTGCAGTGTAAGAGAGAGGTCTAGTCAGTTCGGCTGACAAACAGAACTGCTACAAGACATGATTTAAATACATTATTAAAGCCATTAGTTTGAAATTACGTTTACATTTACAATTAGTTTGAACCAAAAAAGTACTGGATTCTTCTTTTAATTGTTTAAGATTCTAAAATTTAAATTTAGATTTTAGAGCATAACAAATCGTACAAAATTACGGTATATTCTATTTTTTCTTAAAAGTGTCTGCGGACCCCACTTTGGGAACCACTGGTTTAGACGATCTTTACCTTCCACAAGCGATGAGACCATGAGTCCGTAAGGGTTGCGTGGACCCAGATTCCAGATCCAGTTGGAAGTCGAGGCAAAGGATCCAGTCTGAGACGTATTCGAGCCCACGAACGCTTAAACTACGCTTAAGCTGTGAAAGTCAAACGCAATTTTTAATCAGAAGCAAACGCCTCGTTAAAAGTATTCAAACTTGGAAATGCCTATAAAGCGTAGACAGAGCTTTACGACCGAATGAATCATATAAAACTCTGAAGACAACGGTCGCTTTACACAGTGGTTACAGGCAGCCCAATTACCACCCAGCACGGCCGAACGGCCAATGTAATAAGGAATGGAGACGCACACAATAATAAACTTACAATGCGTCAGTCATACTAACGTTGTTTATTTAATGCTATCTGCCACGAGTTCAGGCGAATGCACACGCCTTTCTCTTCATTAAAGAAAACGCAAAAACGACTGTGGTCCTGTTCGTGAATTCGTGATGACGGACAACGCCAGTGTGACACAGACCACGTACAGTATTTGTTGAGCAAACACCAGCCCCCAGCACGTCCAACAAAGCGGACGGGTTGCATTGTTCTCGCCTTTGACTAGACAAATTTTATTAGTTCTATTAAAGAGACAATGTACGCGTCGAAAGTTGGTTCTTTATTACACCACTCAAACCCTAGTCTGCCGCACTTTCTCTTTTACGACACAGTCTCGATTGGCAAAAAAGCGCATATTAATTTATATAATGAAGCCACTCAATATTTTAAACGAATCTTCGGTTTATTGAATAAACAATGCTGCAGCAGTGCGTATCGCTTAATTAAATCTATTTAATTAAAACTATTTAATTTACTATTTTGGTTTTATTATTTAGTTTAAAATTAAACTGCATACGTAGCCTATTAGCGGCCATAGATATCATTATCTAAATCAAAAACAAGTCATATTCGATACTCTGAGCGGACAATTAGAGACGAAGATATTTATAGTGCTGCTACTTTCAAAATAACAACAAAATATGCTCAATGCAATTAGGTTTTATTTATTTATTATTCATTTATTTTATTTTATTTTCAGCACGAACAAAGTAGTTCTCAGTCTCAGGGCAAGCAGCATTGAAAATCAAAGTATTATAGAAATTTGTGCACACAATTTTTTCTTCGTGTCTTTTCAGTAATTTGTTTCAGTTTGCAATGTTTCTGTTCAGTAATTTTTTACTTCTTTATGTTTTTTATTTTTGTTGTTTATGCATTTTTAACATATCTTTGTAGGCCTATGTCAGAGTTTTTTTTTTAGCTTTTAGGATTTCCATTTATAAAAACATCACTTACTAAAAATCTCTTTTTGCTTCTTAAAGCTTACATAGTTGCAGTGTTTCTTTTTTTTTTTAACTGAGCTCTGAAATCTTCTCGTGTGCATTTGGCTGTTTAGATTACTATTAATACTACTATCACGTATGTACTCTTGTACGTGGCGTATTGTGTCTACGTTTGAATAAACTGTCACACGTAATATCGAATTCCGAACTTGTAACGTTAACGTTTTAATTAAACTGAAATCACTAGGGAAAGCGACGCGACTACAGCGAACATCTTCCAGACAAGAGACACGTATTTAAGTATTAAAGGTTTTGTTTGCGGCAGTTCAGAGTTTAACACACGCCATTCATCTCTCGAAATGTCGCTACATTTGATTGGGAATTCCCAGTACGCTTCCAGGGAGTAAACTGATTTGTTTGTGAACAGCGAGACAACAGTTTTTTCTTTTTTTTTTTTAATTTGCTATCGGAAATAAAACTTGAGAAGTATATACACTATACACATCGTTTTAAACTACATGCTACATGCTATTTGCATGAAACGTCTACCACGTAGAATTGGTAGTATCAAAAGGAAAGAACTACGCAAAATATCTTCAATTATAAAATCAACGATTACTTGAAAGTAGATGTTGTTGATTCCAAGAATTATTTACTTTGAGACGTAATTTAAGAATTTAGTTTCAGGGGTGAACTTTTGGGATTAACCTCCCCCTCTCCAGAAGGTAAAGAAAAAAAATTGGGTGTGTCGTGGTACCACGCCAGAAGTGAGAACTTCAGTGTCGAGTGACGAGTGAATCGATTCCACATGTAAAAGGTTGCTCGTATGTATTTGGAGTAAGAGAAATTTTGATATAAAGAATTAAGACTCAAATAAGAGTGAACGGATAAATAAATGAGCTGAGGGCTCAGTAGTGTCTATACGTATTACGACTCCGCAAGGAATACGAGACCGTATGTTTACAGAATGAATTTGTATTAGTGGTTATATTCACAAGCAGAAATTAAACTGTTGCACATCACTATATAGACAAATCCCGATTAGCGCTTTCGAGCCTTTCAGCTGGAAATATATACCTGGATGTTTCCGATCTGACGAAGAGCTGAAAGCCCCGAAAGCGCTAATCGGTAAATTGTGTACGTAGTGGTGTTCAAAACCGTAATGCTAATGATATCCTTAAGAAGATAAAATCGAAACATGCACTGATTAATGTTAAAAACAAAGGATTATTACATATAATATGAAATGAATTGACCGTTATTTACAAGAGGATATATATTTTTATATAATATAACTTCCACAATACGTATTTCAATACCTTGCATTGTCATCATCAGTGGGATTGTTTTGGAGAAAATTCTTATTTGCAAATATGAAATAATAATTTCTAGATAAGAATATTTTTCTTAAAACATATTTCTTCTTAATTTTCTTATTTTATAACGAGACAATGTGACCTATTGTCTAATATACGTATTATATAATTTATATTTCCTTCTGAAAAATATTCTATTATATAAAATACTAGCTGTTACCCGCAGCTTCGCACGCGAATATTTGACTTTTAATAAATATTTTAATATAATTTTTATTGTCTATGTCTATATGGCGTTCTGTCAGCTCTGTCATACTCAGTAAAATTCTCTCCAAAGCTGTTTTCAACACTTGTACTATTTTAACTTGTACTAAATTATTATGTTGGTGCAACAGCCTTTGGAGATTTAAAAGTATTCGTTTATAAAGCCTTTGGAGATATTTATAAATACCTGTTAAATCAAAAACGTTAAATTCTTTATTTTAAGTGTTACTGTGTTAGAAGCATTGTATAACACACTAAACGTTATGTTTTCCACCAGTAAACTAAAAACCAAAAACCGTTGTCACCTACCCTCACAAATGAAAACAACACGTATTTTCGCTTTGCATTAAGTAATAGAACAATTTACAATTAGTACACTTCTTCTTTTCCACATCGTAATATATCGATACAATCGCATATTATATATAAAGCATCAAAAATATACTGCTGGAATGGATAAATGTACAGTTCCGATGCAGCTAAATAGGTTTTGTTTATTTAGTTGTTACTATGGTAATTAATTCTGGTCTCCATGGTGTTGATGACATCATTATACGGGTCAACTAAAAGGCATAATTAAAAGGGCCTAGATCGTGCGAACGGGGCAAAGTATCAAATTCCAAGTTAGACAGTATTTTTGCCTTGTGTCAAAAATTAGATGACAACGGTTTTTGATTTTTAGTTTACTGCTGAAATAAATAAAAGCCATGGTTGAGGAAAACATAACGTTTAAAATGTATATACAATGCTGATAACACAGTAACACTTAAAATAAGTAACCTAACGTTTTCAAGTTGACGGGTATTTGTGTTGATTGTGTTGACATAATTTGAAAATACAGATATGTCTATATATTTTGTAATTGTCTTAAACGATTATAAAATTCATGTTTATACGTATTTCTGAGGATTCAATAAATAAGTAATGTAATATATTATATACTACCAATAATTTCTCTATATATAGACTATATAAAACTCAAAGTCTGAGGATTTGTTTATTGTATTGAATACAAATCCACACCATTACACCGTTCCGACCAAATTTTGGGGTAAAACGCTGTCTTGGATTTGATATTCCGCCCCGTTCGCACTATTTAGACCCTTTTTTATGCGGTTTATTCACAGTCGATGTGTGACGCGTATAAAAATGTCAACAACTCTATGGAGACCAGAATTAATTACCATAGTAACAAGTAAAAACAAGTGCTACTTAGCGGCATCTTTGAGCAATCCGTGTGACCACCCTCGTGTAAAATATATTAAAGCAGTAAATTATTTACAGGAAAAATACGTCTTAATTGAGAGTCAACTCCCACTGCGTAGACGTGCACAATTAATAATTATATTAAAACACTTATTCGCGTGCGAAGCCGCGGCTAACAGATAGTTTTACATATTTCGTTAGTTTGTGTGCAAAGAGTTTATTACGCCGTATGCACGGTTACAGTAAGCACAAAACGCGCACACACGCACCCGCGTATGCACCCCCACCAACGTCTACTTAGTGCAATGAGTTATTCGGACGTTTACGACGTCAGGTTTATGCTCTACCCTTGACGGTGATACAATTTGTGCTTCCTGTACTTCTTCTACCGAGACTTACGACCGTAAATAAATATCGGTCATTCAGTTTATGGGGATGTTCGGCGGTCGGTAGGAATTGAATTGGTTATGAGCCACTTAACCCCAATATCGCTTACGGTGGGGTGGAAATTAACCATTCAACTCTGCGTACACAATCTCTTTCTTACACTCACACAAAACCACTCTTATAAAAAGTAAGTGGCGTCTATTACACTCAGGTTGGTTTTCGAAACCGATTCAATTAGGCATTTAATTCAATAATGCTTAAATAATAAAATACAATTTGTAGTTGGTGACCAGCAATGTTGTCTCCTGAAGGTTGCCGATTTCACTTACTGACTGACCAGTTTTCAAAAGATTTTTATAATATACGAAATGCATAGGCCTAAATAACGTGAAAAGCTCGATAACAACACTATGAGTTTCATGAAACTTCTCCGTGAGTAACGACACCGTTGCCTGTTATAGTTAACACGTTTTTGTAACATAATCTGAAAATGAGTTTTGAGATTTTTGCATTTTTATTTATTTATTTTTCATTGTTAAATACTGCAGTTGACAGTAGTTTATTCATAATTTTCACTTTCTTGTGTGTAAATAATTGTTCGATATTTGCATAATTCAATAAAAAATAATTATTCAACCATCATCCGGACGAGCAATATTGGATAGGTGGCAACAGTGGATTTGTAATGTCGATTTAATAGAACGGCTGCTTCGATTATAAAGTGATTCAAGTAAAGCGGCATTGACAGCGTGCGCGTGCCTGCGTGTTTCTTATGATTATACCGTGAATTACAGTTACAAATTATGAAGTTCACTGTACGTTTAATCTTTTCACAGCGGTATCTCGATTCACAACGATCGGAAACAGTTGTTTCATGAGGCAAACAAATAAAAGCTGACAACAGCTAACCGTTCCAGAGAGAATTCTTCCGCCATTCCATTATTCTACACTTTAGAAGAGTGGAGATGACTCCATTCGCGACAAACAATCGTTTTGGCCTAGATCCGTGCTCGACTCTTTCTTCCGAACGATATTTATTCTGATATTCCACAGCTTTCCTTCCTTATAAACTTTATTTTTTTTTCCAAGTACACTCACTATCTCACGCTTTGTTTTATCAAAATAAACACACACACAGACACACACACAATAATTTATTATTGTAAATTTCATTACGTTTCAGTATTTCATAAATTTGTTCAACATTTTTTTAATTCTTAATCATTGTCTTCTCTTCACTCCGTGTATTTTCATTCTATATTTGTTCTTAATTACTTTATCATAGGCTTATGAAACTCTCAGAGTTTTCTTGTTCTTCTAAATTTTCGTTTTGCTTGCTGACTAATCTTGCGTCTTCCATATGCTGAAGATGGCTCTCCACGAACTCAGTTGGCTTACACATATGTTCATCTTGTGATTCGAATTAGCAGTCTGTGTAATTCCAACTTCATCGTGCTTACTTGCTAAACTGCTACCTGTCATGCTTCGGACAAGGCCTTTCAGTATCTCCACTATTATCAAGTCTTGTTAGTGATTTAAAGAACAAGCCTTGTCGTTGTTTAGGACTTGATAATGGTGGAGACACATAAGGCCTCGTCCGGAGCATGAGAGGTAGCAGTTTAGCAAATAAGCACGACGAAGTTGGAGTTACACATATGTGTAACCCGTCGCCAAATATCGTGTTCTTCGGGGAGGAAGAGGCAAATATTGTGTCAATGGAAATACATAAAAGTGGCCGAATTCAAATGGGGATCCATATTGAACTTGTCAGCGGTACCTGAGTCGCTAATTGTGTGTCAGTGAAAGAGATGCACAGTGCGAGAAAGAGATGGGAACAAGACTGAGAGAAAAGATAAGAAAAGAAACCTATAAGAAAGAGAATAATCTACAAATATGCAAATCAGAATAATGCGTGTTGCACCGAAATTTTAAAGAACCTTTTTGTGAGCGGTAAATAAAATTTATATATCGTTAGGTTTAGAGGAAAATATCTTCTCAGATTAAAAGGGGGAATTTCTCTGTCAGAAAGAAAAGATTAATGTTTTATATACAAATGCTTGGTGAGATATTAAATTTTTTCATTGTGTGGCAAAGCGGGAGAGAAATATTCCGTACGTTTTTGCTTCGTAAGATACCACGCTCACGCAGACTAACACTTATACATATCTCGAACATGACAAAAAATGGACGTGAAATAAAGTTATCATTACTGTAAGTAACCATGTAATGATAGTGGATACTTTAACTGAACCGGCTCAAACACACAGGCAGAAAATAATCCCTTAAGCACAGTCCTGCCCTACTTGTTTTGTGTACGCTTATTTACTACAAGTTACACCAGCGATCATAATTAATATTGTCCCTTTATAATTAACAGGTCTCGACTCTTCCATACGATGTACAGATGTCCCCAACAACTGAACTGTTTTCTTTCTATAAATCCCAGTCCACGTTGTATCTCTTATATGTCTTCTTCTAATACCTAAGTGTATCGCTCCACTCTACTTTGTGATTTCTATGAATGTTCGTTTCCACAGCTTTTATTTTACGTTTATCCCTTTCACACAACACTCTTGACGCAAATCCAAATGTCAACACAGGTTGTCTTAAATACGTTCAGCTTTCTTGGATTTCGTTGCCCATGGTGTGTCCGTTACTTAACTAATCATAATTAATTCACTACCGACTCGGAACACAAAGTTTTTTACGGGTAAAAACGTAAATGTTTTACCTTATAGCCTGAACCAGTTTTCGCTTATAAGCAAGACAGGACGTAGCTTCAAACAAAGATACATTGAACACAGAAAGGCACTACACTCCACTACAGAATCAACCTTTGCAAACTACACATACAAAAACATCGACAATAACATGAACATTCTACACGTACACACAAAAGGCCAAAAACTAGACACTCTTGAACAATTGGAAATATACAAACACACGAAAACACATAAAAACGACATCCTAAACGAACAGACAGAATTCAAATCACACGCATTATTCGAACATATCACACTCCATACACACAGCATCGATCATTCGATGTACCGACGGTACAGTCGGTACCGTCGCCAAGAACAAGACGGACAGTGCTCCCAGCGGCAGCCTCTGAAGAAGCTTTTTTAAACACGAAAACCGGTTCAGGCTATAAGGTAAAACTTTTACGTTTTTACCCATAAAAAACTTTGTGTTCCGAGTCGGTAGTGATTTAATTATAATTACGTTCAGCTTTGTTTCCCTTGCAACCTCCTGCTTGATTATGGCACTCCTAAGCTACTAATTTAAAATAATTTTGTTAAACTGTATAGAGTCCTTCATACGATGACTGTGTCTCAATAAACTGCGTTTTATGTTTGTCAACTGCTTTATCATTTTGACTCTGTCTAATCTTCTCAAATTTTTTTCACTCTTTGTCGTCTGCAGCTCTGTTATTATCTGCTCCTCTCTCTCGTACTGTCCGTTTGCCAAGACTCGTACATTCCTTTGAATTCAAACATTATTTATCGTTGATGCACATAAAAAGGATGCCGTAAAATGGCGAGAAAATTTTAAAAAACTTTAAACTATTTTAAGCCCTTTGAACTATGTACATCTACGTTGAGAATAAACTCTCGTTGTTACCATTTGTGTGCACCAAGATGTGACGCGAGTTTTGGAATAAGCGGTGTGCAGCGTTGTGTTATCTTTATGTGTTTTTTCTTAATGTTTCGACGGTCTCCCGTGGGATGGGAAGTTTCTGATGATAAGACATAGCCTATATCTCGAACGCGTATAACAACAAAACAAATCACAGAAAGGGACCACTCGTTTATTTTCTCCGTCTTTTCATTCGTCCGTATACCAGGACTTGCCTTTGCAACATTTCATCTTCAATCACCGTCTGTGTATCGTCCAATTATCTTCACGGGCAATATGTTCGTCTCTTCACCAACAGCTTTTTTTCAATATATGCAAAATCTATTATATAGAGGGTTACACAGTAACAGTATCGGACGCCATACTTAGTTTCTCCTATACAACCATAACTTCTTTCACAGATCTCGGAGTTCCTCGTTATCATAAAGAGCGCTGTGTCGACCGAGTGACTCCCAGAATCAAGAGACACATAGCAAGTGCCAGTGGCTTCCTTGCAGAGCAAATGAGGGTGTAGACGTTAGGGTCATCCTCGTGTCTTATATAACTAACTGTCCTTGAAGGTGGAAAAGGTACACCAGTAATCAACTACAAAGGACGAAAAAGGGTATCGAGAAACCACTCTATTAAAGAGCCTAAGGATATTACAAATGATAACAATGAGATAACACAACTTTATTTCTGTTTATAAATTCCTTAGAAATTTTAGAAATTCCAAAACAATATACCAAAGAATAATGTTAACGCACCTTCGTAACAGGGCATTCATTGTGACTGTAATCAGTTATTATTGCAGCAGACATTAAACGCTTTGCTACAAAGCACACAAACATTGAAGCTTATCACGATAGTTTTAGGCAACATGCGGTTTATGGCTTCATAAATTTAGCTGTGTATAGAAATGGGCTCAGGCTCAGCCAGAAGCTCTTCCATACGCCTAACGAATATTTTTGCTTAAAACTTCAAAACCGTTAACCGTTTTTAACAGTTTATGAAATACAATTATATCCGTTAAAGTAAATTATTCATGGAACTATTATGGTCTTAAAATACGTAAACTATTCTCTCCAACAAAGAAATGCGCAGACCAACGTTAAAGTGAACTGACAACAGTTCTACTGCTGCTACGAACCGACTATTTGAGTAACGAACGTTTGACTACGTAGAACGCGACAAGAGAGAATGCCAAAGAAGACTCCCGACTATCACGTTGAGAAGGAATGAAAGGAAGCAGACGGAGAGATGTAGGCCTATACGATTTAGACGGACTGAAAGATTATTTGAGGCGGCTATATCTGAATCGGGAAGATTTTCAGAATAAAGTATAATAGGCATGGCCCTACTATATATTGACAAGCCTTCTCCTCTCCTCCTCTGGACAGCTTTTTCAAAACGATTCCTTTCTTCTGTTCTTTCACACGTTTCCAAATCGCAAACTTTATCGCTCTGGCGTAGTACGAAATTACGTAAGTTTGTTACATAGTATCAAACGAAAGTAAATCTCTCTTTCCTTTTTAAGAATTTGTGATACCAGTTAAGTAAATAACAAAAACGTTACACTAAATCCATAAAAAAGAATTCATGTCCGGGCTGTTTGACCGTGGTCGATTGCTTTGTCCAGTCATTTGGTAAACGTTTCGGCCATCCACTGGAGGGGGCCTTCTTCAGTAGAAAAAAGCTAAAGTGCTCGACAAAGGGTGGAGAGCCGAACGAGGCCCTAACCGATGTAAAAACAATATGTTTCCGGGGAAACGGAGTTACGAGCATGACATAATATGAACATTCACACGGATCTAAATCCATAACATAGTAAAATTGTGTCCATCATCGAGTAAAATCCAATTTAATTAATGATGGTCAATATAATTAATGGTTTTTTCGTTTGTTCAGTAATTTGCAAACATCTCAAAGAAGAAGAATATATCATTGCAAACATCCATACAGATTACATTTTATTCAGACTGTGGAAAGGTAAGTTACACAAGGTACACATAACATTTCACGCTGGGTACACACACCAGTTATCGCAAATAATCCACCGTGTGGTTGGTAAGGGGATGTACGTCACACCCCTACAGGTCGTTAAACGGCGCCGGCACTTTTTAAATCCTGAATTATTTCCGACCCTCTCATCTCGTCGTTGTTACGAGATTCGCCCGCATCAACTGGAGCTGCTACTAGTTTAACATTTGTTTACATTTTGTAATATGTATGTGTGAGCGTGCGCGAGCGTGAGGCAATAACTAGATGTTTACTTTAGTAAAAAGCAGTATATAACCGAAGGCCAAAACACATATGTAAACACAACGTAAAATGGAAGAAAAGTGATTGAAAAATTGTTATATTTTTTCATTTTAACTTTATTACGTGTTTCAACTAATGTTCCTTTATCGTTCTATAGTAGCAAATTATTTTGTAATAGACTCGAACTGTTTTTAAAATGTAGCAAGCGAGCGTCTGTGTGTACATAATTAACAAATTGTTAAAAAAAATCGTAAAGAAAACAACAACACACTTAATCTTCTTATACACGCGTTTTTTTCGAACGATATCTGAATTTATTTGCGCGAACATATCACTATGCGTTGTTCTACGCCGACTTGAAATAAATAAATAAGGAAATTCGTTTTGACACGTGAATAAATATTATTGCTTCTCGATGTATTTTTTTTTTTTTTTTTGGTAACTATTGCGAACGATATCTGTTAACTAATCCGAATATTTAACTATGCTTTATGAAGTTGTACGAGCCGAGAAGACGAAAACTGGTAAAGGAACGAAAGGAATGTTTTGTAAGTTAGTCAACGAAGAAACAAAGCCAGAAATGTTTAATCTAATAGGCCTACAGTGATCGAAGATGGATTTTTACAACACTTTTCTAGAAAAAGTTAGGCATTTTAAACCTCTGAGACTGACCTTACCTATGGTTGCAGCTGTGACTAGAGAGAAAGTTAAAACATTCAGTAGTAGGCTATATGCGGAACTACAATTAGAATCGTTAAAAAACCAAGACAATGAAAGAAACGCAGGTAAAGTCACTTAAACACGGCAATGATGTAATTTTTCATAAGTTGTCTGATAATTTAAAAATTATCTAATGTTAAAATTTACCTAATAATAACCGTTGCCTAATATTTGCACTAGTATAATGTAGACACAAATATTTCTCATTTGAAATATGTATACATTGTTCTATATAAAGGACAGTCCCAACATTAATTCTGTGAATAATTATAATAATGGCTCCCATGTACACCAGCAAAGTAGCTTAGGAGTGAGACAGGGTAGGCTGCCTTATGTGAGCCGTATGGCAAACAAGGAAGGCAGTGTGGCCAGCACTACGCTTCAATCACCCATTATTATCCCCAGGATGTTATCCCAGGTACTCATTTTCAACAGGCTGAGTCAACCTGGGGGCTGAAAAACGCGCCTTGATTTTATGGTGCGGGCTCGGGAATCGAACCCGGAACCTCTAGATTAGTAGCCAGGTGTCATACCCACTGGTCTACTGAGCCGCCCAGTGAATAATTTAAATCTGTTTTATTTTATTTATACTGGCTATATTAAACATGTTTTTTATATAGGTTTAATTATACTGGGAATTTCATATTGTTTTACTGTCAATCAGACACTAAAGCTTATCGTATGGTAGACCTACTTACTTAGGCTATTTAGACTTGGGTGTAATTTTTCTTCACACAAATGTGTATTTTATACGATTCATAACTAACCAGTAACGGTACTTTTCGTTAACAACGGTAGGACACGCACCTTTGTCAAACCTCTTAACTAGAACTTTCCAATGCACCGTTTTCCCCGCCTAACATACGTTTCAAAATCTGTCAGTTGAAATCTAACCTTTCAAGCTGCCGTAACTGACGAAACAACTGTCAGAAAAATACAAACTATCTGCAGAACTATACCAACTGTTTGTTTATTCAATTCAAGTGTTAATAAAATGTTCTACCCAGTACCGAGTGACCATTCAATAACTGTAATAATAAGTGTATTTTATTCCAAATAGTGAGCGAATTCTGCAGCTCGGTCAACTTAATCGTAAAACTTTATTTTTCCGTATGTAGACTATACGTGTAACATATATGCGAGTGTATATGGTATATGTGAAGTGCAAGAAAATGAAGCAAACTAAAGCATGAAGTAATTACGTTTGAAACTCATTTAGGTCATAAAACGAAAAGGTTTCCGCCAACTGTCGCATACAGTATTACTCGTACCTGTGCTACAGAAAGCACCCACCGTTTCCACAACTATGCATGCACCTGCTACACTCAGAATACAAACTGCCGAAGTTTATAATTTGTTAAATTTACATGGTAATTAATCACCTTGCAGTTGCGCGTAAGTCACAGTAGGCTAATCTCTCTATTAAGTCGCATGGAAACAACATAAACAGAAATACCGCATGTACTGAGTCCATTTCAACTGCCGTCAATACAAACTGATTTCAAGCTTTTGTGAGTAAATTCTATTTTATTACACATCAGTTAGAAAAAACAGCTTAATAACATTTGAAGTATACTAGCCTCTCTTTCTTGTGGTTGGTGTACTAGATCGCACTGCATTGCAAGCAGCTAGTTTATATTGACAAATTTGAATAAACACAGAATTATAATTTCTTTTATTTATTTTTTTAAATATGGCCATCATCTTTCGATATTTAATTCTCGATTAAGAGACGAAAGATTCTTTCTATTTTCCACTTCAATGATTTGCAGGTTGCCTCATCTACCTTTTCACAATTTTAGATCGTCCCTTGCATTTATAGTCTCCGAACGTACGTGCTACTTCTTTATTTATACTGCTGCATAATTTTGTGTAACATTTCTAACCTACTTCGTTACCACGTTTTTTTTTAAAGAACATGTACGCGTATATATAAGGAATATGCATCCTTATGTATGAATTTTTTTACTTATACGACCCATACTTACATTTATGCGTCCTTATGATATTGCACATTTGATCTATTCGGATGGAGTAAAAGCTCTGATATCCAGCACACCTGGTGGAGGAGGTGTGTTGCTGATTATTATTACAATTTTATAGATATTTCTATTTTAGATGTACTATACAACTTATACTTGAAAAATAGTATAAACGTTGTAAACATAGTGTATCATTTTAAATTTTAATAAATTTTAGAAGTAAACAAGTACAGGTATAATAGGCCTAATTAGACATGAAACGGGTGTGTCTGGTTGCGCTGTGTCAAAAGATCTCGTGGGGCATCTGTAACTTTGACGCGTTGATTTCTAAGCAATTATTCTGTGTTCAGAACAGCAGCATGATTGGTGTGTCACATGGTAGTGTGTCATGGTTGGTCACCTCACAACCCGTTTCCTGCACTGCCTTCCCTGGCACCACTACGACCTGCGCGAACCGTTTTCTTACTACAGTAAAACTTCATTTATACGTTTTTCAGGGGACTTCAGAGAAAAAACGTATAAGTGAAATAGAACACAGATAATATATAATTAAATGGTGTAGTACTGAATAGAAATTACGTATAATTTACAAATTGGAATACTACAATAGGTACTTATACAACATAACGTATATATAAAGAAAACCTACACAGATATAATTAACCATTTCCCAAAAAATGCCCTTTATCTTCCCTTGTTTCTTCTTTTCCGCGGCCAAAGAATAAACTGTGCCCTCAAATCTTGACAACTGCGTCATAATTTCGTCCGGTACATTACGGCGAGTTACAAAGCGTTTAATTGTCTCCAGGGCATTAACTACATCATTAAAACACACGGGGGTCTACGTTAAATCTTCATCATCATCATCTTCTTCGTCCATTTCCTGCTGAATGCCATCAGCAATCTCCAATATGGTCATGGCTTCCGCGGTAACAACATTTTTGTCAATGCTGACATAGTCGTCAAACGACGCATGGCCTTCCAGTTTACCCCATTCAACATCATCAACGGGGACATCACAACTATCTTCATTACTACAGGTTTCGCTATTCCCGAATCCGGCTTTGTAAAAGCAGTTGCGAACAGTGAGTTGCGATACTCTGTGCCATGCAGCTGCGATGTAATGCATTGCCTGTTAGAAGGGAGCAAACCTTTACGAATTTGTGCAAAAATAGAATTTTAATAAACTTATGCTGTAATTTCTTTAGATAGGCCTATGCCTCTAAGTAATTTTACATGTGGTTCATTGCATTGGCTATACCTGCTATACACAGAAATCGATTGTAAGATTTAGAGTAATGCCAGAAAATCACGGTAGAAAATACAGGCGGAAAAGAATGCCGAGATAAAAAAGAATCCTATACTCCTCCCCTAGTGTAAAATCTTTTTATCTTTCTCAACAGACTGATACTTTCTTCATTTCAATCTATTCATTGTTTATAAAACAATACGTTTTTGAAATACCGCCAGAACATCGGGTAGAATCGTATGGTACAGTATTGCTTTTACTAGTTACAAGTTATAAAAATTAGGAAGAAATAATATCTGTAAAATGTTAATTTTCATTTCATCCTTCTTTCCAGCGTCTACACAGTGGATGGCATGCTGTAGCAACATCTTGCGATAATACAGTTTAAAATTGCGGATTATCTCCAGGTCCAGCAGCTGAAGTTCGCCTGTGCAATTTGCGGGAAAATTCCACTTTACCTACCTCAAGTTCTTTAGGTACGATGTATCAAGAGGGTGTGCCGTGCATCTGTCCACAAACAGAAGAATGTTTTGACCTTCTGCGCTCATTTTTGCATCGATGCCTCGCAACCAGTCTTCAAACAATTTTGTAGTGGTCCACGACTTATTGTTGTTAGCGTATTTCGTAGGGAGCTTGCAACATTTTTAAAACACCGCGGCCTCGCAAATTTCCCGACAGTTAAGGGAAGCAGTTTTTCACTTCCGTCACTGTTTGCGAACAACACTGTTACATGTTGTTTACTCCGCTTACCAGCATGAAAGCTGTCATCTTTGAATGCCATTGTGCGGTCAGGAAGTAAATTTAAAAAATGCATGTTTATTAGGCATTGAACACGTCTTTGGGATCATAGTGAGATGTTAGTTCCCTCAAACGGGTGTCTTTCCACTCACACACGTATTAATGTCTACACACTTACTCTCACCCGACACGCTTTTGCTCCCGATGCCATGCCATATCTTAAATGTATGTAGCCACCCGGTCGCCGCATGAAAATCTTCAACACCAAAACTGGCTGCCAGTTCATTTGCTTTTTCGCAAATGACTGGCCCGCTGATAGGATTTCCTTCCGCCCTGTGCTGTTGGAACCACTGTAACAGACAGTCTTCCAAGAGTTCGTATTTTCCCCCTTGAATACGTATTTGCTTATCACTAGAAACACCAAACGCACGAGCACTTTCTTCAGTTTCGGTTGCTTTAGACACGATTGAATTTAATGTCGACGGAGCAATCTCTAACTCCTTGACAATGTCTACTCGCTTCTTATTCCCGCTTTCTTTCACTACTTTCAAAATGTTTACTTTCTCAGCGATCGTAACGCACTTCCTCTTCCTTCCACTCATTTTCCACTTACGATGTCACCTATAATAGAAACGGTAACAAACTGATGTCGACGAAGTGATGGAGCTTACGAGCATTGAACAAATACCGTACGTTTCTAGGAATCAAAACTTGCTCAAAGTGTACTCGTCAACTGCAAACTCAGCCGACCGGCACTAATTGTCCATTCCCTAGAAACGTAATTCTGTTCAAAGTATTTGCATTCGGACGTTCATTTTGTGTTAGGCTTATACGCGACGTAAATAAGAAAAAAAGATTTAAACGTATAAATGAAGTTTCGTATCTCCAGGGATTTAAGAATTTGAAAGTATAAGTGTAAAAAACGAATAAACAAGAAACGTATAACCGAAATAAAATAACACGGAAAGTATAGGAATTTTTCCGGGACCTAAGAGGAAAAAACGAGTAAGTGTGAAAAACGTATATGTGAGAAACGTATAAAAGAAGTTTTACTGTATTTCGTTATTCGGCAGGGTCGCAGTTTTTCTCCTGTTTTACTTAATATCTATATAGATGATGCCGCAAGGAAATGGAAATTGGACGCCATCAAAGGATTATACTTGAGGAATGGATTTTATTTAAATATTGTAATGTAGGCAGACGATCTTGTGATCATCCAATAGAATAAAAATGATCTCCAAAGGTCATTGTTTTATCTTAGTAACATTTTAACAGAGTACAATCAAACCATTTCCTTATCTAAAACAAAAGTTAAGGCTTTTTCTCGGGCAAATCGTATTAGAACAAAGATTATCATACAGGACTCGCCATTAGAACAAGTGTCAGATTTCAAGTATTTAGAGTGCAGCATTACATACCAAGATGATAAGGAGGTTGAAAGCAAAATTAGTCTCTTCCAGTCGCTTTGGGGACGTTTCATTAAACACTTAAAGAAGAAAACAAGGAAAGAGACGGAATTGAAATATTATAATGTAATGGCCATACCTCAACTACTGTATGCTAGTCAGACTTGAATTAGAAAGGCCAAAGATATATCTAGAATACAAGGAGCGGAAATAAGGTTATTGAGGGCTGTAAAGGGTTGTACCAGGGGAGATCTTATCAGAAATGATCATATTAGAACGGAGCTAGGCATAGCTGAAAGCTTAAATAAGAAAATCTCCCGGTACAAAACGGAGTGGCGGTACACGTAGAGAGAATGGATCCAACTAGATTTTTACGAAGAGTCCTTGACTATCGTCCAAAGAGTAGTGTGGGAAGACCCCGTAAGCGATGGCTGGATGAATTGCATTGAGACTGGAACAGGCTACTAGCCTAAACCGTAAAGGACGACGATGACAACTATTTCATCTTATTCTTACTTATGTCCAAAACTGAAAGAATAAGGGAGTACACAGTAACAAAAACTACTATAAATTTTAATCTTCGTTTTAAGTTTAATTGAAAATTTTACTTTAAAATTATTAGTACGTAAATAATGTAGAACTCATTGGTCCAGAAAAATGTAACACTAGAGATCGTGTTCATGAAAATCACGCCTTTCAAAGGAATAATCACACCTATTAATTTAAATTAATAATTACTTTAAACAAAAAAAAAAGAAATTATTACACTGAAAAGAAAAGAAAAATACTGATTAAACGTTACTTGAATAAAGCGGCGTAAGAAAATGTTAACGCGTCAGTGCGTTTTACAGATTTATCTCCTCATAATAATGAAATACGAATAACAATAAATGAGAAGAGGTCGATGTTGATAAAAAAAAAACTATGCATTTATATTTTGACATTTTTCTGCTCGATATTCCTACGTCTACAAACGTCCAGGATACAATTTCCATGAAAAAAACTAACTAACATAACTATCATTACGAGTAACCAATACTGTTCCAGCGATTATTTTTGGCTCTCTGTATTCCTCGAACTACGTTTGAGTTGAATTTCAGATTACGTTTCCTTTAGCTACGAGGAAATTTTACGGTTTCTCGAACAAGTAAACATCGTTAATTTTTATCGCCCTAGTAAAAGTATCGCGTACTATTAGTGCTGAATCATTGGTATTTTAAGAAAAAAACGAGTTCTTTAAAATAATTTACGATCGTTTCTATTGGAAGGAAAACTGAAAACGGTTCGGGACTGAAAAGTATTCGGTGATCTATCGTGTATAACAAATTCATGAACTGTGTAAAGAAACCTTGTGATATATTAATCATACGCCATATTGTTTTTAAACAAAAATGGCATTGAATAAAATAAATTGTAAGTTTATGTTAAAAATAATTTTCCCTTAAAACTTACTCTTAAAAAGATCTTTACTAAAAATGTTCTCAGGGAGCCAAAGTCATAGTCAAAGCCAAAGTTTATGAAATTAACAACAGATCTAACTTCGATTACTTACCGTAAGACGACCCTACAGACTTTCAAAACCACGTTTTCAGACTTTTAAACCGAAAGACTCCAGCATTTACTTTATAAGGACATTCACTTCCACTGAATCCGTCAATTGCTTCCGGAACCCGTTTTATGTTCACTTAAGATTTTAAATGTGATTCGATCCAGTTATTTATTGTTATGCAGACGTGGTCGTCTGAAGGCAGATTCGTAGTGAAGACAAACCCAAACCAAAGTGAAATCGATGTTTTTACTAGGTACACGTTAAGCCTAAACAAAACGTCCTATAAATTCTACTTCCCAGAGTTCTGAGATATTTGTATTTCGTTAAAATTTTCAAAACTAATTATTAGGCTTACGTTATTTTAATTTTCTCGATTTAACGTATGTCGTTCTCTCTTTTTCTCTCTTTCTTCTTATTCTCCTTCTTTTCGTGTTTTTCTTTTGTATGTTGTTTTCCTCCTGCATTTCTTATTCTTTCGTTTTTTCTTCGATCATACTGTCGATTGACTGATTTATTTTGTATTATCGCCTCCACGTCAGTTTCATTCCCGTTCCTTTAATTCTTTATGTTCTACTTTACCTTTTCCTGTTTCCACTTCTTTCTCTTATTTTTTCCTTTTCCTCTACTTCCTGCTAAAGCAAAGTGAAAACAAAAATCTATATAATAATATATGCCTATATAATTATATTCACGTGAGATCATAATTATGATATATACCGTAATTAAAACCATTTGAAGTTACAGCAATTTCAAAGTCAAATAGAGTGACGATTCGAGTACAAAAATTTATTAATTTTATTAAATAATTTGTTGGTCATTTACTTCGTATGGGCTTTTGCTACTAGTTTTATTTTAATAACACATTCATGTTTATACTTAATTATTATCTGCTTTAGATGACGAGGTAATAATGCCTTTACATAAAAATTCTCTCTGCACAAGCTTTATGCTGGCAGCGGCTTTGTTCGTCGTCAAGTATTTCAAATTCACGAAGACTAAATTAATATAAATTTCACGGTATGGTTGCAGCACTAAAACAGTAAACTTTGCTGTACAATCTGTCACTGCAAAAATCTGAATGCCTCTTCACAGTCCTTGTGCGCGTTTTAACATATTTAATTTGAGTCGATTTTAATTCTGCATGTATAAAATGCTTCACGTCTCTCGGTGAAAGCTGAAGGTCGGGTTCACTCGGCAGCTAAAACAATTTTTCACTCCTCTCCATCCCGTCTAATTAATGACTACAATACGAGTTAAACGGGTTAATACGGATTATCGCAGTGAAACACATTTTTCATAGAATTTACAGTTTCAAACAAATTATAATTATGTTCTCGTGAATGTAATAAATTAGTTGTAGCCGCTACACGCTTCGCGCTTGCCCGTGCAACGAACGTTTGCGAGCTTGCAATTAATTTACTCGGCTAAAGTCTACCACCTGCACTCTGAGCCGTTCTCCGTCACCGACTAATTGTAAAGTTGGCTGTAGCTCTCTTTAACTTCTCAATCTGTTAGTCTGTAGCCCAGGCCACGCTCTCTCACTCTCTCTCTCTCTCTCACACACACACACACATACACAGGGATTGTTCTTGACTTTCTCTTTAGTTTTTCATGTCGCTTTGTTGTTCAACGTAGATAACATTAATTAGGGGTAATTAAAATGTTTCTAGATTTTTCGGAATCTTTAATTTCTTTGTCTAAAGTAAATATTATTCTTCTTATACTCTCCTTCTCCTTCAGCTTCTTCCCTCTTCTACTTCTATTTTCCTTCGCCTTTCTGTTTCCCTTTTCTTTTCCTGCTTTTCCATCTCGTTTTCCGTCTCCCTTTTCCTTATACTTTTCTGTCTATTTCTTCTCTTCAAACATCACCTTTTCTTCTTCTAAGTTTCTCCTGCTTTTCTCCCTTTTTCTTCTCCTTCTTTTTCTTTCTTCAGCTTCTTCTCCCCATTTGTGTTATCTTCGCTTCCTACATTTTCTGTAGACCTTGTACGAATCAGCTTTCCTGGAACGGTACTTAATCAGTATATTTTAGGTCAGATCCCTACCCCCCCCTTTACCCCTTTACCCCTTTACTTGTGCGTATGGCGCAGATGTTTAATTCTCTCCTAATACTGTCATTTTCATTCATTCACCTACAGTACTCCCCTCGAATCAAAGAAAATTCTCGCCTCGTCAGTGCGTGTACGATCCTCTTGTGTTAGTAACTTCTTTTTTAGATCCTCTTGTGTTAGTAACTTTTTTTTTAGTTAGTAAAATAGTTTACCTTTTTCTTCTCCGTCTGGTGGCCTTTTCTCTATATTTAATTCAACGCGTTTCAGGACATACGTCCCATCATCAGGATATCCCTTGTTGAAGTTCGTCGATCGTTAAAATATTTAAAACACTGTATATACAATTCTACACATAACAATAAATATAATATAAACATAAAAACACATAAAATACCCAGATTTGAGACACACACGATATCGTGTGTTTTTTTTTAATCTTACAAGTTTTTTAAGGAATCATTTACATAAGGAATGTTTTACAGTAAACATTTTTTAATGTTGAATTTTGGAATTTTTAACCAACTTTTTTTCACGTTGTACTAGATTGCAAAAGGAATTAACTTCTTCTATAGGTCTTCCATTCATATCTCCATTTTACACGGCTTTATTCACAACAAAGTAGTTACGACATTTCATGGAATAAAGAAATACCGATTCCTTGGATGTGACTTGCCTTGTGTTGGTGAGATAGATGTTGATAAAAAGTAGAGATGTTTAATCACATGTATGAAACGATAAGAAGAACACTGAATGGAAAGGTCAGAAGAGATACTCTTTTGAAATGTTATAAACGGATGGCAGTGCCATGCGGCCTTTATGGTAGTGAGACTTGACACTGAGCGCAAAGACTCAAAGCCGGATACAGGTCAGTAAAATGAGATTTCTATGATCAGTACTAGGAGTATTACGGAGAAACCGGCTAAGACATGATGATATAAGTAACATCCTTGCAATGTACAGCCTAAGCGAAAGGATAATGCAATACAGCAGGATTGGACAGACCATGTTTTAAGGATGCATAAGAACACGATACCAAAACAAATTTTGGTTTATAATCCGAAAGGACAGCGGAATATTGGAAGACCAAAGAAAAGATAGTTGGACCAAGGAGTGTGCAACGGATCATAAGAAGAAGAAATGCTGACTTGTAGTATATACAATGTTAAGAACTTCAGATTTTAAAATATTTGGTTTAGTGTGTTTATTTACTAAAACACCGTTATTTATTTATTTGGGTTAAAATTACTAGAACACCAGTCCTTTAGAAACGTCTCGACAGTCGTTTGAAAAAAATCTTCTGTCTGTTTACCATCGTCCAGTATCAACGGCCTGCCGGAGGTGACACCGGACGACTGAAGAAGACGGCGGCACGTGGATTACGACAGTATTGCCCTTATCGCGTAAGAAGCGGGCAGAAAGACAAACACAAGCGGAGAGGGACAGGGAGGTTTCTAAACACAAACGGCGACTATAAGTGAATACGTGCCTCTGAATTACTTGGCGGCCGCTCGCATACTGTTAAACAAACGCTGGGAGATGAGGACACGGGCGGAGATTGTAATCTGCGCCACTTATTGTCTTATACTGCACCCGCGGCACGCATTGCTGTATGGGTGGGCGACGCGCCGTGCCCACTTCATGCTCACTGAATAACATCAACCAATAATTATTTATGAATAACAATCCTTGGATATTTCGAAAAATCGGTATGGAGAACCATACATGACTTCCATGTTGTAAGATTTATGTTAAAATAATTTACTTGAATTCGGTTCGATAATTTCTAAAAAAGATATTCCCCACCTTGTAAATCTAGTTTTATGTTTGACAAATTGAATGAAATATTTCCTTAGAAACAACTTCTTTGTTGCCTATAAAGTAGTACACATATAAATAAAAAATTATCTTCTCCCCCTTCAACTATCATTTTCAGTTATAGAAAATTACCCCCTCCCCCTTCAACTACCCTTTTCATTTATAGATATTTCGTCTATCTTTCTACAGCGAATTATTATGATCTTCTTTTCAGGATACTTTATTTATCAAAATTAAATACTTTGCTCTTGTTAAACGTAAAACGTTGCAGTTAAACTACCCCTTTCCCTTAACCAAAATTCACCAAAATCAATAGGCCTTGAGTCCTCTACAATTCAGGGATGTATGCAAACAATTATTTGATTCTGTTTGAATTTGCGGCAGTTATCGTTTGCCATAGAAAAAATTCTACACACACACACACACACACACACACACACACACACACACACACTTTTCGAAAAATGACTTTTCTTCACGTTTTGAGGGTAGTACAATCAGAATCTGCAATTATCTCGAACACGATTTTTTTCGCCATCACCATACTTGCATTTCCTTATGGAACATGGAAGTAGTAATGTTTATGATTGTTAAGGTACGACTACTTTAAACAAATTATTAAATCAATACTTATATTTTTGGGTAATCAAGGTGACGACTTTTTCTATGTGTAGGGTATAGAGGCCTATACAAACAGTTGAACTTCTGTAATTCATATCGTCATAGTTTGGATTTTCCTATCATCTTTATGTTATTTCAATATAAAATTACTCCTGTAAATCGAATTTTTTTTCACGGTGATGAAACCACTGTATAATATTGTTCACGTAATTTGTATATTCCTGTCATTAAAAGCACGTGTTCCATGTGTTAAACGAGCACTAATATTACCGTTACGGACCAAATATTTTCATATATCAAACATATTACAACACTTTTGTGAAAAAAAAAGAAACAGCATGAAAACAAACAATGGAAAACTATTTTTTGTTAGAAATAACAGTGACGTAAAAATTAAAACTTTTTTTATTTATCTTAATTTTGGAGAAACTCGGGCCTAATTTGTTATATGAGACGCAGAAATTTTATATTTTCAGCGATAGTGGTAAACATAAAGTTTATTGTGCTCATAGTAATTTATGAGTTATTAAATGCATTTTTCTTCGAATAACTGCGTATGTACAAAGAATAATAAAATGCAAATACATAGCCTACTGTTCCTGAACTATGAAAAATTTGATAAAAGTTATTCACTTATAATCATTTACAATACCAGAAGTTAAGTTTAAAAACTTTCATGATAAAAACGTGCAGAATTAGAGTAACATTTTACATACACTAGCTCTAGATTGTTTAAAGTTTTCAATTTATACAATAATTAGTTTGCAGGCCTATTAGTTCGTATTTAAACATGTAATATGTCCATGTGCTTGATTGTCCATTTAATTACTACATGCATATCTAATTACAAAACAGTTTCTATAAGTATGTAATACTTAACAAACTGATGTTCTACATTTCAAATGGTTTTAATCAAATTTTGACTCCGATAACGTAGTAGATCGTGTTACGGAAGTCCTACAGTCAGACCTACCTACCTATCGTGTTACGGAAGTCCTATGTCTTACCTATCGTTCATGTAGTCGGACATAATCTCCAAGGACAACAAAATCCCCCACTTTCGGACACACTCGAATTCATTTGTTGCGAACCGCTCACGCCAAAAAGACTTCGAGACAGTTTTACCTTTGAAGGATAATATATTACAACTAAAATGAATTTTTAGATACGCTACTAACATACAGGATCCCTCTTGGCATAATATTCAAAATATCCCCAGCTACTGCACAAGAACATGCGCAGACCGCGCGTTCACACATACAAACGCGTATCAACTTCTCCGAGAGCTAACATTACATTATTTAGAATGCATCAGTTGCACACCTGGCTCTACAGTACTTCGGGGAAACGCTACAGAATTCAAAACGGAAAACCTGTTCCGGTGTTTCCACAAGTAAACCCTCGCGTTTCCCGGTGTTACATCAGCGCACTTCCCATAACACGAATTACGTATTCCGGCTTGTGAACAGTGACTGTGTTAACGAAGTTTACAGCACTGCCTTGCACTGAATCAACCAATGACGTCAGACATTTTTAATTACGTATTCTTTATTCATTACGTGTAAGTATAAAGTCATAAATAGCAACCATTGACAGCGTCATCAATGTTCAGTTTTCATGTACGCGGACATAATATGCCAGCGAGGTAAAACAAAATTTAACGATTAGAAATTCGATAAATGAACACGTTTTCTAAATTTTTTATTTTCTGACTGATTTTTGGATGCCTCCTATTGATGTTCTCACATAATTTTATTATTTTTTTGTTATTTGTTTTTCTTTACTTTTTTTAAAAATGTATATTGAAGTCTTAGAATGTCCTTTGAGAATGCGGTAGCAGACGTCTCACGGACACAAAAAAAAAAAAAAAAAAAAAAAAAAAATATGGATGTCAGAGAAAGATCAAAGATGAAGATCACATGATAATAGACCATTATCGTACGGGAACGAAAGAAGAGTTCAGGTGCTGAAAGACGCGGGCGGACATGCGCGTGCGCTCCAACAAGAGACTGTTACCACAATAATTGCAATGTAAAAATATAATTGTTATTGTCCATCATTTTCTATATACGTAACTACAAGTTTCTTGCAGGAATTATATAATATTGTGATATTCAATATAGTTTCTTCTGCAAGTAGCGTATTGCGTTTTTGTCATTTCAATACCTGACGCACGTTTCACTGAAAAATAATTATTTCGATTGTTCTTGATTCACTTACAAGCGTCTGATGACACTGATATTGTGCGTCAGGTATTGTGTAGCAATCGTAATTATTTATTTAATCGAAAAAAAAAACAGTACAAGAACAAACCACAGATACAATAGAGCGATAACAAAGTCTCAGTTGAGCCACTGAGGAAGTCTTATCGTAGAGGAGGCGAAACGTTTGGTTTTCACAAACTGAAAACCAGTCTGGTCCTCAACTGAACGAGCAAAGCGAGTTCTCAGTTGTGACTCGACCGTTTGGCATTTGTCTGTCTGTCTGTCTATCTGCCTATCTTTTGGGGTATGTCTCAAGATACCGATTTTCGTAAAACTTGGCAAGCGTGTCCATACTTTTACTCTACAGAAACCCGTTGTTTTGAGACTGATCCCTCCAAAAATAGAGGGGTGGGAAGCAAAAATATGGGGGTTACAGTAGACGAAAACCTGCGAAAACCCATATGGGGTACAATATTGAGGGGAATTTAAGCATTTAAGCCACAGTCTGAATGTAATGTTCTTTTTTAAATATTACAAAATTTTTGGACGTCAGGGCCCAAAAAGTGGGTGGAAATTTTGATGAGATCGCATGTGACGTATCAAATTAAAACGAATTTTAACTAACATCTGAATGTAGTGTTAAGTTTTGTAAAATTTTGAAATTTTCGAAGCCCAAGAGAGACCAAATATTTGAAAACAAAATGTGAATATCCATCAGCGTGTCAGATTAAAAGGAACTGTAACCCAAGTACAAATGTTTCAGAATTTTTAGATTTTATTGTACGGTTGAGTGTTCTACAATAGCTAGGGCCTCTATTACCAAAGAAATAGTAGAGAAATCAAGATATTTTTAATTTTTTCCTATAACTCAAAAATTATTTAATATCGATATTTATGTAATCGTAGAGATAATTCTTTGAAAACAGTGAGAGAGTTCTGCAGCTCAGGGAGCATACTAGTAATGAAACCGACAAAACAGTAATATTATGTATCATTCACAAATTGCACACAATCGTTTGGTAATTACTAAAAACAAATGTTTAAATAAAACCTATACAAGAAGCTGAGCATTCTGAAGAAACCATTTAACATACGGCAGAACCAATCGTACGCCTAAATTTTCCGCAGGTGGTTAGTACGGAGTTCAACAAAACCGACCGCACATGGCTTAGGGTATACGATAACACTACTTCAACTCGGGCATCGTGTAGGCCATAATGCCTGTAGCCACAAAGCGACAGAGTATCACGAGGAGGTAAGCTACGCAATTTGGATCACCCAAAACAACACTCGGTACACAAATTAGGGTACGTAAAGCAACAACGGGTCCCGAGGTTCACGGTGTTGGCACATAGCAACCCAGCTGGGATTCTCTCCAAAGGAGCACATCGGACTAGTGGAGTTCAACATATCAATATCGGGAAAGAAGTGAGTTGTTTGAAACAATCAGCTGTAGAAAGAATTAAAACAGGTAAACTAATGTGGTACGTGAATGTGATATGTGGTCGATAAATGTTTTCAATTATACCCTATATAAAGAAATCAAGTCGAAAAAGAACCAGACACCGGGTAAGTAGCTGATTTTGACGCTGCATAAACAATCAGCAGTCGTGATTTACAGGACGTGATGCAGAGTGTCTTGGATGGTTGTCAAGAAAGAAATGCGAAATGAGGAAGTAACTGTATAAGACAAGAGTAGAAGTAAATCAAACATTATTAAACGAGCAAAACAAATTCTCAGTTAAACCTCGACCGTTTGGCATTTGTCTGTCTGTCTATCTATCTGTTTGGGGTATGTCTCACGATAATTCTGAACACATCAACACATCAACCGAATTTCGTAAAACTTGGCATGCATACTTTTACCTTACAAAATCATACTGTTTTTGAAACTAAAAAAAGAGGGGTGAGAGAAAAAAATGTGAGGGGTCCAAATATTGAAAAAATCGCCAAAGCCCAACAAGTGCGGTATCAAATTAAAGGAAATTTTAACTTAATTATGAATTTAGAGTTGATTTTTTCGAAATTTCAAAATTTTAAGACGCCGGACAAAACACTGGGGCAAAAATTTGATAAAATTGCAAATTCCATGTGTGATATCAAATTAATGAGAATTTTAACTAAAATAAAAATATAGTGTATAGTTATAGAAATTTCAAAAATGTTATCCCAGGCCCTACACATTATATAAAAAAAATTTGTAAAAATCCAGCGGAATGTCAGATTAAAGAAAATTCTAACACAAAACCGATCGTTTGGAATTTTTAGCGTTTACTCGATTATTGCTCTACAATTGTTACTTTATAAAACAAAAAAATAGTAGCATGACCGGGATTTTCGTAACTTTTCTAATAATCGAGAAATCGTTTAATATCAAAATTTAACCAATAATAAATGTACTTGGTTCGAAATAGCGAGCGAGTTCTGCAGCTCAGGGAGCATACTATTTTGCAATGAAATTCAAAATGACAGAACATATTTAAAATACAGAAGTGTGTTTTAGGAAGCGAATCAGGAAACCCGAGTTAAAGAAATAATATGCTATATTTTTTTTACTCTCAAGGAAAACTCGAGGTCAGTATTGATTATCAAACAAACACAAAAAATATTTATTAGAATAGCTATCGTTCAGAAACAAATTCTGTGTAACCGAGGGATACACGCACATAAGCTTTGATAACTCCGAAAAAGAACAGGGAATGACCGGAATGACCTTAAAGTCGAAATAACGGCATTGTCAAATGGAGAAATCAGTAAAACTTTGGTAAATTTGTCTTACGATTCGTCTCAAATAGGTCCTGAAACCGTTAACCTTCTTATCCACGTAAGGAAGAAACAGTTATCTAATATTATCTTATACATCAGAAATGTAGGTGGGTGGAGAATTCTAAGCTTGAATCTAATCCTAAGCTTGAATAGGCAAGATTATAAGCAACCCTGTACCGACGGTAATAATTTTTTGAGGAAAAAGCTCATAAACAGTCTTCAAACATTTTGTTGGGGAAACAGCTCATAAACAGTCTTCAAACATTTTTTCTGCAAATTTCGGGCACTATGTGCGTATCGTAAAAAGTACTTAAAGAATAGTTAACAACAATCTGAGCTACAGACACGGACACAAGCGCGGCCCATCGTATTCATAGTTAGCAGTTCTCTGTTGTTGTTAAAGACGCCAATTCTCCAGCACAGAAACAGTCGGGCAATCAATTTGGCTTCCATTATCCCCGGGGCTTCCTTCTTCGCTCATTAGTAGCTGAGCCAGTTTATTGAAACCTCCTCTGGCTTGAGTGAAAATTAAGCAACTATAACCCACTTAACGGATCTGTGTGTTTCTCGCCTCGTGTTTATTTTATTGTTATTATTTTTATTTTACCTGTTTCAGTCTCGCACTGCTGCGTTGATGTATTCAACGCTCGCGCGCTTTAAACAGCTCACAAGGATCCAGTTAATTTTGTAGTTTCGTTTTTTACACGTTTTTTTTAACGTAGCGATTGTTTGTTGGCACCGCGTGATGCTACTATGATAACTGTATTCCAAGCAGGCCGTTTATGCAGGCGACAGGTAAATACCGAATTTAAATTTAAGCACATTTAATGTTTGAGGAGACGCACATGCTTCTGTAGTATTTGCTTGAGTGTAAAAAAAAAAAATGCTACCAATTTTTACCGGTAAAATACTATCTGTGTTCGTGCAACCGGGCACGTGCACTAAATTAGACGTGGACGTTACGCCTTGTGCTGCTAATGAAAAAACAAACGAATATTCTCTAAACTGCTACAATTAATTAAGTCGGACGAAGTCTTCACATAGTTTCACTCACCTGTTCGCCGCGCTGCACTCTAATCTGCGTTCCGTTTTCCGCCTCTAATTGCAAAGTTTGCTTAATGCAGCTCTCTTAACCTATGAACCTGTCTGTCTCGCAGCTCATTCATTTCTCCAGTCTCCCTCTCACCCCCCCCTCTCTCTCTCTCTCTCTCTCTCTCTCTCTCTCTCTCTCTCTCTCTACATTATTTTCCATTTTTCCATACAAATATTTACACTTAGGTACATTTTCGTTTCACAAAACTAAGGTTTTCATTTATTGTATACTGCAAATACAATTATGAAAGGCACTTTTTGTTTAAAAAAACAACAACTAACAGCCAGTACTGAACTGTCACTTGACATTAGTACAGAGGAAAATAACTTGTACAATTTTAATGATGTAATGCAATATTCAGAATTTTTTAAAAATATCCAAAAGAAGAGACATCGTATAGCAAAACATTAAGTTGCTGCCTTTATATTCTGAACTCCTATACAAAACACACACACACAATAATTATACAGTATTATTATATTGTAATTGCCTGGATATCACAATTGTTGAGTATTACAATACCAGTAGAAAATAATTTTATCCACAGAGGATCATTGAAGGAACTATACTACAAATAAGAAGGCGAGGCAGGAAAACACGAACAAGCAATTAAACTAGAACCCGTGATATCATTTACATTAAGTGCAGGTTGGCAGGATGTTAAGCTTAGGAAGAAAATACAAATAGAGGCGACGTTTTTGAGGCCAATGAAAAATAAGTGACGAAAAAAGAACAATGTACTTTACAGCGAGTTAAGACATGTTTTGTTTTGAAAATGAGATCACTGAAGAATGACTGGAGAACCATCCGCTCAACGGTAATGATGATAATGTAGAGAGAGAGAGAGAGAGAGAGAGAGAGAGAGAGAGAGAGAGAGAGAGAGAGAGAGAGAGTTCTTTATATTTCTTCCTATAATATACCAAGAATTTAAACATATTATGTATAAATTTTCTTCAGATCCGCTTGCTTATGTAGTTAAGAGAGACATAATATTTATTTCGCACGGCCAAACTGTGTTTGACAGTAGCAGTATCTATGTCGCCCAGTCAGATTAATGGGGTTATTAACACTCGAGGCGAGGCAGCTCAGAATTTGTTGTCAATTGTCAGTCAAGTTCTGAGAAACGTTTCCGGACGTGACGCATTACCGTCGGACGTTTCACTTCCGCGCCTACCAAACGTTATCTCCGCTTTAACGCCGACAACGCTTGCGCCTGCGCCGTAGAAACAACAATTAAAACGCTAATCGTGTTTCAGTCAAACGCGTTTTTTCAAGTCAGAAATATTAGTATTTCAATACTTTCCAAAACATGTTACGTTATTAGGGGTTTCTTGATTAATAATAGTTCTTTTCTACCTGACGTTTCTACGCGATGGGTTTTCTGCAGTCTCTACTATAGCTTGCTTCCTTCATACCTTAAGTCCAGTCGAGTTCTAGGCCGCCCACGTTTCCGTTACTTCCTCTTGTGTTATTTCGTTAGTTCTTTTTCTTCCTGTCCTCACTACTAGTCCGAATCATCTCAGCTGTTGTATCCCTATTTTTGCCAACACAATTCTCACATCTATTTCTCATCGTTTCACTGTCGACGTAATCCATTCTTCAATACTTAATCTTTTTATTTTTATTTTTAAATCTTTCTGAACGCTTTCATCTTACACGCCTCTAATTGTGTGTGTGTGTGTGTGTGTGTGTGTGTGTTTAATAATCCGTCAGCACCTAAAATTCACGCCCATATGGCATGGGACGCCTAATGGGCACCTAAAATTCACCCATGGGTACCAGAAACGATGTATTTTCGCCTTTTGTTTGTTTGCTTGTTTCTTCCTTGTTGAAGAACACGTCTTGTATTCTGTATAATTCTGAAACTTATCTCATTCTGTTTACTGTTTCACATTCTATTTTCTCTTTCATTCACTACCGACTTAGATATTTGCTGTAGTTTTTGCCTTGTACCACTGTCCCAACTTGTTACAGTCATTATTGTTATATCTGTCTTTCTTAAGTTTATTTTAAAATAATATGTCTTCAAGGCTTATTTCCAGTTTTCTAGCAGCGTTTCTAAGTTACTTTCATAGCCTGTAAAAAGCACAAGACATACCAGTGGCGTATCTAGAATTTGGTCTTGGGGGTCTGGGTTCGGGTCGGTTTCATACAAAAGAAAAAACAAGTTAAGACTAATCACCATTACTATCTTTAAAATGGCTGAAATCAGTCCTATTCAAGTAAACGGTAAGAACACAATAAAGACACGCGTTATTGAAACATTGTTTACAAGACACTTATTGGCTGAATTGATTTTCCTATAAGTTATTTCATATTTGAAATGTATATGCTAATTCTGTATAATAAACCTGTTTGTATATTTAAACAAGGATTACTACTATGTTAGCGTACACTGCTGAAAAAATTAAAACAGCCTAAAAATTAAGAGGTTAACAAAATTCGTCAACTTTTCGAACCTCTGGAGGGGTCCGGTCTCGTTCGTCTCCCCCCCTCCTGCAGGATATAAATCCGTTCTTTCTAACTGATTTCAATTTTATATATTCCACATGATTTACCTCTATAACGTTCTGAGAACAAATTTATTTTTAACTTTATGGTGGTTTTCTCTCGTCACACCATCAATCTTATGAATATGACTATATCTGGAACCATTCTAGGTTTTGTTAATCGATAGGAAACGTTCACCGCTCCGTGTTAACTTCTCTGAGATTTTAAAATTGGGTGATTTATCGTCTCACTGCGTTTGATGGAACGTAAGAGAAACGAAGGCACATTTCAAAGAACTAAATTGCTACAGACACAACCAGAGACTTTGAGGCAATTGATTGTGGGCCACTCATAACATTTCGTTGTTGCTACTGTAATGAAAATACACACACACACACACACACACACACACACACACACACACACACACACACACACACACACACACACACACACACACACACACACACACACACACACACACACACACACACACACACACACACACACACACACACACACACACACACACACACACACACACACACACACACACACACACACACACACACAGAGTACAGATTAAACTACCAGAGACATGCTGAAGGGTAACTGGAGGATTAGAAATTGGTGCTGCTTCTGTTAAATTTTCACGATTTCACTGCAAGACAGCAATATTTGCTACGCACAGTTGTCGCTGATGATGATTTTAAAAATTTACAGGTAACCGAAGGATCAAAATTGTATGGAAATCTATACATAAAACAAGACAATTTTCCCTGGAGATCCACTGTTACAGCCAACGGAATATAACGACAGCTTTGGAAAGAACATCGTGGCAAGTTTTTTTTTTTTAGCGTGCAGCCTCTCGAACCCTCTCGCACTGATCAAGAAAGGGAGTGCGTAATTAGAAGTGTTGATACATGACGTATGACGAGAGTGCACACAAAACTCGGAAAACATGATAATAGCAGTTGCGTGCAGATGCTCATGGTGTCTATTCAAATTGATATATTTCTTAGACCACTAGAAGAAATATATATCTTCAATCTGTACTTGCTTTTCATGCTTGTAAGCCAGTATACTTTGTTTGTTTAGGACAAATGATAACAATGACAAACGAGAAGACAGCTCGTTTAAAAGAGATACAATCAGAAGGCATGCTTGCTTCGTGTAAAGGTAAAAAAATTTCTCAACGTCTAAGATCAAATGCTTCTGACCAGTGTGTTCTACATCCTATAACAAGGGGTACTCGAGCGTGAACCGTTACAAAGAAATAATTAACTTTGAAGTCATTCTAACGGCTATTTAAACATCAGTTTAAGATTTTACTGAAAGACAGGTAGAGAAATAAGCGGATTAAACTGACAATGAAGTGTACGATTTAAAATAAGAAGAACAACATTCTGAGAAAGAACATGGGACAGACAGTTGACGAAATGCCAGGTTTCCTCATGGAGAAAATGGATGGAGGAGAGAAATTTATGCAAAGAAAAAACAGATACTAAGACAAAATTCAATAGCCTTCCTAGGGAAGAACCCTGTAAAAGCAAAAATTGTAATTATAATTGCAGTTTGAGAGATCATCTACGAAACGACGACATAAGAAAAGGCCTGAAGTTACAGTCGGTTCTGGATAGAATAAAGGAATACAGGCAGAATTGGAAGTGGGAACGAGAGATCGTGGAAGACCCTGGAAAATGGTCAGAAACTCTGTGAAGTCGAAACGGGGTATCGGGCTATACTCTGAACCATGTAGTGAAGAAGAAGAAGAAGAAGAAGAAGAAGAAGAAGAAGAAGAAGAAGAAGAAGAAGAAGAAGAAGAAGAAGAAGAAGAAGAAGAAGAAGACACAGATTAAGTGACAGTAAATAAAGGAAGTTAATGTTTCGCCTTCTCAGACGATACAGTGCTCACAAAGAATGTAGAGATTGCAATTGAACAGATAGAAGTCCTGAAAGAAAGAGTAAATAAGGGAGGTTTACAAATAACTTTTCAGAAGAACTAAATATGGAGATTTCTGAAAATTTCAAGTATTTAAGTATTTATATGTGATTCTGACCCCAATCATCAATGAGAAGGCATCGATTGACGAACGGGAGAGAAATATGGAGATACCGTTCAAACTGTGACAGAAGACTTAAAAATACAAGTCACTGTCCTACCAGGCCAAACGCAGACACTCCTGGTAGTTACACCAGAATCCTTATATACGGCAGAAGCAGTAGCTAATAAAGGACTCTCGGAAATAAAAAATACAGAAACAAAATTCTAAGAGAAATCCCGGGACGCAGAAAAGTATCAACGGTGAGATCGGTACAGAGACTCGGTTAGATCGCGTTTTAACGTGTCCAAGCACTCCTGAAAACGTTCATTCGAACCAACTTCTGATCGACCGTTAGCAGAAACGGCACCCACCCCAATGAACCTTTTTCGTGTTCAAATGTTCGTGTAACTTGTGATCACGAACCACTGAGACGTTCGCAATGTCAACAAGCTGAGGCGTTTTCTTCGCCGAGGGTTCGTCGACACTTGTGGCGCCACTTCTGTTAGTCTGAAAACGTTTACAAGTATCTAAGGATACTCGTTTCAACAGGAATGAAGAATGAAATACTATTTATAACTGGGAATTATAAACTGGGAACGATTGCAGAGAGGCCGAGGAAGGACGTAGTGATTTACTACCCACCGCGCAGCACACAGATCACTGTCACGTGAACAAGTTGTTACCCAATTAATAGCGATTACTTCTTACCACAGTAATTGCAATTGTCTTCCTTTTCGAGCGCTGTTCCAGTTCACTTTCCACGTGTTTCACGAATCCAGCCGTAACCGTTCCGTACTCTGCATTTACATACTGGGCGCAGGCAGTTTATTTATGAATTAAATACGCACAGCTTGATCACCGGCAATCAACTGTAACAAATCAAGCCGCTTGCTCGCCTCTTGTTCCTAGATTTACACCAGCCGTTACACCGGTTGCTGTTCCTTTCCATGTTAATAAAATACTCGAACTGTTATTTATGCGCGCGCGCGCGTGTGCAATGTAATGACACACGGCGTTATAATTTGTGCAAACATTCGCATAATCATAACACGATTGTTACCACGTACTAACACGCTGCACAGATGCTACGTACACGGTACACACATGGAAGTTTTCTATTCTTGTTATTTATTACCTGACTCAATATGCAAACTTCGCTTTCCCTCGCCCTAGCGTTGGCTTCTTCATTTAGTTCCAACCATTTTGTCGTCCTACAATTTAATTATTCTTCTTCCAAGCCTTCCTTCCTACAGCCCCTGGAATCGCTACTAACTTCAATCGATGATATCACGCAGCAGTCCAGTCGTTCTCAGAACATGTTCGATCCAGTTTGCTTGTTTGCTTTGTTGCTTTGCTATGACAAATTGTGGTCTGTTCTCATTCACCCTTCTTAGAACTCCTCTAAGGACTTTATCTGACCACTTTACTTTTTACTTTCTTCTCCAACTTTCTTTACTTTCTTTCTCAAAGCTTTCAAGGTATTTCTTCTCCATTTACTTAGCGCCTACGTTTCCGACCCATATGGAGCAATTCTAACAGTTTGTCGGTTGCTTCCGCAAATCAAAGCTCGAATTGCTGGTCAACTGCGATCTCTTCTTAGTAGCGGATGCACTCTTGGCCATGGAAATCCGTGATCCGATCTTGTTGATAAAGGCTTTCCAAGAACTCGAACTAATTAACTTTTTCCAGTTCTTGATTTCCCACGACGATTCGCGGCAGTAATCCCTTCATGGATATTATAATAATGTTTGAATTATGAACAAGTTTATGAATAAATAATTAGTTTTTAGATAAACTAAATAAATTCTTCTTCTTCTTCTTCTTCTTCTTCTTCTTCTTCTTCTTCTTCTTCTTCTTCTTCAGCGGCGCGACAACCCATTACTGAGTCAAGGGCTCCTTTTACAGCCTCTGCCAGTTGTCCCGGTTAAGTCCAGCTACTCTCCAGTTCCGGATCCCAAGGATATCGCGCATCATCATTCACACCGTCTTCCCAAAGTAGTTTGGGTCTACCAACTCTCCTGGTGTCATAGATCTGTTCTGTGAGTGGCTTTCTGTGTATTTCAATCTCCCCCATTCTGATGACATGTCCAGCCCACCTGAGTCTACCAAGTTTTATAACTTTCACAATATCTGGTTCATTCAAAAGAGTGTTCAGTTCTTGGTTGGTCCTTTTCCTCCATTCACCTCCCACACACATTGGACCAAAAATACTGCGGAGGATTTTGCGTTCATGAACCAGCAGGCTTGACTCAGACTTTCTAGAAATGGTCCAGGTCTCAGAATCATAGGTGAGAACTGGGCGGATCAGTGTTTTATACAGAAGCAGCTTGATGCGCCTGGCAATTGTTCTGCTCTGGAACAGGGGTCTGAGACCAAAGAAGGACATATTAGCTGAGGTGATTCTTCGCTTTGTTTTTTCTGTTATTTCTCCATCGCAATTAACTTGGCATCCTACATAATCAAAGTTGTTGTGACTAAAACTAAATAAATACAACTTACAAATAATTAACTTCCTCAGAAGTTATAGTATATCTTCTACGTTGCTGTTACCAAAGTAACGATCATCTTTCTAACATCGGGACGTTTTGTATATTAGAAAATTCAATTATATCGATATTCGACATCTTTCTCTGCTGGCGATCAGGCTATTACTGAAGATCCTGAAAACAAGTTACAGCTATCAGTTCATAAGTTGCATGTCTTCAGTAAAACATACAGGACCTAATTTAAAAACAAAGTAAGGCATCTATCCAGTAAAAAAAACAAATTTCCGTGAAGGCATCTATCCAGTAAGATCTACGATTATTACTGACAATATTGTGTTGAACAGGTATCACACTTCAGTTATCTAGGGTCTGACTTGATATGTGAAAGACAATGACAAGGCCATTACGTTACACAATTACAAGAACATTAAGAAGGAAGGGCCGTAAGGAGAGGC
The DNA here is from genome assembly GCA_034769895.1 of Magicicada septendecula. NCBI lineage: Eukaryota > Metazoa > Arthropoda > Insecta > Hemiptera > Cicadidae > Magicicada > Magicicada septendecula. Next base: position 148,271,650 of record CM068372.1, read on the forward strand.
AGATCAGGCTTTACAAGATTATGGCCGTGCACACGTTAACTAATGGCTTGGAATGCTATGTACCAAGACAGAAGGATTAACGACAGCGGAAGTGAAATCCCTTCGGGAGTATTCAAGACTGGCTGGAGTGCGTAACGATGATATAGGCCTACGAAGCTGCATTATATACTGAAGAGCTTGTGACCACAGCTGAGCGTTACAAGAGGGACTGGAGGGATCATGTCCTACCGAGTGGAGAATAACTGACGTGGAAAAAGAAATGTAGATCGACCGAGGTTGAAATGATGAAGATCGGAAAAGGTATAAATGTCTAAACCTGGGCAAACAGACGACAATGACGATCGATAAACATATTCCACGTCTATTAATAGAGTTCATTTTCATCCGTATATAGAGATAGAATGTCTCTGTCAGAAACGACAAACGGTGCTTACTAAAGTCGAGAGCACATGCGATGGCGATAAATGAAATCGCACTGCGCAGAGGGAGATAGAGAGAGAGAGAGACAAGGTGATTCACTGAGACTGGCAAAGGTGGAACATGCTCCGGTTCCTCAACAAATACAACAAAAGCGTCACGAACAACACTCATGTAAGCGGGACGAATGACTGGCTGTTATTGGCTGACAGATCACGTGATACTTTCTCTCGCCTCTGCGCAGCTGACAGGTCTCGCCTTCGTATGTGCTCCCGAGTATAACGCCGACGCTGTCTTATAAAGTTAAATATGAAGGAAGAAATTTCAGGTCGTATGATTCCAAATGATTCCAGTGGATAGCAGACGACGTAGGGACGATGAAAGTGGAGAAGACGTCCGGTTTTCACGTTGCACAATATGCGCAGAATAACGTTTTACCTGTTTCGAAATCCTTGCAGGAATAAGTTGGACTTTAAGAGTTATGTAGTAACATAAAACACGATCCTTAACGACAACGACAACGACATTCATCAGGTTAACACTACTACTACTACTGCTACTACTACTACTACTACTACTACTACTACTACTACTACTACTACTACTACTACTACTACTACTACTGCAGTGGTGAAATAACAACAGATGTTTACGTATACTGAATACAGTCGTTGTTTGGTAATTTCGTGTTTAAAATTAAACAAACAGAATATAACTCCAAGCTCACAAATTCCAAACAGCGTGTGTTATGTATGCACGATCTTTACACAGCTCTCAAACAGAAAAATGGAAAGAATCAGACACATTCTGTAAAGAGAAAACAATAATTTTCAACGACAGTAACGAGGCCTAATTTAAAGCTGACGCGATAAATTTCCAGAAACCTCCAATAAAAAAAACCTCAGCCAGAACAGAAACAGTCTCACTGTAGACGTTTCTAACGCCCTTTGACAATAACTGTCACATTACTCAAGGACGGGCACGCCAGATGCGTGGCGCGCACTTAGCAGAACGCAGCGCGCGCGCGCTGTGTAACCTTAACGTGGGGCGTATCGTATCGCTTAGAAAATGTTGAGCAAACTGAAGCAGAGTTGGTATCTTGGGCACGATTATTCCGCCCAAGTAAATTGCTCAACTTTTTAACCGTACTTGAAAAGCTCGAATATGAATTAGCAATAATTTATCGTAAACTAAACTGTATGGCTTTACCTGTGACCTGTACGTAATCGTATAACATGTAAGTAAGATTCAGTACATAATAGAAATTCAATAATTGGTTACTTATTATCATCATCACCGTTGTGGCCGTTGTTGTCGCCACATGAGTCCTAGAGTTACTGTTCAAGCTCAGGACTCAGCAAATTGAATTTGGGAGAATTACATTACATTTACATTCAGAGGTGCCCATTCCCCCAACAATTTTTTAATTCGACTATTAGTTATAAAACTACAAGTGAATAACTGGTTCAACGTCGTTTGATATTTGTGCGATCTAGCTTTGTCATCGCTCTCGCAGCGAAAAAATTTACTTACGCTTCAATAATTTTTCCAGAACACTTTAATTACGTAAAAAAACTGTAAGAACATTTTTATCTGAAATTTTCTCTCTTTACGCTTGTATTTTTTACTTTTACAATATATGAATAGTTCAAAAGTTATAATTAAAAACCCGATTTTCCGAAATTTAGGGGTTGTTTGGGATGGTTTTATACTGTGCTGAGTGTTGCAGTTTCGTTAAATAATGTTTTACATGTAAATATTTGATTAAAAAAGGTCGCTTCCTTCTTCAATTTAATATGAGCTCATAATCTAATATGACTGGGCTAAAAGAGATTTGAAAATTATGATTATATATGTACGTTTTCTTTTCTTAACTTATGTTGTTTTTTAACTAAAATATTGACTTATGACACTGTTAAGTAACTTTTAACCGACATTCAATATGTGTCAAGGTAATCGTAAAATGTTAGCCAAAAATGGGGGAAAATAGCTAAAAATATCAAAAAAACGTGTTTTTGACAAAGAACCACCATTCTAAAAATCTGAAAAATTAATGGAGTTACATTACTAAACGTTTCACAAATGACAAAAAGAAAACATTTGTTACATAAGCTATTTTCAGAGATTTTTTGATTTTAAATATTATCGAATTTTTGTAATGGTCTAAATGAGGACCACGAACCTTTAAAAAAATTCACATAAAAGATCTAATCAAGTATGTACATGGATTTTTTCAAAATTTTTCATGGACTTAAACGGGAGACAAAAATAAAATATGAAAAAATGGGACTTTTATCCCCTGGGGGAGGGGAAAAATCCGAGGTATGGACTACGGGTCACCTTATTTTTAGGCTCAAGAAACAGTATTATATAGTTTATTTTGGAATCCGTTGGAATCCTTGATTAAGGGCATTTGACCCCTCTTAACCCAGGATACCCTTTGATTTCGTGGGTAGGGGGGTCACAATACGGGGGTAAGGAATAACCCCCAGTTAACGGTGGTTCTTGGGGCTTTATCCAAATTTTTTTTAACTATAGCCATTTAAGCAATTATTGGAATAAAAAAACTAACGTTATTCTTTTTATCAATATCAAAAGGTTTTCTAGTATGCCTAATCAATAACGAAATTATGAGAAATGATAAGCCTGGTCAAACCTGGCCTAACATAATCAGCAGTACATTAGGCCTTATCAAAATGAACTAACTTGATTTTGTAATTGCATTCTTTTTCTTCACTGATTTGGTTGGTTTATTTTTAAGCTTCCGGAGGTGTTAAGAATTTTGATGGTAACTTACTGTTGTTATGGGCTAACATTTCCTGAAGGAGTTTGAAATTATTAGGATATTGGGTGGGAATTAAAAATCGTTCTAAACTGTAGGGGAAGAGAAAGTTTGAACACTCTATTAGGGGTAGACCCTATTCATTGTTACTGGAGCTGAGGGTGGTAAATTCCGAGGAGACTTAAAATACATGGGGGGAATTTAAATGTGAAAGAAAAAGTTTGAGTGCTGTGGAAATCGCCTCAAAAATGACAAAAATCGCCTTGAAAAATTATCCCCAAAAATTCCAATGGTGCGACTTGCACCATTGCACGATGCTGTGGGCACCCGTGTTTTACATTTTAATTGGAGAATTACATCACTCCAATTTAATCTTGAACAAACCGTTACTACAAGTTGTGAGATGAACAGAGATGATACCTAACCATACCTACGCGTTCGCTGTCTGTGTAACATATATACATTTTTTATTAGCATGACTCCTCTAACTTATACTACAATATGTACTTACCCGCACTTCAGATCAGTATAGGCAGACTATTTATTGTGTTAAACTCATGTGCGATTAGCTGACAACGCCAGCACGAACGCTTGCGTTATCTGGCCGTTTAGATACCTATACTAGACATCCACCAACTGGCATATAGGTAATTCGTGCTCCGCGTTTAGTACACTTGATCTGCTATACTCCGGAAGATAATATTAGCAGGAAAAACAGGAATATTTTTCATTACTGAGAATATTCAGAGAAATTCTGATGGGGACCTGCGTGTCAGCATCTTTTGTATTACATGTGCGGAAACCTTGAGCACAAATCGTTTATCCCTTCTTACCTTCCTATCAACCAATCGACAACTAAAAGGAAATGGACGGAAAAGCCAGAAGGTGAGAGAAAGGAGTTAATAAATAAGAGTTACAGGAAGGATGAGATGAGGAGTTTCTGAAGAGAATTCAAGGGTTAAGGAAGAAGTTATGTGTTAAAGGTCAGAGTGCTAACAGCATAGATGCCACAACTAAGTGTAAGAAAGATTACTTTACCTATTTAAAAGTTTTTTAAAAGTTTCTAAAAGGGGTTACCTCTTGCACAAACATAATGTAATAAACATATAAAGAACAAAAGTATATATTATCAAAGTGCGTTAGTTAAAACTATGTTACGTACTTGAAACATTATTTTCATAACTTTTTCTTACTTTATAATTAGCTTTTCCTTTTTTTTGCGTATGAGCCACTGTGAACTACGTTTGGTTCAACTGGTTCCTCCCTTCTTTTCCTCTCTCTTCCTCTCCTCCCACATCTTCTTTTTTTATCGATGTCTCTGCCTTCTTCCGTCAGTCCAGATGGCACCTGTCCTCTTCTTGGGTTTTTCCTGAAAACCTTGGGTACTTTTCATTTTGAGTGGCAAGCATTCTTCAATGTCTTCTTGAGTAATCTGGAGTTCTTCTATGTCTTTTCCTGTTTCTTTGAATCACGTATTGGACATTTAGAGCTTTTTGAAATAGTTAAAAAGCTTCCCTGTTAGTCTGTCAGGATTCATTCTTTGAACATGTCCGTAGAAAGTAATTCTTATTTTTCTAATTACGTCTGTGATTTCCTCAACACGTGTATACAGCTCATTATGTGACGTGTTCTGTACCGTCTTCACTTCTGTTCTTTTATTGATCCCAAGATTTTTCTTAATATTTTCCTTCTGTGACTTCCGGTTCTTCCATCATCATTTTCTTGTTCAGAGTCCGACACTCAGCTACATAAAGTGCTTCCGGGCGATTTACTGTTGAATAATGCCTAAGTCTGGCATTAATGGATATCGATTTCTTGTTATATGTTTCCTTGGTTAAACGGTAAACAACTTTCACCCTATTAACTCGTGCTTTAATGATTTCTTTCTCTGAGACATTGTGTTCAATAACTTCTCCAAGATACTTGACTTTGTCGGTTCCATAGATTTGCCCGTATCGAGTTTTCGTTTTCTTGGATATCGTTTTGATGTTTGTCATGAACTTGGTTTTTATTAAAAAGAAATTTGTAGACCCACTATTTTGGCTTGTTCTAGCAGCAATTCCACATGTCTAATGGCTGCTTCTACTGAATCTGACAGGATTGCTACATCGTCTGCAAACGCTAGACAATCTATTGCCAGGTTATCTCTCCTATAGCCTAGTCTAATTTCCAAGATTTCTCTTTATTTTACAATTAATTCCTTTTGTCTGATTGTAAAATAAATGTAGATTAGAACTGAATCAATTTTAGATCAGTTTAATAATAAAAAAAATGCCAAGCGATTTTATTTTAAGCCACCAAGCCACCATCACCTTACACTATCAGAGATACGTGGTTATAGAAACAAGTAAGGAACAACAATGGTTTTACATCCACGTAATGTACAAACATCAGAAACCAAACACGAACCATCTAACGTTGTTGGGGGAATTGTATCGAGTCTAAATCGAACTGGTTTTTCACAAAAGGGAGGAAGGTTTTGTTTTCACTATTAGTCACTTCTATACCGAAATCACCGGTAATTTTTTTGATAACACATTTTCCTCAATATATTACACTGCTGTGTAGCGGCACTGCTGTAGGGTCCTTCGATATATATCGAATATTCCCATAGACAGTCATTCCGCAAGCGGCTTTTTTGCAGTTCTCCCGCTGCTTAGCCATTGGCTCGAGCGGTACTATTTGTGGAATAAACAGCACCTTATTTCGTTTGAAACTGTAACGTTTACTTGTAATGAATGTAAGTTTCGATTGGTGTCACAGGTACCTGACTGAATGTATTAGTCGTTAAAACAAACCTCCTCTAGTAGTAACTAAAATTCCGTTGAAGCTATAAGGAAAATCAGCGGTCAGTACCTTTGATTTATGGACTTGTCAGAACACCGTTCCAGAACTTTATTTCTTCTTACTTGCTCATAACCAAATCGCCGACCAAAAAGAAATTAGGGGAAAAAGCGAAAAACGGCGAATACGTGGATAAAACAGACACAGGAGAATTTTTATTGTTGACTGAAGAGAAGAACGTATACTTGGTGAAACGTAATGTTTCGATTGAGGTTAACACGAAGGCGAGATAATATAAAGTCTTCACCTAAAATACTGTTTAAAATGGGTTACTCTTCTAATTTTTTTAATACAAATTTTATAGTTCAGTAGTGAACGTTTTAATTATGGTTTGGAAAATGATGACGTTCCAGTACCTTCTTCTTCCAAAATGCTACAGCCCTTGGCTTCCTTCACTGTTCGCCTTCATTCACTTCTTCACTCCGCCAGGCGTCTACAATTGATAATTCCTATCCCTCCCAAGTCCGTTTCCACTTTCTGCAGGCATTTTTTCAATGCTGCTACCCCCCTCAAATCTCCAAGTTCGGATATACGTAAAATTATTATTTAAAAATTATATTTCAATATGACTTTATGAGATCAACATGTTTAACTTTAACTTCTAAATGTAAAATGTTATTATTACATTCACTTACATTCAGATGATGAATTTAACGACAAGAAGATTAATTTTTGTGACTGTGAATTAATTAAAATTTTAATCACATAATTGTATTATACATTTGAATAATTTAAGAGAAACGCATTTTATAATAGAAATATATTTATTTCTCAATTAAATATGACATTCAAGCATTAAAGGTGAATTTATTTGACTTAATTTACGTATAAAATCTGTTATAATGTTTGATAAACTGTTCCTAACATTTCTAATTGTATTTTAAATTATTTTATTTTGCACCCAATTTTCGCCACCTCGTTACAGAAGATTTTAGAAAGGCTATATAAATTCATGTACTGGAGTACATAATTTAGTCACTCTTGGATCTCGTTCTTCAGCCACACAATGTTCCTATTCAGGTTACACGGTCCAATGTGCAGCGCACTACTGAGACGTCCCTGGAATATTAACATCACCCATGACAGATTGGAAACTTCATAAGCAAAACTGGAAACAGAGTGGTTTATGAATAGAGTAGTTTACGACCTTACACATAGGAGTTTTAAAAATTGCTTAAAACGTATTCTGTGATCTATTTTTATTAAGTCTAAAGAACATTCTGCAGGTATTTAGTTATCGAAATCACAGAATGTGTATATGATGTGCGTGTGAGAAAGTAGTAGGTAGAGAGAGAGTTGGGAAGGGGCGTGAACCGCACATGACAGATGAAGGCTAAACGTTTTTCTAAGCGCAATAAATATCCTTCCTTTCGAGGAAGCAATGTAGGAGTAACAGGGGCTATTTGTTTTCTTTAACCATGTGTCTGCCTGGATGACGAAACGCAGACTGGCTGGATGATATTGGTTTCTAAAATAACAACGCAACGAAATGCGTGTGCGTGCACGTGTGTGTTTACACAGAGGCCGCTTTAGTGCAGTCTGGCACCACACACACACAAACGATAAACCGGGATTTACGGCTAAAATAAGTGACTGTACTGTAAGACTAACCGATCTGTTGAACGAGGTACAAGTTTTCGCTTATTCTCATCAACAACGATTCTGAAACTTAAAACATCGTTGGTAAGTTGCAACGCTTAAAACACACCGAATCGGGCAATGACCGATCGGTCCACATAATACAAAAAACGCGCGCGCGCGCGCGTGTGTGTGTGTGGGTGTGTGTGTGTCTACGTTTTTGTTAATTAATACTACTACTAATAAATTATTACCAATATTGTTATATTTATGGGAACGTCATTATAATCAGTGAAATCGACGCTCCATTTATTCTGTGCATCTCTTCCCTATTTACAAATTGTATGTTTCCTCGTAGTCTTCACCGGCCAATTCAAGTCTCCTCTGGCTCTCGCCAGAACCCTACAGTTTTGTTACCTCCATCTTTCCCACATCTGTTTACAACCGATCCTTCCGCTTTGATTTTTGTCTCCCTCTTGCTCCGTCCTTCCTTTTTATGCTTCCAGTTCTGTTCCCTACATGTGCCCTAACCACATTAATCTGAGAGCGTTTATATGCCATATTATATTCGCCACACCAATAACCTCTTCTACTTGCTGATATTTTAGCCTTTGCATTCTCCGTTTGGCATTTTCTTTGGGGCTGTAAGTTTCTTCATTATCTCCCTTTGAAATCTCCTTAGTTTATCTTCATCACTGATCGTCAAGCTCATGGCTGTAGATCGTACTACCGTTCTGTATTAGTCTCATCTTCATTCAACTACAATATTTCTGTCTCTCATAAACCTGTAGTACCTCTGATTACGTACTTTACAGTAACGGGTTTCATGTGGGCGCGGGCGCGCTCACAAACCCAATCGCGCACGAGCACATTATTTCCACTTCTCATTTGTAATACATGAAAGTATTCTACAAATTTTAATTAAAATTTTAACTAAGCAAACATTCATTTTCTACAATAGAACAAAAACAAGAAATTATGAAAATTAGGAACAGGTGTAGGCCTAAATATAAATTCTGTTTCTATACGAAATGCAAAATACATGCATAATACATTCATAATGGCATTTGTCTGTTTATCTATTTGAAGTATGTCTCACGATAACTTTTAAACGCATCAATCGATTTTCGTAAAAAGTGTCACGCGTGTCCAGAGATATATAAATATATATAGATATATAAATCGCATCATTTATCTGACACTACAGTGACACTATTTTTTAAGTTCCACAACTTCTGAACAAACGTTGTCGACTTCTAGGTCAGCAATTGAAATAAAACACTTGTATCACTGGCGACATCTTGTTTATTTACCAACATCGCAAATAATTTTTCACAAACAAAAATAAAACGCAGAAAATACAATTTCGATCCACAACTGTGGTATCAAATATTGACACAACTGTAATTTATACAAGCAAAACGTTAACACACAAATATCGTAGTGATCACAGTCAACCTCGGTACCGGGGTTTGTTTGGCGAACAACTGCCAAAACAAATTTTGCACTGAAGATGTCCACCGATGGCGAGGCCGAAACGTCACCACTTAACATCCGTAGACCACGGCCTAACAGCTCGGCTAACGATACTTTGAATAATGCGGACCAAGAGAAAGTTGGAGAGAAGCGCAGACCAGGATATGAGAAAGACGGAGCATGAAGATAACTTCGAAACAAAATGAAGATTCGAAATTTGAATAACTTATATTGAATTAAGTTGTAAACCGATCTACGGTTATGATAAAAAATCACGAATAAGGATTATTTGAGTCGAAAAAACCTCCCCCACTCGAGTCGAAATATTGAGCTGAGTACCGACGTCTGAGTAAGCAGTAGTAGAAATACACATTGTACAACGGCCTATGGTTAAGAACCGGGAGAAGCAACCATCTGCAGAAGATACACAGATTGGCAAACGTTTTTCAATTTCTAAGGGCAACGTACCGGTACTTCATTAGTATTCCCAGTTATATTACGGGTTGCAATACTAGTCTGCAAGACAATGCAACGCGACCGCAGCACAATACACAAATTCTCAACAACAACAACTACAATTCGTACTACATCTGTTACCGCTTGTGGTACTGGACTGTTTAAATTAAACGTCATTTGTCTGGCGAACGTGAGCGCGCGTCACTGCTCCACACAAACACAAACTTGTGTATTGTAACGTACCCGCAAACGTTTCCACGAGAAACACGTATACATCACTAGCACATGCACATACACCACACACACACACACTCGCGCGACACATTGTATTACTTTAAAACTACGTACGGAAATAAGGTATTTAATTCATTATGGAGAACCATACACGACTTCCATGTTCTAAATTTTATATTTAAAATAATTTACTTGAATGCAGTTCCATAATTTCTAAAAAAATATCCCACACCCTCAAACTATTTTCACTATTTATACATATTATTTACACTTTCATAGAGTAATAGTTTTATCATATGTAACTGCTAAGGTATCTTATCGTTCAAAATTAAATACTCGTACTTTACTTGATATCAGCAAAGTAATTTTCAAAAAAACTGACCTCTCCATTTATAGATATCTCATTTACCATTTTACAATGGATTAATGACTTTATTTTCTGGGCACTTATTAAGGACTTTACTCTTGTTAAAACACAAAACATTGCACGTAAAACAACCCTCCCCCTCAACGAAACAACCCCATTTTTAATATTTACAGTTTTATTGAGCAACAGTTTTATTATATGTAATTATTAAGGTATCTTATCCTTCAAAATAAAGTACTTTATTCGATATTAAAAAGGTAGTTTTCAAAAAATTCAGCTACCCTTTTCATTTATAAATATTTCATGTACCTTTCTACAGTGGATTATTATGACCTTCTTTTCAGGATACTGTATTCATCAAAATTAAGTACTTTACTCTTGTTAAAACGTAAAACGTTGCAGGTAAACTACCCCTCCCCTTAACCGATTTTCACTCAAATCAATAGACCTTGTGTCTTCTACAACTCGGGGACACATCCAAAAAATTATTTGATTCTGTTAGAATTTGCGGCAGTTGTCGTTCGCCATAGAAAAAATTCTACACACAGAGACACTTTTCGGAAACTGACTTTTCTTCATGTTTTGGGGAAAGTATAATCAGAATCAGCCCTTATCTCGTACACAATTTTTTCGCCATCGCCATACTTCCATTTCCTTACGGAACATGAGTGTAAAAAGCCCCAAACCGGTGTGGTGTGCAACAGTGTAGTTTCTGTTTTGAAATAAGGTAGTTATAAGTTGACAAGAAAAATTATACATGTGCTACACCAGACGTACGTCTGTAACATAGAATACGTCTTCCTTGTAAAACATTAACAGATGAAACAACCTTTTTAAAACGATTTGTTTATTTATTTCTACAAATCGTTACTGTAAGACCGTGAAAAATCAGAACAGGGAAACTGTTAAGTGGCCGAAATACCAAACGATACACACGGTTTGTAATAGGACCACATGCGAAATATCATAGTAGGCCTACACTTGATTTGCTAACCTCCGGAACGTAATAGCAGCAGAACGAAAACAGAAATTTTCCACCAGCTGGAATAGTCTGAGAAATTCTAGTGGCTATCTACACGTCGGCATCTTTTGTTGTACACATGCGGAAATCTTAGACCGGAAACGCCTATCCCTTGTTACACTGCTAACAACCAACCCAACTACAAGTTAATACGTGAGCCCGCGTCACGGCTTCAGAAGGATGGGATGACTAGTTCCTGAAGAGAATTCCAAGGTGAAGGAACAAGGCGTGTTAAAGTTCAGAATCCCAAAAACATAGATGCTGCAACAAAATGTAAAAAAGACTATTTTAACTATTTAAAAGTTTCGAAATAAAATGAAATATAATCTGTTAAAGAAAAATAAATGACCGTAAGAGAAATGTAAATGACAAAAGTGTACTTTAAAAGAAACAGTAGTTAAAATTACGTAATTGAAAATTTTTTGTTTATTTAATAATCATCTGTTTATTTTACTTGAACTGATTTTTAAGAACTACAAGGTTCTTTCAAATGCCAAGCGATTTTACTTTGAACCCCCAAACCACTATCATCTTACACTAGTACAGATCTGTGATAGGAGGGTAAATAATGAAGAGTATACGATTTACGTCTACGTAATGTAAAACATCACATCCAGACACGAACCACCTAACGATGTTGTTTGGGGAAGTGTATCGCGTGTAAATCGAAGTGATTCTTCGTAAAATGGAGGAAAGATTTATTTTCATTTTTAGTCAGATCGTACCGGAATCGCCGGTAATTTTTATAACACGCTTTCTTCGACACATTCCACCACTGTGTAGTAGTTCTGATCTGCAGTGGAATCCATCGATATATTCGCATCGACACTCATTTCGCGTACTGCCTCGTTTCACTTCACCCTCCTCTTATGCATTCGCCCGGTCTTATTCCGTTCGCTCTTATTTTGTTCTAAATTCTATCGTCCTTCTTCTACTGTACCTAAGGTTTCTGCGGGTTTTTATTTGTTTTCTGTTCTTATATTTCGACATTTTTCAATACATTTCTGTCGATCCTATTGTATCTCACTCGAAATATATTTAAATTGAAGAACTTAACTTACGCATCTACTGGTGAGTCTGGTTCGCTTCGTTCCCAAATACTGACTGCCTTTTTTGAAAATTAGTGTTTTTTATCACCTGGATAAGGGCGTTCCCGGCGCTTTGCTAAGCTCGTACAAAAAATGAGTCACGTTCATAAGAAACTTATTTACGGTGACTTATGGGTTTACTGTTTCATCCTTCTGTATTTACTCTGGACTAAGTTAAGTGCGAAACAATCTGTCACATTTTTTGCCCCGTTTAATCTTCTGGAATGATTCTAGAAATTGGCTGCGGACGAAGGCATAAATATAAAATATAATACATAGCGTGTCGAAACGTTTTTAAAGAAAAAAACTAACCTGCAGGTGATCTGACAAAAGTGGCTATATTCTTAAGGAGAAAATATAACAAAATATCGGTATGGAGAACCATACATGACTTCCATATTCAAAGATTTATATTTAAAATCATTTTCGAAATGAAATATTACCATAGAAACTACTTCTTTCTACTTACTGCTTCAGCCTTAACCACAGTACTGTGGTCACTAACGTATACCACCTCACGTTATCGCACTCGATTTTCACTGATGATGGAAGTCGATGGCATTGCCGAAATGTCTGGTTTTGTAGAAAACATTGGACTACGGCCAAATATCCCGGGAAGGAATTTTAACAAAAACTACTTCTTTGTTGCCGATAACGTTGTACACATATATATCAGTGGCGAAGTTACATGGAGGCAATTGAGGCAATGCCTACCCTAAAAAATTCTGTAGAATAAAAATTATAAATACGTATGAACTACATAACGTAAAGATTATACATTGTTACTGTGACTGTCAAATTTATTAAACCGAAACGTGCTTTATTGAGCGACCGCTAGATGGTGACAGGTGAGATTCGGCATAGTTCGTTTAAAGCGAATGAGGCAACCTGAACTTGCCTCAGCGTTTTTTGTATACATCGTATGTAAGCAATGTAGTGGTGTGATAGGGAAGTGTAGGGAGGGGGGATTGTCCCGCGCTGTACACATAGAGCGTTGAGGCATGCCTCACTTCTGTGGTCCAAACAGTTAAGTTAAAGCGCCTGTGTTGTTTCTAAGTGTTTATTTTATGCGGTTATTAAAAGTGTCACTGTTATTCCGCTGAACTAACAGATGATCAAGATTGTTATTTGAATTATTTGTAACATTAAACATATATATAGAAACTAACCAAGTTTAAAAATTTGAAGTTCAATCAGTTGTATTATTGTGTATGACTAATACAAGGATTGTTCAATAGACACACGTATAGAGCTGTAAAGCATTTTTTATTCAACGATTTTAAAAGAAGTCTCCAATAACATTAAGACATGAGTTCCACTGTTGCGCTAACCTGTAGATTCCCTGCTAGTAAAATTCTTACGGCTGTTTGTGGAACCATTCGGTTACAGCAACTCTACCTCAGCGTCCGATTTGACCCACCGTCCTTTTAGTGATTCCTTAAAAAAAATTTAAGATAAGATTTTTGCCTACCCATTCATTAACTACTAGCTTCGCCAGTAAGCAAATTGATGTCCATTTTTTCGGCTTGCACGCGTTATGTTGGTGTGGGTTTCGGCACTTTCCATTTAAAAAGCGTGCAAACGTAAGAAAATAAACATGAGTGAGGCCAGAAATAACGTGAATTGTGTGTTTGTGTCTTACCTGCCTTTTTATTGCCGTATTAAATGAAAAATATTATATTACATTAAAATTAAAAAATTTTAATTTTATTGCCTGGCAACAAAATTATTTTATTTTTAACAATTACCATTGTTTCAAAAAGTTTAAATAAATTTGCAAGTACTTTACTCTTGTTAAAACGTAAAAGGTTGCAGGTAAACTACCCCTTCCCCTTAACCGATCTTCACCAAAATCGAAAGTCCTTGAGACCTCTACAATTCAGGGATGTATGCAAAAAATTATTTGATTCTGTTTGAATTTGCGGCTGTTATCGTTTGCCATAAAAAATACCCTTGTTAAAAAAACGTTGCATGTAAACTACCCCTTTCCCTCAACCGATCTTCACCAAAAACAATAGGTCTTGAGAACTCTACAATTTAGGGCTGTATGCAAATAATCGTTTGATTCTGTTTGAATTTGCGGCTGTTATCGTTTGCCATAGGAAATACCCTTGTTAAAACATAAAACGTTACAGGTAAACTACCCCTTTCCCTTAACCGATCTTCACCAAAAACAATAGGTCGTGAAAACTCTACAAATCAGGGCTGTATACGAAACATTATTTAAGTCTCTTTGAATTTGCGGCTGTTATCGTTTGCCAAAAAAAAATTTCCCTTGATAAAAAAAACCGTTGCAGGTAAACTACCCCTTCCCCTCAACCGATCTTCACCAAAAACAACAGGTCGCGAGTACTCTATAAATCAGGACTGTATGCAAAAAATTATTTGATTCTGTTTGAATTTGCGGCAGTTATCGTTTGCCATAGAAAATACGCTTGATAAAAAACGGTGCAGGTAAACTACCCCTTCCCCTCAACCGATCTTCACCAAAAAGAATAGGTCTTGAGTACTCTACAAATCAGGACTGTATGCAGAAAATTATTTGATTCTGTTTGAATTTGCGGCTGTTATCGTTTGCCATAGAAAATACCCTTGTTAAAAAAACGTTGTAGGTAAACTACCCCTTTCCCTTAACCGATCTTCACCAAAAACAATAGGTCTTGAGAACTCTACAATTTAGGGCTGTATGCAAAAAATTATTTGATTCTGTTTGAATTTGCGGCAGTTATCGTTTGCCATAGAAAATACGCTTGATAAAAAACGGTGCTGGTAAACTACCCCTTCCCCTCAACCGATCTTCACCAAAAAGAATAGGTCTTGAGAACTCTACAATTCAGGGCTGTATACGAAACATTATTTGATTCTGTTTGAATTTGCGGCTGTTATCGTTTGCCAAAAAAAAAAAAATTTCCCTTGATAAAAAAAAACCGTTGCAGGTAAACTACCCCTTTCCATCAACCGATCTTCACCAAAAACAATAGGTCGCGAGTCCTCTACAAATCAGGGCTGTATGCAAAAAATTATTTGATTCTGTTTGAATTTGCGGCAGTTATCGTTTGCCATAGAAAAAAAATCTATAGACACACAGACAGACACACAGACACACAGACACACACACAGACACTTTTCGGAAAACGACTTTTTTTCATGTTTTGAGTGTAGTAGAATCAGAATCTGCAATAATCTCGAACACGATTTTTTTTGCCATCACCATACTTCCATTCCTTAAGGAAATATGGAAGTAAAAACACTGGAAATGTGAAAACAGTAAACGAAATTTAACGGTCTTCTCAAACACCGGTCTTCTAGAAATACTTCTTGGAGGAAAACTATTTATAGAGTGGCGCGATGTAGGTTTAGTGTGACTTCCATTGGAAGACTACGCTAGTTAATAGTCCTATATTCGAAGTAATATTAGGTATTATGTTTTATTTAATATTTTAGTTTATTAAGATTTTAATAATTAAACGCAGAGCTGGGTCTACAATGACCTGTAACATCATTGTGTGGATAATAATGTGTCGTTAATAGAGGGCCGCTAAGACGCAAGTAGATTGTCTCGTGGAAATAAACAAATAGCCCCTGTTCTATTGTTTATCGTCTTCTCCATAAGATAGCAGCCTGTTACGGAAGACGGCTTTACTTTATGCAAACAATCCCTTTAAAGTTACATTTACAAATTTTTTCGGGAAGAAATTTGTTCAGGATCAACTGAATTTAGTGAAGCACTGTAATTTCTACAAATGGAAGCAGCACTGAAGGCAATACATCGTCATCGTCGTCCTCATCCTTTACGGCTTAGGCTAGTAGCCTGTTCCAGTCTCAATTGAATTCATCCAAACATCGTTTACGGGGTCTTCCCACACTTCTCTTTCCCCTTGGTTGATACTCGAGAGCTCTTCTTCAAAATCTAGTTGAATCCATTCTCTCTACGTGTAATCGTCACTCCGTGTACCGGGAGATTTTCTCATTTAACCTTTCAGCTATGCCTTGCTCCATTGTAATACGATCATTTCTGATAAGATCTCTCCTAGTACAACCCTTTGCACCCCTCAAGAACCTAATTTCCGCTCCTTGTATTCTAGATATATATCTTTCTGAAGTCAATACCTAATCTACGTAAATAGTATCAAGTACAGAGTTAGCTCATTCAAACAATATTTAATGCTGCGCTGGCAGAATTGCACACAGATCCGAATTTTCGCCAGAAATAAGAATATCTGACAGACAAGTTTGGAAATCAAGAACATACTCGTGCCGAAAAAGTTTTCATAAGCATATTAGAAAAATTAAAACTTAATTTAAAAAACGTTACATACTGTCCTCGACCAGCCGTTTTGGACAATAATGATTAAATGCAATCTAATTACCTAGTACGTGGTGAATCTTTGAACTAATTTTAGAGAACACTTTGACCTTGGCTTCATTATGGTTAACCCTTTCAGTCACAGTGTCCTATATCTAGGACACCATATTTTAAACAACACTGTATCTATCCTGGAGTGCAGATTGAGATGCTTTTCATACTGTACTATTTTTGGTGCCTTTCTCTATTCATTAATAACATGGAGTACTCTATCCTTGAATTTTTGAACTATTTGGAGGAATGTAAAGTACAGCTGTTCATTGGCTTTCGGTATCACAAAACCCCTGGCTCGTATAATGTTTATAATGACATATCATACTTTTTCAGAGCGACTAAAAATTTTTTAAAATAAACAATAGCCTTTAATGTATTGGAATATCACGTGAAATATTAATATGGATGTAATTTGTTAACAAAGAACGCTTTCAAAATCGTGTCCTAGATATAGGACACCGTGACTGAGACTGCCACCGTGATTTAGGACTACCAGAAAAGAATGTAATGGACCTGATTCATTTCCGACAGTATGTTGGGGAATCTTTGATTATGTCGGGAAAATTTCTTCAGAAGAGAGGTGGGCCATCAAATTCAGGAGAAAGAAATTCACCTGTCCACACAAAAACACCTGTTGTGGATGTGAGGCATGACGGTTTGGACAACTTATCACGTACCGGAGAACAGCACCAAGAAAAGTAGAAGGCTGCAGGGGAAAACATATAGGTACCTTCTGCTCAAAGTACAAAGTGCCTTTGTGTTTTTCAAAGGAGAGAAATTGTTTTTGCTCTTTCATTTCAAATAAAATAAATCATATTTTTGTACTGTAAACCTAAAAAAAATTAAAATCTTTTTATGTACTCCTGATTTTTTAAGTTTTTAAAATATTTATGTGGTTTACTCGTTTTTATCTTTTTTTAATGCTGAAATGTAAAGTAAATGTGAAAATAAAAGAAAATTTTTTAATTTTTTACAAAAACTAAAATTTTTCGCATTCTGAGTCACGGTGTCCTATATATAGGACACTCCATACCTTGGATATGAATCACCCAAATCCAAATAATTTTGCATGAAATAATTTAAAAAATTTAGTTCAGTAAATATACCAATTTTCAGAATTTTCTGACTATAAATAAAAATTCGTGACTGAAAGGGTTGAAAATATGCAACGAATTTACAATATTTGCACTATGAGCGGAGAAATCTAATCTCTGAACTAAAGTGATATTCCTACGACTTTCGGTTCGCCACATAAATAGAAGAGTAGTACGCATATCGAGTAGGCCTACCAACGTATGAAAACAGACAAGGCAGGAAAGAAATAATTACTGAAACTGCTTTTTTTTTAATGTACGATAATGTTTGTCTTCAGTACAGTGCTGCACTTTATGAAGTATTACAGCAATATAGGCCTACAGTTTGTCCTCATTGTTTAGATACCTTCGGGAGTGAATGTAGGGGGGGGGGGTACTCGACATGAATAAAGAGCTTGATGGAAGATCTGAATACTCAGTATAGAATATCGTGTTGCCCACCATCCTTAGCGTTTCGGTGTCTGAGTAAGAATAGAGTTTCCTTAGCAACACGCAGAAACAGAATTTTCCTCATAATAATTATTATCAGTCACACAACGATCAATTTAAAGTTTAAGTGCGAACATCGTGCCTGCTCTTTGATTCTTTTATTTTGATTTTGTACGCCAGCGCAGACAGAGAGAAGACAAACTTACAAACAGCACGGTGTAGAAACGTATCCGTTTTCCGCCTTTTGATAATCTGAAAGTTCAACAAAAAATTGTATTCTTTTCAATTGTTTGCCTTCAATAAACGCGTCAACAAACTTGCAAAAGGAAAACAAACATTTCACTTCGCGCGGACAATACGTCGATCCTAACCCTACGTTGGCCCAGTTCTACGAGATAATTTATCAACCAGCCTGTCAGTTCCTCTGCTTTCGCTCTTTCATTTTGCTAACCTCAAAAACTGAAAATTTGAGAATGAAATTTTTTCCGAGTTATTACCGCATTCGATTTTACGTTGACACACAGATATAAATGTATAGGGCACCCGTCATCGTACACGAGACTAAAGAACACACCGAGAAACGTCATTAACATACAACTAAAGAAATTAAAGAAAACTGAAGAACAAATTGAGGATACTTTTTCCTTTATAATTTCGCCCCAATTAGCGAGATGATACACACCTGTCGCACGCTCAATTTTATTTTTGTCTTGCCAGTCTTAATAGATATGAAAAGTTTCTCTTTGTCCAAACTATGCGTATATTCGTGTTCATGCAACTTTAAGTATTCACTCGAACGTTGCATGTACAGATCAAATGATAGACCTATGAAGACTTGTGTATTCACTCACAAATACACATTGAAAATACAATAGTTCTTTCTTCAAAACACACAATAAGATAATATATGTTTTTTACTATTCTAGAAAAAAAATAATATTATCAATAAAAAAGATAGGACGTGTCTGGACACTACGTATGAAGAAATAAAATACACTAACAATTTTAAAAATATATTGGGGAAAATATATCCCGAAACGCCTCAGACAAAGAATCCTTTAAGGTAAGGAAACTCAAATTACCAAAGGCCTTTACTCTAATCCGGGAACTGTACGGAAAGAAAAACCTTTCCAGAAGTGCGAAAGTCCGCTATTATAGCACTGTGATAAGGCCGGTGATCATGTATGGAGTGGAAAAAATGTGCTTTCAAAATGTTGAACCTCTTCTTAAAATTTAACGAAGAATTCTTTGAAAAATTTATGGCCCCAAGAAACTGAAGATGGGTACAGGCATAGACCCAAAGAAGAGCTGTACAAGGATCTGGAAGATCTGGAAACGGCTTTCCGAAGGAAAAGACTGAGATTCCTTGGAAATATGGTTCTGGTGGATGATAAAACAGGGTATCTCTTTGAACGACTATGTGGATAGAAATGCATACAGAAACAAAATTCAAAATCTTGAGGTTCTCTGCGGTGAGAAGAAGACGAGAAAGGGGTGGACAGTGGAAAGGAAGGCGGCGCATAGTGTGCGAATGAGGGCCTTCTTGCAGGAGAAGAAAAGGAAATGATATTCGCGTGGTCCACAGCTGGCCGTTTCGTATAAAAAAAAAAAAATGGGATGAGTTTTAAAGACATCAAACGTTAGAGGAAAAGGGGAGGAGAAGGATGACAGTGATACGAGAGAATGGAAGAAGATGGTAGATGCAAAGATGTAGCTTGCAAAGATACGAAAGAAAGTGAACGTGGAACAATGGCCACTGAAAGCTAAACGGATCAGAAGAGCTCACTTAAACGGTTCCAATTCTGCCAGGACTGTGTTACTTTGTACAGTTAACGCTGGATTTAGTGAACCAGTTTGTTGTGGAGATTCGGCTATAGTGAACCTAAATCGTTAGTACTACAATCCACAGACATTAGGCCCGCATGTACGAACAAAAAGTCAGATTATATGATTCTTTAACTTCGGTTTAATGAACGTAAACCCCAAAACATCAGACACTAGTGTGTGTCTACATCTAATTGTATAACGGATTCTAGCAAAGAAACAAAAACAAAAGTAAAGTGTTTCTGCACAACATTTATTGTAGCCTGTTCGCACTTATTCTGACTAAGCGTATAAAACGAGAATAGGTTTAGAGAACCATTACAACTTTAGAACCTATGAATGACGTGAAATCAACTACGAAAAAAGCATAGACTCTTGAAAAGAACAAAGATAAAAATATTCATTAAACAATTGCAGTAAAAGTAGCGCATAACAGACTAAGCCAATTGTTTTTGAAATACTGCACATGCTTTCTCGTATTCAATTTTTCGGTCATTTAACTCTGTACTCTTTTAATAAAGCTGATTTTGATTCAAATACAATAACGTATTTTATTTTGCCAAACCCTTTGAAAAAGTTACCAATTAAAATGGCCCTACAGGTTCAATATAAACATATTTGTCTTTATTTAGGCTTATACTAATTAATGTCATCTTTAAGAAACCTCAAAGGCTTATCACAATTTTAAGTTCCATAATTAAAACAACTGTTGTTTTGAAATGGGTTATAACCCATACCACACACACACCTACCTGTTTTCCAGAGACAAGAGGGAGTGTAACAGTAACCACCAAGATCTAAAAATCAGATACCTTCTTATTGGAATTCAACTAACCTTCATACAAGGAAACGTTCTATTACACATAGGACTGAACACTTTCAACAGCACAGGTACATTTAATTTGTTTTTTCTCTTGCATTACATAAACTCTACTTATGATATGGTAATTTCGAAGTCTATTTAAAAATCCGGGGTACAACTTTTTTATATCATACGTGATTTTTCAGTATAGCCTTTCCGAATCCTCCGAGGACGTCTGTTTTTTTACAGACGAATTTCCTAGATTCTACATGCGGGATAGTAATACGTCTTATTTTTTTCTTAAAAATCGCTTTGCTGTAAAACGTATTTTTAGCGGACATTTTTTTAAAACAGTTACTTAGTAAACATTGTTTGTCGATTTCCCACTGTCCACTGTGCTGGAAGCTTCTAGATCCAGTATGAAGTAGAGAACTACTACGAAGTGGAGATTCAAACAGACGCATGAGTATTTTTCCTCAGTTCTCAACCGCGAGTTTATTCTTCAACTATAGGATAGTTTGTTTGTACGTGTCAAAAGGCGTCTTCGTAAATCGTGAAGAGTCAATCCACGTGGTTGACGAAGTGTTAACCTTAACTGGCTAGTTGTAAAACCATTCAGTTTAAGATATTTATTCTGTCGCCTTAAATCACGACCTCAAGACCGCCACCAGAAGGGTCCAAAGAGCTCCCACGTTGCCATTGTGTAGAGGCCCCAGTCTTACCGTAATGTTTTACACTGAACCACCACACTAGCTCCGGCGATCTTGTCTTTAACTACGACCAAAGTAGAGGACTCCCGAAGGACTCATATTTACAGTATTTCGACACACTCCAGGTCCATTAATCTGACACTTCTGTCACTGCCGCCTACATTTCCTCAGTCCTTAACCGAATAAATCGATTCGAGCTGCATGGTCAATGCGACTACAACAGCTGAACGATTTTTAGTTGCTCTTGTAGTGACGATGCGACAGAGATGAAAGATTTGTAATAAGCATAATTGGAACTGAGTCTGCGAAAATATGTCCGACCGTCAAAAGCTGTGTAACTCTGATTCAATCCATTTTCAACCGTAACTCGTTCAAAACTCGTTTAATAGTGGCAGAGAAAAAATCTGCAATGATAAACTTTCTAATTACAGTAAAGAAAATGTAATCAGCAAATGCATCAAAGCCACGAGGGTAATCAAACTAAGACTTCGTAGTCGGTAATTGCAATGGGACTGTACGAGCTCTGCCACTGATGTTTAATAATTCACGCCGATGCAATCGGTCACAGTATGACCATGCAGCAGTAAACGCGTCGATGCCCCATCACCAGTAATTACTATTTACGACCAACAATAAGTCAATGTATTCGTAATATGAAATACAAGCTTTACGATAATATAAATCAACTACAAGTCTAATACAGTTTGAACCATTTTAATGTTGGCTTACACATTCACGTACGTATTGATGTGAAACACTTATGTTAAACTGTTACCTGCTTTAAAGTTCTACAGTTCGTCTGCCTATTTTAAACTTGTGTGCATGCTACAAGCCGACGCTGGCGCACGGGTACACTCGAGTTGTCGGCTTCCTAGCGTTGCGTCGTAGTGCCCTTGTTGAAGCCAAGTTTGGTAGCAACACTGGTACCAATAATTTCCAGAATTATCAAGTGGCCTCGCCTTAAGCAGCCTTACCACACGAAATGACTTTACTCACCAGGGGCGGATCCAACAAGCAGTTTGGGGGAGGGAGAGTTGAATTTTGGGGGGAAAATATGAAAAGCAGGACCATTTTTTAATAGTCTAAAGTAGGCCTATAAATGACAGGAATGAGTGAAGATAAAAATACAGTGTGTGTTATTTTCAACACAATAGGTTTATTAACGTACAAGTTTAAAATCATATGTGCGTGTGTCAGTTCATTGTTCACTTAATAACATTCACTTACAGTTTAGAATACACACTGCTCATTTAAGTTATGTACCAACGAAAGTTAATATGGTGGTAAGGTACAGTTAGACCTAATTTTAGAGTAAAACCATGAACCTACATAACGTGATATGAATTTTGTAATTATACATTCACAATCAAAAAACCATTCTACAATCACGAGACGACGAAAAAATTTCATCTGAAGTGACCATTTGAGGAGGAGGGAATTTTCCCCCTGCAGTAGATCCGCGCCTGTTACACACACACACGCCCCCCCAACACACACACATATACGGCGGATGTAAGCGTTCGTTTGCATTATACACGTAAATTTCTACGCGGCAATGCCAGGTTATATCCTACTGTTTACTTTGTAATTATCTTTCGCTAGTACGCAGTAGTTATTGCTGGTCTAAAGAGAATTACCGGTGAGAAAGAAGGGGAAACTGAAAGGCTGTCAGAGAAAGAGAAGAAGCGATTGAAGAAGAAAGGGAGAGTGTATGCGGGGGCACGAACCCAGGAGCGAAGTCTATAGCCGTGCATTGTTGGCTCCTGATAAGGGATCACCGCCTACACACGCGCGCACGCTGCCGTGAAGAACTGGTTCGCGCTGCGACCCCCTTCTGCGTCTCCCTGTCCTCCAACTGGTAGGAGGACGTCGACGTCCGCCGAGCATAGCCAGCTTTCGCTTTTACTGCTTCGTGATCGAGACTTACTATTATTATTATTAGTCAGAATCTCCATATTGTCAACCTCGGTCGGTCCCAATAACAGCGCCAACCACGCGTTCCTCCCCAAAACAACGAGGATTCCAACACGTTTATAGCGGACTCATCAACAACAACAACAACAACAAAAATAACAACCGAAAAGAATACGGAACGTTTTTATTACGTGTATCTGTCAGCGGCTCCCAATTTATCGACACCTATATTTCGTGTTTTATAGTGTTCGCTTTAATTGGTCTATTCGCCTCGTGGTGCCTATCCGGGTTTATAGATTTTCTGCGTTTATAAATAGCACACAAACGCCTATTTGTATACGCGCATCGTTGCGGTTGACTCATTACCATCTTGTCGTAAACAATGCGCTTGGTGAGGGCACTTCTCCAATAAAATATCTCCAACGTCTGATTAACAGACTGCTTTGGATTATTTTCGGAAGGAACATCGGCCTACTTATAACTTTGATAGTGATTATGGCGGAACGTTGCATCGAATAAGACACCGAGCAGTTACGAAAGATGTAATTTGTACTTAAGACTGAGTTTCCGGAATTACGTTAGTACAAATTTGTTCGTAAATCAATCAAAATTGCACTAGGACCATACTTTTAACGCAGGATTTGTAACAACTATTTTCGTATGAAAATAACGCTTTTTTTTAGTAGTAGTAGTAGTAGTAGTAGTAGTAGTAGTAGTAGTAGTAGTAGTAGTAGTAGTAGTATTAGTGCTAGTAGTAGTAGTAGTAGTAGTAGTAGTAGTAGCAGCAGTAGTAGTAGCAGTAGCAGTTGTAGCAGTAGCAGTAGTACCAGTAGCAGTAGTAGTAGCAGTAGCAGCAGCAGCAGCAGCAGCAGCAGCAGCAGTAGTAGTAGTAGTAGTAGTAGTAGTAGTAGTAGTAGTAGTAGTAGTAGTTGTTGTTGTAGTAATAGTAGTGGTAGCAGTAGTAGCAGTAGTAGTTGTTGTAGTAATAGTAGTGGTAGCAGTAGTAGTTGTAGTAGTAGTAGTAGTAGTAGTAGTAGTACCAGCAGTAAAAGTAGTAGTCTCTGAGCTGCAGATCTCGCTCACGATTTTGGACGAAATAGGCCTACACTTATTATTAGACAAATTTTAATGTCAGAAAAGTTTTCAATTATAAGACAAAATTACGAAAATCATGATTATTGCACTTTTTTATTAAAATAATCTAAAAAAAAAACGTTAGCAGACTCTCAAACAATAACACTATAAATTCTGGACGACTGTACTGGTTTTCTAGTTAAATTGATATGACTAAACGACAAACAAATTTAGTTCTAGTATGTACTATATTGTGTGTTTTCAAAGGTATCTAATACTCTAATACTTTCCACAAATATACATAACTGATAACAATAGCAATATGTAAAGTTTTTTGCAAACATAGCTTAGGAACGTTTTGAAGGCGGTCTAAAATTTGCAACGCGTGTTGGGAAACCCTCTCAAATTATTCAGATTATTAAAGACGTCGAGTTTTTATTTGACTAATTCCTCATAACTTGATCCCTCACAACTTTCACTTCTATTTTTGGCTTGTGGTGACATAAAGTTAAAACATTATCAGAGTAAACGCAAACATTCAAATTTGATTTTAAATTCCCTTTTTTAACTTTGATATCTGGCCTGGATTTTTACAGTTTTTATCACATTATTTATACCATTTTGAGCCTTCTTGACCTAAACATTTAACATTTCCAAAAATTAACACTATATTCAGATTTCGGTTGAAATTAACTTTAATTTGATATCGCATTAGGATTTTATTACTACATCAAAATTGATTCAATTTTTGGACCACGGTGTCCTCAAAATTTTTAATTTTCCAAAAGTGAAAATACCTTTTTGTTACCTGTTTTGAAAATATCTTTCGCCTTTTTGTTAAAATAGTCTTTAATTTGATACTTCATATAGAATTTTAACAATTTTTAAAAACATTGATCGATTGTCATTATCAATTATCAGAAAAATAACGGCCCGATTACACTACTAACTTTTTGTATTAAAATAATAATTGTACAGCAGACATTCATACAATAACAATTCAAACTTCCTAACATTCGGATCTGTATTAAAATAATAATTGTACAGCACACATTCATACAATAACAATTCAAACTTCCAAACATTCGGATCTGTATTAAAATTCAACTTATTCTGACATCCGGAAAATTTTTACAATTTTTTCGAATTTTTGATCCTTTTCCAGCCCCTGGAGTCCAAAAATTTTGAAATTTATAAAGTATACACTAAATTAAAATTTTGATTAAATTTGTCTTCAGTTTGATAACCCACATGGAATCCGTGATTCTATTAAACTTTTGACCATCGTTTTGGCCCGTAACGTCTCAAGATTTTCACATTTCCAACACTTAGACACTAAACTCAGATTTCAGTTAAAATTCCCTTTAATTTGATACCCCACACGGACTTGTGCGACGTTTTCCACTATTTGACCGTTTGGCATTTTTTTTCTTCCCGCCCCCTATTTTGGAGGGGGTCAATCTTAAAATCAATAAGGTTCTGCAGGGTAAATGTATGGACACCATGTCAAGTTTTATGAAAATCTTAAACACGATCCTTTCAAAAGTTATCGTGAGACATACCCCAAATAAATAGATACATAGACACACAGACAATTCTCAAACGGTCGAATTAAAAATGAGAACTCACTTCGCTCGTCAACTATGAATTATATCATCCTCGGAAGCTGTCTTGTCTACCTAATGTAGAGCCTCTGCCCTTAGGGACATTTCGTACAAAACTATGGCACAACTCCATGTTTATTAGTCATTAGAAGATTAGACTATAAACAAAAATTGCGGTAGGTTTTAGAAAAAAAAAACTGCAGTAAA
Source organism: Magicicada septendecula (assembly GCA_034769895.1). NCBI lineage: Eukaryota > Metazoa > Arthropoda > Insecta > Hemiptera > Cicadidae > Magicicada > Magicicada septendecula. The sequence continues at coordinate 148,297,931 of CM068372.1, forward strand.
ACTGGTGTTATACAAAGGATACACCGTATAAACCGAATGGAAAAAGGTAGGCTTGCATCAACAAAAACAAACAAACAAACACAGGTCCGGTAAGCCTCAGTGATTTGTTCTCTGTGGTTTGGTTTGGTAAGCCAATATTTTGTCCTCTGTATGTCGGACAGTACTGACATCTCCCCCCCCCCCCTAAATATAACAGGGTGGAGGGTTTGTTTCACAATCTGTCCACTTACCATATGCTGTACGCATATGTTCATATGTAAAACTGAAAAACCAAAAGCATTATTATTTTAACGAATGTAAAGTGCAGAAGGAAATTTAAGTGTATCTTCTCTCTTTCTCCCTTTCTCCTTGACTACGAGCCTGATCTCTGTTCGAAATTTCAGTAGCTAGAAAATACTTTCTGCAGGTTAAAGTACACAATATTTTCCCACAGAAGAAAAGAAAAATTTCCTTCCAAACGTGTGGTTTGTTTATTGGCGTATTTCCTTCACAGGGTTCGCCCATTACTCGTACTGCGAGCAGATAAGTAAATTCCGATGTAATGTTTATAGGTTTACCTTCAACACTCTTCCTTTCTGTTTACTGACGCCAAACAGCTTTTCTTTCTTACTTTTCAGGATTGACGATATCTATAATCTGCAACTTTATAAACCACATTTTATAAACACTTATCTTAGCGTATTATTTTTTTTTTGAAAAGAATAGACCTTTCTAATCATGCCTTCTCGTCTATGTAGCATACCTAGCTTTCAAAATACTAATTAAATTTTAATTAATAATATGTACCGAAACACTGTGAATCGGTCGTATTAAATAGCGTTCAAATTCCTCAGATTCAAATGAAGTCAATATTTTGGCGGAACGTCATATAACACGTAGATAGATTTAATTTTTGATTTCTACCGTTTCTTGTGTTCAATAAATTTTGAAAGATATATTAATTCCAGTCAATTTGCTATACTGTAGTAAAGTTGCTGCAGAAAATTTTAATACGTCAGAACTTTGTAAGATTCGTAAACGCATGTTTGCCTCTTGCATGCTTCCCTTGTGATAAGGTCTTTTGACTTATCCTTTAAATTCTTCCGAACATCATTCGAAGGAAACACTGTATTAATCCATTTGTTGTCTTGTAACAAATAGTGAGATGGAACGACTGAATGAAGCAGTGAGGTAGACATATCATTAATTATTTTGATTATGACATGATCTGTGATCATGACAGTCACGCTGACCATTCCAGTAAAATTAATTCCAGTAAATTTTTGGAGACATTAACAGGACTTAAGTAAAAATTACGTAGAGACACTAAGATCAAATTATAAAAAATTGTAACGATTCCTGTATTAAAAATGGAATTGTGGCGATTCGTCTACATGGACTCAAGAAGGATAGATCTAGGTTGCAGGACGCTAAGGATTCTACAGAAAGTCAAAGGATGTCTCATAGGGATGGGTTCAGACAGGAGATTTTTTGAAACGATGTAAACATCTATAGACTCCTTGCCAGAACTGATTATTGCAAGAATAACTGGAAATACCATTTGTGTAGGGGAGCAACAGAATGTGCCCGTAGAGAAATGACCTGAGCCCATTTTGGTCACTACTGAATTAGCCACGCAAACAGAATTTCTGCTTGTCGTTTGGCACTATGTGCGAAAATACTTCAGTACCATGCTCACAATGCTATAAGAATTAGAGTAGTTTTATGGGATTGAAATATATAGTACATACCTAACGTGTTTTCATTTTTCTCATGTTCTAAAAAAGAACTGTGTGGACTGAAGTCCTTAAGCGTTGCTCAATTAATAATACACTACCGAAGAATGTGTATGATCAGTGGCGTAACTAAGGGGCGATTAAGGGGATTAAACCCCCAGAGCTATTATTAACATTTTCAACGAAATTTCGTAATCACTTAAAGTAAGTCTATTTCTAAACCAGTTGCGTGTGTTAAAATAAAGGTCATAAATAACTGAATAAATAAAAGAAATTAGAAATAATGACAAGCAAGCACTCAATATCTAGTACACAACATATTTATTTGTAGCATTTCAAATACAATTACGTACTTACGCGATAGAAAAAGAGGGCAGAGCTTATTAAGCTACGTTTTTCATTTTCGTCGAGACACGCTTCCACTTACAGGGTTGTCACATACCTTGACTCCTTTAGTCTACTGTCTCTATGGTTTGAACCGTTGTCTTTGCACAGGTAAACCAGCGGTTCCCTGACTTTAATTCGAAAAAATTAATTTTATTGCTGTTTTTTGCATAAAACATAACGTACTTTAACAAGAACTAAGTGGTTTCATAACGTTCTTGTAAACACGTCCTTAAAGTGTGAAGGGGCAATAAAATTGAGTTTATCTCAACATATTCTCCAGAAAGACTCATTTTCGCAAGCTCTGTTAATAATAAAAATTTATAATTATTGTGATTCCTAATGAAATAAGATTAATTACCTTGAATTTTTATAACAATTGATCAAGACAGAATATTTTGAAATCAGCGTTTATACATAATTTTTTCACATCCTATGTATTTTACGTTTGTTTACTCAAAAACTTGAGGCGCAAAGAATTTATAAAATAAAATTATATGGGAATAATCCTGAAGTTTTCGTTAGTCCTGAGAAAATGTGGAGTCCAACCTTCGGGAGCAGCTCCTAATTACCCCACTGTGTATGATGAAAGACTAGTTAATAAAAGGGACGTTGGACGATCGATGATGGTCATAACCTTGTGCAACCAGGTCAGGCTTAACCTTAGCTTAACCCCTGGAAGGAAGAAGAAAAAGAAAGACATTTTAATTCCTCCGCAATAGTGATACATTTACAAACCGTAAACGTATTCACTGTATGAAAGTCCTCCGTTCTCTGACTGTCGCACGTTGTCCAGCTAACGTGAACACAACTTGCAGCCTATGTAATAATTAAAACTTTACACAAAGGCGGTGCGGGCACTCACTTACCTGTTTGCAAGCGCTCTGGCAGGATCCGTTCACCTTGGAACAGCATCTTGTGTCTGAAACATAAAACACACACAGCGCCCAATTAGCCGATGCAAGACGTTTATAAGCCACATTTCATTATGAAACACACAACAACTGACAGCGGTCCGGCTGTAATTTTAACTTTCCATTTTATTTTTACGCTCGGCTAAATTTATTCACGAAATTCTTTGTGAGCCAGAACGACAGAGAGCGTGGTTCGTTCCGATCGGGCCGGGCTGCTAACAGACCTACATATCACAGTGTCACAGTATCTGTATGTACGACTCTATGATGCTGGTAGGACCTGGATTTGTGTTTCGCGTCATCAGTCATAGTATACATAGTAACATTCTAATGCACGACCAATTATGAGTTGGTTGGGGGAACAGGTAACTCAGTTAGGTTTAGAAACGAAAAAAAAATTTGTTTTAAGTGTTTTTCACTGTTTTTCACAAATTTCGTCACAACTAGTATGATCCCTGATCCGCAGAATTAACTCATTTTTTTTTAACTAAGTACATTTATTATTAGATAAATTTCGACATAGGTTTTACTATAAGTTATACTACGTTAACTATATCTAGTTGATGGACTGAAAAACCGAAAAGCTCGTAGCAAATACATCGTTAATCTGAAAGAAAGTCTGAAACCTGTACGGACATATGGCTCACAATTGAAAGCATACGCTAGTAAGGCAGATACAGAGAAAATCAAAACAGTTAATAACAAAGTGAGTGCTTTAAGACTATTATTTTTTGGACATTTATATAGAAAGGATGACAATAGTTTACCAAAGCAGATCTTCAAATATCTGTGGGGGAAGAAGTGAACATCAAGTTGGATTAAAGAAGTCCAAAAGGATTTACAAAAAAATAATATACACGCAGAAGAAGCAATTGAAAGAGACGTTTTTCGGGCAAAAGTGTTAAAAATGGAAGGAGTCCAGGGTAGGAGAGAGAGAAACGCAGGTTCAAAGTGGACTGAAGACAGGAAGAAGAGACACAGTAAAAAGATGAAAGAATATTGCAGAAAAAGAAAAGAACAAACAATAAAGAATTGAAATTGGCATGTGGTCCTTAGATGGCCGATACAAAAAAAAAGTGAGTGCTTTGTGAAATCGTCGATGCAGAATGGTACATATCCACATATCGATGTACACATATCCACATATCCACAATGGTACACAATGTCGATCGCCACAAACACCTGAAGGCGTCTACACAGTATCTGAAACAAAGATAAGAACAATGACTGCGAGGTTATATAAACATCGAGACCCAATAATTCGTGGACATTTTACGATTAAGGGGACTGAAGAGGACTAAACCTTTGAATCGGTGCAGTGATCAGTGAATACTACTTATACCGTTTATAGATTGACAGATCCGAGGGAAGTGGGAACTCTTAATTGAAGTTTACTTGTTAAGTTTGACTTGAGTTCGTATCTGGAGGTAACAACAGCTAGGCGGAATACAAACAGAGAAAAGTTGTGACTGTATTTATCTGAAGGCGACTTCAAATTTTAAATTACCAAGGAGGCGGTTCATGTCCATTTCTTGTCTACTACTTTCATAACACACAAGCACCAGGTTCAGTGATTAATATTGCACATATTACTTTAGTGTCCGTAGCTTTCCAAGGAAAAAGAATTTTAGAACAGAGCACCACGTTAAAAGCAAAATTGTGTGTGTGTGTGTGTGTGTGTGTGTGTGTGTGTGTATATATATATATATATATATCCCTCTGCATAAATAATAAATCAAAGTGCGTTTTTCAGTCCTAAGTCGGCTCAGCCTGTAGAAAAAAGACAGCATACCCAACCTCTTCTAACCACCGTCAATGGTACAAAAGTGAATCTATTATCAGTAAACATTAACGAATTTGAAATTTCAATTTTTTTATTTATTTAGAGACTCTAACTAATATTATATCGATTATCCTCAACTAATCACAAAAATCTTAAATTAAATACACACTAAGATGTCCCCTGCGGTTTGTATTGGTTCCACAAGCGAAACGTTAATTTCTTTGTTGCTCAATAAATCACTATGTAAAGGGATCTTTGGCAGTTCTCTCCTTACATTGGTATTGTCCAAAACCTGCATTTACCTCCGTGTCTGTAGTCTGTAAAAACTCCAAAATTCTTGGTTTATTTGTCATTATAGGCATCTTCAAGTCTCTATGAATTTGATCGTTTCGGAGTGTCCATAATATTTCTGACAACTTTATTGTGGAAAATCAGAATTTTATTATACCAGTTTGTTGTATTGTCAATAAATGCATTATATAAATAGCTGTAACAATAAAAAAATCTATTTTATAAAATAGATCAAGAAAATGTGTTAAAAGCAAAGGGAGGCAACCGAAGAAACCCAAAGCAGACTGAATCAGCCTATTAATAATGCTAGAATAATACAAAACTACATTTGATATTTTAATAATGCTAGAATAATATAAAACTACATTTGATATTTTAATAATGCTAAAATAATACAAAACTGCATTTGATGTACGTTTCGGAGCATCCATAATATTTCTGACTTTACTTTGGAAAACCATAATTATATTATACTAGTTTATTATCCAATAAACAAATTTTGGTTGGCAATGCTAGAATAATACAAAACTACATTTGATATGTTAATAATGCTAGAATAATAAAAAACTACATTTGATATTTTAACAATGCTAGAATGATACAAAACTACATTTGATATTTTAATAATGCTAGAATAATACAAAACTTCATTTGATATTTTAAAAATCCTAGAATGATACAAAACTACATTTGATATTTTATTGTAAAAGAAAAGATTTTAAAATTTTAAATAAGTTATAAAATTATAGTTGTCAACAAGGGGATCGGTAAAGTAAAACTTAATCTAGTTGGTTACATTTTTTATTGTTACTATGTTGCCTTTCACGATACTATTAAAAAATATATTAAATACAAATTTACGAGAACAACAAGAATAGTAGAAACTTTATTACATTGATAAGAAATCAGAAAGACGCACCTTGTAATTTCACACCGATTAAAGAGGGGCACTCGGGTATTCGTAAGCCATATTAGCAATATGTACGACGTAGATCAGAACAAGAAGATGCAGCTCTGCGTTAACCAACTCGACCAATGCCATTAATTACCTTTTAATTAAGAGTGACAGCTAGATAGCTTCTCCTTCTCATTGTTCTAATGAAGACAAAGCATTATAATGTCCGATAAACGATTCTACAGTTAGGTAAGTGCATTTATAGACAACAGTACAAACATTGTTTTAGTCTCACCCTCATTTCTTATGTTGCGTGTAATATTTCGAAGTGCTTCAAGCATGGGAAAATTAAATATCTTTAAAAAACATGATCCAAAACTAATGGTAATATACAAACAATCATGTTCCTCAGAGTATCCAAATTAGATCGCTATTTTTTTAGGTTAGAAAAAATAAAAAGCAATAAACATAAACAAATGTTGCTTACGCTGTCACTAAGAAACGGAATTACGTAAACGTTTTAATCTTTTAAAACCTTTTCGAACGGACAATTTACGAGACCAGAGTCACAGCAGTAAAAAGAAACTTAATAACAGTAGAAAACGTAATCTTCTTGATCGAATTTTAATAATAAATTGATACTGTCTAAACCTTCTCCCGCTACAACAGTATATCTTCAGCGACAATAATAACTTCACCGCCGGCAGAATTCTTAATCATTCTGAGCCCAACTGAATTTTTAATCCTTTTTCCGATAACTAACAATGAGGTTTTCATTGGTTTTACAACAAATTTGTTGTCTTTTATGCATTATAATCGAGGTCTATTAACCACTGTGTACAACAGGGTTATGTGTATGTTTTGTATGTAACTCACACCCCCGTGCACGCGCGCGGGCAAGCATAGAGGCTTAGTAGATTAGTGGGTATGAAACCAATCTAGAGGTCTCGGCTCCAGGCTAGAGGTTTTTAGACCCAGTCGATTTTTAGTTTTCCGATTATCAGATTATTTTCTCAAACTGTTATTAGGAAAGATTATAAAAGGCAATGTAAAAGTTCCGTCCACTAAGCTAGGAGAATGATACGAAAATTACGTTTGAAACTGTAAAGAAAATAAGGTCTTAAAAATGTTAAAGATGTGTATCCAGGAATGCCATGGAAATTAAAACGCTAGGTCAAATATTGCACTTATCTAGGTTTTGATCTCAGTTGAGAGGAATATGAATACACGGCTGTTACAATATAGCCTACTAATTTCACAGAAACTATAAGAAGAAGATTTATGTACAGTATGGTTTGAAACGCTGAGTACGAAAACACATGCATATTTAACAACTTTCAGGCAGTAGACATAAAGTTGTTTGGACTGGTAGAAGAGAATTTTCTATTTTCTGGTCAAACGTAGACAGAAGAGCCAAAGGTAATATGGCGTTGTACAGTTGGTAAGGGATTGAAGGAGCGGGCCAAAATCGGGAGGGAAGCAAAAGATTTGGCCATAAACTCCGTTGGATTGGGTGCGTTGGAGGGTTTTCGTGGATGTCTTGCCTTTCCCAACCACTCAAATAAACTAAATTAAAATAAATTTCATATAAAAATTAACGTAATTAGGTTTCTATATGAAGGGTAAAGCCAATGTCATCTATAATCATCTAGAAGTAAATAGTCGTACCTTGGAACATGGTTGTCTGAGCAGTGTTATCTCACCTCTACCTGAAAGTTACCGAAAACAGTGCGGCATAAATGACATAAAAATAATATTAAATTGAAAACAATAAAAATAAGAAGTTACGGAGGAGAATAAAACGACGAGTACGAGACAATGAAATACAGAATATATTGATCAAAGCCACAAACAACTAAGTGATACACTTAGCGAAACAATAGCTCAACCGGAGGAGAACACTGCCTTTCCCCATCCACACAGTTCAACCAAAGCGTTTTCCTACATTAACTTAATTTGATTCTTTTTCTACATAACCTTTCTTACTAACATGTTGCAGTACGGTATAATGAAGTCATACCGTAATATTTCATTCTCATATTCTTCTCCGACTTTTTTTTCTTAAAGTGTCGCACGTCTTCAGTTTCCATAGTATATTCTTCCAACCTCTCGAGTTAAATTCTTTTTTTCAGTGACACTGTTTACGTAAGTTGTCAATTTACGGGTAGTCTGTGTATTCACTTTTGCCTTAACAATGACTAATGGAGGAGAAAACGTTTATCGCAGAAGGCGACTAACGGAGCTCCTTGTTCCTATGCACTGGATGTAAGATTACAGCATGTGACTTTATTTCTGTCATAATTTTTCTGTCCACTGTGTAACGTCACATGGAATTTGACGTATGCTTTTTTAATCACGTACTTCCGTTTTTACTCTGTTTTAAAACAAAATCAAGTATTTTCAAGTGTTTTATATAAAAAGACTTTCATCAAAAAAAATTTAAAGAAATTTTCGGCGAAACCGAAACATCGAAGCATGATAATGATTTTAGGCTTTTGAAACGTATAATGTGCATATAACAAATATTTACTATATAACAAATATATTTACTATATAACAAAAATTATCATGTTAAAACGACAGAGACCGAAGATTTCTAGACTGTGGGGAATCGAAAGTGTGGAAGCGTTACATTTTTCGATGACGTTACATTTTTGTGGAATGACCCCCAGCCTAAAAACGAATACGCTATCGCATAGAAAAAATTATGCTTCCTAAAAGTACATAATAAGAATGTAACAGGTCTGTGTACACAGAAGCGTAACTGTACAAATCCAACTACTCAGTGGACGAATTCCTGTCGATAGGACGATTACGTTTCAGTAAACACTGTCTGTTTAATAGAGCTGAGAAAATCCGTATTCCTTCCATGAGCTGAGAGGTTTCTAACGCTTAATACGGACTATACTCTCAATCTTATTTCCAATTATTCATGGAGTTTCCACGAATCAAATTGTTTTTATTATTTTAGGCTTTACATTACGGATATCGGTAACTCAGAGGTGTACAAGTACGTACAGACAAAGTCGCCTGAGGAACCAGTACAAGTTGGCGTCAAACGTCATCCCCCAAGTACTTTACTCTGTGTTCATGTTGCATCACTTGTAGCCACAGGTAGGCAATTAATTTCTATTCCTATTGGTAAAATAAACGTGCACCGACTTGCCTTCATTTAGTTTTAGTCCAAGAATTGACTTTGTCAGTGGCAGATTTTAGTCTATCAGTTGCTTCTTCAATTCTGTTATCTTTTGTAATGTTTGCAGTGTCACCAGCAAAGGCAGCAACTACAGCCTCTTCACAGGTTGGTTCATATCATTCGTACACAGCAGTTATAGAACTGGTCCTAATACGCTGCCTTGTGGAACACCGGCTGTGATTTAATTTAAATTCAGAATAACAGTTCTTGAGTTTTACCAGAAGAAGTTTTGCCTGAAATGTAGGATTTTATAATTTGCTGAAATATTTTGGTAAATCTCACTCCAATTTGTATTCCAACACGCGATGCCAGATACTGAAACGTCGAGTAAAAATATTACGATCGAGGTTTACCTCACAAAATACAGATGGTACCGGTAAATATACCACTGACAAGACATAACCGCAAATAAGCCACAGATATTGAAATACACTGCTGCAAAAAATTAAAAATAAGCATGGCATGTTTAATTAAATGAAATAACGAAAACAGAAAGTAAAGATCACGCCCAAAACGTTCACACTTATCGCTTGACAGGAGGAGACTTGTTCTGGACATTCCGTATTGCCCACACAAAACGTGGAAGACAGACAGAAACGCGGTGCCGTCGACGCCGTGTCGGTATACGCTTACAACACAACAGGAAGTCTGAATCACTGGTCTATGTAGTGATAAACGCGGATAGAGCGTAGCCTACAAGGGCTATCTGTATCCGCTGAGGGAAGCGTCGATGAGCTACAACGCACTTGTTGCCCTCAATATACGTTAATGTTGGCCCACAATCTTAAACTGCTCGCTGTAACCGTCGGTGTTATGCAGAAGACTAAAAACTATCCTTTACGTTGCAAATTGTGTTTCACAGTCCTCACAATTCAGTGTAGTAACCCGACACATGAATGATGTTAAAACTAAACAGTTGTTAAATCAGACCTGTCGATAACAATTAGTTTAATCTCTGTACAATGTAAATGAGTTTCCCTGTATACTAACGACAGGCCAGTAGGCAAACTCTACTCATTTCTTCCGCTTTTTATCTACTAGCCTAACCAGGAAGCATCTCGCCATGTTTCGTATACGTTAAGTTCAAAATTACAAACCATCGATTTCCTATTCGATATCCTAAGTTTGAAATGAAATTTTAGACATACAGTAGTATTTAAAATTTATGCCTTGCTTCATTAACAGAGTTCGTGAAACGGCCGTCTGGTCGATTAATATTTTCATAATTTACTTCCGGAACGGCGTGTGCAAAGAGACTAGTACGCATCACTGTCGTTTCGCCTTCCTCTAACTTTAGGGTAACATATTACGTGGGTCGGAGGTTTGCATCCCTGAGTTCAGTAGGTCTGCATTTAGGGCCTTCACGAGGTGTTAGTTGTACGAAAACCGAGACATGAAAATTGAACGGGCGAAGCGAATTCTCGGTTTCAACTCGACGTTTGGCATTTGTCTGTCTGTCTATCTGTTTGGTCTCACAATAACCTTTGAACGCACAACTTTAAATAAATCAACCGATTTTCGTAAAACTTGGCATGCATGTCCACAAATTTTACCTTATAAATATATAACCTATAATATATAAGCTAAAACACTAGAATATAGTGTTCAGTTTTTGGAAATTTCAAAATTTCTAGAGCCTAGGTCCTAAAAAATTGAAAAAATTGTGAAAAGTCAGCATGGTGTAATCCAAATGAGAATGTCTTTCTACTGTGAGAATTTTTACTGTCTACTGTATGATTGTGTGCTCTAAAAGTGTTATATTGTTACTAGAGAAATAGTAGAGGAATCGGGATTTTTGTAATTTGCCCATAGGCCTAATTGAAAATGATCTAATATCGAAATTTATGTAATAATAAATTTACTTCGTCCAAATAGTAAGCGACATCTGCAGTTCATCGAGTTTACTAGTGTTTAATAAGGCAATGTTTTAAACTTCATTCCCTTCAATAATATGACTCATTTGCTTTAATTAACAAAACTAGTACTATGAATCTACAGTGACAATGCTTTACTACTTATTCCTATTCTGTATTACCTTTACCAACACTCTACCATTTTTTCCTCCTTTTATTTCTTCACACTTATTCTGATGTAAATATATTAGTTCTGTCTTGCATAATGGCCTTTACCAGCTAATATTTTACTATAAAGTACGATTAATGTTGATCTGTGAAAGATAAACTTATTGGAACATACGCTGCAATTTAGAGATCCTAACTTCACAATTGTACACGTACTATGCCCAACACGATAAAAAATCAAATTTGAGTCTATAGTCTTCCATTAACAATTGCGTTCCACATTTTGTTTTAAACCGTCTCTGCTCTCTCTGGAATTTTAGAATGTAATTTCTTCTGTAATATTTTTTTACTAGTATGCTCCTTGAGCTGTAGAACTCACTCATTATTTTGAACGAAGTATATTTATAATAACATAAATTTTTATAATATATAATTTTTCAATTTGAGAAAAATTACAAAACCCCGATTTCTCTACTATTTCTTTAGTAATTTAACAATTGTATACCGCTCAATCACACAATGAACACTAAAAATTCGAAACATTCGGATTTGAGTTTCAGTTCCTTTTAATGTGACACCCTGCTGTCATAATTTTTTTAATTTGTTACCTCTTTTATGGGCCTTGGGCTTCAAAAATTTTGAGTTTTCCAAAACTTAACATTACATTCAGATGTTATTTAAAATTCTATTTAATTTGATACCCCACATGAAGTTTTGCGATTTTATCAAAATTGTCACCAACGTTTGGGCCGTGACGTCCAAAAATTTCGTTTAAAAAATGAACAGTATATTCAGAGTGGGGTTGAAATTCCCTTTAATTTGATACCCCACATAGGCTTTTGCGATTTTTGTACAAGTTTGACCTTCTCACATTTTCCCTCCCACCTCCATGTTTTAACTTAACTGATCATTCTAAAACATATAGGATTCTATAGGGTAGCATTATGGCCACGTATTACGAAGATCGATTGATATGTTCAAAAGTTCAAAATCGTGAGACGTAGTCCAAATAGATAGACACACAATACCAAACAGTCGAGTCAAAATTAAGAACTTGCTCGCTGTTTCCACTATTACTATATTTGCAGTTTTAGTTATGAGAAGAAATTAATATCATAATTTTCACCAAGCGCGTCGCCAACTCAAAATTATTTGTTATTTATTTATTGTTATGTAAACTCCACAGAGACCAGTCTGGTTAGAATTTCTAAGAAATTTAGTAGTTTCTACTGGTTATACATGAGGTGTGTACAAAATCAAAATTGTAAATTCCTATGGGGTAAAATATTACAAGAATAAGATGCCTGTTTTTACTACCTTAGAGTTTTATTCCATTATGAATATAAAATTAACCAGAAGATTAACGATTTTTTCATTACCTGATACGAGTTTTTATTCGACAGAATATTATCTTCTGGTTTTGCTATTCATTCTCCTCATTTTTGTCCTCTCGTTTTCCTTTTCGCAAACTTTTTCTAATACGCAGAAATAAAACAAATTCTCGATGCCAAATTAGCTAACCTTACAGCGTATATTACATACGGTGTACGGGAGCACGTAATGTTCGAATATAATATAAATATAATATATAATAATTTATATTAAGGAAAGTGCAATATTTGCAAAAAAAATTAATACTACGAAAACAGACCCACGGCTCTTATGGGAGCAGAAACAGAAATGGTTACGAATATGGTTACAATTTTTTATTATTTCATTGACTTCTCCATATCGAAAACGCCAGAAGCAATACGAAATCATAATATGAATTTCTGTAGCTACTACATTTCTTTACAGCAGGGACGTATGTAGGCCTACATGTGACATACGGTTAAACGACAGTTTCAAACGGTTAGCATTGTTGCGAGACAAACAGCCGAACCCCAAATAGTCCGTGGCGGGAATCGAAATCATGCCAACGCACCACGGCCATTACGATCATTCGGAATTTATTCCATTGTTATCTGCGACAGCAGTCCTCGACGACTTCATAGTTAAGTGACAAAGTGATATTGCGTTAAACTGTAGGTATTACTTAAACGAAACATGCCGGTACAATAGGTGATAAACATATTATACACTGCCATAACTGTTTGTATAATTACGCTACGTTTTGTAACGCCTTATTTAGAGCGTTGCATACACGGACAGTGAAATTGTTCAATTTATAATCCATTGCTGGTCGGTATTCCAAGTCACGTATATGGATAAAGTAATATTGGCAGTTTATCCATGCTGTGAACCTCGTTTACGTAGATTGTACTTGACGAGAAATCTGTTCCAAATTCAGAATTTTATCACTCTTTCAAAGCAAGGAGATGGGTTAGCCCAAACACAATTTAATACTGCAGTGGAATATGTAATTAGAGGGTTATCAATAAATAGCTCCAATCTGTTAACAAATAAAACTGTACAGATAGCCGCATATGCAGATGACATTAACATCATGTCAAGACGTATCGCGGAAGCTAAAGAAATATTTCTGGAGCTTAAAAACAAAGCCAAGGAAGTTAGGCTAGCCATAAATATAGATAAAACAAAAATGCTTATCCAAACAAGAAGGGACCAGGTCCATAACAACATTGAGATAGAGGAGGACACAATTGAAGTGGTGGACAATTTCACGTATCTCGGAGTGAACCTAGCAAAGACTGGATCAGAGGAGCCGGAGATCCAAAGACGGACCACCATGGCTAACAAGGCACACTTCGCATTGCTGCCATCATTTAGGTCTGGGGATGTGCACAGGGAAACAAAAATTAAAATATATAGGACTGTCATCAGACCGGTGTTATGCTACCGGGTGTGAGGCATGGACAATCACACAGAAAACAGCCGACATAGTAGACACTTTTGAAAGGAAAATCCTCAGACGCATTATAGGCCCAATACAAGAAAATGGCTCTTGGCTCATGATACAACAGTGAACTGTATCAAATATATAAAGAGATACCAGTCTCAAAATTTATAATAATGCAAAGATTGCGTTGGGCCGGACATGTTATGAGAATGGAGGATGGCAGGAACCCCAAAAGGGCTCTGCTGGGTAAATGAGAGGGAACGAGACCTAGAGGCAGACCGAGGAAGAGGTGGGAAGATGGCGTTGCAGAGGACGCGAGGGTCATGGGGATAAGAAACTGGAGGAGGGCTGCAATGGATAGAGTGGATTGGAGGAGGAGATTGATGGAGGCCAGGGCCCGACTTGGGGGCTGTAGCGCCATAGGAGGAGCAGGCAAAGGTCGTTACAAAATTAAGATGCAGGCGTAACGTGCGCGCGCGCGCGTCCACACACACAGGCATACGTATATGTATAGGTATGTCTATATATATATACACGTGCATGTCAATCCGGAGACCGATTGTCGGTTGTAGTGAAATACATTCAGAATACACAGAAAACTCATTACAACCGATACACTCATACATAACTCCTTTAACCATCACATACAATACAGACGGTCAGCATTCAGATCCATGCTGTACGGACTACTCAATATTACACTGTACAGGGAAAGACCATCAAGACGAACTAAAAACAAACAACTAACAACAGATGTAACAGAACACTAACAGACAGGCTGTACACAAAACCCGAAACAAACAGGAGAAAAGGCGACGACACACGCACCTGTATTAACAATGACACCAAAAAATCGTCCAGAAATTCAAAAAAGCAGGCTACAACATTACACATAGTCGCAAACGAAGCGGAACACAGCCTGTCAAAAAACGATACACAAACAGTTAGAAAACGTTTATTTACCTGGAATTTTATATACTAAACTACAGTGCCACTAATTCTACATAGGCCAGACAGGACGCTGGTTTAAACACAGAAACAATGAACACACAAAGGCAGTACGCTCAACGACTGAATCAACTTTTGCAAACCACCTCATTGAATCAGATCAGACACGCCGATCAGACGTTAATAACGTCATGAAAATGCTACACGTAAACAGAAAGGGTCAAAAGCTAGACACACTTGTCCAAGTGAAAGTATGAAAACACATAAAACATGTCGAAACGGCATCTTAAATGAACACACGCAATTTATATCGCACACACTCTTTGAACACCTCACACTCCTATAACCAATTGAAACAACGGCACTGTTTGAACATGTCATCATTGTGCTGTAAAGGCTTTAGACGAGAACGGTCGAGTTATTTCCACGGCTTACTCCAAGAACGAAAATCCTTTCAACCTGTGTCAACTTCTAGCCATGTACAATTTCGACATGTAGTATATTTAGTAGTACGACTTTATATAAAAAATTAATGTAAAAATTTAGTTAAATTTGTTGTCTTGACTTTTATTTGTGTTGTTATTTGTGTCGATAAGTAAATTCTATTGTACATGTTGATACAGTACGTGTTGTACTGTCTTCACTCTTTAATTTGTAGTCTACTATATACTATATATGAAATTTGTATTACGAGGATGTAGCTAAATTCTATTTTTAATCTAACATCATTGTCCCTAAAGCTGTATAGTACTTTGCTGATGCCAATAAATAGTAATAATAATAAAAAAACAACGGTGTTACTTAGAGCACTGAGACAGCGCTCCTACCGGACATAGAAGTGCAGGGGTAAAATTTCATTTAAAAGTGAATAATTAGTGTCCCGAAGTCAAATGAAGTATTTACAACATGTATTTGAAACACGGTGTTTGTTCTAATGTTCCGTCTTCACAAATGGTAATGGCCCTTACAGCTTCCAGTCAGGACAAGGCTGTAATCTTTGCTTTGGGATCCTGATTTTCGACTTGTATCTATTATTTACGTACCTGTTGTTGTTTGTATAATCTTCTACATTAACCCGTCCTATGTATTTTCAATGACTCTCAGACACACAAACAAAAATTAGATTTAAGATAAAATTCTTTAACGAGATATCACAGAACGCAGAAATTAGTAATTTTATTGTTCCAAACAGTTTTACCTGTTTAGCTAGTTCTATTCTAATTACCAGCAGGCTTGAAACGAACAAACAAAAACGACTACGACTGTCTACGCTCAAAGCCTGCTGCTGCTGCTGCTTGATATTCTTACCGAGCGCCGCCAGAGTCGGATTAGTTTTACTTAGTTATAATTAGTTTTACAGTTATTTGCACACCGGGACCGCGACCTGGATGGATTTGTTCTTAAGCTTTCAGCTCGCTTTAAGTTTCGCAGCTGAGGTGAATAATCTCGCTTCTCGTGACAAAAAGTAATGAAGTTCCACAGATAAATGTCGCTGCTGATTTTCTGGTTTTAACAATGGTTTTAATTGAGGTTACAATTATCAGCCCTCCCCGGCCAAAAGATAATAGTCTAACCGTGAAAAAGAAACTATGGACAGTAGTTTGCCTCCCTGTGCCCCGTGGATTATGTCAATTTCCGCCACGATCGTAAACGTTAATGACCCTTCAAACGGTCAACTCTCTAAGGTGATTTACAAACTAACTCTCTGTATTCCCTGTACAATAATACGTTTCTATTTGGTCGTTCTGATCGGTTTTCAATACTAGCTCCCAAATACCCGTGGAAGAGTACGTCAAAAGATGCACACACACGCACACAAAAACTATATGCAAGTTGTTTCATATGCTCGATTACAGCAACGCGTTCAGCGAAAGATTTTGAAATAGCTGAGCACAGTGAGAAAAACGATAATATAACTTCCATTCGTTACCATTATGACATTTTGTTATATTAAAAGCACTTATAAAATTTAATAACAATTAAAGAATAACAATACAAATTTTAAACAATTTTTTGACGTAATATAAGAACAGCATCTCACGGGGTTTACGAAGAATACGTAGAGATTGCTAAAACTATAATTTACGAGTTCGTATGCAGTAACAAAGATAGTAACTTTAGGTAAATGCTCGTCAATGCTCGTAAATAGTCAGTAAATATTTAGTGCCACACTTCTTGCATAGATAATATATCCTGAAACGTTAACAGTGACAAAATGTTTTTGTTTAAATGTGAAAAACTAACGTTTTGCCATCGCATCGCTGATTTTTTTTTTAATTAAAAAAATTAATCAATGATGGCAAAAATCCGTTTTAAACATGTTTGCACAAGTCAAACATTTTTACGGAAGTAAATATTCTGCTCACCGATCCGATCTATTTTCTTTCCTTCGCCTCAATCCGCCGTAGGTCGTTGGTCCTGCAGTTTCTCCCGTTCCAAAGCCAGTCTCTTTACCTCCTTGTATCCTCTTCCTGCGTTCATATTTTCCATAAACTCTTGCCTTGATCTTCCCCTCACGTTACGTCCCTTCATTACTCTCAAACCATCACTAGTGTCGAAGTAAATGACCAACCATTCCATTTCTCCTTTCCGCAATTGTTCTTAGCAGCGTCAACTTTTCGCCTATTCTTGTTTGTCAATCTTGCAGTGCAGGTGTCTTCAAGGATCTTATTAAAAGATTCTTGTTTGTCAATCTTGCAGTGCAGGTGTCTTCAAGGATCTTATTAAAAGATTCTTGTTTGTCAATCTTGCAGTGCAGGTGTCTTCAAGGATCTTATTAATGGATTCTTGTTTGTCAGTCTTGCAGTGCAGGTGTCTTCAAGGATCTTATTAATGGATTCTTGTTTGTCAGTCTTGCAGTGCAGGTGCCTTCAAGGATCTTATTAATGGATTCTTGTTTGTCAGTCTTGCAGTGCAGGTGTCTTCAAGGATCTTATTAATGGATACTTGTTTGTCAGTCTTGCAGTGCAGGTGTCTTCAAGGGTCTTTTCCAGCACCACATCTCGGAAGTCTCAGGTTTTTTTTTCCTTTCCGCTGTTCTTTAGCTCCAGGTCTCTGAGGCATAACGTGCCTATACTCCAGATAAACGTTTTACGAATTGCTTCCACATTTCGAGCGACACTTCTTGATGTTAAAAGGCTTTTTTCTGACGACTGTGCAATGTGAGTACCACGGCCAGAATACACAACACACGTCAGGCCTAATGGTTGAAGGGCGAACAAGACAAAATAAAAATAATAACTTGACATTACTAAAACGTTAGGTAAATGAATTATATTGATTTGATAAAACGGCGCTGGCTTATATGTATATTTAGTACTTTTAAACGTAAATAATCATGGAATATTATGTTTAAATATGAAAAGGATGTTTACCGTAACTGATTGAATTTTTGATAAAACATTAAAAATCGGCGTTTTAAGTTTCTGGTGAACTAAAAATGAAGAGTACACTGTTCAGGTTTGTTTTCTGTGTGTGTTGTACACTGTATCCAGTTGTACATATATATGTATATTTTCCACTTTCCGTCGAGTGTATGTGAGTCATTCACTTGTCACCGGATTCCAACTGGCTTACTTAGAGGTGTATGAAATGTTCATTAGCTGTCGTTCAGATTTGACCCTCTACCACCAGAGGCGTATCTAGAATTTTGCCTTGGAGAGGGTCCGATTACGTCGGCTTTATACATAAGAAAAACGTGTTACGATTAATCAATATTACAATCTTCAGAGTGGCTGAAAAACGTGTGATAACACACTGAAAGAAATTAATCCCTTTAAACTAAACGGTAACAACACAATAAAAATACGTGTTACTGATATATGGTTTACAATATAATAAGTGTTACTGATATATGGTTTACAATATAATACGTGTTACTGATATATGGTTTACAATATAATAAGTGTTACTGATATATGGTTTACAATATAATAAGTGTTACTGATATATGGTTTACAATATAATACGTGTTACTGATATATGGTTTACAATATAATAAGTGTTACTGATATATGGTTTACAATATAATACGTGTTATTGATATATGGTTTACAATATAATACGTGTTACTGATATATGGTTATATATGGTTTACAATATAATACGTGTTACTGATATATGGTTTACAATATAATACGTGTTACTGATACATGGTTTACAATATAATACGGTTACTGATATATGGTTTACAATATAATACGTGTTACAGATATATGGTTTAAAATATAATAAGTGTTACTGATATATGGTTTACAATATAATACGTGTTACTGATATATGGTTTACAATATAATAAGTGTTACTGATATATGGTTTACAATATAATACGTGTTACTGATATATGGTTTACAATATAACACGTGTTACTGATATATGGTTTACAATATAATAAGTGTTAATGATATATGGTTTACAATATAATAAGTGTTACTGATATATAGTTTACAATATAATAAGTGTTACTGATATATGGTTTACAATATAATAAGTGTTACTGATATATGGTTTACAATATAATACGTGTTACTGATATATGGTTTACAATATAATACTTGTTACTGATATATGGTTATATATGGTTTACAATATAATACGTGTTACTGATATATGGTTTACAATATAGTACGTGTTACTGATACATGGTTTACAATATAATACGGTTACTGATATATGGTTTACAATATAATAAGTGTTACTCACATATGGTTTACAATATAATACTTGTTACTGATATATGGTTTACAATATAATACGGTTACTGATATATGGTTTACAATATAATACGTGTTACTGATATATGGTTTACATTATAATACGTGTTACTGATATATGGTTTACATTATAATACCTGTTACTGATATACGGTTTACAATATAATACGCGTTACTGATACATGGTTTACAATATAATAAGTGTTACTGATATATGGTTTACAATATAATACGTGTTACTGACATATGGTTTACATTATAATACGTGTTACTGATATATGGTTTACAATATAATACGTGTTACTGATATATGGTTTACATTATAATACGTGTTACTGATATATGGTTTACATTATAATACGTGTTACTGATATATGTTTTACAATATAATAAGTGTTACTGATATATGGTTTACAATATAATAAGTGTTACTGATATATGGTTTACAATATAATACGTGTTACTGACATATGGTTTACATTATAATACGTGTTACTGATATATGGTTTACAATATAATACGTGTTACTGATATATGGTTTACATTATAATACGTGTTACTGATATATGGTTTACATTATAATACGTGTTACTGATATATGGTTTACAATATAATACGGTTACTGATATATGCTTTACATTATAATACGTGTTACTGATATATGGTTTACATTATAATACGTGTTACTGATATATGTTTTACAATATAATAAGTGTTACTGATATATGGTTTACAATATAATAAGTGTTACTGATATATGGTTTACAATATAATACGTGTTACTCATATATGGTTTACATTATAATACGTGTTACTGATATATGGTTTACATTATAATACGTGTTACTGATATATGGTTTACAATATAATAATTGTTACTGATATATGGTTTACATTATAATACGTGTTACTGATATATGGTTTACAATATAATACGTTTTACTGATATATGGTTTACAATATAATACGGTTACTGATATATGGTTTACATTATAATACGTGTTACTGATATATGGTTTACATTATAATACGTGTTACTGATATATATCGTTTACATTATAATACTTGTTACTGATATATGGTTTACAATATAATACGGTTACTGATATATGGTTTACAATATAATACGGTTACTGATATATGGTTTACAATATAATACGTGTTACTGATATATGGTTTACAATATAATACGTGTTACTGATATATGGTTTACAATATAATACGGTTACTGATATATGGTTTACATTATAATACGTGTTACTGATATATGGGTTACAATATAATACGTGTTACTGATATATGGTTTACAATATAATACGGTTACTGATATATGGTTTACATTATAAGACGTGTTACTGATATACGGTTTACATAATAATACGTGTTACTGATATATATCGTTTACATTATAATACTTGTTATTGATATATGGTTTACAATATAATACGGTTACTGATATATGGTTTACAATATAATACGTGTTACTGATATATGGTTTACAATATAATACGGTTACTGATATATGGTTTACAATATAATACGGTTACTGATATATGGTTTTACATTATAATACGTGTTACTGATATATATCGTTTACATTATAATACGTGTTACTGACATATGGTTTACATTATAATACGTGTTACTGATATATGGTTTACATTATAATACGTGTTACTGATATATGGTTTACATTATAATACGTGTTACTGATATATGGTTTACAATATAATACGGTTACTGATATATGGTTTTACATTATAATACGTGTTACTGATATATGGTTTACAATATAATAAGTGTTGCTGATATATGGTTTACAATATAATACGTGTTACTGATATATGGTTTACAATATAATAAGTGTTGCTGATATATGGTTTACATTATAATACGTGTTACTGATATATATCGTTTACATTATAATACGTGTTACTGATATATGGTTTACAATATAATACGGTTACTGATATATGGTTTTACATTATAATACGTGTTACTGATATATGGTTTACAATATAATAAGTGTTGCTGATATATGTTTTACAATATAACACGTGTTACTGATATATGGTTTAAAATATAGTAAGTGTTGCTGATATATGGTTTACATTATAATACGTGTTACTGATATATATCGTTTACATTATAATACGTGTTACTGATATATGGTTTACAATATAATACGGTTACTGATATATGGTTTTACATTATAATACGTGTTACTGATATATGGTTTACAATATAATAAGTGTTGCTGATATATGGTTTACAATATAATACGTGTTACTGATATATGGTTTACAATATAATAAGTGTTGCTGATATATGGTTTACATTATAATACGTGTTACTGATATATGGTTTACATTATAATACGTGTTACTGATATATATCGTTTACATTATAATACTTGTTACTGATATATGGTTTACAATATAATACGGTTACTGATATATGGTTTACAATATAATACGGTTACTGATATATGGTTTACAATATAATACGTGTTACTGATATATGGTTTACAATATAATAAGTGTTGCTGATATATGGTTTTACTTTATAATACGTGTTACTGATATATGGTTTACAATATAATAAGTGTTGCTGATATATGGTTTACATTATAATACGTGTTACTGATATATGGTTTACATTATAATACGTGTTACTGATATATGGTTTACATTATAATACGTGTTACTGATATATGGTTTACATTATAATACGGTTACTGATATATGGTTTTACATTATAATACGTGTTACTGATATATGGTTTACAATATAATAAGTGTTGCTGATATATGGTTTACAATATAATACGTGTTACTGATATATGGTTTACAATATAATAAGTGTTACTGATATATGGTTTACAATATAATACGTGTTACTGACATATGGTTTACAATATAACACGTGTTACTGATATATGGTTTACAATATAATAAGTGTTAATGATATATGGTTTACAATATAATAAGTGTTACTGATATATAGTTTACAATATAATAAGTGTTACTGATATATGGTTTACAATATAATAAGTGTTACTGATATATGGTTTACAATATAATACGTGTTACTGATATATGGTTTACAATATAATACTTGTTACTGATATATGGTTATATATGGTTTACAATATAATACGTGTTACTGATATATGGTTTACAATATAGCACGTGTTACTGATACATGGTTTACAATATAATACGGTTACTGATATATGGTTTACAATATAATAAGTGTTACTCACATATGGTTTACAATATAATACTTGTTACTGATATATGGTTTACAATATAATACGGTTACTGATATATGGTTTACAATATAATACGTGTTACTGATATATGGTTTACATTATAATACGTGTTACTGATATATGGTTTACATTATAATACCTGTTACTGATATACGGTTTACAATATAATACGCGTTACTGATACATGGTTTACAATATAATACGGTTACTGATATATGGTTTACAATATAATAAGTGTTACTCATATATGGTTTACAATATAATACGGTTACTGATATATGGTTTACAATATAATACGTGTTACTGATATATGGTTTACAATATAATAAGTGTTACTGATATATGGTTTACAATATAATAAGTGTTACTGATATATGTTTTACAATATAATAAGTGTTACTGATATATGGTTTACAATATAATAAGTGTTACTGATATATGGTTTACAATATAATACGTGTTACTGACATATGGTTTACATTATAATACGTGTTACTGATATATGGTTTACAATATAATACGTGTTACTGATATATGGTTTACATTATAATACGTGTTACTGATATATGGTTTACATTATAATACGTGTTACTGATATATGTTTTACAATATAATAAGTGTTACTGATATATGGTTTACAATATAATAAGTGTTACTGATATATGGTTTACAATATAATACGTGTTACTGACATATGGTTTACATTATAATACGTGTTACTGATATATGGTTTACAATATAATACGTGTTACTGATATATGGTTTACATTATAATACGTGTTACTGATATATGGTTTACATTATAATACGTGTTACTGATATATGGTTTACAATATAATACGGTTACTGATATATGCTTTACATTATAATACGTGTTACTGATATATGGTTTACATTATAATACGTGTTACTGATATATGTTTTACAATATAATAAGTGTTACTGATATATGGTTTACAATATAATAAGTGTTACTGATATATGGTTTACAATATAATACGTGTTACTGATATATGGTTTACATTATAATACGTGTTACTGATATATGGTTTACATTATAATACGTGTTACTGATATATGGTTTACAATATAATACGTGTTACTGATATATGGTTTACATTATAATACGTGTTACTGATATATGGTTTACATTATAATACGTGTTACTGATATATGGTTTACAATATAATACGTGTTACTGATATATGGTTTACATTATAATACGTGTTACTGATATATGGTTTACAATATAATACGTTTTACTGATATATGGTTTACAATATAATACGGTTACTGATATATGGTTTACATTATAATACGTGTTACTGATATATGGTTTACATTATAATACGTGTTACTGATATATATCGTTTACATTATAATACTTGTTACTGATATATGGTTTACAATATAATACGGTTACTGATATATGGTTTACATTATAATACGTGTTACTGATATATGGGTTACAATATAATACGTGTTACTGATATATGGTTTACAATATAATACGGTTACTGATATATGGTTTACATTATAAGACGTGTTACTGATATACGGTTTACATTATAATACGTGTTACTGATATATATCGTTTACATTATAATACTTGTTACTGATATATGGTTTACAATATAATACGGTTACTGATATATGGTTTACAATATAATACGTGTTACTGATATATGGTTTACAATATAATACGGTTACTGATATATGGTTTACAATATAATACGGTTACTGATATATGGTTTTACATTATAATACGTGTTACTGATATATATCGTTTACATTATAATACGTGTTACTGACATATGGTTTACATTATAATACGTGTTACTGATATATGGTTTACATTATAATACGTGTTACTGATATATGGTTTACATTATAATACGTGTTACTGATATATGGTTTACAATATAATACGGTTACTGATATATGGTTTTACATTATAATACGTGTTACTGATATATGGTTTACAATATAATAAGTGTTGCTGATATATGGTTTACAATATAATACGTGTTACTGATATATGGTTTACAATATAATAAGTGTTGCTGATATATGGTTTACATTATAATACGTGTTACTGATATATATCGTTTACATTATAATACGTGTTACTGATATATGGTTTACAATATAATACGGTTACTGATATATGGTTTTACATTATAATACGTGTTACTGATATATGGTTTACAATATAATAAGTGTTGCTGATATATGTTTTACAATATAACACGTGTTACTGATATATGGTTTAAAATATAGTAAGTGTTGCTGATATATGGTTTACATTATAATACGTGTTACTGATATATATCGTTTACATTATAATACGTGTTACTGATATATGGTTTACAATATAATACGGTTACTGATATATGGTTTTACATTATAATACGTGTTACTGATATATGGTTTACAATATAATAAGTGTTGCTGATATATGGTTTACAATATAATACGTGTTACTGATATATGGTTTACAATATAATAAGTGTTGCTGATATATGGTTTACATTATAATACGTGTTACTGATATATGGTTTACATTATAATACGTGTTACTGATATATATCGTTTACATTATAATACTTGTTACTGATATATGGTTTACAATATAATACGGTTACTGATATATGGTTTACAATATAATACGGTTACTGATATATGGTTTACAATATAATACGTGTTACTGATATATGGTTTACAATATAATAAGTGTTGCTGATATATGGTTTTACTTTATAATACGTGTTACTGATATATGGTTTACAATATAATAAGTGTTGCTGATATATGGTTTACATTATAATACGTGTTACTGATATATGGTTTACATTATAATACGTGTTACTGATATATGGTTTACATTATAATACGTGTTACTGATATATGGTTTACATTATAATACGTGTTACTGATATATGGTTTACAATATAATACGGTTACTGATATATGGTTTTACATTATAATACGTGTTACTGATATATGGTTTAC
The DNA here is from genome assembly GCA_034769895.1 of Magicicada septendecula. NCBI lineage: Eukaryota > Metazoa > Arthropoda > Insecta > Hemiptera > Cicadidae > Magicicada > Magicicada septendecula. The sequence continues at coordinate 148,323,875 of CM068372.1, forward strand.
AATATAATAAGTGTTGCTGATATATGGTTTACAATATAATACGTGTTACTGATATATGGTTTACAATATAATACGGTTACTGATATATGGTTTTACATTATAATACGTGTTACTGATATATGGTTTACAATATAATAAGTGTTGCTGATATATGGTTTACAATATAACACGTGTTACTGATATATGGTTTAAAATATAGTAAGTGTTGCTGATATATGGTTTACATTATAATACGTGTTACTGATATATATCGTTTACATTATAATACGTGTTACTGATATAAGGTTTACAATATAATACGGTTACTGATATATGGTTTTACATTATAATACGTGTTACTGATATATGGTTTACAATATAATAAGTGTTGCTGATATATGGTTTACAATATAATACGTGTTACTGATATATGGTTTACAATATAATAAGTGTTGCTGATATATGGTTTACATTATAATACGTGTTACTGATATATGGTTTACATTATAATACGTGTTACTGATATATATCGTTTACATTATAATACTTGTTACTGATATATGGTTTACAATATAATACGGTTACTGATATATGGTTTACAATATAATACGGTTACTGATATATGGTTTACAATATAATACGTGTTACTGATATATGGTTTACAATATAATAAGTGTTGCTGATATATGGTTTTACTTTATAATACGTGTTACTGATATATGGTTTACAATATAATAAGTGTTGCTGATATATGGTTTACATTATAATACGTGTTACTGATATATGGTTTACATTATAATACGTGTTACTGATATATGGTTTACATTATAATACGTGTTACTGATATATGGTTTACATTATAATACGGTTACTGATATATGGTTTTACATTATAATACGTGTTACTGATATATGGTTTACAATATAATAAGTGTTGCTGATATATGGTTTACAATATAATACGTGTTACTGATATATGGTTTATAATATATTTATTGGCATTTGCATTTAAAAATGATAAGTACAATCTCAATGAAAAAAGGGAAACGTGTGATAACACACTGAAAGAAATTAATCCCTTTAAACCAAACGGTAACAACACAATAAAAATACGTGTTACTGATATATGGTTTACAATATAATAAGTGTTACTGATATATGGTTTACAATATAATACGTGTTACTGATATATGGTTTACAATATAATAAGTGTTACTGATATATGGTTTACAATATAATAAGTGTTACTGATATATGGTTTACAATATAATACGTGTTACTTATATATGGTTTACAATATAATAAGTGTTACTGATATATGGTTTACAATATAATACGTGTTACTGATATATGGTTTACAATATAATACGTGTTACTGATATATGGTTATATATGGTTTACAATATAATACGTGTTACTGATATATGGTTTACAATAGAATACGTGTTACTGATACATGGTTTACAATATAATACGGTTACTGATATATGGTTTACAATATAATACGTGTTACAGATATATGGTTTAAAATATAATAAGTGTTACTGATATATGGTTTACAATATAATACGGTTACTGATATATGGTTTACAATATAATACGGTTACTGATATATGGTTTACAATATAATACGTGTTACTGATATATGGTTTACAATATAATAAGTGTTGCTGATATATGGTTTTACTTTATAATACGTGTTACTGATATATGGTTTACAATATAATAAGTGTTGCTGATATATGGTTTACATTATAATACGTGTTACTGATATATGGTTTACATTATAATACGTGTTACTGATATATGGTTTTACATTATAATACGTGTTACTGATATATGGTTTACAATATAATAAGTGTTGCTGATATATGGTTTACAATATAATACGTGTTACTGATATATGGTTTATAATATATTTATTGGCATTTGCATTTAAAAATGATAAGTACAATCTCAATGAAAAAAGGGAAACGTGTGATAACACACTGAAAGAAATTAATCCCTTTAAACCAAACGGTAACAACACAATAAAAATACGTGTTACTGATATATGGTTTACAATATAATAAGTGTTACTGATATATGGTTTACAATATAATACGTGTTACTGATATATGGTTTACAATATAATAAGTGTTACTGATATATGGTTTACAATATAATAAGTGTTACTGATATATGGTTTACAATATAATACGTGTTACTGATATATGGTTTACAATATAATAAGTGTTACTGATATATGGTTTACAATATAATACGTGTTACTGATATATGGTTTACAATATAATACGTGTTACTGATATATGGTTATATATGGTTTACAATATAATACGTGTTACTGATATATGGTTTACAATATAATACGTGTTACTGATACATGGTTTACAATATAATACGGTTACTGATATATGGTTTACAATATAATACGTGTTACAGATATATGGTTTAAAATATAATAAGTGTTACTGATATATGGTTTACAATATAATACGTGTTACTGATATATGGTTTACAATATAATAAGTGTTACTGATATATGGTTTACAATATAATACGTGTTACTGACATATGGTTTACAATATAACACGTGTTACTGATATATGGTTTACAATATAATAAGTGTTAATGATATATGGTTTACAATATAATAAGTGTTACTGATATATAGTTTACAATATAATAAGTGTTACTGATATATGGTTTACAATATAATAAGTGTTACTGATATATGGTTTACAATATAATACGTGTTACTGATATATGGTTTACAATATAATACTTGTTACTGATATATGGTTATATATGGTTTACAATATAATACGTGTTACTGATATATGGTTTACAATATAGCACGTGTTACTGATACATGGTTTACAATATAATACGGTTACTGATATATGGTTTACAATATAATAAGTGTTACTCACATATGGTTTACAATATAATACTTGTTACTGATATATGGTTTACAATATAATACGGTTACTGATATATGGTTTACAATATAATACGTGTTACTGATATATGGTTTACATTATAATACGTGTTACTGATATATGGTTTACATTATAATACCTGTTACTGATATACGGTTTACAATATAATACGCGTTACTGATACATGGTTTACAATATAATACGGTTACTGATATATGGTTTACAATATAATAAGTGTTACTCATATATGGTTTACAATATAATACGGTTACTGATATATGGTTTACAATATAATACGTGTTACTGATATATGGTTTACAATATAATAAGTGTTACTGATATATGGTTTACAATATAATAAGTGTTACTGATATATGTTTTACAATATAATAAGTGTTACTGATATATGGTTTACAATATAATAAGTGTTACTGATATATGGTTTACAATATAATACGTGTTACTGACATATGGTTTACATTATAATACGTGTTACTGATATATGGTTTACAATATAATACGTGTTACTGATATATGGTTTACATTATAATACGTGTTACTGATATATGGTTTACATTATAATACGTGTTACTGATATATGTTTTACAATATAATAATTGTTACTGATATATGGTTTACAATATAATAAGTGTTACTGATATATGGTTTACAATATAATACGTGTTACTGACATATGGTTTACATTATAATACGTGTTACTGATATATGGTTTACAATATAATACGTGTTACTGATATATGGTTTACATTATAATACGTGTTACTGATATATGGTTTACATTATAATACGTGTTACTGATATATGGTTTACAATATAATACGGTTCCTGATATATGCTTTACATTATAATACGTGTTACTGATATATGGTTTACATTATAATACGTGTTACTGATATATGTTTTACAATATAATAAGTGTTACTGATATATGGTTTACAATATAATAAGTGTTACTGATATATGGTTTACAATATAATACGTGTTACTGATATATGGTTTACATTATAATACGTGTTACTGATATATGGTTTACATTATAATACGTGTTACTGATATATGGTTTACAATATAATACGTGTTACTGATATATGGTTTACATTATAATACGTGTTACTGATATATGGTTTACATTATAATACGTGTTACTGATATATGGTTTACAATATAATACGTGTTACTGATATATGGTTTACATTATAATACGTGTTACTGATATATGGTTTACAATATAATACGTTTTACTGATATATGGTTTACAATATAATACGGTTACTGATATATGGTTTACATTATAATACGTGTTACTGATATATGGTTTACATTATAATACGTGTTACTGATATATATCGTTTACATTATAATACTTGTTACTGATATATGGTTTACAATATAATACGGTTACTGATATATGGTTTACAATATAATACGGTTACTGATATATGGTTTACAATATAATACGTGTTACTGATATATGGTTTACAATATAATACGTGTTACTGATATATGGTTTACAATATAATACGGTTACTGATATATGGTTTACATTATAATACGTGTTACTGATATATGGGTTACAATATAATACGTGTTACTGATATATGGTTTACAATATAATACGGTTACTGATATATGGTTTACATTATAAGACGTGTTACTGATATATGGTTTACATTATAATACGTGTTACTGATATATATCGTTTACATTATAATACTTGTTACTGATATATGGTTTACAATATAATACGGTTACTGATATATGGTTTACAATATAATACGTGTTACTGATATATGGTTTACAATATAATACGGTTACTGATATATGGTTTACAATATAATACGGTTACTGATATATGGTTTTACATTATAATACGTGTTACTGATATATATCGTTTACATTATAATACGTGTTATTGATATATGGTTTACATTATAATACGTGTTACTGATATATGGTTTACATTATAATACGTGTTACTGATATATGGTTTACATTATAATACGTGTTACTGATATATGGTTTACAATATAATACGGTTACTGATATATGGTTTACAATATAATACGGTTACTGATATATGGTTTTACATTATAATACGTGTTACTGATATATGGTTTACAATATAATAAGTGTTGCTGATATATGGTTTACAATATAACACGTGTTACTGATATATGGTTTAAAATATAGTAAGTGTTGCTGATATATGGTTTACATTATAATACGTGTTACTGATATATATCGTTTACATTATAATACGTGTTACTGATATAAGGTTTACAATATAATACGGTTACTGATATATGGTTTTACATTATAATACGTGTTACTGATATATGGTTTACAATATAATAAGTGTTGCTGATATATGGTTTACAATATAATACGTGTTACTGATATATGGTTTACAATATAATAAGTGTTGCTGATATATGGTTTACATTATAATACGTGTTACTGATATATGGTTTACATTATAATACGTGTTACTGATATATATCGTTTACATTATAATACTTGTTACTGATATATGGTTTACAATATAATACGGTTACTGATATATGGTTTACAATATAATACGGTTACTGATATATGGTTTACAATATAATACGTGTTACTGATATATGGTTTACAATATAATAAGTGTTGCTGATATATGGTTTTACTTTATAATACGTGTTACTGATATATGGTTTACAATATAATAAGTGTTGCTGATATATGGTTTACATTATAATACGTGTTACTGATATATGGTTTACATTATAATACGTGTTACTGATATATGGTTTACATTATAATACGTGTTACTGATATATGGTTTACATTATAATACGGTTACTGATATATGGTTTTACATTATAATACGTGTTACTGATATATGGTTTACAATATAATAAGTGTTGCTGATATATGGTTTACAATATAATACGTGTTACTGATATATGGTTTATAATATATTTATTGGCATTTGCATTTAAAAATGATAAGTACAATCTCAATGAAAAAAGGGAAACGTGTGATAACACACTGAAAGAAATTAATCCCTTTAAACCAAACGGTAACAACACAATAAAAATACGTGTTACTGATATATGGTTTACAATATAATAAGTGTTACTGATATATGGTTTACAATATAATACGTGTTACTGATATATGGTTTACAATATAATAAGTGTTACTGATATATGGTTTACAATATAATAAGTGTTACTGATATATGGTTTACAATATAATACGTGTTACTTATATATGGTTTACAATATAATAAGTGTTACTGATATATGGTTTACAATATAATACGTGTTACTGATATATGGTTTACAATATAATACGTGTTACTGATATATGGTTATATATGGTTTACAATATAATACGTGTTACTGATATATGGTTTACAATAGAATACGTGTTACTGATACATGGTTTACAATATAATACGGTTACTGATATATGGTTTACAATATAATACGTGTTACAGATATATGGTTTAAAATATAATAAGTGTTACTGATATATGGTTTACAATATAATACGTGTTACTGATATATGGTTTACAATATAATAAGTGTTACTGATATATGGTTTACAATTAAATACGTGTTACTGATATATGGTTTACAATATAACACGTGTTACTGATATATGGTTTACAATATAATAAGTGTTAATGATATATGGTTTACAATATAATAAGTGTTACTGATATATAGTTTACAATATAATAAGTGTTACTGATATATGGTTTACAATATAATAAGTGTTACTGATATATGGTTTACAATATAATACGTGTTACTGATATATGGTTTACAATATAATACTTGTTACTGATATATGGTTATATATGGTTTACAATATAATACGTGTTACTGATATATGGTTTACAATATAGTACGTGTTACTGATACATGGTTTACAATATAATACGGTTACTGATATATGGTTTACAATATAATAAGTGTTACTCACATATGGTTTACAATATAATACTTGTTACTGATATATGGTTTACAATATAATACGGTTACTGATATATGGTTTACAATATAATACGTGTTACTGATATATGGTTTACATTATAATACGTGTTACTGATATATGGTTTACATTATAATACCTGTTACTGATATACGGTTTACAATATAATACGCGTTACTGATACATGGTTTACAATATAATAAGTGTTACTGATATATGGTTTACAATATAATACGTGTTACTGACATATGGTTTACATTATAATACGTGTTACTGATATATGGTTTACAATATAATACGTGTTACTGATATATGGTTTACATTATAATACGTGTTACTGATATATGGTTTACATTATAATACGTGTTACTGATATATGTTTTACAATATAATAAGTGTTACTGATATATGGTTTACAATATAATAAGTGTTACTGATATATGGTTTACAATATAATACGTGTTACTGACATATGGTTTACATTATAATACGTGTTACTGATATATGGTTTACAATATAATACGTGTTACTGATATATGGTTTACATTATAATACGTGTTACTGATATAAGGTTTACATTATAATACGTGTTACTGATATATGGTTTACAATATAATACGGTTACTGATATATGCTTTACATTATAATACGTGTTACTGATATATGGTTTACATTATAATACGTGTTACTGATATATGTTTTACAATATAATAAGTGTTACTGATATATGGTTTACAATATAATAAGTGTTACTGATATATGGTTTACAATATAATACGTGTTACTGATATATGGTTTACATTATAATACGTGTTACTGATATATGGTTTACATTATAATACGTGTTACTGATATATGGTTTACAATATAATACGTGTTACTGATATATGGTTTACATTATAATACGTGTTACTGATATATGGTTTACAATATAATACGTTTTACTGATATATGGTTTACAATATAATACGGTTACTGATATATGGTTTACATTATAATACGTGTTACTGATATATGGTTTACATTATAATACGTGTTACTGATATATATCGTTTACATTATAATACTTGTTACTGATATATGGTTTACAATATAATACGGTTACTGATATATGGTTTACAATATAATACGGTTACTGATATATGGTTTACAATATAATACGTGTTACTGATGTATGGTTTACAATATAATACGTGTTACTGATATATGGTTTACAATATAATACGGTTACTGATATATGGTTTACATTATAATACGTGTTACTGATATATGGGTTACAATATAATACGTGTTACTGATATATGGTTTACAATATAATACGGTTACTGATATATGGTTTACATTATAAGACGTGTTACTGATATACGGTTTACATTATAATACGTGTTACTGATATATATCGTTTACATTATAATACTTGTTACTGATATATGGTTTACAATATAATACGGTTACTGATATATGGTTTACAATATAATACGTGTTACTGATATATGGTTTACAATATAATACGGTTACTGATATATGGTTTACAATATAATACGGTTACTGATATATGGTTTTACATTATAATACGTGTTACTGACATATATCGTTTACATTATAATACGTGTTACTGACATATGGTTTACATTATAATACGTGTTACTGATATATGGTTTACATTATAATACGTGTTACTGATATATGGTTTACATTATAATACGTGTTACTGATATATGGTTTACAATATAATACGGTTACTGATATATGGTTTTACATTATAATACGTGTTACTGATATATGGTTTACAATATAATAAGTGTTGCTGATATATGGTTTACAATATAATACGTGTTACTGATATATGGTTTACAATATAATAAGTGTTGCTGATATATGGTTTACATTATAATACGTGTTACTGATATATATCGTTTACATTATAATACGTGTTACTGATATATGGTTTACAATATAATACGGTTACTGATATATGGTTTTACATTATAATACGTGTTACTGATATATGGTTTACAATATAATAAGTGTTGCTGATATATGGTTTACAATATAACACGTGTTACTGATATATGGTTTAAAATATAGTAAGTGTTGCTGATATATGGTTTACATTATAATACGTGTTACTGATATATATCGTTTACATTATAATACGTGTTACTGATATATGGTTTACAATATAATACGGTTACTGATATATGGTTTTACATTATAATACGTGTTACTGATATATGGTTTACAATATAATAAGTGTTGCTGATATATGGTTTACAATATAATACGTGTTACTGATATATGGTTTACAATATAATAAGTGTTGCTGATATATGGTTTACATTATAATACGTGTTACTGATATATGGTTTACATTATAATACGTGTTACTGATATATATCGTTTACATTATAATACTTGTTACTGATATATGGTTTACAATATAATACGGTTACTGATATATGGTTTACAATATAATACGGTTACTGATATATGGTTTACAATATAATACGTGTTACTGATATATGGTTTACAATATAATAAGTGTTGCTGATATATGGTTTTACTTTATAATACGTGTTACTGATATATGGTTTACAATATAATAAGTGTTGCTGATATATGGTTTACATTATAATACGTGTTACTGATATATGGTTTACATTATAATACGTGTTACTGATATATGGTTTACATTATAATACGTGTTACTGATATATGGTTTACATTATAATACGGTTACTGATATATGGTTTTACATTATAATACGTGTTACTGATATATGGTTTACAATATAATAAGTGTTGCTGATATATGGTTTACAATATAATACGTGTTACTGATATATGGTTTATAATATATTTATTGGCATTTGCATTTAAAAATGATAAGTACAATCTCAATGAAAAAAGGGAAACGTGTGATAACACACTGAAAGAAATTAATCCCTTTAAACCAAACGGTAACAACACAATAAAAATACGTGTTACTGATATATGGTTTACAATATAATAAGTGTTACTGATATATGGTTTACAATATAATACGTGTTACTGATATATGGTTTACAATATAATAAGTGTTACTGATATATGGTTTACAATATAATAAGTGTTACTGATATATGGTTTACAATATAATACGTGTTACTGATATATGGTTTACAATATAATAAGTGTTACTGATATATGGTTTACAATATAATACGTGTTACTGATATATGGTTTACAATATAATACGTGTTACTGATATATGGTTATATATGGTTTACAATATAATACGTGTTACTGATATATGGTTTACAATATAATACGTGTTACTGATACATGGTTTACAATATAATACGGTTACTGATATATGGTTTACAATATAATACGTGTTACAGATATATGGTTTAAAATATAATAAGTGTTACTGATATATGGTTTACAATATAATACGTGTTACTGATATATGGTTTACAATATAATAAGTGTTACTGATATATGGTTTACAATATAATACGTGTTACTGACATATGGTTTACAATATAACACGTGTTACTGATATATGGTTTACAATATAATAAGTGTTAATGATATATGGTTTACAATATAATAAGTGTTACTGATATATAGTTTACAATATAATAAGTGTTACTGATATATGGTTTACAATATAATAAGTGTTACTGATATATGGTTTACAATATAATACGTGTTACTGATATATGGTTTACAATATAATACTTGTTACTGATATATGGTTATATATGGTTTACAATATAATACGTGTTACTGATATATGGTTTACAATATAGCACGTGTTACTGATACATGGTTTACAATATAATACGGTTACTGATATATGGTTTACAATATAATAAGTGTTACTCACATATGGTTTACAATATAATACTTGTTACTGATATATGGTTTACAATATAATACGGTTACTGATATATGGTTTACAATATAATACGTGTTACTGATATATGGTTTACATTATAATACGTGTTACTGATATATGGTTTACATTATAATACCTGTTACTGATATACGGTTTACAATATAATACGCGTTACTGATACATGGTTTACAATATAATACGTTTACTGATATATGGTTTACAATATAATAAGTGTTACTCATATATGGTTTACAATATAATACGGTTACTGATATATGGTTTACAATATAATACGTGTTACTGATATATGGTTTACAATATAATAAGTGTTACTGATATATGGTTTACAATATAATAAGTGTTACTGATATATGTTTTACAATATAATAAGTGTTACTGATATATGGTTTACAATATAATAAGTGTTACTGATATATGGTTTACAATATAATACGTGTTACTGACATATGGTTTACATTATAATACGTGTTACTGATATATGGTTTACAATATAATACGTGTTACTGATATATGGTTTACATTATAATACGTGTTACTGATATATGGTTTACATTATAATACGTGTTACTGATATATGTTTTACAATATAATAAGTGTTACTGATATATGGTTTACAATATAATAAGTGTTACTGATATATGGTTTACAATATAATACGTGTTACTGACATATGGTTTACATTATAATACGTGTTACTGATATATGGTTTACAATATAATACGTGTTACTGATATATGGTTTACATTATAATACGTGTTACTGATATATGGTTTACATTATAATACGTGTTACTGATATATGGTTTACAATATAATACGGTTACTGATATATGCTTTACATTATAATACGTGTTACTGATATATGGTTTACATTATAATACGTGTTACTGATATATGTTTTACAATATAATAAGTGTTACTGATATATGGTTTACAATATAATAAGTGTTACTGATATATGGTTTACAATATAATACGTGTTACTGATATATGGTTTACATTATAATACGTGTTACTGATATATGGTTTACATTATAATACGTGTTACTGATATATGGTTTACAATATAATACGTGTTACTGATATATGGTTTACATTATAATACGTGTTACTGATATATGGTTTACATTATAATACGTGTTACTGATATATGGTTTACAATATAATACGTGTTACTGATATATGGTTTACATTATAATACGTGTTACTGATATATGGTTTACAATATAATACGGTTACTGATATATGGTTTACAATATAATACGGTTACTGATATATGGTTTACAATATAATACGTGTTACTGATATATGGTTTACAATATAATACGTGTTACTGATATATGGTTTACAATATAATACGGTTACTGATATATGGTTTACATTATAATACGTGTTACTGATATATGGGTTACAATATAATACGTGTTACTGATATATGGTTTACAATATAATACGGTTACTGATATATGGTTTACATTATAAGACGTGTTACTGATATACGGTTTACATTATAATACGTGTTACTGATATATATCGTTTACATTTTAATACTTGTTACTGATATATGGTTTACAATATAATACGGTTACTGATATATGGTTTACAATATAATACGTGTTACTGATATATGGTTTACAATATAATACGGTTACTGATATATGGTTTACAATATAATACGGTTACTGATATATGGTTTTACATTATAATACGTGTTACTGACATATATCGTTTACATTATAATACGTGTTACTGACATATGGTTTACATTATAATACGTGTTACTGATATATGGTTTACATTATAATACGTGTTACTGATATATGGTTTACATTATAATACGTGTTACTGATATATGGTTTACAATATAATACGGTTACTGATATATGGTTTTACATTATAATACGTGTTACTGATATATGGTTTACAATATAATAAGTGTTGCTGATATATGGTTTACAATATAATACGTGTTACTGATATATGGTTTACAATATAATAAGTGTTGCTGATATATGGTTTACATTATAATACGTGTTACTGATATATATCGTTTACATTATAATACGTGTTACTGATATATGGTTTACAATATAATACGGTTACTGATATATGGTTTTACATTATAATACGTGTTACTGATATATGGTTTACAATATAATAAGTGTTGCTGATATATGGTTTACAATATAACACGTGTTACTGATATATGGTTTAAAATATAGTAAGTGTTGCTGATATATGGTTTACATTATAATACGTGTTACTGATATATATCGTTTACATTATAATACGTGTTACTGATATATGGTTTACAATATAATACGGTTACTGATATATGGTTTTACATTATAATACGTGTTACTGATATATGGTTTACAATATAATAAGTGTTGCTGATATATGGTTTACAATATAATACGTGTTACTGATATATGGTTTACAATATAATAAGTGTTGCTGATATATGGTTTACATTATAATACGTGTTACTGATATATGGTTTACATTATAATACGTGTTACTGATATATATCGTTTACATTATAATACTTGTTACTGATATATGGTTTACAATATAATACGGTTACAGATATATGGTTTACAATATAATACGGTTACTGATATATGGTTTACAATATAATACGTGTTACTGATATATGGTTTACAATATAATAAGTGTTGCTGATATATGGTTTTACTTTATAATACGTGTTACTGATATATGGTTTACAATATAATAAGTGTTGCTGATATATGGTTTACATTATAATACGTGTTACTGATATATGGTTTACATTATAATACGTGTTACTGATATATGGTTTACATTATAATACGTGTTACTGATATATGGTTTACATTATAATACGGTTACTGATATATGGTTTTACATTATAATACGTGTTACTGATATATGGTTTACAATATAATAAGTGTTGCTGATATATGGTTTACAATATAATACGTGTTACTGATATATGGTTTATAATATATTTATTGGCATTTGCATTTAAAAATGATAAGTACAATCTCAATGAAAAAAGGGAAACGTGTGATAACACACTGAAAGAAATTAATCCCTTTAAACCAAACGGTAACAACACAATAAAAATACGTGTTACTGATATATGGTTTACAATATAATAAGTGTTACTGATATATGGTTTACAATATAATACGTGTTACTTATATATGGTTTACAATATAATAAGTGTTACTGATATATGGTTTACAATATAATAAGTGTTACTGATATATGGTTTACAATATAATACGTGTTACTGATATATGGTTTACAATATAATAAGTGTTACTGATATATGGTTTACAATATAATACGTGTTACTGATATATGGTTTACAATATAATACGTGTTACTGATATATGGTTATATATGGTTTACAATATAATACGTGTTACTGATATATGGTTTACAATATAATACGTGTTACTGATACATGGTTTACAATATAATACGGTTACTGATATATGGTTTACAATATAATACGTGTTACAGATATATGGTTTAAAATATAATAAGTGTTACTGATATATGGTTTACAATATAATACGTGTTACTGATATATGGTTTACAATATAATAAGTGTTACTGATATATGGTTTACAATATAATACGTGTTACTGACATATGGTTTACAATATAACACGTGTTACTGATATATGGTTTACAATATAATAAGTGTTAATGATATATGGTTTACAATATAATAAGTGTTACTGATATATTTTATACAATATAATAAGTGTTACTGATATATGGTTTACAATATAATAAGTGTTACTGATATATGGTTTACAATATAATACGTGTTACTGATATATGGTTTACAATATAATACTTGTTACTGATATATGGTTATATATGGTTTACAATATAATACGTGTTACTGATATATGGTTTACAATATAGCACGTGTTACTGATACATGGTTTACAATATAATACGGTTACTGATATATGGTTTACAATATAATAAGTGTTACTCACATATGGTTTACAATATAATACTTGTTACTGATATATGGTTTACAATATAATACGGTTACTGATATATGGTTTACAATATAATACGTGTTACTGATATATGGTTTACATTATAATACGTGTTACTGATATATGGTTTACATTATAATACCTGTTACTGATATACGGTTTACAATATAATACGCGTTACTGATACATGGTTTACAATATAATACGTTTACTGATATATGGTTTACAATATAATAAGTGTTACTCATATATGGTTTACAATATAATACGGTTACTGATATATGGTTTACAATATAATACGTGTTACTGATATATGGTTTACAATATAATAAGTGTTACTGATATATGGTTTACAATATAATAAGTGTTACTGATATATGTTTTACAATATAATAAGTGTTACTGATATATGGTTTACAATATAATAAGTGTTACTGATATATGGTTTACAATATAATACGTGTTACTGACATATGGTTTACATTATAATACGTGTTACTGATATATGGTTTACAATATAATACGTGTTACTGATATATGGTTTACATTATAATACGTGTTACTGATATATGGTTTACATTATAATACGTGTTACTGATATATGGTTTACAATATAATACGTGTTACTGATATATGGTTTACATTATAATACGTGTTACTGATATATGGTTTACAATATAATACGTTTTACTGATATATGGTTTACAATATAATACGGTTACTGATATATGGTTTACATTATAATACGTGTTACTGATATATGGTTTACATTATAATACGTGTTACTGATATATATCGTTTACATTATAATACTTGTTACTGATATATGGTTTACAATATAATACGGTTACTGATATATGGTTTACAATATAATACGGTTACTGATATATGGTTTACAATATAATACGTGTTACTGATATATGGTTTACAATATAATACGTGTTACTGATATATGGTTTACAATATAATACGGTTACTGATATATGGTTTACATTATAATACGTGTTACTGATATATGGGTTACAATATAATACGTGTTACTGATATATGGTTTACAATATAATACGGTTACTGATATATGGTTTACATTATAAGACGTGTTACTGATATACGGTTTACATTATAATACGTGTTACTGATATATATCGTTTACATTATAATACTTGTTACTGATATATGGTTTACAATATAATACGGTTACTGATATATGGTTTACAATATAATACGTGTTACTGATATATGGTTTACAATATAATACGGTTACTGATATATGGTTTACAATATAATACGGTTACTGATATATGGTTTTACATTATAATACGTGTTACTGACATATATCGTTTACATTATAATACGTGTTACTGACATATGGTTTACATTATAATACGTGTTACTGATATATGGTTTACATTATAATACGTGTTACTGATATATGGTTTACATTATAATACGTGTTACTGATATATGGTTTACAATATAATACGGTTACTGATATATGGTTTTACATTATAATACGTGTTACTGATATATGGTTTACAATATAATAAGTGTTGCTGATATATGGTTTACAATATAATACGTGTTACTGATATATGGTTTACAATATAATAAGTGTTGCTGATATATGGTTTACATTATAATACGTGTTACTGATATATATCGTTTACATTATAATACGTGTTACTGATATATGGTTTACAATATAATACGGTTACTGATATATGGTTTTACATTATAATACGTGTTACTGATATATGGTTTACAATATAATAAGTGTTGCTGATATATGGTTTACAATATAACACGTGTTACTGATATATGGTTTAAAATATAGTAAGTGTTGCTGATATATGGTTTACATTATAATACGTGTTACTGATATATATCGTTTACATTATAATACGTGTTACTGATATATGGTTTACAATATAATACGGTTACTGATATATGGTTTTACATTATAATACGTGTTACTGATATATGGTTTACAATATAATAAGTGTTGCTGATATATGGTTTACAATATAATACGTGTTACTGATATATGGTTTACAATATAATAAGTGTTGCTGATATATGGTTTACATTATAATACGTGTTACTGATATATGGTTTACATTATAATACGTGTTACTGATATATATCGTTTACATTATAATACTTGTTACTGATATATGGTTTACAATATAATACGGTTACTGATATATGGTTTACAATATAATACGGTTACTGATATATGGTTTACAATATAATACGTGTTACTGATATATGGTTTACAATATAATAAGTGTTGCTGATATATGGTTTTACTTTATAATACGTGTTACTGATATATGGTTTACAATATAATAAGTGTTGCTGATATATGGTTTACATTATAATACGTGTTACTGATATATGGTTTACATTATAATACGTGTTACTGATATATGGTTTACATTATAATACGTGTTACTGATATATGGTTTACATTATAATACGGTTACTGATATATGGTTTTACATTATAATACGTGTTACTGATATATGGTTTACAATATAATAAGTGTTGCTGATATATGGTTTACAATATAATACGTGTTACTGATATATGGTTTATAATATATTTATTGGCATTTGCATTTAAAAATGATAAGTACAATCTCAATGAAAAAAGGGAAACGTGTGATAACACACTGAAAGAAATTAATCCCTTTAAACCAAACGGTAACAACACAATAAAAATACGTGTTACTGATATATGGTTTACAATATAATAAGTGTTACTGATATATGGTTTACAATATAATACGTGTTACTGATATATGGTTTACAATATAATAAGTGTTACTGATATATGGTTTACAATATAATAAGTGTTACTGATATATGGTTTACAATATAATACGTGTTACTGATATATGGTTTACAATATAATAAGTGTTACTGATATATGGTTTACAATATAATACGTGTTACTGATATATGGTTTACAATATAATACGTGTTACTGATATATGGTTATATATGGTTTACAATATAATACGTGTTACTGATATATGGTTTACAATATAATACGTGTTACTGATACATGGTTTACAATATAATACGGTTACTGATATATGGTTTACAATATAATACGTGTTACAGATATATGGTTTAAAATATAATAAGTGTTACTGATATATGGTTTACAATATAATACGTGTTACTGATATATGGTTTACAATATAATAAGTGTTACTGATATATGGTTTACAATATAATACGTGTTACTGACATATGGTTTACAATATAACACGTGTTACTGATATATGGTTTACAATATAATAAGTGTTAATGATATATGGTTTACAATATAATAAGTGTTACTGATATATAGTTTACAATATAATAAGTGTTACTGATATATGGTTTACAATATAATAAGTGTTACTGATATATGGTTTACAATATAATACGTGTTACTGATATATGGTTTACAATATAATACTTGTTACTGATATATGGTTATATATGGTTTACAATATAATACGTGTTACTGATATATGGTTTACAATATAGCACGTGTTACTGATACATGGTTTACAATATAATACGGTTACTGATATATGGTTTACAATATAATAAGTGTTACTCACATATGGTTTACAATATAATACTTGTTACTGATATATGGTTTACAATATAATACGGTTACTGATATATGGTTTACAATATAATACGTGTTACTGATATATGGTTTACATTATAATACGTGTTACTGATATATGGTTTACATTATAATACCTGTTACTGATATACGGTTTACAATATAATACGCGTTACTGATACATGGTTTACAATATAATACGTTTACTGATATATGGTTTACAATATAATAAGTGTTACTCATATATGGTTTACAATATAATACGGTTACTGATATATGGTTTACAATATAATACGTGTTACTGATATATGGTTTACAATATAATAAGTGTTACTGATATATGGTTTACAATATAATAAGTGTTACTGATATATGTTTTACAATATAATAAGTGTTACTGATATATGGTTTACAATATAATAAGTGTTACTGATATATGGTTTACAATATAATACGTGTTACTGACATATGGTTTACATTATAATACGTGTTACTGATATATGGTTTACAATATAATACGTGTTACTGATATATGGTTTACATTATAATACGTGTTACTGATATATGGTTTACATTATAATACGTGTTACTGATATATGTTTTACAATATAATAAGTGTTACTGATATATGGTTTACAATATAATAAGTGTTACTGATATATGGTTTACAATATAATACGTGTTACTGACATATGGTTTACATTATAATACGTGTTACTGATATATGGTTTACAATATAATACGTGTTACTGATATATGGTTTACATTATAATACGTGTTACTGATATATGGTTTACATTATAATACGTGTTACTGATATATGGTTTACAATATAATACGGTTACTGATATATGCTTTACATTATAATACGTGTTACTGATATATGGTTTACATTATAATACGTGTTACTGATATATGTTTTACAATATAATAAGTGTTACTGATATATGGTTTACAATATAATAAGTGTTACTGATATATGGTTTACAATATAATACGTGTTACTGATATATGGTTTACATTATAATACGTGTTACTGATATATGGTTTACATTATAATACGTGTTACTGATATATGGTTTACAATATAATACGTGTTACTGATATATGGTTTACATTATAATACGTGTTACTGATATATGGTTTACATTATAATACGTGTTACTGATATATGGTTTACAATATAATACGTGTTACTGATATATGGTTTACATTATAATACGTGTTACTGATATATGGTTTACAATATAATACGGTTACTGATATATGGTTTACAATATAATACGGTTACTGATATATGGTTTACAATATAATACGTGTTACTGATATATGGTTTACAATATAATACGTGTTACTGATATATGGTTTACAATATAATACGGTTACTGATATATGGTTTACATTATAATACGTGTTACTGATATATGGGTTACAATATAATACGTGTTACTGATATATGGTTTACAATATAATACGGTTACTGATATATGGTTTACATTATAAGACGTGTTACTGATATACGGTTTACATTATAATACGTGTTACTGATATATATCGTTTACATTTTAATACTTGTTACTGATATATGGTTTACAATATAATACGGTTACTGATATATGGTTTACAATATAATACGTGTTACTGATATATGGTTTACAATATAATACGGTTACTGATATATGGTTTACAATATAATACGGTTACTGATATATGGTTTTACATTATAATACGTGTTACTGACATATATCGTTTACATTATAATACGTGTTACTGACATATGGTTTACATTATAATACGTGTTACTGATATATGGTTTACATTATAATACGTGTTACTGATATATGGTTTACATTATAATACGTGTTACTGATATATGGTTTACAATATAATACGGTTACTGATATATGGTTTTACATTATAATACGTGTTACTGATATATGGTTTACAATATAATAAGTGTTGCTGATATATGGTTTACAATATAATACGTGTTACTGATATATGGTTTACAATATAATAAGTGTTGCTGATATATGGTTTACATTATAATACGTGTTACTGATATATATCGTTTACATTATAATACGTGTTACTGATATATGGTTTACAATATAATACGGTTACTGATATATGGTTTTACATTATAATACGTGTTACTGATATATGGTTTACAATATAATAAGTGTTGCTGATATATGGTTTACAATATAACACGTGTTACTGATATATGGTTTAAAATATAGTAAGTGTTGCTGATATATGGTTTACATTATAATACGTGTTACTGATATATATCGTTTACATTATAATACGTGTTACTGATATATGGTTTACAATATAATACGGTTACTGATATATGGTTTTACATTATAATACGTGTTACTGATATATGGTTTACAATATAATAAGTGTTGCTGATATATGGTTTACAATATAATACGTGTTACTGATATATGGTTTACAATATAATAAGTGTTGCTGATATATGGTTTACATTATAATACGTGTTACTGATATATGGTTTACATTATAATACGTGTTACTGATATATATCGTTTACATTATAATACTTGTTACTGATATATGGTTTACAATATAATACGGTTACAGATATATGGTTTACAATATAATACGGTTACTGATATATGGTTTACAATATAATACGTGTTACTGATATATGGTTTACAATATAATAAGTGTTGCTGATATATGGTTTTACTTTATAATACGTGTTACTGATATATGGTTTACAATATAATAAGTGTTGCTGATATATGGTTTACATTATAATACGTGTTACTGATATATGGTTTACATTATAATACGTGTTACTGATATATGGTTTACATTATAATACGTGTTACTGATATATGGTTTACATTATAATACGGTTACTGATATATGGTTTTACATTATAATACGTGTTACTGATATATGGTTTACAATATAATAAGTGTTGCTGATATATGGTTTACAATATAATACGTGTTACTGATATATGGTTTATAATATATTTATTGGCATTTGCATTTAAAAATGATAAGTACAATCTCAATGAAAAAAGGGAAACGTGTGATAACACACTGAAAGAAATTAATCCCTTTAAACCAAACGGTAACAACACAATAAAAATACGTGTTACTGATATATGGTTTACAATATAATAAGTGTTACTGATATATGGTTTACAATATAATACGTGTTACTTATATATGGTTTACAATATAATAAGTGTTACTGATATATGGTTTACAATATAATAAGTGTTACTGATATATGGTTTACAATATAATACGTGTTACTGATATATGGTTTACAATATAATAAGTGTTACTGATATATGGTTTACAATATAATACGTGTTACTGATATATGGTTTACAATATAATACGTGTTACTGATATATGGTTATATATGGTTTACAATATAATACGTGTTACTGATATATGGTTTACAATATAATACGTGTTACTGATACATGGTTTACAATATAATACGGTTACTGATATATGGTTTACAATATAATACGTGTTACAGATATATGGTTTAAAATATAATAAGTGTTACTGATATATGGTTTACAATATAATACGTGTTACTGATATATGGTTTACAATATAATAAGTGTTACTGATATATGGTTTACAATATAATACGTGTTACTGACATATGGTTTACAATATAACACGTGTTACTGATATATGGTTTACAATATAATAAGTGTTAATGATATATGGTTTACAATATAATAAGTGTTACTGATATATAGTTTACAATATAATAAGTGTTACTGATATATGGTTTACAATATAATAAGTGTTACTGATATATGGTTTACAATATAATACGTGTTACTGATATATGGTTTACAATATAATACTTGTTACTGATATATGGTTATATATGGTTTACAATATAATACGTGTTACTGATATATGGTTTACAATATAGCACGTGTTACTGATACATGGTTTACAATATAATACGGTTACTGATATATGGTTTACAATATAATAAGTGTTACTCACATATGGTTTACAATATAATACTTGTTACTGATATATGGTTTACAATATAATACGGTTACTGATATATGGTTTACAATATAATACGTGTTACTGATATATGGTTTACATTATAATACGTGTTACTGATATATGGTTTACATTATAATACCTGTTACTGATATACGGTTTACAATATAATACGCGTTACTGATACATGGTTTACAATATAATACGTTTACTGATATATGGTTTACAATATAATAAGTGTTACTCATATATGGTTTACAATATAATACGGTTACTGATATATGGTTTACAATATAATACGTGTTACTGATATATGGTTTACAATATAATAAGTGTTACTGATATATGGTTTACAATATAATAAGTGTTACTGATATATGTTTTACAATATAATAAGTGTTACTGATATATGGTTTACAATATAATAAGTGTTACTGATATATGGTTTACAATATAATACGTGTTACTGACATATGGTTTACATTATAATACGTGTTACTGATATATGGTTTACAATATAATACGTGTTACTGATATATGGTTTACATTATAATACGTGTTACTGATATATGGTTTACATTATAATACGTGTTACTGATATATGTTTTACAATATAATAAGTGTTACTGATATATGGTTTACAATATAATAAGTGTTACTGATATATGGTTTACAATATAATACGTGTTACTGACATATGGTTTACATTATAATACGTGTTACTGATATATGGTTTACAATATAATACGTGTTACTGATATATGGTTTACATTATAATACGTGTTACTGATATATGGTTTACATTATAATACGTGTTACTGATATATGGTTTACAATATAATACGGTTACTGATATATGCTTTACATTATAATACGTGTTACTGATATATGGTTTACATTATAATACGTGTTACTGATATATGTTTTACAATATAATAAGTGTTACTGATATATGGTTTACAATATAATAAGTGTTACTGATATATGGTTTACAATATAATACGTGTTACTGATATATGGTTTACATTATAATACGTGTTACTGATATATGGTTTACATTATAATACGTGTTACTGATATATGGTTTACAATATAATACGTGTTACTGATATATGGTTTACATTATAATACGTGTTACTGATATATGGTTTACATTATAATACGTGTTACTGATATATGGTTTACAATATAATACGTGTTACTGATATATGGTTTACATTATAATACGTGTTACTGATATATGGTTTACATTATAATACGTTTTACTGATATATGGTTTACAATATAATACGGTTACTGATATATGGTTTACATTATAATACGTGTTACTGATATATGGTTTACATTATAATACGTGTTACTGATATATATCGTTTACATTATAATACTTGTTACTGATATATGGTTTACAATATAATACGGTTACTGGTATATGGTTTACAATATAATACGGTTACTGATATATGGTTTACAATATAATACGTGTTACTGATATATGGTTTACAATATAATACGTGTTACTGATATATGGTTTACAATATAATACGGTTACTGATATATGGTTTACATTATAATACGTGTTACTGATATATGGGTTACAATATAATACGTGTTACTGATATATGGTTTACAATATAATACGGTTACTGATATATGGTTTACATTATAAGACGTGTTACTGATATATGGTTTACATTATAATACGTGTTACTGATATATATCGTTTACATTATAATACTTGTTACTGATATATGGTTTACAATATAATACGGTTACTGATATATGGTTTACAATATAATACGTGTTACTGATATATGGTTTACAATATAATACGGTTACTGATATATGGTTTACAATATAATACGGTTACTGATATATGGTTTTACATTATAATACGTGTTACTGATATATATCGTTTACATTATAATACGTGTTATTGATATATGGTTTACATTATAATACGTGTTACTGATATATGGTTTACATTATAATACGTGTTACTGATATATGGTTTACATTATAATACGTGTTACTGATATATGGTTTACAATATAATACGGTTACTGATATATGGTTTTACATTATAATACGTGTTACTGATATATGGTTTACAATATAATAAGTGTTGCTGATATATGGTTTACAATATAATACGTGTTACTGATATATGGTTTACAATATAATAAGTGTTGCTGATATATGGTTTACATTATAATACGTGTTACTGATATATGGTTTACAATATAACACGTGTTACTGATATATGGTTTAAAATATAGTAAGTGTTGCTGATATATGGTTTACATTATAATACGTGTTACTGATATATATCGTTTACATTATAATACGTGTTACTGATATATGGTTTACAATATAATACGGTTACTGATATATGGTTTTACATTATAATACGTGTTACTGATATATGGTTTACAATATAATAAGTGTTGCTGATATATGGTTTACAATATAATACGTGTTACTGATATATGGTTTACAATATAATAAGTGTTGCTGATATATGGTTTACATTATAATACGTGTTACTGATATATGGTTTACATTATAATACGTGTTACTGATATATATCGTTTACATTATAATACTTGTTACTGATATATGGTTTACAATATAATACGGTTACTGATATATGGTTTACAATATAATACGGTTACTGATATATGGTTTACAATATAATACGTGTTACTGATATATGGTTTACAATATAATAAGTGTTGCTGATATATGGTTTTAATTTATAATACGTGTTACTGATATATGGTTTACAATATAATAAGTGTTGCTGATATATGGTTTACATTATAATACGTGTTACTGATATATGGTTTACATTATAATACGTGTTACTGATATATGGTTTACATTATAATACGTGTTACTGATATATGGTTTACATTATAATACGGTTACTGATATATGGTTTTACATTATAATACGTGTTACTGATATATGGTTTACAATATAATAAGTGTTGCTGATATATGGTTTACAATATAATACGTGTTACTGATATATGGTTTATAATATATTTATTGGCATTTGCATTTAAAAATGATAAGTACAATCTCAATGAAAAAAGGGAAACGTGTGATAACACACTGAAAGAAATTAATCCCTTTAAACCAAACGGTAACAACACAATAAAAATACGTGTTACTGATATATGGTTTACAATATAATAAGTGTTACTGATATATGGTTTACAACATAATACGTGTTACTGATATATGGTTTACAATATAATAAGTGTTACTGATATATGGTTTACAATATAATAAGTGTTACTGATATATGGTTTACAATATAATACGTGTTACTGATATATGGTTTACAATATAATAAGTGTTACTGATATATGGTTTACAATATAATACGTGTTACTGATATATGGTTTACAATATAATACGTGTTACTGATATATGGTTATATATGGTTTACAATATAATACGTGTTACTGATATATGGTTTACAATATAATACGTGTTACTGATACATGGTTTACAATATAATACGGTTACTGATATATGGTTTACAATATAATACGTGTTACAGATATATGGTTTAAAATATAATAAGTGTTACTGATATATGGTTTACAATATAATACGTGTTACTGATATATGGTTTACAATATAATAAGTGTTACTGATATATGGTTTACAATATAATACGTGTTACTGACATATGGTTTACAATATAACACGTGTTACTGATATATGGTTTACAATATAATAAGTGTTAATGATATATGGTTTACAATATAATAAGTGTTACTGATATATAGTTTACAATATAATAAGTGTTACTGATATATGGTTTACAATATAATAAGTGTTACTGATATATGGTTTACAATATAATACGGTTACTGATATATGGTTTACAATATAATACGTGTTACTGATATATGGTTTACATTATAATACGTGTTACTGATATATGGTTTACATTATAATACCTGTTACTGATATACGGTTTACAATATAATACGCGTTACTGATACATGGTTTACAATATAATACGGTTACTGATATATGGTTTACAATATAATAAGTGTTACTCATATATGGTTTACAATATAATACGGTTACTGATATATGGTTTACAATATAATACGTGTTACTGATATATGGTTTACAATATAATAAGTGTTACTGATATATGGTTTACAATATAATAAGTGTTACTGATATATGTTTTACAATATAATAAGTGTTACTGATATATGGTTTACAATATAATAAGTGTTACTGATATATGGTTTACAATATAATACGTGTTACTGACATATGGTTTACATTATAATACGTGTTACTGATATATGGTTTACAATATAATACGTGTTACTGATATATGGTTTACAATATAATACGTGTTACTGACATATGGTTTACATTATAATACGTGTTACTGATATATGGTTTACAATATAATACGTGTTACTGATATATGGTTTACATTATAATACGTGTTACTGATATATGGTTTACATTATAATACGTGTTACTGATATATGGTTTACAATATAATACGGTTACTGATATATGCTTTACATTATAATACGTGTTACTGATATATGGTTTACATTATAATACGTGTTACTGATATATGTTTTACAATATAATAAGTGTTACTGATATATCGTTTACAATATAATAAGTGTTACTGATATATGGTTTACAATATACTACGTGTTACTGATATATGGTTTACATTATAATACGTGTTACTGATATATGGTTTACATTATAATACGTGTTACTGATATATGGTTTACAATATAATACGTGTTACTGATATATGGTTTACATTATAATACGTGTTACTGATATATGGTTTACATTATAATACGTGTTACTGATATATGGTTTACAATATAATACGTGTTACTGATATATGGTTTACATTATAATACGTGTTACTGATATATGGTTTACAATATAATACGTTTTACTGATATATGGTTTACAATATAATACGGTTACTGATATATGGTTTACATTATAATACGTGTTACTGATATATGGTTTACATTATAATACGTGTTACTGATATATATCGTTTACATTATAATACTTGTTACTGATATATGGTTTACAATATAATACGGTTACTGATATATGATTTACAATATAATACGGTTACTGATATATGGTTTACAATATAATACGTGTTACTGATATATGGTTTACAATATAATACGTGTTACTGATATATGGTTTACAATATAATACGGTTACTGATATGTGGTTTACATTATAATACGTGTTACTGATATATGGGTTACAATATAATACGTGTTACTGATATATGGTTTACAATATAATACGGTTACTGATATATGGTTTACATTATAAGACGTGTTACTGATATATGGTTTACATTATAATACGTGTTACTGATATATATCGTTTACATTATAATACTTGTTACTGATATATGGTTTACAATATAATACGGTTACTGATATATGGTTTACAATATAATACGTGTTACTGATATATGGTTTACAATATAATACGGTTACTGATATATGGTTTACAATATAATACGGTTACTGATATATGGTTTTACATTATAATACGTGTTACTGATATATATCGTTTACATTATAATACGTGTTACTGATATATGGTTTACATTATAATACGTGTTACTGATATATGGTTTACATTATAATACGTGTTACTGATATATGGTTTACATTATAATACGTGTTACTGATATATGGTTTACAATATAATACGGTTACTGATATATGGTTTTACATTATAATACGTGTTACTGATATATGGTTTACAATATAATAAGTGTTGCTGATATATGGTTTACAATATAACACGTGTTACTGATATATGGTTTAAAATATAGTAAGTGTTGCTGATATATGGTTTACATTATAATACGTGTTACTGATATATATCGTTTACATTATAATACGTGTTACTGATATATGGTTTACAATATAATACGGTTACTGATATATGGTTTTACATTATAATACGTGTTACTGATATATGGTTTACAATATAATAAGTGTTGCTGATATATGGTTTACAATATAATACGTGTTACTGATATATGGTTTACAATATAATAAGTGTTGCTGATATATGGTTTACATTATAATACGTGTTACTGATATATGGTTTACATTATAATACGTGTTACTGATATATATCGTTTACATTATAATACTTGTTACTGATATATGGTTTACAATATAATAAGTGTTGCTGATATATGGTTTACAATATAATACGTGTTACTGATATATGGTTTACAATATATTTATTGGCATTTGCATTTAAAAATGATAAGTACAATCTCAATGAAAAAAGGGAAACGTGTGATAACACACTGAAAGAAATTAATCCCTTTAAACTAAACGGTAACAACACAATAAAAATACGTGTTACTGATATATGGTTTACAATATAATAAGTGTTACTGATATATGGTTTACAATATAATACGTGTTACTGATATATGGTTTACAATATAATAAGTGTTACTGATATATGGTTTACAATATAATAAGTGTTACTGATATATGGTTTACAATATAATACGTGTTACTGATATATGGTTTACAATATAATAAGTGTTACTGATATATGGTTTACAATATAATACGTGTTACTGATATATGGTTTACAATATAATACGTGTTACTGATATATGGTTATATATGGTTTACAATATAATACGTGTTACTGATATATGGTTTACAATATAATACGTGTTACTGATACATGGTTTACAATATAATACGGTTACTGATATATGGTTTACAATATAATACGTGTTACAGATATATGGTTTAAAATATAATAAGTGTTACTGATATATGGTTTACAATATAATACGTGTTACTGATATATGGTTTACAATATAATAAGTGTTACTGATATATGGTTTACAATATAATACGTGTTACTGACATATGGTTTACAATATAACACGTGTTACTGATATATGGTTTACAATATAATAAGTGTTAATGATATATGGTTTACAATATAATAAGTGTTACTGATATATAGTTTACAATATAATAAGTGTTACTGATATATGGTTTACAATATAATAAGTGTTACTGATATATGGTTTACAATATAATACGTGTTACTGATATATGGTTTACAATATAATACTTGTTACTGATATATGGTTATATATGGTTTACAATATAATACGTGTTACTGATATATGGTTTACAATATAGCACGTGTTACTGATACATGGTTTACAATATAATACGGTTACTGATATATGGTTTACAATATAATAAGTGTTACTCACATATGGTTTACAATATAATACTTGTTACTGATATATGGTTTACAATATAATACGGTTACTGATATATGGTTTACAATATAATACGTGTTACTGATATATGGTTTACATTATAATACGTGTTACTGATATATGGTTTACATTATAATACCTGTTACTGATATACGGTTTACAATATAATACGCGTTACTGATACATGGTTTACAATATAATACGGTTACTGATATATGGTTTACAATATAATAAGTGTTACTCATATATGGTTTACAATATAATACGGTTACTGATATATGGTTTACAATATAATACGTGTTACTGATATATGGTTTACAATATAATAAGTGTTACTGATATATGGTTTACAATATAATAAGTGTTACTGATATATGTTTTACAATATAATAAGTGTTACTGATATATGGTTTACAATATAATAAGTGTTACTGATATATGGTTTACAATATAATACGTGTTACTGACATATGGTTTACATTATAATACGTGTTACTGATATATG
Source organism: Magicicada septendecula (assembly GCA_034769895.1). NCBI lineage: Eukaryota > Metazoa > Arthropoda > Insecta > Hemiptera > Cicadidae > Magicicada > Magicicada septendecula. Next base: position 148,354,222 of record CM068372.1, read on the forward strand.
GTTTACAATATAATACGTGTTACTGATATATGGTTTACATTATAATACGTGTTACTGATATATGGTTTACATTATAATACGTGTTACTGATATATGTTTTACAATATAATAAGTGTTACTGATATATGGTTTACAATATAATAAGTGTTACTGATATATGGTTTACAATATAATACGTGTTACTGACATATGGTTTACATTATAATACGTGTTACTGATATATGGTTTACAATATAATACGTGTTACTGATATATGGTTTACATTATAATACGTGTTACTGATATATGGTTTACATTATAATACGTGTTACTGATATATGGTTTACAATATAATACGGTTACTGATATATGCTTTACATTATAATACGTGTTACTGATATATGGTTTACATTATAATACGTGTTACTGATATATGTTTTACAATATAATAAGTGTTACTGATATATGGTTTACAATATAATAAGTGTTACTGATATATGGTTTACAATATAATACGTGTTACTGATATATGGTTTACATTATAATACGTGTTACTGATATATGGTTTACATTATAATACGTGTTACTGATATATGTTTTACAATATAATACGTGTTACTGATATATGGTTTACATTATAATACGTGTTACTGATATATGGTTTACATTATAATACGTGTTACTGATATATGGTTTACAATATAATACGTGTTACTGATATATATCGTTTACATTATAATACGTGTTACTGATATATATCGTTTACATTATAATACGTGTTACTGATATATGGTTTACATTATAATACGTGTTACTGATATATGGTTTACATTATAATACGTGTTACTGATATATGGTTTACATTATAATACGTGTTACTGATATATGGTTTACAATATAATACGGTTACTGATATATGGTTTTACATTATAATACGTGTTACTGATATATGGTTTACAATATAATAAGTGTTGCTGATATATGGTTTACAATATAATACGTGTTACTGATATATGGTTTACAATATAATAAGTTTTGCTGATATATGGTTTACATTATAATACGTGTTACTGATATATATCGTTTACATTATAATACGTGTTACTGATATATGGTTTACAATATAATACGGTTACTGATATATGGTTTTACATTATAATACGTGTTACTGATATATGGTTTACAATATAATAAGTGTTGCTGATATATGGTTTACAATATAATACGTGTTACTGATATATGGTTTAAAATATAGTAAGTGTTGCTGATATATGGTTTACATTATAATACGTGTTACTGATATATATCGTTTACATTATAATACGTGTTACTGATATATGGTTTACAATATAATACGGTTACTGATATATGGTTTTACATTATAATACGTGTTACTGATATATGGTTTACAATATAATAAGTGTTGCTGATATATGGTTTACAATATAATACGTGTTACTGATATATGGTTTACAATATAATAAGTGTTGCTGATATATGGTTTACATTATAATACGTGTTACTGATATATGGTTTACATTATAATACGTGTTACTGATATATATCGTTTACATTATAATACTTGTTACTGATATATGGTTTACAATATAATACGGTTACTGATATATGGTTTACAATATAATACGGTTACTGATATATGGTTTACAATATAATACGTGTTACTGATATATGGTTTACAATATAATACGTGTTACTGATATATGGTTTACAATATAATACTTGTTACTGATATATGGTTATATATGGTTTACAATATAATACGTGTTACTGATATATGGTTTACAATATAGCACGTGTTACTGATACATGGTTTACAATATAATACGGTTACTGATATATGGTTTACAATATAATAAGTGTTACTCACATATGGTTTACAATATAATACTTGTTACTGATATATGGTTTACAATATAATACGGTTACTGATATATGGTTTACAATATAATACGTGTTACTGATATATGGTTTACATTATAATACGTGTTACTGATATATGGTTTACATTATAATACCTGTTACTGATATACGGTTTACAATATAATACGCGTTACTGATACATGGTTTACAATATAATACGGTTACTGATATATGGTTTACAATATAATAAGTGTTACTCATATATGGTTTACAATATAATACGGTTACTGATATATGGTTTACAATATAATACGTGTTACTGATATATGGTTTACAATATAATAAGTGTTACTGATATATGGTTTACAATATAATAAGTGTTACTGATATATGTTTTACAATATAATAAGTGTTACTGATATATGGTTTACAATATAATAAGTGTTACTGATATATGGTTTACAATATAATACGTGTTACTGACATATGGTTTACATTATAATACGTGTTACTGATATATGGTTTACAATATAATACGTGTTACTGATATATGGTTTACATTATAATACGTGTTACTGATATATGGTTTACATTATAATACGTGTTACTGATATATGTTTTACAATATAATAAGTGTTACTGATATATGGTTTACAATATAATAAGTGTTACTGATATATGGTTTACAATATAATACGTGTTACTGACATATGGTTTACATTATAATACGTGTTACTGATATATGGTTTACAATATAATACGTGTTACTGATATATGGTTTACATTATAATACGTGTTACTGATATATGGTTTACATTATAATACGTGTTACTGATATATGGTTTACAATATAATACGGTTACTGATATATGCTTTACATTATAATACGTGTTACTGATATATGGTTTACATTATAATACGTGTTACTGATATATGTTTTACAATATAATAAGTGTTACTGATATATGGTTTACAATATAATAAGTGTTACTGATATATGGTTTACAATATAATACGTGTTACTGATATATGGTTTACATTATAATACGTGTTACTGATATATGGTTTACATTATAATACGTGTTACTGATATATGTTTTACAATATAATACGTGTTACTGATATATGGTTTACATTATAATACGTGTTACTGATATATGGTTTACATTATAATACGTGTTACTGATATATGGTTTACAATATAATACGTGTTACTGATATATATCGTTTACATTATAATACGTGTTACTGATATATATCGTTTACATTATAATACGTGTTACTGATATATGGTTTACATTATAATACGTGTTACTGATATATGGTTTACATTATAATACGTGTTACTGATATATGGTTTACATTATAATACGTGTTACTGATATATGGTTTACAATATAATACGGTTACTGATATATGGTTTTACATTATAATACGTGTTACTGATATATGGTTTACAATATAATAAGTGTTGCTGATATATGGTTTACAATATAATACGTGTTACTGATATATGGTTTACAATATAATAAGTTTTGCTGATATATGGTTTACATTATAATACGTGTTACTGATATATATCGTTTACATTATAATACGTGTTACTGATATATGGTTTACAATATAATACGGTTACTGATATATGGTTTTACATTATAATACGTGTTACTGATATATGGTTTACAATATAATAAGTGTTGCTGATATATGGTTTACAATATAATACGTGTTACTGATATATGGTTTAAAATATAGTAAGTGTTGCTGATATATGGTTTACATTATAATACGTGTTACTGATATATATCGTTTACATTATAATACGTGTTACTGATATATGGTTTACAATATAATACGGTTACTGATATATGGTTTTACATTATAATACGTGTTACTGATATATGGTTTACAATATAATAAGTGTTGCTGATATATGGTTTACAATATAATACGTGTTACTGATATATGGTTTACAATATAATAAGTGTTGCTGATATATGGTTTACATTATAATACGTGTTACTGATATATGGTTTACATTATAATACGTGTTACTGATATATATCGTTTACATTATAATACTTGTTACTGATATATGGTTTACAATATAATACGGTTACTGATATATGGTTTACAATATAATACGGTTACTGATATATGGTTTACAATATAATACGTGTTACTGATATATGGTTTACAATATAATAAGTGTTGCTGATATATGGTTTTACATTATAATACGTGTTACTGATATATGGTTTACAATATAATAAGTGTTGCTGATATATGGTTTACATTATAATACGTGTTACTGATATATGGTTTACATTATAATACGTGTTACTGATATATGGTTTACATTATAATACGTGTTACTGATATATGGTTTACATTATAATACGGTTACTGATATATGGTTTTACATTATAATACGTGTTACTGATATATGGTTTACAATATAATAAGTGTTGCTGATATATGGTTTACAATATAATACGTGTTACTGATATATGGTTTACAATATATTTATTGGCATTTGCATTTAAAAATGATAAGTACAATCTCAATGAAAAAAGGGAAACTAAGAAATTTTGTTACTTCGAAAATGATACACTGTTTAAAAATGTTATAGAGTTTAATGTATGTCTGCCTTGACTTTTTGGCCGTTTCATTAACAAATTCTTCCGGGATCACTGAATTGATTTTCCTATATTTCATACTTCAAACGTGTACGCAAATGCTGTGTAAAAACCTGTTTGTATATTTTTAAAAAATTACTACTTAATTAGCGTACACAGCTCAAAAAATAATAAAGTAGACTACAAATTAAGACATTAACAAAATTCCTCCTCAACATTTTTCGACCCTTTGGGGGAGGTTCCGGTCCCGTTCGCCTTCTCCCTCGTAAATACACCCCTGTCTGTCACTAGACTGATAGACTGGTGAAGTTTATGTTATTTGTAATTTTCAATTTTTTTTTACAATTATTCGCGTAGAATACGTCTGTCCAGTCGTTTCTTGAACTCGAAACACTAAGTTCTCAAAAATTAAACTAGTGATACCAAAGTCCCGTTTTTCAAATTTAGACATTTCTTCGGTATTTTACAATAACCGGAACAAAACTGTAGTACGATAGTAGCCTATACAAAGCGTTTATGTACATTCTCTGCATTCTCTGTCTGTGGCACTACGTTATCTCTGTGTAAATCGGCATCGTGGTCGGACGTAGTTAACAACATCGGTGCTTAAACCCCGCGTAGACAGATGCGGCTTCCCCTATGTGCACTGCAACGCGTCTGGCTCATTGTTTTATTACCATTAATTGAAGGCATTCGTTTCATTAATTAAATCTTCAAACCGCTTCTAGTTCAACTCAGCATATTCGTAAGCGCTTCCAAGCGCATCGTACCACCATTGTTAACGCTATCGACAAAAACGATCAAGCCTAGTAGTAGACTTGAAGTAGGCTAGTAGCAGAAACTCCTACTCCTCCCCTTCCTCCTCCTTATACTACTGCTACTACTACTACTACTACTACTACTACTACTACTACTACTACTACTACTACTACTACTACTACTACTACTATTACTACTCTACAATAGTAATAATCACAATAATAATATAACGATAATACGAATAAAGATAAAATTGTAATAATTATTCCATTGTTATATTATTATCATTATTATCACTCTGTGGTTTCTTATTTTGTGGCCAGAATGCATACTGGTTATAATGCGCCACTAATACGGTGTACGCTTTGCGACTGTCATAGGGTCGGCTCAAGGACCCCAACCGTTCCCCTAAGCTGGAGGTGAATAAATCTAATGAAACCAAAACACAGCGGTTTACAAGATGGATGAATAAATGATACTGGTTAAGAAGTTTTATAGTACGATAAACTACATAAGATTTGCTCTAGGGAGGAAGAGAGTGGTGAGACAACAAAAGAGAGGGAGAGAGAGAGAGAGGGAGAGAGCGGAGGGGGATAGGTAGACAGACAGACAGGGAATGAGAGAGAGAGAGAGAGAGAGAGAGAGAGAGATTTAGCATAAATATTAAAAAGGTGTTTGCAGAAACTTGTGAAATGGCTCTTTTTACAGACACCTATCTGTTTTTAAAAGCAAAAATGAATACGTGGTACTCTCAGAATGTTACAAGCAGCTGGTTTGTATGAAAACCAATAACACTGAATAAGACGTGAACAGAAGCGATTCACTTCATAAAGTCATAACATGCACGTTTACACGGTTCAAAACTGCGAAACAACGCGCACTTGTAATTAAAGTTGCAACTGAGTTTATGGCCTAAAGAGATATCCCAGACTGCAATTATACACTGCAGGACTGTAAATATTTTCTGTTTTTACGTTCCCCGTTGATGGAATGCCTGTATTCGATAAAGGTCAAAGTTGAAAAAGCCGTAAAAAAACAGTCCCGCAAGAATTTTAATTGAATAGAAAGTAAGCACATTGGTTACGTTAGAGCAAACACACACTTATCTCAACAAATATCTTATTTGTTTACGACTGCAAGATTTATAGTTAGAACGTACTGCCACGCACTGTGGCCCAGTACTGTGGATCAGTGGCTGTCAGTCCCTGGGTACCTCCCACAACTTTGTAACAGGAAGGGCCCACTGTAAGTTTCATCTTCTCACTCTCTCTCTCTCTCTCTCTCTCTCTCTCTCTCTCTCTCTCTCTCTCTCTCTCTCTCACACACACACACACGCGCGCGCGCGGATGTATCCGCGCTATTTTATGAGCAAGCACGGGCAGACTTCTGAATGTCCACACGCTATTCAGTACTGAAGATGCAGAGCACGTGTCCTATAGGTGTCTGTGTTTTTAAGACGCCCGTGGCATGCTTAAGGACTTGCTGATTGCTGAAGGAGAGCTTATGACCACAAAGGCTCCTGGAAACCTTACGTTTGCTTCCTTAGATTGATGGGTTACAGTAAATGAACTTGTGCAACTGCATTGATGTTAGCTATTGCCGCGTCATGCGAACACTTTGTAAGAGCGTGTGAGTGAGAGAACAAGAGAAAGAAGGGAGAATGAGTATCTGTGAGGCGCGCACACTTCTCGACCATACCACAGTACTGACGGGAATATTTGAGACGAAGAAAACTGCTGAAAGTAATGAGGAAGAGAAAAACGTCTTGGTTGGGGCAGGTATTCCGTAGAAACTATATGCAGCTAAGGCTCATAGATGAAAAGGTAGAAGGAAATAGAGGACGGGAAAGAAGAAATGTTGCATTGCTTGATGACATCCAAACGGAAGGAGCTATAGTCAGATGAAAACATGCATAGGACCGAAAAAATGGAAAGCATTCAGTTTCTATCCTGTCGCAGACAATTTTACCAAGGAAGAATAAGGGAAACGAGAAGACAATAAGATCCAGAATTCCTTAACTCATTATAGCGTGACCAGAATACTTCCCCATCTTACTTACGGAAAAACTGGCTGATTTCTGGCTGACCATTTCCCCGCAAGGAGACAGTGATGGGTAGGAAACGGAATTCTTTGTCGGTGAGGACCCGACCTAAGTAAAATGTTGGTTTACCTGTGCAACTAAGTATTACCTCCTACGCAAAACAATACACACATCCGCGCGCGCGGACAAACACGACATTCATAAAAAAGTAATTGAAATAAAGCCAGGTAACAGATCGACTGCAAAATACATCCAAAGTTTCCAGATAAAAATAACTGATACACAAATTGATGAATCTCATTACGGTAGGTTACGATCAGAGTTTTGGAAACGAACAAATCGTGTTTCAGAGAATTGTAGGATTTGAATCATTTATGATCGACTTCAGAACTAAAACGTATACGACTTTACGTTGAAGAATTGATTGGTAAAATAGAGCTTAAAATTTAATACTGAATAATACACAGCGTTTCATAATACTACAGGATATCGGCCCTATATATTATAAATTGTATTAGTACAGAAAGTATACAATGTACGCGATAGATGCATTTTTTGCGTCAGACGCGAATGATGAAAGGGCGAAAATTTATTAGGAGTGTTAGCCTATATGGAACACGCGTATCACACGGAACGTGGGTTTTCTATGCAGTAAAATGCAAATTTCAATTAATAATTTTAGTATGTAAGAGTAAAAAAACACAACTGCTTTCGTATAATTGAAACGATATTCATTTATTCAGTACAATACGTATTTAAAACAGTATAGGCTATGTTCAGCAAATGATATAAAACAGTAGAAAATTAATAGAGAATTACGACAATTAAAATTTATATTTATATCTATATTACGCAGATTTTCATTTTAGTGTGATATCAAATTTCGAAACAAATACTGTATGTGTGTGTCACACAAACGTGTGGCGCGTGCATATTTCTACCACAGCACAAACGAGCGTTTCATTTGTTAACATTTTATAGTCCATAAGCGCAAACCTGTTTTGTAACCATATCGTATATCGTATACCGAGTACATAATAATATAAAATGCAACTTGAGTATAAGCACATGAAGATTCACCGAATAACAAAGCTTTCACGATGTTATTAACAATATAGCCCCACATTATTAATGCTACTTTAATAATACGTAATTAATAAATAGGCTATAAATAGTATAACATTGCTTAAGATGTGTGTGTGTGTGTGTGTGTGTGTGTGTGCGCGCGCGCGCGCGCGTGTGTGTAAAGGCTATATAATATTGTATAAGATTTAAGAAAATTTCCAAAGTTTCTACAAGAACTGAGTAAACACTGATAGTGCCAGAATGTTTCTGTCGTAGGCCTACATCATAAATCGTTTTGTACGCCACCAGACGACGGTAACACTTAGCTGGCGAGTTGTTTTATAGCGTTGTAATTTGAGGGAATTGCACAGTTTCTTTATTTTCATTTTTAGCTGCTGCTCAGTGCACTTAATACACTATGATGTAGTGTAATAGACAATACATAACAGACCACATATTTTGACAGTCATTGTCGTACGATAAGTGCGGAACATAATTGTATATGTGCTATTCGCGTAGAAGCGATTAATAAAACCTTTGATAGTAACTCTCTTTCTCTGGTATCGGATTTAATAAACGTCAAGATCACTTTTTATTTCTTTTTAGAAAAGCAGGACTTTTTATTTAATGCGTTTTAAACTATAATAGCTTGAATTTCTATATATATTAATAAATTAACGCTTTTGAATTAGAGGACGGTGTATTTTGAATTACCGTATTACTACGGCATTAATTTCGAATTTATTGAAACGTGGCGCCATCAGTATGTTAACAGGTTATCAGAATAAGGGAGAACTGTTTGCCGTTGTGATAACTTAACAAAATAAATAGATAATGGATAGTCAAATTTAAACTGCCACAGAGCCTATACTAATACAAAACAGTTGTAGAATATGCAACGATACAGCTATATGCTGTATTGAGCACTGATATAAATAAATATAAAATTTGTAAAATTATTATACGTTTGGGGTAAATGGACAGGTCTGGGATTGTAAAAATGTTTCATTGTTATACTAGGGGAAAAATTAACCTGTTCCAAAAGGCAAAGAACGCCTGCTCGATTGTATGTGTGTTACGCGTGTATCTTGTGTGTGTTAGTGATGCATGTACAGACAGGAATCTCAACTACCCTCCCCAATTAATTACTAAAATTATTATTTTAATTCACTGTGTGAAAAGTAATTAGTGTATAAACAAACAAAAGGCACCAAAGTGTGATAAAATTTTATAGTTATCCACAGTAAGAAAATGACATTAATAGGACTCACTACGCGAAGTCAGTGCGAAATAAATGTGCCAAAAATACACAAATTACACTAAGACGCTCAAATTAATACAGTGAGTGCTGAATCAAATTAGCTATGATTTGTGTTATCTCAATTCCGTACAAAACATTGTCATTTGCAAAAAATTGCAAATATATGAAAAGGTTCGGGAGTGGGGGCTAGCATGTGATCTGCAGGTCTCGACAGGATAATTTCGGAACCAACAGGTGCGGAATCACGAGAGGGTATAAATTAAGGGTTCGACTGGAAACCCTTCTCTTCTTTTCAAAACACAGTTGCAGTCGGACATGCTGTCCGTCGGCAGAACAGTTTTATTTTATTATAAGTCTCATCTACGACCGAATAAAGACGTTCAGTAATTATGTTTACACTATTTCGGGAAACGTAGAGTACCGGGACCGTTTAGGTCAGCAAGAGTATCAACAGAGAAGCTACAAAGAGTGACGCGAGATGCTAGACGTTAGGAGATGCTTTTTAGATGCCTAACAGCCGAACGAGATCCACCTCGCAGCAGACAGTAATTCTCTGGGACGGACCACACACTGCTGGAGAACGACGCTGGACTCTGGACATATCCAGGACCACTCCAAGCTAGGAGTAACGGAAACCCAACTCTGGACAACGCTGGACCCCGTCAATAAGTCGTAAGGTCATCAAAACTCCAGGTGACATGCATAATGCATTTATAAACGATTTTTTTAAAGAACTCATAAAGACTATATAAAGAGACAATGAATTAAAACAAAAAAGTCTATAATTAGAAAGAATGTAATAGAGTCTTATGTAAATGTTTTAGTCGTAAGAATGAGCGATCGCATATAGATAAATGTAAAAAAAAGAGAGTTTAATTTTTAGATAGTATATTTTTTTTTATCAAAGAAAAATAATTGAAATGATTTGATATTTGCATTTTTCAGAAAAGAATAATTAAAATTTTGAATACGAAACAAATGCCAGTCTAAGAGTAAACATAATTTTAAATTATAAAAAAAAAAAGAAACATTGGTATAGACTGAGCAAGCTGAGGTCAGATCTAAGTTAAATGAATTCAATTAAAATAAAACTTAATTACATTAAAATTTGTTTTTTATTAAATCAATTTGAATAGACGTCTATATTAAGATTATTAACATGTCTAGAGGTAAGAGTGTTTTAAATGTGTGTAACACCGTATAGCTTAAGAGATGAACTTAATAATGAGTGATATCTTGATCGGAGATTATTAACAATGTTTTATTGTTTATAATGCTTGTTAAAACAATAAACATGAAATTTTAACTACTCATAAATTTACTACTCTTATTATAGTTACACCTGGTATTGTTATAATTATTTACAACCTGCATATACAAAAGGTATCGTTGTATAATTTTGGGTCCCAAAGAACGTGGGGGCCCAAATATTACAAATAAATTAAATTACATTAATAATTTACATTATATCAAATTTATGTTATGTATCGTTGTATAAATTTTGTCGAACGTTAACTTGGGGCTCGACACGCTTACATTTAATAATTAATGTATGCTCTATGATTACCAGTGTTTGATCATTTATATGATATAACTAATATTATATTTTAATAATTTTTGGATGTTAGTTATTTTTAAATTGTTGTGTGTATTGTATTGTAACAATGCAACTGGCGCCCATCCCAATAAACAGGTGTAATTGTAACATGAGTAGATAAAAATAAATAATAATAGTTAGACAATAAATAAATAAAACCTCGCATACTGTTCACCAATAATAAATTATAAATAAATATTTTAATAATAATTCACTATGGCAGCACCAGGAAGTATTAGTATGGAGGCAATCATTAAGATGATGGGAAACATTATGGACGAATATGGAATAAGACAGATTGTATGTGCTAGATTAGATAAACAAATAGAAGAGTTAACACCAAATAAAGAACAATTAGGTAAAGTATTAAAAGAATATAATACAATACTAAGAGTAGGAGCAAAAGTAGAACAAGATATCGTAATTAATACTGCGCACTTAGTACCTACGGATATCGACAATAATACGCGTATAAACGCACGCAAAAGTAATGTTAAGATAGCACTTGATAAACAAGCTATTAAAATAAAAAAGGAACTTGAAGGAGTGTTAATATTTAAAAATTATAATTCTAGTGAAATACTTAACACTAGGCAAGAATATAACGTAGGATATAAACAATCATACCTTATTGATAGAAATATCCAAGTCGCAAGTTATACACTCAGTATGAAATCACATAAGAGAAAAATACGTGTAAAACAATTAACACACAATAATTATCACTGTAAGGAGAACTGGAGTAATAAATCATCTATACGAAACACTACGCAATATTGTGATAATTATAATATTAATTATACACACGATAAGTACCGAACGAGTGATAACTATAATTTCGATAATTATAACTGTAATTATAAAAACTACAGAGGTTATCATAAGCGACGCACAAAAATATGTTTAACTGTGTATGTAAAACGCATACAACGGACTACTAGAATGGAACAGGTGAGTTACGCAATGACGTCAGATGAGCTCACAGTCGCTACGTTACAATGGAATGTCGCCACGAGGGTGAGAACAATGACGGCTACTATGGTTAAAGGAACACTGACTTTCCTGTCGAGGGACACAATGCAATTGTTAAGTTAGAGAGTGGTGTAAAATCAAACGACACTGCACTCAATGCTCTATTGTAATGAATAATTATTTAAAAAAAATATTACTGTTAATTATTAATGTTAGAAAAGGAGTTAAATAATAAGGAATAATATGTGTAAAAAGGTTAGAAATTATTTAAGAAAATGTTATAATTGAAAAGAAAATGTTAAGGAATTAAATAATAAAGAATGTTATGCTAAATAAAAAAAAGAGAAAAAGTAAGAATGTTATGTTTGTAAGAATTCTAAGGAATGTTAGTATGTTAAGAAATGTAAGGAATGTTATTATCGATGTTGTTATTAATATGAAGAAAGGGTTAGAAATGAGAAATAAATGTTATAATTGTCAGAACGGCTGATCAAGCGAAAACTTCATACGTTAGTCAAAATGCAAGGACACAGAAGAAAGCGATAGTAAAAGTCAAGGGCAGAGATTACTTAGAGCTCAAATACTACGATTAACACATCGAGTGAGTTAAGCACATAAAAGTCTGGATATAGACGTGTTTCTAAGGCAGTCATCTGTAGCCGATAATGCGACACACTACGAAGCTAAAAAGAGTATTCTGCACGGAAGTGTATTTCAGCACATGGTAAGAATGAAGAAAATTATGAGCGATCAGAAAGGTAATGTTAAAGAAATGTAATAAAGGGTAATGAAAGTTAATGTATTATATAAGTAATGTAAGAAATGTTAAGAAATGTAAAGAATGTTCAGGAAGATTAAAAACGAAAGTACGAAATGTTATGAGTGTCAAACAGAAAAAGGACCGAATCTACATACCTATGTGGAAATGCAGAGCATCCAGAAGGACCAGAAAGGAGAGCTAATTCCAATTGATTATTTGGGACCACTTCCAAGATCAAGTCGTGGAGTGAAACACATACTTGTTTGTATTGATGTATTTTCCAAAGCCGTACATCTGTATCCAATTATGCGACCCACAACTAAAGTTGTTTTGAAAATACTCTTGCAGAAATACATTCCTGCATGTGGAAAAATGAAGAAGGTAATTAGCGTCCAAGGAGTGCAGTTCCAAAGCGATATATGGGAGAAGAACAAGGCCACTGCGCCTGTTCAAGGTCAATGCACCGCTCAGCTGTTATAATGGGGGGGGGTGAATATATTGCATACTACCACAGGCGACCGTTATACTGACCTACTCATTATTATGTGTCATTTAACTGATGTAAACTAAGGTTAAGCTAGTATAATATTATTTTTATTTGTCTAGAACAAATAGACAAAAATTTAATAAATAAATATTTATAAAATTTTTTTTCAAGCAGAGGAATAATGCAACGATACAGCCATATGCTGTATTGAGCACTGATTTAAATAAATATAAAATTTGTAAAATTATTATAAGTTTGGGATAAGTGGACAGGTCTGGGATTGTAAAAATGTTTCACTGTTATACTAGGGGAAAAATTAACCTGTTCCAACAGGCAAAGAACACCTGCTCGATTGTATGTGTGTTACGCGTGTATCTTGTGTGTGTTAGTGATGCATGTACAGACAGGAATCTCAGCTACCCTCCCCAATTAATTACTAAAATTATTATTTTAATTCACTGTGTGAAAAGTAATTAGTGTATAAACAAACAAAAGGCACCAAAGTGTGATAAAATTTTATAGTTATCCACAGTAAGAAAATGACATTAATAGGACTCACTACGCGAAGTCAGTGCGAAATAAATGTGCCAAAAATACACAAATTACACTAAGACGCTCAAATTAATACAGTGAGTGCTGAATCAAATTAGCTATGATTTGTGTTATCTCAATTCCGTACAAAACATTGTCATTTGCAAAAAATTGCAAATATATGAAAAGGTTCGGGAGTGGGGGCTAGCATGTGATCTGCAGGTCTCGACAGGATAATTTCGGAACCAACAGGTGCGGAATCTCGAGAGGGTATAAATTAAGGGTTCGACTGGAAACCCTTCTCTTCTTTTCAAAACACAGTTGCAGTCGGACATGCTGTCCGTCGGCAGAACAGTTTTATTTTATTATAAGTCTCATCTACGACCGAATAAAGACGTTCAGTAATTATGTTTACACTATTTCGGGAAACGTAGAGTACCGGGACCATTTAGGTCAGCAAGAGTATCAACAGAGAAGCTACAAAGAGTGACGCGAGATGCTAGACGTTAGGAGATGCTTTTTAGATGCCTAACAGCCGAACGAGATCCACCTCGCAGCAGACAGTAATTCTCTGGGACGGACCACACACTGCTGGAGAACGACGCTGGACTCTGGACATATCCAGGACCACTCCAAGCTAGGAGTAACGGAAACCCAACTCTGGACAACGCTGGACCCCGTCAATAAGTCGTAAGGTCATCAAAACTCCAGGTGACATGCATAATGCATTTATAAACGATTTTTTTAAAGAACTCATAAAGACTATATAAAGAGACAATGAATTAAAACAAAAAAGTCTATAATTAGAAAGAATGTAATAGAGTCTTATGTAAATGTTTTAGTCGTAAGAATGAGCGATCGCATATAGATAAATGTAAAAAAAAGAGAGTTTAATTTTTAGATAGTATATTTTTTTTATCAAAGAAAAATAATTGAAATGATTTGATATTTGCATTTTTCAGAAAAGAATAATTAAAATTTTGAATACGAAACAAATGCCAGTCTAAGAGTAAACATAATTTTAAATTATAAAAAAAAAGAAACATTGGTATAGACTGAGCAAGCTGAGGTCAGATCTAAGTTAAATGAATTCAATTAAAATAAAACTTAATTACATTAAAAATTTTTTTTTATTAAATCAATTTGAATAGACGTCTATATTAAGATTATTAACATGTCTAGAGGTAAGAGTGTTTTAAATGTGTGTAACACCGTATAGCTTAAGAGATGAACTTAAAATTAGTGATATCTTGATCGGAGATTATTAACAATGTTTTATTGTTTATAATGCTTGTTAAAACAATAAACATGAAATTTTAACTACTCATAAATTTACTACTCTTATTATAGTTACACCTGGTATTGTTATAATTATTTACAACCTGCATATACAAAAGGTATCGTTGTATAATTTTGGGTCCCAAAGAACGTGGGGGCCCAAATATTACAAATAAATTAAATTACATTAATAAAGTACATTATATCAAATTTATGTTATGTATCGTTGTATAAATTTTGTCGCCCGTTAACTGGGGCTCGACACGCTTACATTTAATAATTAATGTATGCTCTATGATTACCAGTGTTTGATCATTTATATGATATAACTAATATTATATTTTAATAATTTTTAGATGTTAGTTATTTTTAAATTGTTGTGTGTATTGTATTGTAACAATGCAACTGGCGCCCATCCCAATAAACAGGTGTAATTGTAACATGAGTAGATAAAAATAAATAATAATAGTTAAACAATAAATAAATAAAACCTCGCATACTGTTCACCAATAATAAATTATAAATAAATATTTTAATAATAATACACTATGGCAGCACCAGGAAGTATTAGTATGGAGGCAATCATTAAGATGATGGGAAACATTATGGACGAATATGGAATAAGACAGATTGTATGTGCTAGATTAGATAAACAAATAGAAGAGTTAACACCAAATAAAGAACAATTAGGTAAAGTATTAAAAGAATATAATACAATACTAAGAGTAGGAGCAAAAGTAGAACAAGATATCGTAATTAATACTGCGCACTTAGTACCTACGGATATCGACAATAATACGCGTATAAACGCACGCAAAAGTAATGTTAAGATAGCACTTGATAAACAAGCTATTAAAATAAAAAAGGAACTTGAAGGAATGTTAATATTTAAAAATTATAATTCTAGTGAAATACTTAACACTAGGCAAGAATATAACGTAGGATATAAACAATCATACCTTATTGATAGAAATATCCAAGTCGCAAGTTATACACTCAGTATGAAATCACATAAGAGAAAAATACGTGTAAAACAATTAACACACAATAATTATCACTGTAAGGAGAACTGGAGTAATAAATCATCTATACGAAACACTACGCAATATTGTGATAATTATAATATTAATTATACACACGATAAGTACCGAACGAGTGATAACTATAATTTCGATAATTATAACTGTAATTATAAAAACTACAGAGGTTATCATAAGCGACGCACAAAAATATGTTTAACTGTGTATGTAAAACGCATACAACGGACTACTAGAATGGAACAGGTGAGTTACGCAATGACGTCAGATGAGCTCACAGTCGCTACGTTACAATGGAATGTCGCCACGAGGGTGAGAACAATGACGGCTACTACGGTCAAAGGAACACTGACTTTCCTGTCGAGGGAGACAATGCAATTGTTAAGTTAGAGAGTGGTGTAAAATCAAACGACACCGCACTCAATGCTCTATTGTAATGAATAATTATTAAAAAAAAATATTACTGTTAATTATTAATGTTAGAAAAGGAGTTAAATAATAAGGAATAATATGTGGAAAAATGGTTTGAAATTATATTTAAGAAAATGTTATAATTGAAAAGAAAATGTTAAGGAATTAAATAATAAAGAATGTTATGCTAAATAAAAAAAAAAGAGAAATAGAAAGAATGTTATGTTTGTAAGAATTCTAAGGAATGTTAGTATGTTAAGAAATGTAAGGAATGTTATTATCGATGTTGTTATTAATATGAAGAAAGGGTTAGAAATGAGAAATAAATGTTATAATTGTCAGAACGGCTGATCAAGCGAAAACTTCATACCTTAATGGAAATGCAAGGACACAGAAGAAAGCGATAGTAAAAGTCAAGGGCAGAGATTACTTAGAGCTCAAATACTACGATTAACACATCGAGTGGGTTAAGCACATAAAAGTCTGGATATAGACGTGTTTCTAAGGCAGTCATCTGTAGCCGATAATGCGACACACTACGAAGCTAAAAAGAGTATTCTGCACGGAAGTGTATTTCAGCACATGGTAAGAATGAAGAAAATTATGAGCGATCAGAAAGGTAATGTTAAAGAAATGTAATAAAGGGTAATGAAAGTTAATGTATTATATAAGTAATGTAAGAAATGTTAAGAAATGTAAAGAATGTTCAGGAAGATTAAAAACGAAAGTACGAAATGTTATGAGTGTCAAACAGAAAAAGGACCGAATCTACATACCTATGTGGAAATGCAGAGCATCCAGAAGGACCAGAAAGGAGAGCTAATTCCAATTGATTATTTGGGACCACTTCCAAGATCAAGTCGTGGAGTGAAACACATACTTGTTTGTATTGATGTATTTTCCAAAGCCGTACATCTGTATCCAATTATGCGACCCACAACTAAAGTTGTTTTGAAAATACTCTTGCAGAAATACATTCCTGCAAATGGAAAAATGGAGAAGGTACTTAGCGTCCAAGGAGTGCAGTTCCAAAGCGATATATGGGAGAAGAACAAGGCCACTGCGCCTGTCCAAGGTCAATGCACCGCTCATCTGTTATAAGGGGGGGGGTGAATATATTGCATACCACCACAGGCGACCGTTATACTGACCTACTCATTATTATGTGTCATTTAACTGATGTAAACTAAGGTTAAGCTAGTATAATATTATTTTTATTTGTCTAGAACAAATAGACAAAAATTTAATAAATAAATATTTATAAAATTTTTTTTCAAGCAGAGGAATAATGCAACGATACAGCCATATGCTGTATTGAGCACTGATTTAAATAAATACAAAATTTGTAAAATTATTATAAGTTTGGGATAAGTGGACAGGTCTGGGATTGTAAAAATGTTTCATTGTTATACTAGGGGAAAAATTAACCTGTTCCAAAAGGCAAAGAACACCTGCTCGATTGTATGTGTGTTATGCGTGTATCTTGTGTGTGTTAGTGATGCATGTACAGACAGGAATCTCAACTACCCTCCCCAATTAATTACTAAAATTATTATTTTAATTCACTGTGTGAAAAGTAATTAGTGTATAAACAAACAAAAGGCACCAAAGTGTGATAAAATTTTATAGTTATCCACAGTAAGAAAATGACATTAATAGGACTCACTACGCGAAGTCAGTGCGAAATAAATGTGCCAAAAATACGCAAATCACACTAAGACGCTCAAATTAATACAGTGAGTGCTGAATCAAATTAGCTATGATTTGTGTTATCTCAATTCCGTACAAAACATTGTCATTTGCAAAAAATTGCAAATATATGAAAAGGTTCGGGAGTGGGGGCTAGCATGTGATCTGCAGGTCTCGACAGGATAATTTCGGAACCAACAGGTGCGGAATCTCGAGAGGGTATAAATTAAGGGTTCGACTGGAAACCCTTCTCTTCTTTTCAAAACACAGTTGCAGTCGGACATGCTGTCCGTCGGCAGAACAGTTTTATTTTATTATAAGTCTCATCTACGAACGAATAAAGACGTTCAGTAATTATGTTTACACTATTTCGGGAAACGTAGAGTACCGGGACCGTTTAGGTCAGCAAGAGTATCAACAGAGAAGCTACAAAGAGTGACGCGAGATGCTAGACGTTAGGAAATGCTTTTTAGATGCCTAACAGCCGAACGAGATCCACCTCGCAGCAGACAGTAATTCTCTGGGACGGACCACACACTGCTGGAGAACGACGCTGGACTCTGGACATATCCAGGACCACTCCAAGCTAGGAGTAACGGAAACCCAACTCTGGACAACGCTGGACCCCGTCAATAAGTCGTAAGGTCATCAAAACTCCAGGTGACATGCATAATGCATTTATAAACGATTTTTTTAAAAAACTCATAAAGACTATATAAAGAGACAATGAATTAAACACAAAAAAGTCTATAATTAGAAAGAATGTAATAGAGTCTTATGTAAATGTTTTAGTCGTAAGAATGAGCGATCGCATATAAATAAATATAAGAAAAAGAGAGTTTAATTTTGAGATAGTATATTTTTTGTTATCAAAGTAAAATAATTGAAATGATTTGATATTTGCATTTTGTAGAAAAGAATAATTTAAATTTTGAATACGAAACAAATGCCTGTCTAAGAGTAAACAACATAATTTTAAATTATAAAAAAAAAGAAACATTGGTATAGACTGAGCAAGCTGAGGTCAGATCTGCGTTAAATTAATTCAATTAAAATAAAACTTAATTACATTAAAATTTTTTTTTATTAAATCAATTTGATTAAATGTCTAGATTAAGATTATTAACATGTCTAGAAGTAAGAGTGTTTTAAATGTGTGTAACACCGTATAGCTTAAGAGATGAACTTAATAATGAGTGATATCTTGATCAGAGATTATCAACAATGTTTTATTATTTATAATGCTTGTTAAAACAATAAACATGAAATTTTAACTACTCATAAATTTACTACTCTTATTATAGTTACACCTGGTATTGTTATAATTATTTACAATCTGCATATACAAAAGGTATCGTTGTATAATTTAAGGTCCCAAAGAACGTGCGGCCACATAAATTACAGTATATCAAATTTATGTTTTGTGTTGTTGTTTTGTTTTGTGTCGAAACTGCTGTCAGGTGTGGGCGTTAATCGAATTTATAAATCCCTTATTTATTTCCAAACTGATTCATTTTTTCAAAGAGGCACTATTGTAGCCTAGAGTATTAGTAAATACAACGTTTCTTCACTAATATATCACTAGTAAGTTCCCTGAGCTGCAGAACTCGATCACTATTTCGAGTGAAATATATTTATTATTAGGTTATTTTCAAAATTAAATAATCGAGTGTTGAGTGATATTCATTCTGTCAATTTTTTTTTAATACAGAGTTTGTATTTTTAATCAAATTCCTCCTTACTTCTTCTACTTCTTCTTCTTCTTCTTCTTTTTCTTCACTACGTGGCTTAAGTTATAGCCCGTTCCGACTTCACAGAGTCTCTGACCATTTTTCCAGGTTCTTCCACGACCTCTCGTCCCCACTGGCCTATATTCAAACGCTTGTTTAGGAATACGCGTGTCTACCATGCGTTCCACATGGACTTCCAATTCTGCCTGTATTCCTTTATTATCTCCAGAAGCGACTGTAACTTCAGGTATTTCCTTATGACGTTGTTTCGTAGACGATATTTCCTTACTTGTTTCGCGACATAAACTTTTATAAAATTTTCTTCAAATGGCCCGTGGTGCTCCTAAAATTGAAAACATTTCTTAGTAAACGCTATGTTCTGATTTGGGTTAAAATTCCCTGTAGTCTACACCTGCATAGACTTTTATAATTTTTAAAAGTTTTTGGTCCCTCGATGTTCTAAAATTTTGAAATTTCCTAAGCTGTACACTAAGATACAAATTATGGTTTAAAAGTTTCTCTTCAATTAGATGTCCACATGGTGTTTTGGTATTCTGTCAAAATTTTTATCCAAGTTTTAAGCCTGACGTTCCAAAATTTTAAACTTTTAAAAAATGATCACTATAGGGCTAGTCAGATTTCGATTAAAGTATTTTTTCATTTGATACATCACACGAATGTTTGCGATTTTTCACAATTTTGACCCGCTGATCACATTTTTGTCTCTCATCAGGTATTTTTTGGGGAGGTTCTGTTTAAAAAACAATAGGATTCACAGCTTAAGAGTGTGAGACATATCCCAAACAGGGAAGACAAACGAATAGGCAGTCAGATAGATAGGCAGACAGACGAATGTCACAGGTCGAATTAAAACTAAGAAATTACATGATTTAAAAATCGCTTGTTGAACGAGGTCAGTTACATCATATAACAAATCACACGTACGTAGGCCTACAGCCAAAATAGTTAGACATGAAACGGGCTTTTGGTTGCGCTGTGTCAAAAGATCTCATTGCGCATGAGTAGCTTTGACGCGTTGTTTTCCGACCATTATTTTGTGTTCAGAACAGCGACGTGGGTGGTGTATCACATGGTCGTGTGTCATAGTTGGTCACCTCACATCCCACTTCCTGCACTGCCTTCCTTGTCACTACTAAGACCTGCGTGAAAAGTTTCATGTCTTACTATTTCATCTGTACGGTGGCGTACAGGTTCAACATAGATTAAAACCCCATAGAACGTGTTAAAAGCCAGACGGTCAAAGTGCAAAAAGTATAAAATATATTAGGAAACAAAATATAAAAGTACAAACGATACTAAAATTCATTATATACAATCATTCCATTCGCATGACTCTTCTGATACGGAAAATTACAAAAACAAAGATTTGTTTCGTGTAGAGATTTTTATTCATTCTCATCGTCGTAGTAATCATTAGCAGTCCCAGATTCAAGCATAAAGAATTTTTATTTTTCTGAATCGATTGGCCAGAGACTGTACACGCAGGAAACCTTCTTCACCTACGGCTGTTACCACTCACAGGCACACATGTAACTAACGGTACTTAATTATATAGGCTTCTTTTCTTTTTTAATCTTGCTGTAAATAGGCTACATCTTTTTTCACTGAATGTACTTAGTATTCATTATTACTTCTGTACAAAATTTTAATTCTAAATACTTAATTATATAAACTAAAGCGTCAAACATCAAACACAAACATACACATGTAGGCCAAGTTTTATCGTTCTATCATTTCTGCATTGAAAACCACGTCTAACCAACCAGAAACATTCCTTACACAGTTCAAGTATTAGTAACCAGCTAATAATAAAATTAATTAATTAAACCTTTAGTAAATTAGAAATAAGTAATGATTTAAAATAACAATAAAATAAAATTATAACTTAAAAAAATAAATGAAACCAAAAATAAATTAAAAAATTAAAATCAGAATCGATTTTCTGTATAAACGTACCAGAGCTTCTGTCGATACTGTTTTTGTCTCTAAAACGTAAGTTAAGTAAATCAATAAACATAACCTACTTGCAGAAGAAAAATCTGACAAAATTGGGAACAATATAATATTATTACTGCAGGAAAAAAAACATAAAGCAATAAAGTATCCTTCTTAACATTAGTGTTACTAACATCACATGCAGTAAGTGGGCATACGTTAAACACGTTGACTGGAGATAAAGCAATGTTTTCTCCATTGGAACGTACGGTGCAAACAAAACACGTGCAATTAGCACGTCGCAGCAAGAACGTTAGCACCGCCAATGGATACATTGTCAACTGTGATTCCTATAAACTTTATATACTTTATTATTTAATAAAAATCCTTTCTACAATAATGACGTCGTGCGTTATAAATCTTCGCTCGTATAAGATTACAAACAATAATTGCAAATCAGCATTCAGAAAGAAACTAAACGTTAATTCCTAGCTTTTAAAACGCATCAAGTTTCACTATTGGTTACAAAAAAACTTTTAAACTACTATGTATGGTCCCTGAGCTGAACATGCTCACCATTTTGAACGAAGTACATTTATTACTGGATAAACTTTGATATTAGTAATTGTTTAGCTATCAGAAGGATTACGAAAATCCCTGTTACCCTACTATTTTTGTTTTTTAATTAAGAAAGCTGTGTTAGTGGTTATAATCACAAACAGAATTATCACTGTTGCACACCACTATAGAAAAATTATTCCGATTAGCTCTTTCAAGCTTCTCAGCTCATCGTCAGATCGGAAATAACCTATTTATTATCCGATCTGATGATGAGCTGAGAAGCTTGAAAACGCTAATGGGAATAATTTTTCTATAGTGGTGTGCAACAGTGATAATTCTGTTTATTTTTGTTTTGTTTAATAATGTAACAATTGTAGATCAAACATACAATAAACGCTAAAAATATCAAACAATCGGATTAGTGTTAAAACCCCCTTTAATCTGACACTTGGATAGATTTTACAAATTTTTTATCCTTTTTGAGCCCTGCGGTCAAAGAATTTAGAAATTTCCAAAACTATACACTGTATTCAGATTTCGGTTAAAATTCTCTTTAATTTCATAAATCACGTAGAATCTCCAATTTTATACAATTTTACCCCACGTTTTGGGCTTTACTTTCGCCCCACATGATGTTTTACTATTTTATCAACATTTTCACCCACGTTTGGCCCCCGGCGTCCCAAAATCTTAAAATTTCTAAAAATTAACACTGACTTCTGATTCTTTTTAATTTGATACGCCACGTGAATTTTTTGTTATTTTATCAAAATTTCCACCAACGTTTGCACCCGGCGTCCCAAAATTTTAAAATTTCCAAAAATGAACAATACATGAATATTTTGGTTAAAATTTTCCACATGGAGTTTGCGTTTTTTTTTTCAAAATTTGGACCTATTACAATTTTGCCTCCAGCCAACCTATTTGTGGGAGGGGGGGGTTAATCTCAAAAACAGTAAAGTTCTGTAGGGTGAAAGTATGGTCACGCATGCCAAAAGTTTTACGAAAATCGGTGAATGTGTTCAAAAGATATTCTAAGACATATCCCAAAAGATAGACAGACTGATAGACAAATCCCAATCGGTCGAGTCAAAACTGAGAACTCGCTTCGCTCGTTCAATTATACTTTATTAATCAAACAATCGTAAATAGCATTTTAGTGCTACCTGGTTTTACATTACACACCAGTGTTTCAATTTATATCATTTGCCAAAGAGGAGTTTGCAGGCACTGTAAAGTTACATTTACCTACAATGGTATAAATCTAATTTGAACAAATAATCCTGTAGAACTGACACGCCGACGAGTAGCCTGGACCCGTCTACTCGCACAGGGAAAAGTTCATTTAATAATACATTGGCAATAAACCATTTAAATATTGGTTATTTCTGCCGGCAGCCGTACTGAAAACTAGTTTGGTTCTGTAGCAAAATTTATGTTCCAGCGTAACAAGCCAAAGTTACGAGTTTATGGATGTTTCCTCGTACGTTGTGGTAAAAATAAAACCAGATATGGAGCCGACGTTGGCGACTTTAACATGGTGTCTCTCGTTTTACAAAATTACAGTTTTCAAATTTTTTTATATTTCTACTTTAATAACAGTCATATTAAAGGGAAAACTATTGAATGGTATAATGGCCCCCTGGAAATGCTTAAACATGGATGCATTTCAGCATTTCAGTGACTGCGAAACTTTTGGTACCCCTCAACACAATAGACTTTCTTCTCCTTAAACTTTCATCACAGGATAAATGTGATAAATGTGTTAATTCTCCATTAAAGTATATCAAAATGGAAACGTTTTAATGCATAAACCAAATATTCATCTCCATTGGCTCAGAAGTTAGCAAAATTTGTCCACTTATTAGACAGGCAAAAAAACCCTAGATTTTTTTTGAGGGGAGGGGAGTAAATTAAAAAGGACTTGATTTATACGTTGAATTTTTTATACCATCCTAGTGATATCGTATGCGTTTAAAAAACATCTATTGATTTTTTTTAATCAAGGGACAATTAAAGATCTTACAAATTTTCAAAAATTATTTGTGCATTTGAAGATTCACGCCAGTGCTCTCTGTAATTAGTTGTCACATACACATGTCCACAAACTGATCTAGGTACCAGTAAACGATCAAAAATTGGAAAAAAATAATTTATTTTTGAAAGCGTGTAAGGGCTTTATGTAATGTTCCTTTTTATTTATTAATTAATATCTACGATACCACTGGGGTTGTACAGTATAAAAAATCATTGCTATAAATCAAGCTCTTTTTTCTATTTAATTTCTCCACTTAAAAAACCTAGGTTTTTGGGCATCAACACAAATTTTATTATAACCTTTGAGCCAAAAGAGTTGAATAATTCATATTTTTTACCAAAATGTTTCATTTTTTGTCCACTTTAACGGAGAATTGACACATTATCACTTAGTAAAAAGTTTAAGGACAGAACAAAATTGTTGTGTTTTTAGGGGTGTCCTTAAACCTTTGCCGACACTGTACCGGAAAAG
Organism: Magicicada septendecula; assembly: GCA_034769895.1. Taxonomy (NCBI): domain Eukaryota; kingdom Metazoa; phylum Arthropoda; class Insecta; order Hemiptera; family Cicadidae; genus Magicicada; species Magicicada septendecula. The sequence continues at coordinate 148,379,365 of CM068372.1, forward strand.
AAAAAATATTACAGACTCCCTTTTAGTCTGCCTCTTCATAGCCCGCTTCCCGGTTTAAACATCCAAGGAAAGGGAGCCGGACAATAAATAAAAATTAACTGAAAATTAAAAATGTACATAAACTAATTGCCTCTAAAATTTCTTCGTTGAAGTCATAAAATATTGATACCAAACTTAATAAACTAGGAGTCGTGTATTTTTTTAATCAATATCTACTAGATACTATTAATTATATAAGAGCCGCCCTTTACAAGTTTATGTTTCGACACAATTTCCCAGGCTGCACTTCGCAGGCTGTTATAACAAGAATTTCGTGTAATCACACAATCGTCTAGGCTAAACAGTTTAACTATCGCTATCACTGTTTGCGTTCACTCCAATGAGCATTAAGCACACTACTTATTAGAAACTGGAGATATTACGCTGCTCAGAAACAACTGCATTCCATTTAACAATAAAATAGCAACTGAATGTATCGTAACATAAAGTATTGTTCATTTTGTTAAATACCGTACGTATTGTAATTATCAGTCAATTGTAATTGACATTAATTACATTGCCAAGTTTTTAATATTTTAATAAAAGTGTACATTAATGTCACTACCTTTCACAACTCTGGTTTATAGGTTCTATCCACAAAATGAACAACAACTGGTCTCAACCAGAACGGATAAGAGAACATGTACTTTGCTTTGCTTCACTTTAACTAGTGGGGCGTCTTTGCACCCATGGCTTAATCGCAGCTTCCGGGACGTCCCCAGTGACTGCCAAATGAAAACAGTGCTAGTCTTTCTGAACGGGTACCTAATATGGGAGAGGACACGCCAACGCGGTTATCCGCTAGATGGCGCCGGAATTTTGTGAATAAACTATTTAAATGGCGATCCAAATGGCGATCTCTGACAGGGATTCGGACAGCAGATGCCGCCCATCTCGGACACAGCTGACAGACGCCTTGAGGCGCCGATCGTTCTCCGCGAGGGAGAGAACCTCCTTGCCGGTAGCAAAATGTAACAGGGCTAAGCAGTGTGCTAGAGATGTGCTGGAAAAGGATTTACCTGAGGAGAGTAGGTTAAACAGAAGTTACTCGAGGCTATTCAGAAATCGCTTAACGTGGCTGACATTACGGGGGGGGGGGGGTAATCAAGAATTGACTCTGATTGGTGGTGGTGGTTCAGACGTGCTGATGGTCGGATATATACTGTACTAAACGTTATGTTACGGATGGCCGTACTGAATCGCCATAGTACAATAAACACGAGTTTGAAATTGCTCATATTTTAAATGTAATATATTTATCATTAACGATATTAAATCTAAATCACACTATGCTAGAACGTCGCGTGTAGAGATTAAGCTCGGAAAATTCAGTCCCACGAAATTTCTGCAGATTTTTAACGAAAAGGATGTACAGTGGTTTAAGTCTACAAGTTCGAACTGGGCAGAAACTCACAAAACTCATGTTATAGTGAGGATACGCAACTGTTCCCATTTTCGCAGGGATTAATACATTCTGTTCCTTCTAACTGTGATGTCATGTGTCATGTTGATCTTCAAGTTGTGCGTACGCACATCATATGAACACCATTTTCACTTCACCACAGCTGCTCAGGGTGGGAGAGGCTGCATGTGAGGAACAAGTGTGTCGCTAGGTTCTTTTCGAAGCTACCAAGCTATAGTAAGCCATACTCAGTTAATCTAATTTATGCGAAAAAGAATATTACATCATCCTTTTTAGCCCCAGTGGCGTATCTAGAATTTGGTCTTGGAGGAGGGGTCAGTTCGAGTCGACTTCATACAGAAGAAAAAAAATCGAGTGAAGACTAATAAATATTACTATTTTTAAAGTGGTTGAAAAAAGTGTGACAATATTCCGAAATCAATCCCATTAAAATAAACGGTAATAACGCAACAAAAATACGCGTTATCGAAACATTGTTTAGAACATACTTACTGACTGAACTGCTTTTCCTGTATTTCGTATTTCAAATGATGTGTAATAAACCTGTCTGTATATTTTCCAAAAAGAGTTACCACTAATATTAGCATACACAGCTGAAAAAATAATAAAGTAGTCTAAAAATTAAGAGATTAACAAAATTCGTCAACTATTTCTTCACACCCTGAGGGAGGTCCGGTCCCGTTTGCCCCCCCCCCGTAAATACGCCTCTGCGTAGGCCAAAAAAGAATAAGGGATGACTTAAGAAACGGAAAGTTACATAAAAAGCTGTAGTTTCGCCAACGCTGTTTACGTAATATTATGTTAACTACAGATGTACTTTAAATACTTTTACAAAGATATAACTTAATTTTCATTTTATAACCATAGTTCCTTTATGACACTAATAGTTCTTATTATAATTAATAAAATTGTTGGATAATGCAATCATTTTAATCACAACATGTTTTCATTTACCCAATACACACTTATAGCTTACTCACTGCCTATGCAAATTTCCTAAGCGTTTCTTTACTTCTAAAATGTAGGACAACTGACAGTTTATACGAAGTGAACATGTCCGGTGTAAGTAAACAATACTTGCATGAAGGAAAACGTAATGTTAATGAAATACATGTTGTTATATATTAGAGAATCCCGAACCCACATTCAAAGTAATATAGTGAATATTGAGTAATATATTAACATATATTAAGTAATACTGTGATTGCTATTATTAAAACTAATTGTCATTAGATTACATAGGTTATGTCACTCACGTGTATTTACATTATCCACAATTATGTATAACTTACGTATACTGATGGACACTGTTTATAGAATACACTAGAATATTCTGTATCAACGTACTTTACATTGATAGGTACACACAGTTTGTTCTACGAGATTCCAGAATATGTTCCTGAAATACCCGCGACCATACTTATAAGTAACATATGCTGGTGAATGACGTCATTACCCACTATACAGGTGATTCAAAATTGCACGGCAATATCTCGGGACCTGATTCTATAGGAAAAATAAGAATAAAAGTTCATATAAACATAGGTCCGAAAATGGTTCGTAAGCGAGTTACGGCTCGCGAACAAGATCACCCTGATTTCTGCTCCCATGGTAAAACGACGCCATACTGAAATTCTTGGGGTATAAAGTGAGGGGTAAATTTAATGGTTTACCGAAAGGGTACCCATCGCTTACCGAATGTATTATTTAAATGGCTCATAAAATCACGACAGTAGTGAGCAGGTACACCGTCATTCAAAAACCACATCTGCACGTTATCTGGAAGTGGAAGAGTGCTCGCAACCACATCTGCATGCTTACAAGAGTGCCATCAGATTCGTTTGCAAAAAAAGTATGTATTGTGTTCCATTAAGCAAGAAAAAAGGGCCTAACAGATAATCACCAAGAAGACCGCACCATACATTAATAAAAAAGTGTGTTGGTCATATATTGTAGCAGTCTCATGTGGGTTTTCTTCTGCCCAAGTGTGGGTGTTTACAAAGCCATTTCTTGTAAGTCATAACACTTTTCTGGCGCATTTTGGTCTGTTTTGTTTTTAATTAAAGTCAAATTTCTCAAATTTGTACTTATTTTTAATAGACATTATATACAATCAATTTTCTCATAATTAAATTCTCTATAAAGTTAGTTACAACTTTGTATTTGTTTGTTGGCAAATTAACAAATTTATTTTATCCCAAATCTAAAAATGTGTGTTTTTCGACTCCTATGTTTTGTGTTTTACACGACTTTTCTTAGAAACTAATTGAGATAGAACTCTGGGACCTCTTTTATTCAATTTTTCAGATCAAAACCCATAAGAAAACACTAAATTTACTCTTTACTTTTACCCCAAGAATTTCGGTATGGCATCATTTTACCGTGAGAGCAGAAATTAGGGGGAACTGGTTCCCGAGCCGTAACTTGCTAACGAACCGTTTTCGGCCCTATGTTTATATAAACTTTTTTCTTGGTTTTAGCTACAGAATCAGCTTCCGAAAAATTGCCATGCAATTTTGAATCACCCTATATTATACAAACAGTAGTAGACGGAGTTAATAGTCAGTCTCGATTCTGAGTTCAGTAGATTATGTAGCACAATTAGTGCGTGTGTTAATATTGGATACCACATTTGTGAATCAATATTTGTGTGTCATATTTTTGTTTGTATAAATTACGTTGTGTTAATATCGATACCACACTTGTGGATAGAAATTGTATTCTGTGTGTCATATTTTTATTTTTCCTATTCGGTAAATAAACAAGGTGTCGAGTGCTTTATTTCAATCGCTGTCTAGAAGACGACAATAGGCCTATATTCTGCAACATAAAAAACTATGCAACATAAGAACATATAGAACTAAAATTTTAATTACGTACTTTTAACGTAACGTAACCATAATACGCTAATTCAGAGCATATTTTAAGGAAATTGCACTAGGCGGCACTAAACCAACCAATGTGTGTGTGTGTGTGTGTGTGTGTGTGTGTGTGTGTGTGTGTGTGTGTGTGTGTGTGTGTGTGTGTGTGTGTGTGTGTGTGTGTGTGTGTGTGTGTGTGTGATTTTTATATAATATTGAAAATTATGTAATTTGACTTTAACTTGACCATGATCATGTACATTCTTTACTTGTGAAATTAACATTTGAGGTTACAAAATGCCTGTAAAAACATGAATAGGCTAATAATTTTTGTTATATATGTTATAGTGTTTATTTTGCAACAAAAAAATTAACATACATCTCAAATAGTTCTGTTTTGATACGCAATAGTTTTCAACTATTGAACTTTTTTATCCTAGCCTCAGCATCGCGTTAAACTTTTTTGTAACCAGGAGGTTACGTTGGGCCTTACATCTACAAGGTTTTTAGCATTGTAAAAAAGTGTTTTTGTCTATTTTTTATTTTTTACCGAAATAAAAATAAAAATAGTAAGTGAAAATTATATACATTTGGTAAAGTACCAAATAAGGTGTAAATAAAGGTATTGGTAAAATGTTTAGGACAGGTAGAATGAAAAAAGTACCCAGTTTTCACGGTCTTAGAGAAAAGCTCACTTTGAAATTTTGTTACTCAAGGAGTTCCCTGTCTTATTATAAATCTGATCATCATTTTCTCACTTTTCGACAACGGTACTAATACCTGCCACTAGGCGGCACCAAGTCCTTCACTAGGAGGCCACCTAGTTTATTGCTTAAAATATGCTCTGCACTAATTGACACATGGCTTGGTACAACATCTGATTATGTTGGCAGTGCCTCCAACTGTGATCCACTGGCAACGGACTTGATACTGGCGTGTTGATTTCTGTGTTCCGCTCCTAAAGGAGGGTGGACATTTTTCTTGAATGTGCCAGACAGACCAACTGTTTTCGAATACATACATTTTCGCGTTTAACGGGACAAAAGAAAATCACGTATTGATAATGACGATGTTAACACGCCAGGAAAATTCGAACGTCTGAGAATCAAATGAAGAGAATACACCTGAGATCAGGTTGATAAGTTCCGAGCCTTGCATAGAGATGGTGCCAATGTATTCGTAGTTTCGATCGTGTTATGCGATTTCACAACATCCTAGTCTGAATTTCGATGTTTCAAGTCAATGACTTGTTTATTATCAGTTTGAAGGTACACCGAAATAAGTGCTTCTAGTATTATTTTAACAGTGGAGAGATTAGAAATTCGCATCACAGTTAAATATATTTTTGAAAGGTGTAACTGTAACTGATACAAAAAAGCTGGACTAAACGTTAGAGGACATTTGTATTAAGTAATATGTACTTCATCGTTAGGAAATATGTATTAAGTCAAATGCAGATTAAGTTAAATTAAATTCAATCCAACAAAATTCTGTTTCCTTATTCAGGCCCGTAACATTTCGGCCTACACTCGTGCTTGAGGTAATCGCAATGGGCATTAAGGGCGTGAGTACAATTACGACTGCGTGAATAATGCACGCATTACAAATTACTCTCTAACGGTTTGTACAGTAAATCTCAGACTACACAACGAAAAATTAGGCTACCGTATGGAAAGTTCGGTTAGGCTATATCTTCTGGAATAAGTAATTAAAGAATTAAAATATATTTGACTAGTGCGTCCTTCCGATGTTCACGTATTGCTTTCTAGATCCGGGCATTTATGAAGGCAACCACCGATTGAGAAATGAGAAAATTTAAATTGGAGTCACGCCTTGCCTTCATTGAATATGAGAAAGCGTTTGATAGAATTAACAGGTAAATTATATGAGACCTTATGCATAAGAGGGGTAACATCATCATATGCATAACATCTTATAGATGTTATACGGAGCATATATTATCGTACAAGGATAATATTGTATATAGGAAAGGATTTGACAGAGGAGATTTACATTAATCAGGGAGTGCGCCAAAGTTGTAGTGTATCTCCAACGTTCTATAATATCTGTAATGATGACGCACTTAGGGAGTGGAAATTAAGAGTGAGCCAAATCATAAAAGTTAATAATGGAACGTATCTGAATATAATGCTGTTTCTGGTTGATCAAGTAATCATCCAAAATAACAAATGCGAGCTTCAGAACTTGACGTTTCAGTTACAATAAGTCTGTTCGAATTACAACATGGCAATTTCTGTGTAGAAGACAAAAACAATAGCTTTTGTGGTAAAACACCCTGCGGACTAAACTTTTATTAGACAATAAGAGTATAGTCTACTTCGGTTCACCATAGCAATTTCCGCTTTCTTGGTTGTGATATCACTTACCGACGCAGATCATATGCTACTGATCATAAGTTGGCCAAGTTTCAGTCACTACGTGAAATAATTCGTTAGGCGTTATCAATAAACAAGGAAAGAGATTCAACTATAATTTTATAAGGTAATGCTGTGCCAATATTGTTGTACGTTTCTGAAGCTTGGTTAAGAAACATCTGAGTAGAGTACAGGTAGGCCTATTGGTGATGAGATTCTTGCGATCTGTTACGGAGATTTCACACGAAGAGACAGGTTTTAAAATGGAGACATACGCAAAGAGTTAAATATTTTTAACATCGAAGATCGCATTACGGAAAACAAAGAAAAAAGGATAACTTCTCTGAATAGGATGCCGGATGGCAGGTTGCCCAAGGAAGTTTGCCAATATAAGCTTATTGGACAGAGAAGTATAGTAAGAACTGGGAAGGGTTGGTGAACTGGATGGATTTCCTTTCGAACCGGAACAGCGGATTCGCCTATTCCTTGACAGAAGGAAAAGAAGAAGAAGAAGAAGAAGAAGAAGAAGAAGAAGAAGAAGAAGAAGAAGAAGAAGAAGAAGAAGAAGAAGAAGAAGAAGAAGAAGAAGATTGATAAAATGACAAAAACGGAAAAAACAGTGAAGAAGCTATAACATGAATAAGTTATAAATCTATTGTGCTAACCGCGATTGAGTTACTTAATGTGTTAATTTAATAATTTCTTAAATTTACCTAGCCCTTAAGTTGGACGCCATTTATAACATTCATTTAATATGCGTATTGATAGCACAATAAATTAATTATTAAATATATAAATTTAACGATCACTGACAAGTATGTGTATAATTTAATCTTAATGATGATTCTAACTATCTACGTTCATCAACACATACGTGATATCATTTATTTAATTGAACATAAGAAACTCTTAAAATCTATTTGCATTCTTTCAAACTTTAAGTCAATATTCGGGTTGCATTGGTAATAATGAACGCATGTTTCTGGTTAACTAAAATACTAGTTTAATTATCGTTTATGACATATTATAATAGTACATAGAATACGTCGCTGTACCTGAAATACATACATATTTATAATAAACAAAGATATATCTCAATATATGCTGAAATAAAGAAAACATACATACATATATAAATCAAATGATGTTACAATTCAATATTCTACTTATTTAATGCGTTCATTAAATCCCAAATAAGCTTTTGTTTATACGTTCATTAACTACTTATTTCAATTTTACTCATTACTTTTCTTAATAAATTCTCAGGTGTGAATTCTTTGAAAGAAACCAGGTCAGTAGAAGTTACAAATTAGAAGTAATTATAATAATGGTTACTTGGTTAGTGAATATCCATTAGTTGTTGACGTAGTCTCGTTCTGGTGATGGAAATGGCTCGTAGATACATTCCGTCGTAAGTTGTTTATCACTGCCACTTATCACTTTATTCTTCCGGTCACTCGCGTAGGTGTTTGTATATGTCTGGGTAATTGAAGTTCAGTGTTCAATCAATGTTCTATCTTACTGTGTTTGCTGTGTGTTCGTTTTAAAGTCAATAAACATGTCTAGTTTCATTTGTCGCTGCTTCCACAAACGATCCTATAATTGATTAGTTTGTTTAATGTTACGTGTTCATTATGTTGATGAAACACAATATTAAGTTCCAATAATTTGTATATCGTTAAGTGATGCTGTCTGTTAGTGTAACGGTCTGATTGTTCACTTGGTGTAATTTTCACTGAGTCCGTTAATGCGCACTCGATAAAGTTCACTACCGCGATATGAATGTATTATTACGTTTTAAGTTCCTTGTTATTTATCTACTTCCGAATGATTTGAATAAACAATGGAAAGTTTATGATGTACCGTCTCTCGCACTTGAAGTTAAACTACTTAATAATTGAAATGTAAACTGTCTGAAAATTCTAACTGCAAAAACTTTAGTATAACTGACGAAATTTTGAGTGTGGCTGCGTAAAAATTGAGTATAACTAACGAAAAATTGAGTGTAACTGACTAAAAATTGAGTACTACTGCCGCTCCGTCTTCCTGGACAGCTAGTTTTATTAATTCGTCCCTACTCAAAATTTTGTCTCTGGCGCGCTTCACGCCCACTTCTTTTCGAGATTGGTCAGTTTTTGATTTTCTCGGAATATACTGTCCCACTCTGTCAAAATCCGACGTCATAGTTCTTCCGATAGGTTTTTCGCCTCAGTTGCTATGGAAACATCCCTCACCATCAAATTTCTCGCTGGCTGAAGGTCTCTGATAGGTCCGTAGGTCTCCCTGCTCTCCAGCTAGACGATCGTTGACCCGCTTCGAAGAAACTCTGGCTATAAACAATTTGTCTAACAGCCTATTGTCTGAGTAAACTCTGCGTTTCTATAGATTCCCATTATCTGTACTTACAGTCTTCCTGGCGTATTGTTCTATGCTCTTACCCCTTTTTTCTGGCTATTACTAATTTCGAACATCTGCTGGTCGTTGAAGTCACTCTAACTTTCCCTTCGTAAATTCTTGTCTGTCAATTAGACGATACCTCCAGCTGTGTAACATGACTTTAGTTTTTGTCAGCATATCTTCCAGTATTGTTACTTAAGGTGCAGCGTATCCGTTTCATTGTAGTATGGAACATTACTTGTTTTTGTCGTTTATCGTCTACTGACGTAATACGGCCACATCTGCTACAATTCTTGGTACGGGTGTGAATGTCCTCCTTACTTTGTTACAGCTGCGGAGAGCAATAATTCTGGACGAAACTTTCCCTGTCATCTTACGCCACCAAATTCTATAGTTGGATAGAACTTAATGCGTTTCTATTGTCAAGTCAGCAACGCTTCACTGACACCTTCTCATTACTCCTTATTTATTGCTCCACCATAAGTCGTTGACACTTGCCTCGTGTGAACGTACTCTGCCGAGGTGAGAATTTAAAAAATTTTAAAATTTTCTGCTCGTTACAGTGTCCTCAATTTCGATTTGACGATGTGACCTCTGGGAACAACTCAAATCTAAATTCTGCGCCCTGTACGTCGCCTCGCCGTGTCCATCTTCTTCGGGGGAAGGTATACACAATAACCTACTTTCAAAAGCTAATATGACCAGTGGTACACCCCCTTTTGGTTTCAATTAGTTCTCTGAATTTATTGCCAGCTATTTGGGATAGCTGAACGCATTTCACATTGTCGAATTGACATATAAATACCTTATCTTTATAATTTATAAGATAAGTCATAAATTCCATAAGCAATTAAATAATTTCATCAATTGAATAAGATCTTACCTTCTAAAATATCATATTCACAAGATATTATCAAACAGTTAAGCGGTTCAATGTAACCTTTACGTGATATCAAAGAAAATCTCCTATACATATACACCTTTGTGCACTATTAATGATCTTACCAATAAAATCTTTTAAACTATTATTTTAAAATTAGATTGTTAATTGACACAATCGCTACGTTAACTGTAATTATCTTAATAATTTACATATACGTATAACATTTAGTTTCAATTATTGACCTACTTCATGATACATCATCTATAATCCTAACCTACTAATTACATATATTCACATTAATAAAGTTCATTCACTATCTAGTTCGTTAAATATTATCACTTATCTGATTTAAGTGTCCATTTTTCTCACTTTGTCCTTTTAACTTCTTACCATATAAATCAATTAATAGCAATTAAATGTCCTTTGCATTCACTGCAATAATTTTATAAAATGTCACACTAAATGTTAATTTATCTTATTATCTAACATTTAATTAGTGCTTAATTGACTAAATACAATTTTGATGTTATGTTTCAACAATTAAAGTACATAACTTTCTTGGATAAGCCAGCTTGAATGATATCACCGCGTCAATTACCCTAACGCAGTTGATTCATCAGCATCGGCTAGCTTCTTACGACATCTTCTTCTATCTCTTCCTCTTCCTTCATCTTCAATTTTCTGGTTCATAGTATTTTTTCAATTGTCTGGCATTAAATTTTCCACGGAGTTTCTTGTCATCATCGCAATCAACGAGTAGATAAGTAGCTTCTCCGAGAATTTGATGCACTTTATATGGTCCGCAGTACAGTTCGCAAAATTTTCAATTCTTTTCTGGACCGCGTCCGATTGATGATATGTTCTGATTAACACTTTCTCACCAATGTTGAATCTTGTAATGGTTTTAGTCTCATTACATAATTTTGCTTGTTTTTCTCTCTTCTCCTTCATTTTGATATATATTTGTTTATGATCTACCCCTTTTACTAGGAGCATATCCTTGTTGATGTATTTTTCCCACGCTCTGGGAGGTTTTCTTCCGAGCTGAGCTTCGTACGGTGTTACTTCTATCGTCTCGTGGTACGTTTCGTTAATACAACTCTCGACGATTGGTACGTAACGCGACCACTTTGTATGTTGATCACCAACAAAGATCCTAAATAAGTTCCCAAGCTGTCTGTTGATTCTTTCAGCCAGATTCGCACAAGGGTTCCTTATTGCGGTAAATCGTGGTTGGATATTTAGTTCAGTTAATCCATCTAACCATTTTTTAGATGAAAATTGCGTTCCGTTGTCTGTGATAATCACTCTAGGAGATCCTAGTTCTTCACAATATTGGTGTACTCTCCTCAGTGTAGCGACGGTCGTTGCCCTTCGAAGTGTGAAAAGTCGTACGTATTTGGTAAAGTTGTCAACCATTATGAACAGATACCTCACCCCACTAGACGAAGCAGGTAACGGTCCGTAAAAGTCCGCGCTCACTAGGTCACCCTTGCGTAACGGTATTATGGCTTTTGTTCCTCCAAACGAATTTCTGTTGCCGGAATCCTTTTTTTTCTGACAAGTGTCGCAAGTCCGTACGTAATTTTTCACCCTCTTTAACATTCCGTCCATGGTAAAGTACTCCTGCAATAATTTGATACATCTCTTCGCACCGGGATGCCCATACATACGGTGTATTTCAGCAATTATTTCGCCAGACACACTGTTCGGTACGTATAGTTTACATTCTCCTTTGCGTAATCTGTACAATTTCTCATCGACGAATCTATAAAATTTATTTAATTTCTTATCTATACAATTTTCCCTAATCTTATCAATAATATACTTAAGCTTATGATCTTGAATTTGGTGCCTTCCAATACCCATTAGGATCTTGCTTACCTTCTTATCCATTTTGATTGTCAGGTGGTTAATTAAATATTCGGAAATATTGTCACTAATTACTTCTGGTGTGGCATCTTCTGGATTTCTGCTCAGAAGATCGGCAATAATATTGTCCTTACCTCTACAATGGACAATGTCAAATTTGTACTCCTGAATACTTAAGATCCAGCGTGTAATACGCGAGTTGTTTAAATGACATTTATTCATAAAAGTCAGTGCTTTATTATCAGTAATGATGGTTAACGGTTGTCCTAGTATGTATATACGGAACCGCTCAAGACATCTTACAATACACAAAAGCTCCTTCTCCGTAGTGTAATAATTTATTTCCGCACCCTTGAATGTCCTGCTGGTAAAAGCTATTACTCCAATTCTTCCTTCTTCATCTAATTGATATAGTTGTCCGCCATATGCAAAGTTGCTGGCGTCACATTGCATATAATATCTTTGGTTTATTCGGGGAAACTTTAAGATGACTGTTTCTACGAATAACCTTTTAACCTGTTGAAAACACTCATTTAATTCCTGTGTCCAGGTGAATTTCTGTCCTTTCCGTAGCAACTCGAGTAATGGTTTAGTAGTTTCAGCGTATTTGTCTGTAAAACGATTATAGAAATTTGTCAACCCCAGGAAACCTTTTAATTGTTTTTGGTTCCGAGGTGCAGGGAACTTCATAATGGCATCTATCTTCTCGTCCGTTGCTCGTATTCCTTGCGTTGTTAGTTGATAACCGAGGTACGCGATTTCTTGTCTGAAGAACTGCGACTTCTCCAAATTGATGGTTAAATTTGCCCTTCTTAAATTAGATAATAATAAGTCTAAATGTAACAAGTGCGTTTCTAAATCTTCTGAATAACACAGGCAATCGTCGACATAAATAATGGTATTTTCTTTTACTTCTTCGTCCAATACTGTGTCCAATCCCCTGGTCAGTGCAGCAGAACTGGTACTCAGGCCAAATGGTGTAACTGTAAAACGATAACACTTGCCGTCGTACATAAAAGCGGTGAAGTTCCGGCATTCCGATTTCAGTGGTACTTGCCAGAAACTGCTAGTTAGATCTACGGTAGATAGGTACTTCATCTCTCCACATCTCGCCAATATGTCGTTTATTGGAGGTGCACCCTCGTAGTCCGGGATAGTCACACTGTTCACCTTCCTCGCATCCAAACACAATCGTACGCTACCATCCTTCTTGATTACCGTAACTAGTGGGTTGATATATGCGCTGTTGCATCTCTCAATGACCCCATACCGTAACATTTTCCGAATCTCCTCATCTACCTTCCCTTTATAGGCTAATGGGACAGGCCATCCTCTCTGGAAGTACGGTGTCTGGTCGGTGACTCGGAACTCGTGGACATACCCATCGATTCTTCCGGGGCATTCTCTGAATAAACTACAATTTCTTATTAGAATCTCCCTTAATCTTTCCAACGTTCCTCTATCTCCGCATTCTATACTTTCTATCTTCTTGTTAATGTTTCTGATGATCTCTTCTTCTTCTTCTACGTCCACCACTTCTATATGCATCATAGGCACCGTGTACGTCGCTTCGTTATCCTCTCTTCTTATCTCGACGATTCTTCTTCCCATGTCAATGAGACACCCTGTTTCTTGAAGAAAATTGGTTCCTAATATGCATGGTTTTATCAAATCTGGTATTATTAGGAAAACACATTCATATTTAATTTCTTCAATATAGATATCACATAATATTTGTTTTCTGATTAGCTTTGATTTATTACCAACTGCGCTAACTATTAACGTGTTAGACATCGGTAAAATCTCATAAGGTGTAATGTCATGTTTGTTTTGGTGAAACCACGACTCAGACAACCCAGCTATTACAGATCCAGTATCGATTAACGCTTGCACACTAACATTATTATTGAACTTGATATTTATCTCTGGACACCTGATTATTCGTTGAGAAATTTCTTCATCATCATTACACAATAAATCGCTTCGTAAGTCCGGTAGGATAATATTCGTCTGGTAGTCATTTGTTTTGATGGCTATCTTCGTTAATGGGTGGAGGGATTTTTTTTTTCCTCTTCTTGTTGACGATTTCTCTTAGGTTGAATGCCCGATGCACCAGCTGTCGTGTTTGTAAACTCTATTGTGTTGACAGCGCGCCGGTCCGTGTTACGGGGCTGATTATTTATGGCAGGTCTATCACCCCAGGTTTTCTTCTGTATTCCGCCTCCTTTGTTCAAGTTACTTTCACCTTCCTTATACGCATGTCTGCCCTCGTTTGCCGCTGCATAGTACGCTTCTCTATTAATTCTTGGTTGAATCTGTGAATACTCGATGATCAGAGATTCGAAGTTTGGTATCGTCACAATTCCTCTTGTAACCACCGCAAGCTGGATGTCACGCCCAAAGTGACGAGAGATCTTACGTATTAACTGATAATCAGATAAAGTAGGTGTTAACTGCTTACTTTCCAATAAAATCCGTTCAATATATTGAATAGCAGTAACTGGTCCGCGCCAATCAAATCTGCCAAACTCCAAATGGTCCCGAATACTGTCCTGTCGTTCCTGGCCCCAATATTTTAGAGAGAACGCTTCCTTGAATTCTGCGAAGTTTGATATCTGGTCACGTATCACTCGCCACCAAATTCCTGCGTCTAACTCCAGATGTTTGCCAATCCACTTGATATTGTCAGCGGGATAATATAGCTCTTGAACTTCGGACAATTCTTTGAGGAATTCCATAGGGAATCTGTCTGTGCCATTATATTTGAGATCATTGTGGTTAGGTCCGTTAATTCGATTTAACATTCCACAATCACCTTCCATCAGTTGTCGCTGTAACCTTTCTTGGTTTTCTCTTACCTTATTTAAATGTCCCTTTAATTCTTCGATCCTAGTTGTCTTTTCTTTCGTAGTCTCGTCCAACTTCTGTTCTGTTGAACGTTGTCTACCGTCTACGTCTTCTAATTTTTGTATAATATTACTATTTGTTCCTTCTTGCTCTTGTTGTCTCTGCGGTATGGTATTGTGCATCTCGGTCTTGAGTTCTTCGTGCTTCTTATTGTAATCCTTAACGTGAACATCGAACTTGTGATTAATCTTTTTAACGGTCGTCTGGGTAGAGTGTACCGCCGCCATCCATTCTTGTCGTTCATTATCTTGTTTTTCTTGTATTTCTACGTACTTCTTGTCAGCTTCTTCTCTCAATTCTCTCACGACATCGTCTTGTTTTTTCTGTAATTCATCAACCTTTCTTTCCCAAGTCTGCTGGTAGTCACGTATCTCGGACCTTATCTGCGTCAGCTGCTCCTCTGACTGTCGTTTCATCTCTTCCTTATGCTGGTCGAGTTTTTCATTAATTAATTTACTGTTTTCTTCCTGTTTATCTAATTTCTCACTAAGTAATTTGATACTTTCTTCGCTAATTAATTTAATATTTTCTTCTAGTTTCATGCTTCGTTCTTCTTGTTTCTTTTCTTGTTGACGCATGAACTCCATTAACATTTGTAGAGTCCCATCTTCTGGTTTTGATGTCTGTCCTCGCGCCCTATCTTCTGGACTCTCTATCACGCTACTTGGTTCACTAGGTGTAGTATTGTCCTCGGTATTTACTACGCCTAATTGGTTATTAATGTCAAATTCTACACTGTCTGAATTGCTCGCCATTTTAGCCCTACTGCGCGTAATCATTCAAACTGACTTACACTAATAACACTTATCTTACTTCTACTTCTATGACACTACTTTTTCTACTACTTCTACTGCCTGTTCTTTACCTAAGCTGTACGTGTTAACAATCTGTGTTAATACGTATCATGCCGTGCGAATGGGCGCCATTTTATAACATGAATAAGTTATAAATCTATTGTGCTAACCGCGATTGAGTTACTTAATGTGTTAATTTAATAATTTCTTAAATTTACCTAGCCCTTAAGTTGGACGCCATTTATAACATTCATTTAATATGCGTATTGATAGCACAATAAATTAATTATTAAATATATAAATTTAACGATCACTGACAAGTATGTGTATAATTTAATCTTAATGATGATTCTAACTATCTACGTTCATCAACACATACGTGATATCATTTATTTAATTGAACATAAGAAACTCTTAAAATCTATTTGCATTCTTTCAAACTTTAAGTCAATATTCGGGTTGCATTGGTAATAATGAACGCATGTTTCTGGTTAACTAAAATACTAGTTTAATTATCGTTTATGACATATTATAATAGTACATAGAATACGTCGCTGTACCTGAAATACATACATATTTATAATAAACAAAGATATATCTCAATATATGCTGAAATAAAGAAAACATACATACATATATAAATCAAATGATGTTACAATTCAATATTCTACTTATTTAATGCGTTCATTAAATCCCAAATAAGCTTTTGTTTATACGTTCATTAACTACTTATTTCAATTTTACTCATTACTTTTCTTAATAAATTCTCAGGTGTGAATTCTTTGAAAGAAACCAGGTCAGTAGAAGTTACAAATTAGAAGTAATTATAATAATGGTTACTTGGTTAGTGAATATCCATTAGTTGTTGACGTAGTCTCGTTCTGGTGATGGAAATGGCTCGTAGATACATTCCGTCGTAAGTTGTTTATCACTGCCACTTATCACTTTATTCTTCCGGTCACTCGCGTAGGTGTTTGTATATGTCTGGGTAATTGAAGTTCAGTGTTCAATCAATGTTCTATCTTACTGTGTTTGCTGTGTGTTCGTTTTAAAGTCAATAAACATGTCTAGTTTCATTTGTCGCTGCTTCCACAAACGATCCTATAATTGATTAGTTTGTTTAATGTTACGTGTTCATTATGTTGATGAAACACAATATTAAGTTCCAATAATTTGTATATCGTTAAGTGATGCTGTCTGTTAGTGTAACGGTCTGATTGTTCACTTGGTGTAATTTTCACTGAGTCCGTTAATGCGCACTCGATAAAGTTCACTACCGCGATATGAATGTATTATTACGTTTTAAGTTCCTTGTTATTTATCTACTTCCGAATGATTTGAATAAACAATGGAAAGTTTATGATGTACCGTCTCTCGCACTTGAAGTTAAACTACTTAATAATTGAAATGTAAACTGTCTGAAAATTCTAACTGCAAAAACTTTAGTATAACTGACGAAATTTTGAGTGTGGCTGCGTAAAAATTGAGTATAACTAACGAAAAATTGAGTGTAACTGACTAAAAATTGAGTACTACTGCCGCTCCGTCTTCCTGGACAGCTAGTTTTATTAATTCGTCCCTACTCAAAATTTTGTCTCTGGCGCGCTTCACGCCCACTTCTTTTCGAGATTGGTCAGTTTTTGATTTTCTCGGAATATACTGTCCCACTCTGTCAAAATCCGACGTCATAGTTCTTCCGATAGGTTTTTCGCCTCAGTTGCTATGGAAACATCCCTCACCATCAAATTTCTCGCTGGCTGAAGGTCTCTGATAGGTCCGTAGGTCTCCCTGCTCTCCAGCTAGACGATCGTTGACCCGCTTCGAAGAAACTCTGGCTATAAACAATTTGTCTAACAGCCTATTGTCTGAGTAAACTCTGCGTTTCTATAGATTCCCATTATCTGTACTTACAGTCTTCCTGGCGTATTGTTCTATGCTCTTACCCCTTTTTTCTGGCTATTACTAATTTCGAACATCTGCTGGTCGTTGAAGTCACTCTAACTTTCCCTTCGTAAATTCTTGTCTGTCAATTAGACGATACCTCCAGCTGTGTAACATGACTTTAGTTTTTGTCAGCATATCTTCCAGTATTGTTACTTAAGGTGCAGCGTATCCGTTTCATTGTAGTATGGAACATTACTTGTTTTTGTCGTTTATCGTCTACTGACGTAATACGGCCACATCTGCTACAATTCTTGGTACGGGTGTGAATGTCCTCCTTACTTTGTTACAGCTGCGGAGAGCAATAATTCTGGACGAAACTTTCCCTGTCATCTTATGCCACCAAATTCTATAGTTGGATAGAACTTAATGCGTTTCTATTGTCAAGTCAGCAACGCTTCACTGACACCTTCTCATTACTCCTTATTTATTGCTCCACCATAAGTCGTTGACACTTGCCTCGTGTGAACGTACTCTGCCGAGGTGAGAATTTAAAAAATTTTTAAATTTTCTGCTCGTTACAAAGCAAATGATAAATATCAAGTTGACAGTTAGGAAAGGAAATTAATTGGCACCAAATAGAAGAAAAGCGATAGATGTTTCAATCAGGTATCTAAACTTAAAGTGGAAATTCGCCGACCATAACGCGTGAGACAAGGATGAAAACTTGAGTAAAACTATATTAACCTAGACGCTATGGGAATATTTAAAAAAAGAGGAAGGCCATAAATGACATTGGCACATTGGCAGACTATTTGAAAAGACACGCCAGATTGGGGTTGGACGTATAAGGCTTAAGATAGAGAAATATGGGGGAGTCCAGAGGAGGTCTAGATACAATGTTCCATCTCTGAAGGCTGAAGAAGAAAGAAAAGAAGTGAACATATTAGTGTCACAATGTTGGTTTTCCATAAGAGCCGCACTATTTAGCTTTACACTAACTCCGTCGTTTTATAAATTTATTGTGGGAAAATCCGGGAATAAGGTCTCACAACGTCACACAATATTATTTATTAACACACGAACTACGTTATTTTTTTAACGGCCAGGTTCGCGTAAAAAAAAACAGACACGGCGAAATGCTCGCCCGCCAACAACCAGTCGAAACGATATTAGGATGGAAAGTTATGACCCGCGCGAGTGTGCGTGTGTGAGCCGTAAATTGTCACCCGACTCGCTCTGCGAAAGTATCGTATAACGCCGGACACTCTGCGGACTTTATTGTCTCGTTATGTACCGGGAGAGAAATTTGTCAGTTTCGCTTAACGCTTTACGATAACCGCGTGCGAAATATTTTCTACTTAGTACGCGACACAATGTGTTTGTGCGGAGACGTGAGAGGTTATGAAAGGTGGGCGACGCGACGTCACGAAGAAAGAAGAAGAAGAAGAAGTATAAGGTACAGACCCAGCCAAGGCCTCTGCAATCTGATCACCGGTTCAGGTTTTATTTATAGATTCGGTAAAACCGTAAATTGTTCCAGCAACATTTATTGCTGACACTCTGTACCCCCTCTTGCCTTGAGCTCTCAGCATATGACTGAACCAACGAGTAGTCTTGTTCTTGTTGTTGTCTTCCTTTGTTTGTCAAACATTTTGCGGTTTACCGATAATATCGACATCACCGTCAATATTGACGTGATAATTACTTTTGTTGACACTAACGACACCTTAAAACTCACATTATAAGACTGACCCACATCAAGCAAAGGGCTCAAAGAACACTGTTTACATTATTGTTCTTCTCGATCACTACACGAATTCTCAGTTCTCACGTTTCTTCGTCAAATATCCGTCCACCTTTTTCTTTTTGTTTAACATTTCTCGCTCCTGTAGCCTTGTACTAATACTACTTTATGCATTTCGTATTTGTTACTTTTATATAATTATTTACACGCGTACAGTCAACAAATTGTGTTAATCATCTTTTCATTAACCAAATTTTATTTGGTAGAGAAGATAGAAACAGCTATCCTCTCTATGCGATTTCTAATTTTCTTTTTCTCCTTCCTTATACGCTGCTGTCCTAATTTGTAATATTTCAACTCTCTAGAGCATCCTCTGCCAATCCAACGGCACTCAGCGCCCTGTAAGTTCTTCTCACTTCTCACGGCCCAAATTTCGCATTCCTACATTCCTATACAAAACAAATTGTACAGCCAGAGGAGGATTTACCATTTTGCCGCCCATACGCAGATCTCTGTTAGGTGGGGGGGGGGGGGAACGCGTTTACGGGTTTAATTCAATCCTTCATATTTTCAGTTACCCTAAAATTTGTTCTTTATATAATATTTTCTTTTTCAATTTTTCTTAACACATTTCTATAGAACAATTTACATAACGTACTAAGAAGAGAACAGTAACACATTAAATTATTGTAGTCATGTTTATTCCAAACCTTTTTAACTGAACTTAAAACAGCAATTTAATACAATTTTGTATGCAAGTTGGTACAAAATTAAGAAGATGAAGAGAGTTGAAATAATAGTCGTTGAACTAATTTTTAAACTTTACGTAGTGATTTTTGATGGCCAAAATTATTATCTATCAGGGCGATCTTCTTCTATCCTCTCCTTCAATGGACAATATAGCCAATGAATACAAACGATCTTCTCCCATGCCCGCGCGTATTGGCACTAGAGTTGGGTATTAAATTATGCTACGCACACGGTCTATGACTGTTTGCAGTTAGTGGTATCTACTGAGATTCACTCACGTCAAATTACAGAGTCGGTAAAGAATGTTCGAATTTTGAATTTAAATGAATTAATAGTTAAATAATTAATTAATATAATGGAAGTATCCCATATATATTGTATGTAAATGTAATTATGAAAAAACGATGTAGGGCCTACTTCATATACAGATCAGAAGTAAATGACAAACTATTCTCTTTATGTAATAAGCCTAGTTACTAAACAATAAATATTTTGAGAAGTTTCTTATCATATTGAGACGAAATGGAGCGGCATTTCAGACATCCCTTAGGTATAAAAACAAAATAACGACCTTTACAAAATTTGCCGCCCCTCAAATATTGCCGCCCGTAGGCAGTTGCCTACTTTGCCTATGCATGTCAAGAAAGGTTATGCCTACTAAGTGAAATGTCAAGAAATAAAAATCGTGCTGATAAAAATTCAATCACACAAGTCGAATTCAAAAATTAATTATTTGTGTGAATACGAACATTGATACTTGTGATACTGAATAGCCAACTTAGTCGTGTTGTGAGTAAGAAATCCCTTGTGTAACACCCTTCGAACCTTTATTCAGCCCGCAAGACACCCAAATTGATTTACGATATTTATAGTACAGTAATTTATTCCATAGCAACTTAATAAAAAATTATTTATATAAGTAGTTCTTTTTCTTGCTACTGGAATCTCATACAGATTTGCGTACTGCTGTACCCAATGTTTCCATCACGTCAATTACCAGCCGTAATTTTCTCGTTTAATACTTTAACTAATGTCATTTTGAAGATAAAACAACGATGAAAGTTTCAAAATTAGTTCGTTTCCGCGAACACTGTAGAGCTGACACACAACGTGGAGTTCGGATCACAATGCTGTTTACAAGGCAACACATCTTCTACCCGTAAACTAATCTGTATGGCAGTTATAACAAATGTACGCACTCCACAGAGAGATTTAGGAATGTCTGTTCTTGAGGTCTGTTATTTCCATTTTACGAAAATTTTAAATTCATTTCGGCACAGGAGAGGGAAAGTTTGTCACCTTTCTGGTATAGTTTATTTTGTTTATAGTCTAATGCAAGATGTCATCTTTATGGTTTCATGACTTTGTTAAATTTTGGACATGTAACCATAAAAGGACTGAAAGATGTTTAAGCCAGACAGGAAAAATAAAGCGAAAAATCACCGGCCGTACAGCCAAACACAATAATGAAAGGTGAAATAAAACTATCTTAATCTGGACCCACTCAGTGGGAATAAATAAGGAAAATAGGAAGACTAAGGTGATGGGCAGAAAACATGAGAAGACATGCTGGAACGAGGTGGACGCTCGTGGCTCAAGAGAAAGAAAATTGGCGGAGAGAAAGGGAGACCTTTGCCCAACATTGCATCTTTGAGTGTTGAAGAGGATAGGAAGAAGTTCTCCTTTTTGTTGTAATAAGTGTCCATGAATGATGCGATAGATAAGTATTGTAACGAGAACCGTATCGAACAGCCTAAAACGTCCCCCTCCGCTAGTCGTGCAGCCTCAGTCAAGGCCGCGCTAAAGTACGTTTCCAGAGTACTCTGAAGAACACGTGCAATAGGATCAGCTGACACACCACAGGTGAGGGTGGAACATTTCTAGAACACGTGCGCTACGTATATCAGGGACAGAGATCTTTGTCAGATCAGTTCGTTGAGCGATTTTCCTTAGAGCGGATCGAGTAGTGTTTGCCGAAGTACTGTGGCGAAGTACTGTTGTGTTATAATTAGTGTGGAACTTTACTATTTGACATTATTATTGCGTGTGGACAAATTTAACTGGAATTATTGTACGAGTTGATTACAAATTGGTATTTGCGATAAATTAAAGCTGGTTATTAGTGACTATATTGTAATTTTGTTTTCCACGGCACCATACGACATCACTGAGACCGTCGTAACAGTATTTACTGGTTTTTAACTGCGATTGTTTAAACTAATTATTATAATTCACTGTGGTTGGTGCACAATTGTGAAGAAATACTGTTTACAATATATTTAAACGTTAACGGTGACGGGATATTTCTGTTTATGTTTTAAGAATAGACGTTAACAATTACAGAATTAATTTTCTACAAAAACAGTTATTCGGTTTCACTAGAAATCGGTAGCCACTTTCTGACAAATAAATCCTCAACATCACGTGAGAACTACGATTACACGTTGGCTACTAAAAACAGATCAGATACTTTTTCTATGTGTGGGCGGGTGTGCGTTTCTGCTTCCCGATAAGTCTAAGACGCTCATTTACTCGACATCTGGATTCTACAAGGTTTCGCCGTTTCTCTTTCTTATATGTAGTTTTTTAGTCAGCTGTGTCACTCGCGCTTCTACATTCTCTCTCGCTTTAGTCAGCTGTGTCACTCGCGCTTCTACAATATCTCTTGCTTTAGTCAGCTGTGTCACTCGCGCTTCTACAATCTCTCTCGCTTTAGTCAGCTGTGTCACTCGCGCTTCTACAATCTCTCTCGATTTAGTCAGCTGTGTCACTCCCGCTTCTACAATCTCTATCGCTTTAGTCAGCTGTGTCACTCGCGCTTCTACAATCTCTCGCTTCCATCTGCGCACGTCACGGGCAATTTCATTTTAGGAGACCTGTACGTGTCTCGTAAAGGTAGTAGCCCCTTGCCTACTTGTTCCAGATTGGTATTAAACGCCGGTCTTTCGTCCTAGGTAAATTATAGTATTGTTTGTCCGGATTGTCAAGTTGCTCGATTTGAGTGACACATGCAGCTCTCTCTATATGGTGTTAGTGTGAATACACCAAGGCTACTGAGCTACATCCAATCATCGTCATCGTCTTGTCGTCATCATCATCATCATCACCACCACCGCCGCCGCCGCCGCCGCCGTCGCCGCCGAAACCACCACCACCATTATTATCATTATTATTGTTACTATTATTCGGGATGATGCGTAACGCCACAGTGGATGATACAACGAGAACGTCTGGAAACTGAAGTACTGTTGAGGTCCGATGGGATAATAAGGAGGCTTCCTACGGTTGTACACCTCAAGAAAATGTAACCAACGCAGACCATGCACACGGTGAATGTTACACATAAGGAATAAATAAGCGCTTCATTAAGTGAAGTATGATTAACTCCATCCAGGGATTACGAAAGTGGTTCAGGGGTGATCTGACGTCAAGGAGTAAGATTTTGCAG
This sequence comes from Magicicada septendecula, assembly GCA_034769895.1. Classification (NCBI taxonomy): domain Eukaryota; kingdom Metazoa; phylum Arthropoda; class Insecta; order Hemiptera; family Cicadidae; genus Magicicada; species Magicicada septendecula. Next base: position 148,402,742 of record CM068372.1, read on the forward strand.
TTTTGGTTAGGGTGACCACATACCGTAGGAGTGCGGACCCTCCTGCGGCGAATATAATTTTCCACATTTCGTAAAAAACTAGACTCGTAACCAGTTAACCGATCTCGTAAAAATTATAATAACAATAATAATAATTACCTTTACCATCCTCTTACCGGACAGTGCCAGAGCCAGTAGTCCTGGTGATTGCGGGAGTGATTCCCATAGACCTGGTGGCTCTAGAGCGGAAGCATTTATTCGAAAGAAGAGAGGAAATTGGAAGGGATGCGGCAATGCATGAAGCCAGGGAACTCACTCTCCGACACTGGCAAGATCGTTGGGATAGAGAGGATAGAGGAAGATGGACCGCAAGGCTCGTACCAAACTGGAAGGTACGGATCGACCGCCAACACGGTGCGGTCAACTACCATCTGATCCAGTTGCTCAGTGGCCACGGCAATTTTAATGCCTACCTCCATAGAATGGGAAAGGTGCAAAGCCCAGCGTGTCAATACGGAGACTCTCCCCATGAAGATGCCTCGCACACGTTTTTCTAGTTCTGCAGATTCGCAAGACAGAGGATGGTACTGGAAATGGAGCTCGGGGAGTTCACTCATAGCGCTTATGCTTCGTGGTAAGGCAGAATTAATAATTTAGTGAAGCATATAGTTCCAAAACCGGCCATCTCCATTTTTAATAATTTTTCAGGAGATGAAAAAAACGTTTCATTCTTCCATTTACTACAAACATCATATTATTTGTTTATTATGTTAAAGAGCTTAATGTTCTTTTATAGTTATAAAAATATAAAATTTCTAAGAATTATATTTTAGCTTATAAATGCAAAATAATTTTGGAGATGGCCAGTTTTGGAACAAAACTGCGAAATCAACTACGAATTCAATGGCATATAATTTTAATATGAAAAGTAGCAAACTAAAACTCATCATTATTCTTAATCATTATAACCCAAAATTAACACAATACACTGCAGTCGTGGTACAAATGGTATAAAGTATAAAAGTCTTAAAAAAAATGAATACAATATGAATCATAAAATAAAAAAATAATACAATAATGACGAATAATAGTTTTAAATATTTTTAAATAGATTGAAAAAAAGATTCCTCCATATTTTGGCATTGGCTATTTGCTTCATCAGCTGTTGTTTCTCTGCATGTGTTATTATCCAAAACATTTTTATAATAACTCAGTTCCTCAAGTTTTTGCCACTCTTGTCCGTAATGCTTAATGAGAAGTTTTTTAACATCATTTAATTTTAGGGATTCTACACCTTTTCCTTCAGGCAATAATGGTGGATTCATAACATTCTTTCCTGAAAAAGGTTACAAAAAATTTAGACTGAAGTTAGCAATAATGTTAACAATGTAGGCTATAGTGAAAGATTCAATGTAATCTTAATTACCTTTTTTAAACACTGATTGTGATTTTCCGAAGTTGCTTCTGTAGTGCACTTCTCCTCTAATTATTGGAATACCATCTTGATTTTTTCTTATAAAGAAGCGTTTTGATGGATTGAATTTGAAATGCCAATGTCCAGGTTTTTTCAAAATTATTTCTGCAATTGATTTCCAGTCACGTACTAAACCTTTCAAAGATATCACAGTTCCATGTTCTGCAAACACTTTTACATAGTCGATAGGGTCAGCGATAACCTCTTTTTTTCTTATATTTTTTTCTATTCTTGCGAACACCCTGTCAGGGGGTAAAAATGAGTGCCCCACCATTGGAAAAAGCAATTCAACCATTGTTATGTGCGCTGGAGCATCTTTTGATAACCAATAAAATAACATAGCTATCATTATAGAATTTTTGTTTTGACCACCACAACCGTCAGAGACTAATCTGACAGTTGAGATGGTTTCTGCAAAATTGTGCTGGCAAATGCAGTGATATACTGCTGATGCTATTTCGTTAGAGCTTTTAGAATATTCTGTCTCTTTCCATTCGTAAATAAATGTATTTTCTTTAGTCTGATGACATTTTGAATCCCCTATAACAACTGTTAAATTGTACTGGTATAATTGCCGTGAATAATACGCAGTTTGGTCCGGTACCTTCGGTAGAACCATATTTTTCTGGCATCCAAAGCTAAAAATTATTAAATTTTCTTTTTTTTTCTCTTAATAAATTATAAAAAGCTTTTGCTTTAAGCAAGTGCACTCTCTTTTCAACTAACAACTGGTTTTTCTTTTCTGGATTATCTTCAATTTTTCTTCGTTCATCTAAAGAAATACATGTAGAACATGCATCAGTTCTTGGTGTACCAAATCCGATATTGAAATGAGTATTGAAAATATTTCTGAAGTACCAATGTCTAACATGCAAGCTTTCATCAGTTACTTGAGACTCATAAAGTCGCCACAATTTTCGAATACTAAGATCTGAGCTCAAATAAACTCTAACAGCTGTTTTACTGCGGCAGTAATGATTTTCTACCGCAGGAATACTAGTAATAAATTTTTTAACTGCACTCAGTTTTTGTTTGTATAATTTTGATCTTGTATCGCCTCCACGGTTTTCTTTTGGCATGCAACCAGAAGAATTATATCTATTTATTACACCTTGAACTCGGTGTTTTGAAATCTGAAGAATTCCTAAAAATGCCGCTCTGCAAACTGACAACTTTTCTTTGGAATCATAACGTTTTACAAAATATTTTATTGTAATGTTTTTATTTTCCCTTTCACCAGTTGTCTGCCTACTTCTCACAGGTTTAATATTGTCAGTATACTTAAGTAAGAAATTATCTTGTTTTATTTTATCTTTTGATTCATAAAAAGAAGCATGAAACACAGCAACGTCTTTTTTTGTAAGTAATTCACAGCCAAAAGCCTTACCTTTGTGTTTACAAGTAGGTACCTTAGGTGGACCCAGAGCAGAATATCTTTCAAGTTTGGCCATGTTTTTCTTCCATCTGCTTTTATCACCGACCTTTTTTCTTGAATTATTACAAACTGAAATTGGATAACACTCCATATTTTCACGTTAATGTAACAACAGAACTACACTACTAAGATAGCCTAGATACGTAACGATAGACACTACTACGAAAAATTTCACGATTAGTTTCAGATAATCATAAATGTTAGCACAATTAATATCACAATTAAATACCAATACAATTACCGCATAACTATGAACAACTTTTAATCACAATGTTACTGAACATTAATACATTATCACGCATAAACAACAACAAACTTTATAACCTCACTATAAAATACGGTATATGGTACAGCTGTTGTAATATGCCTACACACTGGCGCTCCTAGCGGGTCACTTGCTAACTAGCGGAGATGGCCGAGTTTGGAACAGACGTGACTTTTGAACAAGCTATTTATCAATGAAAAAGGCCGGAACTGCAACAAATACGACTACCACTAGTTGCACATTCACATAAACTTTAAGAATAACATAAAAAAGCAATTCTGAAAATTTTTGGATATGGCCGGTTTGGAACTATATGACTCAGTTAACAATGCGAATTTCGTGGTAATGCTTCGTGGTACCGAAGCAATGCATTTATTTAGTGGGTCCTACTAGAAAAAAAATGACAGGTCCAACTTGCACCCAACGGCCAGTAGAAGATAGGAACAACGAGAAGGAGCCCGATAAGGGCGTAATAGGCTCCATCCTGAAGTAATACGTAAGTGATTCCAGGATGGATATGAATGCCTGAATTAGAGGTGGGTTTTTGAGTGGGTGAGAGTCCCACACACCAGAGGAAGCACGGCCTACTCTGACGGTGAATAAAGTATTTTACCCCTCTTTAAAAAAATTATTATTATTCGGGATGATGCGTTTCGCACATTCTTCGAATGCCACAACGGATGATACAACGAGAACGCTCGAAAATAAAATACTGTTGAGGTCCGATGGGTTAATAAGGAGGCTGCCTACGGTAGTTCACCTCAAGAAAAGATACGAAAATGTAATCAACGCAGACCACGCAGGCAATGAGTTTTATACATAAGGAATAAATAAGCGCTTCATTAAGCGAACTATGACTAACTCCATCCTGAAGTAATACGAAAGTGGTTCCGGGGTGATCTGACGTCAAGAAGTAAAGGTTTTGCGGTTTTAGTGAGTGCGAGTCCCACACACCGTAGGAGTGCGGACCCTCCTGCGGCGAATATTAGTTTTCCACGTTTCGTAAAAAACTAGGCTCGTAAATAATAAAAACAATAATAATAATTATTATTATTATTATTACATTATCATTGATTATTCTATTTATTTATATACATTAACTAAATCAACACTAATTTCAAGCAATGGATACAATAAAAATCAGAGACTTAAAATGTACAACGAACCAAACAATTTTTAACATTGAAAATGTTTATAAGGACGTGTCGCACATTTGAAAACGACCGCTGGTGCGTGATCGAAAATGGGAACCGGTGAGTTTCCATAGAAACTACTTCTTTGTTGTCAATAACGTAGTGGTCTACACATATAAAACTTCGCTTATGAATGCGACTACATTTAACTTATAATCTGTACATTGGTAAATGAAGAATTAATTCATTGATTGGTGAATGAAGAACGAATTCATTGATTGGTGAATGAACATAAACATATATATTTTTTAGATTTATTGAAGCATTTCCAATGCCCTTCTCTGTGCATTGCATTTGTGCAATGCCTGTAAATTTTTTGTTTAATTTTAAAATAATTTCCATGCGATAATAACCACCGACCATGAGACTGCGTGCGTGAGTGAGCGAACGAACAAATGTATGCGAAAAATCGCACAGAAAATAATGAGATTACACGTGGAACAAGTTGTATGAAATGTGCGCGAGTCCGGGGCAAGGCAGACGGGCGTACGTGAATGGGAGCGAGTACGAGCGGTCAAACAGGTTTAGCGTGCGGTGGGTAATGATCAACGAGCCGGCGCTCAATCACTCAATCAATCAATCAATCATTCGCGCCGACTTGTTTGACTGCCCGCTGACACCCTGTTTGTCAGGACAGTGCAAACAAACAATCGTGTCTTTTCTCCGTCAAACAAACTCCACGCGCCTGAATAAAGTCGTACACTATAAGATCCATTAAAAAGAAATGTATCAAAGAGGAATCCTTACGCGTACAGTCAGTCTGAAAAGGATATATTCATACAAGCAAACGGTATTCGAACTTATAAACTTAACAGCATCAGTCACTACGCTTTGATGCTAACGCCTTGGGAAGCCGATCAAAGATAGTGCTAACGACTAAGATGAAATTAACGATAGTGCGTTTGTATTCGTGTATGCCCAGAGAGTAACACCGAAACGTTGCATCAGACCTTTAGGGGTAAGAAAAAACAAAGAGAGAGGGGTTGAGAGAAGGGAGCGAGGGAGAGGGAGGTAGAGCGAGAGTTGGAAAAAGCAACAACTTTACATTTTCCACGATTTCTCAATGCGACAACGATTGACGCTGCTCTGGTCAGGCGCGGATTAACGGGGGGGGGATTCCCCCCCAAATGGTCATATCAGAAGAATTTTTCTTTCTTTGTCTTGTGATTGTAGAATGGTTTGTGAATATGATACAAAAATTCAATCATGTTAAGTAGATTCATACTTTTATTCTAAAATTACTTTAAACTGTAACTGAACCTTACCAACATGTTAATTTTTGTTTTATACATACCATAAATGTGTAATGTGTATTTTAAAGTGTAAGTGAATACACTTAACCGACAAACACAAATGTGACTGTACACTTGTACGTTATAAACTTACTGTGTTGATAATAAGACACTGTATTTTTATCTTAATTAATTCCTGTCATTTATACTTGACATCATTAAAGAATAGTCCAACTTTTCATACCCCCCCCCCAAAATTGCTTGCTGGATCCACCCATGGCTCTAGTAGCCCTTAAGTATGAAACAAATAATCTACGATCACAGTTAACGTAAACGCATCATTTCTTAACCTAAAATCTGTAACACAGTGGACAACATTTGGTATCCACTACCTACAATCAATATTTACTGACAATGTCTAGTTGAATAAGAGTATACATTCTTCACGAACTTGACAGCAAACCGAAAACAATCTCCACAATCTTCTTGGGCCAAATTTACTGTTGTCATTGGGAAACACATTTCTTGTGTACAGGATAGAATTGATCCCTCTATAACATTATGGATAAAAGACCCACTCCCATCGTCAAGTTCATTACAGCTATTCCCGAGTAAATCTGTCCGCTGATAATAACATCTAAACGGAATATCGGCAACGAAAGGGTTTCATACCGACCTCAAAACTCCTTGACGTTATAGAGATCGACACCAGATGATACTTAGTTTTGACCAGGAGTTCATCCTAGTGCACTGGTGACAGCTGCTGGCGACGAAATATCAAGACAGAAATTTAGGTCTAGTCAGTGCTCAGCGAGCTCGCCAATGGGCGGTAACTCATTATATGACAATTATTAGTCATCTGAAATCACAATTCTACTGAACAGTTTGCATGGTAAGTTGCAAACTCGCAAAAATAAAACCGGTAAACTCTCTGAGCTCCAGAATTCGCTCGCTGTTTAAACAAAATGCACTTATTATTAGACAAACTTCAATATTAGATGATTTTTCAATTGCAAGACAAAATTACGAAAATCATAATTACTGTTTCTTTTTAGCAAAGTAACAATTTGTAAAGCAGACTATCATACAATAAACACTAAACTACTGCATTGTTTTTTTTTTTCAGTTAAATTTATAACTACAATGCCTAAATAGCAAATAATTTAGTCCTAACTTTCAGGGACGTATTTACGGAGGGGAGACGAACGGGACTGAACCCTCTTCCCCCACCCCATAGGATCGAAAATTTGACGAATTTTATTAATCTCTTAATATTTAGGCTATTTTATTATGATTTTTAGCTGTTTACTCTAATATAGTAGAACTCTTTAAAATATACGAACAGATTTATTACACAGTATTTGCGTATACGTTTGAATTATGAAACATAGGAAATGCAATTCAGTCAATAAGTACTTTCTAAACAATGTTTCAATAATGATTATTTTTATTAATTTAAATGATTTCAGAATGTTATCACAAGTTTTTCAACCACTTTAAAGATAGCAGTGTCGATTAGCCTTAACTTACTTTTTCTTTTGTATGAAAGCGACTCGACCGGACCCCCACCCCTAGCTAAATGCTAGATATGCTACTCCTAGCTTTTCAGTTTAAGGTATGTATTCATAGATATCTATAGCCTGTATCATACATTTGTCAAATATACATAACTGATAACAATAGGTAACTTTTTTTTTACAAACATTGCTTTCAAAAGATTTACAGGCGGTCCGAAATTTACAAAGAATGTTGAGATACCCCTCAAAATAATTCACATTATTAATGATACCTAGTTCTTATTTGAATAATTCCACATAACTTGATGCATCTTAAAGTTGATTTACATTTTTGGCCAGAGGAGCCGTACACTTAAAAAATTATCACAGAAAATACTATATACGGATTTCAAATAAAAATACTGTTTTAGTCTAACACGTGGCGTTGACTTCAGCAAGTTTTCTTCAAATTTGTAACCCATGTTTGGCTTTAGTACAGAAATTTCTAAAATTTCTAAAAATGAAGACTGTATTTAGGTTTTTATTCAAATTCACTTGAATTTGGTATCAGACGGGTATGTGCGGTGTTATCAAAATTTGTATGCACCTTTTAGGCCCTGGCGTTCTAAAACTTTGAAATTTCAAAAACTAAAGGTTATATACAGATTTTGGTTAAAATTTAGTTTAACTATAAACCCCACATGGAGTTTTGTTCAAAATTTTGATCGATTTTTAGGTTTTGGCGTCCCAAAATTTAAAATACCCAAAAATGAACAGTATAATCAGATTATGGTTACAATTATCAAGAAATTGTTAAATGATTAAATTTGATACTCCACGTGGATTTTTGTTATTTTTTTTATACTTTTGACCCCACACATTTTTACCTCCCGTCCCCTTATTTTTGAGGTGATCAATTTAAAAAATAATAAGATTCTGTAGAGAAAAATTATGGATACGTATATCACGTTTTACGAAAATCGGTTGACTGATGCTTTCAAAACTTACTGTGAGACTTATCCGAAATATATGAACAGATGGGCAGAAAGATGGACGGACAGATCCAAACGGTCGAGTTAGAACAGGCAACTTGTTACCCTCATGCAATAAAAAAAAAATTGTATTCCGTTTTGTGTGGCCACACTAAATAGACCGTTTTGTCTCTGTCCTTCCATTTACATCCGTATGAACCTTCCCTTTTATTATGTGTTTTTTAAGGCTACACCTTCTATAATAATCCGTATTGATTCCTCAGTCCATCAGTACAACCTGATCTAGGTCACCTTCTGACCTAATTTTTGCCCTGTCTTCTTATAACGAGTTTTATTTATTTGTGCGTTACAGTTCGACTGCGGATTACACGTACAGTTGTTATTCACTTTCCAATCCTCGCATCACTACCTACTTTGTTTACACACGAGTTCCCAAGTAAGTACCGGCTGTACCACGGCTAGCCAACGTTTCAATACCGGCACAGTTGTAACCGTAGAACTCAGAACGAAAACAAAACAGTATCTGTACCTGAGGCTTTCACGGCCGGCATCAACTGTGTTAGAATCAAATCGACTTATCTCCGGGCCGTGTTCCACTCCTGCTGCTACGAACAGCCGTTTCGGCCTCTCCTCTGGAGGGCATCTTCAGTGTGAGAACGATTCGGGAAACGTCTGCGACGGCGACGGTAAAAATCTTTTCCCGGAGTACTATGGTTAACTGGCGAAGACCGCGTCAGTTAACCGGATTGTTCTTACACTGAAGATGGCCTCCAGAGAAAGGCCGAAACGTCAGTTCGTAACAGCAGCAGTGGACCACGGCCTAATAGCCCGGAGATACATCGATTTGATTCTAACACAGAAAATAGGATGGTTTCGGATTTTTAAAACATAAATTAAACAGCCGTGTATCACAAGTGTTGTAAACGCTTTGTTACGTATTGCGGAAAAAGTGTTACTCCATTACAGAACATTCTCGGCTATTCCAGTGAAATCCGGCCGTAATGTTGTGTGTGTACGTTACCTCAACATGTGTTAGCCAGGCTGTTCCACATTCCCCGGTCTCGCGCACTGTGTCAAGGTCGCAATCAATTACGTTCTGGTGTTTTCTAGTAGTAGCGTTCTTGATGCGTAGTATGGATTGTTCTACATATCTCAGCGGGGTATAAATACAATACTTCAGCGGCGCGCTTAGTTCAGTTTGAGTTGCGATATATTCGAGTGCGGTTCGTAGTATTGTGGCGAAGTGTTTTGTGTGTTTATAATTGTGCGGGACAATCATAATACAATTGTGTTTTATACTCGTTGACATTATTATTGCCTGCGAACAATTTTTATTTGATTTGTCGTAAGAGATTATCTTCTTGATTGCAAACTGTTTAATTGTGATAATTAAATCTGGTGATTGGTGACTTAATTGGTGTTTTGTATTTTGTTTTCCGCTGTACCTTACGACGATCACTAGACCGTCGTAACAATATTCTGGGTGAATAGTCTAAAACGGCAAGGATAGCTTCTAGACACAACTGCCACTAACGAGCGCTGTAGGCCTCGTCATGTCGGCAAGCCGTTGGGACATGATAATGGCGAACAAGACAAAAGCATTAGTCGTGTGTCACGTTACGTAATGCCAAGTAATGGGTTTTGTGTCGTTGAGGATTTATACTGTATTCGCGGACTCTGCGTTACATAAAACAAAATTACACTGCTGCTCGTAACGTCCGCTTCTGTTAATGCAAACTCTTTATCCGGAGCAGTTTTATTATGTAAATACGACAGCCGAGACAAAGTTGACGAACATTTTGTATCATATTAAACGCAAGTTATACGGCGTTTGTAATGTGAAGTTTTTCAACGCCGCCAGACACGTTGGAGAGAGTTGACGCAGAACGGGGAACGTTTACAAACGGAAGTAGGCAGCTTCCATAACATGTCGCTACGGCATAAAGGACTTGTTATTATCACTATTACTATTATTATTACTATTTTCATCATACTTTTATATAAAGTTTAAATAAAGTATTTTTTTTAGAGCCTGGGGTTAAATGTTGTCATAAAACAAAGACTGATACAATTTTTGCGCAGTATAGTCATCACATTTATTACTTATACGTTACAGAGTAAAATACATCATATCAATCAAGATAATACGGTGGGAAAACTTCGAAGCTTCCTAACTTACGAGCTGACGATAAAGCCCGTAACGTTATTATAAGTATAACATAATCAATAACATCGTCGATAAAAATCGGAAGTTGATCATCACCGAATAAATTCAATCGGCGACGATTCGGCCACACAAGAAATCTGTAACCGTCTGTACACTAAATGGTTACAAAAATATAATAATTAATGGTGTCAATACTCTACGGTTCGAGTGACAGATTGCCAGGAAAATAAAATCGCATTAAATATGAGATAAATCACTTTGCTTTGACTTTAATACGTCGTGGGGTTATTGGTGAATCTAGCCTAGTCCACTCATGTGAATTTATGGAAAACTGAAAGTAAAGCTTTTCAAGAACAATGATAAATCATAAAACTGATTATCAAGGTTAATTTTATTATTAATAAAGTTTTACCGATTACATAGCTGTTAAAAAATTAAATGAGATATGCATAAAAAATGTCGTTTTTGAAACATCTTGAATCATCATTAAAACATGGTTTTAGCACTAACCCCTCGATATACTCACATATGTACTTTAAAGATTTCACACAGGCTTTTGATAGTATTCGTAGACTGAAGCTACTTTTAGACTGGATGCAACGAAAGTTTTGACATACCAACTACACTAATTTGCTGTTGTGTACTGGACAAATTTAACTTGAATTGTTAAGAGTGGCTTTGTTGATTTCAACAAATGTTGTTTGTTACTAATTAAAGTTAAAATTATTGACTTAATTGGTGTCAGTTATTCTGTTTCCACTGTACAACACGGCTATCTGTGCGACTATCGTAACATTGGTGTCAGAAGTGCATTATTTTATTACAATATTATATTGCTATGATAATTATTATTGTTAATGTTGTTGTTGTTATTGTCAACATTTTTCTAATGCTCATACTCAAACACATGCAGCAGCTCAACCCAATGCGAAAACAGAAATGCACGAGATACCTTATCAGCGAACTCAGGCCTGAACAATTCTCACGTGATCGAAACGGGCGGAATAGCAAGCTCCGAGTATGATTACTTCTTCCACATCGTTTCCCATGTTATTATTGTTGCTTTCTTGTCTTTTAAATCGTCATAGTTTACAAGTAGTAACTTAGGGCGGAGCGATGAATACTTTTACTCGTTAGTAGATACTTATTCCTTTCTGTGTGATCACGAATAAATATAATTTATTTTAGCATAACATATAATTACTACAGCGTATGACTTAACACTTAATTGCGATAATATCAACATTTCCTAATAATGTGGCACGTACAATAGCTTATGTGATTTCCATTCGTTTCCATGTTTGATATATACTGTGTGTGTGTGTGTGTGTGTGTGTGTGTGTGTGTGTGTGTGTGTGTGTGTGTGTGTGTGTGTGTGTGTGTGTGTGTGTGTGTGTGTGTGTGTGTGTGTGTGTGTGTGTGTGTGTGTGTGTGTGTGTGTGTGTCTGTGTGTGTGTGATAGGACTACATAATTTACACAGACAAAAAAATGGCTATTCATTGTTCAGAAGTGCTGGAAGAATCGTTTCGAAAACACTTTCGAAAAAAAACTTTCTAAGAATCGATAGTTGACGCTGATACTATTACATTGCTTCTCAGTTTCCGGAAGGTTTGAATTTCACCAGCTGGATCTTTACTTTCGTGTTTTATTTGGTTTCCCTTTATTGCTTGCTAAGGACTTTGTAAGCTTTGGTACTGTCCTACACTGTGTGAAAGCAACTGCCGCTGTAACTTTATTCTTGGCAGTGAATGTTCGAGCGATTTAGCCCTGTAGTTTAGTTTGTTACTTTATTTTTGTGTAGTCAGTTTTCCAGAACTCGTTGTTGACCGTAATAGCTCACAAAACATTCCACTCTGAGAACGTCTCTTTCCTAATCTGTTTTCTACATTAAAAATTACATATAAATGTAATAAAATTACATATAATTGTAACTTTTATCTAATTTTGACTTTCTGTAAGCAGCCCCAAGCAAATAAGAAAGACTTTTGAGGCGGACGGTTGGATGAACTAGGGGACAAAATTATAAATTTGATTAGGACTATAAAGAGAAGGGTAGAGCTATGGTTGCCAGCTACTGCAGTATGAGGAAACTGTGAGATTCGTAAAGGCTCAACGAATACAATGGCTAGGTCACCTAGAGCGAATGGATGATCAGCGTATGCCATAGGAAATCTTGACGGCGCAAGTCTCTAAAAGTAGAAGGAGGGCCGGCCTAGGATAACATGGTTGGATGATTTCCTGTAAGATTTAAGAAGAATGGATCTGAGGGGTTACTCTGAGACGGAAGTGGATAGGTGACATCGGAGAAGACTAGTGTTGGAAACCAGGGCTCACGTTGTTGGGCTGTAGTGCTAAAGAAGAAGAAGAAGAAGAAGAAGAAGAAGAAGAAGAAGAAGAAGAAGAAGAAGAAGAAGAAGAAGAAGAAGAAGAAGAAGAAGAAGAAGAAGAAGAAGAAGTGTGGCCAGCACTAGGCTTCATCACCCCATTATTACGCCAAGATATTATCCCAAGTACTCATTTCCACAGGCTGAGTCGACCTGGGGACTCTGAAAAACGCACTCTGATTTCACGATGCGCCCGGAAATCGAACCAGGAGCCTCTAGATTAACAGCCAGGTGTCATAGCTCCTAGTTTACTAAACCAAATAATAATAATATTAAGAATAAGAAAGGGGGAGGAGAAGAAGAAGAAGAGATAAAGGCGAAGATTTAAAATAAAGCCACTAATCACCACTCGGAAAAAACGGTAACGATATTGCCCCAACTGATTCACAAACACACTATCGCCATCATCATCATCGGTACAGTCGGTACATGACAGAAACACACGACCCGATTAGAGTAACAGTAAAAGCCAGTCGCAGTATCAACACTGACGAGCAATGGCGCGCGCATTCATCTGGCACGATCATTATGAAATCCAGTAGATGTTTCAGGAAAAAATAAGATATATAATAAAATTAATCACTGGAGCAAAACGACCTTATAAAACGTACGTATGACGAAATGATTCTGAGTAAAAGTATTAAGCCAAGAGAGAGAGAGAGAGAGAGAGAGAGAGAGACCAGCAAAACATAGGCCTATCATATTACAATAAAATGCTACTTTCACATTGGAATTAGTGTCATGATTCTGTTTTGCAGAACACTTAAACCTTTCAACGGCTGAAAATCTTTGCAAATAAATAAATAAATACGTATAGTGCAGACTGACGTGTAAATATAACGTTTAATGCTCTCGCGTAAAGCAGGAGCAGCCGCGTCGTACATTTGTGCAGATGGTTGCATATTTACGTCATCACAGGCTACAAATAATTTCAATTTTTTATGACCTTACAGATTAGTAACACACGGACACTAAACACGACTGCAGCAATGAACTGTCAATAAAACTTTCATGTAACTGTATTATATATAACAAAGTTTAGCAACCGCCTTGGGTCTCTTCTCAAACACTGAATGGTTGATGACCACATCAGAAAGGACACGCCAGGTCACCTCTCGTTAGCTTTCTGTTTAAAATTTTTATGCAACTTCGAAATCATTTCTGTAGTCACTTAATGATCAGTTATCGTTTCGATCAAATATTTTGTATGACGCTGTGTTATGAAGAAAAAGGAGGATGCAAAAACCGACTGATATTATCAGTGAGTTAAATGAACATTGAACGGCTCAGACAGTCAACGTGTTTACGGCGAGCAGTGAGCACTGTTCCCTTGTGCCGTGTGTGTGTTTGTACAATAATTTATGTAATGGCTGTTGTAATTTTACCAACGCATCCTCATGAGAAGATAAAGATTTTTTTAAATCTGATTGTGGTAACATGTTCCCGAAACATATCGTATCAACAAAAATAGTAAATCGCAAGACGGATTACATTAAGGTAATTAATTAACTTATTGCGAACTGGAGACCGTATATACAATATGCCACTTAATCAGTTTCTGTTCTGTGCAGAGAAATGGAGGGTTACCATCAACGGCGTCAAGATCACAGCCGTAGTCTTCTCCAGACGCCTAAGGCTCCCTGACAGACTCTACGTAGGCGATACTCCCCTGCCCTGGTCTAGAAAGGTTAAGTACCTCGGGCTCCAAGTAGATCGTCGTCTTACTTGGCGGACACACTCCGAGCAAGTAGCCCGCAAGACCGTCCATCGTCTTTATCAACTCCGTCCTTTGCTTTCCAGTAACTCAATGACCCGCCGCTTAGGGAAGCTTATCGTTACCACGCAAGTGGTGCCGATGGTTACGTACGCGATTCCCGTGTGGGGCTACTTGGCCAAGACCCACAAGCGACAGCTTCAGTGTCTCCTGGACCGAGATTTGCGCTGGGCGTGCAAAGCCCACTACCTGACTTCTAATAAAATCATCAGAGAATCCCTGCGTGTTCGTTCCCTGGACGCCACTATACGTAAACTGTCCCGGAAATTCTATCGCCGCACCGCCCGCTTTCAGGGCAACCACCTTATTAGCGCCGTCGGTCGCTACCAATCTGAGCCAGGTGAATCTTGGACCCGGCCTCGGCGAACACTCACCCTCAATTAAGTAATTAATTGACGAACCACGGCCGGTAGCAGGCCACACCCTCAACATCCAGCACAGGATGCTGAGGTCCCTGCGGCAGGACCTCTATAAGAAGCTCGCGACGCAGCACACGAGCGGGCGACGGGCATGCCCTTCGTCCCGCACAGCCCCTCACTGCTCTGGTCTTTCTCTAACACTTCAACCGTCAAACTTTAACTTCATACCACGGCTTAATTATTGCTTCACACTTCAGGATTCCACCTGAAGAGAATCTTTCACGATCTTTTTTCTCATGTACCAACTTAAACACTTTATCAATACTAAGCACGTTTCCCTACGAAATCCTCTGCATTTTCTCCCAGCATCGTATCTCGAACGCCTCTAGTAGTGGTCCTTGTGTCAACCACTCTGCCGCTGCTCACCACATCCTCCCCCTACGAAATCCTCTGCATTCTCTTCCAGTATCGTAATTCAGTAGCCTCTAATTTACTTGAATAGACTCACTCTAACATGCATAGTCGTGGTCTACAACATATTATTGGGAAATAAATAAATGAATGAATAAATTACGGAGTAAAACTGTTTGGCATTCGCAGATGACTTTCCTATACTTTCTGAACATCTGACAACTGGAGTAACACAAGTTAATTTTTGACGTAGAATACGTCTTACCTTTCAGGCCAGCAATAGGCACCCCCAACCAGAAAATCGCGCGTTACGTTTTCACGTCACGTTTGAAATTGAAATATTATCTAAACGACAAAAGATTCACGCTTATATGAGGTACCATTCGACAGATAAAGGAACAAAGATAATAAATAGCACAATATAAGCGGGCTATTGCATCATCCAGCGCGGGGTGAGCTGGGGGAAAAATAGAAATGTTTTGCGCCGCTCGGCGTGCACTAAAATTAGTATTTCTCCGGTTTCCGATGTGATAGAACGTTGAGTGAGGTGTCGTTAAAATTGTCTCGTCGAGTACTATCTACATAGTGTACCGTAATAGCGGTGATATTATTAAGAGGTTTGAATAATCGTAATTCAAGTTGTAAAAATCGTGTGTTCGGACAAAATGTCGCTGTGTATGGATGCTAAACGTGCTCAAAAGTATCGTAAACGCATACAGGAGAGTAGAGAAAATCATGGAAAATTCAAAAAACCCAAAATGACCATTGCCGAACGTCAGAGGATTTACCGACAACGCTTAAAAGACAATTAAAAGACAAGGAAATGAATACTGAAGTCGAGTTGGATGAGGAAGAGCGCCCGCCTTCGCAAGTGTATCAGCCGATCGAATTCAGCAAAACGTGGCAGTCAACTACAAAGCACATCCACAAAACATTCTTTAATGAATTTGGACACGCGTGGACGTTTGTGACAGACTGTGGTTACAGATGGACGTAAAGATAGTTGGTGTTAAAGTGATGCCGTTGCAACACCATGGAGACCAGAATAAATTACCATAGTAACAAGTAAATAAACAAATGACATTTAGCGGCATCGGAACTAGCCTATACCTTTATCAGTTCCTGCAGTTTTTAATGTTTTTACTATGCGATTGTATTGATATATTTTGTAATTTTTTATACAGATACGTCTATATATTTTGTAATTGTCTTAAGCGATTATAAAATGTATGTTTATACGTATTTCTGATGATGCAATGAACAAGTAATGAAATATATTAAATACTACTACTAAAATGTCAACAAGACCAGAATTAATTACCATAGTAACAAGTAAATAAACAAAAGCTATTTAGCGGCATCGGAACTGTACATTTATCCATTCCTGCAGCACATTTTTGATGTTTTATATAATATGCGATTGTATCGACATATTACGATGTGGAAAGTGTACTAATTGTAAAATGTCCTATTGCTTAATGCAAAGCAATTATGAGGTACCATTCGACAGATAAAGGAACAAAGATAATAAATAGCACAATATAAGCGGGCTATTGAATCATCCACCGCGGGGTGAGCGGGGGGAGAAATAGAAATGTTTTGCGCCGCTCGGCGCGCACTAAAATTAGTATTTCTCCGGTTTCCGATGCGATAGAACGTTAAGTGAGGTGTCTTTAAAATTGTCTCGTCGAGTACTATCTACATAGTGTACCGTAATAGCGGTGATATTATTCATAACACATTAGCAACCCTAAAGCACACAGACGTATTCTACACTCTGAAGATTTGCGGCCGTGGCTCCGACACAGCCCCCGCCGATTTTTTAGAGTACATAGCCAGTAGAACATGCTTCAGAATTTCTGCAGAAAAGCAAATTTCTCACGAACATTAAAAATGCGCTAAAATTCCTGGTAACAGATATTGGTCGAATAGAGAGGGTTCGAAAATTCAAGTATCTAGGAGAAATAATTCAAGAGAATGGTTTAGAAAAATCTGCTATACAAGAAAGGATTCATAAGATGGAAAGGGCATATGGTATAACTAAAGATATTTACAATAAAAAGTGCTTATCTAAAAATGCGAAAATAAGGCATTACAGTAAAGTAGTAAAGCCAGAATGCCTATATGCAAGTGAATGTCAGCAATGTAAGCCTTAGTTATAATTTAGGCAAACTAGAAATATTGGAAAGACGAATTATTAGGAAAATATTAGGCCCTCGAAAAACTTCAGCAGGTTGAAAATTAAGAAGTAATGATGAAATATATCAAAGTATAAAATATAATAGAAACAATGAGAAAAAGAAGACTATTATTTTTTAGACATTTATATAGAATGGACGACAATAGATTAACAAATCAGAGCTTCAAATATCTGTGGGGGAAGAAGTTAACACCAAGTTGGATTAAACAATCCCAAAAGGATTTAGAAAAAAATAATATACACGCAGAAGAAGCAATTGAAAGAGAAGTTTTTCGGGCAAAAGTGTTAAAAATGAAAGGAGTCCAGGGTAGGAGAGAGAGAAACGCAGGTTCAAAGTGGACTGAAGACAGGAAGAATAGACATATTGAAAAGCTGAAAGAATATTGGAGAAAAAGAAAAGAACAAAGAATAAAGAATTGAAATTGCCATGTGGTCCTTAGATGGCCGAAAAAAAAAGTAAGGAGTACGCATGCATACGTACTCGTATGACATTCGAAGATGTTGTTCGTCAATTGTTGAAGAGTAATTTGTTTTCACACAACTACCTTTAGAGTATAGTTGTTTAAATTTACACTTGTGTGTAATGTAGTTATCCACTTTATGTGGACTAATGTGTGCAATGTTGATTCCGTAGTACTTATGTCTCTTCCTAAAGGTCACGAACAGAACACTGTCATGCTACGCATAAAAAGCTTTATGAGAAGCTTCCTTGTTTTTAAGTTTTAATTTACTAGAAGTTAGCAATCTCTTTTTTCGGTGAAGACAAAATTCATTCTTGTCCGTATGTATTGCAGTTTTTATTGGACGTGAATGTATCATACGACCACCTTTTTGCAAAAGATCATTATAATTCCAGTCATAGGCTAATTTGTTATATACATCGAACACAGAACCACATGATCAGTCCATCTGAAAGGTTTGTTGTAACTCTAACCACTGACCGAAGTATTTTTAGTGAACGTCAAAACTTGACTCCAATTCTGTTGGTGGTGAAACTGAGGGTAGTAGTCGAAATCTGTAAGTTTTGTACCAAACTACTAATCTATTACACATACGAAAATAGGTCAATAATAATTTTCATTATAATAATATTTAAATATTTTTCTTTCTCCGGAATAATATGTAATAAATACACAAAACAATGTCTATAATGTGAAACACTGAGTCAGTGACATAGTTATAAGCAAATAGCTACCATTATTAAGGATTTCAAATTATGGTGACTAAATAAATTGTTAATTATGTCGTTAAATTCTAGAATAGGTGTGAAAATTAATAAAGAATTTCATATATTGAATGTGCAAATGGTTGTTATTGTTTTACTGTCTTTAAAGAATTTCTCTTACACTGCGGTTAGATTCGTAGTTAACACAACAAAGTTAATTTTTATATAGGCCTAGTAAATGCATATATTATAATTTTTGTAGTGAATGCAGGACACATATAAAGTAAGAAAACAATAATTTTTAAATTTATTTCAAATCGTTTACTGCGAATACTCTATACAAATGGTTCCCAAAGTGGGGTCCGCAGACACTTTTAAGAAAAAATAGAATATACCGTAATTTTCTCCGAATTGTATGCTCTAAAATCTAAATCTACATTTTAGAACTTAAAACAATTAGCAGAAGAATCCAGTATTTTTTTGTTAAAACTAATTGTAATTGTAAAATTAATTTCAAACTAATGGCTTTAATGTGTAACAGATCTCTTTGTCCGCCGAACACACTAAACCTGTCTCTTACTGTACAAGAAGAAGATTCATTGGTATAACTTTCAACTAACCGTTCATTAAAATTACAGGTTTCGCAATTTCAGCTAGCTGACTTCTTGTTACATGTAATGATTGACTATCCTGAACTCGCAAAAAAGCTTTGAACTGTTTTATTATGTTTTCCTTTACTTATTTGTGTGAAACCGTAGTCTCCCTGTTCACGTAATTAAAGTCAAAGTTAAGAAATAAACTTGATGTCGAGAGTTACTTAATATTGAAATTATCAGACATTAAACCCAATATTCAAGAGCTAATTGTGCAAAAGCAGCTTCATTGTTCACAATAACCAGTGTTGATATCATTAATATTACAAATTTGTAACTTAAGAGAATTTTGATTTTAATATATTTTAATTAAAATATAAGAGTAAAGTATAAGAGTAGTAAGAGTAATTAAAATGTAAGCTTTCTATCATATTTACTGTTTGTTTTATTTCAGAACTCAGACGGAGTCCGTGAGTATTTTAGTTATTGGGGGGGGGGGGGGGTCCGCGGACTGAAAAGTTTGGGAACCACTGCATTATACTATATACATCCATGCAGCTTGAATCTTTCTATAAAAATCTTTAATATGTTAAAATAGCAAACGACCCTAGTAGAACTGACCGAAGTTATTGTACAAGATAGTTCGCGTGTTTCGCATTATGTTTGTTTCATTTGGGAGGGGGCCTGGAAAGTTCAGAGGACTAATATCCTTCTGTCTACGCCAGACGTTGACACAAAATGGCATCGCGTCTGTATGCGATAACACGAAAACAGAATTCATGGAACTGTGGAGAAACAATTACTGGTCGATGGAAGGCAGACACTATCAGACACACACTATCCTTCACTCTGCGTGAGATCTCGGCGTGCACGCATTACGCCCAACGCCAGAAACAAACAAATATCATTTTTATAATACAAATTTCAAAACGCATTCAAAAACATGTTTGACGTATTCCGTCCTCTTCTGTCACAATATATAACCGTTCGTTTGTCTTATTCGAGAGAACACGACCTGTCACGTCTGACAGATCAAGATTCAAAAACTTTAATTGCGTCTTTTGCCCGAATAAACTACCAGTTCTGCACGCATCCCCACCT
The DNA here is from genome assembly GCA_034769895.1 of Magicicada septendecula. Lineage (NCBI taxonomy): Eukaryota > Metazoa > Arthropoda > Insecta > Hemiptera > Cicadidae > Magicicada > Magicicada septendecula. Next base: position 148,422,963 of record CM068372.1, read on the forward strand.
CGGTGCTTTCGCGGCCGTGCCTTACCCCCGTGTCAGTATCAATCTTCGTCTCCTCGTATAGTCTCTCGTAAAATGTATTAAAGATAACTACGTAATTCGTGCGTGTGTGTGGGTGGTTCAGTAAGCGGCCTTACTGCTGTTGTTCTAACAACAACATTTTTCCTTTTACATTTCTCTCAATATTACCGTACTCTTATCCTTTCAGGAATGCACCTATCGACGACAACATGGCCTACGGCTAGTGTACAAGGGAAAACCTTCCGATACAGCGAATTAATCAACGTGAACTGCTGCTGGTAACCCGACGGGATGCGTGTAAAGGAGTCGCAATTAATCGTGCGAGTGTGTGTGTGTGTGTGTGTGTGTGTGTGTGTGTGTGTGTGTGTGTGTGTGTGTGTGTGTGTGTGTGTGTGTGTGTGTGTGTGTGTGTGTGTGTGTGTGTGTGTGTGTGTGTGTGTGTAAACGTGATTCGCGGCGCGGTTGGGATCGGGGTGGTCGTGAGAGGCGTGGGTTCCCGTCATGACTGTGTCTCTTGTACTTCAGAGGGCGGTGGTTGTGTTCGCGGTCGTATTCTTGTGCTCACAGCAGAGTCGTCACGACAATCTTGATCTCAGTGTCTGCGAAAACTCTGCAGTACTGTTTATAGTCTCTGCTTATTGTGTTACTAATATACGTTTAACCTAAACTTGTAGTATACAAAACCCGTACTCCCCAGTGGCCGGAATTTTTATTGAATTCGCTAAAACGCTAATTTCTTTTGACAACACAGTTGGTTGATACTATTACTAACAGCAAACGTTTCGCCCATTTTATAATGCATCTTCAGTGGCGAACCCCCAGAGGTATTCGGAGAATCGTGGTGTCAACAATAATATAAATATAATGCAATTATTAACATTAAAAAATTATTATTATGGAGAGAAAACGAATAGAACGGGCAAAGCGCCTATTCCATGAACGTACAAAAGAAGAAGAAGAAGAAGAAGAAGAAGAAGAAGAAGAAGAAGAAGAAGAAGAAGAAGAAGAAGAAGAAGAAGAAGAAGAAGAAGAAGAATGTCTTAATATTTTTAGATTCATATACCAGACAGATATAAGTTATATAAAATTAAAAATAAAGTTCCCAAGATAAGAGAGAAATAAGAAACAAGTCTACAATACGACAGGGCGAAACCATTAAATGAACTAGGTAGGCCTAACTGGCTGTCTAGATTCATCTAGACATTGGGGTTCAAAACACGTTTTATTTTTGTTAGTAAAACAAGTTTCACCCATTTTAAAATGAGGCGTCCTCAGTAGCTTCTGTCGAACAAAACTGACTGTGTAACTGTGTATCTCAGAGTCTTAGTCAGTCGAGACACAGAATAGGGATACAGGTTTTGGTATTAATAAAAAATAAAAATCGTGCAAACGGAGTAAGATTGTTGTTCTTGTAGTAATAACCACCATGATAGTTTACTGAGTTTGTCGAGTTTATCTGTCTCAGACGGAGAAAAAACACTCGTACATACGTAGAAAATACAGCAGCACTTGTGTTAGTAGTTGAACGAACTAACAGAATACAATTACAGCGACTCTGCAAAAAAAGTTCGTAAAATAAACATTACACGAACTCGTAAAGTAAAAGCTTAATTTCGCTTGCACTGTCTCTTCTATTTATAAACGTAGTTCCCTGTATTGTACTGTTATTTTAATCTTAACACATTGTTAATTTTTCCACATCTGCTAAAGAAAATAACGGTGCTTTAATTTTCGAGACTGTTTGATTTTCCGCTTGCTGTTACATTTTTTTGTCTGCGGATTCATGACAAGCCTTATCAACAAAAGAACGGAATCTTGTATGTATTAGTACTTTCACGTATTCGCCAGTTCATCGTGTTTTTATTTCTAGAGACTCATAACAGTTGGATTGCAAGGGAATTGCTCCCATTATGCAATAAACGCGGACGTTTTCAATCCCTTGTCCACTCAGACTAAGCGGCCCACGCTGAACATACCGGAGTACCATCTGGCATTTTTGTCACTTCAAAAGAAAAAACTAACTCTAAGTTCTCCAGCTACCCGTGGTGCGTATGTTTCTGTGATTCCAAACATATATATAGTATCTAGAGTTTAAAATTTGATCAGGAGTCGTGAATAGAAAACTAGGCCAAAGGTGGCGGTTATAGTCACCAAACTAGACCGAAGGTGGCGGTTACAGTTACCAGACTAGACCAAAGTTGACGGTTACAGTCACCAAACTAGACCAAAGGTGGCAGTTACAGTTACAAAACTAGACCAAAGGTGTTGGTTACAGTCGCCAAACTAGACCAAAGGTGGCGGTTACAGTAACCAAACTATACCGAAGGTGGTGGTTACAGTCGCCAAACTAGACCAAAGGTGGCGGTTACAGTCACCAAACTAGACCCAAGGTGGCGGTTACAGTCACCAAATTAGACCAAAGGTGGCGGTTACAGTCACCAAACTAGACCAAAGGTGGCGGTACAGTCAACAAACTAGACCGAAGGTGGCCGTTACAGACACCAAACTAGACCAAAGGTGACGGTACAGTCACCAAACTAGACCAAAGGTGGCGGTTACAGTCACCAAACTAGACCAAAGGTGGCTGTTACACTAACCAAACTAGACCAAAGGTGGCGGTTACACTAACCATACTAGATCAAAGGTGGCGGTTACAGTCACCAAACTAGACCAAAGGTGGCGGTTACAGTCACCAAAACATGATTTTGTGAGCAGCTGTTCGAAGGTTTATACGAGCTTTTTTTTCAACTCCAAACGTTTTCGTAAATATAATAGGCCTATATTGTAACAGAAGAGATACATTTGTGAAGGGGAGCATTAGAGCAAATTAGTAGTTCTTTTTAGAGCAGTTTGTTTGACTCCTACGACAAAGTAAATTACTTAAGAGTGTAAATAGACTTGTTATAATTATCCTGAAAATACAGGAAATATCGACAGCGCGAAAAATCTTTAAATAAAAATACGAACTTCTCCTTCGCATTACAACGCCTTGGACCACTAGCTCTCACTTGACAATTATTTTTTCACAAAACGTATGTTTGCTCTACTCTAACCTAGTCTGGAGGTCACCGTGTTTGTTTATAGTAGTGAGTAAAATAAATCCGATGATCCGTAGTCCTCAAATGAGAGTGTATTATTTATTTATCCCAGTTATGTCATAATATGTTCAATTTATTACACACAAACACCCCTCAAAAAACGAACGGATTCTCTTGCGTGTGTATCAGTCCATCGTGTTTTTATTTCTAGAGAGAGAAAACAGTTAAACAACAAGGGAATTGCTCCCATTGTGCCATAAACGCGGACTTTTTTAATCCACTTTCATCCCGTCAAACTGCCCACGCTAAAACTTACCAAACGACGCTCCATACAAACACGAACCTCTTACGTCTCAAAAGGCGAAAGCATTTTACTAACAGCGTCGTCATACGTTCAACTCGTCGTGCTAAATAAATATTTATTCGGCTCCCGAGAGGACGGCGAGGAAAATCGACACGTTCTGTCGAACAAACAGAACAAAACGATTCGATTGTATCGATTCGCAGAAAAACTTAGTATCGTCGCCGACAGTGGAAATGTAAGCACCCAGCAGATCCGCGACGACTGCAGACTATTGACGTTAAACGCTTTCAATTTTAGTACGACCAGAAAAAATGTTCCCTTATTGTATAGTACGGTACTTGTACGTATAAGTGGAACTTATAGACTTTGTCACAACAAAATTTCGTCCGTGTGTCCCGACTACGTAACAGAAAGTCAATACAAGAGACTGAAATAAAATTTAAATTCTTAAAAACTTTTCGGGGGAGGGGGGAGGAAATCTTTCCTTTTTCCGCCTTCAAATCGCAGCTAAACGTATTAGTGCGGAGAGTAACACATCCTACGCTACACAATCGATCACCATATCGTCAGTTGTCCAAACAAAAATAAATGTGTAGGATAGAAGTAAGACATGTATCGACGCAAAAAACAAATCGATTACATTTTGGGCAAAGAGCCAGTACGAACCAAGACTGTAACCGAGAACAGAGTACTAGAAGTAGTCAGCCACTCCAATTATCTAGGCTGCCAACATATGGCTATACTAAGGACAGTTGGCAAAAATAAATAGATTCTCCCATATTTGCAGAACAATAAGCAAAATTTTGAAGAATAAATCGCGGAAAGAAACTATGCTTAAAGGAAAATACGCCGTATTTCCAATTCCTTCAACCACAGCAAGGTCTCTGAGAGCTGAACGTTTCGCAGCATTGTCGTCAATTTCTAAACGGTTAAAACGATCCACTTTATTTCAAATTCTCTCAATCGACTGCCTTACACTACCTGATATACAAGACGTACCATCCCCTCAGAAATGTATTTACTTGGCGCTACATTATCTTCCGGTATGATAATGTAGTATATACATATTATATATTATATTCAATTACTTTCTGCTACAGTCTGTTTCTTGATGTATATAATACATTTAATATTTATAACTAAATTTACCTCAAGATTTTATTTTTCCTTATTTGGAACATGTTTCGAGAGCTCCCGTGCTCTCAACTTCAGCCTTCGCGATCTTGTGTCTGGTGAAGTATTTGTGTGTTGGCTGCTGGATGCTATTAAGGTTGTTTGTTGGTCTTTGGTATTTAAAGTTGTATTATTGTGTGTGATTGTGGTATATGTATTTGTATTTTGTGTATTTTCGATGTTGAGTGCTTTAAATATTGTGTCATGTTTTGTATTGATTTGTATTTGTTCTGGTATTAGTTTTTTTGTGTTTTATGTTTGTATATTTGTAAATTTTCCCAAATGTTCATTATGGTGCCTTTGTGTGGTATATGTTCAAACGTTATTTTTAAACACCTAAACGCATACAAAAAAACAGAAATATATAAATCCAATTTAGCCACAGATGCAATAAACACAGGACATGAATTCCCAGACATAACCAATGTGTCACTAATAAAACATATACCACACAAAGGCACCATAATGAACATTTGGGAAAATTTACAAATATACAAACATAAAACAAACTAATACCAGAACAAATACAAATCAATACAAAACATGACACAATATTCAAAGCACTCAACATAGAAAATACACAAAATACAAATAGCTACATATACCACAATGACACACAATAATACAACTTTAAAATACCAAAGACCAACAAACAACCTTAATAGCATCCAGCAGCCAACACAAATACTTCACCAGACACAAGATCGCGAAGGCTGAAGATGAGAGCACGGGAGCTCTCGAAACATGTTCCAAATAAGGAAAAATAATATCTTGAGGTAAATTTAGTTATAAATATTAAATGTATTATATATTATATATATACCGATTATATACTATATATACACATCTTATATACAGTACTACCGTTTTGTATAAGACGGTAGTCGTTGTTAGTCCAGGAGTACAAAGACGACCTAAAATCGAACTGAGGCTCAAAGAAATGAAATTTCTTCCTACTGTAACAGGGTGTAGTCGTCGGTACAGATTCAGAAACGAAAGTATAATAAAACGCTTCTAAAAAATTCAGGGAAAGAATGAACTCAGGAATAATGAAAAAGTAATCCAAACGGAAGGATCGGAGCGGAAGACGAAGCGTCAATAGCCACGGAAAAAACGGGCACGTAAGCGGCTCCAAACGTAGAACGTAAAGTGACGAACACGATGTTTTACTTCGTCGAAGTCTCGTTATCGTCGTGGCCGTAGATACAAAGATTCGACTCGGCCTTTTCCCACTCGTGCGTGTATATCAGTTCATCGTGTTTTTATTTCTAGAGAGAGAAAACAGTTAAATACAAGGGAATTGCTCCCATTGTGCCATAAACGTGGACTTTTTCAATCCAATGAGACAGCAGTTATCCCGTCAAAAGAGATCCATCGCTTTCTTGGGTGTCCATTTATCATCATCATCAGTAGCTCCACAGCCCACCGTGGGCCTTAGCTTCCCTCAGGATTTTCCTCCAGACTTCCTTATCCTTAGCCAATGTCCACCACTGTTTCACTCCAAGTAAATTACTTTCACATCTTCTAGGATTACATTAATCCATCGTAGTCTAGGTCTTCCACGTCCTCTCTTTCCTTCTGGTGTGCATTTCATAATCCCCTTAAGAACGTCCTCCTCATTCATTCTCTGTCATGTCCTGCCCATCTCAGCCTAGCTATCCTAATTCATGTCACATTATCAGGCGATCTATATAACTCATAGAGCTCTCTTTTGTACCTTATTCTCCACTCTCCACCTTCCCTAATGGGCTCATACATTTTCCTAAATATTTTCCTTTCAAAAGATGCAAGTCGAAACACGTCGCCCTCGATCAGTACCCATGTTTCACTTCCGTACATCATGACCGGTTGATTTTGCTAATGTTCTATATATAGTCTAGCTTTGGTTTCACGGTGTAGAAGTTGTGATTTAAAGTATTTCATCACCCCATAGTAGCGTCTATTAGCTGGATGTCATACATTCCTTTTAATTTTATGATTTTTTTGAAGAGCCAGTTTTGGAATTCTGTTGTTCTTCAGCCGTTACTCTGAGTTTCCCGTCACCGAACAATCGTAAAAACCACAATGAAACAAACACACAAGCTTCTCGTTTGTTACCGTTTATTGAGAGAACTTCTAGAACGGACAAACATTTACACAAACACAACGAAGAATCGTGCGTATCGTTTCAACTGGTGAAAAAAAAAACTAAATCCAGTCAGTTAGTTATACGTTACGAGTGTCTGGTTGTCGGCGTATAATTCTCCGCGGGAGGGAGACAAACCCGCGCGCGCTGTTTGCCTCCCGCTGTTGTAACTGATTGGAATTGCCACGGCTAATGCATATTATAATAAAAAACAAACAATAAGCGAATAAACACACACTGTGTATTTATACCAGAAGATACGTACATATACATATATATAGCTGTACAAGTACGCGCGCATGTCTTCGTATTTGTGCCGGAGAATAAACATGTTATTTTTCGTTGTCTTTTGTTGTTTTGTTTTCTCTCTTTCTCTCGACTTGTACAGAAGGAAATAAATTATTATTATGTGAGAACGTTAATAAGTAATAACTGGTCGTGAAAACCTTTAATGAATTATGCTAACCACAGTCGCATGCATGCAATCCGTACCTGTCCGACGCGATTATGGCCGCTTACTGGCGGCTCAACAAATCAATTCGTTGCAACTAAACATTTTGAATGGCCGTTATGCAAGCCTTGTGCTCAGTGCTCACCGCCAATCACCAACTGCTCGCATACAAAGGGATAGTTAGGTTAAATATATATGAGCTGTATGACAGTCCTTCCGCACACAGTGTAACTTGTATGTAAATGCAGTGACGAATTTACCACTGGGCCGCAAGCTACAGATATTTTTTTAACAGAAGTATTGTTATAAAAGTATGAGGCACTTTGATTTATTTAAGTATGATTTTTTTTTTTTAAATTGAATGATAAATTTTTGTTAATAATACAAATGAAAGACAGTTCTTATTTGAATATTGCGCGCTTATATTGCGTTGGCATCCTTGAAAATTAATCTGCGCATGCGAATTTTGAACGTCCGCTATATTGCCCCCCCCCCGAATTTACACGACCGTGGTACCACCCTTGTTTGTTATCATTGTTTATCTGCTTGCGACTGAACGGTTTGCGATTTGAGGTTATGTTTTTATTTTGTTTTGAATGTAAAGAAGGTATCGTATTGTTTCGTTCATATTTATTAGTGTGAAAACTTTATGAACATAGAATCGAATCCGTACACTAAACGTATTCATCATGAACATGAACATAAACATTCACCTGGCTAATCTGACATCAAATTATTTCTGCAGTAGCCTACACACATTACTTCAGAGTCATAGCCGGGGAGGGAGCCGCTCAGGAAACTTGGCCTAGGGCCTCAACAATCTTAAATCCGGCACTGTCTAAATGTAACACTGGCCAAAATGGAAAACCCCGTGCTTTTTGAATGCTTGCTGATTACCTATATTCTACAAAAGAAAATGAAAAAAATATTCGATATGAACGCAAGATGGTAACGCTTTATTTTAACCAAACTTACATTAAAATTAAACTTACGCGTTGACTTACGCGTTTCATTTAGCCAAATTCTTAACTTACCTGGGATTCGAATTTCGCACATTTGTAGTCTCCGGCGCCGGCATAATTATTCCAAGAATACGATGCACTAAGAAAAACAGTTTTTTCCCAGTTTTTAATGATGTTTAGTTAACATCGATTGTGTTATTTATTAAATTCTAATAACAATTCATTTGTACTTTGAAAAATCTGCTTTGGAGATTTGTTAATCTACTTTTTCTTAGCCTTCACGGCCGGAAGCTTAATTGCTACTATTAGGCGGTGGTCCATAGTCGTTGTTGACAAACGTTTCGGCCCCACCATCGGGAGCCATCATTAGTGTCTCAAACGATTGACACGGTGTCCGCCAATTCTACCTCATCTCAGGGTTGATCATTAGTGTCTGAAACGATTGACACGGTGTCCGCCAATTCTACCTCATCTCAGGGTTGATCATTAGTGTCTGAAACGGTTGACACGGTGTCCGCCAATTCTACCTCATCTCAGGGGTGACTTGGCGGACACCGTGTCAATATTCTATCAGTCACTGATGATGGCCTCCGACGGTGTGGCCGAACGTTTGTCAACAACGACTTTTGACCACGCCCTAACAGCCCGCCTAATAGTAGCAATTTCAACAATCTTAACCTTCTGTTAAATTTGCGAAGAACCAGATACTGAATTTAAACGTTCTCGTGTGGCCGCAAGACGGACTTAATGAATCAACCTTCTAAAAATGTAGATTTCTACCTTCACCTCTTATCGTATATGACACGTGGAAAGAGAAACAACCCCAAAGAAATCACTTTCTTGTAAGCAGATTGATTTTTCAAGCACACCGTTCTACCCAGGTGTAAATGTACAATCGAGATCGGTCTGACTCTTTTAGCAATAACGTGTATCCCTGAGCGCTGATTCCAAGGTGTAGACTTGGAATCGGTGAGCGATGGGAGACGAGAGGATAAGTGCACTGTGCACGCTTAGATTCTCAGTAATGGGTGCAAAGGAACGCTTAGTTAGTTGACGATGTCAGAAACAAATTGGAACAACAACCAAAACGACTCACGTTTTGTTGCAACATTGATTTTTATAAAATGTATTCCCCAAATTTCTATGACAAATGGTAATATTAGGTATTGAGCTTTCTATCAGCTGGGAAAATTACATCCTACGTTATATGTCTTATTTTTTCCTATGAATTTTCCCCCTTTTTCACATACTTTACGTGCCAGAGGGGTTCAAGTGCACCTCCTTGCATGACCTCGCGATACCCATGTGCGCAGTAATAGCAGTAATATTAGACCCTATAACAAAATTAATCACTTCATATTTTAAAATAGTAGGTAATTCAGAAATTACAGTAATATTGTCACCATCATCAAAACTATTACTTTGTGTATAAACGATAATACTTGTATGTAAATTTTTATTACTGCGTTCCGTCTTAGAGATTATGTGGTCTCAACAAGAATAATTATTACTTCCATAGGTTCACTTTTAGGTTTTATTTCGTTTCTGGTCATTTTTTGAGATTCCACAGATCACTTTTGAAACGTTTTCAGGTAATCAAGATACGGTCACTGGTATTAGCTGCGGTGATTTTCTAACTTAATATAATGGTAGCCTACTATTGTCCAACGAATTCCAGGTTACAATCGTGAAAACGCAATACGTATCTGTCAAAATGAAATAAAAGTCGTGCGCGAGATAAGGTACAGCGGAGGATAAGACAGCGGATTGAAATCGGAGAAACGAACGAAGAGTGACAGCGACGGGACGGGATGCGGTGGGATGGGGGGATGAAAGATGGAACGAAACGAGTCGGGGCGAATTTATTGGGCCGTGAGGGTTCACGGATGAACGAAGAACGGAGGCGGCCTAAAACTTCGTTTTGATTTAAACGGAGAAAACACAACTTTAGAAAACACTATTTTCTGGACTTTGTGTTACGTCAGAAATCTATTTACAGCACACGTCACAATAAGCGTTACGGGCAATTATCGTTCGAGATTACTTTTGCTCATTAACAAAGACGCGACACAAAACAAAGATAGTCGTTTACAGACGTTGAAAAAAATTCTTGTTTGTTTTTATCTAGAAAGAAACTCTCTTGAAATGATAAAGTTCTCGCATACTCAAAGCGCTTTTAGATTTTTTATTAATACTTTATTATCTAGTTGTGTGTTACTAAACATAACGACACGGGTACACAGGAAATTGTTATTTATAGTTACCAACAATAATGATAATCATGCCACGAAAAAGTAATTATTATAAATTAATTAATTAGATTTATATATCTATAAATAGATATATTTCCAAATATCTCGGAAGCACAGTTACAAGAATAATGAAACAAGCGAAGCAAGAATATCTGCAGGAAACAGAAGCTGCGACGCATTAGAAAAAATATATTCCAATCCAGGAATGTATCAAAAAATGTCAAAAAGAAAATGTACACCAAGACCTATAATAACATATGCAAGCGAGACATGGGAGCTGAAGTTGGAAGATATGAAAAAACTTGATGTTTTCGAGAGTGAAACTCTGAGAAGAATTTATGGACCAGTGTGGGATGAAGAGATGACGAGGATAAGAAAGAATCGTGAGCTAAGATACCTGTATGGAGAAGCGGACACAGTTAAGGTGCAAAGGTTGACATGGTTGGTCCACGTGGTGAGAATGACAAGTGACCGAGGTCCAAAAATGGCATTGAAAGGAAGCCGGAGGGAGTAAGGAGGGGTGGACGGTTCTGGACAGAGAAGAATGGAGGAGAATCATTGAGGAGGCCAGGGTTCTACAGACACCCTAGTGCCAGAAGAAGAAATTAATTAGATTTATTTCTTTCTGTTTCATAAACAGATTCTGTAAATAGGCCTACTAGTAAATGGACAGATATCAAGTATCTTGGATCGACCACAGACAATGAAGGTGAGTGTGAAAAAATAGCTATTGCAAAACCAATAGCAGTGACAAAAGCGCGATAAAAGCAGTGCGTGGTATATTAATGAAAGGTCTATTATTGTATTTCATGGTAAGAAATATAATACGGAGCGAAGTGGCCTCTCACAACAAGGCTGGGGACGTCATTCGCCTGTAGAAGTCGGATATTCGAAGGCAACTTTAAATCTAACTTAAAAGCAGAAAAGCGTAACTAATTCGTGAATGGAGGAGGAAGACGATCCATCTTTGCGCCCTGTCTTTACTCATTTATGACGACCATGATCAGAAAAAAATAAAGCTACACGTACAGATGAAGCATTATAATTATACAGAAACAGGGCATGTAACAAAAAAGGCGAATGTTTGTAATGCTTTATTAACAAACAAACAAACGTCATACAACACGCGTATAAAACACACTAGCGCGCGCATACATTAACATGGGAACACATATATCAGCGAGTATTGTATGTACACAATGTAGTTTATTTGATAACAAAACTAGCGTATATATACGCATTAACTGGAGGGCGTTATGTTATACGACCTCGGGGCAGATTCCTTCGTTCCAGATACGGCGCAATGTAAATTGCAACATACTGCCGCAGAAAGCCTCTTTCATAACCACAGCTAATGTAATATGTCAAGCCGCACCATCACTCTCTCTCTCTCACACACACATGCGCGCGTGTTTCAAAATTGCACATGAAACATCTGATCTTCTTTACACACATACACATATTAGTAGTAGTCGTAGTACTAGTAGTAGGTCTAGTAGTGGTGGTGTTGCCAGTTGAAATATTTCTTCTTCCTAGAGTGACAGTGGGGAATGTTAGTGCTTACTCGGAAAGAACCTAACCTCCTGGCTTTGTAAGATAATGAAATATTTCAAAATAACGAAACAGTCAATTCTCCAAAATACAAAACCAGATGCATGGGTTAGTACACATGATCTACCAAACTATACTACCAAGAGGCAATAAAAGGTACAAAATTGAGGAAATCCCCAGGTCCGGGAGGAATAAACCCAGAATTAGTTAGATATGAGCCCCCCAAGATGTTTGTAATGCTCAGAAAATTATTCGAAAGATGTCTAAATGGAGAAGAAGTGCCAGTGGAGTGGCGAACATCGTATATCTCACCAGTCCATAAGAAGGGTTCAAAGTTGGACCCTAGAAATTACAGAGGAATTGCTGTGATCCCGACCATCGGGAGAATATACTCAAGAATTTTGAAAAACTTAATTGAAGAAGATATCAAGACCAAGCAGCCCGAAGAACAATCAGGTTTTAGAGCGGGGCGATCCACGGTAGACAACATCTTTACAATCAAAATAGCAGTTGAAAAGAGTGTACAGCATAATAGAGAAACGCATACAACTTTAATAGATTTAGAAAGGCATACGATAGCGTCCCAATCTCACAGTTATGGAAGGAGGTGGAGCATTTGAACATGAATGCAAATTTGATTGCAGCCACCAGAAGATACTATCAACAAAATATCACCAGGGTCAAACTGGGAAACAAACTCACTCTCCCTTTCGAAACTACAAAAGGCGTAAGACAAGGATGCTGTTTGTCCCCTACCCTCTTTAAAATATACTTAGAGAGTGTAATGACCAAGAATTTTAAATTTTTAAAATTTTGATCGAAAATACGTTAAAACCAGCCAAGACACCCCAACACGAGCCAGAAGCAATAAATAAGGAAACAATTTAACGAAGTGTCAACTGAACGTTTGCCAGGACAATACGAGTACGCTTCACATAACTTTACAATGGGAAATAAGGTTGGCCTGTGACAGACTCGACTCAACCGAGATTTACAGCCCACAACAAGCAGGACAAAAAGGAAACTAGGACAGTAGCACTTTACGGAGAAATTGTAACGAGCACACGCTGCAAGGTTAATTTGAAGTGTGCCAGCAGTAAAAAAGGGTGTAGTTGCACAATGGTATTTACCCTGTATGAGAACAGACAACGAAATCTAAAGAATAGAATCGAACGTGTGCACAGCGGGAGGACATCTTACTGGCGACAACTGATATTTACGACAGGGAGAAGGAGTGCCGTCTTGGAAACGACGACACGCTGCGTCCGGATAGCTAACGGAAAAGGGTCATGGATAGTCAGACAATAACAAAATACGACACATTGTTCGCGTGAGAACAGCAGCAGGTTTCCGGAGTACACTTAGACAAAGACTTGATCGACAGCCGAGGAATTGCTCTTGTTCCAGGAAAAGGGTACGGAGGCCTTCGACGCGAACTTGAGGGGAGACAAGATACCCAACCAGAATCCAGCATCTACCCAGAGTACAGGTGGAGAGGACCGTCGTCATCATAGCAACGCGAACGACGAATGAGAAGTGGAGAACCATAGTCTTGCATAAGGGTAGGAGTTCACCTGACCTATCATGTTTGACCAGAGGCGTGTTTGCCAGGAGATTGCATTGTGGTAAACGATGCTTAATAAAAACTGTTTACAGAGCACGCGAGAGGGCAGTCTTCATAAAATTTTCAATCATATACTTTGTGCAGTCTTCACGGAACTTAAATCTTAATTTTCTAAGTCTTAATACAGTTCAGTTAACATACGTATAGCAGTTGGACTTTGAAACTCTGCTACGCGGTATTTTAATCAGTTGACTTAAACATTTCGATATTGGCGAGTTATTCGGTAACAGTGTATCTACAGTGACTAAATCATGCAATATACGCCAGTGATTAATAACCCTCAAGTACTTTATCTTACTCAGCTACCGCTTATTAAAAATTAAACTAATCAATCGCAGTTTCGTCAATAACAGACTCGCAGAACTTGTGTTAATGCTTTACCGGACAACGAAATCGTAGCGTTGTACAGTGCGAAGCGATACAATATCAATTGGAACAATACACCACGTTACCAAAGACACGATACATTAACGTACACAAGAAGAAGTTCAATAATAGACAGTCAGATATATACACACTAGTTAACGATGAACTTACGCACACGACACATGATTTAATAGACTCTAACAGTAACGGTCGACATCAACAGAAAATACACACAGCGCGAGTGAATATGATCCGCGTGTGTTGAGTGTTAGTGACATCACGGCTACGCAACTTCGTACCACCAGCGGGAAGCAGTTACGCCGATGGAAATGTTGGATAAACCACTTTACAAGTAATCTTTATGTTATTCTTGTCATAAGAACTCTACTGTCCTGTCTCGTTTCAAGAAAACACCCTTGAGTATTTAAATTAAATATGATAAATTTTAATAACGCTATTCATCTGAGGCAAGAAATGAACGCATTAGTATAAGATTTATATGTTGATTGTGTTATATATGTATGTGTATGTTTTTCAGCAAACAACGTACTGGATTCGCATTGTAATTTGATATATATATATATATATATACATGTGTTCTTTTTATGAATGTATTTACAGGGAATCATTTATATTTATATATTGAAGTTTCATTACTTGAATGATGTTAATAAATAAGTGTTTATTTTACTCAGAATATATGCGTTCATTATTGTCAAAGTTACCTCAGAACAAGACATTAACGTCACTTGAATGATTTATAGTAGATTTTATTAATTTATACAATAATTAGAGTCTCAGTGCAGTAATTATGCTAACATCAAATAACTAACGTATCACGTAGCTTCAATCAGTTTGGTATAAGTAGCCTAATTGAGTAATTACATGATCACATTCTACAATTTAGTATAATTACATAATTAATTATGCAAACATTATTTGCATAATTAAACGACACATTAGAAATTGGCGCTCCAAGATCGTGGGGCTCGGCAATCACAGATTAATTAATTAAATCATTGTTTGCATAATTAATTGCATATTATATATAAATTGGCGCCCAACGTGGGGCAAAGAGCAGGCAGTAGATAGGATAAGCATATATATTTCATGTTAGTTGTAAGAACAAATATTATTAGTGTGAAGCTAGTTGGACTGAATGTTAACGCGGAGTAAGGCTGCAAAAATGACGACTAGTAGTTCCGATTCGATAAACTTCGATATCAATAACCAGCAGGGTGTACCTGACAACGAACGTGAAGAATCACCAGTGGAGTCACAAATGACCGAGGAGACGTCAGACGTCAGAGCGCGGGGACAGGAGTCCCAACAGCCACGACAGGAGGTGACGTTACAAGCATTAATGGACTTCATGAGTAAGAAATTTGAAGAAACCAATGAAAAGTTCAAGAAGCAGAATGAAAATTTTACAGAGAAGTTTGAAAAGCAAAATGAGAAGTTTGATGAAAAATTCAACAAACTAGAAGAAAAGTTAGACAAGCATAAGGAGGAAGTCACGCAACAAGTGGCCGAGCAGATCACACAAATACGCGCGGAAATGCGTGAATATATAAATAATTGTGACAAGAAGATAGACGAGGTCCAGAAGCAGCAGAACGAGACCATAAGAGAGTTAAAGAACGACACCGACAAGAAATTCGAAGAGGTACGAGAAACTAGAGAAATAGACCGACAGGAACTAAAGAGTATTACCCAAAATACTCAAACAAGCATCAAGAAGATTAACAACAGAGTAGAAACACACGTTAAAGAAAATCATAAGAAGCAGGAGGAATTGAGAGTCGAACTATTCCAAACAGTAAGACAATTACAACAGGAACAGGGAGACGTAAACAGCACGATACAGCAGAAGATCAATGAGGTAGATGGGAGACAGAAGTCGGCGGAACTAAAACTGGATGAGAGCACCAGGGAGAAAACAACTCGTATCAACGAATTAAAGTCTCAAATAGAACGGCTGCAACCACAGCTAATTGAAGGTGACTCTGGGATAATCAGTAGGATTAACGGACACACACATGCAAAATTAAAATACAATGGCACTGATAGGTTCCCGATGGAATTCCCGAAGGAATTGTCAGAGATTCAAGAGCAATATTACAACAACAATGACGTTAAATGGATCGGGAGGCACTTGGAGATGGACGCTGGGATATGGTGGCGTGTAATACGGAACCAAATATACACGTTCGAAGAGTTCAAAGAAGCCTTCACCTTGAAGTACTGGGGTCAAGAACGCCAGGACAATATACGCGACAACCTCGAGTACGGCAGATATGAGTGGAATGGGCCAATCACAGCCATCCAATACGTAGAGAGAATATTACTAGAAAGCCGGCAACTATCGCCAGCACTGACCGATAGGCAGCTAATCCGGAAGATATCCCGTCATTTTGGGAGAGATTTGCAGCTCGCCGTGATCACACGTGGTATCACAAATATACCGAATTTCGAGGCATTAATTACAGAATTTACAAGTATCCAGTCAAGTGGAGAAAACAGTCGCAAGCCGCATTATAGACCCTACAACGAAGGGAGAAGTAACCCAAGAGAGAGAGAGAGGGACATTATAACAAAAGTGAAAGTGACCGACAACCGAGGGGTCGTTTTGACAACAAGCAGCAATATATCAACACTGTGCAGTTTACGCCAGGGGAAGCGGGCCCAAGTAGAACGGTCAATGACACCACCCCGAGGACGAGCGGTAACAGCGACAACAGCAAAAAAAAAAAAAAAAATATGTCAACCTAGAGAATAAGATAGAAATTTTAAACGACTTACTCCCGAGCGAGAATGTAAATATATTACTACCGGACTTACGAAATGACCTGCTACAAGAGGACGACGAAATTATTAATAAACAAGTATTGAAATGTCCCGAGATTACTATCAAATTTAATAATGATATAATTGTACAAGCCTTGCTTGATACGGGCTGCCTCATCAACGGGTTATCGGAGACGTGGTTTAATAACCATAAGGAGAGTATAGGACCATATGAGACACTACCCGTAACGAATACATTTATCATAAGTGCTGTAGGAAATAAATCCAACCATGCATACTAGGAATTAGTTTTCTACAAGAAGTTGGGTGTCGCATCGACATCGGAAACAAAGTAATTAATTTAAAAAACAACACTGATGAAGAGGAGCACGTTATACCAATCATGAACATTGACGTGATAACCAGTGAAGAAGAAGAGGAAGTACTGCGATGGATCGACGAAAAGATTGGGAGCATAGACTGCGTGGATGAAGAAATACTGCAACGCCTGAAGGAGATTTTAGTAAGGAACCGGAATGTTTTTAGGGAGTGCCCGGGAAGAATAGAGGGTTACACACATGAGTTTCACGTTACGGACAGGACACCCTATTTTCAACGAGGTTGGCCTGTGCCGCTTGCTTACAGAGACAAGGTTAACGAAGAGATTAACCGAATGTTACGATATGGAGTAATCGAACGTTGCGCCAGCCCGTACGTCAATCCAATCGTGACTGTAATCAAGAAGGATGGGAAGGTTCGCCTGTGCCTTGATGCAAGGAAAGTGAATAGCGTAACTGTACCCGATTACGAAAAGTGTCCCCGGTAAACGAGATATTGGCTAGATGTGGAGATATGCAGTATTTATCGACGGTCGACTTATCCAGTAGCTTCTGGCAGGTCCCATTAAAACAAGAATGTAGGGATTTCACTGCGTTCATGCACGAAGGGAGGTGCTACCGCTTCACAGTGACACCATTTGGACTTAGCACCAGCTCTGCAGCGTTGACACGTGGATTGGATGTGGCTCTCGAGGAGGAAGTCAAGAAGAACACGGTTATCTACGTGGACGACTGCTTGTGCTACTCCAACAATATCCAAACACACTTAAACCATTTAGAAACACTGCTAAACAACCTTAATAAGGCAAATATCACTGTCAACCTCACCAAATCACAATTCTTTAGACGAGAAATCGCATTTCTTGGATATCGCCTTACAATAAAAGGGATACAAGCAACCGATGACAAGGTAAAAGCAATTATGAACTTCCCAGCACCAAAGAATACGAAACAACTCAAAGGTTTCCTTGGCCTCACCAATTTTTACAACCAATTCACGAGCAAATACGCGGAAAAAACGCAGCCTTTACACGAACTGCTGAAAGGAGGACGGAAGTTTTCGTGGACAAGAGAAGTGAACGAGTGTTTCCAAAGAGTCAAGAATTTATTTATAAACACAGTAATTCTACGGTTCCCACGGCCGAACCAAAGGTACTACATTCAGTGTGACGCTAGTAATTTTGCGTATGGTGGCCAGCTTTACCAGATCGATGAAGAAGGAGAAATTGGCGTGATCGCTTTTACAAGCAAAACATTTAAAGGCGCAGAACGTAATTATTTCACCACGGAGAAAGAACTCCTAAGTATCGTTAGATGTCTGGATAAGTTTCGAATGTACATACTTGGCCAGCCCCTAACGATAATCACAGACAATAAAGCTTTAACATTCATGCACAAGTGCCACTTAAACAACTCGAGAATTACAAGATGGATTCTCGCCATACAAGAATACAATTTCGACATTATCCACGGTAAAGGAAAGGATAATGGTAGTTGCGGACATATTGAGTAGATACCCGGCTGACGCGGAACAACATGAAACAAACGAGGAAACGCACGAGTACTTAATTAATCATCTAGTTGTTAAGATGAATCAACACATAGGTAAGATAATTAGAGATATCGGTAAACACCAGAATGAAGATGACAAACTCAGAACACTTATTGATAAGAACAGGAATAATGATGTAGACAATAAATTAAGCAAATTTTATAAAATTGTTAACAATAAGTTATACCGACGACAACGTGGAGAATGGAAACTATACATTCCAGACAGCGTGTCGAATAACTTAATTGCAGAGATACACCAAATGTACGGACACCTAGGCCCGAAAAGGTGTGTAAAAATGTTACAAGAGCACTTCACGCTTGACGGCTTGTTCAAGAAAGTAAAAGCATATATTCAGACTTGTGACTCATGTCAAAGATACAAGGACACAAACAACAGGATGCTGTTTGGCGGAACAAAGGCGATGATACCATCAGCTAGAGGTGACATCGTGAGTGTCGATTACTATGGACCTGTACCAACTGGTACAGGAGGCGTCAAATACTTACTTGTTATGGTGGACAACTTCACAAAGTTTGTCAAGTTATTCACATTACGAAGAGCGACAACCACCACGACATTACGAAGAATCAGAGACTACTGTGCGGAGTTTGGACGACCGAAGGTCATCTTAACTGATAACGGCACGCAGTTTACCGCGAAAAAATTGATTAAAGGTCTCGAGGAGCTGAATATACAACCGAGGTATACGGCGTTAAGGAATCCTTGCGCAAACTTAGCCGAAAGGATTAACCGCCAACTTGGGAACCTATTCAGGATCTTTGTACACGACCAGCATAGTAAGTGGTCAAGGTACGTCAGATTGATTGAGACGTGTATCAATGAAGCGTACCATGAAACAATAGAAATAACCCCCCACGAGGCGCAATTAGGAAATAAGCCGACCCGCGCATGGGAGAAGTGGCTGGACAAAGAAATCATCAACAATAAATACAGTTCGAATATCAATGTATTTGTAAAAATCAAAGAAAAAAGAGAGAAGTATGCTAAGCGCATCAATGATAACAAGAAAATTACTAAATTCACTATCGGCGATAAGGTGCTGATAAGAAGCTACCATCAATCAGACGCCGCAATGAAAAAGATCGACAAATTTTTCGAGTTGTATACAGGACCATACAAGGTTAATCGCGTCTTTGGCGATGCAACATACGAACTCACTGAGTGCGATAGCAGTGGCAAGGTGAGAGGGAAATTTAATGTGCGTCAGTTGAAGAAGTATTATGAAACGAAAGTACAAGTTTCACAGGAAAGCGAAAGTTACGTCGGCAGTTAGTGGACTACAGGGGACGGGGCAAACGCATAGGGTGAATGTCTCGCGAAAACCGGTCCAACTAAGCTAAACAATATGATGTGTAACTTATTAACGTGTAATTTAAAGATTTTTTTTATACATGAATTTCTTAAGTCACGATGTGACAATCTAATGAAATTAATTACATGTGAATAACCAATGTTAATGAAAATTTCAATATAAAAGACACTTATAGTGCGAAAAGTTTGATCGGGTGTGCAGCAGTAAATTGCTAAAGACATTATAACGAGCCTTTTATAGACACATAATGATGTAAGATCAATTAATCAGATATGAGTAGTATAAAGCGAAATTATCTATAATCGTGATGATATCAAATGAACTGTTAATTGTTCATAAGTAGTGTATATAAATTTATAATCAATATAATCAGTATAAATGTTAGCAATGCGTATTGTGAGTGATACTCAATAATAATTAGTGATTGTATCTATATGTATTTACAGGTTCATAAATTGTTGTTATTAAATGTTCAAGATAAACTAAGGACATTAACTATCGTAACGATATTTAAACGATACATGAATAATTACATTTCATGTTGAAAAACCATTATTTCATGTATTAGGTTATAAACGGATGACATAACCATCCACAGCTATTATTATTGTTGTAAAATAATTCCATGTCTAATTATATATACACCATATGTGAAAATGCGTTCATCCTTCCTCAGATGCACGGCAATAAATTCCCAGTGTTAGTTAGCAACAAAATATAGGGAATATATACCCGTATACCCCAAGCAGAGGAAGTGGGTCAATGACCGTGACCGTCTCAAAGGGGACTCCCACAACAAACACAGAGCGCAGAAATCGGATTATAATGTCTTCTGCTGATCCAACATCCAATCCGATTTGGGGACTATGTAATGACCAAGAATTTTAAATTTTTAAAATTTTGATCGAAAATACGTTAAAACCAGCCAAGACACCCCAACACGAGCCAGAAGCAATAAATAAGGAAACAATTTAACGAAGTGTCAACTGAACGTTTGCCAGGACAATACGAGTACGCTTCACATAACTTTACAATGGGAAATAAGGTTGGCCTGTGACAGACTCGACTCAACCGAGATTTACAGCCCACAACAAGCAGGACAAAAAGGAAACTAGGACAGTAGCACTTTACGGAGAAATTGTAACGAGCACACGCTGCAAGGTTAATTTGAAGTGTGCCAGCAGTAAAAAAGGGTGTAGTTGCACAATGGTATTTACCCTGTATGAGAACAGACAACGAAATCTAAAGAATAGAATCGAACGTGTGCACAGCGGGAGGACATCTTACTGGCGACAACTGATATTTACGACAGGGAGAAGGAGTGCCGTCTTGGAAACGACGACACGCTGCGTCCGGATAGCTAACGGAAAAGGGTCATGGATAGTCAGACAATAACAAAATACGACACATTGTTCGCGTGAGAACAGCAGTAGGTTTCCGGAGTACACTTAGACAAAGACTTGATCGACAGCCGAGGAATTGCTCTTGTTCCAGGAAAAGGGTACGGAGGCCTTCGACGCGAACTTGAGGGGAGACAAGATACCCAACCAGAATCCAGCATCTACCCAGAGTACAGGTGGAGAGGACCGTCGTCATCATAGCAACGCGAACGACGAATGAGAAGTGGAGAACCATAGTCTTGCATAAGGGTAGGAGTTCACCTGACCTATCATGTTTGACCAGAGGCGTGTTTGCCAGGAGATTGCATTGTGGTAAACGATGCTTAATAAAAACTGTTTACAGAGCACGCGAGAGGGCAGTCTTCATAAAATTTTCAATCATATACTTTGTGCAGTCTTCACGGAACTTAATTCTTAATTTTCTAAGTCTTAATACAGTTCAGTTAACATACGTATAGCAGTTGGACTTTGAAACTCTGCTACGCGGTATTTTAATCAGTTGACTTAAACATTTCGATATTGGCGAGTTATTCGGTAACAGTGTATCTACAGTGACTAAATCATGCAATATACGCCAGTGATTAATAACCCTCAAGTACTTTATCTTACTCAGCTACCGCTTATTAAAAATTAAACTAATCAATCGCAGTTTCGTCAATAACAGACTCGCAGAACTTGTGTTAATGCTTTACCGGACAACGAAATCGTAGCGTTGTACAGTGCGAAGCGATACAATATCAATTGGAACAATACACCACGTTACCAAAGACACGATACATTAACGTACACAAGAAGAAGTTCAATAATAGACAGTCAGATATATACACACTAGTTAACGATGAACTTACGCACACGACACATGATTTAATAGACTCTAACAGTAACGGTCGACATCAACAGAAAATACACACAGCGCGAGTGAATATGATCCGCGTGTGTTGAGTGTTAGTGACATCACGGCTACGCAACTTCGTACCACCAGCGGGAAGCAGTTACGCCGATGGAAATGTTGGATAAACCACTTTACAAGTAATCTTTATGTTATTCTTGTCATAAGAACTCTACTGTCCTGTCTCGTTTCAAGAAAACACCCTTGAGTATTTAAATTAAATATGATAAATTTTAATAACGCTATTCATCTGAGGCAAGAAATGAACGCATTAGTATAAGATTTATATGTTGATTGTGTTATATATGTATGTGTATGTTTTTCAGCAAACAACGTACTGGATTCCCATTGTAATTTGATATTGTAATAAAATAAATATTAGTGTAAGTGTGTTGATGATATAAGAGATTGTGATTGTGAAGTTCGACTCCGATGTAATCAAGCCCCTCTGTTTGGACTATTCAATTTGTAATAAAATAAATAAGATTGATGTGTGAATCTGTAAGTTGTAAGGTGTTTAATTGGTGTGGCTCTCGACGTCTTACTGGCCTGAAACACTTCCTTAAGTTTCCCAGCTGGTCGAGTCCCAATGGTAGCAAGACCGGTCGAGTAGCGTAAAGTTGATGAAGAAATATATATGCTCAGCTTCACCGAAAGTTTCAAAACAAAAATTATTGTTTTGAAGAAAATTAAAAAAAAATTATGTTTATAAAAAAAAATAATAATAAAAAAAATTTTAATTTTATTAATTAATTAATTAGGATCAATTAATTAATATAGGGCTGTGAAGTTTTAAACAGTGTAATGCTCTTCTGAAAATTTTTATTAAAGTTTTAGTATAATTTAAATAATCTATCACCACTCATAAGACTGTCTGTAAACCAATCGATATTTGTTTACCTTTCTATTTTTTAGGTTATCTTCACTTACGGGTGGTAAAGTCCTTGTAGATTATCAATTAGAATTATATTATTGGTAATTAGTATTATTGAAGAAATAAAGAACTATTAAGTATTGAAAAGTATTAATGTTTTATTCAGTAACAGCAATATTGACTCTTATCGATTAGTATCGATTCTCAGGATATCGAAAAAAGTTACAAGTATATGTTATAAAAATTATATAGGGTTCTTTAAACAGCCAGTTATTACCAAAGTCAGAGAAATCGGGCTAATATTTAAAAAGTATAACGTTACAATCAAATTAATAGTTATTAATAAACACAGACATTGAATAATAATTTGTAAATATAATAATTGTTTTCACCCAACAGCTGTTGAACTAAGAGGAGGCACTGGAATTGTCAAAGAAAGATGGCTGCCGTCAAGTCGATGAAAATGTTGCTCGTTGCTGCTGCATTCCAAATAATGTATTTTGACGCAATATTTCTGTTCTCGTGTCCGCAAATCTCTTGTTATATGTTGTGTAGTGACTGGTGTAGTGATTCTGGGTTGTATTTAGTGTATCTGTATAATTATTAGTTCAAACACTTTCTCCGATTCCGTCACTAAGTTGGTTTAATGTATTATACAGTTTTCTAGTGTTTTATGGTGTTTTTCGGAGTAGATTTATATTGTTCTGTGTTATGGAGTGTTACTTGATCGTTTCTGTTATAATATGATAGTTTCAGAAGTATTTTACAAGTCACTCGCGATTTCACAATAACTCACTATACACTCGCTTGTATGACGATTATAGGTTAGGTTATCCACGTAATTAAACGTATGTCATGTTAACCGTTCAACTACCAATAATTAACTAACTGTTTCCTTCAGTTTCAATTAAACTCTTAGCCCATATAATATTATCCTTAACATTGTTCAAATATTTTTCACATCCTGTATGCACTTTTACATTTTCACTATATGAATGCCTATACTTTGGTTATTTGTCAATTTTATTCACTAGATTTGATTTAAATTAATCTTTCAGTTCATTCTGGTTATTTTCAGATTAAATAATGCCATTTTATAGTGTTTTCTGTCCAAAAAAAATAGTAATTTCACTTTCAGTTTGGTATACTGTGAAGAGTCAAAACATCAAAATTTACTTCCTGTCATTATATAAATTCAGCCATTTTATCAGTTATATTTAATATTAATAATCCTATATTGTATTAAAAGGTTCCTATTCCCTTATTTTCTGGTAATTAATTGAATTAGTTGTATTCTGAAACATTATTCTGAAATATATGACTCCCATGTCTAAATTTCTGAGTTTAGTCATTTTATTTTTATTTATAATTCTGAATATAATTTATTAAAATCTCTCTAAATGGTATGTGCAATTATATGGCATGATCTCAAGTTTATTTTGTCTAAACCCCTTTTGTTTATTTGCATTTAAATGAGCAATTTCTCTGTTTTGATGAAGTTTGGTTTCCATTCTTTTGGCCTATGATTTTTTAACAATTTTTCTTACAAAATAATTTACAAACAATATATGATGTGTGATACCCTCTCTGACTTTTACAAATAGTATTATAAATTAAACATGCTTTCAAATTACACAAAAACAACTAGTATTGGCCACAATACAAACAATAGTCAAACAGAATAAAGAATATTTTTTTTAAATAAATGGTTGTCTTCAAATCAGACATTTTGCAACAAAATTCCCATTTCCAACATGGAAATATGGTTTACAACAAAGGTTTTTTACTAACTAACATCTTAATTACTCTCTACTATTTACAAGTGGTAACTATTTTTATAGTTCTGATGTTAGTTGTTTCAGACCCAAACAAATGGCCTTATATCTAAAACATTTTTAAACATTCTTGTACTATATACATTAAAACCTTATATCTATATTCTTATTTCTAACTATTATTATAAGTAGGATTCTACAGTTTTTATACAGTCTTTTATACCTTGTCTTTGGGGAATTGTACCCTGTCATTAACAAATAAATAGTATGAACCGTTCAAAAAGCACTATGAAATCTGTTTTTCTTTTTTCATGTAAAACAAAAATGTTATTTTAAACAGATTCATGTCTTATGAACAACATATTGTCACCGTACACATTTTAAGTCATTGAAAAATGCATATTTCATTGCATCCAATGTTTGTGATTGCCAAGAATGAAACACAAGGTTCATTTTTTATAATACCCAAAACTATCACTGGTTCACTTTCACTTATATATTATATGTTAATGCTAAATGGTCGTATAGTCTTATTAACATAATAAATTGGTTAGCGTTTTTTCAATGGAGATTTGTTCCATGGGTACTATATTATTGTTTCATCTTAGTTCACAGGAAACTTTTACTTTATACACTCCTCTCTCTTAAATTTGTATACATGTGGTTTTTATTTCGTTATACTTTTATTTTTAGATATTTATTTTGGGGATATAGGGATTTGGGTGTCTTTTATAAGAGCATGACATCTTCTTCAGGATGCTGCCCTCTTCTTCTTTCTTCAGTCTTCTTTTCTCCTGCCTTCTGGGCCTGGTATCTTCTCCATCTTCTTCTTGATGCCATCAGGTTTCTTGGGATCTTCTCCATCTTCTTCTTTAATTCAGAAATACACAACCTGTATTGGTTGATCTTGGCTTATTTTAGGGTTTCTATTCTATTTATTCTCCCTCGTTGTGGGTTTGGTCATATTGTGTACTGCTTTGTTATTTACTATTTTACCTTCCTGGGTTATACCTTGAAAACCTTTGGTTATGAGACTGGTTTTGGATGACTCATCACTAGTAACTCCTTTTATTTTAACTTGTATTTTCTTTATAATAATGATTTCTTTCCACAGTTGCTATGAATTAATCTTTTTATATTCAACTTAGTGCTTTCTTCCAAATTTAAATATTATAACTTCATTATTCTAATGATCAATTGCCATTCAATATTATGCATACATCTGTCACGCTACAGATTGCTCTCCTCCAGAAGTAATTATTTCAGACATGTTTATGGATGAAATAATTTCTTATTATAATTTCATCATTTCTTATAATTCATTTTCTTCTCCATTTTTATATCGACTTTTTTATATTAGAGTTTTATTAATTTTATATATATGGTTACTTGTCTTACTACTGATCCTTTTTGGATAGTTAGTGTCTTCTGAGATATATTATAATTGTAATACATTTTCTTTCTATATCAACTTCGTGTTGTATCCTTGGGATATTAATTCCCTAACATTCCCTATCACGTGGGCTGGGGCAGATCAGAGGGGCACTGTACGCTACTTCTCTGCTGGCCATACACCACTTCTATAAATTGAGTACAGGGGCATATCCATCCCTGCTCAAAAAACATAATGCTGCTGGAATTATCTTCAGTCAGTCATCGAATAAATAAATAAAAAGTAGTCTCATTTTCGACTAATAAAAATATCTTTGGATTCTCCACTTCGTAGTCTCTCAGATTATCTCACATTTTCTATCTTAATAAATCTTCATAATCATTATTATACTCATTACATATATATTTTTTCAAAACTCTTAACTTGTCTGATATATTTAATTTAATTATGGTTGAAAACCTTTCTTTTAATAATTCTGGTTACTGTTTACAGTGTAACTCTCTTTCTTCTTCATCTGAATTCTCTTTATACTTTCTTCTGGTTATTCATAGTATTAGCATGGTCTTTATAAATAGTCTTTCGTATTCATTATTTGAATGGTCTTAATGTATTAAATTTAATTTTTTAACATTGTATCTTTACATTAGATATACAGGTTGTTATATTGATCATTTTATTTAAACATTTTGGTTCTTTCCTTTCTCTTAGAAAGTTATTAATCCGCCTTCGCATTCATTAACATTAATTCATTTATATCATATTTCATGTGGTATTTCTTCTCTTTGCATTTCATATAGGTTTTATTATTATTATCAGTCCAAAATCATCTTCTCCATATGTTTGGTATGAGTTGTTCTTCTTTGCTCTTAATTAACGGTTTTCATTATCGTTTCATAGGTAATTAGTCTCTTTGCTTCCAAAGTTTTTCCTTCTCTGGCATATTATACTCTTTTTTGTTAGTCTTCTCTACTCCTTCAAATGCTATTGTGAATGTCTAGCATTTATTCTGGATTAACGTTAATTCTCTTTTCTGAATTAATCACTTTATTTTCTTCTCAATTCAATCATAATTGACACATAATTATTTTTTGGAACTTGGTTAGTTTTAATGTAAAATTCAAACTATTCTTTTTATTTAATTGAAAAATATTTCTCATAAATCCTTGTAATATGTTGATCTTATCTTGTTTCAAAGTTCTGAAGTTCTATCAACATTCAAATTCTGTTTAATTCATTTATTCCCAGAATTGTTTCATTCAGAAATGTTTATAGTACTGTTATCTTACTATTATTTCTGAATGTTTTGGCATTTTTCCAAAATCAAATTCTTCTTAATTATTTACCATAAAGTTTTCTCACAAACTTAGTTATAGTAAGTTGGTCTTACTTCATTTTTAAATTTTTCGTATAATTAAGTTCAAAATTCTCTCTCTTTCTCTTTCTTCCATAAAGTTTTGTTCTAAATTATCAGGTTGTAGTAAGATGTACTTACTCAATTTTAAATTTTTATAAAATTATATTTCAATTCAAAAGTCTTTCTTTTCCTTTCTTCCATAAAGTTTGTTCCAAAATTATTAGGTTGTAGTAAGATGTACTTACATTATTTTCGAATTTTTTTTAAATTATTAAATTAAAAAATTCTTTTTTTTTTTTTTAATTCTCCAGAATGTTCTTTTCAAAATATTAGGTTGTAAGATGTACTTACATTATTTTTGAATTTTTAAAAATAAAATTAAAAAATTCTTCTCCTTATAATTCTCCAGAATGTTCCCAAAATATTAGGTTGTAAGATGTACTTACATTATTTTCGAATTT
Source organism: Magicicada septendecula (assembly GCA_034769895.1). Lineage (NCBI taxonomy): Eukaryota > Metazoa > Arthropoda > Insecta > Hemiptera > Cicadidae > Magicicada > Magicicada septendecula. Next base: position 148,450,986 of record CM068372.1, read on the forward strand.
TTATAATTATATTTCAATTCAAAAGTCTTTCTTTTCCTTTCTTCCATAAAGTTTGTTCCAAAATTATTAGGTTGTAAGATGTACTTACATTATTTTAAAATTTTTTACAAATTAATTAAATTCAAAATTCTAAAACTCACAACTCATTCTTCATAATATTTCTTCATAGAAGCTTGATTGTACACTCCTTTGATTTTTCCTGAAATGATTTCCCTCAACTCATATGTATTGTTATGCTTATCATTTACCACAACATATGGGCCAGTATATAGTAATAGTAGTTTTTTGGTTATGCCTTCTAAGGTGCTAGGCAGCTCTCTATTTTTTAGGAGGACTTTTTCACCCTCTTTATATGTTACAATTCGCCCTATTGCCTTCTGGTATTTGGCTTGCCGTTTTTCCTGATCTTCTGCTACCTTATTGTAAAACTTCAACTGGTTGAATTTCCTATTGTTGTTCGTTGGAAATTCAATGATTTGTTCAATGTCTCGGGGAGTCGGCTTCTCATACATGGCTGAGTACGGTGGAATTCCTATAGCTGGATGGTGGGCGTAATTTAGGAATGTTTCTGTCGCTGCTAGGTACTCTTGCCACTTTTTCTGTTGGTTGTGACAGTACGTGCGCAATATCCTACCCACTTCTCTTAGTACTCTCTCAGCCGGATTGCTACTTGGGTGGTAGACTGATGTCTTATATGTTTTGACCCCAAGTGCTAATAAAGTGTCTCGCCATCTCCTCCCCTTAAACTGTGTACCATGGTCGGTAATAATAGAAAATGGTCTACCGATCTCTGGGATATACAAATCAATAATCACCGCCAAAACCTTTGCTGTCGTTGCCCGATTAACCGGATATAGCTTTATATACTTGGTGTAGTGATCCATTATGATTACCAAGTATTTATATCTGTGTCGACCACCGCTACGGGGAAATGGCCCGCATATATCCAAAAACACTTTTTCCAGTTTTGCGTTGGAAGTTATCGGTATCATGATACCCTCTGTCTTTTCGTTGTTTACTTTTGCACATTGGCAGATCTTACAGGACTTGATATATGTTCTCACCTTGCGGTTGATATTCTTGATCTTACAATTTTCCTCTAGAGCTTGTATCACTTTTAACGCTCCCATGTGACCATACCTGACATGGTAATCGATGATGACCTCCTTTTCTATTTGGTGCGGGATTATCACCTTCCATGTCTCATCGTCCAATGCGGTTTTTATGAATAAAATTCCCTTGTTAAGGTGGTAATATTTAGAAATGGTTTCATCATTGGCTTCTAAACGACTCACAATGTTTTTCAGCTTAGGATCAGACTGCTGATGGATTCGGATATTTATTAACAAAGCTTGTAAATCGGCTCTGGTCGTGAATATGTTATAAATTTTTACTAAGCTCTCCTTCTCTCCCTCGAAAGTCTGATCTTCCAGATTTATACGTGACAACACATCCGCTACCACGTTCTTCTTTCCTGGAATGTATTCCCATTTCAGGTCATATTCTTGTAGGGCGAGTACCCACCTAGCCAATCGGCCGTGACTCAATTTGCACCTACGAAGGAACGAGATGGATTTATGATCAGTTCGTACCGTGACTTGATATCCGAGAATGTACGTCCGGAACTTGCTGCATGCGAACACCACGCTCAACAATTCCTTTTCTGTCACACTGTAGTTCTTTTCGCACTGGTTCAGTGTGCGACTAGCGAAGCTTATTACCAGATGTTGTCCCTCCTCATCTTCCTGGTATAAGGTCGTTCCTAAGCTTAGATCGCTAGCGTCACAGTTTAGAAAGAACGGTTTCTTAAAATCTGGGTGACGAAGTATCACACTCTCCAGAAACTTCTCTTTTATCAATCGGAAAGTAATATCTTGATCTTCACCCCAAATCCATTTGTTTTTGGCAGATAACTGTGGTTGAAACTTGGCGGTCAACTCGGAATATCGGCTCTGAAACTTCCTGTAATAGTTACAGAGTCCGAGGAAAGATTGCAATTGTTTCCTGTTTCTTGGTTGCGGGAACCTCTGAATTGCCTCCACTTTCTCTGCTGATGGGGTAATACCTCTGTCGTCTAGGTTGAAGCCTAAGAATTGTACCTCGCGCGCTATGAATTTGGATTTCTCCAACTTCAGTGTTATGTTGTTCTGCGCTAGTTTGTTTAGTACAAATTCCACTCTGTAACAATGCTCCTCCCAGGTTCCGGATGTGATTAGTAAATCGTCAACATAGACGGTGGTAAATTGGAGCGCTTCTGGTCCCAAAATCTGGTCCATGCATGCCACAAATATGGCGACAGAATTGACAAGTCCGAAGGGCAGTCTCTTGAACTGGTAATTGCGCCCTTCGAAAATGAACGCTACATACTGGCGGCTTTGTGGATGCAGCTCTACCTGCCAATAACCACAGACCGTATCCCAGGTGCTAATAAAGTTAGTACCATGAAAACGCTTTAAGATTTCTTCTATTTCACCGGGAGATGTTCTGTCATTCACAATTGTCTTGTTCAACTCACGCGCATCTAAACAGAGCCGGACTTGTCCGTCTTTCTTCGGAACAGCAATAATTGGACTAGTGTAAGGTGATTGACTAATCTCAATTATGTCGTTTTCAATCATCTTGTTTATCTCTGTTCTCACGGCTTCTTTGAGCGACTGCGCTATTGGATATGACCTCCGGTTAAACTCTACGTTTTCTTTAAAACGAAGTTGGCACTGGTAGTTTTTTACCTTCCCTGGTTCATCAGAAAACACCGCCTTGTATTTCTCATATATTGCAATTAGACGATCAGCCATGTGCGTTGGTATTTTCTTGTTATCGCTTCCGCACTGGAAATTACGTATTTCTTGGATCTTAACTGACCATAAATCCTCTCCTCCATTATTGTATATTATGGGTTTAGAAAGAGGGCTGTTTCTTATAATATTAATTTTTCGAAGTTGTTGATGTATTGGGCTGGGAAGTATAGTTGTGCTTCCTACCAGATCTGCGGTCCATGTTACTCCGTCTGGGAAAAGTGATACTTTATTTAAATTAAGATCGATTACTGCCGAATATCTACGAAGAATATCGCAACCGACTAAGATGTCAAATGGTAATCCGGTGGCGATTAAAAATTCCATGTCTAAAGCTATATCACGGCTAACGACACTTAAGGAAACTTGCTTCCTGATGGTTTTATTTTGGCGACCAGTTGCACCTACCAATACAATGTTGTTGACTGGTAACATTGGCAAAGTTTTACCACATGTACTCTGTATTCTCTCCAACTCATTGGAGTTTATTATTGAAATATTAGCTCCTGTGTCTATCATTATTCTAGCGGGAACTCCTTCCACCTCCGCTGTTATATAAATTATCTCATTATTACTGTTGCTGAGACTCTTCTCGTTCTCTTCCAAAAGTTCAGTTCGTATGTCTTTCAAATAATGGTTACAGATAATAGTGATGTTTTTATCATTGTTTGCTTGTTGCAAATCATCCTTTTCTAACCCAGGAAGTATAAGCAGTAACGGGTCATCGTTGTTGATTACTGCCTCCTCTCGTTTAAAGCATTTTGGTCATTGTTTAAGTTATTGTTGACCGAGGCATCGTTCGGGAAACTCTGGTTTGTTTCCTGACGTTCTGTACCCTGGTTGATGTTTAACGCCCTGTTCGGTTGTCTGCCAAGATCTTCCAGGCTGGTACTTCGTCTTTCCTGTTCGTATCTTGGGCCGTCTCGTTCCGCACTCCGCCATCTTCGGTCAGCGCCGTGGAAGCTGCTCCTCCTCGGTTGATAATATCTCCTGGGTCCGCGATCTTCTGCTCTTATAAAATTTACCCTAGGGCGCGACACTCGGTTATTACTATTGCTATTATTATTATTATTAATATTATCATTATAGTAATTTCGGTTAGGTGGGTAAGGCCTGTTACCATTATTGTTGGGATATGGATTTCTCTGACTGTATGGAACATTATTATTTTGTTGATAAAAGTGGTTTCGATTATTTGGGTAGGGGTTGTTATTTCTCACGCCGTTAAAATTTCCGTTAAACTGGTTATTACGCGGCTGGTTGTTAGGGCCGTCGTAATTACTGGGCTGGTTCCGGTTATTTGTATGGTTATTGCCGTTATTGGGGTAAGTAGTCGGCCTTGCTTCTGGTCTCTCATTTCTCTTCCTGCTCTGCCGATAATACTCTTCATTCTCGTATCCCTCCAATAACTCAGTCATTCCCTGGATCGTCTTGATCTGACTACCTCTCCGGGCCCTGATAATGTCCTCATCATAGTGATAAGATATCTTATTCACTAAACATTCTTCTGGGATTGCTGGCTCAAGGTGCTTTGCCATACACACCTTCCCCAAGAAATATGCCGTCATACTGCTACCTAATTGTGACCTGTATCTTCCGTTACAAATATTGTCACGTATCAAGTTCTGGGTGGTCTCAGACCAGTATTTTGTCTTAAACATTTTCCGGAACTGTTGGTAGTCGGAAATTTCACTCCGGTTGGCCATCCACCAATTATCTGTAATGTCTCGGAAGGACTCGTCGAATATCTCCCTGCTATGGCTCCATTGGGTAATTTTATGCTTGGTCAAATATTCTTCTACCCTTGCCAGGAACTCCATCGGCTTGCGTTTGTATTGCCGGAAGTTGAGCCACTCTCGGCTTTCGTTGACAGGCAATCCGGTGAAATGAGTCGGTCTGTTTCTAATCGCTTCCATCTCCTCTCGGCTTTGTCGCACCTGACCGGTGATACTGGCCACGGTCTCTTGTATATCGTTACATCGTTCTGTGACTTGGTCGCGTACTTTTCCGAATTCTTCTTGATTTTCCTTTCTCTGTTCTTCTACCTTCCTACGACTATGTTCTTCAATATTTGTGAACTTGATGTTCACCACTTCTTTAAACTCATTCACCTCCTTTTCGGTCTGGTTGCACTTTCCATCAATCTCTCGAATCTGTCGATTGACCATTATATTTTCTTCTTCCATCTTCTTATTCATCACTTTTTTGTTAACGTTGATTTCTTTATTCAGTTCTTCTCGCAACAATTCCATCCTTTCGTCCAGTTTGTCCAAATTCTCCTGATTGACTTCTCTTAATTCTTCTCTCAGAATTTGATTGTCCTCTCTCAACTCTTCCAATTTCTCCCCCATCTTTTCTTCCAACTTCCTGTTGTCTTCCTTCAATTCTTCTTTCAACTGTCGGTTGTTCTTCTCTATCTTCTTCCTGGTTTCATCGATTTTCTGATTAGTATTTTCAATTTTATTAATCAATTCTTCTTTGGTCGACTTGAATTCTTCCTTGAACAATTGGTTGTCTTCCTTCAATTCTTCCATGTTCTTGTTCATCCCAGTCAACTCTTCTTTTGTGGATTGATTATCCTTCTTCAATTCTTCCATCTTCTCTTCCATCTTCTTGCTGTTTTCTTCCATCTTCTTGCTGTTTTCTTCTATCTTCTCTTCCAGCTTCTTATTTGTTGTTTCGATCTTATTTCCTAAATCTTCTTTCAAGGACTGGTTATCACTCCCCATTTTCTTACTCAAGTCTTCCTTCCATTCTTCCATCTTCTTATTTGTTGTTTGGTTGTCCTTCTTCCTGTTCTCCTCCATTTGTTCCATCATTGCTCTGATCATCTCTTGTATACCCCCATCCTCCGTTCGTGTCGGCTTTTCCAATGGTTCCTTCCGGACATTGACTTCCCCTGTCTGAGTAGGCATTTCGGGTTGTTCAGTTTGTTTGGACAACACCGATTGTAATACCTCTTCCACCTCTACTGGCGTTGCCTCTTTGTTGTCCATATCGTTTTCTATTTCTTTTTCGGCCTCCGCCGCCCGTTTCTTAGATGTCGCACGTCGTTGCATTTTCCCTTGAAATTCTCTGGCTTTGTAGCTGTTGCCTAGCTCCAACTAGTGATTGTGCAGAATGTATTGGCCTTCCAATCGCTAATTAAAGCCCCTAAAGTTGTGCGCCAATTTTTAATAAAATAAATATTAGTGTAAGTGTGTTGATGATATAAGAGATTGTGATTGTGAAGTTCGACTCCGATGTAATCAAGCCCCTCTGTTTGGACTATTCAATTTGTAATAAAATAAATAAGATTGATGTGTGAATCTGTAAGTTGTAAGGTGTTTAATTGGTGTGGCTCTCGACGTCTTACTGGCCTGAAACACTTCCTTAAGTTTCCCAGCTGGTCGAGTCCCAATGGTAGCAAGACCGGTCGAGTAGCGTAAAGTTGATGAAGAAATATATATGCTCAGCTTCACCGAAAGTTTCAAAACAAAAATTATTGTTTTGAAGAAAATTAAAAAAAAATTATGTTTATAAAAAAAAATAATAATAAAAAAAAATTTTAATTTTATTAATTAATTAATTAGGATCAATTAATTAATATAGGGCTGTGAAGTTTTAAACAGTGTAATGCTCTTCTGAAAATTTTTATTAAAGTTTTAGTATAATTTAAATAATCTATCACCACTCATAAGACTGTCTGTAAACCAATCGATATTTGTTTACCTTTCTATTTTTTAGGTTATCTTCACTTACGGGTGGTAAAGTCAATTAGAATTATATTATTGGTAATTAGTATTATTGAAGAAATAAAGAACTATTAAGTATTGAAAAGTATTAATGTTTTATTAAGTAACAGCAATATTGACTCTTATCGATTAGTATCGATTCTCAGGATATCGAAAAAAGTTACAAGTATATGTTATAAAAATTATATAGGGTTCTTTAAACAGCCAGTTATTACCAAAGTCAGAGAAATCGGGCTAATATTTAAAAAGTATAACGTTACAATCAAATTAATAGTTATTAATAAACACAGACATTGAATAATAATTTGTAAATATAATAATTGTTTTCACCCAACAGCTGTTGAACTAAGAGGAGGCACTGGAATTGTCAAAGAAAGATGGCTGCCGTCAAGTCGATGAAAATGTTGCTCGTTGCTGCTGCATTCCAAATAATGTATTTTGACGCAATATTTCTGTTCTCGTGTCCGCAAATCTCTTGTTATATGTTGTGTAGTGACTGGTGTAGTGATTCTGGGTTGTATTTAGTGTATCTGTATAATTATTAGTTCAAACACTTTCTCCGATTCCGTCACTAAGTTGGTTTAATGTATTATACAGTTTTCTAGTGTTTTATGGTGTTTTTCGGAGTAGATTTATATTGTTCTGTGTTATGGAGTGTTACTTGATCGTTTCTGTTATAATATGATAGTTTCAGAAGTATTTTACAAGTCACTCGCGATTTCACAATAACTCACTATACACTCGCTTGTATGACGATTATAGGTTAGGTTATCCACGTAATTAAACGTATGTCATGTTAACCGTTCAACTACCAATAATTAACTAACTGTTTCCTTCAGTTTCAATTAAACTCTTAGCCCATATAATATTATCCTTAACATTGTTCAAATATTTTTCACATCCTGTATGCACTTTTACATTTTCACTATATGAATGCCTATACTTTGGTTATTTGTCAATTTTATTCACTAGATTTGATTTAAATTAATCTTTCAGTTCATTCTGGTTATTTTCAGATTAAATAATGCCATTTTATAGTGTTTTCTGTCCAAAAAAAATAGTAATTTCACTTTCAGTTTGGTATACTGTGAAGAGTCAAAACATCAAAATTTACTTCCTGTCATTATATAAATTCAGCCATTTTATCAGTTATATTTAATATTAATAATCCTATATTGTATTAAAAGGTTCCTATTCCCTTATTTTCTGGTAATTAATTGAATTAGTTGTATTCTGAAACATTATTCTGAAATATATGACTCCCATGTCTAAATTTCTGAGTTTAGTCATTTTATTTTTATTTATAATTCTGAATATAATTTATTAAAATCTCTCTAAATGGTATGTGCAATTATATGGCATGATCTCAAGTTTATTCTGTCTAAACCCCTTTTGTTTATTTGCATTTAAATGAGCAATTTCTCTGTTTTGATGAAGTTTGGTTTCCATTCTTTTGGCCTATGATTTTTTAACAATTTTTCTTACAAAATAATTTACAAACAATATATGATGTGTGATACCCTCTCTGACTTTTACAAATAGTATTATAAATTAAACATGCTTTCAAATTACACAAAAACAACTAGTATTGGCCACAATACAAACAATAGTCAAACAGAATAAAGAATATTTTTTTTAAATAAATGGTTGTCTTCAAATCAGACATTTTGCAACAAAATTCCCATTTCCAACATGGAAATATGGTTTACAACAAAGGTTTTTTACTAACTAACATCTTAATTACTCTCTACTATTTACAAGTGGTAACTATTTTTATAGTTCTGATGTTAGTTGTTTCAGACCCAAACAAATGGCCTTATATCTAAAACATTTTTAAACATTCTTGTACTATATACATTAAAACCTTATATCTATATTCTTATTTCTAACTATTATTATAAGTAGGATTCTACAGTTTTTATACAGTCTTTTATACCTTGTCTTTGGGGAATTGTACCCTGTCATTAACAAATAAATAGTATGAACCGTTCAAAAAGCACTATGAAATCTGTTTTTCTTTTTTCATGTAAAACAAAAATGTTATTTTAAACAGATTCATGTCTTATGAACAACATATTGTCACCGTACACATTTTAAGTCATTGAAAAATGCATATTTCATTGCATCCAATGTTTGTGATTGCCAAGAATGAAACACAAGGTTCATTTTTTATAATACCCAAAACTATCACTGGTTCACTTTCACTTATATATTATATGTTAATGCTAAATGGTCGTATAGTCTTATTAACATAATAAATTGGTTAGCGTTTTTTCAATGGAGATTTGTTCCATGGGTACTATATTATTGTTTCATCTTAGTTCACAGGAAACTTTTACTTTATACACTCCTCTCTCTTAAATTTGTATACATGTGGTTTTTATTTCGTTATACTTTTATTTTTAGATATTTATTTTGGGGATATAGGGATTTGGGTGTCTTTTATAAGAGCATGACATCTTCTTCAGGATGCTGCCCTCTTCTTCTTTCTTCAGTCTTCTTTTCTCCTGCCTTCTGGGCCTGGTATCTTCTCCATCTTCTTCTTGATGCCATCAGGTTTCTTGGGATCTTCTCCATCTTCTTCTTTAATTCAGAAATACACAACCTGTATTGGTTGATCTTGGCTTATTTTAGGGTTTCTATTCTATTTATTCTCCCTCGTTGTGGGTTTGGTCATATTGTGTACTGCTTTGTTATTTACTATTTTACCTTCCTGGGTTATACCTTGAAAACCTTTGGTTATGAGACTGGTTTTGGATGACTCATCACTAGTAACTCCTTTTATTTTAACTTGTATTTTCTTTATAATAATGATTTCTTTCCACAGTTGCTATGAATTAATCTTTTTATATTCAACTTAGTGCTTTCTTCCAAATTTAAATATTATAACTTCATTATTCTAATGATCAATTGCCATTCAATATTATGCATACATCTGTCACGCTACAATATATATATATATATATATATATATATATATATATATACATGTGTTCTTTTTATGAATGTATTTACAGGGAATCATTTATATTTATATATTGAAGTTTCATTACTTGAATGATATTAATAAATAAGTGTTTATTTTACTCAGAATATATGCGTTCATTATTGTCAAAGTTACCTCAGAACAAGACATTAACGTCACTTGAATGATTTATAGTAGATTTTATTAATTTATACAATAATTAGAGTCTCAGTGCAGTAATTATGCTAACATCAAATAACTAACGTATCACGTAGCTTCAATCAGTTTGGTATAAGTAGCCTAATTGAGTAATTACATGATCACATTCTACAATTTAGTATAATTACATAATTAATTATGCAAACATTATTTGCATAATTAAACGACACATTAGAAATTGGCGCTCCAAGATCGTGGGGCTCGGCAATCACAGATTAATTAATTAAATCATTGTTTGCATAATTAATTGCATATTATAAGAGATCTCTAGTAAGACCTCGAGTATATGGTCAGAAAGTTAAAAGAGGAGTATGACGCAGCCGGTTTGACGATGAACATGGCAAAATGTGAGTACCTGATAGTGGGCAACGAAGAAGTTAAGGACTTAAAATTGGATGTGGACAGGATAAGAGGTGTTGAAAAAAGTAAATACTTAGGCGTTATTTTCAACAAACAGGGAAGCCGCAAAGATGAAATTCAAGGTGTTAACAAGGGGCGAACTGTTATAAGAACGCTGAATTCGCTTCTATGGGAAAAGAGTATAACCAGAAATACAAAGAAACATATATATAATAGCATGGTGCGAAGTGTAATCCTTTATGGAGCAGACGTTTGGAAGGTTTCAAACGTAAATAAGAAAAAGCTGATGGCAGCGGAAATGGACGTCTTCAGGAGGAGTTGTAGAAGATCAAAATTAGACAGGGTTAGAAATGAGACTATTAGAGCCGAGATGAATATTGACAGGACAATAATAGATGAAATAGAAAGGAGAAATTGACTTGGTTTGGGCATGTGAAGAGACTGGAAGATGACACATGGCCCCGCAAAATATTGGAATTGATACCACCGGTGAGGAGGAAAAGAGGACGTCCACGGAGGAGTTGGCGAGATGACGTAGTGGAAGCAATGGTTGCAAGAAATTTAGAAGAACTTACATGCTACGATAGGTTACAATGGAAGTTGGGGATGGAGAAACGGCGACAGCTGTAAAGATCCGTTATATATATCTACCAAACTCTGGAAACTAATAATAGTAGAATAGACAATATTAGCGAAAATAGAAATCTTACATCAGGGAGAATAATCAAAGAAATTCTCATGGGAACGTACATAATCAGCATCTTTTGTTTTAGGCGTGTTGAAATCTTAAACCCCAAAGACCTAGCCCTTCTTATCTTTCTAACAACCAGTCAAGAAATAAATGAAAAATTGAGCTCCTGAAGAGTATTCAAAAGTGAAGGAAGAAGAAGGTGTGTGTTAAAGTTCAGAGTGGTAACAACATGTGGATGCCGCAGCAAAGTGTAAGATATAATATTTTAATTATTTAAAAGTTTCGAAAGGGTAGTGCGAACTGGTGTACGTTTAAGGTGACAGGGTAACTAATTGTTTATTTCTCCGTTAAACAAATAATTAAGGGATAACAAAAACAGCTCTCTTGTAGTGCATAAACTTAAACGGCGACAGCTGTAAAGATCCGTTATATATATAATATATATATATCTACCAAACTCTGGAAACTAATAATAGTAGAATAGACAATATTAGCGAAAATAGAAATCTTACATCAGCGAGAGTAATCAAAGAAATTCTCATGGGAACGTACATAATCAGCATCTTTTGTTTTAGGCGTGTTGAAATCTTAAACCCCAAAGACCTAGCCCTTCTTACCTTTCTAACAACCAGTCAAGAAATAAATGAAAAATTGAGCTCCTGAAGAGTATTCAAAAGTGAAGGAAGAAGAAGGTGTGTGTTAAAGTTCAGAGTGGTAACAACATGTGGATGCCGCAGCAAAGTGTAAGATATAATATTTTAATTATTTAAAAGTTTCGAAAGGGTAGTGCGAACTGGTGTACGTTTAAGGTGACAGGGTAACTATTTGTTTATTTCTCCGTTAAACAAATAATTAAGGAATAACAAAAACAGCTCTCTTGTAGTGCATAAACTTGAGAAACAAAAACAAGGGTTTTGTATTCGCTAGGAACGTTTTACATACGGTGGAAATCGTCAACATAAGTATTTAATCAATTGATTACTAGCAGGATATTTGACAGGACTTCTAGCAATTTTTAATCGTCAGGAATTTAACGCCAGGCCTGTATAACCCAAGTTAGGTAAACTATTCTCTCTCTTTGAAATCAGATCGTCACTAGTGAACATCGTGTGTATCGCCAGTAGTGTGTATTATATAGATGACCGACAAGGTTGAACCACACACACGCGCGCACGTAGTCTACCTACAGGGCACACGCACCAAAAGAGGGTGATCAACAGCATCAGGTGACAACGAACTGAGTTTTTAAATAAAAAAATCACACAGTATAAAAAAGAGACAATAATAGTAGAACAAAGAATATGTAAAAAAAGTATAAATCTGTATACAGTTTGTATAAATTGTAAATTGTATAACTGATGTAACATTTTTATTCACGAACACAAAGTAACAAATGTGAAAAGTTAATTGAGCATGGTAAGCATTTAAATTCTTTCGAAGCTATTAAAATGATATTCTTTGAAAAATGTTTATGATATTATTATAATGATACTATAATAATAATATATTATTATAATGATTATGATATTTAAATAATGATATTATTATCAGAATTTTAAATTGTTAAATTGTTAGTTGAATTGCTAATTGTTAATTGTCAGTGATGTCGTAATGTCTGCCACCACCCAAAGTAAAATAATTTTATATTTATGATATATCAATACGAGGTTTATCTCTATATAGGCTACATAAAACTCAAAGTCTGAGGATTTATGGGTACTGAATACAAATCCACATCGTTACACCGATTACCACCAAATTTTGCACAGGTAACCTTTGATACAAGGCGAAAAATACTGTATAACTTGGAATTTTATATTTTGCCCCGTTCGCACGATTTAGGCCCTTTTAATTATGCCTTTTCGTTGACGCGTACAAAGATGTCAACAACACCATGGAGACCAGAATTAATTACCATAGTAACAAGTGAATAAACAAATGATATTTAGCGGGATCGGAACTGTACTTTTATCCGTTCCTGCAGTTTTAAATGTTTTTAATATGCGATTGTATCGATATATTTTGTAATGTTTTATACAGATTCGTCTATATATTTTGTAATTGTCTTAAACGATTATAAAATTTATGTTTATACGTATTTTTTCAAAATAATGTTTTTTCAGCTGTTTTTTTTTTGTTTGTCCTATGTAACATATAACCAACATGACACTAATAAAACACATACCTCACAAAGGGACCATAATGAACATTTGGGAAAATTTACAAATATACAAACATAAAACACAAAACAAACTAATACACGAACAAATACAAATCAATACAAAACAAGACACAATTTTCAAAGCACTCAACATCGAAAATACACAAAATACTAATACACACACCACAATCACACTCAAAAATACCACTTTGAAATACCAGAAACCAACAGGAGACCACAATGGCGACAGACCAACACATAGGTACTTCACTAGAAGCAGAATCGCGAAGGCTGAAGATGAGAGCACAATAGCTCTCAAAACATGTTCCTAGTAAGGAAAATAAAATATCTTGAGGTAATTTCAATATAAATAATAAATATATTATATATATCAAGAAACGGACTGTAGCAAAAAGAGTTAGAAACAATAAAAATTATATTAAAATACTTATTAAAAGTTCAATATTCGCGTGCGAAGCCGCGGGTAACAGCTAGTAATTTATAAGTTAACGTTATTAATGTGATGCTTCTTACATACTATGATTATAAAACACGCACACTTATGAAAAGAGACATATTTATTTTTTAAATTTTAGTTTTGGTTTTTAAATAAAACATAGTTTTAATGTTTTTCAGATTCATCTTAATTATATATCTCGCGACATTCTCTCGTCTCTACAAAATCAGTCTTTATATGTGACGTAGTGTCTGAACGTAACTCAAAAAAGCTCAAATCCTACGGCCTGGTTGGGTATGTAAATGAAGTAAACATACGTTCAACATATGAACACGCACACACCATAACGTACCTTCGCATATTAATTAAAATTATGTTAGTAATTGCAAAATTATTTTCAAACTTTTCCATATTTTGTGATGAGCTTCACTAAATAATTCTCTTTCTCACTGTAAAATAAACATATTTTGAAATCAATCACGTGTTAATTTAACAATTAATTTAATGATTAATTTAATAACGAATAAAATAAATGTCTCAGATTCCAAGGGAATTTATTTTTCATCCCCAAAACCCCACACAGTAAACAGCGCGAGTTGAACAGAGGAACCTATTGGGTTATTTCCTATTATTGTTTGAGTTTGTTGTCAGCAGTATACACGAAAGCTGTTTTCCATGGCATTAATTCATCACGTTACACTGTGCGTTCAGCTCAATACCCCGTCTATCTACTGTTGGGGCAATACTCTGATTGAGATAGACGGACCTCGGTTGCTAACAAAGCGACATTTATACGTGACCACATAAAACAGCCATTGCCACATTGCAGCTCATCACTTTATTGTAATAACCTTGTACGTAATAAATATTATTATTACGAAAGCTTCAAAGTCTCAACGAATAAGCAATTTGTATTTCGATTTTAATTTTCGTATGTTGTATTATTAGTTCACTACGTAATGAGCTATGGTGATCGATGTATTAAAATTTAGTTCCATAGTTCGTAAAAAACTACTAAATTTTAAATATCGATGTTTAAACAGCTGATTATTTGAACAAATATTACAGTAATTGAGTGAATTTAAAGTCGAATAACTATTATTCATTCTAAGTCTCAATATTCTGACGACGCAGATAATTCTCTTGAAACTCTGTTCAAAAATTTTCTTTTATTTTAAGACCGTTTAATTAATATTTTTTGGTTTATTATTTCATTTGTTTCTAAATATAATTAATGCACTACCGACTCGGAACACAAAGTTTTTTTGTTTGTAAAAACGTAAAATTTTTATCTTATAGCCTGAACCAGTTTTCGCTTTTAAATAGCTTCTTCAGAGGCTGCCGTTGGGAGTACTGTCCGTCTTGTTCTTGGCGACGGTATCGACTTTTGAAGGATCGGTGTTGTGTGTGTGGGGTGTGATATTTTTGAATAATGCGTGTGATTTGAATTGTGTCTGTTCGTTTAGGATGTCGTTTTTATGTGTTTTCGTGTGTTTGTATATTTCCAATTGTTCAAGAGTATCTAGTTTTCGGCCTTTTGTGTGTACGTATAGAATTGCCATGTTGCTGTCGATGTTTTTGTATGTGTGGTTCATTTTAATGAGGTGGTTTGCAAAAAACTACATAGGCCAGACAGGACGTAGTTTCAAACAAAGATACATTGAACACACAAAGGTACTACACTCCAGTACAGAATCCACCTTTGCAAACCACCTCATTGAAGCAAACCACACATACACAAACATCGAAACAAACATGGATTTCTACACGTACACACAAAAGGCCGAAAACTAGACACACTTGACCAATTGGAAATACACAAACACACGAAAACACATAAAAACGACATCCTAAACGAACAGACACAATTCAAGTCACACGCATCATTCGAAAATATCACACACCACACACACAATATCGATCCTTCAAAAGTCGATAACGTCGCCAAGAACAAGACGGACAGTGTTCCCAAAGGCAGCCACTGACGAAGCTTTTTAAAAGCGAAAACTGGTTCAGGCTATAAGGTAAAACATTTACGTTTTTACCCATAAAAATACTTTGTTTTCGGAGTCGGTAGTGAATTAATTATATTTAGTTAAGTAACGGACACGTCATGGACAACGAAATGCAATAATTTGTATCTGTTTCTTCGAACATTTTTTAATAATTTTTATAATACCTCAACGCGATCATATATTTACAGTGGGTTAAATGTCTTGTGTGGGAATATGGAACGACTGTTAAAGTACGACTCAATCTGTGCGCTGGCACAAGCAAGACGCACAAAATTGTATTTTAAGTTGTAGTTCCTATACACACGCGCGCGCGCAGCGCAGCAGAGCACACCAGCTGACCTGCCGTCGAATGTCGCCCGGCAACAGTTGCTGTTCGACTGAGTATGTAAAGAAGTGGCCATTCCAGGAAGGTCCCAATTAGGTCAATTGAAATGAACTGTCTGTAATGTGTTCAGTAGTGCGTGGGGCCGCCAACATTGTTCCGTTCGTCTCTTCCAGTTATATTTATCTCGCGACCGTTAATGACAGACACCGGCCTATAGAATATTCTAGTCGCAGTTGCGTTTACGGCCGACAACCGAATGTTTTCTTAGCGATACCCAGTAGATGGACTGGATTGTTAATCCACTCAATGAACGAAGCTTAATATACCAATTATATTACACTCAGTGTATGCCTAAATTTGATGATTCGATTAAATAATTTTGGGCTAAACGTAACAGACAGAAAATATGTCTGTACTGAATCTCACAGCAAATGGACACTATAGGCCTATACATTGGTTACTCATAAATTTGTAAATAAAATATTACACACTTATGTTACTTAAATATGACTTACCAATTTCGTATAGGTACCGTAACTTGAGAAATATTTAAGAAATTTAGCTGGTTGTCTTGGAACGAATGAAAATGCTGTGGAAACTGGAAGAACTAAGAACACTAATACGGGTACGCAGTATAAAAAGCAAAAAGGACAAAAAACTGAGCGCAAGTTATCCACGTATGACGAGATCAACGAAAACGAACGTATGGGTCCGAACCTGTTTGATAAGTTTTCGAACTTCTGCGATATAATAGACTATAGTAACGGATGACAGAATATCGGAGTAGGTCAGTCATGTTAACCGTCTTGAGAATGATACAGGTTATGACTATGATACAGATGTGGACAGTATACCCGGTAAGTCACGCAAGATACGTACGATTAACCCCAGAAAACTAAATAATAAAATTATGAAGGACACGAACCTGAAATTTTATGAGACAGAGTGTATTTAAAGGGTGTGAAAGTAGGCGTTGGCAGGAAGGAAGGGTTATAGACTGAAGCGTCAGACATGTCATTTTTGCAGATGTTTAAGACTGAGTTCTATCGGATAGATTCAGAAATGTGAATAGATGGACAGATATACGAGAAGAAATTGCAGGCTCACCAGCCTCTGGGGTGAGGAGAAGCAGAAGAAGAAGCAGAAGCAGCAGAAGAAAAATACGAAGAACAAGAACAAGAACAAGGTGAAGAAGGGGTAAAAAATCATTATTCACAAATAAAAAATTTTGACAGCCGTGTTAAGTAAAGTTCAGTAGAGAGCCTGTAATCCAAATCAATAGTAACTAAGGTTTTTCCGAATTATCGATTTGCAAGGTTTTTTGAGATGATTATTATAGCAGTACACTATAAAAAAATTAATCTGTAAAACAATAAATAAAGAGTTGCACTTTTTGAGCGAGCGAGCGAATTCTTAGTTTTTACTCGACATTTAGCATTTGTTTGTCTCTCTGTCTCTCTCTCTCTCTCTGGCTATTTAGGGGTGTATCTCACGATCACGTTTGAACACTTGAACCGATTTTCGTAAAACATGGCTTGCGTGTCCATACTTTTACCTGCAGAACCCTATTGTTGTTTAGATTGCTCCTTAAATAATAGGAAGGCAGGAAGCAAAAATGTGAGATAATTTTGAAAAAATCGCAAAAAACCAGGGGGCGTATCAATTTAAAAGAAAGTTTAATGAAAATGTAAATATAGCTCTATTTTTGAAAATTTCAAAATTTTGTAACGTTGGAGACCAAAAAGTGGGTGGAAAGTTCAATAAAATCTCAAAAATTCATATGGCGTATCAAATTAAAGTAGATTTAAACTAAAATCTGTATTTGGTGTTAAGTTTCGGAAATTTGCTACTTATAGATCTACAGTTTTTCTTCGAATGGCGAAATACCACTAAACACCTTTTAAGTAAATTCTAAAGACATTTGCTGTATTCCCTCTTTGTTGTTCGGTTAACACGCCGGGCCCCAAAAAGTGAAGTAAAAGTTTTATAAATCGTAGTTCCATGAGCGATATCAAATGTAAGAGAATTTTAACCAAACATTGAAAATAATGTTTGGACATTTAAAAATGTTTTGTCCTCAGGGCCCAAAAATTAGATCAAAAATTTTTTTGATTGTAAAAATCTAGATGAGTACCAGACTAAAGGTTATTTTAACAGAAATCCTATTTTTGATGGACCTTTTAGCGTTTATTATATGATTAGTCAACAATTGTTACTAAATAAACAAAAAATAGTAGGGCAATCGGGAATTTAGTAACTTTTCTGATAACTGACAACTCGTCTAATATCAAAATTTATCCAATAATAAAAGCAATTCGTTCAAAATAGTGAAAGCGAGTTCTGCAGTTAAGGGAGCTTACTAATATATTATATACGTAAAAACAAAACACAACGGATTTGGCTCAAGCAGTATCAAATCGGTCACTGATTCTTGTCACTGTACATGTCAGCATATGCATGGAACGAAATTTATGAATTGAAGACAGCTATTTTAAGAATGTCAACCCCGACACATAAAAGGCGTACAATGTTTCCGTTACAGTAAAGACTATACAGACGAGTACCTTAGTTTCACCGTTTGTACAGTTGAATAAGGATATTTGTACATACAGCCAAAGGTAATTTGTGCACGATTCAGTAGACCAATAGCGGCTTGTGACTGAAGAAACACGTTTATCGGGGTGGTGGTGAAGAATGTAGGTCGAATCGAATGTACTGAATGCTATTTTTAAATGTTTGTGTTACATTCTAGAATTTACGAATATAAGGGAAAATTATATTAAAATACCGTTAAAAGTGGAGTATTCAGTAAAAAATATATTATGTGTGAATAATTAACAGTCCATTGTGTGTTTGCGTAGTTAATATAATGATTGCTACAGACATACATACATAATTTTAATTACCAGCCTGAATATACTCGGAGAAATAGCAACGACGAAAATACTACATAAATTAAAGTCTGGTGACCTGAAAAGCCGTGAGGCACATATCATAATCACCTTCACACCACGGCATAGGCGAAGATGCTGCCTGTTCCGTCTTCGAAGAACCTCCACCCATCTCTTCCTGGGTCTGCCCGCATACCTGTGTCCTATATGGTTATATTTCCAGACTAGTTTGGCCAGTCTAGAATCTGACATTCTTCCACCGTCGTTTATAATCTTTTAATCTGTCATTCAAGCTAAAAACTTATAATTTTTCCCTTATGTCTTCATTCTTTATATGATAACGTATAGAACATCTTGTAACTCCTCTTATTTACGACATTTCCGAGGGCCTGTGTTTTAGTTTCTTGCCTCAGTTGTCGTCCATAAGTCATACCCATAGGACAATACAGGTACCATCATAACTTTGTAGAATTTTGTCTCCGACGTAACTTGTTTATAAAATTACGACTGTTGTTCCACAGATCGTCTGGAACTTGGTGACGCATCTATTGTTGTTAATATTATTATTAAAAATTAAATTAATATTCTCATTCAGAAGACACGTAGGTCGATAACAGCGTCATAAAAACAGCATAAGTGTAGCGGTCAGTGTTTGCGATTCGGATCGATTACGAATTTACGATCACAAGTACCAACACTAATTTTGCATCCGCGTACGCTTGGCAAGATTCATACATGAGAAGGCAAGATTCAAGCTGCCCACGCTGTCCACAAATGCGATTGGGGATGCGGAACACGTTCCCTCAATTGACTCCTCTTCAGATACGCGCGACACCTCGTCAAACACTGATTCCGGCGTAATTGCTGACGTCTAAGGGCGCATGAAATGTGACAAATGATTTTCCTGTCGTAACCGAAACGCTCGTGCGTGAGAAAAGGCGACGAAGGAGTTAGCAACGGACCCAATGAAATCTCGGCAACTCCCCGCGAAGTAACGACTAACGGTAGTTCCTACGATAGTTGAGTGGGATTAACAAAGTAGACAATGTCACCAGTGAAGGAGGACTTTTTATTGTGGGAAGTCCTACACTGGCAAGAAATACGCACTCCAGTAAGAACATTTTTTTTTCCCAGTAAGCGCTATTCTTTTAACCTATTCACAAATTTAGCGATTGTTTTCGTTTAGCCACGCCCTATTGTGAAAAATACGGGAAAGACTGGCGAACCTGTAGTTTATTACATACACATAACTGTAAAAACTCTTAAAACTCTTAAAACTATTTATGCTGAATATAAATAGTTTTTTTTTTTTGTTAAATCGTTAACCGCTACACTAGGCACAGCGCACGTGAGGTACGAGTTACGAGTTATCACTTTGCACGCTTAAAACAATAATTCTAATATTATTGTCATTACAGTATTTAAAATTAAAAACGTGTTCTTTAAAAACAAATATTTGTATTATATTTTATTTTTATTTATTTGTTTTATATTCAAATATTAATTAATTTTTTTTGTATAGGCCATCTAAGGATCACATGGCAATTTAAATTTTTTTATTCTTTGTTCTTTTCTTTTTCTCCAATATTCTTTCATCTTTTCACTGTGTCTCTTCTTCCTGTCTTCAGTCCACTTTTAACCTGCGTTTTTCTCTCTCCTACCCTGGACTCCTTCCATTTTTAACACTTTTGCCCGAAAAACTTCTCTTTCAATTGCTTATACTTATAAAATAATATATTTTATTTATTTTAATCCATATTTGTTTATTTACACTGTATTTTAGCATATGTTCTACTTAAAAATTATTTTTTTTCATTTGGGACATTAACCAACAAATATTGATTTTTCGTCTATTGTAGATAATTAAAGCTTAGAATTCCCCAGGTTTTATGACGTTAAATTATTAGTTAATCAGCTCAGAATAGTAATCAAAGAATTTTCTTAAACCTTTACACACGATAGGCAATTTAAAGAAACTAAAAAGTTTGTTTCAGGCCTAATGCCAGCAGAGAAATTTGATTCGGAGTTTTGAAGACATCAAAATACAAATTAACCGTTAATAACAATATTAGCAAGACGTTTATGCAAAAACAAGCGTTAAGTAAGGCGATGGGTTGTCATCCGATTTGTTTAATACTACATGCCACAAGGTCATTTCGGTGTTTAATCGAAAATGAAATATAGTCTATTTTTTTATCGGTACAGGTTTTTGGCTTATGCCGATGTCATTGCAATAATTGCGACGGACAGGACATCTCTGATGAATGTATAGGTATAAAGTTGATGAACAAGAAGTAAATAATGTAGGCCTCTTAGGAAATGAAATCAAATTACATGGCACTGACTTCTGGTAATTTGGACAGGGTCACAGGAAAACTAATTAAAGGAGAAAGAAAATCTGATAACGTAAAAGAGTTTAAATATCTTGGGAACACCCAGAACAATCAGAATAGGATGAGTAGACCATTCAGGAAAGGATTCAACGAGAAAACAGTACCTACTTTGCCAATACAAAAATGTTTAGAATTAAGTTGATTAAAAGACATTCCAAAATGAAGATTGCCGTGAACATGGTAAGCCCTGTTGTGACATAGGCCCACAGATGTGAAACATGGACCTTATCGAGAAAGTGATGAGAACCGATTGACAAGGTTTGGAAGAAAATTCTTGAAAATGATGTGTTTAAAGAACAAACTTGGAGAATAAGGGAGACGAAGAATTGGACGCATTTATTGAAGGCAAAGATATAGTAAGGTTCACCAAAACACAAAGAATAAGTTGGATGGGCACGTCGAAAGAATGGAGGATACAAGAATGGTTAATAGTGTCTGGAAGGGGAGTTTATGTGGAAGAAGAAGGAGGGGTTGATCAAGGAAAATATGGATGGACGACGTCACTGGAGACTTTGTTACGACGAGTATAAGTGCTGGAAAGGACGGGGGTTGTTGTAAGGCGCACCTGGGACTGTAGAGCTAGTGAAACAAGAAATAAGAGAATGAAATCCAGTTAACCAATTATCACATGAGTTCTATATAAAAAAAGCTCTAAGACCTGAATAATAATTGAAAACCGTTGATCATTAGGCGTAATTACGACGAATGCAGAAACGTAAAGGATCAGAATTTGGCATATCATGCCTGTAAAACTAGCAATATGGGTAGACCTATACATATATTTTCTCCTCTACATAACGCTTGCGAGTCATTACATGTTAAAATGTATCCATTCTTGTGCGTTGTTTAACCCTTCTTAAAAATCTCATCTCTGCTGACTGTATGTTCCTTTCATCCTTTTGTTTTGTAATCCAGAATTTAGTGCCATATAATAGCACTGAAACAGCCATTGTTTTGTAGAATTTTAATTTTGTTTCGTGATTTAATTTTAATTTTTGTGTAGAAATCTATTGACTTTATTTTGTATATATTTGTCAACGTCAAACCTTATATCACCGCCTAAATAATTAAAATTTGAGGTATATTCCAATACTTTATCCTCAATAATAATCTTTGAGCGTACTGGAAATTTTATTACGTCTGTGTAACTCGCTGACAAAACCAAACCTTCAAGCAGTATTGTACGTTATTGTGTAACATTATTACTGTTGACTTCCAAATAGTACACCGTCAACTAAACAGTATAAAACAAACATTCACGATTCAACTGTAAGTGGAACGTTACAGTAAGTTAGCGTTAGTATTGGGTGGCGGCCATCACATAAGTAAATTTCTATTGTATTTTATGTGCTACATTTCCTGAGGTTGAGAATCTATATGTGCTTGCTTTAAAAAAATTCAAATTGAGCATTTTATTTGATTGCAAACAGAACCACCATCAGTACAATATTATTATGTATGTGTGATAGAATGTCAGTATTTTGTAATACTGTAGCACTCGATCAGCCATTGTTTTTAGAATTTTAATTTTGTGTCACCCCTCGTTATATGTTTATTTATCTTAATTAAATGTTAATTTTTTTTATTTACCTCAATACAAATTAATGTTGCAATTAATTTTGTTTAGTCTGTTCTTACTGAAGGAGCACCAACTGTTCAGCAACTGGATAAATATTATCTATAAATTTTTGGTACACGCGCGTAAAAAGGTTCGTCGTCCAGCTCACTACACCGTCTGTGTACGAATCAGGTAAAACATGAACACTCTCTCACTGGAGTGGGATTAATTGCCGTCATACATTCCAGTGTATGGCTGTCACTGATGTCGACAGCTGATCGGTTCAGGCAATTAGATTCGGTCGTATGTAAACAGGTGCCCGTTTTGCCAATCTGCGGGTCGTTATGCCATACCTGTGGCTTATTTTTGTCTTGTATTTATTGTGCACGTTTATCTACATGTCCGCAACCATCTGCTTACATTAACAGCTGTGTGTGTGTGTTCATTTATATTGTAACGACTCCTTTTAAATTGTTTGTTACTTTACTAATATGTAAATATGTGTTAGTGTATAAATAAAATTGTTTATTACAAAAAAATTTTTAATTACAAATTTTTTTTATAATTAATTAAAAACAATTAATTAATTAATTAATTAATTAATTAATTAAGTTTCGTGGTGTTCCGAAACGTTTATCACTTATTTTAATTGTTTTATAGACGTTTGTGTATTTGTTAAAACCTCTAGCCACTTATAGGATTGTCCCCAATAGCAATCGATACTTGTTTATTTTCTGTTTGGAGGTTATCTTCCTTCTGGTGGTGAGATTCTTGTAGTAAGTTCTATTTAAATTAAAGTATTATGTTAATTGTCTATTTTAGAAATGAAAAACTGTTTAAATATGTAATATATTAATAATTTTATTGACAATTAGGTATTTTGACTCTTGTCGATATGTAAATCGATTCTCAGGGTACCGTTTGAATTATTACAAATTTTTTATATAAAGGTTCTTTGAACAGCTATGTTAGGGAAAGTCAGAGAAATAGGGCAAAGATTGAAAAGTATAACATTACAAGGTAAATTCTTAAAATTAACAGTACATATATTAGATTCAAAGTATAGAAATAAATAAATATGTTGCAAACCGTCCAGCAGGCAGTAGCAGGCTGAGTTAAGTTGAGTGTTGGTTAATCAGCAATGGCCGCCGTTACGATTGAAACTCGTCACCTCGCAGTTTTGGTGTTCAAATAAAGATGTTTTCCTTATGAATTTACGTCCTGGTGTCTGCAAATCTTTCTTCTTGTGTTGGTGGAGTGTCACTGGTTCAGTTTTGGTATTGAATTCAGAAAAATAGTGTAGTTCTAAGTCAAATTCACTTTTGTCGGTTATGTCATATGTTAGGCACTTTTTGGTTAAGTTTTATTACTGTTTTAACGGGTTTAAATGTTATTTCCACTGGTGTTCTGTGCTGTATAATGTTAGTTCAGTGTTTGTATATGTTTATTTCACTGTGTTGAACTTTAAAAATGTTTTTTACCGAAACTTTCGATTTTCACTTTCGGCTCAGACAATTATTCGCCATTACGGTATTCGTAACTAGGTTAATACGGGTAAATTGTTCGTGTCAAGTGTCCCGTACAATGATCAATAATTAACTAACTTACTTCCTTCATCTCCGACTAAAACCTTAGCCAAAGCAATATTATTCCTTCCATTGTTCAAATTTTATTTTGCATCCTGTGCATGTGATAAAGTTACATTATGTAACTGATTATACTTTGTTTATTCTTCAAATTTATTAGCTAGTAGTTACTTAATGTTATCCTTCAGTTCATTCTGCGTAATTTGATACCAAATAATGCCGTTTTATTAAGTTTTTTATCTAAAAATAAAATTTTTCTTCATTTTGTAATTTCTAATTCCTAAGGTCTAACTTCCTGTTATTTTCCCACATTCTGCCATTACCAAGTTATATTAATGATTATTAAATCTAATATTGTAATAAAAGGTTTATATTCCCTTAATTTCTTGCAATTAGATGAATTGGTTAAGTTTTAAAATATTATGTGGAATATATGACTCCCCTCTCCAAATTTTTGAGTTCTGTCATTTCCATTTTTATCAATAATTCTGGCTATAATTTTACAAAATCTTTCTTAGTTATATTTCTAATTACATGGCTTTGTTTCTGATTTACATTATCTAAATCCCTTCAGTTTAAATGTATTTATGTACTTAGTTTCTCAGTTTTGATGTTGTTTAGTTTTTAACATTTGGCCTAGATTCCTAACAGTTTTTACATACAGATTTTTATAAATAATACATATTGAGTTGTACCCTCTCTGACTTTCATTGACATTGTAACATAAATTAAACATTTTCTTCTAGTAAACAAAATAACAATTAGTATTTGTTTCATACTATTAACATATAACAAATAATTCCAATTAATAGTTGTCTTTAACAAATCAGACATTTTTTATACTCAAATATTAATAATGATACATAACAAATATCATATATAAAGAATGTTGTTCCATTCTAACATCTTAATTAGTTATTAACAGTAATACCTATAATAAATATTTTATAATTAAATAATGTTAGTGGTTCTGACCTGTTTAAATTTGCTTATCCCTAATAAACTTTTAAGTATCTTATTCTACATAAACAAAACCTTATTTACTATAATCTTATACTCTATATTCCTTATATTAAGTTTTATTAACAGTTTTTATCTGTTTTTAATTGGGTTTTGGGTAATTGTACCCTGTCACTTCACTTTTTATTCTGTGCCTGCTCTTGTTTTATAAATCATTCTAATGAATGTCATTTAAACAGATTGGCAGCTCTTTACTAACACATGTATTATTATCATGATAATACTTTATTAATTATTTCTGAACAAAGATTAAGTCACTTCAAAATTGTATCATTTCATTATTTACTTAGTTTGTGAATACCAATAATGAAACATAAGGTTCATTTTTTATAATACTAAAACTTGCACTGGTTCTCTTTACATTCCTTGATTCTATTTCTAAATGGTTATATAGTCTTACTAAAATCAAGAAATCTATTTGTAGATCATAATGAAGATTTGTTCTTTGGGTATTATATTATTATTTAACCTTGGTCCACTTTCAACTCTTACTCTATACACTTTTTTGGCTTATATCTATTGTACATGTGGGTTTTTACATTAATACTTTGTTATACTTTATTATTATTATTATTTTTATTTATTTTGGGGTATGGGTTTTTTTTTTACAAGAGCATTCCTTCTTCTTGTGGATGCTGTCTTTTTCTTGTTTCTTCATTGATGTCTTCTTTTCTTCTGGTTTCTTATAATTGTATTTTCTTCATCTTCTTGTGGATGTCATCGGGTTTTTGGGTTTCTTCTTCACCTACTCTTCTTGTTTCATACAAATGCATCACCTTTTATGGTGATCTTGTCTTGTTCTGGGATTCTTCCTTATCTACTCTTCTGGTCTCATACAACAGATTTTCTTCTCTTTGTTGTGGGTTTAGTTATGTTCTGGGTTTCTTCTTTGCCTACTCCTAACCTTCCTGGGTATTATATTTTTTCACCTTTTTAGTTATTAAAATTTGTTTTGATGATACATCACTTGTAACATTTATTTTATATGAACTTATATCTTAAATCAATGATTGTACTGCACGGTTGTTCTGAATTAATTCTTTATTATATTGCTTTCTACGGATTTAAACATGTTATTACTTTATTTTAATGATCAATTCACCATTCATTTTTATGGGCTTATCTGTCATGCTACAATATACAAGGAACATGTTACAGTTAGTTTCTCTTGACCTATTAAACTATAAAATTACTTACGATATAATTACAATAATGTAATTTTACATGTTAAAACGTAACGAGAAAACGTCTTGATTTAGTAAATTACGACAATTAGGTAGATTACGACATTTCATTAATTTACGCATATTAACAATAATTAATTACGTGAACGTAACGTAATGTTATTCATACAGATCTCCCCACAAGGACATATAATGCAACTAACTAGATATCATCATCATCATCGTCGTCGTCGTCGTCGTCGTCGTCGTCGTCCTCTCTCTCTCTCTCTCTCTCTCTCTCTCTCTCTCTCTCTCTCTCTCTCTCTCTCTCTTCGTGCACGTATATATAAATACAGATACTAACAGTAACGTAAAACATTAAGATACTAAAGATAGCCTACTATTTGCAAAAAGAAGATGCACTTGGTTTAGTTCTCGGGAACAAAGTTAGATCTCGAATAAAATATAGGTCTACTATGAGATTACCTGTGGAGGCTTCGTTCAGTTTTGACAAGACACATACTTTGAATAGATTTTGTTAGTATTTAAATACTCTGTACACTTAATAACAAACACGTGTCCTTAGAAAACTAAAATCTAAGAACAACATTAAAATTATATAGCATATAATAATGTGCAACAGGTCCTAAATGGCAATATGTAATGTTAAATATTGTATATGTTACAACAACTTAATTATAGGCCCATATAAAAATGTTGTCTTAAACATAACTGAATTCCAGTCAACAATAATAAAAAATACTATGAGACAAACTATTTATATTATAAATTATATTATACATTTTTAAGTACTCTTTAGTATACAGATGTGTGTGTGTGTTTAACCAAAAATGTTCACTTTGGTCTTGTAGTTCTTCTGTTTCTATTAATAAATAAAGAAAAACTTTTGCAGAAGAACAGTTTTTAATACTGTATTATATTTTTAAACATATTAAAAACATATGTACATATTTTTGTGAAAAGATTTTCATTTATTTATTGTAAAAAATATTATATAGACCAATTCTGAGTAACACAAAGATCATTAAATATATGATAAAAACAGCTCTCTCACTCTCTCTCTCGTCTCTCTCTCTCTCTCTCTCTCTCTCTCTCTCTCTCCATCTCTCTTTCTCTCTCTCTCTCTCTCTCTCTCTCTCTCTCTCTCTCTCTTTCTCTCTCTCTCTCCATCTCCTCTCTCTCTCTCTCTATATATATATATATATATTATATATATATATATTACATTTAATATTTATAATGAATTTACCCTCAGATATTTTTTTCCTTATTAGGAACTTGTTTCGGGTACCATCTTGTACCCATTCTCAGCCTTCCGGTTTTTTGCCATCCTCAGACACAAAAACCGGAAGGCTGAGGATGGGTACAAGATGGTACCCGAAACATGTTCCCTAATAAGGAAAAAAAATATCTTGAGGCAAATTCATTATAAATATTAAATGTATTATATAATCAAGAAACGGACTGTAGCAGAAAGTGATTGAATATGTAAATATATTTATATATTAAAAAAAAATTTATGTATATATAATATCTATCTGTCTCTCTCGCCCCTCTTTTTCTGTTTGACTTTAATAAAGAATCGTTGTCATTTAGGTTGTCATCACCATTTAAAACACATACGTGCTTTATGGGGAAAGCAATGCCACTACAAATTATGAGTCTTACAAATGTGTTATCCGCTTAGAAAAACTAGGTAGACAAGTATAACTAGACTATGCAACCTACTGCTGGTTTGCCAGTACCTCATGTGACAGTGATATGCAGGGAGAAATCTAATCCAGGCTATCCAATGTATTCTGGTGACAAGTACTCCCAAAGATAGATAGACAGACAGAAACGCGTACGCGAACGCGCAGTGGCGTATCTAGAACTTGGTCTTGAGGGGGGCTTCATACAAAACAAAAAAAAACAAGTGAAGACTAATCAACATTATTAATTTAAAGTGGTTGAAAACGTGCGACAACATCCTGAAATCAATCCCTATTAAAATAAACGGTAATAACACAGTAAACGTACGCGTTATTGAAGCACTGTTTAGAACTTATTGACTGAACTGATTTTTCTGTATTTAATATTACAAACGTTTGTATGTTTTAAAAAGAGTTACTATAATATTAGCGTACATAGTTAAACAAAAATGATAAAATAGTCTAATTAAGAGATTAACAAAATTCGTCAACTTTCTCGACCCTCTGGGGGGTCCGTTTGTCCCTTCCCGTAAATACTCCCCTGAACACACACACACACATACACATATTCTCTCTCTTTCTCTGGAACATAAAGAGAAGCTGTGATTAATTTGTCTACGACCTGTACGTGTCAGCTTTATGTTGTTATTGGAAAAGAACCGTGTGTCTACTGTAAAATATTCACTTCCAGAAGAAGGCTGGATAAACACAACAACGAGATGCATTTGTTTTAAGCGACCGTCGTGGTGAGAAAGGACAGTAGGAACACTCCCTGGGAATCCGCCCGCGTAAAAACTAACTGGCGACAACCTGCGGAGTACCTCCCTCTCCCCTACCTCAGACAGAAACAATATGTTTCAAACAGAAGTCAGTGACTACGTGACGGCGGTATATCTGTTGAATGTTACAATAATACGAACGCTCGAGTTTTGAGAATTCTGTACAAACATATTGGTTGTTTATTTGCTAGCGAGCTGGGGTAGCTGAGAAAGTGCCCCCTGCAAGGACTGCTAAAGGGAAACTAATATGCAGCACTTTGAAAACTTCCACGCGTAACACTTCACGTTAGGCCTATAAAGTAAGTGAAAAACTTGTGCGTAGTGGGATGTAGATTCGACTGTTTACAACTGTTCCCGACGTTGTTATTGTGCTATGGTCGTAAAACTGGAATATGTTTTGTTTTCTTTCTTTTTTTTTTACATTTTGCTTTAAGAAAACCTTGTGCTGCGAGACGGCACTGGCGTATTGAGTTCTGGCTACCCGATCTAAACTATAAACATTTCAAACGGCATGGCTCGCGTGATGACAGTAACTCGTTAGAGTTATTAATCTGATATGATATGTTATTATCATATGTATTAAGTAAGTATTAATAATTAAATAATAATAAATACGATTTCATAAATATGACAAAAAAAAACTGAGTCTTGCATTCCTTTACGTAGCTCTTACCGCAGAAACCGCTGGCAAGACGTACAGCCATAACTCACAGTAACACTAGGAGAACATTATGCTATCCAAACTATCATGGAAGTTCACGACTCCAGCGGTAGGATCCGCCTTAACTAAGGGTGTGTAAGAGAGATAGAAAATTTAGATGTAATACAGTGAAAAATGGTTCACACGAAATATCGGTTAACACCAAATGTGAGTCGGGTGCTAATATTTTACAATTACAGTTTGTAAGGTTAACACGGAAGTTTTACCTACAAAA
This sequence comes from Magicicada septendecula, assembly GCA_034769895.1. Taxonomy (NCBI): domain Eukaryota; kingdom Metazoa; phylum Arthropoda; class Insecta; order Hemiptera; family Cicadidae; genus Magicicada; species Magicicada septendecula. Next base: position 148,480,745 of record CM068372.1, read on the forward strand.
TATCGGTTAGCACGAAAAAGTTTTGTTTTAAATAATTTTTTTGCTGGCTTTTCAATAGCTGCATAATAATAAAATCTATACATGCACGCCCCAAAACAGACCGATTTAAAAACTGTGATAATGATGAGAGTGCCGACGGAACTTGGCAGTGATAATTTACCAGCTCTTACCACTACTGAAGTGCTTTCGGTTGCTGAACCATGTTCGTCGATATTTAGCAGCCAACTTGGAAGGTGCAATGTTTGACCACACACTGGTAAATTAGAACAATCCGTTGAAATTAAGTAGTGCAGATTGTGTGCAAAAGAAAATAATGAACTATTTTTAAAAGATTTGAATATTTTCATTATAGGAACTTTAAAAGTCATACTTCATTATTGTAAAAGAAAACGTAAATCGCAAGGCTATAGAGTGTGTATACTAAATTAACCAGAAGTTATCCAGGTGATAAATAAAACGCGTTTACATAGAAGTACCTTCTGAATATTCTTTCTTGTTTAGTTTATTACACTATACAGTAGTAATCTATGCAGTATTTATTTGTACATTTACACTTTTTGTCCATTTAGCACGAAATTAGCAAAAAAAGAAAGAAAGAAAGATAACACACACGTACCTTTCATCGGCGGCGACGAGAGAAATTCTCATGAGAATCTAGAACATGTCACCATCTTATCTTTTGTACGTGTGGAAATCTTGGGCCCAAACCGAAACATCTATGACTTCTTACTTCCTAACAACCAATCAACAACTAAAAGAAAGTAGATGGAAAAGCCAGAAGATAAGGAAAAGGAGTTAATAAATAAAAGTTACAGAAGGATAGTAAAATGCGTTCGTGAAGAGAATTCAAAGGTGAAGGAAGAGAAGAAGGTGTGTGTGTGTTAAAGGTCAGAGTGGTAACAGTGTGAACGCCACAACAAAGTATAAGGTAAGAGTGTTTCAACTACTTAAAAGTTTAAAAAGTGGGTTAGAGATTACTATCTTGGGAAAAGTATAATGTAATAAAAACATAAGTGACACAAGCACATTTTCAAAAATATTAGTTAAAAGTACGTTATATAAATGTGAAATTATTTTCAAATATTTTGATTTAGTAACTAATTCTCTGTTTCCCAATGTAAACCAAACGCGAAGTAGAATTGAATCAATTTTGATCAATTTAATAATAAAAAAAAAATCATGTCTAATGCCACGAGAATTTATTTTCTCACCAAACCACCATTTCTTACAACAGTAATGATTTAAGGATGTATGAGAAGTAAGAAATACTGATGATAATCGTGCTACTATTGGAGAACAGCCCCCAAACTATCAGACTTAGCAAACGATATTCTCTTTACGGTCCAATACAAATGCTGAAGAGCGAGAGCCTGGTTACTCTGTAACCCGCCCCCACACGCGCCCCCTTTTATACAAAATTAATATAATATAATTATAGAATATAGGTATCACAACCATGAATTATTAAATGCTGCTACAACATATCCTAAGTACAAAGGGATCTGAAAGATAGCCCACCGTAGAAGTAAGAATGATGGGCGCCCTTAAGGATTTTGCGCTCCTCCGTACTGATCTCGCACGTGTGCCAGCCGCCACCACACAAGAACAGATTCTTGCATTTTAGGGTGGGAAGATAGGAACTACTTTCTATTTTTGTAACTTGCTGCACCACGTCGATGCCAACCGACAATTTTATTCATTTCATTAGATTAATTCGGTCGAATTGGTGACTTACTGTTGTCGTACCACATTGAAGGACTGGGGATCGCTTCGCCTATTGAGTCAACTAATGAACTGTTCTTTGCGACACTGCAAGTAACCCACTCGCGAATCGAAATTTACCTCTTTTATAACTCGTCTTGTTTCTGCGTTCTCGAATAATGTCGCCACAAGTTAACCATTCTTTAGGATGTAGTGGCTTGGCTACTCCACAATGTTGGCGGACCCATTCGTATGGAAAATACGGCCCGGAAAGAGAGTTTTTAATTTCTAACACCAGGAACTGAGCGGCGTGTTGTCGGTCACTTGGCTAGCGAGTATGATCTATTACGTATGCGCTTATACTGCCAATAGTAGATGTACCAAATCCCTCTCTATAGTCAGTAAATTGAATACGTTCCTGCTCTATATGGGCCTAAGTAGGCTTCTCACGCTAACACGCGACTGTTTAGTATAATAACTTCCACTTTTGCTGTTTCCCCACAGCACTTTCGAACTACTTATATCGATCAAATTCTCTCCCGTCAGACGATTTCTCAACAAATGCATTACATTAGTTTGATAACAGAATCACACCGCAAAGGTTTTAATGGATCACTGGAGACCACATGCATATAAGCTGTAAACAGTGACGTATACATGCGTATGAAAAATTTAAATTACACGAGTAATCAACTATATACGAGTCTGTGGCAAGTGTCTCCAGGTTTCGTTAAAGGAAACAAATTCTTACTTCCCAACAGCACTGAGATGTAAAAACCAAGAGCACAGAGGGCTGTAGTCTTCTTTAGACGCAGAACGCTTCCTCCCGGATTTTTCATAGGCGACACACGACTCTCTTGGTCTCACGAAGTACGAAGTATCTCGGGCTTCACCTTGACCGAACAACGCGACGTCTCACCTGGTGGACGCTTCCCGAACAAATACCAGGCAAAACGGTCCATCATCTCTGTCTCTTGATTGCAATGCGAAACAATGTTACCCACCGCCTAGGCAAACCCATCGCTACCATGTATGTGATATGTGGTTACCTGCATATTCCCATTTATGGGCTACTCGCCAAATACCCATAAACGGAAGCTCCAGTCACTAACAAACCGCTGTACTGTAAAATCTATCTAACTTCAAAACAGACCATCTGCTCTGCCCTGTGTCCATTACCTGAATGCCATCAAACGGATACTTTCCCGTAAGTTCTAACGTAGCTAGCAGCCCCCTCACCGGCGCCCTCGGACCAATATCCGATCCGTCTGTGCCAAGTGAATCTCGGACCCGCCCTCGCCGAACGCACGCCCTGAATCAGACATTGTCTAATTAAAAACCCTCGGATAGCAGCAGGCCAGACCTAAACATCATCAGAATTCTATCCTTGTCTCTGCGCCGTAATCTCTGGTCACGGGTTTGTCCAACCCGTGACTTCACATATCTAAAAAGTGATTTTTAACATTTTTAGCGGCAAAAATAGACTTAATTCAAACGTTTTAACAAATAAGAACAAGTTGTATCTTTAATATTGTTCGCTTATTACTGCCTCAACAAATTTTGCCAATACATTTTGTCAATACTTTGGGCCGCACTGGCGTGACTACTTATACGCTGATTATTTTCACTCCGGGTATTTCACGTTTTAGTGAGTGTATCACTCATACACATTTGGAAATCATAGTTAACGTTTGTTTCTGCAAGTTCTCTGTTCCCTTTATAGGCAAATAAATTAACGATTGTTTATTAAAACATACAGCAATTGGGAATTAAGGCAGTTTCGTGTGTAAATATATATATATATATATTGTAACGTACCAAATTGTCAGTTACATAAAGTAACTAATTATCACGTCAAGTGACGGAAGATCATGAAAATATTTTAAAGTACATAAAATAAGGAACAGGAGAATGTAGACAAAGTGTGTATCTACAAAGATATATTATTGAAACAATCCAACAAAGAAGAAGGAAGAGTAATATAGCATCATCGAGTACAAAAGAGAGAGAAAATGACAACGAGCCAATATAAAATGTTAGAAACCAGGCCCAATAGGTCCAACCAGTGAGGGGAAACAACGAAAATAATCATTAAAATGAAGAGGAGCCAACAGAGTCCAAACAGTGAGGGGAAACGACAAAAATAAATATTACGATAAAGAAGAGACAACTCAAGAACGACCGTAATGATGGTAAAACAAACAAGTTTATTTATTAGTAGAAAATACTATGGAACAATGACTACCACGAATAGAAATATTGAAGAATATGACAAGAATAAGGGAACATTGATTATCACAAGTAATGTACGACCCAGGAGAACACCGATAGTGAACAACAATTAACCAGAAGAAGAAAGGAAGAAGAAGAGCAAAGGAAACATAACATGAAGAATGAAGATAATGTATGGACAATACAAGAAATCACCATTCACCAGGTATACAAGGAACTATATTGATGACCGGAAGAAGTGTAATGATTATTCGAGGATCAACTATAAAGAAACCAGTGTTTAGCATAATTGAGTAATCACAAACAATAACAGTGAAAACTTAATATAAGTGTGACAACCTGTAACAAGTTAACCAATTTTACCCCAAATAAACACCACAGACAATACAAGTGAGAATGTTTATAACAGAGGAAAATGAGTTACCATTATAAGTGGAAGAATCCAAGATTAACTAGTTAAAATGCACAGACAATTAGTGTGACCAGTTTAATCAAGATTGTAACCAAAAATAGATAATCATACGACCACCAAGAGAAATGTGAGATAGAACAGTAAAATAATTGTTCATAGGAACTGATAATAAAAGCTTTGTAAACCTTAAAATGAAATGTAACTGAATGCCACGGCAAGACAGAATAAAATATAAATAAAATCCAGAACAAATAGTAACAAATAAGCTAGTTTGTTAGGTCTCAAACGATCAATGTACCAAAAACTAGGTACAACACAACAAGAAATGTAATACTATTAGATTAAGAATACTTGTGTTATTGTTTCAACAAATAGTGTAAACATGTGTATTACTTAATAATTAAACCATTGTAGTAGAATACCATAATGAAACGATAATAGTAGAGTCAAATACTGCATAAGAATATGTTGCACATTGTTACCAGATAACTGACACATAACCTCATACAAAGCTTATAACATATCACCTATAACATAAGATCATGTATATTAATTAAACCAAGCAACTATCAACAATTGTTTCAACCAAAGACTAATTATGAATAGTAATGCAAACTAATAAATAACATATGTACTGAAATACACAGCAAATGAATCAGATTAAATATGATATCATAAAGCCAAAAGAACAGAAACCCAATGTGACAAGTTCGTTAATCAAAATGCACTATCAAAACTTATTAAAAGATTACTAAAAATGTTATCAGTAGTTAGAGAGATATCTGATACTACTATGAGAACATATCACAAATGTAATAGTAGTAGTTTTATAATTGAAATATTAGAAACTAACTAACTACCATTGTAAAACCAGATGTAAACAAACACAATACTAAGAATTGGAAAGCTTTCAGATAACGAAAGACTGATAAATACATTAAACAAACAAGGTACTACAATTGTACACTATTTTAATTTATAACATTATATACCTTATGTGGTAAAATAATTGAAAAAGTGACAAATTAAAGAAATGAGAACAGAAGGTATTTTTGATAAGACTATTAGTATATGAAAAATAACATTGTTCATAAAATAAAATGTGAACAAATGTGAATAAATGTATATATTATTGTTAGAATGTCAAACAAATGTAATTAGGTAAGGAATAATAGCGTTACATGTATTTATAAACAATCGAATATGGTCGCTAAGGACGCCATTACCAAATATTGTTTAAATGGTAATTACAACTATTTTATGTATTAAAACGAAAGAGAAATGGACTCGAGACGTTTAATAATGAGTGTTATAGTGTAATTGGAACAAAATATGGTGAAACAAACTTATTTATATTAAGAATCACCATATGAGTTTGTGAAACGACTAAGTGAGTTAATAATGAACGGATTTAATCCTTGTTTAGACTTAAATTAAAGCCACAAGTGTCCGCAATTTAATGCCACTAACCATTCGACGATACGATAATTAATAAAAAAGTTATGACACTTATAAACTTTTCAGTCATTTTTTGTATCGATGCATACGTCACCCGTAGCCTCGAACCCAAGCGATAATTTGTAAAAAATTAAAAGTTTTATTTAACCAAAGTGTTTTGGGGTTGAGAGTTTGACCCTTTAAACCAATCAAATGGCTTAAAATAACCAGACGAGAAGGAGACGCTTTGGTGAAGCAAGCATTCGTTCCGTATCACTCAACAGGCCAGGTTCACGAAGGAAGTCGTCAAAATTATTTTAAATCGTGCGCGTCACCAACATGAGTTAGACTACGTACACTAACCTATACACAACAGAATACTAACGAGTGTCCAGTGCTTTAAGTGAATTAAAATAACAACTCGACCAGTGTATAATAAAGGTCGTGTTTTCTGTTTTTTTTTTTTTTAAATCAGGGAGTACTCTATTTTAATTATTTTAACGAATTGAATTAAAATAATAACTTTCGTTAGTAAACGAAGAGATATTGTTTTGGGACTGCACTAGTCAAAAGTACTGAAGTGCTTAACCCATGATGAAAAATTATCAGAACTGAAAAAATGAATTATAGCGCAATTATTAATTTAAAAAATAAATATTTTACGATTTTATCGTGATTGAGAAAATCGGTATTAAGTTAAATATCGACCATCCATGTATAATAAATAGTCGCTCATTTGACTAAATTTGTTTGAATTAATGAATAACTAGTTTATTGCGAACCTATTCTAAACGACTGATAATTATACATCAGATGACATATGAATAAAATGTATATGTTTATAGTATTAAGAATTTAATAAGTAATAAACTTATTCGAAATAATTACTTACTTTGTTAAGTAACTAACCTAGAAATAACAATTATAACTTTGTCACCAAGTAATGATTCTGTTCTCAAATAATTTCAATCCAAAGAAAGCTATAACAAGAGTTTTTTTATTCTAGATTTTTTCTCTTGCCAGTACATAATTTTAATAATTAACGAATAAATAATAATAATATTTTTAACAGTGCAGCACATAGCACGTGTTTTCATCACAACTGCTGTATGCATTTTGCTAACCGTACGATAGTACGATATATATCGGTTTATGGTACCGACTTTTATAATTTTAAATCTTTGTTTGTTTTTATCGTAATCCATTATTAAATATTGTTAAATAAGATAACATCTTGTAATCTGGTATCATGTATCTTCCAAGAACACACGAATTTGGTAATATAACTGAATAAAGAGGACATAACCTCGTTAACCAAAACCATTGTACCAGACATCAGTGTTACCAGCCTTGAGGTACAAAGAGCTCAAGAATTATTTAAAGTAATTATCGTTTTGTAAAGATATTATTGATTGTTTTTTTTAAAAGAGTTCATGGCATTTTACAATTGTTAATAAACCCTAATTTGTTTACCAGTGGAACAGAGTTTTTGATTTTTTTAAAATAGTTTAATTTTTTATGAACAGTTCTATCATAAGGTGGCGGTAGGATTTGAATGTTCAATACCATTCAAATTGCAGTTACACTTTTAATTTACTTTATTGTGCATGTGTATTATTTAGGATATTCAAACGGAATATCCATATATGTGTATCAAGTGTTTTTTTGCAGCAGAAGAAGTCACCAACAAGAACATCGAAAACATCCACATATGGTAAGTGGGGAGGTTGACAGTGAAGTGTTAAATACTCTTTTAAACTAAAAAACTTAAAAGTGAACACCCACCCGAATTTTATTAATAATCACAATCTAATAATTATAAACAATAATAGTACTCGACTTGAGTACATCTACAGATCAACACATATCTACTTAATCTCGAGATAACACTTCGAATAATTATAAAATACATATACTATCATCTACACTGAATCTGTTTTGTAACAATATATATATATATATAATATATATATATATATATTACAACGATACATAACATACATTTGATATACTGTAATTTATGTGGCCCCAAGTTCTTTGCGACGCCAAAATTATACATCGATAATACCTTTTGTATATGCAGGTTGTAAATAATTATAACAATACCAGGTGTAGGCCTAACTATAATAAGAGTAGTAAATTTATGAGTAGTTAAAATTTCATGTTTATTGTTTTAACAAGCATTATAAATAATCAAACATTGTTAATAATCTCCGATCAGATATCACTCATTATTAAGTTCATCTCTTAAGCTATACGGTGTTACACACATTTAAAACACTCTTACCTCTAGACATGTTAATAATCTTAATCTAGACACTTATTCAAATTGATTTAATAACAAAAATAAAATTTAAATGTAATTAAGTTTTATTTTAATTGAATTCATTTAACTCAGATCTGACCTCAGCTTGCTCAGTCTATACCAATATTTCTTTTTTTTTTTAATAATTTAAAACTATATTGTTTACTCTTAGACTGGTATTTGTTTCGTATTCAAAATTTAAATTATTCTTTTCTATAAAATGCAAATATCAAATCATTTCAATTATTTTACTTTGATAAAAAATACTACCTCAAAATTAAACTGTTTTTTTTTCTTCTATATTTATCAATATGCGATCGCTCATTCTTACGACTAAAACATTTACATAAGACTCTATTACATTCTTTCTAATTATACACTTTTTTGTTTTAATTAATTGTCTCTTTATATAGTCTTTATGAGCTCTTTAAAAAAATCATTTATAAATGAATTATGCATGTCACCTCGCTCTTTGTAGCTTCTCTGTTGATACTCTTGCTGACCTAAACTGTCCCGGTACTCTACGTTTCCCAAAATAGTGTAAACATAATTGCTGAACGTCTTTATTCGTTCGTAGATGAGACTTATAATAAAATAAAACTGTTCTGCCGACGGACAGCATGTCCGACTGCAACTGTGTTTTAAAAAGAAGAGAAGGGTTTCCAGTCGAACCCTTAATTTATACCCTCTCGAGATTCCGCACCTGTTGGTTCCGAAATTATCCTGTCGAGACCAGCAGACCACATGATAGCCCCCACTCCCGAACCTTTTCATATATTTGCAATTTTTTTCAAATGGCAATTTTTGTGTACGGAATTGAGATAGCACAAATCATAGCTAATTTGATTAAGCACTCACTGTATTAATTTGAGCGTCTTAGTGTAATTTGCGTATTTTTGGCACATTTATTTCGCACTGACTTCGCGTAGTGTGTCCTATTAACGTCATTTTCTTACTGTGGATACCTATAAAATTTACAAACACTTCGGTGCCTTTTGTTTGTTTATACACTAATTAGTTTTCACACAGTGAATTAAAATAATTATTTTAGTAATTAATTGGGGAGGGTAGCTGAGATTCCTGTCTGTACATGCATCACTAACACACACTTTATTAGTGTCATGTTGGTTATGTCTGAGAATTCACGTCCTGTGTTTATTGCATGTGTGGCCAAATTGGATTTATATATTTCTGGTTTTTTGTATGCATTTAGATGTTCAAAATAACGTTTTTTCAGCTGTATTTTTTTGTCCTATGTAACATATAACCAACATGACACTAATAAAACACATACCTCACAAAGGGACCATAATGAACATTTGGGAAAATTTACAAATATACAAACATAAAATACAAAACAAACTAATACCCAAACAAATACAAATCAATACAAAACACGACACAATTTTCAAAGCACTCAACATTGAAAATACACAAAATACTAATACATACACCACAATCACACACAAAAATACCACTTTGAGATACCAGAGAGCAACAGGAGACCACAATGGCGACAAACCAACATACAGGTACTTCACTAGACGCAGAATCGCGAAGGCTGAGAATGAGAGCACAGTAGCTCTCGAAACATGTTCTAAATAAGGAAAAAATAACATCTTGAGGTAAAATAAATTCAAATTTTAAATATTTCATATACATCAGGAAACGAACTGTAGCAGAAAGTGATTGAATATATATATGTGTGTGTGTGTGTGTGTGCATGTATATATGTATATATAAGTATGTATGTATCTATATATTCTTTAACAGTTTTGTATGAATACGATTGCTATATTGGATGTATTGTAACTAAAGTTTATTACTTAATATTATTTAGTGTTATAACCGCACACATACACACACGCGTCCGCGAGAGAGAGAGTCAGAGGCTGACGTAAGCAAGACCATATTTTTAGTATGCAATAAGTAAGTTAAGTACGCGTACAAGAATGTATGTAGCGAAATAGGAATTTTGCCACATGACCGCGCGACGACTGACCTACCCACACACACCGATTCCGCTTTTCATGTTCCAACCAGAAAACCTGGTTGCGCACCAAGAGGAATTTGTAAGCATTGGTTTCCACTGTTCCGAGAAGTTATAGCCAATTATTTCAGTCGTTCCTATACCTATTATACCGATATTAACGCGCTTCCTTCCTTTAGTAAAGTTAACTTCACTGAGCAAATACATTCCCAAACGGTGTTAGAACTCGACTGCGATATTAGTCTACCTTTTATCTATCCAAACACAGCATTCCGCGGAACTAGCGCTTTAATACAGTTTGCAAAGCGGATTGTGAAACAGAAATCACACCATCATATAAATCAGTCTGAGTTTATTATAAGATAAAATGGTACAAATTCATTCGCTAACAATTCAATTATCTAATAAAGTAATTACTAAAACATACATTGATTAATGCATATGTTACAGATAGCCTATACTACCTCTCCTTCCGCCTTCCCCCCTCTCTCTCACACACTCTCTCTCCCTCTCTCTCTCACTCTCTCTCTCTCCCCCCTCTCTCTCTCTCCGTATATGTTACAGATATAACTTACTTTCTCTCCTTCCGTCTTCCCCTCTCTCTCTCTGTATATGTTACAGGTATACTATCTCTCCTTCCGTCTCTCCATATATATTACAGATATACTATGTCGCCTTCAGTCCCCTTCCTCCCTCTCTCTCTCTCTGTGATAAATACACGCACGCGGGCATCAATACAAATGTAAAATACAATACCAATTAATGTTTGGACACATTCAAATCGGTTCAAAACAAGATCCCATTTTTAAACAGTACGATTCGCTAATACGAATATGCAATACTTGATAAAATTGTTGAACTTATTTTATTATATTGCTGACTGGATTTACCGGGACAATATGGATTTATAACAATTGCCCCAGAATTTTCCTGTTATATCCGGATGTGTTTCACGACCTTCGTTCGCTCTATCACTTATCACAAATATAGCCTACCTCAAGAACTTATTCAGCCGGTGAAAATTGGACTTCAGAAGAACATTGGAGACAGAGTTCTTTCCCCACCAAAGACGTTTCAGTCTTTACTAGCCAGTCTTTTTACGTCATTTTCCTTATCACCAGCACGTATTGTTAAACTTTTTCAAGTACATCAGACTCATCCGGTCAACCTGTGGAAAACTGCAGTTTTGACTTCAACTCCGTATAAAAATGAGCAGAAACCTGCAGAAAATCGAGAAAAACAGCCTTTGATCGTACGCGTAAAAAGACGGAGGAAAAGCAAACAACAGGTAACTTTTTCTAAGGGATAAAACCAAAAAAAAAAAACTACATGTAGAACGTTTGAGGAGCAATTCAGCAATAAAAATAAAGGAAAATCAAGCTCCGATAACTTAAGTTCAGAGGAGGGAACTCATGGCACTTCGTGTTTTCATTGTAGTTAACCATTTTCTGCATCTCCCAGCCTTGAAGGATGGATCCAGTGTATACAGCGCAAAAACGTACACATGAATTTGTTATGTGAATATTGTGCTTAAATTTGACTTTTTAATTTTTGTTTTATTTTAATTAATTCGTTCTTCACTTTTTAATTGAAACAATTGAAGCTGTGAACAACTTAAATTTTTAATTTAAGCTGGTCATTTAAAAAATTATTTTACTAAATTCAGTTGTTTAATAAAAGTTTATTATTTATAAGTTTATTTGTTTTCAAAAATTGTAGATAAAATGTTTCTAAACATGTGGTATATTATGTGGTTATATGTGAATCAGTAATTTAGGCTTAATAGATAAAACAAAGCAATCTAATTTTTAATATGGAAACCGTCATCTCAAAAATCATGACATATTTTTTTATTTACACTTTGCTTGTTTACAATTAATCTCAAAGCTTACGAATGTGTAGTAACTAATTTGTACTGAAATTTAGTGAGTTAATTGTATTTGTTCCTTAAATTTTAGTCAGAAGTTGAATCTCCGTTTTGTTACACCTGTTGGGGAAAACGGGAAGAAATCACTTCTTACATAGAAATCAATTTGAAAAATTAATATTGTAAATATGGTACAGCGAAGGCAGATATGTGACAAGTGTAATCAGGGACATGTTGGGGGGGGGGAGGAGAACGGGACCGGAATCCCTCCCAAGGGTTGATAAAAGTTGACGAATTTTGTTGAACTTTTAATTTTTGGGCTGTTTTATTATTTTGTCAGCTGTGTACGCTTATATAGTAGCAACTCTTTTTTAAATATTCAAACAGGTTTATTACACAGGATTTGCGTGTACGTTTGAAATACGAAATATAGAAAAATCAATTCAGTAAATAAGTATCTTGAAAACAATGTTTCAATAACGCGTAATTTTATTGTGTTATTACCGTTTACTTTAATGGGATTGATTTCAACCACTTTAAAGATAGTAATGTTGATTAGTTTTAACTTATTTTCTTTTGTATGAAGCTGATCCGACCGGACCCCCCCCCCCCCCAGGCAATATTCTAGATACGACACTAAGTGTAATAAGATAGTACAACACGTTTAACTATACTTCACGTCAACGAGTCGTATAATAATTATGCAAAATACTTCTACGATCCCCATTTTTTCATATTCTCCCCTACATGTACATTTTTAACAATTGTCGTATGTATAATGCATTATTTTACCTTTATTGCACTCATTTCTGCAACTCATCTTTGCCTAAAAATATGATTAACGATACATCATTATTAGACAGTAGCATGCGTCGTATAAAAGTCGAATAAAATCGATTTATTTCAAAGACAGGCTGCTATAAAAACAACCGAATCTCAATGGAAATCCTAATTTGATCCAGACGTGAAATATACGCTGTTAACCGGAAAACAATAAAAGACCCTTTTACGTTGGAACGTCCTCAGTGTTTGAACAAATTCTTGAGACTGAATCGACAAATCGTTAATCAGAAGCGGAGTTACGACCAAACTTGTATGAACGAAAATAAAATTCCGCCGTTTCGTCAACTACGATGTCAAACGTAAATAGCGTATACGACCCGATTAACCCAGTTTCACCGAATGGAAACGAACAACATTCCACTCCTGGCAGAAAATCTGTACATTGTGCAAATAGTTTTTTTTTTAGATAAATGTCAACACAGAGGTGTATTACGAATGCCAATACACCGGGAGTGGAGAGTACATACAGACCAGCTGATACTCAGTTGTATATGTGACACTATCGGTTTCAGTGGTACTATTTTGTGATTTGTGTGAAATGAACTACAGAAAACCTTTCGTAAAATAAGTCTTCCTGGACGTCACAGAGGTTTCGTGTTGTGTGAGATGAACTACAGAAACCCTTTTCGTAAAATAAGTCTTCCTGGACGTCACAGAGGTTTCGTGTTGTGTGAGATGAACTACAGAAACCCTTTTCGTAAAATAAGTCTTCCTGGACGTCACAGAGGTTTAGTGTTGTGTGAGATGAACTACAGAAACCCTTTTCGTAAAATAAGTCTTCCTGGACGTCACAGAGGTTTCGTGTTGTGTGAGATGAACTACAGAAACCCTTTTCGTAAAATAAGTCTTCCTGGACGTCACAGAGGTTTCGTGTTGTGTGAGATGAACTACAGAAATCCTTTTCGTAAAATAAGTCTTCCTGGACGTCACAGAGGTTTCGTGTTGTGCGAGATGAACTACAGAAACCCTTTTCGTAAAATATGTCTTCCTGGACGTCACAGAGGTTTCGTGTTGTGTGAGATGAACTACAGAAACCCTTTTCGTAAAATAAGTCTTCCTGGACGTCACAGAGGTTTCGTGTTGTGTGAGATGAACTACAGAAACCCTTTTCGTAAAATAAGTCTTCCTGGACGTCACAGAGGTTTCGTGTTGTGTGAGATGAACTACAGAAACCCTTTTCGTAAAATAAGTCTTCCTGGACGTCACAGAGGTTTCGTGTTGTGTGAGATGAACTACAGAAACCCTTTTCGTAAAATAAGTCTTCCTGGACGTCACAGAGGTTTCGTGTTGTGTGAGATGAACTACAGAAACCCTTTTCGTAAAATAAATCCTCCTGGACGTCACAGAGGTTTCGTGTTGTGTGAGATGAACTACAGAAACCCTTTTCGTAAAATAAGTCGTCCTGGACGTCACAGAGGTTTCGTATTTATCGTCTTTTTTTATTCGGACAACGTACGAATACATCCTTTCCTTTCCAGTCTTCCCTTTCACTCTTCCATTGCCCTCTATCTTGAGCTACGTTCGTCCGACTAAATCTGTCATGTCAATCTACCTCACTGATGTCTTCCCTTTACCCATGGTGTCCAGCCTAATACAGTTTTGTTCCACTTTGTCATTCCTGTGTCTGGCAAATTTCCACTTCAGTGTGCTACGTAACTTAAGCCTCTTTCTATCAGTATTAACTTGAAAAGCAGATACTTAATTTTAACTTACGCAGACGCGTTTTACTACGTAAAGGTTACCCACAAACCCAAAACAAAGAACACTTGGAAGAACAAACAGCACATACTACTAGCCTACTATAACTCTTACTCACAATACACTGCATCGTCCTACCGCAACTCAATTACAAAATTACGTTTATAACTTCCAAAGCGATCAAAAAACATTTAGGCCTACAAGACACGGCCACAGCTAACAAGACATTACTAACGATTACTAACGTGTAAAGTATCACTTCCAATGACTGTCCCAAGTCCTATATTGGACAAACTAGCCGAGATTTCCACAAACGTTATGTTGAACAGATCAAATATATTAAAAAAAAAAACATCCAAATTACTATTTGGCTACCACATACAAAGCACAGAACATAGGTATACAAAGACCAATAATATCTATTTTTCTTTTGTAAGTAGCTCTTGATGTTTTGAGTTTCTTGCCGTAATTGTATGTTAATGGTATTTATTCGTGTATTAGTAAATAACAAATTACTTTTGCAAGTGTACTTTTATATTTCTTATCACTATATTTTATACCTGACTTACATTTCATAGATTTAATCTTTAACTTCAGAGGTTTCAGTATAGTATGATAAATATCAATGATTATTACTAATAACAATATTTAATTATATAATATTAATCATAAGAATTATTCGTTAGTAATTTAAAAAATAAATTAGTGCAATAATAAATTAATAATTTAAAAATAATAAGCAATATTACCCTGCACACGCGCTCGCGCCAACACACACACACACACACACACACACACACACAAAACACTAGTGAACCAGTGATGAAGGGAAAGCAGAAATAACGTGCCAGGCACTGAGAAAAGGGGCTACCGGTCCCCGAAAGCACTATGTAAAATTTAAAAAGTAAGTGGTTTGTGTCAATGTAGTAATAATTCTTCAAGAAAAGTGAAAGAAAGTGTAGTGAAAATGTTACACATAGTGTAGTGCAGTGAAAGACAACACATTCTTTTACGGGGATTACATACTAGTCACCAGTGGCGTAGCTAAGGTGGGGTGAGGGATCAGGGGGATATATCCCCCCCCCGAGCTATTAAAATTTCAGTGAAATTCCATAATCACTTAAGGTATGTCTATTTCTATGCTGATCGCGTGTGTTAAAATAAGGCTTATGAATAAATGTTTAAATAATTATAGGGGAAGAATCTTTAATATCTCATCTGTCGTGAGGAAAATGGGGAGTCCATTTCTCATCCCCCCCCCCAAGAGCAGCTCCTAGTGACGCCACTGCTGGCGACATTAGGAATAGCTGTTAATTTCGTATAACTAATGATCGAGCATAATTAGTAAATAAAATGCGAGGAGGTTTGCGTGCTCTGATGAGGTTGAGAGCTATGCCGGTGGTAGCGTAGCTACTGGTAGGGCCTCCCTTGCCGGACAGGTCTCAACCGAGGAGTCAGACAAAGTGTGTCCCACAACGACCCATCTACTGTATCTACCCAAGCTAAATTCTCAAGTACCTATTCTTACCTATCCTCACTAATCCTTTCCTCGTCGTTTGAGGGGTGGATGGAACTCGGAGGTCGGCGTAGACCAACTCATTTAGAGCAGAAAACCTTACACAAATCCTGCTAGGTCGGAAGCAGTGAGATGGCAGCCTCATCATCGACCTTCCCTTGCACAGCGCTCGTAACGAGGTAGGGGGAGATTTTGCTTACTGGCACACTCAATAGAAATAACCGTATGGAGAATATGGATACGACCTGTGTGGAACACTGAATAGAAAGGTCAGAAGAGATACTCTTTTGCAATTTTATAAAGCAATGGCAGTGATGTGCGGCCTTTATGGCAGCGAGACTTAGACACTGAACGCAAAGACCCGAAGCCGGATACAGGCTAGTGAAATGAGATTTTTAAGATCAGTACTAGGAGTATTACGGAGGGACAGGCTACGAAATGATGATATATGGAACATGCTTGGAATATACAACCTAAACGAAAGGATAAAGCAATACAGAGAGGATTGGACTGACCATGTCGAAAGGATGCATAAGAACAGGATCCCAAACCAATTTTGGTTTATAATCCGAAAAGGTGGCGGAATATTGGAAGACCAAAGAAGAGAGATGGTCGGACTAAGTTGTGCACAACAAATCGTAAGGTCCACAGCCTTAAGAAGAAGCAGCAGCAAGTTTATATGAATGTAGATACTATCACATTAAAAGGCAGCACTTTTCTAAAAACCTACTACTTAAATTTGCAGAGCACTTTCGATGGCCGTTAGTATTCCCTTCCTCAGTATTTGGCAAACTCTGTCTGCACGTCTTGCTTCTCAGCTTTACTCTCCTGTGTGTCATGGATATTGTTAAATTGTTAAAACTATTAATCTATTACTGCATCAAATATATAATTCACCGTTTGGTATTTATTTGTACCTGTACACGTGTTAGTTTATTGCTGTAACGATTTTTTAATATTTAAAAATTTTCTAATATAACCAACTTTTTATTCGTTTTATGACTTCACAATTGTCTCTATGTGAGAAAACGGTGTGTTCGTTTGATGGCATGCGACGTTATGATGCATTCATGTAGGTAGTGTTGTTTGGGAAAAGCTTTCTTCTGTTCAAAGTATCGATAAATAACTGATCTTCCTGTCTGACCAACGTACGTCTCATTCCGTTTAGGAGATTCTGTCACCGCTTGTATAGAGGAGATCTGATAGGTTATTTCTGGTGATGTATTTTCTTCATGTTGTACGCTGTTTTTATGTTGTGTCTGTTTAGAATTCTTGATACTTTATTTACATTATGGTTCGTGAATATTACAGAAGTCGTATTGTATGGCAAGTATTATGTTATGTTTTTATTCTATTCTTTTCTTTTTTTTAAATTTTGTTCTATTTGATGTATTTTCCTTATGTTATAACCCTCTTGTTTTGATATTTGGTGTATTATTTCTCTTTTGTAGCCTATGTTAAGTTGGTAAGATACACACTGTTAAACTGTGTTTTGTCTCTATGAATGTAGATATATAAGTGTGTGTGTGATAATTAGGCCTACATGCACGAACTAATTAAATGGGTATTTATCTGCAATAAAATAAAAACTAATTCAATTGCAGTTATTAGTTTAATAAATCTGTGAGTGCGCTCCTTCGTAAAAACTATAATCAATTTAGAGTTAATTAAAAAGCTGGTTTTCATCATCTGAATTCGATAAAAAAAACCTAGCGAGCGACACAGAACGCGTATGTAGTTTCTTTTTGTTTTACAGATAAAAACAAAATTATCTCTTAGGTTCTCTCACTTCCACCAGCGCTGCTGCACTCTACCGAACCAATGATAGTTCCAATAAATTACGAATAAACACGATTCACACGACTATTCCACGGGTCCAATTCTCTGTCCGCTATTGTGCAACAGCGTTTGTGTAACGAACGAACACGTGAAAAATCGATCAACGATTAAACAAATACCGCACATCTATTCAGAAACGAACAAAAATAAAATAAATTTTTCTACGCAAGGCTGACATACGTGACACGGCGTTTCCAATTTTAGCGGTAACTGTGTGATACCTTTTGTGAGTTTTTCAATCTCGGTGTTTAACCGAATGCTTTATGCCGCTGCCTAACCTCGATTCCATTTGTGACCCGTCACTACATACCGAACTTTAACATCCCTCTGGTGTTAATAAATTATTCAAATAATAAAATTCGGTAATAGAGTTTTGAATTCACCGCATATAAACTTCGTGTTTTACAAACAGTAACAGACGAAACCCAAAACTTAGGCCTATGTTTTGAGCGTTCGGTTGTGTATTCAAGACCGCTAATTTGTGGTAGAATATTCGTCGCCATGTTAATTGAATGCCCAGTATATCAGTTTACACATTACTGTAACTAGTAATATCATTTAATTCTAGTTTAATTCAATTATCTTTATTAACACGAGCTCAAACTGTTTTAAAACAAATGTGTTCCATTTATGTTTCGAAACCATGTGTCAGTCAGCACTGTAAATACCGTAGTCAGTTATGCTGTGTGCGGAGAGGGGAGGAGACGAGAAAAGAGGCCGTTTTCAAATTAAAATGACGGGACCATACATAAAACAATTAATGCACACACACGCGCGCGCGCACACACACACACTCACGATTCAGTACTACAAAATCAGTGACACCTATACTAGTGTTACCATATGACCTAGGTGAAAAAAGAGGACAATCTGAATATTTAACAGCATGATCGTAACTTTACGGGTACAAAAACATTTGACAATAAAAACATTATACATTATGGATAAGTTGATTAAGTTAAGCATTTTTACAGAGTTTATATAATGTACAATTTATTTTTTGTGATATAACATGAAAATGTTTACAAACAAAACTTAAAACTATTAGAAGCGGGAACTTACACAGGAAAAGAATATTTGTATATTTATTTTTAATCATAGCAATAATTAAATTAATACTAATCAGTTTGAATCAGATTCACAGTCTAAATGTTCAATTGTGTCTTTGTGGTACAATTGGTATTTATCAGATGAACCAATTCCCATCAAAACCTTTTTATTTTCTAATAAATAATCATAGAACTGAACACATGAATGACTTTTAAAGTTGTACTGTACACAAATTATACATTTAACATTTTCTACCATTAACCTATTTCTCTCTTTGGTCCACTGTGAGCTGATTAGAGAAAATACCCGTTCTGTAATAGAGTTGTTACTCGGAATGGAATAAAAATAGGAAAGCAACATATGACGCCAATGGTAGATTTTTGAGCAGCACCACTGGGAGCGCTCTTGCGCGTAAAACATTTTTCAGTTTTACGAAAAAAGAGAACATTTCCCTGTTTTTTAAAAAATCCTCCCGGACAGCTTTTTAACACTAAAAAATAGGACGTGTCCGAGAAAAAGAGGACGTATGGTAATTCTACCTATACACGTTAATAACGTCCTTGTCTATTAATAAATACAAAGCTGACAGTAGGCCAAGAACGTATGTATGCGATACACCACAGGTTTCCGATTTTCTATCTGCACCTATCATTAAGTTTATTACTTAATTTTAATTTTAATTAAAATAACTTTCGTGTTTTTACTAGCCAAAAGCGAAAAGAAAAGTTGAAATTGCGGAAACCTCCGCGAAAAAGTTGTCTGCTACTATTTTAATGTCAACCACCATTACTAATACTATCCCTGTTGGTAGTGATGCTGCTGCTGCTGCTGCTGCTGCTGATGTGATGATGATAAGATGATGGTGATGGTGATGGTGATGGTGATGATGATGATGATGATGATGATGATGATGGTGATGATGGTGGTGGTGGTGGTGGTGATGGTGATGGTGATGATGATGAGGAGGAGAAGGAGGAGGAGGGGGAGGGGGAGGAGAAGGAGGAGGGGAGGAGGGGGAGGGGGAGGGGGGAGGAGGAGGAGGAGGAGGAGGAGGAGGAGGAGGAGGAGGAGGAGGAGGAGGAGGAGGAGGAGGACGAGGAGGAGGACGACGACGCGACGACGACGACGATGATGATTATGATTATTACAATATTATATTATAATATTGATTATAATATTAATAATATTAATGATTAATTATTGTAATATTTTTTTAAAAAATGCATTAAGACACGAGTGTGAGACCCTCATCTCAAGTGGATTACCCACTATAACCCCTCTTCCGGCGATCGAGCACTAGCATGAGACCGTTTATCGCACTACTTCAAGACGGTCTAAGTCTCCCTTTCTCGCTCTAAGGATGTCTTCTGCGTAACGCGCCAAGCGATTCCAGACGTCCTCCTCTCTTTGGCTCCGATAATTTTATCTGGAGTCATCAGACATTCCGATATGCGCAACCAGGGACGCTCTTCTCGTGGTCCACCTATCACAGTTGAAAAACGTGTGCGCCACATCATCCTCTATACCCTGGAAATACAGCCAGTCTGTAGACAACGCCCCACCCATCTCACGGACGTAAGATCGGAAATACCCATGACCGCCCAGAAGCAGCTACAGGAGAAACCGATCCCCTCGTGCTTTCTCTCGTGTTTGATCAGTGCCGCGGTCCAGCATCACTCGTCTCCTCGTCCCAAGTTCTCAAGGGTGCGGAGCCCCTCTTGGTAGTTTCTCATCCTCTTCCCGACCTCGGCTTTCCTCATGTGCACACCTCTCCACTCCTTGGAAAGAAAACTCCAGTTGGTTTTAACGCCATAACAGTTGGTTCGGTGACGGTGCGGTAAGCAAAGGCTATCCTCAAAACTCTTCTGCACTGTGCCAGTCACTTTCGGTATATCTTATTGGTCAGGGCAGCAGCTCACACTTTTGCGCCCTACAAGAGAAATGACTAGACTGCTGTCATCAGCAGTCAACGCTTACAAGGTCTGGGCCCACAGTAATAATAATAATAATAATAATAATATCAGTCGTGCTAGGCCTATTGTTCTTCTGCCCTAGAGCTAACATCTGGCTTGTTTTTCTCCTACATTACGTTGTCCAAGTCGATCTTCTTAGCCCGAAGAATCTCTCCTGTAAAGCGTGCCATACAATTTCAGGTGATCTCCCTTCAAAGCACGCTTCGACGGTGTTACCAGGGAAAATCTCCTGTTTAATATCCTGTAGCAAAGAACTCCTGTGTTGCTTCCATCTGTGGCAGACGAAGAAGGTATGGCTGATATCCTTCGCGGCCCGCGGGTAGTACAGGAAATCTTATGATTCCGGCCTTTGCAACATTCTTCAGATAAGATCAAAAACTGATCTGAAAAACTTACCCTGCCCAGTCAGAAACTAGGTGAGGAACAGCCGATCTCCTCTCGGCGACGGCTGCACCTGCTCGATGAGCCTATTCGTCCAGCGACCTCGCTCTTCTTGCTATCAAGATCTGTGCCAGCTCTCCATCATCTGGCTTCGTGCTTCTTCACCGGCTGCCTCCTTCTTCCGTGGAAGAAGAACTTACGCTCTTTGACGAGAACGCCAATCGGCATCACTCCGGCGCGAGTAATACAGCCGGCTCGGAAATCACGTGGTAGCCGGACGCTACCTGAAGAGTACATCGTCTTTGGACATGGGCTAGTTTCTTCCTGTAGATCTTAACAACAATGATAGTAGACGTAATGATCATAGGAGAAAAAATATTCACTTTCTACCTACGCTGGACGTTGTTGGTAACAATATGCAAGGGTACCCTCCTATAACCATCAGAAAAATATTTTTTAAATCCGTATTTTTTTTCGAGTGGCAACAGGTTGTGTTTCTATATGTCTTAACAAAACGTCCACTTCAGTAATTAAACACGCGATAAACTAACACCTTTTTCCTTGTTTACCCTTTTCTTTCCTCTGTGTGTGTGCGTTACCTCGACTCGTGTCTCGTGTTGCAGAATACAGTATACATTAAACGAACAGTCTGTGTTTACAGAAAGCGTTATTCAGAGAGATGCGACGCGTTCCACAAACAATATGACACGTTGTTCACGTCAAGCGTTGTTACAGTTAACAATAAATAAGCGTTACTATAGAGTACGATATGTTCAGTGACGCATTACGTTGGGCGCTTCGACCAACAAAATAATAACTGTGAATTTCGCCTGTATTTGGGAAAAACGTGTTTGTAACTGCTTACCACGATGAATGGAATGACGCCAGTCGCTGATAAGGCAGCGCTGCACCAGCTTGGTCCGTACACAATACCTTTTAAGGTATTCCTTACAGCACGCTGTTTATCATCGTTACGCCAGATAAGACCCGGATTATCGACACGACACCATAAATATAATTACCAATTAGGCGACTATCGTGCAACCCATGCTGTGTTAAAATTTGATTTATTAATGTAAATGGCAAAAGCGTTATCAACTTATTTGCGTTCGCACATTCAGTACACGAATACGGCCCTTAAAGCGCTCTAATATTGCATCTGTGGCACGGGAGAGAGAGAGAGAGAGAGAGAGAGAGAGAGAGAGAGAGAGAGAGAGAGAGAGAGACAGACAGACAGACAGACAGACAGACAGACAGACGAAGACAAAAAAATTATATCTAAAAATAGTATTCATCTGCTTGACGTAAACTACTAGCCTAGCCACACTATCCTCTCGTTTCTCTTCTTCTTCTTCTTCTTCTTCTTCTTCTTCTTCTTCTTATTCTTCTTCTTCTTCTTCTTCTTCTTCTGGCATCACAACGCAGTTGTGTTTTAGCCTGCTCAGTGATTTTCTTCCGTTTCATTCTCTAACCGCACAACCTTCTCCAGCGACCTCACATTCATATTTCTAAGATCATCCTTTACGCCATCTATCTATATTTTCCTATGTCTTCGCCTACTGGTTTACAATCTACGATTCTTTGAATTGTTCTTGTATCATCCATTCGTCTTGCAGCTATTCTAATCTTCTAGTCTTGATGAACCGAACTATTTCAGCACCATGTATTAACTGATCCAGTTCATAATTCGTTTGTATCTTCCAGGACCCATCTTCAGGTTGCCATCTTTCGCAAGAGTTTACGCTTAAATATAACAAGTCGTTATTTATTTGCAGAAGTTACTGTTCAGACTTTCCATCCATATGTACAGATTAAGTAGTAAGCCAATTCGGGGATCAGGGAAGACAGTGCAAGAAGTGGGGTGTGAGGTGATCAATCAAGACACACCAACCACGCAGCTGTTCTGAGCACAAAATGATTGCTCGGAAAACAACGCGTCAAAACTAAGCATGCGCAAAGAGATCTTTTGACACTGCGCAGACAGACACCCGTTTGATGTCTAATTATTGTAGATGTAACAATTACATTGTGTAACAATTGGTCGAATGAGGCTTCTATGTATTGTTAGCTTTAGTAGGCCTATCCTGGATTTGAGCAAATTCTCATGGGAGTAATAACTAGGGATGAGCATTGCCAGAAAACCATCTATGTTTAACATCGATGTTAACATCGTGAAGAGTACATCGATGTTAAAAAACATCGGTATGAAAACATCGATGTTTTTATGCCAATGTTACAATTCAAATAAAAATCTATGCTTTTTACATGTTTTTAATAGTACAAATAATTGGGGATGAATAATAAATAAATATAATTAAAGAGAAGAATAATATACCCCGATACTTTACTCACTTACCTTATCAGAAGATTCTGAAAAACCAAAAGCCCTTGGGTCACCACCACATTTTGACAGGCGGAATGTTGAAACCTCAACACTGTACCCGAGAAAACAATTTAAATACATCTAACTTCCCCGTATCAGAATTTCCAGGGCCGTTGGCGAACTCGTTGAGAACAGGTTAGGTAAAGGCGAGGTGACGTTAAAATAATTTAACTCACATTCATAATTAACTAAATCTGTTCATTATTATTTATTATTATAATGATTATAAAGTGTTTTGAGCAAACATACATAAAACCACCTCGTTTAACAAAAACAGAAACTTCTTTAGATCTATGTCAGGTTTGTTTACTCCTAGTGAAATTTTAAATTAGTATTCCCAAAGAGAGATAGGCCTATAAATTCTCTTATTTTCTTTTAAACAGTAAAAGCTTAATAAAATCACAGTGTAAAGTAACACTGTTAATACTTTTAGTTTCAATTTATTTATTATAAAAAATTATACAGGTATATGTATAATAAGTATATAATAAGAGGTATTCGTAATTCGTACTTGTTATATTTTTGGAACGGTTACGTTGGTACCTGTAACTTTCGAATACTAGTTTAGCCCACCTCTATAAAGAACAGAATATGAGATAGCGTAATACAAATAGGGTACATGGATAGAAGTGTAATTCATTTTTAAAATACCTGTAACGTTGCAATATATCTTTTGGGTGGAATAATTAACGGGTAGAGAATTATGAACGATGCCGTTGATATTAAAAATTCAAATGTAAACTATTTAAATTATGTTCTAACACTATCACTATTAAAATAGAAAAGCGCTATACCCAGTATGAAAAATAATTAGAAAATCTAAAACTAAATCTGAATGAAAACCAAATACGACTAACGTAAAGAGTAAACCGTTATTTCGTACGTATGTAAGGTAAAGCTAACTTTGAAACTGTTGAAACCTATGTAACGGTCTCCTATAAAATGGTTTTGTTTAGTTTTACCATATTATTACGTCACTACGCTACTACGTAGCTCATATACATGGTACTTATCGTTTACCTAGGTTAGGGAGCAAACTACATAGTCATTAATATATAAAATAAAAATTTGTTGATTTAAAATAAACTAAATTTAACAATCAACTTAAAAAAAGTCTTCATTACAAATTAAAAAAAGTGTTCAAAGGAAAACATCGAAACGAAACCATCGATAGTATGAAAACATCGCAACTGAACCATCGATGGTAAAAACATCGAACATCGAACGTTAACCATCGATGTTTTTGGAACATCGGACATCGATGCTCATCCCTAGTAATAACACCTATTTCCATTTAGAATACGGGACATTATTTCATTACTACAAGAGTTAGTCTGGGTAATATGTGATCCTAAGTAACAAAACTGTTGGACAGTTCAAATGTACAGTTAGGTTAGTACCGTTTGTCACGTTTCTTCCAACTTCCATATGATTATTTTACCCTCATTTATTTTCACCTCTTTTTGACTCTAACTTTTTCGATGGTTTCTTCAAAGATTAAAAAATCACTCCATTTCCTCTCAAATCGTTCCACATTTCCTTCAACCTACAGTACTTGCAGTAGCCCTTCACTGCATCATGCCCCATATTTGGAATGGTTTCTGTCTGTATTACTAATTTTTTTTTTAATGAATTGTTGCAATTCACGGATTTCCACCTGTGGAACAGTTGTGTGTATGAAATTGTTGTATACCTGATTGTATAAGTGACAATAGAGCGTAGTACATAACAATAACATTACATAACAACAATAATATAACTAGTTTTTAAATTGAAATTAGATATTCATACAGTGTACGGACTGTTGACTCTTTATACAGACGTCTACAAAGACGTGTACATGTGTATAAAACATGGTGATCATACGTCATAATTGAGTCTCCGATGACACGTAGGCCTAATGACCTACTGCCAAACGTAACATACACCATTAATATTTTAACATTTGCATATGGAGTAATTATTTTTCTAAAATGTATGCTGGACGTATGATGTTCCCATAATTATTAAATAATAAATTGATATTGTGTGTGTGTGTGTGTGTGTGTGTGTGTGTGTGTGTGTGTGTGTGTGTGTGTGTGTGTGTGTGTGTGTGTGTGTGTGTGTGTGTGTGTGTGTGTGTGTGAACATAGAGAGAACAAATTTATCACGCGCGTTGAGAGTAAAGCACTCGGCGCTGGGTTGTAGCGTAGACAGGAGTCGTGATATTACGGAGCGCCCTCGCTAGACGTCTCTGCTAATTAAATATAAACAGTCTAACATAAAAACGCATACCTGATGTTAAGGTACTGTATAGACTACGTCTACAACGCGTGAATTTAATTTACAGCGCCTAATTAATTGTACGCAGGCTGTTTGAAACGAATCAATATCCTGCGGACAACCTTTGTAATTCGTACCTGCTGAAATATTCGACGTACGCGTACTTAACCGTTTATGTATCCACAACAAAACTTTTATGAACAATTTAAAATGAATTTACTATGGAATTTATGAGTTAAGAGCTACGATCCAATACGAGTATAAATTATAATTAATAACAGAACAATTGAGCAAATTAATAAATTTACATACTTGGGATGTTAGACCACGTACACTTGCAGTAATAAACTCCAAAGGTTTCATTACTTATGGGATCAATAAGAAGATATTTAAAGAGAACCAGTTCCATGACGCAGTTGAAACGCCATAAGATAATGGTTGTTAAAATCCTCATCTGTGGTTATGAACGTCAATAAAATAACAGCAAAATAAATAAAGGGCGCCCAAGTGAGATTTTGGAGAGCTGTCGTCGAATATGCCTTAGCGGGTAGAAGGAATAGGCCCTATATTAATAGTAGACCTAGTAATATATTTATTTGGGAAAAATTGGAAATACAGTGGAACACGCGAATAACGAGCTCGCTTGTAACGAGAACTCGGATGTAACGAGCAAAAGTACAAGATTTGTTTGGTTTTGTATCTTGGTAATGATAATTAAACTCACTTTTAACGAGTAGAAACGCATTAGAACTTGGTTATAACGACTGTTTTATCGCAGGCTTGTCCATGAGTTAAGGTCTAAAAAGTTCGTTACAATACAGCATTTTAAACATTCGTTTAAAATAATTAACGTAATTTAGTGAAACTAACAATGTAAGTGATGAATTCGTGAATATTTAAATAAATTATAAACCTGTTTGGATATCTAAAGATACAAAATTACGAAACAATAAAAAACATATGACTTTTTAAGGTTAATTAAGTTCTGTGTGCGAAATATAATTTTGACTATTCCATTTAGACGAAGAACAAAAAGACAAATAAATTAGAGTGAATTTTCTTGTAATTTAAAAATAAATATTGTACATGTGACGTGGAAAGTTTTTCGGTTTTCGCCGGCTGATATTTGGTAATTTTTTCCTACACAGTTACTTTTACTGTAGGCCTATTTCGCGAATGCACTATACGCCATTGGCCAAACATTCACCAAAGAATGTTAGCGTAAAAAAAATGTTTAAAGTCTAAATTTCACTTTTAACCGTAAAATGTGAAACATATGAAAATCATATTATGCAAAGCTGCAAAGCCTCTTCTATAGTAGATTTTTTTTGTTGTGTGTTCGATAATCACGGTATAAAAATTAAGGCTTGAGAGTCGACAATTCGGATGTAGCGAGCACCCGGTTTTAACGAGGGCATTTGCCCGGTCCCTTGAATCTCGTTATAACCAAGTTCCACTGTATTTCATTTAAAGTAGAAGATACAAAAGGCATAGAAGTAGGTAAAATGGAGTGACCGCATTTATCGTATTACTGATTCTCACGTTGTTCCAAAGTCCGTTAAGAATTATAATCCATAGCGTGGCAATGGCCGGGTGGGCCGTACAAGGGAAAGATTGGAGTCTCCACTCTACTGAAGAAACTATCTTATCACACTTTTAGTAAGCCAGCATCCTGGAGAATAAGAAAATATACCCACTATTTCGAAATTAAAAATTTTAACGTTATAGTATTTGCCAATGGTTTTCGGCATTTTTCATTACTTTGTGAGGAGTCTGGATTTGAAACTTAGCTATTTCTCCTCCAATGAAACCGTTACAGGGCAGTTTCAATATTCTAATTATTTGTACAGAACCACGTACAAAACAGTCCATTTAGTTTAGTATCTTCCATAGTAAATAGATTATAAAATCAATTCTTAAATCTATTTAATAAGCCTAAAATATAATAATAATATTTTAACATTTGATTCCCATATAATTTCAAAACGACAATGTTTAATTCACAAAGAATAAAATGTGTAAGTTTTAAGTAATTGTTTACAATGAAATTGTAACAATTTTAATGAAAATTTTATACGGATTTCGTTACATACATTTTTTTTACCCATCTGTAAGAATAGGCCTAACCCTCAACCTAATGCTCATGTATGCGTAGGCCTATAAGAAAATATTTAATTATACATGATGCTAATTTAAATATATAAACTTATATTGCGTTTAGAATGGAGTAAGCGAAATGTCACGAGTTTCTTAAACAGACCTACTTGAGTTAATTAACAGTTTTAAATAACGATCTGATATAAAACCGGTCACTTGATGCAAAATACACGATGCAAGCGGTATTTATGTCAGTTCGCTCTTGAGTGTCGCAGAACACAAACGTGCAGTAAAAAGATGTATTAAATAAAGTCGTTTCGTAGGCCTACTTGCGCAAAATGTTTTCAGTTTTTTGTGTATAGTAAATTTTACACACAGTTTTGAATATAACTTTAATCTACTTTATTTTTCAGTAAAAATTAAATCTACACTGCAGTGTACGTAATTGTAAAATTTTTATCTAACTACATTTCATCCGTTGTTAATTTAGTCGAGATAAAAATAATGCCATACGTTGACTGTGTATTTCAGTCACTTATCGCTTGTAAATTTCAACTGAGTTTACAAAAAAAGTGAAAAGATTAAATTTAAAATAGGTATAGTAATAAATGACTTAATACAGTAGTCTAAAGACCGCCGATCCGGCCGCGTCAACTCGGCCAATGCTGCGTGCAGTTTTTAAATGGATCGTTAAAATACTTCAGATATTATAACATTTTACTAAATAACTACACAAAAAATAAGTTCAGTAAAATGGTGTAATATTTTGTACAAGTTTAAAACATTTACGTGGTTAATGTGCTTGTTCGTCTGGCTGCCTTGAATGAATCACGCTTTTCACTCGCATCAACCTAAAGCGAAGATTCTTGTTCCCCCCGTGCGCTCAGCAAGAGCAATGCTTTCAGTGTTTAGATCGACCTGTATCTGAGAACAAACGTTTTCAAAAACGAACTTTGTAAAATCAAGGTACGAGGTTAACTTGTCAGACGAACACTTAAAATTCATTTTAGTGATAAGAGCATCAAAATTTGACCCAAAGTGGACAGACATTATATGTCGGAAGCAACTCCACACATCCCATACATACATAAGAAAGCCAAAAAATAATACATAAGAAATATCTTTGAATGTCATTTTTTCCTTATTTTTTTATATACATTGTTTTGAATAAATGAATTTTGTTTTCTTTGGATACGTCTGCTTAATTTTTATTTAAATACCTATTTTATTGACTTGATTATTTCGTAAACTTAAAAAAAATAAGTTTACAATTTATGTGTGT
This sequence comes from Magicicada septendecula, assembly GCA_034769895.1. Taxonomy (NCBI): domain Eukaryota; kingdom Metazoa; phylum Arthropoda; class Insecta; order Hemiptera; family Cicadidae; genus Magicicada; species Magicicada septendecula. The sequence continues at coordinate 148,510,013 of CM068372.1, forward strand.
GTGTGTGTGTGTGTGTGTGTGTGTGTGTGTGTGTGTGTGTGTGTGTGTGTGTGTGTGTTGTTGGCTCGCCTGACTTCCAAGATTTTTCAATTCTGCCCTCAAGTGAGAATGTTTGGAGACCCCTGGTATAGACTATAGACTAACTGTAAAAAAATACACTAAAATTGAATCGTACATTTGTTACCATAAACAAAGATGCAGAATCCTTCCGATTGAACCGCACACAAGTGTAAAAAGTGTTGATTTAACGCTACATACGCAAAAATACGAGGAGCCGTTCGTGACTTCGGGCAGCAAAAGCTACAAACAAAAGTAGTGAGAAGCTCCGATTATCACAGATCTACACAATCATATTACCAAAACTACATATTAGTATTTATTCAAATTCACATATAGACACATAGAGGTGGTAGACCTAATATCACTTAGATATTATAGCACACACAAAAATAAAATAAACACGGTTTTAATCATAAAGTAATTTAATACGCAAAAATAAAATATCGTGCTGAGAAAGTTTATACTGTATTTAAGTTATATGAAGTGATTTGCTGATGCAGAGATTTCACCACGACTTTGAGAATATTATGTAACTAAGGGATTTCGTATGAATATTAGGCCTACTTATGAATATTAGCCTTATTCAGGGGGATGGTGAACCCTTTCGGTTTAAGGCCACTCGGCTATTTCAGCCATTCGGCCACCCATCCTTCTGTTAATTCATGGAAAAGACGTAGGTCTTCATCATGTTCGTCAACAATTCTGAAGGGATGTAATTTTTACCGTTGTTCTTTACGTAGGATTTACTTTGTAAGTAGGCTATTTTTTAATTCGGCAACGTTTTAAACTGCCAGCTGATGTCTTCGAACTGTCGACAACGTCTTGCAAAACAATAAGACGGCTCAGCGGATAAACTGTATGTAAATATATAGGTCTTAGAGATAAACCAAACACACGCACGCGCGGGCGCCACACACACACACACACACAGGTTATAGGCTATTACTAGTATGCTCCCTCAGATGCACAACTCGCTCTGTGATTTGAACAAAGTAGGCCTACATTTATTATTACATAAATTATATTTAAATTATATTTTTAATGTAAATTAGGCCTATACTACGTTATGGATATTATTTCGATATTACAGTAAAGCTTCATTTATACGTTTTTCAGGGGACTTTGAAGGAAAAACGTATAAGTGTAATAGAACACAAATAGTATAATAAATGATATAGTATTAAATAGAAATAACGTATAATTTACAATTTGGAATAATACAGTAGGTATTTATACAACTTAACGTATACATAGAGAAAAAACACAGATATAATTAATCATTTCCCAAAAAGTCCGTTATCTTCCCTTGTTTTTTCTTTTCCGCGGCTATAAAATAAACTGTGCCCTCAAATCTTGACAACTGCGTCATAATTTCGTCGGATATATTACGGCGGGTTACAAAGCATTTAACTGTCTCCAGGGCATTAACTATATCACTAAAACACACGGGAGTCTGTGTTGCTTCTTCATCATCATCATCATCATCTTCTTCTTCGTTCATTTCCTGCTTAATGCCATCAGCAATCTCAGATATAGTCATGGCTTCCGCGGTAACAACACTTTCGTCAATGTGGACATAGTCGTCAAACGACGCATGAACTTCCATTTTGCCCCATTCCACATCATCAACGGGAACACCACAGCTATCTTCATTACTACAAGTTTCGCTATTCCCGAATCCGGCTTTGTGAAAGCAGTTGCGGACAGTGAGTTGCGATACTCTGTGCCATGCAGCTGCGATGTAATGCATTGCCTGTTAGAAGAGAGCAAACTTACGAATTTGTGCGAAAATGGTATTTTAATAGATCTATACTGTAATTTTATTAGATAGGCCTACGCCTATAAGTAATTTTACATGAGGTTTATCGCATTGGCTATACCTGGTACACACAGAAATCAATTGTAAGATTGAGAGTAATGCCAGAAAATCACAGTAGAAAGTACAGCCAGAAAGAATGGGGGGATAAAAAAGAATCCTATACGCCTCCCCTAGTGTAAAAACTTTTATTATTTCTGAACAAACGGATACTTTTTTCATTCCAATCTTTTCATTGTTTATGAAACAATACGTTTTTGAAATACCGGCAAAACATCGCATAGAATCGTATGGTACATTATTGCTTTTACTAGTTAGAAGTTATAAAAATCACAAAGAAATTATACCTGCAAAATGTGAATTTTCATTTCATCCTTCTTTCCAGCGTCTACACAGTGGATGGCATGCTGTACCAGCATCTTGCGATAATACAGTTTAAAATTGCGGATTATCCTCAGGTCCAGCGGTTACAGTTCGCTTGTGCAATTTGCGGGGAAACATTTCACTCTCACGTTCTTTACGTACGATGTAGGCCTATCAGGAGGATGTGCCGTGCATCTGTCCATAATCAGAAGACTTTTTCGACCTTTTGCGCTCATTTTTGCATCGACGCCTCGCAGCCAGTCTTCAAACATTTTTGTAGTGATCCACGACTTATTGTTGTTAGCGTATATCGTAGGGAGCGTTGCAACATTTTTAAAACACCGCGGCCTCGCAAAGCCTCGCGGTTTCCCGACAGTTAAGGGAACCAGTTTTTCACTTCCGTCACTGTTTGCGCACAGCAACATTGTTACACGTTGTTTACTCCGCTTACCACCATGAAAGCTGTCATCTTTGAATGCCATTGTGCGGTCAGGAAGCAAATTAAAAAAAAAAAAAAGGCCTGTTTCATCGGCATTGAACACGTCTGTGGGATCAAACTGAGATGTTAGTTCCCTCAAACGGGGTTCTTTCCACTCACGCACTGTATTAACGTCTACTCTCACCGCACACGCTTTTGTTGCCGATGCCATGCCGTACCTTAAATTTATGTAGCCACCCGGTCGACGCATGAAAATCTTCAACACCGAACCTGGCTGCCAGTCCATTTGCTTTTTCGCAAAGGACTGGCCCGCTGATAGGAATTCCTTCCGCTCTGTCCTGCTGGAACCACTGTAACAGACAGTCTTCCAAGAGTTCGTATTTTCCGCCTTGAATATGTGTTCGCTTATTACTTGAAATACCAAACACATGAGCACTTTCTTCAATTTCGGTTGCTTTAGCCACGACTGAATTTAACGTCGACGGAGCAATCCCTAATTCCTTGGCGATGTCTACTCGCTTCTTATTCCCGCTTTCCTTCACTACTTTCAAAATGTTTAATTTCTCAGCGATCGTAACGCACTTCCTCTTCCTTCCACTCATTTTCCACTTACGATGTTACCTATAATAGAAACAGTAACGAACTGATGGCGACAAAACGATGGAGCTTTACGAGCATTGAACAAATATCGTACGTTTCTAGGAATTAAAGCTTGCTCAAAGGGTACTCGTCAACTTCATATCAGCCTATTGGCACTAATTGACGATTCCCTAGGAATGTACAGTCTGTTCAAAATATTTACATTCCGACATTCACATGATATGCTTTTTGTGATGTACACAATGTAAATAAGGAAAAAATATTTAAACGTATAAATGAATTTTCGTATCTCCAGGGACTTAAAAATTTGATCGTATAAGTGTAAAAAACGAATAAACGAAAAACGTATAACCGAAATAAAATAACACGGAAAGTATAGGAATTTTGCCGGGACCTAAGAGAAAAAACGAGTAAGTATGAAAAACGTATAAGTGAGAAACGTAGTCTATAAAAGACGTTTTACTGTATAGGCCTATAATACTAGCTGTTACCCGCGGATTCGCACGCGAATATTTGGCTTTTAATAAGTATTTTAATATAATTTTTATTGTCTATATCTAAGTTATATGGCATTCTGTCAGCTCGTATAACAATTTTGTACTCATTAGTCAAATTCTCTCCCAAAGCTGTTTTCAACACTTGTACTATTTTAACTTGTACTAAATTATTATGTTGGTGCAACAGCCTTTGTAAATTTAAAAGTACCCATTTGTAAAGCCTTTGGAGATATTTATAAAGTACCTGTTAAACCAAAAACGCTAAATTCTTTATTTTAAGTGTTACTGTGTTAGAAGCAGTATAGGCTATAACACATTAAACGTTATGTTTTCCTCAACCATGGCTTTTATTTATTTCAGCAGTAAACTAAAAACCAAAAACCGTTTTCACCTAACCTCACAAATGAAAACAACATGTATTTTCGATTTGCATTAAGTAATAGGAAAATTTACAATTAGTATAGGCTACTTCTTCATTTTCACATCGTAATATATCGATACAATCGCATATTAAAAACATTAAAAACTGCTGGAACGGATAAAGGTACAGTTCCGATGCCGCTAAATATCATTTGATTATTTACTTGTTATTATGTTAATTAATTCTGGTCTCCATGGTGTTGTTGGCATCTTTATAGGCGTCAACGAAAAGGCATAATTAAAAGGGCCTAAATCGTGCGAACGGGTCAAAATAGGCTATCAAATTCTAAGTTAGACAGTGTTTTTTGCCTTGCGCGATTTTATCATATTTTTCACCCACTGTTTCGACCTTGATGTCCAAACAGTTTGAATCTTTCGAAAATGAACTCTAATATAATCAAACTGTGGTTAAAATGCCCTTCAATTTGATACCCACATGGACTTTTGTGATGTTTCAAAATGTTGGCCCATTCAAATTTTTTCCTCCCGCCCCCTATTCAAAAACAATATGGTTATGTACAATGAAAGTATGGATATGTATGCCAAGTTTTACGAAAATCGGTTACTGCGTTCATTAGGTTATCGTAAGACGTAGGCTACCCCAATAGTATGACAGACAGGCAAATGCGAAACGGTCGAGCTGAAGCTGAGAACTCGTTTCGTTCGTTCAGTTATTCACAAGTACGCCTACATCAGACCTCATCTGCAGGTATAGGCTACCTATATTAAATGATTTGCTTTGCAGAAGTAATCTGCATCGTCAGAAGCTGTATGATACCGTATAACTGATGATTGATATGAATTAGTGAATCTGTGTGTGTGTGTGTGTGTGTGTGTGTGTGTGTGTGTGTGTGTGGGCGTGCGCGCGTGAGCGAGACAGTTTGTTTTACACCAGCAAAATAATTACATTCCTTATATATTATTTTACTTAAATATCCAACATAAACAAAATCTTAATACTCCAAAACATAATTAATAGAATATGACAATTTAAAACATTGATAATCCCTTAATTTATTTGTAAATAATTATCGCTAAAATTTAAATAATAATAATAATTATTATTATTATTATTCTAATTAATTTAATTGTAATCCTCTGATGATACAAATTTTGTCAGTGAAACATGCGTAAGGAAACAGAATAATACACGTTTTTACAAGAAATAAGAAATCTATTATTTTAATCGCTGTTTTTAAAAAGTATTTGACCTAAGTAATAAACGTCTAACAAACGCTTCATCAGAGGACTTTAGTGGTCTTATACAGGATTTAAAATGTTTGTTTTTAAGCAAATCAACAATTTCCTGTAATTGTTTTTATAATTACTGTGCACGCTGTAAATACCGCCGTTAAAACTACAAGCCCTGCCGTATTTTATAGGCCTATAGGCCTATATCGTTAAAACGTTTCGCATAGAGTAACTCGGCTGTATCAGTGACGTAACAGCTAGGTCCGCAATGCGAGGGGCTTGCGAACTAGGGGGGGGGCATAAACATTTCACTTAATTTTTAAGAATAACACTAAAGTAAAACTAAATTCCTCCGTAGGCCTGTGTATTTAGTATCAAAAACAAATACTTTTTTTCACTATTATTTAACCAGAACCTTATGATGTAGGCCTACTTTGAGAGTAGACCTACAGGTACTACATTATTTGGTTAACTGTTCCATAGAGCGGTGATTCCAGTTAAGAATGTACCGAGGCCACCGGCCAGGCCTGCATCGTTATTCGTTATGAGCTACGAAAGCAAAGTAGGAATAAACGGGCCAAAGAACTGGATCGCGTTGTAAATGTTCTGTGACATTGGCAGCTTCAAATTCAGGTTTTAGAGGTCATAAAGAGAAGTTAGGCCAGCCCAATAGCGGAAACGTTTTGGCAATTATCTAACTTTTGAGTAAATGCAATCCATTGCTGCAAGAGGTAATTTAGTGGTCCGAAGAACAGGGAAAAGTATACGAGTCCCGAAGTTCAAAACGAACTCATTTAGCTTTTATTAAAAACAGTTTAAAATATTATTTTAAACAGACTGAATCTGCTGAGTTCTTCTCTGTAATAATGGGTACTACACAAGACATAACAGAAAAGACCAAAGAGCCAAAGAGTGGAATAATCAGATATGTCTCAATTGCTGAAGATAAAGCAGGAAGGCCCGCCGACTTAAAAATAAATGAAATGTTTTTAAGTTTATAGAAATAACCAGTGAAACTGGCCTAGGCTTAGTACAAACAGTTTTGAGGAGAACGTATTGTGTTTAGCCTACGTTAGTAAGTGCCAAAGCTGTGGGTTAGTATTCAACAGCGTACAATGGCATGAATTAAGAACGGCTAGTAGGAGGGCCCGGAAAGATTCCTGCGGAGAGGCCCAGAAAAAAGAGTTACGCCACTGGGCTCTATGTACTCTATGTAAGCCTATATAAGTATCTTATACTCTAGTTGATGGTCTCTTGATTCTGTGGCCTCTGTCCACACAAGGAATAAACGAGAAACGTTGGAGAATCGACTGTCAATAAAACCAGGATCGATCAGAAAAAGACAACTCAAAAGTAGGTCTACCTAGCCACCGCAGATGATAGGAGCAGTTTACTAGGCATATAGGCCTACCGTTTCTAAACACATAGGACTATTTTCTAACAAATATAGACAAGCCTAAGCTTCTGTTGTAGGCTTATTCAATCATAAATTATTCATTTTACTTTTGTGCTATTTTTATTATTTAATAACAAATACAATTCTTTTATAACAAAAATATATTTATTTAAATTACTACAGGGCTTACTTTATTTAAGTTTTTATACTAGGTACTGTCATGATCAGGTATATAAATAAAATAAAAACATATAGGCCTAATTAAATTTTAATACGTTCGTTCATTTTACTAGGAATAGCCTACTGGTGGGGGGGGGGGGTTATATCGACATCGACTGAATTCAATTATAATTAGGCTATTTTTTTTTTTTTATTTATACCTATAGGCTACGTCTGAAAATTACAGTAATATGAAAAAGTCCAAATACAATATAATAAATTTAACAAAATATATTCTGGAAAAAATGTTAATTATTCAATAAAGCCTAGGCCTATGTATGCTATATAGACTATATATAGGCCTATATATACCTACCTATAGCCTACTTATTTTTATTGATTTCAGTTTATTTTGTTTTATATTCATTACAGCTTACTGATTTTTTAACCATTAGAGCATAGGCTACACTGTTATTGGTAAATAAGTTATCAACAACTTTTATATCAAAAAACGAACGCACCACTTGCAAAAATTGTAGGCTTATAGAGCGCGTATTAATCAGTGAAGGCCTGATTTTCCTACTACTGAATTTTATAGCACATGGATAGGTGATATTTAACGTTAGATCTATATTATTTTATGAATATTTCAAAAGAAGACTGGTTCTTTCACCCTCAGACGAAATGTCCCGTACATAATGAATCGTCAAAATGTAATGGTCTCTCGTTTTGACAGTGATTTTCATTACTGATCGTACGCGTAGGCCTACTGGTTACTGGAAAGCAGTAGGCCTATAGTCTTGAAATGCAACGTATGGGGAAAGGAACAGGCCTACATAGCCTATAATTAAGCCTTCTATTAGTAACTAGAACAATTATATTAATTATTATTATAACGGTATTTATTAAAACATAGTTATAACAGGAAAAATCGATTAGTGAACAGGAATATAGGTAGGATCGCCTATAATAACGACAAAAGGCAACATATGCTTAACACATTTGCATGCGTCTCTAACTGAATCTAGCCTACCTACGTTCTGGACTAAGTGTGTAGCCTATAGGCTATGCATTTATTGCAGTGTGGGTTCCAGGGCAGGGAAAATTGTCGTAGAAGGTAACAGTAAGAGAGAGAGAGAGAGAGAGAGAGAGAGAGAGAGAGAGAGAGACGAGAGAGAGAGAGAGAGAGAGAGAGAGGGGAGAGACAGACAGACAGGCAGACAGTATATTTCTTTCATGTATTCCAACAACTTGTTTTCTTGCATTAATAAAATTATAACTAATAAAAGTGTAGGCCTACGCTATAAATCCATAGGCTATTCTTCATTACCACAAGAACACTATTATCCTATGGAATACGTCCATTTTGCTAGAAATAGGGCTACTAGTAGCCATACCTTACATTGGCTCCAATCAATTTTAATCCGACCGTGCTTAGACTTTAGATTTTGTAAATAATTTATGCTCATAAATTTTACTGTGCACAGAAATGTTACTCAGATACTTTACTAACATAATATTAGCCTATATATATAGGCTATATAAATAACCTGCGGATGATGTCAGTGTGCAAACAGACGAAATAGACCTAGGCTATAGGCCTACCGTCGTTCTGTCATTAACGAAAATAATTAAAATAGGTAGTAATAGTCGCTTAAAGTAAAAATATTTTGATTAACTTTCTCGCACTTATGTGAGAGGTAAATAAATGTACTTAAAAAGTAGGCCTACAGCCGAAACGAACGTTAATAGTGAATTCTGATTTTTACAACTGAGTGGCGTCTGACTGGTGTACGCGATTACAGCTTTTCAAAAAAGAAAGCCCAACCCATTTTTATAAAACGATTTATACATTTTTTGTTTACGTAGATTATCGTTTACAAGACAGGAAGAGAAAAAACAGCTGATTAATGATGCTGAACTCTGAGAGGTCGGACAAGGTCCCGGTCTCAACACGGATTATTTAAAACCAGTTTCTTATCAGTAAAAGCTGATTAATCAGTCATCTACACACACATTGTTTTTCTTTCTACCTTGTTTCCTGCAAAAGTTGTTCACTTGGACAATGCGTTGTTTTATTTTCGGCGGTTCTTGTTGAAAGATATTTTTTTGATTGCTTATCTTCGTTTTCCGAAAAAAAAACAACATTGAACTTTGATCTTCTTGTTTTATTAACGTTTCATCTGCAAATTTTTTTAAGTTCTTAAAAGTCGAATTTCGTACTTCTCCTTGTTAGCGGTTATCGTTTTTTTTTTTATTACATCAGCGTTTCTTTGAACTTAAAAAGTCCATTTCAATTTAACAAAAATATAAGCCTACATTGCTTAGCTATATCCCACTATATAATGAAGAAAGTAGGCCTAGTTTTGATAATTTGGCAATATTTTACGCTTACATCCACGTAGGAGCAAAAAACACAGATTTTATTTTCAATTTTTGTTTACTGTAAATGATCCCTCATCACTGATAAATGAAGATCAATAAAGGCTTATATTCGCAACGAGAGCAATCGAACCTTAAGCACAAATAAAACGCGTCGGTTCAGTTTTTTTTTTAAATATTTTTTAGTTTTTCAGCAGTGGAACGATAATTCATTTAACCTCGTTTATACCTTTACACGTGTAATTATGAATTACCTAACTGCAAATATCTTCCTTTACGAAACACTCTTTTATTTGTTTAAAACATGATTCACAATTGATTTATTTTATCGCATTATCCTGTAATTTGTTGATAAACTTTTTTCGTGTTAACTTATTATTAAACACACTGCGAGGGGCACTGGAAGTCTTCTTCAGTAGGTTTTTTAATTATTTCCAAAAATATTCCTGATAAATATATTAATGTGTGACTGCACACATGTATGCTTGAAACATCAGTCTTATGATGTGAAACGGTAAAACGCTTTGATAACTTACAAATGTTACGTAAATTATTCGCGCACACTTTTCAAAATATAAATAAGTAACCGATACGAAATTGTTAGCACGAAAAACACTTTTTTCCTTACCTTGAGTCGACGAAATCTGGTACACACACGTAATCCACACTAACAATGTGCATACGAACGAATATCGAAACATTTTACAACACATAATGTATGAAAACTGCGAGCACAGAATATACACTACACAGCCTCACATAACGCGCTCCCGGCCACTACTGACTCACTCAGCTGGTCGCCGGTTCGTTGTTAAACAAATCCTGAATTGGAAGATATGAGTGGTGGGGAGAAAACCTACAACAATGTGCCAACACGCCAATCAAACGCGCTTCACACCTTCCGTCGCCCCACCTACCCACATTATCTTCAATTATTTCTCAACGCTCCTCTACTGATAACGACACGATACAAGCAAGGAATTTTTGTGGTAACTCCATACCCATATTTATGCGTTTTAAAGAGCAGTTGACTAAAAAATGTATTATTTTTTCTTGTGGTTTACCAAAGGAATACAAATACATGCTTACAAAAATAAAAATTACATATTTTCAAACAAAATACAATCATCAATAACCATAACTACTTAAAAGAAATACTGATATTTCTTCGTTAACTAATCGTTACATTAATCTTGAGCTCTAACCTACGTAACCTAGATTTATAAATTGGTTAATTATTAAATTATCCCGAGTGTACCTTACAGAAACCCTAATATTAATAATACTAATTCGGTGTCTCAGGCAGTGGCGAAGCTAGTAGTTAATGAATGGGTATGCAAAAATCTTACCTTAAATTTTTTTTAAGGAATCACTAAAAGGACGGTGGTTCAAATCAGACGCTGAGGTAGAGTTTGCTGTTAGCGAATGGTTCCGGAAACAGCCGTAAGAATTTTACTAGCAGGGAATCTACAGATTAGTGCAAGAGTGGGACTCATGTCTTAATGTTAATGGAGACTTCTTTTAAAATCGTTGAATAAAAAATGCTTTACAGCTCTAAACATGTTTCTATTAAACAATCCTTGTATAAGTCATACACAATAATACATCTGATTGAACTTCAAGTTTTTAAACTTGATTAGTTTCTATATTATATGTTTAATGTTACAAACAATTCAAAAAACAATCTTGATCATCTGTTAGTTCAGCGGAATAACAGGCACACTTTTAATAACCGCATAAAATAAGCACACTTATAAACAACACAGCGCGCTTTAACTTAACTGTTTGCACCACAGAAGTGAGACATGCCTCAGCGCTCTGTGTACAGCACGGGACAATCCCCCTCTTCCGCACTTCCGATTCGCGCCAACACATTGCTTACATACGATGTATAAAAAAAAAACTCTGAGGCAAGTTCACGTTGCCTCATTCGCTTTATGCCGAATCTCACCTGTCACCATCTAGCGGTCGCTCAGTAAAGCACATTTCGGCTTAATAAATTCGACAGTCACAGTAACAATGTATAATCTTTACGTTACGTAGTTCATACGTATTTATAATTTTTATTCTACAGAATTTTTAGGGTAGGCATTGCCTCAATTGCCTCCATGTAACTTCGCCACTGGTCTCAGGATAGTCTACAAAATTAGGTAATATCGTCGTGTCCTAGGTCACTGGACCTGCCCAATTCACAGCGTTTCAGCGGGCGTCCCACACTACGACGCGCTTAGGTTTATAAGGATGCAACATATTAGATAGGCCTCCGCGACCGACATCCGTTCTGGTCACATGTTCGTCCCAATTCTCCTTATATCTACAGTGGGCTCACATTCAACTCATTCCGTATAGTTGCGTTTTTTCTCGTATCCTGTTTTGTGGGCGCAGGACAACTGTAGGCCTACTCGGATCGGAATGGTAATCCTCTAATACAGTCTACATGTCTAAAAATACACGCCAATTGTACTCGCCTACTCGCCTAGGACAGACAGAAGATGGGACGACTGCACTCGACAATTTAAATAAGTAGTCTACATTTGATAATTAAACATTACATGTCAATATTCTTACTGAGAATATTGAGTACCGACTGAGTAGGGCCTACTGAGTATTAGGGCACCAACACTTTATTGAACTGAGAGTAGGCCTACTGAAGTAAGTAGGCTACTGGGTATTTTTATTGTTCAAAATACAAAACACAGCTGGTACGTAGTGTCCATTTTTAAATAAATTGAGTTAAATGTTTTACAGATTACTGAAATGTCCCGTCCATATAGGCCTACAAAATTTCTGAGTCAGAAAACTTTTTAATTTGTATCACACGAAAAAATTATAGTCTATTACGTTTTCGGCTGGGTCATTAAAGAAATCGGCTTTTTCACACAGTGTAGGCTATCCATTTTTAGTCTTGACACTTTACCTGCATATAAGGGAAATAATTCCACGCATCAGTAAACTACAAATTATTTCAATATTAAACATGTGTAGAAAAAATGCTGTAAGGAAAGTGAAGTTTATTGTACAGACATGCAGGTATCTGTAAAACACAAAATATGCTTGGTCTATTTACACATAGTAGTCTCTATACTTACAAACCTGTTTGTAACTTACAAACATTAGGTTAATGAGCGCGCGCGGGCGCGTGTGTGTTTTATTTATTGCAACGAGGTTTTTTTTATTGGCGACGAGACTTGAAGATAAGTGGAAGGGTGGGGGGGGGGGTAGAAAAGTGTAGGTATGAGTGCAGGTGTAGATAAAGTGTAGGAATAGGCCTATATGAGTACGTTCATTATAACTTTATGTTTTCTATAAGTTATAATGCTCTCTCTCTCTCTCTCTCTCTCTCATAGGTTAGCAGCCCATAGGCTGGTTGGCAGCAGCTCGCCATTCTTCACGCTTCTCTGCTTTTCTTTTCAACTCACAATCTGATGTGCAGTTCATATCGACCATAAGCTGTTTCATGTAGTCTAAACGGGGTCGTCCTCTGTGATTCTTCCCTTCAATTGTTCCTTCTATTATTCTGTTAACCAACCCATTGTGTCGTAGTCTATGCCCTATAAACTTAGCTCTTCTGCCTTTTTTTCATAGAAAGCACTTCTCCTCCTGAGCTCTTCTAAAGGCTTCCTCATTCGTTATCTTCTCCCTCCAGCTTGTCTTGAATATTCTTCTGTAGCACCAGGTCTCAAATGTTTGGAGTCTTTTCTTGTCACTTTCTAAGTTATAATGAAAATATAAAAACTGTAGAACACATTGTTATCAAATAATAAGCTATTATAATTTTAAATTGAGGTAGTAGGCTACTTTTATTGATTCTTTGTACGCCCATTTCGCGAGGAATGCTACTTTAGTCAATGAAAGTTCTCCATACGTTTATGTACTACCTTGTAGAGGCTTTTTTACTTAGGCTATACCAATATATTTTTTCACTTACCCTTCGTCACTAAAAAGCCTGCGTCAGCTAAAGTTGGTCCTGTGTGGTACGTAGGTAGGCCTACTTGTTATTATGACTTTTCAAGTACGGCCTAGCTAGACTATATAGGCCTACTTTTCAATCAACACAACTGCGAGGGTTAGTTGCAAAATTAGGCCTACACGGAGTGATATCTATAGGCTATACCTGTAGCTTAGCAGAAAATCTAAAATTTTTAGCGTGTTGTACGGTTCATATTTCATGTAAACAATTGTTAAATTCCAAATCGATCTGTCGATTTATTCATTGTCCAAAATTTACGAGTCCGTGAAAATACGTTCAGAAAATCAAACATCATGTTGTGATAGAGTTGTTTGTTAATAAAGGTTTGGCGTCAATGGAAATTCACAACGAAATGGTAAAAATCTGTAAGCAGATGTTGCGCCTACAAAGACAAGGCTTTGTGAATGGGCACTCAAGTCTAAACGTGGTCGTACGAGTATTAAATATGATCCCCGGAGTGGACGCCCCAAAAGTGTAACAACTCTGAATGCGGCACACAAATTGCACAGTTTTTCTATAGGCCTACTCCGCCTACCAAGATCTTGAATTGAAATATGACACATACGTTGATTTGAGATAGGCCCTACCTATGATCTCAGCAACGTCATCCACTCTCCAGCACCGTGTTTGGAGATTTTTTGCTCTGGAGTGAAATGATATCTGTATTGATGTTGCTCATGTTTATATTATGTTTGGCAAAATTCGTAACGTAATCACACATACCAGTGGCGTACCAAGGAGTGTCACTGGGGAGGGGGGAGGAGGTTAGAACCGCTCTCCCCCTCATTGAGTAGTCGCCAATGGTGTCATAATCTGCAGACAGTTAGTACTTATCAGTTCGCTGGTCCCCTGCATACAAGTTAAACAGGAGACTATAACTGGTGTAAGGTATCTCCCATCCATCGACACACGTATTACCCCTGTTTGTCATCAACCATCTTCCGGCAAGAAACAAGTCTGGTCTACAACTCCCTCCCCCAATGGACAAATCTTGGACAGTAACCTCCCAAGAGAAAAAAAACGTGGAAAATACACCAAAATAAGAAGCGTCCCTTGGTACGTACAAAGTAACGATTTCCAGATAGACGTAAAAAGCTAAAAGCGTAGTTGTTGAAATGAAGAAGACAACTCAGAAACAGAAAGTGAGACACAGGGTCATCCAAACGTTGAAGCCATCCAGCGAAGATCGAAGTAAGAGAATTTAAGAGAAAGAGACCTAATGAACTGTTGTCAAATTATCAGCTAGCGAGCCACGCAATACAAGAGCTAAATGAATCAAAGTTTAACTAGCAGAGAGGCGTTTAGAAGGACCACAGAATTTAATCAATTAGCAATTTCGGATATGTATAATTTTCCGTTACTTGCAGATGTGAGATTACAGAACGAACACACCGAACCGTCTGAATTCACCCAGGGTGTTAAACGTAAATAGACATAAAATACCCCTTCTCTTCAACTCGACTCTAGAATACGCCATAAGAAAAAAATGTAGGTAAATCGCTCATGAGTACTGTAAACATCAATCAACGCAAACAGCAGCCATCGTAGCCCAATCGAATACAACTGTGAGGGAGACATACAGAGTGTTCCGGGAGGGAAGAAAACTATTTCAGGAGGTGATTCTAGAGCTAAAATATAAACATATAAATTCTGGACTTATAGATTCTAGACATATAAACATAGGTCCGGAAATGCTTTGGTTTATTTTCGAGTTATGCCCTGTTGAAAATTTTGCAATGTTTTTCTTCCGAAGGTAAAGTTATGCAAGACGTAAATTCCGAGAACACAAAAAATTATGTGACAAAACTACTAGTTACATATGCTGGATGACCTGAAATATAGGCCTAACCTATAGGTAGCGTTCAGAGTTCGAGTAGGCGCACTGATATTTTTTCTAGAACATTGCTGAAAAGTGCCAAAAATTGGAGTCGGAAAACATAATTTTTTAGGTTTGGTGTACAATAACTTTGTTAAATTGATAATAAACAAAGAAATATTTAAATGAAATTTGTAGAGAATTCGTTTATGAGAAAACTGCCGTAAATAATGCTAATTAAAAAATCAGAAGTTTGAGAAATTTGACTTTAATTAAAAGTAAAATGAGGTAGAGAATGTTTCAATTATAACTGAAACAAAAATGAAAGTTGTCACCATTAAAGCAAATAAAAACTATATTGAATTATCTTCAACACAATATTTAAACAACACTAACTAAATTAAATGGCGTTACTTTTTAATGAATGTTCATTAATACCACTGTTAAAATCAATACACTTTTAAACTGAATTTGAAGTTCTTATAATGATTGTCTCACATCATCTTTACGTTCCTGTCTGAGGGCGGCAGTAATTAAAATTCGAACGATCAGTTCACACCATGTAGATTTTTATGTGTTAACCTCACTTTTCATCCAACCCCATAAGCGCTATGGACATCAGGCCTGGATATCTTGTGGCCTGGATCGTGGCCAGTTAACAGGATCCCCACGAGCAATTCATTTTCCAGCAAACTATTCATTTATAAAATGCTTCACACGATGAGTAGAATGTGCAGAAGTTCCCACCTTGTTAAAACTACGTGTCCATTTGTAGTGATAGTGAGATTTCTACTAGTAAAGAAATTGGACTTCTTCCAGTAAACAAGATTAAATTTAATGCTCTGAACACAAGCACAATTCAAACAGCTATTCAACTAAGAAAACAACATTGGATCACATTCGGATTAGATGTTAAAGCATTTTAGTCAGTGGTGCTGACATTTTGTTTACAGTAACAAAACTTAAATAAAAATCTTTTGTGATCATAAACTGTTTTTGTAATTTTTTCTTTTGGGATTGTAACGTTTTCTGCCATGTTTTATTTTTATATCAAGTCAAATTTCTCAAACGTGTATTTTCTTTTAACTGGCGTTACTTACATAAATTTTCGTGAAAATAAATTCTATACAAATTTGAGTTTTGAAATTTTTCTTTATTTGTGTTTATCATCAGTTGAACAAAGTTTTCTACTCCAAAACCTAAAAAATTATGTTTTTCGAATCCAAATTTTGGCACTTTCCTTAGAATTTATTAGTAAGCCTAATACAGCTCTGAAACTCACTTTTTTGATTCCCTAAGATAAAAAAAATAAGGAACTATAAATTTTATTCCATACTTTGTGTCCTCAGAATTTTCACCTTTGGATAGTTTACCTTCGGAACCCGACCAAGCCAAAATCTTATGACAGAAGAACGCTGCGTAGAAGCAGTCAGATGTTTCACATGCTCAGGAGCAAGTAGACTATATTAGCAGATGTGAGTGAAGAAGCAGATATTACTTTAAACAACAAAGCGTATTTTAAACTTATTAACACGTATAAATAATGAGCAACTTTCGGATGTTTGGAAGAAGGAACAAACATATTGAAATAAACTGTTCGGCATTCGCTGATGACTTTGCTATACTTTCTGAACATCTGACATCTGCAGTAACACAAGTTAATTTTTTAGAGGACATAGCCAGTAGAACAAGCTTAAGAATTTCTGCAAAAAAACCAAACAAATTTCTCACGAACATTAAAAGAGAGTGTTAGAAAATTTAAGTATCTAGAGAAAATAATTCAAGAGAATGGTTTAGAAAAATCTTCTATAGAAGAAAGGAGTCATTAAACGGAAAGAGCATATGGTATAACTACAGATATTTAGAATAAAAAGTGCATATCTACAAATGCGAGAATAAGGCATTACAGTGCGGTAGTGAGGCCAGAATGCCTATATGCAAGTGAATGTCTAGCATTGAATTATAATTTAGACAAACTAGAAATATTGGAAAGACAAATTATTAGAAAAATATTAGGCCGCGAAAAACTTCAGAAGCTTGCAAATTATGAAGTAATGATGAAATATATCAAAGTATAGAAAATATAACAGAAACAGTGGGAAAAAAGGAAACTAGTATTTTTTAGACATTTATATAGAATGGACGATGATAGGTTATTAAAACAAATCTTCAAATATCTGTGAGGAAAGAAGTCAACATCAAGTTGTATTAAAGAAGTCCAAAAGGATTTATAAAAAAAATAATATAAACGCAGAAGAAGCAATTGAAAGAGAAGTTTTTTGGGCAAAAGTGTTAAAAATGGAAGGAGTCCAGGGTAGGAGAGAGAAAAACGCAGGACTGAAGACAGGAAGGAGAGACATAGTGAAAAAATGAAAGAATATGGAGAAAAAGAAAAGAACAAGGGATAAAGAATTGAAATCGACATGTGATCCTCAGATGGCCGATACAAATAGAAAAAAGGGCGACTTTAAAATCACTTTTAAATGATAATTAACACAGACAAAACTAGCATATAAAACTATTATACAGCCTATCCTATGATAAGGTACTGAAACCTGGACACCAATGCACATTGAAACGTCTGAAATGAAAAATGTAAAAGGGAGCTCCTGCGGCGGATCCTAAGCCCCATATAGCCTAGTGGGAAATGGGAAATGGAAATGAGAAAAGGTAAATGGCCTGGTGGCCTAGAAATGTTAAGTGGAAGATACGAGACAACTAGAATGTTTATTATTGTTTCAATCAGCCAACAGATGAAACTGATGAGCTGACGAAAAATAACTTACATTATCTAACAATGGGCTGTCCATTTCTGAGACCGAAAAATCGATGAATACCCAAAAGAGCTCTCATAGGAAACACGGAGGTGAAAAGACCAAAAGGGAAATATGGGAAGATGTTGCATTTTGCAAATGCAAAAGACATGTTGGGAGTGGGAGGGTGGAGGTCCCCCGGCTATAGAGGGAGGTGAAGATTTAAGAAAGAGGAGGGTTAGACTTCTACTGATGTATTATTTGCTGCCACCTGAAGTGAAGCGGATTTGAGCTGCGTGACACTGAAGCGAACCCACAACAGATTCACAGTGAATGAACTGTGTAGTGTCGAGCACTATCGCCACCCCCGCTACTCTGACGCTTTGGCCAAATGGTATAAAGATGCCTTCGCAAAATAGGGGGATGAGGATGAGGATGAGTTAAGTGGCCCTACTGTGATACTGTAAACTGTAAAATAATTGCTCAGGAGAGAAATCCTTACAAAATAACTAGGCAGTCGTTTGCTCAGTACTAGTGAGACCAGTGTTGCTACTACTGATGATATTTGTGTGTGTGTGTCTTCTAGCTATCTGTCTAGGTGTGTGTCTGTGATGGAGAAATAGTCTTGAATCGTGACCTGGATGTAGCACAATCGTTTGCACATAGTGATAAAAAAAAGACAATCTGTAAATGGTCTCGAATGTCTACAGTGTTTTTTTTGAAGAATATTACCTGGAGTTACTTTTCCGTAAAAAGAAACCAGATATTTATAAAAGGGTTAAATCCAGACAATTATATTAATTAATAAGATGATCTTATTAATTCAATTAGTGTAGCTTTTAAGTATTTTATACCTTACTTTTTATATAATTGTGATAATGGCGTGAGGAATAAAATGGGTAGCCTATAGATTTCAGTGGCGGGTGGTGTTATGGTTGCAGCGTTACGTAACCACCAGTACAGAATAACTAAACTGTAAAATAATATACGAAAACATTAAGCAGTTGAAAGTGTCATCAATTACAACGGAAAACGTGTTAGTTTCTATGCGACAAAGTTCACGTACAATTCAAATGTGGCGCGCAGGCTGCTGGTTGCACGCCGATTGCAACTTTAAGAGTAAATGGCAGGGCTTACTACACAAACATACGGAATGTCGACCGTTACTGTTCATAACGCCCCAATGCTTCATATGTGACTTCGGTGGTTGCAAAGCTATGGATTAGTTGTGTCATGAAATCAGCTGTGCCCTGTTTAGTCTTTACCCGTTACGTAAAACGTTGTTTGAGGTTATAAAATGGAAATATTTTATTATAACTGTGATTGTGACAGGAAAATGTCTGCTGTGTATTAATTAATGTGTCTTGTTATTTTTTTTCTTTGTTTAATGTTGCTATGTGCTTTTTGGAGTTAGTGCCGTTTGCTTCAAACCACGTGTAGTTTGTAAAAAGCGTGATACTGTTTACTATGTGATAACATGGAATCTGGTATAGGTAGACATATCTATAGAAGTGAGGTCATTGCATTATCAAATGCACTCTCTTTTTGGGGAAAACAGTAACTTTCTATTTTGTCTATATGACAACACTATGTATGATGCAGATATGTAGTTTTGTCTACTGTTAAAATGTGTTCTTTGAATCCCCCCTCAATCAAAGCAACTACTGCAACCACCAAAATTTGGAACCACCAGCCACCACTTATTTATTCTAATACATTGGTTTAATAAACAATGCCAAGGAACCACACGATGAAATATTAAAAGACTGTAAATATACCAGTATTGGTCTGTGGTAGTTGTAGCGTGTTGAACAAGCAACAAGAACAGTGGTAAACAGGTTTACAGAAGAGATTCGATTTCTGTAGGGATGAAGCAATGTAGGCTATACGCACGGATGGACTGAGAATGTAGTGACGTAAAGTAGTGATAGTAGTGAACATTTGAATGTCTTTAGCGTGCGCAATAATATGAAAAAATTGGTTTATCATCTTACGCTGGTTGAGTAGTGACAGTTTACATTTTAAAACAAAATAGTGGGCTGCATATAAGATAAACCTGATGGTAGCAGAAGCTCGAAGAAAAGAAAACTATGAGACAGGCAGCACCCAATTCTGCCTGAATCACGAAATGGAATAAAAAGAACTGAGCTAAAATATTTGTTGCTTATAGGCTATAGTCATAAAGTCGTTAGTGTCACCGTGTTTTACGCATTTTAAGATTAGGCCCATTCAACTAACTGCAAATTCAACGATAAAATCAGTTTTGTGGAATATGAAATTTACCGCATTCGGAATAATTTCTTTCCTAATGACTTGATTGTATGAGACTTAACGAGAAGAGACAAAGTGTGAGAGAGAGAGAGAGAGAGAGAGAGAGAGAGAGAGAGAGAGAGAGAGAGAGAGAGAGAGAGAACGAGTGCAAGTGAGAGTGAGAGTGAGTGAGAATGAGAGGTAGAGGAAGAATGGGTGAGAGAGAGGGTGTGATTGTTGATATATACATAATTTTACAATATTCTATAGTACTCTGTACATACCTACTTACTTAGTTCTCGGTAAATAATAATTTACAATAATATGATTATTAGTATTATTCATTTTCACGTGATAGATAGATTTTACCATAAACGTGTGTTTGTAATATGACGTAAATTCTCTTATGTATGTTCGTAAAGTTCTACAGTTATTGTGTAATTTAGAATTCTCTAAATTAATGACGGTGTTTTAATAGCAGTAGTGAGTGAAACATGATAAAAATAACTTTTATTTCTACAGTTATTGTGTAATTTAGAATTCTCTAAATTAATGACGGTGTTTTAATAGCAGTAGTGAGTGAAACATGATAAAAATAACTTTTATTAATTACATAATTCGACATCTCTATAATCTGTATTTAGCTATAATATGTTTTACTATGCTATATGTTGACATGTATAGGTATAAACGTTTTCTGTACCAATTCTAATATTGGTACATTTAATTGTTGATTACTGCTTTTATAATTAATTACAAATACCATTAGATTATGAGTAATTAAAATTGTAATACTGTATAAAATAAGTTCTGTGATATTATAATTTTCTCGTTGTCTTTAAAGAAAACATTTGATAACGTAAAACAAACTATCTCAAATCCTTCACATATACAAGGATACACACATACGCACGCGCACGCGCACACACGCGCACACACTCACATACACAAACACGTTCACTCATATAATTGTTCTGTTGTGTTTGACATTTCTTTTGTATTCATACACAGGTCCTGATGATGACAATAAACATTGTCGAAACGTCGACACAAATAATTTAAAAATTGTATTATATTTTTTGACCGATCCTCACAAACCCTTCACCGGAAAAAATAATAACAGTAACAACAACAACAACATCAAAAACGATTATAATAATAATAATAACAGCAATAATAATTACTTCTTGTTTTACCAGGAAATGGAGTAAAAAGTGCAGGAAGGATAAGGTGCCACCTTTAGCCGTACGGCATACAAGGAAGGTAGTGTGGCCAGCACTACGCCTCAGCACCCCATTATTAATCCCAGTGTGTTATGCCAGGTACTCACTCATTTCGCAGGCCGAGTCGATATTTGGGCTGAGAAACGCACCTCG
This sequence comes from Magicicada septendecula, assembly GCA_034769895.1. Lineage (NCBI taxonomy): Eukaryota > Metazoa > Arthropoda > Insecta > Hemiptera > Cicadidae > Magicicada > Magicicada septendecula. The sequence goes on from CM068372.1 coordinate 148,531,501, forward strand.
ATTTTATGTCGCTACCCTGGAATCGAACTACGGTTGCTGGTTATATTTTTAGCCGTGCATCATAACCACCGGTCTGTCGAGTCCCCATTTTTAACAATTGTAAGATCGGGAGGATATACGATAATCTCACATTCGTATTACGATAGTAATAACTTATCGCATTCGATCTAAAGACCGGATCGCTTCTTCTAAAATGTTGAAACAAATTTAAGGTGTTAGTCAAGAAAGACGAAATTCAAGTGAAAGCGCATAGCAGAATGAAGCGCCAAGAAATGAACCAAAGGCAAGTATTAAAGCGAAAGCCAGGAATTGCAACCAGTCTTCGACTAGACGCTTCCAACGAGAAGTTCAAATAGTAGGGTCTATCCTACATATTTACGTTAGCCACTTCATGTGTTCAAATACACGGATTATGTCACCACTTTAGTACAAACCACAGTGCTATTTTTAAACGTCGGCTGGCGTCATCGAGCTTATTAATAAATACACTTTTCTGGTTTCGATTGCGGTTTTTATTATCGTCGACTTTGCATTTAGCGAAACGTAAAGTGACCGACAATAAAAAAGTTATCGAAACCGAAAAACGGTTCTATTCTTACCACCGTACTACATCAAATTGCAGCTTAGACTATCGGTCAACTCTGCACGCACAATGGACAACCTACAAATTATTGTTGATTTCAATTATATAGGTAGTTTTTATAAGTTTTATTAAAGTCTTATTATTGTTAGAGACGAGGTTGTAGCTGAAAGACCAAACACCACATAACCGCCTAACATCCGAAACCCTACAAACATTGTCTACAAATGTATCCAATAAAAGTTTTATATAAGATTCAGTAAAGTAATTCTCAAATCGACCGTCAGTAAGCTGTAAAGATTTGTTCCTAAATTTGCAATTCGTTACATCAGCCACTGTTGTTGCTGTAGGCCTACTTCTTCTCCTTTTTCTTTTTTCTTCTCTTTCTTCTTATAAATCTTCTTCTTATTCTTATTCTTTTTCTTTTCCATTTTATTTTCTTTTTCATTTTCTTTCTTTCACTTTTCCGTTTCCTTCTTCTTCTAGTTCTTCTTCTTATTATTATTTTCTTTCTTCTTATTTTCTTATTTCTTCTTCTTCTTCTTCTTCTTCTTCTTCTTCTTCTTCTTCTTCTTCTTCTTCTTCTTCTTCTTATTTTCCTATTTCTTCTTCGTCTTCTTCTTCTTCTTCTTCTTCTTCTTCTTTTCCTATTTCTTTGTCTTCTTCTTCCTCCTCCTCTTCTTATTTTTCCTCTTCTTCCTCTTATTCTTTTCTTCACCATTCCAGGTCTTGAAACAACTGACCTGTCATGGAACCCCATCGCTCTTTCTTCGTCTCGTTTACTTCATTCAACTCTTGGTTTATAGGCATACCCGAATATTTCAAAGTAATTTGTAGTTGGCCATTCGGTCGATGTGTTCAATCCAGTCCTCTCGTATAGTCTCCTATCTTACCACGCAAAAGTATGAGCCTCTCAAATTTGTCACTCGCTGTTAGTTCCTTGAAAAGAATCGTCAACAAACCTTCAGACGATCGACGTTTTTCTGTTGTATATTATTAATCCCCTTCTTTCCATTTTTTCTTTCCTCTTACGGCCTTATGCCTTACACAGTTGAGCTCTTGGTATATTTTTTTTTTAATTTCATTTTTTGTTCCAAATAGCTCACTTCTCTAAACGACTCTCCCCTCTTTTAACGATCTCTTTGTCATTGGTTTTCTATGGGGTTCGGGGAATACTTTATAGGCTAATATTGAAAATCTATTGACCTATTTACGAGTTTTCGTAGGTCTCCATTCAATGTGTTAAACCTTGCCTCACCTAATACTATCAAACAAGCGAAGCGACTGTAAGTTAACCGACGGAGCGCGCGCGCGCGCACATGCACACACGCAATATTTCTCTCGCAGTACGTAAACAGTGAGTCCAGATAAGCGCTTCGTTAATGTAAAAGCATTGATTCGGTACTTTAACAGTCCAGTGGATTAGTTCCGCCTCTTTGACACAATGCGTCTCACTTAGTTCATGATTAAATATTTATGGCAATGTATAGCATGCAAATGCGGTGATCTGCGGCTTTTCTTCCACACCGTCAGCACAGCATTGCTTTAGCCAACACTGGCAGACCAGAACATTTTCCGAATGTCCATGTGCAATACGCGAAGCGGCTTAGAAATGGTTCAGAATAGGTAAACTATGATCATTGGTCGTACTCTGTAATACCTGATGTATTGGACAGGCCTTTAGTGTGATGCTTATTTTAGTGTGCTTTCGAATCTATCACTAAAGCCACCCCACAGCCACTGAGCCAACAGTACCCGAAATACATTTCGCTACAGACTTTCAACAAATTTATAAATTTCGGTAGAAAACGTTTTATATTTAAGCTTTCCGCTATTCTTAAAATTTTCTTTAACTGTTGATTTAACATTTCACTGAATTTTTTATCTCGTCTCTTTAGCTCTAGCTACTTAAGCACTACAGGAGACACATATCAGACATCACCCTACGTAATCATAAATGCTACCAGGGTCAACATCCAATCTAAGAATACACATTCACCGGGAATCGCATCATCGGTGATCCTCCTCTCCCTTAAACTCCGAATTCAGATAATTCTACTATTCCTGATACTCAACCCCTAGAAAAATATATCGCTTGGGTATTGTCTTTGGTTCCTTTAAACAAGACCTTAATCTACTGCAGATTATCTTCATAGTGGGGCCCGACGGAAACAGTAGCCTATTTCAGTTGCATACAATGGCATTTCGGCGGCTGCAGCGACAATCATTTGTATAGTGGGGACCGATGGAAACAGAATCTCAGTTGTATGTTGACGTTTCGGCTCCTCCAGCGGGAGTCATCTTCACAGTGGGAACCGTTGGAAACAGTATCTCAGTTGTATATTGACGTTTCGGCTCCTCCAGCGGGAGTCATCCTCACAGTGGGAACCGTTGGAAACAGTATTTCTGTTGTATATTGACGTTTAGGCTCCTCCAGCGGGAGTCATCTTCACAGTGGGAACCGTTGGAAACAGTATCTCAGTTGTATATTGACGTTTCGGCTCCTCCAGCGGGAGTCATCTTCACAGTGGGAACCGTTGGAAACAGTATTTCTGTTGTATATTGACGTTTCGGCTCCTCCAGCGGGAGTCATCTTCACAGTGGGAACCGTTGGAAACAGTATTTCTGTTGTATATTGACGTTTCGGCTCCTCCAGCGGGAGTCATCCTCACAGTGGGAACCGTTGGAAACAGTATCTCAGTTGTATATTGACGTTTCGGCTCCTCCAGCGGGAGTCATCCTCACAGTGGGAACCGTTGGAAACAGTATTTCTGTTGTATATTGACGTTTCGGTTCCTTCAGCGGGAGTCATCCTCACAGTGGGAACCGTTGGAAACAGTATCTCAGTTGTATATTGACGTTTCGGCTCCTCCAGGGGGAGTCATCTTCACAGTGGGAACCGTTGGAAACAGTATCTCAGTTGTATATTGACGTTTCGGCTCCTCCAGCGGGAGTCATCCTCACAGTGGGAACCGTTGGAAACAGTATTTCTGTTGTATATTGACGTTTCGGCTCCTCCAGCGGGAGTCATCTTCACAGTGGGAACCGTTGGAAACAGTATCTCAGTTGCATATTGACGTTTCGGCTCCTCCAGCGGGAGTCATCTTCACAGTGGGAACCGTTGGAAACAGTATCTCAGTTGTATATTGACGTTTCGGCTCCTCCATCGGGATTCATCCTCACAGTGGGAACCGTTGGAAACAGTATTTCTGTTGTATATTGACGTTTCGGCTCCTCCAGCGGGAGTCATCCTCACAGTGGGAACCGTTGGAAACAGTATTTCTGTTGTATATTGACGTTTCGGCTCCTCCAGCGGGAGTCATCCTCACAGTGGGAGCCGTTGGAAACCGTATTTCTGTTGTATACTGACGTTTCGGCGGCTCCAGCGGCAGTCATCCTCACAGTGGGAACAGTTGGAAACAGTATTTCTGTTGTATACTGACGTTTCGGCTCCTCCAGCGGGAGTCATCCTCACAGTGGGAGCCGTTGGAAACAGTATCTCAGTTGTATACTGACGTTTCGGCTCCTCCAGCGGGAGTCATCCTCACAGTGGGAGCCGTTGGAAACAGTATTTCTGTTGTATACTGACGTTTCGGCGGCTCCAGCGGCAGTCATCCTCACAATGGTGACCGTTGGAAACAGTATTTCTGTTGTATACTGACGTTTCGGCTCCTCCAGCGGGAGTCATCCTCACAGTGGGAACCGTTGGAAACAGTATTTCTGTTGTATACTGACGTTTCGGCGACTCCAGCGGCAGTCATCTTCACAATGGGGACCGACGGAAAAAATGTTTCAAAGACAGGTAACAAAGAAAGCCCTGTTCTTATTAAATATAGGTAATAAATATTTATTATTTATTTATGAAATTAAAAGACGGAAAAGTAAGACAAATATTTTCTAATATTTTGCAATATATAGCTAACTTGATAACTAATCATTATGTATCATCTGCTGTTTCTAATAGTCGCATTTTTAATTAAATGTCCACAGTGTAGGCTTACGTTATAAGTACTTTTTTAGACATCCATCAAAAACTTTACTGAACAAAGTATGAAGTACTTTTAGAAATACTTCCGTTTTACTAATTTTGATTCTGTATGGACTTTCGGGATAGCTGCCGGTGTAAAGTGACTGTGTTTCGAATAGTTTGTTACAGAGAATGATAGAATCCACCAACTGCCAAATTCAGAATCACGTATAATACTTGCTTAAGCGGATTTATTTACTATTTAGAACAGTTATCGGCCGTATGGTTATACCATCGCAGCTCCCCACTTACAAAGTCAAGCATCACATGCATGAATACAGAAACCTGAATAGACGATCGACCTCACGGCGGCTCTGTGGCTGCGAACCGCAACACTCGAAAGAAAAGACAGAGGGAGGCGTCTTCAATGTTACAGTCGGGCGGTTACCGATTGAACGCTGCTGAACAAAGTAGCAATGTAGAGTGTAGAGACGACTGCGAAATGATGGACGTTGTAAACGCAGGAGAATATATTGGAACGAGCGATTAATAGAGTAAGGTTTGGAAAACGTAATTAGAGAAATCAAAGACTGGAAACGGCAGAGACGACGAAATACAAGAACTGAACTGAACTGAACTGAACTGATAAACAGAATGCGTTTCTGCGCATTTCCTCCCAGCTTCCTCACCCTCCGGATCTAACGAATTCGTACAATTCGTCTATTCCTGGTACTCAACCCCTAGAAAAAATATGTCGCTTAGGTACAGTCAATGTGCTTATTGAAAGAAGAAAATGAAGGAGGAAGAGAAGAAGAAGGAGAAGAAGTTTACTAAAGTTTCAACATACTGTTTAGATAACATAAGAAAAAGGATAACATAATAATTCATTCCTCTATTTTGAGACAAATGAAGAGTTATTTTGCTTAATTCGACAGGTAACTTGCACTTGTTTGATTTAACTTTTTAATTCAAGATGTTTGCATCAGGGGTAAACGACCAAAAAGGAAAACTGAACAAATGCGTGTATCCTACTGCATGTTTTAGAGTCTTTTACTCAATTTCCTGGTGCCATAATATAAGCCTACGTGTTTCAAATAAACTAAGCTTATAATTTACTTGGTAGAAGGCTGCTGCAGCTTTTCCTATTCCACAACATAGTTCGGGTACGTTAAGCTATGGGGAAACAAAATATCTGGATTTGGAACTGGTTTATCGGATGTCCACGGATCGTCTTATTCCAAACACAAGGCTGGGTGCATTTATTCGAAGTTTGGTGCTGCTATTTCGAGACGCTACCCACAGCTTATTAGCTGTATAAAGTGTTAAGTGTCCACCCTCTCTAACCACGATCACCAGGACAGTTAATGAACACGAGTTCAAAAAAAAAATCGTAAAACTAAAAATCATAATAGACACTACGGACAAACGAAATCTGACACAGCGGGAGACTGTTGAAGACAGGACTACTAACACGATTTTAAGGGTAGTGATAGATATACTGTTAACGAGAAAAAAATCACAGACCGTTCGAGAACAATAATTAATGATTTTAAAGGCTGAAAACGTTTAAAAAATATTCGAATTTTTTTTTTACAAATTTCTAAATAACTCATTGTGACTAATAATCATCACTGCTTGCTCACTAACAATGATGTAAACGGTCTCTCTAAACTGCAAAATGTATCGGTTTCCCATGACTGATTTCAGTGGTGTTTGAAAATAGCTCCCCCTTTAACACCACTGTTGGCAGGGTATGCGTGTGCATAGCACAGTAATACAAACCAACTACACGCTGAGACGTAGTACTAATGCTGTTGTCTACTGTAGTTACACCGTTACTAAACCACAAAGACGGCGCATGGACTTTCTTGTCTAACTTAAAATACCCGAAGTGCTTGTCAGTATTACATTATCCATACTATTGTTAATTTACCTCTTCCAACGGTCGTGAATACATATTCTAGCATGCCCGCGGCCTGGACTGATTTATGGAAGATCTGAAGAACTTACGTTCACTTACAATGCGCGCGCGTGCATTGGATTACCGCATTTTTTCAGCCCTAGTTAAAACATTTATTTGAAAACAGAGGACACTACTTCAGAAAAGAGGACGTCCTAATTTTCATCATTCATTAGTGTTTCCAAGAAATTAATTACTTTATATTTATGCATAAAAATACACAGTTGCTACTTTTGTGGCGAAAAGCCGGTAAATAAATAGAAAAGAAAAATCTATTCATTTAATCTATAGGCTATATATAAAACTCAAAGTCTGAGAGTTTATATGTACCGAATACAAATACACACAGTTACACCGACTGCCACCAAATTGTGCACAGGTAACCTTTGGCACAAGGGGAAAAATACTGTCTAACTTGGAATTTGATATTTTGCCCCGTTTCCACGATTTAGGCCCTTTCAATTATGCCTTTTCGTTGACGTGTATAAAGATGACAACAACACCATGGAGACCAGAATTAATTACCATAGTAACAAGTAAATAAACAAAAGCTATTTAACCTCATCGGAACTGTACATTTATCCATTCCTGCAGTACATTTTTGATGTTTTATATAATATGCGATTGTATCGACATATTACGATGTGGAAAAGAAAAAGTGTACTAATTGTAAATTGTCCTATTACTTAATACAAAGCGAAAATACGTGTTGTTACTTCCATGTAACTTAAGGAAATGGAAGTATGGTGATGGCAAAAAAAATCGTGTTCGAGATTATTGCAGATTCTGATTGTACTACACTCAAAACATGAAAAAAAGTCGTTTTTCGAAAAGTGTCTGTGTGTGTGTGTCTGTGTGTCTATGTCTGTGTGTCTATCTGTGTGTCTGTAGATTTTTTTTCTATGGCAAACGATAACAGCCGCAAATTCAAACAGAATCAAATAATTGTTGCATACAGGCCTGAATTGTAGAGTACTCAAAACCTGTCGTTTTTGGTGAAGCGGTTAAGGGAAAGGGGTAGTTTACCTGCTACGGTTTTTTATCAAGGGTAATTTTTTTCTATGGTAAACGATAACAGCCGCAAATTCAAACAGAATCAAATGATGTTTTGCATACAGCCCTGTATTGTAGAGTTGTCAATACCTATTGGTGTTGGTGAAGATCGGTTAAGGGAAAGGGGTAGTTTACCAGCAACATTTTATGTTTTAACAAGGGTAATTTTTTATATGACGAACGATAACTGCCGTAATTTCAATCAGAATCAACTATGTTTTTGCACACCTTTTTGAACTAAAGAGAACTCAAGGTGTGTTGATTTTGTTGAAGATCGGTTAAGGGAAGGGGTAGTTTATCAGCAACGTTTTATGTTTTAAAAAGGGTAATTTTTTATGACGAACGATAACTGCCGAAAATTCAAAGAGAATCAAATAATTTTTTGCACCCTTTCCTGAGTTGCAGAGAGCTCAAAGTCTATTGATTTTGGTGAAGATCGGTTAAGGGAAAGGGGTAGTTTACCTGCAACATTTTATGTTGTAACAACAGAAATGTTTCCATGACGAACGATAACTGCCGCACGTTCAAACAGAATCAAATATTTTTTTGCATGCATCCCTGAATTGTAGAGGACGGAAGGTCTATTGATTTTGGAGAAGAACGGTTAAGAGAAAGGGGTAGTTTACCTGAAACATTTTATGATTTAACAAGAGTAAAGTACTTAATTTTTATAAATAAAGTATCCTGATAAGAAGCTCATAGTAATCCACTGTAGAAACGTAGATGAAATATCTATAAATGAAGAGGTTCGGTGAACGGGGTGGGGGTAATTTTCTATTATTAAAAATTATAGTTGAAGGTGGAGGGGAGAATTTTTTATATGTGTACTACGTTATCGGCAACAAATAAGTAGTTTTTTGTTAAAATTGCTTCCCGGGCTCTTTAGCCGTAGTCCAATGTTTTCTGCAAAACCAGACTTTTCGGCAGTGCCATCGATTGCCATCATCGGTGAAAATCGAGTGCGAAAACGTGAGGTGGTACACGTTAGTGACCACAGTACTGTGGTTAATGCTGTAGCAATAAGTAGAAAGACGTAGTTTCTATGGAAATATTTCATTTCGAATATGATTTTAAATATAAATCTTAGAACATGGAAGTCATGTATGGTTCTCCATACCGATATTTTTTACTTGTGAGGTTAGGTGACAACGGTTTTTGGTTTTTAGCTTACTGGTGAAATAATTAAAACCCATGGTTGAGAATAACGTTTAATGTGTTATACAATGCTTCTAACACAGTAACACTTAAAATAATGAATTTAGCGTTTTCCATTTAACAGGTAGGCCTACTTTATAAATATCTCCAAAGGCTTTATAAACGGGTACTTTTAAATCTCCAAAGGCTGTTGCACCAATATAATAATTTAGTACAAGTGTTGAAAACAGCTTTGTAGAGAATTTGACTAAAGAGTACAAAATTATTATACGAGCTGACAGAACGCCATATAGACATAGACAATAAAAATTATATTAAAATAGGCCTACTTATTAAAAGTCAAATATTCGCGTGCGAAGCCGCGGGTAACAGCTAGTGAAGTAATATATTACAATTTGTCTTCTGCGTTTACCTTCATCAATAAAAATACAAAATAATTAAAATGGTTTAACCGATCTAATTAATGATTTAATTACGTTTTAATAAATTGTAAATTTAAAAATAAAAAACAAGGAAGTCTCTCTCTCTCTCTCTCTCTCTCTCTCTCTCTCTCTCTCTCTCTCTATCTCTCTCTCTCTCTCTCTCTCTCTCCCTTTCTCTCGCCCTCTCTCCCTCTCTCTATTTATGCACCTAATCATTCATAGAATTTCGACGAAACCGAAACATCGAACCATGATAATGTTTTTAGGCTTTTGAAACGTATAATGTGGATTACGTTTGGTGGATTACGTAAATCATTTCCAAACCACAGACGATCACAAGCAGAGCATGTAAAACCAAATTTATTCTCACTAAAACGTTTGCTAAACTCAATGTCAGCAGCGATTATTTCTGTCTTGATGCGTTTACATATCAAATTTCTAGACTGTGGGGAATCGAAAGTGTGGAAGCGTCACGTTTTTCGATGACGTTACATTTTTGTGGAATGACCCACAGCCTAAAAACATTATCATGTTAAAACTCTGGTGTAAATTATCCTTTAATAACAATCTTCTATTGTGGTGTATTCATTGTTTATAACCTAAAGGTACGATACATGAATCAGTTCTCGAGAAACTCTCTGAACACAAACGTACGTTTCACGATTCACGATAATCACTGTTTACGAATTCGTTTTTTCTAAATAGCAAGTGTTTTACCAAATAGTGACCGCGAGTGCACAGTGTGTATGTCCTGACGATGGTCTATGACCGAAATCGATCGAAATTAAGAATGTGAGTAATTAAAACTTTATTATAAATCATATATATTCTACCTTTAGGTTATGAACAATGAGTACACCACAATAGAAGATTGAGATTATAGGTATCATTATTAAGCAATAAGTGTGTGATATTATAAATGCATTACATTATCATTAGATATCCTTTAATAATAATGATACACTTAATTACAGTCATTTCACGTTTAGGAACAAAAATGCGCATGCAATTTTCATGCATATTTTGTTGTTTTTGGAAAAACGGATACTTAATAATACCGGATAAATGCTAATGCTGGGAATTTCCGGGACACATCACAGATAAAAATACGGAACTGTCCGAAGATAAAAATTTCGTATGGTAACATTTGCGTATGTGTGCGCGTGTGCGCGCGCATGTAAATAATATACACTCGTTTCTGCTTTTCAATATTTCTAGCATTTAACTGTTTTAATAATTTTGACTGTATAATAAACATTCCTTTGTTTGCAATGAATTACGAATTGAAATCACCACAAGTAGCTCATCTGTGGCAGCTCTTTGAGGAGGAGCATACAAACTAATATTGTATATCATATCAATTTTGGGGTTTAAATTCCTTTTAAGCCTGAATCTCTCATTTAATTGCCTTTAAAAACTGCCTAATTTAGGATTTTTTAATTATACGCATATAAATCATTTACGTTTATATTGAATTTGCTATTTATGCGTAATTTGTACTTATATATTTCATTTGATGACACGGCATATTTAGATATCAAGCATTCAATTCAAGATTTTGGATTATTCAATTGCTAGCTTACCTCTCGAGTGACGACGAATTTTCCAAAAAGCATTCTTAACAAGTATCTAAGATTTAAGAGATTGCAAAAATTGTAATTTAAACTTTGCAAAATTTTAACTTCTGACGTGTCCCCGGAGCTGATCCGCAGAAACTGTGATCAGCGACTGAGTGAAGAAGTGACAGGTACTGCGTACACATATCATCATCAGCCGTGGCTCTACAACCCTTGGTGGGTCATCGCCTGCTCCAAGAGTCGATTCCATTCTTCCATATTGCGTGCCCTGGCTTTCCAGTTTCTTACGTTCAAATTTCTGAGATCCTCCTCTGTCTGATCTTTGAATCTACTTTGGGGTCTTCCCCTTGCTCTACTACCCATTGGTTTTTGGTAAAAGATATGTTCGTAGGCTGTCCTTTCTCCATTATCTCTATGTGTCCAATTCACCTTAATCTGTATATTTTGATTATCCTGACAAGTAAAGATGGTACAGTTCATAATTATAGCGCCTGCGCCATATTCCATTTACTTGTACTCCTCTAAGTATTGTTCTTGGAATCCGTCTTTCAAAGCAACCTAGAGTAGTCTCTCGTTATTTTTTGTCATCGTCAAGGTTTCTGAAGCGTATATCAGCACTGATAGGTGTTTTGTAAATTTTGCATTCGTGCTTCTTGAGATGAAGCTAGATGCCAGGTGCTTTTTTTTAATCCATAATATGTTTTATTTCCGAGATATATTCTTCTTCTTATTTCAGTGTCGGTGGGATTAGTGAAGTTTACCTGGGAGCCAAGATATGCCTATATGAAGTCTTTTACTGCCTGAATATTTTTTCGTACATATATCATTATATGATTTTGTTGTTTCTTGCATTATATACTTTACTTTATTTAAAAGTTTTCATATACAAGTACTTAATTTAAATCCTTGCTAATGTGCACGTTTTACTGAATCACTTTTAAAACAAAGAAAATTGTAGAAAACAGCTCTAACGATTTTGAATAGATTCTGACTCAACGAAATGTGCGTATTAGCAAAAACAAAAATAAATAGGCTGCTTGCGTTTGAAAAAAAGCTTCTAGATAAAATAATATGATATAAATAAAGCGCACAAATTTATAAGTCTATGTCTTCTAAACCCACATGTACACGTCCAGGTGTGTAGGTAAATTTTATTAGCACTATATTAAAATAACATGTATAATATTATTCAGGAAATTAACGATAAAGTTATCTTAACTTTTGCTTGCATCTTAGTTTGTAAAGCAATATACCGATTTAACTATATAAATTCACACAGAAATTTATGTGTGTTTATAAACTCGAATTTCTAAGTAATATACGACTATTGATCGTTAATCAAAAACTTTTAGTCTCCAGACATCTTCCTGTGCAACATAAAATATTTTTAAATTTTTATAATCTAAAGCAATTACCGTTAACTAATTGATAATTTAACCTAAACCCTCCTCGACCTAAATAGTTACTTGAATTATATCTGTGCTGGTTTCCAGATAAAGAATCTATAACATTACTACACCAGAAGTAAGTACCAAAATACTAAATTTAATTTTTAACTTTGCATTAGTTTCTTTTGCGGGGGGGGGGGGAGGTAAAATGCAATTTACACATAGGCCTACGGGTAAACATCCCATGTCGACTAAAGATGCCCCATTTTTCTCCTGATGCCATTCTATAACGGCTTCATTCCATTCCGTATGGGTTTGACTTGGTTCGGTGAGTTTCTTATCAGCCAGCAGAAATAAAAAATTAATAAGCGACTGGCGTTCACTTTTAAGTGTAATGGCAAAAACAAACATCATCATAATCATTTTAATCATCATCATTATAACCATCATTACCATCATTCCAGCTTAATTGTACATTGCTGTACAGAGGATTGTCTTAATTATGGCCGATTATTTGAATCTTTTGCGATCTAAAACCAAATTTTATACGCTTATCTCAACAATGAATCATATATATATTTTAATCGGTTTTACAAACTTCCTATATTTTTGGGGATTTGCACTTGACATAAAGGCTGTATCCTGAATTGCTTTTAAGCAAAACTGTTGGTGAGTATACACTTGGTCGAATGTCCAGTAATGGGAACTTAAAGGTGTGATTCATTCAAAATAATGGCGCAGGACAGCCGTTTTTTGCTTGCTGAAACACAAATTGTGACTTTTAAAGACGTCTGGAAAATAAGGAGAAGTATAGGCTATAATTATTTTTTAAATTATTAATGTGTATATACATGCTCGTGAATTACTGTGCGAAGCGTTTTTTAATTTACGATTCTAATTCGTGATTTTTACTTTGTTTATTTTGTAAACAAAGTTTGTAAATAGTATGTAGATAAAGCCTCAATACAGGTACAGATTTAAAGAAGTTTAACAATAACTTTGTATGTAATGAAAGTGTGTCGACTGTATATTACAAAAAACTTTTAATTATCTTATAAAGAAATATATCAATCAAAAAAAGTTAAGAAATTTACGTATTTCTTTCACGTTTTTTAATAAAATCGGATAAAGGATCGATTTTGTTATTTTGTCATTCGTAAAAAACCAATATTTATTTTTTAACAGTGGTAGTCTTTAGTGGTAGTTTTTTTAACACCATCGTCTTCAGCAAGGATTAAACCAAAAATGGTTTATTCCGGTCCCAAGCAGATGGACTAGAGTTTGTCAGTCCTGCGCTTCTTCGGACGTCCCACACCTCTCTGTCCTTTCGGCTTATAATTCCATAGATGTTGGGGATGTTCCAACCATTTTAGTCGATATTGGGTAATCCTATAAAATACGGTATACTCATAATCTTTAGTTCCTGCCGTACATCGACATTTCTTTTGCGATCTTGAAGAGTATATTCTGCCAGGTGCCTGAGAACCCTCATTTCGGCTTCTTGAATACGACTGTCCTGGGATTTCGTTGAAGTGGAATTCTCTGCCCCATAGAGAAGTGTGGAGAGGGCCGTCGCCTTGTAGATATTTGGGCGTGTTCCTTGACTTGTTTTTAGAGTTCTCCTGGTGGTCCCACCAATATGATTGAACCTTTGCAGCTTCATCATCACATCACTGTTTGTAATGTAAGATACATAGTAGTAGTCGTAGTATAAATATTAACAACCAGATAACAGACAAAGAAACAGATACTCGACACAGACAGGTTACATGAGGTCTACGACACGGACGGCATATTATTTAAGTGAGGCGATTATCACTATTCTCAAAAGCAATACTACTCACAGTCTACTTAGCATCAAGTGAACTGAATTTAATTACAAAGCGTATTTAACGCCTATGATAGAAAGGTGGAAAGACGACGACTCGAGCGGCGTTAATCGATTCTCGGTATCGAAGTGTCAGGCGTCGGAGATCAGTCTCCCAAGTCTGTATTTATGCGAAACCGCAGCGTTGAGCACAAAAAGCGTAGCATGACTGTGTGTCTCCGTGTAATTATTGATGTGTTTAATAGAGCCTGTATCGACTGCCACTACACCGGTCTGTGGTTGACCGCTTCCTTCCTGTCCGCATGTTTTGTGCCTGTCACATTGTCGTCGTGACCGTCTGTTGTAGGAGCTAACAAACGGAATATGTTAGTGCACCCGTGCTCACGCGCGCACAAGCCGGGATAGTTGGGCAACGTACTCCAGCTTGCATGCGTATTCTCATTAAATCACATTAATAATTTATTCAGCGACCGAATGCCTATTAATCTACTATGCGCCGTGTCGGCAGAACGTTGGAATAATTCATGGCTCCGCCAGTTAGAACTTGAAACATCATTACTCATCCGTCTTGCAAATGGACGATTGTACGCTAAATTATATACATGCATATACATAGACATATATATATATATATAAAGTTTCATCTCCATATATGTGTGCGTGCGCGCGCGTTTTGCGTGATAGAGTGGACACTTTTTTAACATTAATATTAACAGCTACACGAAAGTACCGCCATCTTATAGCCACTAATCATATTAAAAAATGTATATAAAAATTAACTGTTGTCTATACGGCCATTTGTGAACGAGGACACCCGCTGAAACCAATCGAAATGCTGGCTGGCCAGCAGTGATTCATTTTTATTTCGAAAATTTTATTTTGCCTTCAGATCGTTACGGCCTGTTACGAGACCTCACGGTAGTGGATGCGCAGCAGAACTTCTCTCGTTTCCTAAAATTGACAACAAAACTAAGGCGAAACCACGTAATAGGCCTACTTGCATTAAAACTGCTACTTACCGTACTCTTTTACTACTGGACTTGCGTTCGATGTCTGTTAAGCCTTTGTAATAATTTATGTTTAATTACTTAACTATGTATTATATTATACCAAAGCAATGTAAGAAAAATCTAAATTTAAATTGTTCGATCGAACCAACTGAAGAAGTTAAATGAAAGAGGAAACATGTATCTTTGAAATAGTAACAAAAAACTGAGACAGTTTCGGATTGTCGAAGCCTGCGAGTGTATTTCATATCACCCATCTAGACGTCGTCAGGCTTCAGGAAGGCTAGCGCTAAACACATCCCAATGTGCAGTCGAACTTTCTTGTTTTCACGGTATTCACATGTCAGTCTAAGGTCGTGCACTTTTTCCGGAGACAATTTGTCATGTGGAAGTAGCACCCAATTATTTCCACGGACGGAAAACTTCTTTAAGGGAAGAAACTGCGACTGCCTCCAATGTTAACTTTTCTAGATTTCCACTCTGGAACTGCATTAGACTGTGACGGAAAGATTGGATATAAGGATATAAGTTCCTTTTTTCTTGTTCGGCAACAGGACAATCCCAGCTGCATAAACATTTGTTTCTTCTTTAGAGCTTCCACAAAAGTACCACCCATGAAAAAATGTTGATGACACTTCAGGGTCTCTCTTCATTTCTCCCAGCGGGAATTATCATTTTTTCCTGAGCTATCATCTATCAAGAAAAACTGGTAGCCTACTATCTTTCATCTGAATTATTTCTTCATCTCAGGTCTTCGGCTCTGTTTGGTTTCCACGAAATTTACTCCTTTGTTGTTACAAAATCATCTTATTCGTTAATTGGTGGGGCATTTCTACAACGAAGTCATAGGCTTTATTGTGTAGCTCTCCCAATTCCTCTGTATAGATTCTTGAAATGGACGTGTCTTCTTCGCGAGCTCTCTTCTTCGACTGACTGATGCTCTTCACAACTTCTAAGCGGCTGTGTCCGGTGCTTGACATCCAATGGTCGGTCACATCAAAAACTTCACATTCCACGACATCTTGTCGATCTTTCCTTCTGGCGTTTCCAAATGGTTGTCCCATCTTCTTTTCTTCTAAATCCCCGATAACCGTAATCGTTGTAGTTACTTATTAGTTGTCAGCGTTTCCACGACGACACCCACGGTTTTACTGAAAACTCTTACAGTAGAAGTGTACACCACAAGCGAGAGTGTTAAGTACAAACTGGGGTGGGGCGTATTGTCAGCGATGATTCAATGCTGCATGTATCCGGCCACCTGGAAGAGAAAGTATACCCTTGTGTGGCCTTACTTCCCAAATTTCAGTTAGTGCGCGTATTTCAGTGTGCACACTTTTCTTATATTGGTATACATTGGACTGCCCAAACAATATCAACAGTAACGTAGTTGCATACCATACGTACATCTACAGTAGCCTAATACTCTCACTTACACTGACCTACTGTTTTCTACCAATATATCCTACAATTTATATGTGTTTATTGTAAACATTGTCCTTTAGATATAGGCCTACTGGTCAGATAACTGATACTTGGATTTAAATATTTTTCAACGTCATAATATTACAATACGCTTGAAACTAAATAATTTACTGTTCTTATGATACTAGCATACAATATTATATCATTTACTGATCGTTACTTTTTGTTATAGTTTCTGAATACGTCTGGTGACTGATAAACGTATTAGCCCCTCCTTCGACACCGGGAAAATCCGACTGACCAGCCAAATGGTCGACAATCTATTCTTAGTTACAAAAAGTGTCTGTTAGTTGCTAAAAGACCAAAGTCAACGTGCATTTCGCGCCTTAATATGTGTTACATTTATTAATTATCAGTTAAAGTTGGTGAGATTTGTTTCAGTTAAATTCACCGCAATCGGAACAAGTGAAGACTTACAATCAAAAACAAAAATATTATCTTCAAAAAGAGATTTTAATAGATGTTGGCCTCCATCGACTACCATAAAGTTTTTAATTATACAAAAATGGATAAAAATTGTCTAGTAATTAAGTGGAAGGAAATCTTAGGTTAATAATTTTTTATATAACAAGTGTTAAAAATAATCTTTTACGCAGGCAAAATCATAAATTTATATATAATGGGTAGCATAATGCATTTCATTCTAACGAATGAGTGAGTTAGTAAAGGGTCCTAGTATTTATCCGACTTTATTTAATACGTAACGATAATGCTGCTTACAAATACGTAAACTTTAGTTTTCATTAAGGATATAGGTTGAGTGTAACAGTTCTGAGCATTATTTTTCGTACAGATAATAACACTTTTCTCTGAGAATAGTGACAAGCTGGAAAAGGAATTTATCGGCTGCGTAAGATACGCAAAAGAAACTTAGGGTATAGCAAAATACGCAAGACTCGACATTTTTAGGGAAGAATACAGTAAGAACAAAGCTTATGATGAATAACAGGGTAGTTGAAAAATTGAATCGTTGTAATTATCTTTGATGTTACGATTTCAGTGATTATAATACAGATATGGTATATACTAAACTGCCTATTTACGGTTACTCTACTACCTATGCATTCTTTAGAATGAGAAAACTTCTGACAGGGACAGAAAGTAACAGCAAATAAGGAAGAGATTTGCTTTGTGATTTATGTGGAGCATTTTCATTTGTGTATCAAGGACATGGTCACACTACGGACAAAACAGGAAATATCTGTAAAACTTTTGGTTATGACGAAGAATGGAAAAAATTACCTGGAGATGAAAGGAAACAAATGAAGGGGTATTGATGGGAAGAATGACAAAACAAAATTGGTTGAAGCTATTAGAAAAAGAAAAGAAAATCTGATTGCTCAGGGCAATGTGGGTAGAACGTGGACTGGAACCCTGTCTTCAGATCACTGATTACACTGTTATATGGCAGTGAATACTGCACGAACGTCCCAAAGATGTGACACAAGCTGTGAAGACGAGATTACATCATAAGCTAAAGCGTTGTACACTTGTGGATACATTGAGGAAAGGTGATATTCGGAAGGAGTTGAATATCTTTGGCTAATTCAGTAAAATAGGTAATATTGTATCGTTTAGGGCAGTGGTTCCCAGACTTTTCAGTCCGCGGACCCCCTCCCAAAAAAATTAAAAATTCACGGACCCGTCTGAGTTCTGAAGTAAAAGAAACAATAAGTATGATAGAAACTCTTATATTTTAATTATAAATGTATTAAAATTAAAATTCTCTTAACTTGCTAGATAATAATATTACTGATATCAAACAAAGTTTAATGTGAACAATGAAGCTGCTTTTGCACAATTAGCTCTGCAATATTGGGTTTAATGTCTGATAACTTCAATATTAAGTAACTCTCGACATCAAGTTTATTTCTTAACTTTGACTTTAAGTACGTGAGCAGGGAGGCTGGGGTTTCGTTACAGATAAGTAGAGGAAAACACAGGTAAACACTTCAAACATCTTTTTCCGAGTTCAGGGTTCAGGTTAGTCAGTCATTACATATAACCGGAAGTCAGCTAGCTATAATTGCGAAAACTGTAATTTTAATGAACTGTCAGTTGAAAGTTCTGCCAATGAATATTCTCTTTGTAGTGTAAGAGAGAGGTCTAGTCAGTTCGGCTGACAAACAGGTCTGCCACACGATATGATTTAAAGACATTAAAACAATTAGTTTGAAATTATTTTTACTATTACAAATTAGTTTGAAACCCTTCCCACCAAATACTGGCATCTTCTACTAATTGTTTTAGGATTCTAAAATTTAGATTTATATTTCAGACCACAAAAAATAGGAGAATATTACGGTATATCCTAGATTTTTCTTAAAAGTGTCTGCGGACCCCCTGAAACGTTGTCGCGGACCCCACTTTGGGAACCACTGGTTTAGGGAGTATCGGTAGGGAATAGGGTATGTAGGGAAAACTCAGGTAAACATCTTGACCGGACAAGAAGTGACAAAGTATGTACAAAAATGCTAACACATAGACTGACTGACGGTTTGCTAAGTGACTACCAGCATCCAATATCCCCGTGTGTGTGTGTGTGTGTGTGTGTGTGTGTGTGTGTGTGTGTGTGTGTGTGTGTCGCAGGCTTATGTACAGTTTTGTTTGTTTTATGTTCCATATGTGTTTGCAGAACAATAAACTTAGAATTCGGATCCGTGTTGCACAAGCTGTTGCGGAAGGCGTGTTGATTTTTCTTTTAAATCTGCTTCGTAATTGCAACGGCTGCGAGCCACCAATCTGAGACGAGATTTCATGACTTTCTCTGTTGTTTGTCGACAAGCGTGTAAAGCTGTCCAGGCCGAAATCGGCAGCTTTCGGAAGCAGGTCGTGGGAGAATCGCAGACGTTTGCTACAACAAAGAAAACACTATAGCAGACCATCTACCTAAAACATAAAATGAAGAAGAAAAAAGAAGAATTCTCGCTTGTGACACTCCGCTGAAATCGATGGTCGGGACAACAGTATTTTTCTTGATCGAATTAACAGATTGGATATTTAAAGCTGCTTGGGCGACAATTAATCGTATGCTTGGGGCTGTCAGGCTTGTCGTATACACACAAAGTTACTCTTGTAGTACTCCAGGATGAAACCTGGATACAGTACTGTATTAACACACACACACACACACACACACACACACACACACACACACACACACACACACACACACACACACACACACACAGAGTTTATATTTTGATGGTTTTCTTTACAGCTATTCGTATAGTGAACGATAATAAAAAAATCGTTAACGAAATCGGCGAAAATTTGTAAAAAGCGCTGGTAGACTGTGAATTAGGTAGGAGTTGGAAATTTTTAGCATAAATAGAAGTGCAAGGTACATAAACTGGTATGGATATTCGGATCGCTTGTGCAATGATAGATTGGTTTGGAACGTCCAGGTATAGAAACCGGTGAGTTGCAGAAACATGGAGCGGTCAATAAAACTTTGGATAGTGTAAGCAAACTTCACAGTTCTACGGACTGACTGACTGACTATGCGCTGTGTGGTTGTGCGTCGCAGAGACGTCCCACTGGGGAAGCTGAGTTCCGAACTACCTTCTGGATCTCCTGCCTCATGGCCCTGCCCAAGTAGGGCGAGTTTGCTCTTTAGCACGCCTTACATCGGCTGTTTGTACTAGCCTACACTAGCGTAATATACACCGAAGTCGTTTCCACGATCTCCTGGACGTACACGGTACTGGGCCAGCCCGGTTATAAGAGTGTTGTCTGGGACCCTTCCCGCATAAAATTTTCGTGCAAGACGCCTGATAGTGTAGTCCAAGGAGCGGGCGGCAAGTTCGCTCCTCAGAAGGCGTGAAGAGAATCGACGGGGGACTTAGGCCGCTAGCCGAAGACCCCTGTCGAGTCACAGCTCATAAAGTGGACGTGAAGAGTTATCAGCTAATAAATATAAAGCATATTTTTCAAAAACTGCTGACATTAATATAAAAATCAACGTTCTATAGAATAACAAGCTCCAACTTACTATACCAACACTAGCGCTACGTAATCTGACACATCGCGCCAAACTAACAACAAAAGGTAAGCGTGCACGCCGTTCACACGTTCCGCCAAAGTTTCGCTTTCGAATTAATTTTTCCTGAAATAACAAAGGAAAGCGATAAATAATTCCACCAGGCTTGATAAAATTTATTGTGGAGATAAATTTCTAACAATTTATTACGCTACTCCTTGCAGTGTCGGAAAAAACAAAAGGCCAATTTTTTTGTTTTAACAAACACAAATAATACGTACTAGTGTCACAAAAACCGGCAGGAAGTTTTGTCGGTCGGTGTAAAGTTTGTCAAGAAGCGTCGTCGAGATGAATGGACGCGTTGTTGCGGAATAATACGGTGTAGAACCGTACTCGGGAACAACGTTCAGCGCGGAATGCAGTTTCCTAAGATTGTCTTGCCGTTACGAAAATGTATATACAGTACTTCTTTCTTCCTGTCTTGTCATTTAATTTTGTAGCCTGTTTCTTTTTACGGGGAAATAATAAGTCAATATTTATCTTACAAAATATAGAAGACTTTGGACCAGCTGCATTTGTCTTATTATTTAATACGTTCTCTGTTCCTTAATACTGTTACGATGGTCGCACGGATCGTCGTCTTGAACAGTGGAAACAGATCAATTGACACCGGATAAAATCGCTGGTTAGAACTTGAGCGACAGTTTAAATAACCAAGATTACAATAAACTGTCATATTTAACAGTTATTCAAGTTTACGTTACGTTACATGCTAACGTAACGAACAAAAAATGTCAACATTAATAACAGTGTTGCACAGAATAGTAAAGTCACCAATTACAGGTGTCCGCACACAGTTATTGACACAATTATCGCTTTACACTAAACCGCTATAAAACGTACGATGTAAAGCTGAACCCAAAAAACTGACTAACTTCGCTTTCCAGTCCGGCGTTTATACCCCGGATGTGTAACGTAGTGTGTGACAAAAATTACCTGAATCCAGTAGGATAATCGTGCATAATCTCAAAGGCGCGTCTGAAAATGTTGATGAGAAAGTGCGCGAGAGTTGCGTAACTACTGCTCACACAACGCGTGAAAATCACACGTTATGTATCGTCTCAGTGCAGCAATACGAATCCTTTGCTGACCTTATATTTTTCTATAAATCGGGTTTCAATTTTTCATTTGATGAGCTGGGCATCGTTTTCAGTCCACTACGCCTATGTAACAACAAAAATTGCACGTTGGAGGCTCGTACACAAATACTACTGTAGCTCTGTAATACAAAAATAATGCTATAAATTAACCTATATCTCATAAATGTAGAAAGTACCGGTTCAACCCATCTAATTACAATATTTCCGAAAAGCGCTGGCAAGCCTTTCGACTCATCGTCAGATCGGAACCAAATCACAATCATTTAGACTTTCACAACCGTTACGAAAGCAAGTAGTTTATATGTTTGTGAAAAATGTGATAACCAGTATGACCAGAGCTTATAATTTCCTTGTAAGAGTTTGTAAAAGTATTTGTGAAACTTGTGAATCCAATGCAAACATATCATAGAATATATATGTTACTAATTAGCCATCTTATTTCCTATAGCAATCTGATCCCTTTTCATTATTTTTATTTAGCGATTATGATTATAGAAGACAACTGCTTTGAGTCAGGTGTGAAAAGTAGTATTTGCTGACCAAACTCTCCATAGTAATAGAGAAAGTATGGATTTATAAGTTATGAAATGTTTTAGAAACCATTAGTTCATAGTACCTTATTCTCGGAAGTGAAAAACTTGGAAGAGGAAAGCCAGGGTGAAAACAGTAGAGATGTGAAGAATAGTAGACACAAGTTGGACAGAGAGAAAACCAAACATTAAAGTTTTAAATATAATAAAAGAAAACAAAAATAATAAAAAGAGAAGGCCAAACATTTTAGCCTAAACCAAGCGGACTTAATCTGAATAGAAGACCCATATTCTATCCTATTCTATTCAGATACCACACACACACACACACACACACACACACAGCATTTTATTATATTTACTGCATATGTATTTGTGAAGGAAAACTCATAAAGAAGACAGGGAGAAGTTGGTTGAGGAAATACTGGGATTACAATCGGTTAAAGGCAGAGTGCTTGGACCAGGACTGTGAGTCTGACTTTTGGAGCTGACCATCTTCTAGTTGCAAGAAATAATATTTCCCGTTATCCATATAAATGACCTGTGGTGAGCTCTGATAAATGTAATACTTAAAATAAAAACACTGTACAGGAAGACTTAGGAAGCGCTAGTAAAGTGGATGTATTGAACACCCGAGTCGCTTGTTCCCTGATGGAAAAGGGGAAAAAAGAAACGAAAACATTTATACGCGGATAACAACATTTGCATTACTAACACTGTTTTCCGGTTGAACACACGTCTTTTTATTTCTTTTAAAACCAGACGTTTCGTCCCTCCTATGATGAGGCATCCTCAGTCAGGTCTGACCAGCTCATAGTAGTATGGGGTAAACGTTTGCTTAACAAAAACCACGAAAGTTTACGAACGAGATTAACAAAATTTTCATGTAATCGAGTTATCACACGAAAAGTCAAAGACACTTTACAACACAAATATCTTACTAGTTCTATGTTCAAGCATAACTCTGAGTGAAGACTTGCATAAGGTTTCTCGGTGACAGATTTTAAAAACTGGAAAAAAGACTGACACAAAATGATACAAAAATTAAAACATAATCACAAAATAAATGAAACACGTTTTTTGAAATGTTCTAACATAAACAAAAATTACGTTAAAACGATAGAGAAGACATAAGGAAGTCGACCAGAATACCCATATAAAAACGGTTATCACTTTTTATGGTAATCACCTAGGTCTACTTGTTTTATTTATGTATAGCCAAACGTGCTCGCTTAATCCAGGATTGTGGTCTGTACAGTAGTACACGTTTGTCAGCCGAGATAACGCTTATCAGCGACAACAAGCGCAAGCAACATTTCCTACGTGTACGTTTTCCTCGACACATTACTGCACAATTAGCAAAAACCTACAGGAAGCTTCACAAACAATGAAAGCATTCACTTTCGTCATTTAAGGTGAGCGTCCTTTAATCAGTAAATTCTATGATAGTTAAGTTTATGCGTTTTGAAATTTTATAAAAAAATCGCAGAATACAACAGAATTAGAAAATGTTATGTAAATATGACTTGCTGTAACATTTTTCAACGAGGCTGATTCAGTCCATCAGAAATTGTCAATAGTGTTCTGTAGATTGTTCACAGCAGGTTCTCTGGATAATCTACTCGCGAACAATAAATATTTGTGCTGTTTATTGCTGACACTAACTTATATAGCAATCTTCCAAGTCACGAAGATATCCGAATGATCTAATCCAACTGTATCAAAGTTCGTAACGTATAACGAAAACATGAGACCGTTCTTCCTCACTTCCCTGAAACTACTCGACAATCAAAAATTTATATTAAAAAAAAAAAGATATACTTTATTTACCAAGTCACCAATTTTGAAAATTGTCAAAGTCCACTTATAAAATTCTCTTAATCGTTCTTACGATATAGACAATAACAGTTTATTCTTTTTTCCTACGAACAAATTAAACCTAAACATGGAAACAACTACATTTTATTAGTTTCGACAACGGTCCTAGACAAAAATGTACATTTACCAGGAGCACGTTTTGTTTTCGCAATCAATAACGTTTCATTTCCTACAGAACATGGAAGTACAGTATCTAACCGAGCACCGCCAAAGCGGGGTCGTTCTTAAACAAGAAGAATCGTACCTAATCAAGCCGCACTTGTGTGTAGTAATATCCTTTTATAATTTACAACACCAAATAAATTACTAATAAACTAGTACAACGCTTCCATGGAATTTTAATGCATAAAAAAGTATTTGAATGCGTATAAAATATAACGGACGTGAAGATATTCATGAAACTTTACAGGCTTATGGTTACTTCAATAGCGTTAAAATCGTTAGAGATAAGGATAACTGTAAACTCTCCAGTTATGACAATGGAATGTTGTAAAGTAAGTAATGAAAAAATATGCCACGATGAAGGGTTTGCAGAACTGAAATTGAAGTTAAATCTTCAGTAATTACAACAAAGATAAGACTGATAAGGCTCATCCTTTGGCTCATTTACGATTCGCTCTATGTAATGGGCTGAGATTGTAAAACATAAAAATAAATGTAATAGAAAAAAAATGTTGTAATGGAAATAATAATGAACTGTGGCTGAAATAATCTAATAGATTATATATATATATATATATATATATATATATATATATCATTTTCTGTATAAGTAACTCGATGTTTCTTGCAGTAATTATATAAATTGTGATGTTTTCAATTTGTTTCTTCTGCAAGTAGATAATATTGAATATTCTTTTTAACACCTGACGCACGTTTCACTGAAAAATATCAGTATCATCAGAGGTTTCTAAGTGAATTAATAGCAATCAATAATTCTATTAATATAAAATTAACGAATAATAGAATTTGTCAAATTCGATTATTCGTTAATTTTATATTAATAGAATTATTGATTGCTATTAATTCACTTAGAAACCTCTGATGATACTGATATTTTTCAGTGAAACGTGCGTCAGGTGTTAAAAAGAATATTCAGTATTATCTACTTGCAGAAGAAACAAATTGAAAACATCACAATTTATATATATATATATATATATATATATATATATATATATATCTTCAAAAAAATACACTGAAAGTAGGTTTATTTTCACCTGACGCACGTTTCACAGAAATTATTCTGTATCTTTAGAGGTTTTATTTAATTGTGAAAATATTTTATATCCTGTATACAACTGAAAATCCTATTCCATATTTTTCAAATAAACCAAACGAATGAAGATAATGAAAGAATGTATGAAATGTGTAGAGTTGCTTGTGGGACTTTGTATTTTAGCTTGTAAGGAACTTTATAATTTACACTTATAAATAAGTTATTGTAAGTGCAAATATGTAGTGCGATAGGCCTACATGAAAACGTGGATAATTATCGTAAGTTCGGGTTACTTTAGTGGAGTGCGCGTGTACGTGTGTCACGTAGACGCTAATTAGACAATAACCTTATCTTCTCTTCTTCTTTAGCACTATAGACCAACGTGAGCCCTGGCTTCCAACACCAGTCTTCACCAATGCTCCTACCCGTTGCCATTTCAGCGTAAACCCTCACACCCATTCTTCTGAGATCTTCCAGCACATCATCCAACCATCTTATACTAAGTCAACCCTTGTTTCTCTTTTTACACACCTGTGCCCTAAGGATTTTCTCTGGCATACGCTGATCGTCCATCCACTTAGGTGACCTAACAATTGTATTCGGGCCGTAAATACGTCTTACAATCTTTTTTCCAAACCATCTTAGTGTTTCTTGTTCCTTTTTTGCTAATGTCCAGGTCTCACATCCATAAGCAACAACCAATCTAATATGTGTCTTGTATACTTTCCTTTTTGTGTTGTGACTAGTGAGTTAGCGGGAAAACATGCTAATTAGAAAAAACCATTATACCGCTATGTTTAAACGTGCGAAGTGATTTCCCAACTCTGACTCAACAGTTTGCCATTTGTCTGTCTGTCTCTATCTACTTGGGATTTGTCTCACGATTATGTTTGAACGCATCAACCGATTTTCGTAAAACTTGGCACGCGTATCACCCTACAGAACAGTATTGTTTATGAGGTTGATTTCCCCAAAAATAGGGAGTGGGAGACAAAAATATGGAGGTTACAGTTGTGACAAAATCGTAAAAGCCCAAGTGGGGTATCAAAATTTTAAAATTTTTGGATTTTAAGTCCCAAAAAGTGGGTGAAAATTTTAATAAAATTGCAAAAACTCTTGTGGGATATCAAGTTGAAGATAAATTTAATTAAGACACGAATGTAGTGTTCAGTTTTGGAAAGTTCAAAATTTTGTGATACCAGGCTATAAAAAGTGGATGAAAATTTTGATAAAATCGCAAAAATTCATGCGGGACATCAAATTAAAGAGACTTTTAACTAATATATCTGCATGAAGTGTTAAGTTCAGGAAATTTCAAAATTGTGACCTGAGGGACAAAAAAAAGAGATCATAAATTTGAAAACAAAATTGAAAATCCATCATGGTGTCAGACTAAAAGGAATCGTATCCCAAATCCGCATGTTTGGAATCAAAGTTTTAGTCTTTATTGTATGAGTATGTGCTCTAAAGTTGATATATTACGAGTAATCAGGATTTCCTTATTACAAAGAAATAGTAGAGTAATCAGGATTTTTATAATTTTTCCCGTAATTAAAAAATTATCTAATATCAAAATTTATGTAATAATAAATGTACTTCGTTGTAAATAGTGACCGAGTTCTCCAGCTCAGGTACCATACTATGCAGTTGATATATCGACATGGCACCTGAACAAGGATGTAGTTTATATTATAACAATTTGCATTTATACTTAAATGTACCATTCACTGTGTATTAATGAATTCTTTTTAATATTTCGATGTGTGACTCATACTAGGAGAGCCACAAAATACACACACAATTTTAGTTAATTTGTCTGCAGGTTCAGAAAAAGCAGAATAAGCAGACATTACATGATCTGATTGTGATTCCCTCACTTAAATTAGATGCCTATAAGGAAGGGGTCCGTCAGTTGACCAATCAGAGATTTCGAATTTTAGTTAGGATTAAGTCAAGCTTCGTGTAATTTCGTTTTAGATTGGTTATTCACGTGGTCTTCTCTACAAACGATAAGTTTGGAGCAAACCGACCACAAATCCGTGATTTCACTACATTAAACGCTACCAATATCGGAGAGATAATTCCTGAGTTACCTTAACACTATAACGAGTGTAGTGTACAGATGGAATCGTAAGACATGAAATGGTTAGCGCAGATCGTAGCAGTGAGTAGGGAAGGCAATGCTGGGAGTGAAGTGTGCACACATCAACCATGCAGCTGTTCTGAACACAAAATGACTGCTCATAAAACAACGCGTCAAAGCTACGTATGCGCAATGAGATCAC
This sequence comes from Magicicada septendecula, assembly GCA_034769895.1. Classification (NCBI taxonomy): domain Eukaryota; kingdom Metazoa; phylum Arthropoda; class Insecta; order Hemiptera; family Cicadidae; genus Magicicada; species Magicicada septendecula. The sequence goes on from CM068372.1 coordinate 148,558,974, forward strand.
TTGACACTGCGCAGCCAGACGCCCGTTTCGTGTATAATTATTTTAGCTGTAGTCGACTGCAGTTAGAACCGAGTACTGTACTTTCCCTGTTAGTGGAAGATTTTCCGCACTTTGGAAAGACACTTGAAGTGTACTGGATTTGATGAAAGGGGCACCTAATTAGAACGTGATATTTCGAACCCATTTCGAACTTAGTAACTCTACCATCTACATTCTAAAGGACGTATAGCTGTTGAAGGTGTCGACTAGGACTGGACTCCAGCTACGGACATCGTTCTTCAATGTACGTAAATTCAAATTTTGAATTTTGAAGTCCAAAGACAATTAATTTTAATTAAATTTGTGTTAGTCGACAGAGTAATTTGTCAAGTATATTGAGAAGTAACAACTTTCAAATTTCCACCTTCGTTCAGTGTACTAAGTTTTCTATTGTAGTGTGCTTACTGTCATAGACTAAATGTACCATACATATGATTTGCAATAAAGTTTTGCAAATCATATGTATGGTACCTGTAGGCTATAAACAATAAATACACTACAATAGAAAATTGAGATTATAGGTACCATTAGTAAACAATAAGTGTGTGTATATTGTAAATACATCACATTATCATCAGCGTACTAAGTTTTAATAAATCATCAGCCCATATATTTGTCACGGCATCCATAACATCGCATGTATATAACATATATTATCCATATATATAACGCATATTATCCATTATATATATATATATATACACATACATATATACAGTATATTGCAACTATACCAATTTACAAATGCATAGATAGGTTAATTGAAATAATCAAAACAGAATCTATATATGGAAGTAGGACAAATTTATTAATTAACACATTAAAAATTACTATTGTCTTATTGCGTTATGACATAAAATTGTTTATTATTTAATTATCTTTAAACAAAAGAATCTATTGGTTTGTTTTACATTATAAGGTTACTTATGCATAGAATTCCAATGGTTATGTAGACAACAGGCCCGCTGTTCTCGCTGCTACTATGCGCGTTGCTCGATGACCACATCTTGCACAACACACACTGCGATATCGTTCTATTGTTGTTTATAAACTTAATCTCAGGGTTCTAACTGGGTACAAATAGATCATGTGTATTTGGCTTACACAATTCCTGATTCTTCAAGTGTTCTCGGGTTACATTCAGAATACCACGATAGGTAATTTGCCCCTAGACCGGAAATCTTCCACTGTTCATGGAAAAGCACTAAAATAAGATCTATTTAAATTTATTTGAGTTCTGTGATATGGCTACGACTACGATAAACTCGTACCGTCTACCAAAATTACTAAGTCTTTTAGAAATAGACTTCTCCTGACACGAAAACTCGCGACAGTCAGTACGTCGATCTATGACAAGACTTCGGAGCTAACTGGCCCATCCGTACTCGACAGAGTAGGCCTACCGACTCAAATAATTTTTAGACCTTCTGATTGGTGAAAAATCTAGCAACGTCATAGATGTTCACAGTGATAGACAGACTTCAAGTTAAAACTCTGTCCGATTCTGCAAAGGGCTGTCTAGATTTAATCTACAAATTTTATTACCCTCTAGGAGATAACGAGTTAAAAGAAGAATTAATTTCATTAAAAACTCATATTAAATTATAGTTTCGGAATATATGAAAAAGTAGCCTTCAATACTGTGAATACCCTGTCCAAGTTTCAAAAAGAAATGTCAGTTATTAATGAAGTCATTAAATAAAATGTAAATCACACGCGCACCCGCGCACTTACACACAAATATTGCACATGACATGAAAGAGTATACAATTATGGGTATTTTGACAGAACTCATTTTTTACCCATAACTTAATACAAAACTTATATCTACTTAACAAAAAAAGAACAAAATCAATTTATAACATGTCTATGACCGTCAGAGAATGTGTTAGGCCTATAGCAGTAGTATCCCTATTTGATGACTTTCGTAGCCTGTGTCCCGTTACAATATATATAGACCTAATACAATGGCTGTAACAACTATAGTTTAAACTGGTGAACATTTTTTTTTTTTTTGGAATACACACTGAGCGAGCTAAGAGAATAGCCTTTTTAGTTTCATTTGTGCATTAATTGTATTTTCGTATTAATTAATTGTAACGATTGCGACGTGTTGCTTTCGTCTCGATCAACTGAAGTTTCCGGTTATCGGTGCCAACAACAGTAATAATTATCTCACTCAAATAAGGTCCTATTGTAATTAATGTAATAGACGAATGCTTCATAACTTCATAATGTTATATCGGGACCGTCTTCATGCCATAACAAAAACTATGCGACAGTGTAGTGTAGAATGTGAAACAGAATAAACGACTGGTCCGTACATTTGATGTAAAATACGACGTCCGTTTATTGCACCGTAATTACGTTACTTTGACCTTCGTTAATAACACAATATTTTATTACTACTGTGCAAAATAAAATTTCGTTGTATGAAGAGACAATAAAATTGTATGGTTTTTTATTATTTTTTGCTTTTTATCACAAATTTCGTAAATGGCTTTGGTGCAGTCCTGCTCGTATGTTGTTTCGTACAATGTAATAAATCTCTCTCTCTCTCTCTCTCTCTCTCTCTCTCTCTCTCTTACTCTCGTACATCTAGTAATTTGATTCGCCAACTTGAATAAAATACATCCGAACCCACACCCTAAACCGAAAGCCATAACAAATGAAATTATTTCGCTCTTTATAACCGACATTAAATCCCGAACAGAGGACAGTGTTATGACCACTGCATCGCCCTTTGGACAGGTAATTAAACATGGTATGCTATGATAGAACATTTTGTACAAACGTGTTTTACACGAATTCTAGAACATTATTTTTTTATTATCAATAAGTTAAGACTAAGTGAATATGTCCTATCCGATAAACTATTTGTTTTTTGACGTTGAGAATTTTATGATATACTGCCGATCCTACGAACAAGGCTTTCCCAAATCTTCGCCACTCTCAAGCCCAATTCTGCGACATAGGATTTGAGAATAGCGCGTTTTCATTTTTGAAAAATAACGAAAACTCCGAAAAGCTTAGAACAGAACGAAGCGATTAGCATATAGGCCTACCCATAGGCGTAACTTGGAAGGGGCAAGGGGGCACTCGCCCCCCAATGTTACGAGCATTATAAAATTTTGTTTCAATTTTTTATAAATAAAAACTAACAAATAGTCAAACAGGAGACAGTTTCTATGCTTGCGAGCACAGTACGCGCTATTTATCAACGTCTGCACTGTTATTAAACCACTAGTTGCCATACATTTATTATTCTTATTTCTTTCGAAGAAACTTGTAAGGGGAATGTTGATATATATATATATATATATATATATATATATATATATATATAATTCAATGACAGATTTGAATGATATACGTCAAAATAATATTTCTGTTCGAAAAAAAAAATAAACGCTAGAGACCTAATTAACTGAAATACAATGCGTGCCTTTTACACAAAGACTTGTTTTGGAACACATCGTAATGAAATAATAAGCGCAGCTGTACTTCTAGGAATTTGCTCTCTTTACTTTCCTCTCTTTGTCACACAAATTGTTTATGTTTATAGGCCTACAGTATATGTGTTGTAGGTAAACATAAGTGAAAGTACAACTTATGAAGAAAGGTTTGTTGATCATTAACAAATGAAATTGTCCCTCGTTTACTTACTAAGAATTATTACTAAACTTTCTAATTTTGTATATAAAACATTTTATTAATTTTATTATATAGATGGTCTCACTACACACTTGAATTTATGAAGTTTTACCCCCCCCCCCCAAGTTAGGCCCCAAGTTACGCCCATGGGCCTACCTGAGAAACTTTACAATGTCAGTATGTAGATTGTTGACTATAAGTATATGACTACAATGTCTGTTCCGTTTTGCCTCAACAATTTGTTGGGTAAATAAACTGCAAATCACATAAATGGAGCGTTCACAGTCTATATTAGTGTCTGTCACCAAGACGACTAGACCTCGTACAACTGGCAACAAACAAAATTAACACAAAAAGGAGGAAAATCCATTATCCAAAGGATAGAGTTTTCAATCTGGTACTAGAAAAAAAAGAATAAATATAAGTCAGGGATGCCCACCCGAGGGGGTCTTAGTGCAAGCTGCGTCTTCAGAATGTTTGCAGGGAATTATAGAGTTTAGGAGAGGGATATTAGATGCGACAAAAGTTTAAAAGAATTAAAATTCTGTTTAAAAAACTTTTTTTTTATTAGCGGGGGTCCTACAGTCTATGCCTCATCACGCATTTCGATCGCCATTTCTCCCTATCCGTCCAGTCATCATCTTCAATACCTCGATCTCTCGTGGTTTTCCTAATTACTGTTTTCCATTGTGTTGTCAGTCTTCCTTTTCTTCTCCTGTTTTGTGGTGTGTAAGTCAATGCTTTCTTTGGCCACCGCTTCTCCTCCATCCTCATTACGTGACCATAACATAGCAAATGTCTGGATTCTATTCTTTCTGCTGTTGTAAATACGCGCCCTGTTTTCCTTCTTATATCTTCGTTTCTAACATGTTGCATTCTAGAAATATTACACGCTCTTTTTAAGAAGTCCATTTCCACAGTTTCTATCATCTTTTTCTCTTTATCTGAAAGTTGCCAGCATTCGCAGCCATAAGTTAAAATGGGCTCCACAATATTTGTGTAGATTGTCAGTTTAGTTTGAAGTTTCATTTTGTTCGACCAAAGTAACGAGTTTAGCAAACGAATAGCCTTTTTTCCCTGTTGTATCCTATTTTTAAGTCATTTTTGGTTGTTCCATCTTCTGAAATAACGCTTCCGAAATATTTGAATTAGCTACACTTTCCGATTCTATGGATTTCCAGCTAAAGGCTGGTAAACGGTCTTGGGGGGCTATATAGACTGCTGATGTCTATACAGTAACAAAACTCTGAGAAATGCCCACTGATTCCTGACAAACGAGTTGGAGGTTCGAGAAATCGAATTCAGCACTGCCAACAAATCCTACACTCACGTTCTCGTACATACGTATCTCGCGCAGCTGCTGGGTATATGACATACAATGGGTGTGTGTTATGTAGCAGACGAGAGAGGATGAAGGGGGAGTCTCTGGTACCCTACAAATATCTGGAGCTTATCAGCTAAGGGAGAAAACCACTAAGAAAATCTTGGCCCTGCAAGTCTGAAAATTGAATCAACGTGCCAGCGACTCGTCATTCGTAAAAAAAAAACAAAGTGCTAAAAGTTTCGACAAATCGCCTCGGAATAAGGATGGATATAAACGTTTATGTCCATTTCTATGCTAAGGAAAAAACTATGAAATTTGCGTCATGGAATGTAGAAGGCGTGAGAACGAAATAAGGAGAGGTCTTCCGAGAACTACAAAAGAGTTAAAAAACTTATAAATGTATTAATCCAACTGCCCGCTTAATTTAAAATTATGATTCCGCTAAATGGATTGTTTGTCAATTGTGTTTGTAACCGTGCAGTAAAAGGCATCCTGTGGCAACAGCTGCCCAACTTTTCGCACGAAAGTGACGTCCTTAAGCAAGTTCAAAATGAGGAAATCGATAATAAATTTTCTATTTCCAGAGTATAAAGAAAAAACTGTTGTATTTTAAGTCCTTTCAACAAACAGATGATTCTTAGATGGTAAAGTTAAATAGATATTTTGTTTTGTTCCAACATTTAAAGACAAAGTCGGAGAAGTTGTTTTAGTCAGATACATATCTATTACTTCAATTCAACATCACTTTACATAATCGTATGCAAAAATAAAAGTAACTGTTCGTATTCTATAAAAGTAACGCTTTCTTTTCTATTACAACACTTGTATCTAATTAAAGTATATTTTTAAAACATTAAAAAATGCCAAACTGTGACATTTAATAAAATGTGACATTGAAAGCGTGAAGAAAGTGGTCAAGCAGTTTAAAATATTGATTTTCAAATATCATTGACTCAATTTACACAGCTCTTACCAAATTCTAATGCAGTATTAATTATAGTTTATTATTCTTATCTATAAATATAAAACTCAAAGTCTGAGGATTTATGGGTACTGAATACAAATCCACACCGTTACACCGACTGCCAACAAATTTTGCACAGGTAACCTTTGACAGAAGGCGAAAATACTGTCTAACATGGAATTTGATTTTTTCACCCCGTTCGCACGATTTAGGCCCTTTTAATTATGCCTTTTCGTTGACGCGTATAAAGATGTCATCAACACCTTGGAGACCAGAATTAATTACCATAGTAACAAGTAAATAAACAAACGATATTTAGCGCCATTGGAACTGCACCTTTATCCGTTCCTGCAGTTTTTAATGTTTTTACTATGCAATTGTATCGATATGTTTTGTAATTTTGTATACAGATACGTCTATATATTTTGTAATTGTCTTAAACGATTATAAAATTTATGTGTATACGTATTTCTGATTATGCAATGAATAAGTAATGAAATATGTTAAATACTACTACTAAAGATGCCAAAAACACCATGGAGACCAGAATTAATTACTATATTAACAAGTAAATAAACAAAACCTATTTAACGCCATCGGAACTGTACATTTATCCATTCCTGCAGTACATTTTCGATGTTTTGTATAATATGCGATTGTCCTATTACTTAATCCAAAGCGAAAATACGTGTTTGTTTTCATTTGTGTTAGGTGACAACGGTTTTTGGTTTTTAGTTTACTGCTGAAATAAATAAAAGCCATGGTTAAGGAAAACATAACGTTTAATGTGTTATAGCCTACAATGCTTGTAACACAGTAACACTTAAAATAAAGAATTTTGCGTTTTTGATTTAACAGGTACTTTATAAATATCTCCAAACGCTTTATAAACGGGTACGTTTAAATCTCCAAAGACTGTTGGAGCAACGTAATAGTTTGGTACAAGTTAAAAAGGTACAAGTGTTGAAAACAACTTTGGAGAGAATTTGACTAATGAGTACAAAATTGTTATACGAGCTGACAGAACGCCATATAGACATAGACAATAAAAATTATATTAAAATACTAACTAAAAGTCCTATATTCGCGTGCGAAGCCGCGGGTAACAGCTAGTTTAAAATATAATGTAGCTTTAATGAACAAAAATAAACATTTTACGTCTTCTGACGATTTACAACAGTCATTATGAATTACATTCGAGACAAAGGCTGAATGTGTAACTGGAAGGGAGGGGATAGTGAGTAATTTTGTGGGGCTTCCGCCATTGACCTTGCAGGGATTGCCGGGATTGACCTACACCACTGCTCAGGAGGATTAATAATTTGAATTGACGAGTTGCAAGTGATGACCAATGACCATATACCACAAACACAAAATCTCACTTCCACTCCGAAACTTGTGTGATTGAAATTTTGAATAACAACACTTTTTTATGACAATCGCGTTTTCATTAACATGAATGTTAACACCAAACGTTTCGCACATTTTATGAGATGACATCCTCGACGGTAAACCAGAGACTGAAGAACACTGTTTGAAGAAAGCTTTATGTAATACAATAGTTGACCAAAAACCTTTATATCGTCAAGTGAATATAGGCAGTTAATCATTATCTGAGTCGATTTGAGAGGAACCTACAACTTCCTAAATTTTTAATCATGCAATAATTTGTGCATGTTTATACCTGGATTATTTTGTACGTTCAAAATTTCGGGAGCTGAAACTAACGGGCCCCTCTTAAATACGACTCTCTAAGTACGTTTACATGAAAAATTTTATTTGTGGATAATCTAGCTTTTTATTCAATATGTTGTTGAGTCTTTACACACTTATGGTAGACGCACTCAGTACGTAGCTCTACTAACTGATACCAGATAATCTTCACGGAACACAGATTATAAATATATTCGTTAAATTAACAAAATGGTATGGCGTCCTATAACATATGCTTCAAAATCCAAAACTTAATTTTAATTATCACCTCTAGAAATAGACACAGACTTTAAAAGAATTACAAACTTAAGACAGAATGGAAAATCGCAATAATATAATTTAAAACAGGTTAATAAACTCTAGGCCTCTGTAATTTGACAATGCCAAAAAAGTTTGCCAGTAGACAATCAATTTACCTTTACATAATGTAGATCACCTTTTCAACATGTGCCTATACCATATTAATGATCATATATAATTTGGCTCATAAAAATTAATTAACAAGCAAACCAATTCTTTTACCTTTGAACTTTCAGTAATCCATAGTCAGCCGTATTACTTTCTCTGATCAGATTTCGTATTGAAAATTACAATAGGTCACATTTTGCGTTCTGTAGCGGTCTGAGTTGGTCACCAGTCTGAGTTGATCAAATGACGTCACTGGCTTATGACATCAGAGATAAAGGAGGCCCTGGTAGCTGGTTTCCGCTGTCTCTGTGCCTGTCCAAGGTAGTGTGCGTTGTTTGTTTAATCATTCCTTGTGTTCGTTTAGACTACACATTCATACTTGAGTAATCTGTTTGCAGCAATGTAACAATTCAACAAACACTTAAAGAGGCGCGCTTTGGGTGCAGTCGCAGAAGGACCTGCCGTGCTAACCTTTTCAAATTCATAATCGTTAATGCGCAGGGACAGGGCACGAGTGTTGGCACCTACAACCATATATTTGGTTTTGCTTTGGTTTATAACCAAGCCCATAGCCTTAGCGGACAACTCCAGTTCCCGAAAGGCTTCCTTTAAGCCAGATTCAGACCTACTTATGACGTCAATGTCATCGGCATAGGCCAGAAGCTGTACCTCCTTGTGAAATATGTGTCCGCTAGTTTGAATTCCTGAATCCCTGATGACTTTTTCTAGAGCTATGTTGAACAACAGACACGCTAAGGCATCTCCTTGTTTCAACCCATTCAATGTTTTTAAGGAGTTAGATAGATTTGATTGTATTCTTATTTGGCACTTAGAATTGGACATAACTACTCCAACCATACGCACCAACTTAGATGGTATATTCAACTCCTTCATTCCTTCATAGCTCTATATAGCATTTTCCGGTTGATTGAATCATATGCCGACTAGAAATCCACAAAGAGATGGTGAGTGGCCACTCCATATTCCAACGTTTTTTCTAGGATTTGCCTTAGTGTAAATATTTGGTCTGTTGTTGACCTATTCCTAGTGAATCCACATTGATATTCTTTTATGTTTTCCTCAGCGTAGGGAAGCAGCCTAGAAAATATGATGTTGGACAATACCTTATACGCTGCATTAAGTAGAGAGATGCCCCTATAATTTTTACATATGAGCGAATCACCCTTTTTATGTATTAAACACACCACCCCATTGTTCCACTCATCAGGCATTACCTCCTCCAGCCATATTCGCTCTATGAGATGGACAAATTCCTTTATGAAATCTCTTCCTGCGCTCTTTAATAGTTCCCCTGGTAAACCATCGGAACCTGCTGCCTTGTTATTTTTAAGCTTTTCTAGAGCTTCATACACCTCGTCATAGGATGGCACCAACTCCTCTCTATCATCCTCGAATTATTCTGCTTCCTCTTCATTCTCAAATGCCTCCATCGAAGCCTCCCCAACTGAGCCTAGCAACTCTTCGAAGATGCAGGTATCGTTTGCCATAGAAAAAAATCTACACACAGATAGACAGACAGACAGACACACACACACAGACACTTTTCGAGAAACGACTTTTTTTCATGTTTTGAGTGTAGTACAATCAAAATCTGCAATAATCTCGAACACGATTTTTTTTGCCATCACCATACTTCCATTTCCTTAAGGAATATGGAAGTAATAAGCGCTATTGCAACATTGTTTATAAGATACTTATTGACTTACTTGAATTTCCTATATTTCATATTTCAAACGTACACGCATATTCTGTGTAATAAATTTGTTTTTAGACCTCTATTTAAAAAAGGGGTACTACTGTATTATCGTATACAGCTGTGAAATTAATAAAACAGCTTAAAAATTAGGAGATTAACAAAATTTCTTGTCAACTGTCGACCTTGTGGGGTGGGGTCCGGTCCCATTCCCCCCCCCTGTATATGCGCCCCTTCACGCTCTTAATTATTTCAGAGTAAATGTTACAGGTTTCTTACCAATTTCGCCGAACTGTGCGAGCTGATGTTTTCGTGGTTGGTAGCTCCAAATTCCAGAAGCTCATCTTTAAACATGGCGAATGAAGCATTCAAAATTGGATGGTCATATCGTCGCTTACTTTTATTGTCACTTCCTTCGGTCTTGTAGAATTAAACGACTATAGGATTAAAAGCATTCGAATTTAACGTAAACTCACTTGAATGAAATAATAACTTAGTTTGTGTGTTAACCATTATTCCTTAAAGTAAATTATATGCAATCAGAAAGACAAGACTAATAGCAAAAATATTTTTGCAGTATGCAATAAACTTATGTTTCGGCTTGCACAGAGTGGAGTATTTCGGGGATTCTCAGTACAAAATTAGTTTCTATCTGTTTCATGAAACTAAATTTATGTAACTTTCTAAGTTGCCATAATAATTAATCTTTTTAAAATTCGTTTTAACGAATTGTTTAAAGCTGTATCAATTAATTGATTTTAAACAATAAAAACAAAATTATTAATTATTTACACTATAAAAAGATGTCTTTAGTTTTCATTACACTTTATATACAGTAAGAGATAAAATAATAGTATAGTAGCCTACTTACTTTTCTGTAGACACGTAGGTATTGCTTAAACTACACCCATTCCATGAACTGAAATAACAAGTTCATAATGACAACCACTTTCATTTGTAATGTATATATATATTTTTGGCTTGGAATTTCACTTTTTTTTAAATTTGCTGAAGCACCTGCTGTAAATAACTGCCAGTCCCACTTCTCTCCATTTTTTGAGTTTATCTTTGTGTACACAAAAATGTTTGTATTCAAAAGTGATGCAGTTCCAAATATCTCACTTTCAGTTGCCCATGTGCCTTCTTTTATCATATTTTTTAGTGACGTCCTACCTTTAAATAAATCATTGGCTCGGTTGTTGTTCAATTCATTGTCCATTTAATTGACAACTATGTTTCTAACGTCCATGTGATAACCTTCACTGCCAGTAATTACGTAGGAAACTGCCCTAAACCAACAATTTCTGTCACCCACAATTTTCTTCACACCGTGTGGTTTTGCAAGTGCTAATTTATGACCGATTCTAATACATGTGCATTGTCCTTCAAAGGACAGACCCAACACTTTACACTTTTCCATTTGCCACTCTACGTCAACCGGATCATAAAAAAAAAATCACTTCACACCACTCACCAGAAACCTTCACATCAGATTTATCATCATTTAGATTGTAGAAAATTTTCAAGTTTTATACATGTTCTTTCTTTTTCCTCACTTTGCCACTTTCATCTTGTAATATACAATACTCGTTTCTTAAAACTATGTTAACTGTAAATGGTCCACTCCATGGAAGTTCAGTAAACATTAATTTATTTTTGAATTTTGTCACATTTTTTACCAAAACTCTAGTCCCAGGCTTTATTTCCATTTTCTTTGTTATTGTATGTCTTTCGTCAAATTGCTTTTTCTGTTTAATCTGAGCTCTTCTGATATTTTTTAATGCTGCTTCATCAATTACTTTTTTCACTTCTAATATTTTTTGTAATTTTCTTTCCATTTCTTTATTTTCTTCGACAATATCTTCCTCTACTTCTTGAACATCCGTTGTTTTTTCAGCTACCTGAAGAGACTCCTCGTCTTCATCGGTCAAATTATCTTCATCAACAAGGTCTAATGGTAAAACTGGTTCTCTGTTGTATAACATAAAAAAAGGTGAAATTCCTGTTGTTTTGTGTCTAGATGTTCTGTACGCAAATAATACACTCTCGAGAACATCAGGCCAGTTATTAATGTTTTCCATTAAAGTTCTTTTCAGTTTATCTTTTATTGTCCTATTTTGACGTTCTACTAATCCATTAGCCTGTTGATGGTAGGGTGATGTTAATCTTTGTTTTGTCCCCGTCAGTCTATGCAATTCTTTAGAAACTTCATTTACAAACTCGCGACCATTATCGTTAATTTGTATTTTAGGGCAACCATGTCTACATATAATTTCATAAATAAATTTAGCCACTTCAATGCCAGTCTTATTTTTAAGGGCTTTCGCCTCAGCCCACTTTGAAAAGTAGTCTACTGCCACCACTATGTATTTTTTGCCCTGCACTTCTGGTAACTGCATAACATCTATTCCAATTTGTTCCATGACTCTCTTAGGAACAGGAATTGGCTTCATTTCGGGTACACAAGACACCCATGGAGGTGTAACTTTCTGACACACTTAACAATTTTTTACAAAATCTGTCACCTTTAATTTTATATTTTTAAAGTAGTACCGTTGTGAAAGTATGTCCACGGTGCTATTAATTCCTCAGTGTGCAGACATACCAATCGCTTGTTTGCTAGTATCAGCACCTTTGTGGGCTACGCCCATCAATTTTTTTTTTTTATTATCGTCGTGAACAATTTCTATTAATTTTTCTGTACCTCTTAGCCTGTCACATTTACGATAAAACAGTTTATTGTCACGAATAACATAAAGTTTACATTGTCTCTTAAAGTTTCTACTTTGATACGATTTTGTACACTTTTCAGGAATTGCTCCAGTAATTAAAAACCTTTGTATATCCAGCGGTGTTATTCCTCCTTCGAAAACACTCATTTTAATTATCCCAACTGAGATCTGAATATGCAAACAAAATACGAACAACTGTCGAATATTAAGTAAGATACTTAAAACACTGTAAACACAATTAATAATATAACACAACAACAAAATAATAATATCGTTGATTTATAACAAAGCGACGATGTTTAAAGACACGATTTAGCCGAACGTAGTCAACCACACTTTAAAAACGTCTCAGAGCGACTGTTTTTTACTTCCATGTTCCTTAAGGAAATGGAAGTATGGTGATGGCAAAAAAAATCGTGTTCGAGATTATTGCAGATTCTGATTGTACTACACTCAAAACATGAAAAAAAGTCATTTTTCGAAAAGTGTCTGCGTGTCTATAGATTTTTTTTTCTATGGCAAACGATAACAGCCGCAAATTCAAACTGAATCAAATCATTTTTTGCATACGGCCCTAAAGTGTAGAGTTCTCAAGATCTATTGATTTTGGTGAAGATCGGTTAAGGGAAAGGGGTAATTTACCTGCTACGTTTTATGTTTTAAAAGGATATTTTCTATGGCAAACGATAAGAGCCGCAAATTCAAAAAGAATCAAATAATGTTTTGCATACAGCCCTGAATTGTAAAGATCTCAAGACCTATTGTGTTTGGTGAAGATCGGTTAAGGGAAAGGGGTAGTTTACCTGCAACGTTTTATGTTTTAACAAGGGTATTTTCTATGGCAAACGATAACAGCCGCAAATTCAAACAGAATCAAATAATTTTTTGCATGCAGCCCTGATTTGTAGAGTACTCAAGACTTGTTGTTTTTGGTGAAGATCGGTTAAGGGGAAGGGGTAGTTTACCTGCAACGGTTTTTTTTAAATCAAGGGTAATTTATTCCTATGGCAAACGATAACAGCCGCAAATTCAAACAGAATCAACTGCTCTTTTGCAAACAGACCTAAATTGTAGTGATCTCAAGACCTATAATTTTTGGTGAAGATCGGTTAAGGGAAAGGGGTAGTTTACCTGCAACGTTTTGTTTTAACAAGGGTATTTTCTATGGCAAACGATAACAGCCGCAAATTCAAACAGAATCATATAATTTGTTGCATACAGCCCTGATTTGTAGAGTACTCAAGACTTATTGTTTTTGGTGAAGATCGGTTAGGGGAAAGGGGTAGTTTACCTGCAACGGTTTTTTATCAAGGTTAATTATTTTTTTGGCAAACGATTACAGCCGCAAATTCTAACAGAATCAATGTATTGCATACAACCCTGTATTGTAGAGTTGACGATCAAGACCTATGTTTTTGGTGACGATCGGTTAAGGGGAAGGGGTAGTTTACTGAGAACGTTTTATGTTTGAAAAGGGTATTTTCTATGGCAAATGATAAGAGCCGCAAATTCAAACAGAATCAAATAAGTTTTTGCATAAGGCCCTGATTTGTAGAGTACTCAAGACCTATTGTTTTTGGTAAAGATCGGTTAAGGGAAAGGGGTAGTTTACCGTCCACGTTTTTTGTTTTAACAAGGGTATTATTTTATGGCAAACGATAACAGCCGAAAATTCAAACATAATCAAATAATATTTTTCATACAGTCCTGAATTGTAGAGTTCTCAAAACCTGTTAGTTTTGGTGAAGATCGTTTAAGGGAATAGGGTAGTTTACCTGCAACATTTTATGTTTTAACAAGGGTAAATTTTTTTATGACGAACGATAACTGCCGTACATTAAAACAGAATCAACTACTCTTCTGCATACCTTTTTGAATTATACAGAACTCAAAGTCTGTTGATTTTGTTGAAGATCGGTTAAGGGAATTGGTAGTTTACCCCTTTATGTTTTAACAAGGGTTATTTTTTATATGACGAACAATAACTGCCGTAAATTCAAACAGAATCAACTACGTTTTTGCGTACCTTTTTGAACTAAAGAGAACTCAAGTTCTGTTGATTTTGTTGAAGATCGGTTAAGGGAAAGGGGTAGTTTATCACCAAAGCTTTATGTTTTAAAAAGGGTAATTTTTTTATGACGAACGATAACTGCCGCACATTCAAACAGAATCAATTATTTTTTTGCATGCATCCCTGCATTGTAGAGGACTGAAGGTCTATTGATTTTTGAGAAGATCGGTTAAGAGAAAGGGGTAGTTTACCTGAAACATTTTATGATTTAACAAGAGTAAACTACTTAATTTTTATAAATAAAGTATCCTGATAAGAAGCTCATAATAATCCACTGTAGAAACGTAGATGAAATATCTATAAATGAAGAAGTTAGGTGAACAGGGTGGGGGTAATTTTCTATTATTAAAAATTATAGTTGAAGGTGGAGGGGAGAATTTTTTATACGTGTACTATGTTATCGGCAACAAAGAAGTAGTTTTTTGTTAAAGTTGCTTCCCGGGCTGTTTAGCCGTAGTCCAATGTTTTCTGTAAAACCAGACTTTTCGGCAGTGCCATCGACTGCCATCATCAGTGAAAATCGAGTGCGAAAACGTGAGGTGGTGGTGGTATACGTTAGTGACCACAGTACTGTGGTTAATACTGAAGCAATAAGTAGAAAGACGTAGTTTCTATGGAAATATTTCATTTCAATAAAATCATATTTAAAATATGATTTTAAATATAAATCTTAGAACATGGAAGTCATGTATGGTTCTCCATACCGATATTTTTTTTTTTGCAATGCAATGCTTTTCCACACGTTCCAATTCGTCAACGTACATGTACCAGAGACAGCGGAAACCAGCTACCATGGCCTCTTTATCTCTGATGTCATAAGCCAGTGACGTCATTTGATCAACTCAGACTGGTGACCAACTCAGACCACGTTACACGTTCACGTTACACGTTAACGTACAGGTTACACGTTCTACTAATTATCAAAGAAATGATAGCCGACATGATATCAGCCATCATGTGCACAAGTATAGACATGAATGATGACGCGTTGCATACGCGTATATACGCAAATCTCTACAGCACTGGTATTAGGATATACACATGAACTATACTATTATAAAATGCAGAACTGTTGGTTGATCGCGGAATCGATTCTTTCTAAATCCTAGAAACGTTAACACAGAAGACGACAAAATCGTAAAAGACTTTTTATTATTTGAATTAAGTTCATGTATTTATTAATTTGACACAAATAGGTATAATGCAAGTTCACTTTCAAATATATTTTAAGTAATACGCAAACAGTAATTTTTATAACTTATCAATGTATGATACAATAATTTAAAAATTAAAATGATTCATTTTCTATACAGATTTACGTAGTTGTAAACGCTTTTTTATGTTATAGTACAATAACCTCAAAAACCACAAACACCTCATGAAATAGTGATACACACAAAACGAAAATTCGACATTATTATTACTAACATTGGTTGAACTGGATTTGAAAATTAAGAATAATTTATGTAAATATAATTGTTTTTTGTATACACTACTGCGCAAAACTAAAACGGCTGTGATATTGCTCATCCGTCACTGATGCACCTACAGGTTTTATATTATTATTGACTAATAAATTCTATTCCATTAAAAAATTCGTTTGCAAAATCTTCAGTTACGGAAAGGTGAATACACTTTTGTCTTGAAAGCTCCTAACTAACTAAATTAGCACTCATGTTTAAGAGATAAAATATTTGTTCGAACATTCTAAATACTGACCAATTCAATACCAAAAATAAACACGACCGCATTGTAAACGTCTTGTATCATAAATGGATCTAGTTAACAACCTACGCATTCTAGAGTTCTTCAGCAGCAGACTTGACGCTTACTAACCTGCTGAATCGATTCCATCCTATATATCTTAGAGCATTAGTTTTAATTTATACCTAATACCCTAAAAACATCATAATTAATAATAATAATTATTATTATAATTAATGTTATTTTGACGTAGGGCCTACTAGTCAATACGAATTCTGGGACATGTTTCCGGTATTATAGGCCTACTGTATCCCCTTCATCAATCAATTTTTGATTCGTTGTTTGATGAAAGTGCGTTGGTTGGCACGGTGAGTGGTTCCAAAAGTGGGGTCCGCGACAATGTTTCAGGGGGTCCGCGGAACTTCTAAGAAAGTATAAAATATACAGTAATTTTCTCCGATTTTGTATGCTCTAAAATTAGTAGAAATTCCAGTAATTTTTTTTAGCAAACTAATAGTAATTTTAAAAGTAATTTAAAACTGATGCCTTTAATAATGTATTTAAATCATGTTGTGCCGCAGGTCTGTTTGTCAGCCGAACTGACTAGAGCGCTGCATTATCTAGAACTGATCGCACTGTTTTAGTCCACGTATAAGCACTGTATCTTGTTTATAAGCACTGTATCTAAGCAAAACGTTTTTCCATGTAGCTGGTTTCACGCCTAAGTAACTGGATTTCGACACGTGTGGCTGGAAAGATAGAGCCGAGGTTGGCAACGCTGGCTGCGCGACGCTGGTTACGGAACCGAAACTTAAGATTTAATATCGAAATTATCAGACATTAAACCCAATATCGCAGAGTTAATTGTTCAAAAGCAGGTAATTGTTCACATTAAACTATATTTGATACGATTAATATTATAATTTTTCAAGTTAAGAGAATTTTAATTTTAATAAATTTTAATTAAAATGCAAGAGTTTGTATCGTATTTACTGGTTGTTTTATTTCAGAACTCAGACGGGGTCCGTGAAATTTTTAATTTTTTTGGGGGGTGGACTGAAAAGTTTGGGAACCACCGTTTTAGGTCATTCTGGACTGAGCTTGCTGGTCTGAAATGATACTGAAATGGCAATTAACAGACAATAATAGTTTGCCCCACGTATCGTTTAGAGTGCGCCACCGTAGTATATACGAGCAATACAGTATTTTATAAGACACCGCCCGTTAAGAAATAATTCAGAATGAACGGAGTGTGAAAAGAGTAGCAAGAGCAGCATGTCCAAGTTTTGTAGTACATTGGTTTTGCAGATCATTGCTTACAACACAATCACTTCATAGATACAAAAAACATAACACTACGCCACAACATACAAAAAGGTAAAAAAATGGATTTGTTAGAAATTCTAGAAATTAAAAAAGCAATAAAAAATAACCAAAATTTAACAAATGAACAAACTGAATTCTGTGTATTTCCTTTATTAAAAGCTGTTGCATCCCCCCTCTCCATTTTCACATCTCACACATGTTCCGATACACGCCCTAAACAGATGTCCACCACCCTTACATCCTCTGTTTAGTATTCACTTATCTCTTTGACAATCTCTTAAGAAGTCGAAACAGCTGTCAGAGTTAAATAAAAACTGTGAAACGTACCAAGTATTTATATATTTTTAAACACCTTTGTATTAATATGTTTCACCAAGTGCCCAACGAATCATCAATTAATATCGTTTATAGTACATGTTGAACATATGATCCCTGAATGTTTTCAAGATACTGTAGTATGGACCCCCTCCCACACACATACACACACAAATGAAGTCCGTGAAATCATTATGCAATCTGAATAGACCATATCCTGCGAAAATGATGATAATGGCCATGTTGATCTCTGTACCTCCTTCTTTTTTGTTTCTTTTTTTAACCCACTAACTAACTTACCCATTAAGCTATACAAATGGGCAGAATTAAAAAACAACACAGTGTAAGAGAAAGAAACGAGATGAGGCACAGACAAGGAATTAAACTGTTACAACATTTGTCTAATTTTATTGAGTAAACAAACGAAGCAAGGGAAACAGGAGTGATATTAATTAACGAGTGGAAGTTGAAAACCACTACGAAGTAAATAATACATAAAAGTTGTACATAGTTAGCGAGAGATGTAAATATATGCAACGGTGTGACCGCCTGTAGCGAACAGCGAGGGGTTTACCTTACCGTTGTTGTACTGCTGTCCGGTTTTTATTGTCTCGGCTGACTAACGTTTTACAAGGATATCGCCAAACACACAACATACCAGCCAGCCAGCCCCTCTGGACTACAACCAGTAACATCATTCTTCTGACCTCGTACCTCCCTCCCTCCCCCGTCGTGATTCATGCGCCACTTGGCGTACTCCGACCAACATCCAATATACCATCGCGGTATCAAATAACTGCCAACCGAACATAAATTTATATATAAGAGACTGTGTGATAATCTCGTCCTATATATATTAAACGACACAAAGTTACAAAATTTACAGCTACCTCTGCAGTGTCCTTTCCCACTCGTTCTCTCTTCTTGTCGTCCACCTGCAGTTACACGACCTTGACCAAGGCGACGTATCCAGCTGTAATGTTCCCCACAGAGTTCCGTTTTTTATGTACTCCGCCAGCCAGTCGCTGGCGTTTATCGCCGTCTCCGACGCGTACTTTGATTTAGTAAATTTTTATGTTACTTTTAGTAATAAAAAGCGCAGAAATAATATATATTCGCAATTAGCTTTTGTGCCCGGCGAACGTGACGGTAATACAAACTGGAGAAAACGACTGTCCGACTGAATTTATCGCGTCCTTAATACGATCTTGCTGTTGTAACGAAACTGAAAGGCGATGTCGTATTGAGAGAACGAGCCGGACCTATCCATTCGCATATCCAGTGGTATGACTCCCCATATGATTACTTACATAACATTTTACATTTTTACCTACGTCTTAAGCGATGGAAAAACAAAATAATTTTGGTCATCACCAATACAATAATGAACTAGTCTTTAAAGTGTATGGATTGGAGGATGAAAGTACCAGAAATCTTTATCAGAACAGAATAAATCAGTGCATTGCGGTAATACCTTCTAGTGAAATTCGTCCCAGTCATAGAGGTGGAATGAAATAATATCAATAAAATAATAATACAAGCCGCGAAGTAGGCTGCAAAAAGAAGTATAGACAAAGGAGGGCTCTGAGAATTCGGACAGAAGAAATAGATACTGCGGTTAACAGGAAAAATGATAGCTTTAGAAGACATATACCACATTCAACAGAAGAGTCAAGCGAAGGATACCAGAGAATAAGAAATGAAACAAAGAGAATTATTAAAGAAGGCCATCAAGACTCATGGGAACGCTTCATAGCCACTATGGAACACGATTTATATGGTAGGGAGACTATGGCATATAAAGTGATGAAAACATTGAATAGCTCTGAAAGAAGAAGGAATCATATTGATATGATTGAGGAAAATGAAAGGACCAACCATTATAGAAAGTTATATTTTGACAGCGCAATAGAAAATGATAGGGAATAAACAAGTAAGCCCAGTGGAAAAGGGCTAGATAAGTTAACCTTAGAAGAACTCCAACAAGCAATGAATGGAATGTAAAGTAGAAGGCACCAGGACTTAACGGAATAAATGCTGAGCTAATAAAATATGATGTCACATTATTGCATTTACGAATTCTCCATTTTCTAAATAACATTTGGATGGAAAAGAAAATTCCGAAATAATGGAGGCGGGTAAAACTGATTTCGTTATATAAAAAAGGAGACAGAACAAATAATTACAGAGGAATAAGTTTGTTGGACTCAACGTACAAAATATATACAAGAATTCTCAATGAGAGATTAAGAGTCATTACAGATGCACTACTTCTTGAAGAGCAAGTGGGTTTTGGAAAGTGTAGGTCGACTGTGAATGTATTGTTTGTATTACGACAGATAATAGAAAAAAGGCGGGAGTATAACCAGGAAACGCATATCGCTTTTGTTGATCTGGAAAAAGCTTTTGATAATGTAGACCTTCAAACGTTATGGAATATTATGGATAGAAGAGGATATCCACTGCATTTAATAAATTCGGTTAAGATCCTTTATAAAAGTACATCTGTAGTCCTGGACCTGAATGATAGGCTCTCAGGCGACATTCCAATAAATAAGGGAGTTAGGCAGGGATGCTGTGTTTCCTCAACCTTGTTTAATATATACATTGACAATATGTTGAGAGCATGGAAATCCAGAGTGATCGCGGGAATAGAGCTTAACAAAGCAATTTGTAAGGGTTCCCTGCTATATAAGGATGACATAGTTCTTATTCAAGAAAATGAGGATAATTTACAAAGAGCTATGTTTCAAATACAAGAAGTGGCAAGAGAGTACTCACTAACAATTTCAGTAAGAAAGACTAAAACCATGGCCTTTAAAGGTAAATATCCAGTGAGGACTAAGATAGTTATAAACAACAGCACTTTAGAACAAGTGAGCCGTTTCAAATATCTCGGCTGTGCAGTAAGCTATGAATCTGAATATGATATAAGAGACAAGATAAATAAATTTAGGAAAATTTGTGGTACGATTCACAGAAATCTTAGAAATAAAACAAGACACAGTACAAGGATTAACTTTTATAAGACAATTGCAATACCCACGTTGATTTATGCGAATGAGGCGTGGGTCATGGCAAAAAAGGAAAACGGCAAGATTCAGAGTGCTGAAATGCAGTTTCTTAGAAATACTTTAAATCATACATTGCAAGATAGAATAAGGAATGAAGATATCAGAGCAGAACTCTGAAGGACATAAATGAAATTATTTCAATTTACAGAAGACAATGGTAGGATCATCTGCGAAGGATGACAGAGGATCGATTGCCGAAAGCGGCACTGAACTATAAAGCCATTGGTAAAAGAGACGTGGGTCGTCCGAGGATGAGATGGGTGCCGGAACAGGTTTATATAACGTAATTCTTGTAGAGGAGAAGAAGAAGAAGACCTAAGCCTTTAACAACAACTTTTAGAGGGCTGTGAATAATCACAGTTAACGTTTATTCTTACGCCGATCGTCCTCTTCCCTGACAATCAAAAAGACAACGAATTTTGTAGCATTGATTTACGCCAATAACTTAATTTAAGGCCGCAGAACAAATTTACATAATTTTTGTATACATGAACTAACGTACGCGTAGAGCGGCCTTCCATTACCTTTCGTAGCTACTAGGATCTCGTCGTCGTTACTGTAAGTAGTTTGAGATTTATTTGCCTCTAAGTGACATCGACAATACTACTACTGTACTTGGCGCCGTGATCCCACTACTCTTCACTCTGGTTCAGCATCATTCTTCGTTTCAAAAACATCACCTTACTTATATTGCCAACTATTGAGACGAACGACTGGCTGACACTTATTTGATGATTTTTGAATGAGTCCTCAATTTTAACTCAACCGTTTGCCATTTGTCTGACTGTCTATCTATCGATATATCTATCTGTGTGTTTACGGCAGGGGTGCACTGGTACCGGAACGCCGTTCCGGTACTGCTTTTTGAGAAAAAGAATTATTTTCTTTCACATGAAATGTGTTTTTACTCAAAAATCTGGTCCACGTATTATTTTAAGATTTAGTACTCACTGTTATTATACTTCTTATTGCAAGATAATGAAGAAATATTAACATATTCGACAAATAATTCCTTTTAGTTTTACTGTTAATTTTGTTTATACACATTATTCATCTCAATGACCATCGCCGAGATCGAAAATTAAAACTGACGAAAGAAAATAAAAAATAACATAATCATTTGGTAAATATGGACTAGGCTCACCGAACGGCGCCGAACACAACGCACATGAGATCTATTTTGGATGCGGGATGACCTTGAAGTGTAGAACAACGGGCAGTGCAGTGGAGGGGCTACCTTCCACCGATCGGCTCACTACTCAACTCAGTACTGTATTTACTGATAAGTCATTAGTGGTTCCCGCGTCTTGCTTGTCAGTTGTAATTCGCTGTTGTGAACCGTTACGTGTGTTTATTCAGTGCTACAACAGTCATGGAATCTGCCAATAAGAAACAAAAAAGTCTAACATCGTTCTTCAGTAGAGGGACTATACAGTCTTCGTGCGAGTCTTCAACCTTTGCTTCTCGCGATGCAAATACTCTCCTTAAACCTGGCGAAAGCTCGTTTGTGCAGCATACAGAAACCGAAGGTATTTGTGTTATTGATAATTCTCTGTCTGTACCGAGTTCATCAACTGAAGACTCAACTATTTCTCGTTGGCCTTCCATTTGGACAGAAGAAATGTGGGAACGTAAAAAGAACGCTTTTCCTTGGCTTGATTGTATGTAAACAGGGAAACTTGGCTGTAATATTTGTAAAGAACTTGCTCAACTTGGCACATTTAAAAAAGAGCGCATGAGCATATCAAAAGAATGGCGTTTGTTCCTAATTACGTTTAATGGATCAAGTAAAACCTCTCAACTTACATCGTTGAGAAAAAAATATTTGAACATAAAAACTCTTTTGGTCACACAACAGCTGAAAGAATTGCTGCTGAAGCCAAAAAAGAGTCAATAGACAAGGTTTTTGATGAAATGAATGCAGCCCACTTAGTGACAACAAAAATTGTCTTTAGAACTGCTTACTTCATTGCGAAAAACAATAGGCCTTGCACTGACCATTTTGATCTGTTGCAGATGCAGAAATTGAATGGCTTGGATATAGGTGTGGGGCTACACTCTAAAAGAATTGCAATGGAAATAATTTGTCACGTTTCTGACGAAATGAAGAAAAGAGTCGTGAAACAAATTTTAGGTGTATCAGGCAAAATTTCAGTCCTGATAGACGAATCGACCACTCTCGCCAGCAAGTCTACTCTGATAGTATATTTGAAGTGTGAAGTTTGCAAAAGAGGACTCTCCACATTTCTTATTCTTAGATCTCCTAGAACTATCCGACCAAACGTGTAAGACCGTAGCAGAAAATCTCCTTGATTGCTTAAGCAAATACGGTTTTGAAAATAACTACTTAAAAGAAAACTTTGTTGCATTTGCAAGTGACGGTGCAAGTGTTATGCTGGGGAAAAAATCAGGAGTCGCAGAAAGATTGGTTGAAAAATATCCAAGCCTTATTATTTGGCACTGCATGAACCACAGACTTGAGTTAGCTCTGAGTGATGCAATAAACGAAATGGGAGCTGTAAACCATTTCCAAATTTTTATGGACAAAGTGTACTCCGTTTATAGCAGGTCTCCAAAGAATCAAAGGGAGTTAGCAGAAAGTGCTAGTGGCCTAGATCAAGAAATAAATAAAATCGGGAAAATTTTAGGGACACGTTGGGTAGCAAGTTCATTTAGAGCCGTGTCAGCTACTTGGTATGGATACGGTGCCTTAAACAGACACTTTGACTTTGCTAAAGCCGATAAGAGCAGAAATTTGACAGAGCGAGCCATGTACCATGGCCTATCAAAACGATGTTCATCACCTCAGTTTTTGCTAGATTTGGCTATAATGTATGATATTTTGGCTGAGCTGTCGATGCTGTCAGAATCCTTACAAAACCAAGAAACAACAGTAATCTATGCTGATAAACCTATACGACGAAGTGTCCGGTTTTTTGAGGCTATGAAGGAAAATCCCGGTACTAAGACTTTGGAAGCAAAAATTTGCATCAGGGAAGGAACATTTAATGGCGTTCCACTCATAGAAAATCACACAATTCCAACCATCAATCATCAGCAGTTAATAACAAGTGTCATAAATAACTTAAAAAGAAGAATGTTTACTACAGTTTCTAGCCACGAACCCCATCGGTCAAGTGCGCCATCACATCATCATGAAGCTTACGAATCTCTTTTAGATGAATTAAAAGTGCTGGAACCAGATACGTGGCCTACTGAAAAACCTGCAGGCTTTGGCGAACCAGAGATTGAGAAGTTGTGCAGAAGGTTTAAGTTAAACATACCCAAAATCAAAAACAGCTACAGGGATTTTGTCGAAAACCATACAACAATACAAAAACATTTAACACCTTTGCTTAACTGTACAAAACTGATCCCTTGCAGTTCAGCTGATTGCGAAAGAGGATTCAGTTTAATTAATCTCATCATTACACCCACCCGTACGAGACTGACAGTGCCACATGTGTCAAGGTTGATGTTTGTTAAACTACACGGCCCAAACTTGAGGAATTGGGAACCATAGCCATATGTAAAAACATGGCTCCGAAAACACCGGACTGCAGACGACACCCGAACGAAACAAGCAAAACCAACAACTCTGGAAGAATCCAATCCATTTGCTAAATATTTGTGATTAAGATAAGTTAAATTATGTTGTTCAAATGTTCAAGATTTTTTCTGTGAATATTACAAGTGTTTAGTTATATTACAACCATTACTTTACTTTCAGTGATATGTTATCCGTTATGGAGTGTGACTATGTAGCCGACATTGGCTGTGGACCATAGTCTTGTCGTCCAAAAAAAAAAAAAAAAAAAAAAAAAAAACGCGTTCCGGTACTGGAAAATTTACGAGTGCACCCCTGGTTTACGGTATGTCACACGATAACTTTCGAACGTAACAACCGATTTTCGAAAAACGTGGCACGCGTGTTCATGCTTTTACCGTAAGAACTCATTGTTTTTTAGATTGCCTCCCCTAAAAATAGAGGGCGGTAGGCAAAAATGTGAGGTAAAAATTCTGAAACCATCGCAAAAGTCCAAATGGAGTATTAAACTAAAGGAAAGTTTACTCAAAATATGAATTCAGTGTTCATTTTTGAAAATTTCAAAATTATTGGACAAAATTTTGCTGCAGGGCAAAAAGTGGGTACAAAATTTGGTAAAATCGTAAAAATTCATGTCGCTACTAAATTAAAAGGAATTTTAATCAAAATATGAATGTAATATTAAGTTTTGGAAATTTTAAAATTTTAAGACGCCAGGAGTTAAAAAATGGGTAAAAATTGTAATAAACTCGTAAAGTTACTGTTGCCCGACAAGTTAAAAGGAACTTCAATTAAAATCTGTATACAGTTTTGGAAGTATCAATTTTTTTTTGAACCGATGATCAAACTTTTTTTAACTTGCAAAAATCCAGTCATACAAAGAGAATTTCAAAACAAATCCGAGTGTTTGGAACTTTAAGCGTTTGTTGTATGGTTGCTCTACAATTGTTACTTTACTAAACAAAAAATAGTAGAGTAATCAGGATTTTAATAATTTTTCTAATAATTATAAAAATATCTAATATAAAATGTATCCAATAATAAAATAAATGTACTTCGTTCAAAATAGTGAGCAAGTTCTGCAGCTCAGGGAATCCAAACGACAACACGAGATCACGACGACTAGCTCTGTGTGCGTGTGTGTGTGTATTTAATTAGTTAGCAAAGTTATCGTCAAAGGTTAAGGCGACAGTTGGGAACAAAGACTGGCCAAAGCCTTAGAGCGCTTATGAAAATTTTGAAAATAATTGGTCCCAACTCTTCCAGGAAAAAATTCCAACCAAGGAATTGATAGCAATGAGCACTAGCTCTAGGGACCTTGCTGTATTGGAAAAATTATTGTACCCATACGGTTAATTGATGGTGATACGGGGTCCTACTCACTGTAATGATGTCTTAATGGGAATTTACCTATTTGAAGTGTGTGACAATGTCTGGAATACGGGGCCGGTGCAACTATTAAAAAAACCTCCCATAAATTTTGAACGTATACACACACAATACACAAGTCACTTACGGGTTACGGGTAACCGTAAGTGTAATCTTGTTAGTAACGAAATTTTACTTTTTTTATTCAAGGAGAAAAGCGTTTAGTATATTAAATAATGCGAATTCAAAAAGTGAAATTTTAAAAATGTCTTCCTATAGCAATACTAATGTAATTATTATAAAACATTTTCCGTTAGCAAGACAGAAATATATTATGTAACAACAGGCTTCGCAGTATTAAGGACGTTTCATCTACCGCTTTCGGAAAACTCAAATTTTAATTGGCCCTACTTATTTACATTTGACAACATTTCTATCCGGACTAAAGAAATGTGACTTTTTGCATACATTTTTCTCCCCCTCCTTTTAAAACAATGACTTCTCTCTTAAGTTACTTCTTCGGTTCCTAGTAAGTACCTTATTGTTACGGTGTTACAGAACACGCTACGTGTTTCTCGGCTATTCCAGTGGAATCCGGCTGTAATGTGCGTGTGCGTACATATTGCTGCTACTTTGAGATGAAGGACAATTACGTGAAACTTGTCACGCTTCCGCAACGAGACTTTTCCAGACCGTGCCTGTCCGCGCGCGCTGTGTTCAAGGCCGCAGTCAATTACTTTCTAGTATTTTCTAGTAGACACGTATTACGGAATATGCTGGAATCTCAGCGGGGTATAAATACAAGACTTCAGCGACGCTCAGCTGAGTTTTCAGTGGCGATTTACACAGTGCGGTTCGAAGTATTGTGACGAAGTGTTATGGTTTTTTTTATAATTTTGCGGGACAATGTTAATACAATTGTGTTTTATATTAGTTGACAATTTTATAGCGTGTGAACAATTTTTATTTGATTTGTTGTAAGAGACTATTTTGTAGATTACAAACTGTTTGATTGTGATAATTAAAACTGGTGCTTACTGACTTAATTGGTGTCTTGTACATTGTTTTCCACTGTACCATACGACAATCAGTAGACCGTCGTAACAGTAACTTATACGGCTTACCTCACAAGACTCACTGTTAAGTTGTATCAATCAGTGTACTGTTCATTAAGCGCCTACAATCACCAAGTCTCTCGGTATTAATTTCTTTTAACGTTATTTAATTCATAATTTTATATATGTTAACAAAAGTAATATATTGATTTGAAATAAAAAAAGACTTTCATATACGAAATATAGGATAAGATGTGTCAGTGATCTCATCACTTTTAGAGCCTCCCACAGAGTCGTGCGGTCCTCGGCAATTGCTCTGTCTGCAAGTTTAAAAACGCAGTTCTGGCGAAACCCAAACATTGTAAGGACAGAACAACGCAGTGATAAACGAGAGTTCCTGCAGATCGTTATCTTTAAATCGGTGGCATACCGATCCATTTTTCCACACTGGTGTCCTAAAATTTTGAAATTTAAAAAACTGAACATCACATTCAAATTTTGGTTGAAATTATCTTTAATTTGTAACTATGCATGGATTTTTGCGATTTAAAAAATGTTTAATTCACTGGCATCCCAAAACATTTAAATTTCCAAAACTGACCATGTTCAGATTCTGGGTAAAATCTATATATATATATATATATATATATATATATATATATATATAACTCAAAGTCTGAGGATTTATGGGTACTGAATACAAATCCACACCGTTACACCGATTGCCACCAAATTTTGCACAGGTAACCTTTGACGCAAAGCAAAAAATACTGTCTAACTTGAAATTTGATATTTTGTCCCGTTCGCACGATTATGCCTTTTCGTTGACGCGAATAAAGATATCAACAACACCAAGGAGACCAGAATTAATTACCATAGTAACAAGTAAATAAACAAATGATATTTAGCGGCATCAGAACTGTACCTTTATCCCGTTCTTGCAGTTTTTAATGTTTTTAATATGCCATTGTATCTATATAACGTATTTTGTAATTTTGTATACAGATACGTCTATATATTTTGCAATTGTCTTAAACGATTATAAAATTTATGTTTATACGTATTTCTGATGATGCAATGAATAAGTAATTAAATGTATTAAATACTACTACTAAAGATGTCAACTACACCATGGAGACCAGAATTAATTACAGTACTATAGTAACAAATAAACAAACAAAAGCTATTTAGCGGCATCGGAACTTTACATTTATCCATTCCTGCAGTACATTATCGATGTTTTATATAATATGCGATTGTATCGATATATTACGATGTGGAAAGTGTACTAATTGTAAATTGTATTATTATTAATGCAAAGCGAAAATACGTGTTGTTTTCATTTGTGAGGTTAGGTGACAACGGTTTTTGGTTTTTAGTTTACTGCTGAAATAAATAAAAGCCATGGTTGAGTTTAATGTGTTATACCATGCTTCTAACACAGTAACACTTAAAATAAAGAATTTAGCGTTTTGATTTAACAGCTACTTTATAAATATCTCCATAGGCTGTTGCACCAACATAATAATTTAGTACAAGTGTTGATAACAGCTTTGGAGAGAATTTGACTAATGAGTACAGAATTATTATACGAGCTGACAGAACGCCAAATAGATATAGATAATACAAATTATATTATAATACTTATTAAAAGTCAAATATTCGCGTGCGAAGCTGAAGGTAACAGCTAGTTCTCTATAAATTTGATGGCCCACATAGATTTTACGATTTTTTCCAAATTTTTCCTTACGCACCCGTGTTTTTTTGGGAAGGATAATCTATAAGGACAGTGTGGATCTAAAAGTGTAAACACGTGTATCAAATTTTACCATAATTTGTTGATGCATTCAAAAGTTATCGTCAGGCATTCCCCAAATGGATAGACGGACTGACAGGGAAATGGCAAATGACCGAGTTAAAACTGAGAACCCGTTACGCTCGTTCATTGAAAAGAGCGCTATCAAGACGGAACAAAATTTAAAACGATATCCCGCAACAAACCATTCAAGAACTGCATAGTCCTTACTGAAAAGAGAAGAACATTCATGCATATCTTGCCATGTTATACTGAAGTACATGCCTTCGCTTACTGTACTAATAAGAAATATAAGGTGTATAGGCCCTACTTTAGAATAATACAGTGTAGAATTATATAAGAAGCAAGTAAGAACGTGTGCATGTTTATATGTGTGAGTGTGTGGGCAATTATGTACGTACCCACACATTTGTTTTTAAACAAATGGAAGATATGTAGGGCTATGTACATGTGTGTGTGTGTGTGTGTGTGTGTGTGTGTGTGTGTGTGTGTGTGTGTGTGTGTGTGTGTGTGTGTGTGTGTGTGTGTGTGTGTGTGTGTGTGTGTGTGTGTGTGTGTGTGTGTGTGTGTGTGTGTGTGTGTGTGTGTGTGTGTGTGTACATGATATTAATATTTATTATTTGCTTTGGTCGTTGTACTTGTGACGATGATTAAAGATAAGTAGAGTAATACGTTTTAATATGTATCAGCTTACATTTCTATATTTAATTTTCTAGAAACATGTTTTCTCACTTTCTTTAATGGACTATAAATTCAGATTAAGGATGGATAGTGAAGACAATAGTGGTCTGGGTGATTTATGGTCTGTCCGGTCAGTGCGCGCACGGAGACAGCGAGAGAGCGAGAAGGGAGGAGGGGAGCAAATCACGCGAGATTGCCAAGAATGTTGCTAATAAGATTGGTTTAATTGATCGAGAAGAGAGGCTTCTGTTGCAGTAGCAGGCTGGTTAGTAGGGAATCTTTGTTTCGCATCTTACACCTTCCATACCGGTTCTAACACAAAACAAACGATCGAGAAACTTACTTAATTACCTACGTTCTGTTTCGCGTAATCTGATGTAGATGAAATTGTTCGCTCAGTTTTATTTAAGTTCGGAAAAAACCGTCGGCGTGCACGGGTTTACGTTATCGGTTAGGTTAAGCCGCTCCTGCGCAATATTAAAGTTAAATATTTTCCTTTAGTAAGTAGTAGTATTACTTTCCGTTTCACAAAAGTGATATGAATTGTACAAGTGTCTGAAAAGTTGAAGCTCTTTGTATTAGTTTTGTTGACGAACTTGGGATTGATTTCCCAAATAGGAAAGGGCACTGTCTTCATCGGAGATCATAAATGGTGTCTTCATAGGTGAGGATTTATGGGTACTGAATACAAATCCACACCGTTATACCGATTGCCACCACATTTTGCACAGGTAACCTTTGACACAAGGCGAAAAACACTGCCTAACTTGGAATTTGATATTTTGCCCCCGTTCGCACGATTTAGGCCCTCTTAATTATGCCTTTTCGTTGAAGCGTATAAAGATGTCAAAAACACCATGGAGACCAGAATTAATTACCGTAGTAACAAGTAAATAAACAAATTATATTTAGCAGCATCGGAACTGTACCTTTATCCGTTCATGCAGTTATAAATTGTCCTATTACTTAATGCAAAGCGAAAATACTTGTTCTTTTCATTTGTGAGGTTAGGTGACAACGGTTTTTGGTTTCTAGTTTACTACTGAAATAAATAAAAGCATGGTTGAGGAAAACATAACGTTTAACGTGTTATACAATGCTTCTAACACAGTACCACTTTAAAATAAAGAATTTAGCGTTTTTGATTTAACAGGTACTTTATAAATACGAAAGGCTGTTGCACCAACATAATAATTTAGTACAAGTTAAAATAGTACAAGTGTTGAAAACAACTTTGGAGAGAATTTGACTAATGAGTACAAAATTCTTATACGAGCTGATAGACGCCATATAGACATAGACAATAAAAATTATATTAAAATACTTATTAAAAGTCAAATATTCGCGTGCGAAGCCGCGGGTAACAGCTAGTGACTGTATAAACTGCTACAGTCGCATAAGCTCTTATACCAATTTTCTCCACTTTTTCGCAAACTTTTTCCTCATTCGGTTGTTATTATAATATGTGTCAGCACGTGTGATCCGTACGGTGTTATGTGTCACCAATATCATCTTGGTACGTTATACCAGGACCCGTCTTGTTATATTCAAGTACATCTCCCTTAATGTCCAATACATTAATAGGCCTATATTTACCTCACTGTCTATTTTCTTTCTGCACCGACTGATTCCGAAAGATCTCTATTGCTATTCTGTTGAGGTAGAAAACTTTGGATATGATTGGTTCTTTTATTACTGTCGTCCTACTTTCTTTCCGTGTTTCCATTCCATCTGGCAAAACACTTTTCATGTTGAAGTTAAAACACATGTTGGTTTATTTCGCAATGTTTTTTCTAGATCCTGAAATCTGCACAAAAAGCTGTACTAAATTCAAGACTGATTAGTTTACCAGAGGCAGTTTCACACCCCATGTTCACTGCTTCCGAAGTAATGAATCAGTTCCCTTGTAAGTCTCCACATTGTCAGTGTATTCGTTTGTGCTAAACTGGTTCCTTTAACAATCAGACCTTCCATTTAGTTATTACGGTACACAACAGCAGGGCTGTTTGACTTGTGGGTCGCGTGGCGATCCGTTTGGTTTCCAAGTACCGAGCTCCCATCTAAAGATCCTGTCTTGTGGTCCGGATCAGAACGGAATTTTGCTCTTCACAGAGTCGTTACAACGCTGCTCGTACAGGTTTACACCATTGCAGTATGGACCGAGGCCGTTTCCTTACGTATACTGGACGTATACGGTACCTGCCAAGCCGTCTTGGGCCCTTGCCCCGCTCGCACATAAAATCTACGTGCAAGTCACCTGACAATGACGCCCAAGGCGCGTACACTGAGTACGCTTCTCAACAAGCGAGAGGGGAACCCCGACGGGGGACTTTACCCGCCAACTGTACCCCCCTGTCGAGAACTCTTTACACCTTTCTTTTATGCGTAGCGGCAAGGTATCCCTAGGCTGGGACAGCGTAGGTAATGATCGGCGAGAAATACGGGTTGATGATCAACTTACCCAGCTTACGGGTCACAACCTTGTTAGCAAGCATTGCAAACAGTAAGTAGACGAGCCGACGTTCACTTGGGTCTGGACGTGAGAACGTTAGGTGACCCGACGATCGAGGTGGACACTGAAGTACTTGACATATTACGATCCACACTATTCTGTTATAAGCTGAACCCATAATTTATACAGGCTGCCCGTATCCTGTCTGTGTGCCGATCCACTCCGCTGAAGGTGTTCGTTATTAAAATAATAGTTCACGTGGCGTATCACATCCCCCACTCGGTGAAAGCGGAGTAGGGGTGAAGTCTGGTTTTCTCGTAACGAAATCATGTAATCATACCATGCATGACAATACAAACTATGACATTTTTAGAGAAGTAGTTATTTTATTCAACTTTATCGTAAAATAAAAAAATTATAAAAACTAATCCAACTCTAAAAAGGAAAAAATTGTTTTAAAACGCCTAAAATTATTTTATAAAAAACTCTGAAATGTGAAAAATAATTTTTATATTCAATGCTATGCAATATAGAAATTATGAAATTTCGTAAAAAACCGCTCTGTACCGCAACATTTATTATTAACTTATGTACTCAGTACCTTATGCTACATGCGTGAAAAAACGATCATAAATTTATCCCAATACACTTTTTGAAACCAGAGCCAAGTCACTTTTTTAACCTTACTAACTAATCAAACCTAAAGTCAAATAACGTTTTCGGAAATTAAAAGCCACTGTTTGCTACAATATTTCATCCTCATAGAAATTACCTTAAACCTAGGTAGAAAATACGTATTCACGTGTGTAGCTTCTCACTCTACCATTCACTATTCTCTAGCGGGTGCGCGAACTCCCTTCTCGCTAAGACTGCTCACACTATATTCTATACGACCGTAGCGTAACTAAGTTATAACTTGGATGATGAGCTTACTCGTGAACGAAATAAAAGGTTGAAGGTAGCACGGAAACGTAGGCGGAAAGCAAGGCAAAACGAAACAGAAGAACAAAGAACACAACGATTAGAAAACATACGTGAAAATTATAAACGATATAATTGTATTAATGGAGACAAATTTTTTTCATCAGTAAATGAATTCCCTGACGTTTCATGTGTAGAAAATTATTATATCCAAGATAGCGTTTTAAACTAGATACGTAGTTACGTGCTGATCTTGTATCCAATGATTTAGTTCAATTGCCTAATACGGTAGTATGCACTCGTTGCTCTCACAATATAAAGAAACGTAAAGTTCCTTCTCAAGGTTTTCGGAATAAAATCGACGTCTTCCATGTACTGCCAGAGTTGAAGAATTTTCGGAAATAGAGATACAAATCGTCAGTGGCGGCCCGTGCTTAGGTTGCACGGTTGTACAACCACCAACAATTCCCGAATTGTATTTTAAATTATAGAATTATGAATAAAACAACTAATAATAGTGTTTTGAAGCTAAATCATCGTAATTAATCATTTGCCGCTTGAAAAGCGTACAGGAATAGTAAAAACCGTACACGCTCTTGCCGCGGTCTACACACCAACTGTGACGCGCTTTGTATATGAGGAAATAAAATGGAGTAGTGCTCTGGCTGGCTAGACGCGGTTGTTCCTGTTACTGCGGTATAAGCTCGCTTGGTGTGATGAGAGACTGCAAACCCCGCTTGTACGTCACGGCTTCATCCGTCTGTTTGTTGATAAATAACACGCGGTGCGCCAGGTTGGAATTCGTAAGTTCGTTGTTAGTGTCAATCCAAGTGTCAATCCAGTTCATCGTCAAATGTAAATAATAGTACATATAAAAGATTAAGGTGTCAAGATATTTATGTGTAAATATTTATTATAGTGTAAGATAATTATAGTGTAGATAGTATAAGATATTTATTATATTTAACTGGTAGGACACAATGAATTCTGTCGAAAAACTTGACGAAAACGGCGTTCAGTTTAGGTCTTATTGAGGGAAAAAATTGAAATTAAGGGAGTAGGTAGGCCTACACTAGACCTTTCAAATTTTAATCAAAGTGTTAAATCAGGTAACAGAATATTTAATCGTAAATTTAAAAAAGATTCATATAATAAATATTCGTGGTTACGAGGGTATGACACTAAAATTGCAGTAGTTTGTTTTCCTTGTTTATTGTTTGGAGGGGAGGAGACTTGGACATTTTCTATTCAGAGAATAAAACAATTTTACTCTATCCAAACAATCTCCAACCCCCAAAATTTTCAACCACCAGTCGCCACTGCAAATCTTGAAGGTAAAAAATGTATTTAGCCAAAATTGGTGTAAATGGCAATTGGTTTTACTCGCTTAGACGTCGTAGAAGTTGCTGAACAACTTCCATTACTTTTGTGTAATGCAGAATTACTAATTATAGCAGAATGTCGAGAAAATCTGCAGCAGTACAGAGAATTCCAAATATTGAACGAAGTATTAAGAATAGAGAATAAAGAGAATAATATTGAGAATTGGGAATAAATTGACTGAGAATTAAGAATAATGTTGAGAATAAATATTGAGAATTGGACTTGGTAATGGTTTTTACATCATAACGATTTATATCTTGACGCTAGACCAATTTTTGCCAATGTATTGAATTACAATGTTTCTGATATAGTCCAGATGATAGAAAATGCGGAATACAGAGATAACATGCAAGTGCAGACTCAAGAAACGACAAAGAACATCAAACAACAAAGAATCAATCAAAGCACCGATTGAGGAGTTAAATAAATATGTAACAATAAACGATAATATGTCGGTTTTATGTAGTTCATTTCATTTAGGTGATGAGCGGTTCAACATCGAGTCACGAGGTAAACAGTATACTGACATGGCAGCAGCTGTTTATGTGGCTTTTGTCGTATTAGATTCGAATATTTGGACTATAAGCGACATTGATTACCTAGTTATAGTACGTGACTGGTGTTATAGAGAATGCATATCATTGCGAGCAAAATAGGGAATATTTAGCAATGACGACCTTCAGTCACGGTTCTATTTTAATAATCGTTGGATACATTTGAATGTACGTTTTGATATGGCCTATTCGACCGCGTGTGGCACGAGGGTGTCCTTTACAAACTCACGGAATTCCTTCTCCCAGATTGCTACGTTCACTTGATAGGGAGATTTCTGCGAGACCGTAGCTTCCGAGTGAGAAGAACACGCTCTCTCTTCGGAGAGGCGTATTACCGCTGGTGTCCCTCAGGGCAGCGTACTCGGGACTCTCCTGTTCTCGTTGTTCGTTAACGACACGCCCGAGTTCCTGGAGTAAGATTGTCTCTGTTTGCGGGCGACACTGCGGCTTTTGCCTCGGAGCCGAACGCGAACTATGCGGCCATCAAGCTCCAGCGTGAACTCGATCCATATGTCGGGTGGGCCGAGGATCGGAGAGTTGCGGTCAACACTATTAAGAGCGCCGCGGTAATATTCTCGCGACGACGTAAGTAAAGTAGGCCCCGTCGAAGTGCTCTGGACCAATAGCGTGAAGTACCTCGGGCTTCATGTTACTTTCCGACTCACCTGGCGAACCCATACACAATATATCCGACAACGCGCTTCGGTGCAACTCAGTAGACTTTGGCCCGTGCTTTCTAATCCGGCGATGACCCACCGGCTGGGTAAACGTACGTGTCCCCCGTGATTACCTATGCCTGTCCTGTTTGAGGATACCTTGCTCGCTGTAATAGATCGGCGCTCCAGCGCGTTCTCGACTGGGGACTTGACTTAAGCTCGCGTGTAAAGTCCCCTGCTGGTACTCTTCTCGTCTTTTGTAGAGAGGACTAGGTGTCCGCTCTTTTTCGGACAGCTTGAGACGCCTGGCGCGTAGATTCTATGGTCGGGCAGCTCGTGTGACCCACAGTTCCCTTATCGCCGGACTCGGTAACTGTACTCCATGGCCAGGTGACTCTTGGAAGCGACCCCGTTTACTAGCCCCGGTGGTATAATCCACCATCGAGGGTCGCTTCACGCCCTTCATATTAAGTAGAAAAAGTATATAATTGAACTCTACCAGACCCAGTGGCAGGAGTCCTGAGACTCGGAAAACTGCACAACTCGCGACTCGCGCCTCGCCCCTCAGTCATGTTCGTGTGATATAGGCCTATGTACGTATTGATAGTCATGTTGATAAAGATCAAAATAACGAAGGTTTTCTAAATTAAAAAAATGGTTTGTTTGCTTTTTTCTAAAATCACAAGTAAGAGATTCTTACTACTAATTCATTTTCAGTAGCTATGGCATGTACAGAACAGAACAGAGAGATATCAAATACGTTTGGTTACTTGATTCACATGCTAGAGAGCCAAAGAGACACAGAGCAGCATGCAGAGGTGTATCGTGCTGTATGGGTTTTGTGAGTATTGATGAACTCCATACGGTTTTACGGCGTATTTTGAGAATAACAAAAGCTAATCATACAAACGTAACCCCGGTAACGTAGTAATCAAAGATTATTGTTGAATTTTCAAAGTACGAGTGTCAGTACAAAATACGCGTACAGTTCTCTGCTGGTACTGGTTCAGTACTGGTAGGACTATCAGTACTAAATACTACATAACCACCCCAGAAACATGCCCTTTTAATAAAAAAATAGATTTATTAAAATTGGTCCAGCCGTTCTCGAATAATCGGCGAACATACATAAAAAATCGGTATGGAGAACCATACATGACTTCCGTTTTGTATGATTTATATTTAAAATAATTTACTTGAATTCGGTTCGATAATTTCTAAAAAAATATTCCCCACCTAGTAAACAGAGTTTTATGTTTGACAAATTGAAATGAAATATTTCCGTAGAAACTACTTCTTTGTTACCGATAACGTAGTACACATATAAAAAATTATCCCCTCCCCATTCAACTATCATTTTCATTTATAGAAAATTACTGCTCCCCCTTCAAATACCCTTTTAATTTTTTATAATTAAAAACATACAAAATGGTCTAATTAACTAGTGATAATTATTTAAACACAAATTTCGATTATGGAATGGACACCAGGGCACCCGTGTGCATTGGGCTTGTGGGACACTCTCCCACTAAAACCTGTCTTCTTCGCCACGCATGGGCCGTGGAACCATTTCAACTCCCATCTTCATGAGAATACCGTCTGTTTCATCGATACTAGTTGCCTGGCAACAAAATTATTTTATTTTTAACAATTATTATTGTTTAAACAGTTTAAATGCATTTTAATTTAATTTCGTCCAACTCATTAAATCAATACCAAACGTGAATAAAATACCCTTCACCCTTAACTGATCTTCACCAAAATCAAAAAACCTTGAGTCCTCTACAACGCAGGCACATATGCAAAAAATTATTTGATTGTGTTTAAATTTGCGACAGTTATTGTTCGCCATAGAAAACAAGACATGACAGGTGCAGAATTTTACGTTTGTATCTATAATATATATATTTGACAAGAAGCAGAGCTAGATATGGTGAAAAAACATCAAATAAGTGGATGCTTGAGTTCTGAAGAAATGACGTATCAGATAAAATGGTACCCCCATGTCAGGTGGGGGAAGACGATCCTCAACCTTCGTGAGGAAGGACTGTACTTTTGGATAAAATGTTGATAGGTCGAACGAAGAGCTGGCCAAAGGGAGCTGTTATCTGATTCCTGTAATGAAATTAGACTCTCGCTGCGAGTTATCGGCCGAGGGGGAATGGTGTCTATAGTGTTATCAAAGCCTTTCCTGTCAATACTGTACTAGACATTTTTCTTTTTTAAAATCCAGTCTTTCTTTCTTTCCATTCGTCTTCTGATTTCCTGAACGACGATTCTGCTCACCCATATAATTATAAATTTCTCAGCAAAACATTTCTTCCTTAATACGTTTGTGTCTTCTGTTTAACACTCTACATTCTGATCCATATCATAAGTAGTCGATGTTGATACTATTAAGACCTATTTAAGACAACGGAGGCTGACGCAAGACCGATCATGAAGAAAGCCAGACGACCTAGTTCAGGCAGTTCTGAGTAAAAGCTTTCTGTACAAGAAAAATCGTACATAACACACTAAATTAGTGACAGCTATTGGCAATATTTTTAACTGTCTTTAATAATTTAAGTTTGGAAAAAAGACGACCTCTTCCGCTGTTAAGAGCGTGGATGCATTAATAGGCGTCAGAACCCCTTTCTTCTCTGAACCTCTATCCTGGCCCAGCCGTACAGAATCACATATCATATAGGCCTAGGTCCTGTCACGTTGCTCTGTTGTGACGATTTAAATGGTAAATAAATAAAAATATCGGTATGGAGAACCATACATGACTTCCATATTCTAAGATTTATTTTTAAAGATATCAGTTTGACCGGACTTATGACAAAATAACGCTTCACCCGAGTTGACGTAACAGCCGAGGACGTAATAACCAAGTTCCACTGTATATATAAAGATATTAACTCAAACATAATTTACATTAAAATGAAAAAATTATAATTTTATTGCCTGGCAACAAAATTATTTTATTTTTAACAATTACCATTGTTTCAAAAAGTTTAAATAAAATTTTCAAGTACTTTACTCTTGTTAAAACGTAAAAGGTTGCAGGTAAACTACCCCTTCCCCTTAACCGATCTTCACCAAAATCGAAAGTCCTTGAGACCTCTATAATTCAGGGACGTATGCAAAAACATTATTTGATTCTGTTTGAATTTGCGGCTGTTATCGTTTGCCATAGAAAATACGCTTGATAAAAAACGTTGCAGGTAAACTACCCCTTCCCCTTAACCGATCTTCACCAAAAACAACAGGTCTTGAGTACTCTACAAATCAGGGCTGTATGCAGAAAATTATTTGATTCTGTTTGAATTTGCGGCTGTTATCGTTTGCCATAGAAAATACCCTTGTTAAAAAAACGTTGTAGGTAAACTACCCCTTTCCCTTAACCGATCTTCACCAAAAACAATAGGTCTTGAGAACTCTACAATTTAGGGCTGTATGCAAATAATCTTTTGATTCTGTTTGAACTTGCGGCTGTTATCGTTTGCCATAGGAAATACCCTTGTTAAAACATAAAACGTTACAGGTAAACTACCCCTTTCCCTTAACCGATCTTCACCAAAAACAATAGGTCTTGAGAACTCTACAATTCAGGGCTGTATGCGAAACATTATTTGATTCTGTTTGAATTTGCGGCTGTTATCGTTTGCCAAAAAAAAAATTTCCCTTGATAAAAATATCGGTATGGAGAACCATACATGACTTCCATATTCTAAGATTTATTTTTAAAATCATTTTCGAAATGAAATATTACCATAGAAACTACTTCTTTCTACTTACTGCTTCAGCCTTAACCACAGTACTGTGGTCACTAACGTATACCACCTCACGTTATCGCACTCGATTTTCACTGATGATGGAAGTCGATGGCATTGCCGAAACGTCTGGTTTTGTAGAAAACATTGGACTACGGCCAAATATCCCGGGAAGGAATTTTAACAAAAACTACTTCTTTGTTGCCGATAACGTTGTACACACACACATATATATATATTGCAAGGAATCACAGGATCATGATAGGCGGGGCAAGCTCATATATTACACAGACAATGGACATTCATGTTATATTGGTAGATGGTTAAGTTTAGTTATGTTATCAGTTGTATTTAGTAAGGATAAGGGTTTAGTTTTGTAAAACTGTGCATTATTTATTTATTGTTATTCATGTACTGTGTTTGTGGAAATGTGCGCGCATGCGCGAGTGGTAAACGTTTCCCGGGCGGTGCGTGAATTAATTATCGTTGTGTTTGACATTGAACTGAACTTAGACATATGTATTGCTACAATCCCTATACATTTCTGACTATTGTTTACGTTCATGTATGATATTAGTAAAGTATGCAGTTATGCATGTGATAATGGTATTCTGATTACCGCTAAGCATGCTGTTACAATGTAAATGCACTTTACAGCATGAAAAGTGCATGTCACGGTGACTAACCATGTGACTTACATCCACCAATAGAATGCTGAGTGGTGGTTGGAAATTTTCTTAAGCCTGTCGTTACACAGGCAGTTCTTCTACGCCATCTACCGCGAACGGGACGTGCACTCCTTGTACAAGATTCTACCGCTTGCAAGGTGTTGTAAAAACTATTCGTCGTTAGTGAAACGGGAAGACTCAGAACTGTGTGTGTAGTACACCTGCACACAGTATTGTTTTAACGCATTGCGCGTATAATTACGACAGTTCTTCTGCGCCATCTACCGCGAACGGGTCGTGCACTCCTTGTACAAGATTCTACCGCTTGCAAGGTGTTGTAAAAACTATTCGTCGTTAGTGAAACGGGAAGACTCAGAACTGTGTGTGTAGTACACCTGCACACAGTATTGTTTTAACGCATTGTGCGTATAATTACAGGCAGTTCTTCACTGCTGCTACCACGAACGGGTCGTGCACTCCTTGTACAAGATTCTACCGCTTGCAAGGATCTGTTAAGACTTTTCGGGGATAGTAACGCGTGTGACGCATAACAGTTGATATTATCTATTTACACACGGTATTATTAATATTGTAACACTACGTGTGTAATAAGTGAGTGTAACTGTATCGCTGTGTGAGATTTTCCGCAGTGTCAGTATCATTAATAGTTACGCAATAGTAAGTTGTTCCATCAAGACGTTTCCGTGCTAGTGCAAGATTTCCTCATAGGGTGGTCTGCTGATCGCGGTAGACCTTGGTATTCGCGTGAACACTTGAAGAAGCCGGAGTGGTATAAGTTCAATATACCGTTCTTAGATTAAACTCACTGTCACCTGAGATATTACTTGGTCATAAACTCTATATTAATTTTACGAGTTGTAAGATCCGTAGTACCGTTGTGTGTGCGAAGCATCAGATTCATCGTGGGAATTGCAGGACACCAGCCCAGCTGTTATAGGACCCCAGCCCAGCTGTTATAGGACCAGTCCAGCTGTTATAGGACACCAGCCCAGCTGTTATAGGACCAGCCCAGCTGTTATAGGACACCAGCCCAGCTGTCAGGACGCCAGCCCAGCTGTTATAGGACACCAGCCCAGCTGTTATAGAACCAGCCCAGCTGTTATAGGACACCAGCCCAGCTGTTACAGGACGCCAGCCCAGCTGTAAACGTTTCTGGGGAAACGTCGGTCATTTATAAGCCACACCTGACGAACCAACTACACCGCAAAGACCTGCCCCTCTCTTCAACAACATCATCGTGGGAATCTTCTTTATGTAACGTATCACGTCTTACGTATGAACATTATTTAACATTTTAAAAGAAAGACTCTATATCAAACATTACATTCTGTACATATCAAATATATCATATAAACAATTACTTGTGTTTGTGCAATAAATAATCTTAAACCCTCCAATATAGACTTTTAATTTGAGATACACATACTATCATATCCTATGCGCCAATAGTTTAGTAATTTGTGTTGTCGCAATATATATATAAAATATGCATAAAATTAATGGCTTGTATAAGTTAATGATTGATCTCCATTAAGTAGTGCTCAAGTTTCCAAAGTTTTAATATTATGATGTCCGTAATTAAAACATCAGAGCAGGTTTAGTGTGTATGAGGGTACACCATGGACAAAAATTTTCAACATTTCCTATTGAGCGTTGCTTAGAACAAAGCTGCGAATCTACAGTGTACGTTTCACAGAACAAACACGCGGAAAAGAAGGAGCTCTCCGAAGTCACTCGTGGACCCTCAGCATCTTGCAGAGGGTTCATTCCCTAAAGACGAAAAGTCTGTCTATGAATCGTTTCTCTGTAAACACGTGCTGTTACACTGCCCAGCGATCCACAGGAAGCAAATCGCTATCCACGCTGGACACTTTTTCGGCTTGCACGCGTTATGTTGGTATGGGTTTCGGCACTTTCCATTTAAAAAGCGTGCAAATGTAAGAAAATAAACATGAGTGGGGCCAGAAATATCGCGAATTTTGTGTGTGTGTGTGTGTGTGTGTGTGTGTTCCCTGCCTTTTTATTGCGGTAGTCATAATAATAAAATGGAAACGTAAACAGTACATAACTGAGATATGCTTGCCTTATCTCTTATAAGGCATATATTTTCTCTTATATG
Organism: Magicicada septendecula; assembly: GCA_034769895.1. Taxonomy (NCBI): domain Eukaryota; kingdom Metazoa; phylum Arthropoda; class Insecta; order Hemiptera; family Cicadidae; genus Magicicada; species Magicicada septendecula. The sequence goes on from CM068372.1 coordinate 148,601,011, forward strand.
ATTTACATTAAAATGAACAAATTATAATTTTATTGCCTGGCAACAAAATTATTTTATTTTTAACAATTACCATTGTTTGAAAAAGTTTAAATGAATTTTCAAGTACTTTACTCTTGTTAAAACGTAAAAGGTTGCAGGTAAACTACCCCTTCCCCTTAACCGATCTTCACCAAAATCAAAAGGCCTTGAGTCCTCTACAATTCTTTGAATTTGCGGCAGTTATCGTTTGCCATAGAAAATACGCTTGATAAAAAATGTAGCTGGTAAACTACCCCTTCCCCTCAACCGATCTTCACCAAAAACAATAGGCCTTGAGTACTCTACAAATCAGGGCTGTATGCAAGACATTATTTGATTCTGTTTGAATTTGCGGCTGTTATCGTTTGCCATAGAAAATACCCTTGTTAAAAAAACGTTGTAGGTAAACTACCCCTTTCCCTTAACCGATCTTCACCAAAAACAACAGATCTTGAGAACTCTACAATTCAGGGCTGTATGCGAAACATTATTTGATTCTGTTTGAATTTGCGGCTGTTATCGTTTGCCAAAAAAAAAATTTCCCTTGATAAAAAAAACCGTTGCAGGTAAACTACCCCTTTCCCTCAACCGATCTTCACCAAAAACAATAGCTCGTGAGTACTCTACAAATCAGGGCTGTATGCAAAAAATTATTTGAGTCTGTTTGAATTTGTGGCAGTTATCGTTTGCCATAGAAAAAAAATCTATAGACACACAGACACACAGACAGACACACACACAGACACTTTTCGGAAAACGACTTTTTTTCATGTTTTGAGTGTAGTACAATCAGAATCTGCAATAATCTCGAACACGATTTTTTTTGCCATCACCATACTTCCATTTCCTTAAGGAATATGGAAGTAAAAAACCGTTGCCGGTAAACTACCCCTTTCCCTCAACCGATCTCCACCAAAAACAATAGGTCGTGAGTACTCTACAAATCAGGGCTGTATGCAAAAAATTATTTGATTCTGTTTGAATTTGCGGCAGTTATCGTTTGCCATAGAAAAAAAATCTACAGACACACACACAGACACACACACACACACTTTTCGGAAAACGACTTTTTTTCATGTTTTGAGTGTAGTAGAATCAGAATCTGCAATAATCTCGAACGCGATTTTTTTTGCCATCACCATACTTCCATTCCTTAAGGAATATGGAAGTAAAAATTAATAATAAAAATATAAAGAAAACGGAAAGCAAGTAAGTACTTTAAATCGCACGATTAAACCAAATACCCCTGAACTAACTCATAATAGTAATGAAAATTAAATTAAGAAAATCTAACTAAATAAGTAATTAAAATCTGAATGTAAAAGTTAAGAATAATACAGTTAACCCTTTAGTAAATTTATCATGCGTTGACCTGCCTATTCCGGACACAACGTGCATACCGAACCGGCAGTAAATTAGAAATATCTGTAAATCGTAATGTAAATAATTAATAATTTAAAGTAACAAGTAGTAGTTATAATAATCCCTGTAAACAAGATAAGTCTAGATAGTTTATTTTGTCTTACTATAAGAATGTATTATTAATAAAGAGTTGGAACTATATTATGGCGGAGTACTCACTCCACGTCGTTGCAATCTACCTGTTGTAACAATAAAAGAGTAACGATGCGGCTTTCAGACTGTAAACACCTCCAAGCGAGGGCTCTTCATAAAATGTTTTGTTATTCTTTTTGATTTCAATTGAGTGTTAGCTTCCACTAAAAGCGCGGAGAGCTAGTTATATATTAAAGATGTAGTGAGGAATTTGTTAGAAAGTGTGATAATGTAAAAAGAACTCGTATATACAAGGTGATGTCTCAAGTTAATTAAAAAACGAACTCTCGAATATTGTTCGAGTAATGTAATTCAGATATTAATGTAAAAAAAAAGATGAAAACTCCAGTACTACGCTGCCAGTAAATATGTGACGTGCACAACTGCAGATAGGGACGACTACCACCTAAACAACACTTACCATAACCGCCGAGGATCAGCACGACTTCACCCATCTCCTCGTTAATACACCCAGAGGACTTTCACCGAAAACACTACCCAGATGACTACCCCGACTAACAGAGTACCGAAGATTCACGCCCCAGGACACGGACAGCAAAAGCGTATCTAAGAGGTGACTCGGTAGCTCGTCTACCGAGAATTATGTACATTTAAAATATAAGTTGTCATACATGCCAAAGACTTTTAAAAAGACAATAATCATCTCTAAGCATTAAGTTTTAGAAAAATGTAACCAGTAATTTCAAAAATCATACGTTGTAACATTACTCTTGAAATATAAGTTTTAATCCCTTAACTAAATAATACCATTCTTCAAATGGTGTTCATGTAACAATGCAACCTTCTTGATAAGTAAAGTAAATACCAGACGTCTTTACTAGATTTAAAGAGACTCGGATCCGAGGTAAAATACATGATCTATTTGATCGTTTGTTTGACAGAAGACCCCTTTTAAATATTTCAGTAAGAGAAAATTTTTATGTAATGGGATCTATATATATATCATTTGTTAATAAAGAGATGTCATCTTGTTACATATTGAAGTGAGTGCATAAATCAGTTAAATTACCTTCCCTTGTGTTCTATAATTAGAGTATTATTGTTGTTCTAAGTGTTGTGTTGATTTTCAGTTTGTTACAACGTAGGCAGCCTGTATAATTGGCTAGCGTCAATTATCACGGGTTCCCTGGATTTATAACGTAGCCCGGAACGTTATAAAGTTGCGCCATTCTGCTTTGTATAAAAGAATTGATCGTGTACAGAGCGTCACATATAGAATTGCGGCACTCTGCTTTCGTGTGAAATAATTGTTACGTAGTAAAAGAAAAATAGATAACTCTCTGCTGATCTATGCACTCAGTTAATGTATTTCATGTCACCCCAAAAAGGGTAAGTTAAAAAAAAAAAAAAAATAGCAACAGTATTAATTTACCATTGTGAATTTATTTTGTGTAAGATTACGCACGAACTTGTGTATAATTTATTTAACGTACGCGAAAATAATACTAACTATCATTGTATTACACCAATTCAAGTACCTACATGAATTTTGGTGCTTGACAAACTGTTCAGTCTTTAACAGGTTTATATTGCGACAATTCAAGACCTGTAGTTTCCTGAATATCCCTGCATAGAATGTAAGTTGTATGTCTGTTGTCACGGTGAAACATATAAACTATTGACTAAATTAGACCAGGTTAATTACGTGTAAATAAATTCGTAAGTTTAATTTTGTTACCAGAGAGAGAAGTAAAAAAAAAGTAGATAGAATTACAGAAATTAAAATTAGAACATAAGACAATTAATAACTAAACTCAGCTTATTACGGGCTGTAACTTGTGTAAAACGTGTATCATTGCCTCGCACTCACCCCCGTGTTGGAGCCAGTTGAAACCAGTCGAGAAAGATAGCCGTCAGCTATTGTTGTATAGAACAATAACATCCCTCACCCCAAGTGTATTTCTCGCGTTCCCACGCATACAACAAGTATGCCATTGTTTACAAAGAAAACTAGTCTGACCTACATTCCAGCAAACAGCTGATAGTTGACAATACACTGACGTCTGTATGGAATTTTTGTCTTTCTCTGAGAAGAGAGGTTATTTTCTTACGAACAATGCAAATGCTTTAACCATGAATTAAATTGTCTATGTAATAAGTGTATAGTCTAGTAAAATAAATTTTAAATAAATTTTAGTGTGTTAGAAATAAGGTAAAAATGGCACAATTTAATCCAGATTTACTATTAAAGGACGAGCTGTCTTATGAAGCTCTTTTACGTGGTACCCCATGCGAATGTAACAGTCGCGGAATTGCGCAAGTCTATACGCGAAAGTGGATTTGATACACCCGCGCAGTTAAGCAACCTAAGCGGACTCGATTATGAGAGCGAGAGAGAAACTTGTAATACCAAGAATAGTGAGTTGACTTTATTGTCCCAAACCCTCCAAGACGAGAAATCTCCTGCGGTAATATTGCGGACAACTCAAAGGATAGAACATTTAACCCGGCGAATGAAAAATTTATTGAACTGGCCTAACCTTACAGAAATACCTCCTGAAGTCCAAAGTTTTGCAGATGAAGCTTTACGTCAATTACCCACTATTATCAGGGAATTACGAAGAAAATCCGACTCGTTCCGAATGGATGAAATTGAGAAGTCCTTGAAGAAACTACACATCTCCCCAGTTCAATCCCCTACGTTAGAACACCCTCCACCCAACACGGATCGGGACTCACCCGCAGTATCGCAAATACAACCTACTCGAGAGCAATACCCAAATAAAGATTTAATTGCCCCGACTATATTTGAAGCCCCTCCTCATAGTGGTTTCCAGATTCGCCCCGGAATGCACGAATTGGCAACCCCGAACGCATCATCTGGTCCTCCTAAAGCGATGCCACACGTAAATTATAACGCAGACCTCTATGGAAAAATCACTCACCCCGTAGAAAAACTCTTAGCTGAAATTCCATACACTGATGGTTTAAGTGTTACTAAACTACTGAATTTCATCAAATATCTCCTGCAGATAAAGGATCTACAGCAGCTAAATGACTGGAAAATTCTGCAAGTCCTCCTACCGAAATGTAAACCCCCGTTAAAGAATCGTGTGCTACAATCATTAAGCTCTACCCTTCCAGTAGAAGAACTGCATACCACAATAATAAAATATTTTATTCCCACCGGCATTTATGAAGAACTTAAGAGAAAGACCGTACTACGAGTACAAGGAAATCACGAGAGATTGGCCCATTACATCTCAGACATCTGGGAGTCCTCTCGACTACTGCAAGTAGATTGGAACGAGAGACAGATGGTCGACACCATTTTAGTAGGATTGTCTCCAGAAGAAAGATCTCGTTTAGCGTTAATAAATCGACCCAACACCTTTGCGGATCTAGAACAATGCAGTATCCACTCTTCGAATGTATGGTACTCAGATCAGAACAGACATGCGATGAAATCAACCGAAGCGAATAGAAATGAATTGCAAGTCCTAGTGCCCGATGTGACAACCCAGCGTGAAAGGCGAGTATTCAATAGACCGCACAATTTGCACAGCCCTGGTAAATCAAATGAAACACAACCTAAAACGGAAGCAAGGTACCCTCCTCGTAATAAGAATATGTGTTATAACTGCGGTAAGTATGGACACATAAGTAGAAACTGTAACAACAAGCAATACGAACACCCTAATCCAAGAAACATGTAAGGCAGGGAGACCCGAAATCCTGTGTCTTCCGCAGCAACTTGAGATCTGGTAAACCCAAAGAAATGTACGACCATATAAAAAAAAAAGAAGGAAATGAAACACTAGAGAAATAGATCCCTATGTTAGAAAGTTTATTGAAAAATGTAACGCGATAACTAAATGTGATTGGACTAAATGTCTATTGCCCTTAATACAAATTGACCTAGGTGTTACCTCCACCATCGCATTAATCGATTCTGGATCTACTAGGACCCTAATCAGTCAAAAGTTAGCAGATAAATTATTCGAACACAACCTAGTGAAACGCAGTCAAACTGTGAATATAAAATGTGCTACAGCCAATAAACAGAATATAGTGATAAAACTTAGCATCACCATTAAAGTAAAATATCGGTATGGAGAACCATACATGACTTCCATATTCTAAGATTTATATTTAAAATCATTTTCGAAATGTAATATTACCATAGAAACTACTACTTTCTACTTACTGCTTCAGCCTTAACCACAGTACTGTGGTCACTAACATATACCACCTCACGTTATCGCACTCGATTTTCACTGATGATGGAAGTCAATGGCATTGCCGAAACGTCTGGTTTTGTAGAAAACATTGGACTACGGCCAAATATCCCGGGAAGGAATTTTAACAAAACTACTTCTTTGTTGCCGATAACGTTGTACACGTATATATAAAATATATGCATAAAATTAATAGCTTGTATAAGTTAATGATTGATCTACATTAAGTAGTGCTCAAGTTTCCAAAGTTTTAATATTATGATGTCCGTAATTAAAACATCAGAGCAGGTTTAGTGTGAATGAGGGTACACTCTGGACAAAAATTTTCAACATTTCCTATTGAGCGTTGCTTAGAGTAAAGCTGCGAATCTACAGTGTATGTTTCACAGAACAAACACGCGAAAAAGAAGGAGCGTCCGAAGTCACTCATGGACCCTCAGCATCTTGCAGAGGGTTCATTCCCTAAAGACGAAAAGTCTGTCTATGAATCGTTCCTCTGTAAACACGTGCAGTTACATTGCCCAGCGATCCACAGGAAGCAAATTGATGTCCATTTTTTCGGCTTGCACGCGTTATGTTGGTATGGGTTTCGGCACTTTCCATTTAAAAAGCGTGCAAATGTAAGAAAATAAACATGAGTGAGGCCAGAAATAACGTGAATTGTGTGTGTGTGTGTGTGTGTGTGTGTGTGTGTGTGTGTGTGTCTTACCTGCCTTTTTATTGCTGTAGGCATAATAATAAAATGGAAACGTAAATATTACATAACTGAGATATGCTTACCTGCCACGAACGATATATTATTTTATACATGGAGGAGTTCAGTCACATACACACGTACAGAAGTCATCTTCAAAAATACTAGAAGTCGTCCACGCTTTTATGTTGGCAGTGTAACTGACAGGAAGTTTTTTGATGTTTTTAAAACATCTAGGATGCAAACTTTTCCCGATAACTAAAAGTTTCCTTTTTTCGGTTCCCGTCATGTTCGCACAAACAAAAACTCTAACTCTTTGTTTAGAGAGCTTCCCACCAACGCACTTTTCATTTGTAAATTTGAAAGTCTTATCTGGAGTTAATTTATAAAAAATTCCGGCTTCATGTCCATTAAAGATGTCTTCATCTTTATATGATCGTCTAATTTCTGGCCAAGTGTTATGCACCCAATCGCCTGTAACGTTCAGATCTACGCATTTTGCCTCACCACAAATTTTTGCAAAGGAAATCGAGTGTCGGGCCTTAAATCGATCTAGCCATCCGTTGGAGCATGCAAAATGGCTGGCGCCGGCAGTCCTGTTACAGTGCTTATCGCTTGCATACAATGTATGTCTGTAGCCATGGGCTAGCGCGCGCGCGCGCACATATATACGTTTATATGAAATTTAGAGTAAAATATCTGAGAAATATTTGACGCTATAACAGAGTAGTACAATATTTAGTGACGTTAAAACCGGGAATTTTTATAATGTTAAAGATATCAGTTTGACCGGACTTATGACAAAATAACGCTACACCAGAGTTGACGTAACAGCCGAGGCCGTAATAACCAAGTTCCACTGTACATATAAAGATATTAACTCAAACATAATTTACATTAAAATGAAAAAATTATAATTTTATTGCCTGGCAACAAAATTATTTTATTTTTAACAATTACCATTGTTTCAAAAAGTTTAAATAAATTTTCAAGTACTTTACTCTTGTTAAAACGTAAAAGGTTGCTGGTAAACTACCCCTTCCCCTTAACCGATCTTCACCAAAATCGAAAGTCCTTGAGACCTCTACAATTCAGGGACGTATGCAAGACATTATTTGATTCTGTTTGAATTTGCGGCTGTTATCGTTTGCCATAGAAAATACGCTTGACAAAAAAACGTTGCAGGTAAACTACGCCTTCCCCTCAACCGATCTTCACCAAAAACAATAGGTCTTGATTACTCTACAAATCAGGGCTGTATGCAGAAAATTATTTGATTCTGTTTGAATTTGCGGCTGTTATCGTTTGCCATAGAAAATACCCTTGTTAAAAAAACGTTGTAGGTAAACTACCCCTTTCCCTTAACCGATCTTCACCAAAAACAATAGGTATTGAGAACTCTACAATTCAGGGCTGTATGCGAAACATTATTTGAGTCTGTTTGAATTTGCGGCTGTTATCGTTTGCCAAAAAAAAAAAATTTCCCTTGATAAAAAAAAAAACCGTTGCAGGTAAACTACCCCTTTCCCTCAACCGATCTTCACCAAAAACAATAGATCGTGAGTACTCTACAAATCAGGGCTGTATGCAAAAAATTATTTGGTTCTATTTGAATTTGCGGCAGTTATCGTTTGCCATAGAAAAAAAATCTACAGACACACAGACAGACACACACACAGACAGACACACACACAGACACTTTTCGGAAAACGACTTTTTTTCATGTTTTGAGTGTAGTAGAATCAGAATCTGCAATAATCTCGAACACGATTTTTTTTGCCATCACCATACTTCCATTCCTTAAGGAATATGGAAGTAAAATCAAGAATCTAACGTGTTTTTTTACAATGTTAGTATGTAATGATTTAGGACCCGACTTAATATTGGGAGCTGACTTCATAAGTAAAACGGGAATAATTCTTGACATCCATGAGCAGAAACATTATTTTAGATTCGACCGTACACGGAAGTATAATTTTGATTGTAAAACTGACGAACAAGGAAGTATTAGATCATCGACTGCACACATAGTACACCAAGAGTCTGAATTATCTCATCTAGGAAATAGAGATAGGCTGAGAATGCAAAAATTAATAAAAGAATTTTCCACCGTTCTTACACCTAAGCTAGGACTTACGAAGCTAATAGAATATAAGATCAATCTGAGCGATCACAAAGTAATACGCCTACCCCCATACAAGTTGTCGCCTCCCAAGATGGAAGTGATGAGGAACCATATCAACAAGTTGTTAGAACAAGGAGTCATTGAACCCTCTACGTCTCCGTATTCATCACCCTCCTTTTTAGTACCAAAAGGTCACGACAAACATAGACTAGTTGTGGACTACCGGCAATTAAACAAACGAATAGAATTTGAATCTATCCCGCTTCCAGACATCCATAGTGCTTTTCATTACTTCATAAAAGCAAAAGTCTTTACGGTAATGGATCTAAATCAAGCATTTCACCAAATACCCCTTTCGGAGGAATCCAAACGTCTAACCGCGTTTGCTGTTCCTTTCAACCTGTACCAATTTACTAGAGTACCCTTTGGAATATTTCAAGGAAGTTCCGTATGTAGTAGACTATTAGAAAGAATATTTCATGATATTAAATTTAAATATGTGTATCACTACCTGGACGACATCGTAATCTATAGCGAATCGATGGAACAACATCTTAAACAATTACATGAAGTGTTATCTCGATTACAAAAAGCAGGATTAACAGTTAACCCCAAAAAGGTAAATTTTGCAGTCCCGCAATTTTCATTTTTAGGTCACATCGTGAAAGCCAACGGAAAGGTAAGCATAGACCCCGAACGAATCCGTGCAATCAAAGAATTTTTACCCCCGCGAGATGCAAAAGGTATAGCCCGATTTTTGGGAATGGTAAATTATTTCCACAAGTATATTCCCCCATCTTGCCGAAATAACAGCACCGCTGAATGCCTTAAGAAAGAAGGGAGCGAAATTTGAATGGACTGCACAACACCAAAATGCGTTCGAACAACTAAAAGAAAGCATCATATCCCCCAGTATTACAACTAGTAGATTTTACGAAACCTTTCGTAGTTCAGACCGACAGTTCAAGTGTAGCTTTAGGTGCAGTCATCTATCAGGAAATAGAAAACAGTAGACTACCGATTAGTTATGCTTCACGAACATTGAATGACCAAGAAAAAAAATATTCCGCATATGAATTGGAATGTTTAGCCATTGTTTTTGCGTTTGAGAAGTTTAAACCCTTTCTAGAACATAAAGAATTCCTTTTGGAAACTGATAATCAAGCATTATCTTGGTTACTGAATCACCCCAAACAGTTAGGACGTATTGGAAGATGGGTATTGAGGTTAAACTGTTACAACTTCAAAGTGCAGCATATTAAAGGTACACAAAACGTAGTCGCTGATACCCTGTCCCGTATGTTCCAGTCGCCCACTAATACTCCCGAAAACAAGGAGAGTCTGGAAACACCCATTGTTAACACCGTAATTACTGAATTCCCCCTTGCGTTTACCAACATTGCTCAATATCAACAACAAGACCCTCTTCTTAAACCGATTAATGAACAACTTGAGCAAGGAATTAAATCAGAGAAATATGTATTAAGTAAAAGAATACTTTGCCACAAAATAGGAAATGGAAAGGAATTAAGGATAATCGCCCCCGATGTAATTAAGCCCATGCTGATGGAGTACTTCCATTCATCCACCATTGGAGCCCTTATGGGAATCAATAAAACAATACATCGCATTCGTAAGGAATATCATTGGAACAATATGAACAGCGAAATAGCTAATTTCGTAAAAAAGTGTAATTTATGCGCGCTCAGTAAACCGACAAGAAACAGTCAGGTAAGCCAATTATTTTCAGAAATCCCTACTACCCCTTTCTCTAAACTTTATTTAGACTTTTCAGGTCCCTACCCACGATCTAAATCAGGTAATACTATGCTACTCATATGTGTAGATTCGTTCACCAAATTTGTTTGGATGTATCCCATGCGGCGAGCGTTAGCGTCGACGACTGTAAAAATATTACAGGAGAGATTATTTAAAGATTATGGTACACCTGTACGTATAGTGTCACATAACGGACCCCAATTTAAGGCGAAGGAATTTAAGAATATGTGTTTCAAGTTAGGAATAGACCATATTACCACGACGGAGTATCGACCGCAAGGCAATATTGCTGAAAGGTATCTGCGAAACCTCAAATCTGCATTAATCGCCTACCATGCGAACGATCATACGTCTTGGGACCAGAACCTATCCTGGATACAATACGCCTTTAATTCAGCTTATCACGAAGGACATAAGTCTACCCCATTTGAGTTACTGTATAAATACAAACCAAACCACCCCTTGTCCACAAAATGGAAAATACATGACTTGCTACCTCCGCAAATAATGGATAAGCAGATTAAACAAATCTGGAATAAAGCTCGCGCAAATTTAAGAGCGAACTTAGAGAAATCCCGAAAATACCACGAGAAAAATATTCATAACAATAACAATTTAGTTAGGTACCAAGTCGGTGACTTAGTAATGTACAAGACACACCCGACTAGTAGTGCAATTGATAAGACCACCTCTAAACTATCATACCGATGGTGTGGTCCTTACCAAATCCAGAAGTACTTAACCCCAGTTACCGTAGCCCTGTACGAACCTGCGACTCGAGAATATGTACGAAGAACACATATTTCGCAGATAAAATTGTATAAAAGGAAAAGAGGAAATAGCATCGCCAAAAAAGTAAAAAAAGGTAATACTAGGTAGACAAGTTATCTTGTACCTCAGTAACCATGCTAAGTGTTAATCGTAGAATTGGGAATGAGGTCTGATCAACCTTAGATCCTGTTCAGCGAAAGATGAGTAGTCACCTGACCACTAGCTGACCACTAAATGACAAATTATTTAGAAAGTAACTCTATGAAGAGAGTAACCAAAACCCAAAGAAAGAAAAAAATCGGTATGGAGAACCATACATGACTTCCATATTCTAAGATTTATATTTAAAATCATTTTCAAAATGAAATATTACCATAGAAACTACTTCTTTCTACTTACTGCTTCAGCCTTAACCACAGTACTGTGGTCACTAACGTATACCACCTCACGTTATCGCACTCGATTTTCACTGATGATGGAAGTCAATGGCATTGCCGAAACGTCTGGTTTTGTAGAAAACATTGGACTACGGCCAAATATCCCGGGAAGGAATTTTAACAAAAACTACTTCTTTGTTGCCAAAATACATATGAACTACATAACGTAAAGATTATACATTGTTACTGCGACTGTCAAATTTATTAAACCGAAACGTGCTTTATTGAGCGACCGCTAGATGGTGACAGGTGAGATTCGGCATAGCTCGTTTAAAGCGAATGAGGCAACCTGAACTTGCCTCAGCGTTTTTTGTATACATCGTATGTAAGCAATGTAGTGGTGAGATAGGGAAGTGAAGGGAGGGGGGATTGTCCCGCGCTGTACACATAGAGCGTTGAGGCATGCCTCACTTCTGTGGTCCAAACAGTTAAGTTACAGCGCCTGTGTTGTTTCTAAGTGTGTTTATTTTATGCGGTTATTAAAAGTGTCACTGTTATTCCGCTGAACTAACAGATGATCAAGATTGTTATTTGAATTATTTGTAACATTAAACATATATATAGAAACTAATCAAGTTTAAAAATTTGAAGTTCAATCAGTTGTATTATTGTGTATGACTAATACAAGGATTGTTCAATAGAAACACGTATAGAGCTGTAAAGCATTTTTTATTCAACGATTTTAAAAGAAGTCTACAATAACATTAAGACAAGAGTTCCACTGTTGCGCTAACCTGTAGATTCCCTGCTAGTAAAATTCTTACAGCTGTTTGTGGAACCATTCGGTTACAGCAAACTCTACCTCAGCGTCCGATTTGAACAACCGTCCTTTTAGTGATTCCTTAAAAAAATTTAAGATAAGATTTTTGCCTACCCATTCATTAACTACTAGCTTCGCCACTGATATATATAAAAAATATACATAAAATTAATGGCTTGTATAAGTTAATGATTGATCTCCATTAAGTAGTGCTCAAGTTTCCAAAGTTTTAATATTATGATGTCCGTAATTAAAACATCAGAGCAGGTACAGTGTGTATGAGGGTACACCGTGGACAAAAATTTTCAACATTTCCTATTGAGCGTTGCTTAGAGTAAAGCTGCGAATCTACAGTGTACGTTTCACATAACAAACACACGAAAAAGAAGGAGCACTCCGAAGTCACTCATGGACCCTCAGCATCTTGCAGAGGGTTCATTCCCTAAAGACGAAAAGTCTGTCTATGAATCGTTCCTCTGTAAACACGTGCAGTTACACTGCCCAGCGATCCACAGGAAGCAAATGGCTATCCACGCTGGACACCTTTTCGGCTTGCACGCGTTATGTTGGTATGGGTTTCGGCACTTACCATTTAAAAAGCGTGCAAATGTAAGAAAATAAACATGAGTGAGGCCAGAAATAACGCGAATTTTGTGTGTGTGTGTGTGTGTGTCTTCCCTGCCTTTTTATTGCGGTAGTCATAATAATAAAATGGAAACGTAAACATTATATAACTGAGATATGCTTGCCTGCCACGAATGATATTGATGTTTGTAACAAAATTTTCTGTTTGTACATTTTGAGTGTAAATTAATCCATTATACTATTAACTCATACATGATTTACATTAAAATGAAAAATTATAATTTTATTGCCTGGCAACAAAACTATTTTATTTTTAACAATTACCATTGTTTGAAAAAGTTTAAATGAATTTTCAAGTACTTTACTGTTGTTAAAACGTAAAATGTTGCAGGTAAACTACCCCTTCTCATTAACTGATCTTCACCAAAATCAAAAGTCCTTGAGATCTCTACAATTCAGGGACGTATGCAAAAAATTATTTGATTCTGTTTGAATTTGCGGCTGTTATCATTTGTCATAGAAAACACCCTTGTTAAAAAAACGTTGCAGGTAAACTACCCCTTTCCCTTAACCGATCTTTACCAAAAACAATAGGTCTTGAGAACTCTACAATTTAGGGCTGTATGCAAATAATCTTTTGATTCTGTTTGAATTTGCGGCTGTTATCATTTGCCATAGAAAATACCCTTGTTAAAACATAAAACGTTACAGGTAACTACCCCTTTCCCTTAACCGATCTTCACCAAAAACAATAGGTCTTGAGAACTCCATAATTCAGGGCTGTATGCGAAACATTATTTGATTCTGTTTGAATTTTCAGCTGTTATCGTTTGCCAAAAAAAAAATTACCCTTGTAAAAAAAACCGTTGCCGGTAAACTACCCCTTCCCCTCAACCGATCTTCACCAAAAACAATAGGTCTTGAGTACTCTACAAATCACGGCTGTATGCAAAAAATTATTTGATTCTGTTTGAATTTGCGGCAGTTATCGTTTGCCATAGAAAAAAAATCTACACGCAGACAGACAGACAGACACACGCACAGACACTTTTCGAAAAACGACTTTTTTTCATGTTTTGAGTGTAGTACAATCAGAATCTGCAATAATCTCGAACACGATTTTTTTTTGCCATCACCATACTTCCATTTCCTTAAGGAATATGGAAGTAAAACCGGTAGTAGATTTAAGTAATAGAAATAAGAAGAAGTTTTGTGTTTTAAAACGTAGTCATTAAGTGTGAATTTTTGTAAAAAAAAAAAAAGGTAGTTTGTAAGAATATATATATGTATATTGTTTTATACTCAAAAGAAATAAATGTGTATAACACATGCCAATAACTAAGTGAAAGAATAAGGGAAAGAAGGAGAGAAATTCCACACAGTAACGGCAAGCATACTCCCAGTACCCCACTTTCGAATTTTCCTTATTAAAATTCCACCAAGTCGATTTTAAGCGGCGGAGTATGTGACGATTTAAATGGTAAATAAATAAATAAATTAATAATAAAAATATAAAGAAAACGGAAAGCAAGTAAGTACTTTAAATCGCACGATTAAATTAAATACCCCTGAACTAACTCATAATAGTAATGAAAATTAAATTAAGAAAATCTAACTAAATAAGTAATTAAAATCTGAATGTAAAAGTTAAGAATAATACAGTTAACCCTTTAGTAAATTTATCATGCGTTGACCTGCCTATTCCGGACACAACGTGCATACCGAACCGGCAGTAAATTAGAAATATCTGTAAATCGTAATGTAAATAATTAATAATTTAAAGTAACAAGTAGTAGTTATAATAATCCCTGTAAACAAGATAAGTCTAGATAGTTTATTTTGTCTTACTATAAGAATGTATTATTAATAAAGAGTTGGAACTATATTATGGCGGAGTACTCACTCCACGTCGTTGCAATCTACCTGTTGTAACAATAAAAGAGTAACGATGCGGCTTTCAGACTGTAAACACCTCCAAGCGAGGGCTCTTCATAAAATGTTTTGTTATTCTTTTTGATTTTAATTGAGTGTTAGCTTCCACTAAAAGCGCGGAGAGCTAGTTATATATTAAAGATGTAGTGAGGAATTTGTTAGAAAGTGTGATAATGTAAAAAGAACTCGTATATACAAGGTGATGTCTCAAGTTAATTAAAAAACGAACTCTCGAATATTGTTCGAGTAATGTAATTCAGATATTAATGTAAAAAAGAAGATGAAAACTCCAGTACTACGCTGCCAGTAAATATGTGACGTGCACAACTGCAGATAGGGACGACTACCACCTAAACAACACTTACCATAACCGCCGAGGATCAGCACGACTTCACCCATCTCCTCGTTAATACACCCAGAGGACTTTCACCGAAAACACTACCCAGATGACTACCCCGACTAACAGAGTACCGAAGATTCATGCCCCAGGACACGGACAGCAAAAGCGTATCTAAGAGGTGACTCGGTAGCTCGTCTACCGAGAATTATGTACATTTAAAATATAAGTTGTCATACATGCCAAAGACTTTTAAAAAGACAATAATCATCTCTAAGCATTAAGTTTTAGAAAAATGTAACCAGTAATTTCAAAAATCATACGTTGTAACATTACTCTTGAAATATAAGTTTTAATCCCTTAACTAAATAATACCATTCTTCAAATGGTGTTCATGTAACAATGCAACCTTCTTGGTAAGTAAAGTAAATACCAGACGTCTTTACTAGATTTAAAGAGACTCGGATCCGAGGTAAAATACATGATCTGTTTGATCGTTTGTTTGACAGAAAACCCCTTTTAAATATTTCAGTAAGAGAAAATTTTTATGTAATGGGATCTATATATATATCATTTGTTAATAAAGAGATGTCATCTTGTTACATATTGAAGTGAGTGCATAAATCAGTTAAATTACCTTCCCTTGTGTCCTATAATTAGAGTATTATTATTGTTCTAAGTGTTGTGTTGATTTTCAGTTTGTTACAACGTAGGCAGCCTGTATAATTGGCTAGCGTCAATTATCACGGGTTCCCTGGATTTATAACGTAGCCCGGAACGTTATACTGTTAAGTCCATCAGCTCATATCATTGGAGATCTACACCTAGGTCTACTACCTAATTTTATCTCATACCTTGTTTTTTACATTTCTCCTGCCTTTCTGTCTGTGTGCCCAGAGTAGCTTACACATGCTTATTAACGTGATTTAATAACTCGTCTATTATCTGGAGTTCGTTTTTATATGGAACCATTTTCATTCTATGTTTCCACCGTATCACTGAGAAACTTCTACACAAGTCTTTAGTTCTTTTGCCATTTCTTTTCTCAACACCTTTTGACACATAATTTCACTGCTTCCGAAATACAGTGTGTATTATTACTCTCTCCTTAAAAGAACGACACAGGTGGCGTCAACGCAACTGTTATCAGTGATAATTAATTTTTTATATCGCATCAGTGTAGTGAATATTGTTGACACGTTTCTGTAGACGAACGGGTCGGTTCCGTTGAAGGCGATAAGCTGCTGCGGTTGATGAATGCTAATTGTGGCAACGTGGACACACAACGGTAATCTCATCTTACTGACGATGCAATCTGATTGGTGGACAGAGACAGGGTCGGGAAGTGCTGCGCTATTGGGAACAGACTATTACATAAAAGGATTACGAATGCCAATCTTTTGGCTGAGCAAGCTATAACATACGTCGTTCAATACTACAATCTATCCTTAGTTCAGTAGTGACCAGCATTTAATAAAGGACAAAAGGTTTTTAGGATGAATGGTGAGGTCGGGCCATTAACTAGATACACACAGGTTTAAAACATTTCTGTCGGTGTTTCGACCAAATGAAAATGTTGCCAGCATCAGACCTGTACGCGGACAAATAATAAGTGTTAATATTTATGGAATATAAGTAATAAATATAAGTAGGTCTAGGCCTATATTGATAATTTATAATATATATATATATATATATATATATTGTAACGTTAATTTTTCATTGGGTGTAATCGTAATAATAACAACAACGTAAAATTGTTTAAAATATTTAAAACATTTATTAATTAAAATTTCAAAATAAATTGCGACTTAAAACTTCATTATTATTGCATGTGTATGGGTAGTCGTAGTACATACACTTGTTGATTACATACACGTAATATCGCATATTCCATACAAACATAAAATACTCTTATAATTATAAATACATTTGATTATTATATAATATTGCTTTCGACTTGCTCAGTATATTATGATTAATTTATTATATTCTCAAATCTTTCTTTTTAAAATAATTCTTATTGTTGTTGAATATGCATTTGTCATTTATATTAATTACTTTAGCAACTTTCTATTCTTTCAAAATTACATTTCAATATTTTCAATCAATTATCAATTCAAAAATTATCCTTTCATAATTCAACAATTTAAATTTAAATATTTTCAATAAATTATCAATTCAAAAATTATGCTATAATTACTATACAAGAACATTTACATTTACAAGTTATAAATTACACTTTTAGAAATTATTGTCTTTCTTTTTACAATGTTTATTTGTCTTTGATTAAGTCTTTTGTTATGAGGAGTACATGGCTTCCTTTCACCTTAATTGTAGCGGTTCCTCAGCGTACCCTCTTCTGGTCCTGAGTCCTTGATGTTGGTGAATCCTGCGTAGTCGTGAAGTCCTGGATCCTTTCCTCGTCCTCCGGATCCTCCCGGAAGTCCGATGGCTCGTCCTCTACGTGTGGAATTTATGCCATGTAGTGTGCTGCTCCCTCGACCTCCGTAATAGCCTCTGGCTGCAGCGGTGGTGTCACGAAAGTGATGATGTTGTCAAGCATAGCCTCCGGCTGCCGCTGTAGTCTAATGAGAAAGAGTTGTTGTTGTTGGGCAGAGCCTCCGGCTGCCACTGTGGTCTGACAAGAAAGAGAACAAGGCTGATGTGCCTCGCGTATTTATAGTCTAGGGCGCAAAATTCATGTTTCGACAATTCTCTCCAGGAATAAGTCTGTCGTGGCGTCCTTTTAAAAACACGATTATTCACACACTTATTTCACTTGCCTTCGCAACATGCGAAGTCTTTTGCAAATTACCAGATATTCCTCTGGTCAGTTATTTTTATGTGCACAACTGTGTTTAAACCGTTTCTCGTTATCTTAATTAGTATGGGTTTATTTATATTTATTTTCACTGTATTCGCACTTCTTATTACTTTCGCACCATCTATCATACACACGTGCGTCTTTATATTATACACACTGTGGCGTATTTGGTTTTCATATACACTTATCACAATTTAAATAATTCATATATTTATTAACGTTTATTTAGGGGTGACGCTTTGCAGGAATGAAATGGCTACACTCACACACGTAAGATACACGTGTACACACAGACGCAGCTGTGTGGCGTGACCTACCTGTTCAAGCAGGCAAATTCGTTGTCCCTTTTACAGCTTTCAATCTGAATTATTATTATTACTAACAATATGGATTATTTATTTAAATTACATTATCTTAACTAATTGTGCAATGCACAGTATCCTATACATTTGTACTGTTGCAATATATTGCTGGAAAAGTCATTTTAGAAATGACTAGACGCTATTATACACTTTGACGTTATAGACATGTTTTAAATTGATTTTGTTCAATTTTTGTAAAGTAGTTGTAAGTATTGAAATAAGAGATGGGTAATTATGTGTTATATGTCAAAATGCCCATAAACGTATTCTCTGTCATGTCAAGTGCAAGTTTGGTGAGCGAGTGCGCGTGTTATTCGTTTTTTACTGAATAACTCCTATAATAATTAACGTATCGAAATGAAACTTGGACAGCGTATGCGTCATAAATAGCGCTACATTTTTCAGAAGTTATAAACTCAGAACATATAATTCTAATATGTATTTTTTAACTGAATTCACTTTTCTATAGAATCCTTATCTGCAGAATAGTCATAAAACTTTTAGATAAAATCTATACAAGATTTTGCAGACTCTGGCATTGCCGTACACAAACCTGTGCTATGGAGGTAGAAATCTATGATGTCTTCTAATCTTTAACCAATCAGGAGCTTCAATTTTCATTTGCGATGTGCGCTGGTAAAGAAATCTTCGGGCAGTCTTCGTCCACAGCTCGTCCTATTCATACGTACTCTCTGTGCGAGTTCTTCGCAACAGTATACGTTTGCAATAGGCCTATAAGTTACAACCGTCCTAGATTTTAGCTACGAGTTACGCGTAGGCTAAAACAAGGGTTATTAGACGTAGAACCAAGTATTTGAAGATCTATTAGTGATAATTCGCGCTAGTCAAGATTTTTCCGCTTAGGGGCATTGTACTCACCCGGAGTACAACTATATGAACGCGTGAACACTTTAAGATATCCGGAAGGTGTAAGCTCAATACACCGCAATTTAAATAATAACCAATAACCCACTTATCGAACCTGAGATTGTAAATATAAGAACCATAGCAATCAGATAAACGGCGTGCGCGTGTGACTGCAGCGGCGAGACCAGGGGTCGACGTTAACGCTGAGGAGCCAGCGGACAAAGTTAACGCAGCTTCCAGCCGGACTCCAAGTAGGAATGCGACAATCAAGTAACATAGACGATTGTTCAGATAAACATTTATTTGAATTCAAAAACAATATAAAATGAATAAATAATTTATGTAAAAAAATTACGGACAAGGTTTAAAGTTGTTTTTAGTTTAATAAATTCCTGTCTCCAGATAAAGAGACTCTGTTTATAAAACTCCCTATTTGTTACGTTGCAATATATTGTTAATATATTTATAATTATATTTTATCAGTAGGCCTATATGAATGATAAGATACGAATAATAATAATTATTATTATTCTTTCTGTAATAAATATATACACATACAGTCATACAAAAACACTCGTTATATTTCTCTCTTGCCCGTATACAAGTTGCGATGACGGCATGAATTTTGCCAGAAGAGCGAAACAAACGTTTAAAATTGTGTCCAGTTAATGTTTACCCCATAAAATCCTTCAAATCTTGAATTTATCAAATAAATGCTTTTTTGACAAGTGATGTTTTTGCCCATCCTGTATTTTATTATTTTGGTAATTCCATACTTTTGTTATTTTCTGGTTGTTATTAGGCTACTTCTACTCATAAGTTGCCACTGATCGATTTTGATGGAATTATTACTTCAAACATAATAAAATAAAACAAAAATTGAGGTTAAGTGTATAAACAATCTAAAGGACAAATCATTTTGTAGTATTTTGAAAGCTATGCGTCTCCACAGTGACGGAAAAAGAGGCGAGGGGCGGTCACCCCTTCGGCGACGAGGCCCCCCCATGTACGTTCCACCAAAGTTCCACTAGAATTTCTTATCTCCAGTTTATATCCTATGGGATATATTAGTTTACATCCTACTTGAAATGTTTGTTCGCTTTGGACCATAAGCATGGGTTATTCGTATCAGGTAAACTATCTCGAATTATTCCTTGAAATAGATCGGTGGTTCGTTGACCGATTTTACGATATCTGGATTGATTTATTCAGGAAATTATGGCATGATTCTCTGGTATGGAGGAGATGTCGAATATAGTTAATATCGACAAATCAAACATCTTGCTGAGAGCCTCTGATAATGATTTAAAATCGACCGTATAAAAGCTCAACATTGTACATAGGGACTCGTATTGCAAGCAAAAAAGATTCCGACTGACGCAAGCGCTACCAATTTCACCGCGGAAGGAGCAGTTACATGGACAGCAAACACAGTTCGTTGTTTTATTGTCTTCACTTAATCCAGTCCCAACCTACGTCTCATCCTACAGCATGTTTTAACAACGTTTGTGCCTGCGGCCTCATACGAAAAAATTATCTCAAAACTTGAATTAATAAAAAATTATCTTAGATCAATGAGGAGTGAAGAAAGACTGAAAACTCTAGAAAATAGGATTTCGATAACGTAGTGAATAAATTCCTTAACACAGAGGCTCTAAAACATAATTTAGGGCCATTTTTATGCAACTTATTTGTAAGTCAATAAAGCTTTGAGTTTTGTCGTTTGTACGTCTTTTTTTCGTGTTTCGTTAAAATCTATACATAGACTTAACAACATCCCACTAGATGAAAAAGACTACAAAGGCGAACTAAATACGATAAAATATCTAGCAAAATCCAACGGATACAACAGAACAATAGTCAATAAACTCCTACACAAAACAAACAGACAAAGACAGAAAACAACAAATTCATAACACTAACATACATCAATAACCAAACTGAAAAAATAGCCCACAAATTCAAAAAAGCAGGATACAGAATCGCATACAAAACTACAAACAAAACAGAACACACTATCAAAACACACACGCAATGCACAAAATAAACTCGATCTTCCTGGTGTTTACAAACTAAACTGCTCAGATTGCAACATATTCTATATAGGCCAGACAGGATGTAGCTTCAAACAAAGATCATTGAACACACAAAGGAACTACACTCCACTACAGAATCCACCTTGGCAAACCACCTCATTGAAGCAAACTACACATACAAAAACATCGACAGTAACATGGACATTCTACACGTACACACAAAAGGCCGAAGACTAGACACTCTTGAACAATTGGAAATATACAAACACACAAAACACATAAAAACGACATCATAAACGAACAGACAAAATTCAAATCACACGCATTGTTCGAACATCACACACCACACACACAACATCGATCCTTCAAAAGTCGTCGATACCGTTGCCAAAAACAAGACGGACAGTGCTCCCAGCGGCAGCCTCTGAAGAAGCTCTTTAAAAGCGAAAACTGGTTCAGGCTATAAGGTAAAACTGTTACGTTTTTACCCATAAAAAACATTGTGTTCCGAGTCGGTAGTGATTTAATTATATTTAGTTAAGTAACGGACACGTCATGGACAACGAAATCCAAGAATTTAAAATCTATATATTAATACGTGAAGAGAAAAATTTGTACCCCTTTTTAAGCATATTGCGCGCACGGAGGAGTGTGAGATTGGGCATAGTTAAAGTTTATATGGAGAAGGAGTGCAGAAAGCTAAAATTTATACATATATAATATGTGTTACAAATACATTAAATTAAATTAAAAAAAATAAAAATAAAACATTCATTTGCACTTGAAAATTCATTTAAACTTTTTCAAACAATGGTAATTGTTAAAAATAAAATAATTTTGTTGCCAGGCAATAAAATTATAATTTTTTCATTTTAGTGTACGTTCATACTGCCAATGTCAAACACATAATAGTCTGTGGTCAAAGAGTCGCACAGAGTAGAGATTGTCGCCAAAGAATTTTAAAATGTTGCCAACAAATAATTACTGACAGATTGACTGAATGAGCTGTGAATTTTGTGTGATTTCAAATGTTCCTTTTTCAATAGTCTGTGGAGTGTATGTCAAGGCAAAAAAGCGTTTATTTTATATTTTGTATATTAGATATCTGTGTTTTATATATTAATGTGCAGTTGAAAGTGAAATACAGCTTGCTTAATATACACCTGTTGCAAAAAGAAAATTTTGTAGCAGCAATTTGAATTGACTTATATCGCCTAATTCTTATTGGTGGTTTCAAAAATTGAGTACATTTTATTATTTTTAAATTAAACCCTGTCTAATCTTAGTTTCAGTAATTTCATTACATGTTTTTTTTTTACATTCAGATATTCGCACCTACTTCCATTATGCCTCGACATAGAACATTGACGGGGCGGAGTGAGAGACAAAGAAGAAGGAATATATATTCGCGGGAAAGGCAAAATGATAATAGACCAAATGCAAATTTAAATAGTGTAAATAGTATACAAAATGATGAAATTATTTTGAGGGATACATTTAAATGCGCACTGAATGTCATTCCAAGAAATTGTAATACTTTTGATTGTGGATTAATGCATTTACAATGCAGGTTTTGCAATGCAAAACATTTCGAATCTGAAGTCACTTTAGGTGAAAGGACTGCATTCACTTCATGTTGTCATAAGGGTAAAGCAATATTACCGGCCTTAAGTCAAAATGAATACTTTAAATCATTGTATGATGGACTTACTTCAAATGAAAATTCAATAAAAAGAAAGTCAAAAAATTATTTTGAAAACATGCGTAAATACAATTCATCATTTGTTATGGTTAGCTCAGAAGCTAAAATTTCGGATACAGTTACGCGTGGAGTGTATCATTTTAAAATACATGATGTTTTTTAACATCATGACTTTTAACAGCGGTCCAATGACTGCTGGATATGGTCGCTCACCGTGTTATGCGCAATTATATTTTTATGATGTTGACACTGCTGTCAATTATAGATTACGTGAACACTATAATCAAACATGCAATAACAATATAATGCGCGAAATCTCTCTTGAATTGGAACGCATTAATCCTTTCGTTCGGTCATTCATTGCAATGAAAGATCATTGTCAGAGAGTTGAAAATCAAAATAAAGAAATTTGTATGCTCATTAAAGTAAATCGTGATTTAGATCTACGCCGTTATAATGATGCAGTTCAAACTGATGTAGCAGTAATGTTTAGTACAGTTGATGGTGAGCCACCCGTTGAACGAAATATGGTTTCGTTTTCAAAAGTTAATGGTACCATTAAAAATATCTCTGTTTTGGATTCATCATTGGACCCGCGTATCCATTACTTTTTCCAAATGGTGATACTGGGTGGCATATCAATATTTCTCATAATGTACCAACTACATCTAATTCAAGAGCTCCCAGAAATAAATTAACCATGCTTCAGTATGCAGCCTATCGACTTGCAATTAGAGAAGATTTTAGCATGTTGCACCATTCACAAAAATTATTTCTGCAGTGGATAGTTGATATGTATGTGAGAATAGAGGGCACAAGGTTACATTTCATTCGACAAAATCAAACAAGTCTTAGGTCTGAAGTTTACAACAATTTAACAGATTATTTAGAATTGAACCCCAATGCCAATAATGTTGGCCGTAGAGTAATTTTACCATCTTCATTCAATGGATCTCCAAGAAATATGTATCAGAATTATTTAGATGCAATGTCAATTGTACAACATTTCGGAAAGCCTTCTTTGTTTATTACAATGACTTGCAATCCAAGTTGGCCTGAAGTAGTTAGCAATATTGGTGTAGGTGAGTCAGCTAATTTTCGACCTGATATTGTTGTGCGTGTATTCAAGTCCAAACTGGAAGCATTAATTGAGGGCCTTACACTAAAAAAATCTTCGGTAATGTTGAAGCACTCATTTATACAATTGAGTTTCAAAAGAGAGGATTGCCTCATGCTCACATTTTACTCTCTTTAAATGAGCAAGATAAAATTGTTAACGCTACCGATATTGATAAAGTTGTATCTGCGGAGATTCCTAACATTCAAACACATCCTACATTACATGAATATGTTGTAAAACACATGATGCATGGTCCAAGCGGTGTACTTAATCCAAATTCTGTATGTATGAGAGATGGAAAATGCACAAAAGATTATCCAAAACGATTTAATGAATTTACATGTGAATCAATAAATGGATATCCATTATACAGAAGGCGTGATAATGGTATTAATGCTGAAGTTCGCGGTAGTTGCCTCGACAATCGTTATGTTGTACCATACAATACGTATTTACTTGCCAAATTCAATTGCCATATAAATGTTGAAGTATGCACTACAGTTAAAAGTGTTAAATACATTTATAAATACGTGTATAAACGCTATGACAGTGCATCTGTTGAATTAGGTTCAGAGAGAAATGAACCAGGTCAAGAAATACAAATTGATGAAGATAAAAATTTTTTAAATGGCAGTTATGACGGATCAACTGAAGCTGTATGGCGCATCTATGAATTACCAATGCATTTTCAATCACATGTCATCGTTAGACTTGACATTCATTTACCGCGTAGACAGAATGTTTACTTTCGAGAAGGGCAAGAACGTCAAGCAATTGAAAATGCAAGACAAACCAAATTATTAGAATTTTTTGAATTGAATCGATCAGATCCATCAGCGCATGAATATAAGTATAATGAAATTCCTTTGCATTATGTGTGGGAAGAGTCCCGAAAAAAATGGAAGAAGAGAAGGCGTGGAGGTGATAAAATCATTACACGCATATATGTAGTATCACCAAAAGACATCGAACTTTTCCATTTACGATTGCTTTTATTACATGTCTGTGGTCCAAAATCATTTGAGGATGTTAGAACATACAATGGAATTATACACACTTCTTTTGTTGAAGCGTGCCATGCTAGCGGCATTGCTTCAAATGATAATGAATGGCGCGAATGTTTAAATGAAGCAAAAGAATTACATTCACCAAAACAAATGCGAAATTTATTTGGTTACATTTGTGCATTAAATGTGCCAGCCAATGCATTGGCGTTATGGAATGAATTTAAAGTATATCTTAGTGAAGATTTTTTGAGAGATTACAACGAAGAAGTATCCTTTAATACAGCTCTTTTAGAAATTGAAGATATTTTGAATGTTCATAATTTGTCATGTCAAGAACTTGGTTTACCAGTTCCCACGTATTCGCAGAGAACAGACGAAGCAAATGCTATTGAACCAATAGAACAAGAGTTTCTGTTTTGTGAGCATTATGAAACTGCAAATATTGAACAGCGTAATCTAATTGATCGTGTGATTCGTGAAGTTTTGCATCATGATACTGGATCTAATGTTTTTTGTTTAACTGCTCATGCAGGTTGTGGAAAAACATTCACACAAACAGCAATCATTCACAAATTAAATTCGCTTAATCTTAGTTGCATTGCAACAGCGTTCAGTGGCATAGCTTCAACTCTATTACTTGGAGGTAGAACTTTACACAGTGTGTTTAAATTGCCTATACCCATTTTGGAAAATTCTGTAGCGAATATTACCGCAAATAGTAGCTATGGACGTTACATAAATTCATCATCATTGATAATTATTGATAAAATTTCTATGTGCCCACTGCAAGTGTTGAAAATTATAGATAGATTATTGCAGGATCTATGCGATGAAAATGATAAACATAAACCATTTGGAGGGAAAACGATACTTCTGTGCGGTGATTTTCGGCAAATGTTACCAGTTGTCCCACACGGATCAAGTGCAACTTCAATTGAAAATTGTGTCACGAGTTGGCATAAATTTGTTTATTTTCATAAAGTAACGTTTACTCAAAATATGAGAGCCTTACCAAGTGAAATAGAATTTGTCGAATTCTTGAAAAAAATTGGTAATGATGAAGCCCCACAATTCCCTCAGTTTGGTGAAAAAATTATTGAAATACCTCAACAATTAATAGGAGATGAAAATAATATTATTAATGAGGTGTATGGAAATATTTCCGAAAACATACTCTCAGATAACATATTGAAGTCAGTTATTTTAGCACCTAAAAATGATGATTGTACTTTTATTAATACTGATATACTTAATCGATTACCACGTGAACAGAAAACATATCATAGCTACGATAAAATAATTTGTGATGATGACAATGAAATCAATAACTATCCAGTAGAGTTTTGAATTCTTTGACTATTAGTGGTTTGCCACCACATAAGTTAGTATTGAAAGTTAATTGCATCGTTTTACTGATCAGAAACTTAAATACAAAGGAAGCATTAGTCAATGGAACAAGAATGCGCATCAAGTGTATGCATCGTAATGCTATTGATTGCGAAGTTTTAACTGGAACCGCACGCAATAAGAGAATTTTGATTCCACGTATAAATTTAACATATTCCGGTACTGTTTTACCATTTAACTTTCAAAGAACTCAATTTCCAATTATACCTGCATTTGCGATGACAATAAATAAGTCTCAAGGACAAACATTCGAAAAATTGGAATTTTATTGAGGCAGCCAGTTTTTACACATGGTCAATTGTACGTCGCAGCAAGTAGAGTTCGATCATTCGATGGTTTGAGATTTTATATTTCCGAATATAATGGCCAAGGGCATTTAGCAAATGATGAAAGAGTTTTTACAAAAAACATGGTTTACACAGAAGTTCTGAATCATTAAATTCACTTTCAAATTATTTTAAGTTCAATGGACAACATTTATTTTTTTATTTCTTTTATGAATTTGCTAAACTTTTACAATTTTTATTGTTCACACAAAGCTTTTCGTCATCACTGACATCATCTGGTCTTAAACAACCTGATGAGGTCAGGTTGTTTGAGACTTGATGATGTCAGCGATGACGAAAAGCTTTGTCTGAACAATAAAAATTGTAGCAGTTTAGCAAATTCATAAAAGATATAGTAAGGATGGCTGCTAATTTAAACAATACGAAGAAATTTATTTTTTTAACCGCCCGGTTTTTTTGATTTAATGAAAATTATATGAAAAAATACGAGGCACGTATTTTTTATTTCATTGTTTATTTTGTATTAATTTTTTATTTAAATTTTATATAATTCGAAAAAGATAGGCAAAATAACTGTGTAGCCTTGGCGAAACCTGGTCAGTATGGCAATAAAAAAAACCCAAGGAAATGTCAAAAAACGCGTTATTGCTTTTTAAATATGGCTTAGCCAAGCTAAACCTCATTTTTCCTATCTTTCATATTTTTCAAATAACTCGAAAATTAATGCATAGAAATAAAAAATTATGTAAGCTTTGTAGCAGATAATCTTCAAACTGTTTTCGAATTTTGTACCTTACCAAAAATGAAATGTAATCCACTGGAATTGAAAACAATGTATCTTATACTTCTATGAATGTCAAGTCTCATTTTTATTAGCGTTTATTTAATTCAATAATAACATGAAAAAATTAAAACTGACAATGAATTATATCAAAAAATAAATACGAATACAAGCTGTAATTGTGTTTTTTTTCAACTGTTACTAACATTAAACTTTAAATTGCATAGGTATTGCAGGGAATTAAGGCAAACAACACACGCTAATGACGTATTTGTACACGCTCGCAGCTGACGTAATAGAACAAAATTCAAAAAAATTATATGCAATGATTATAGAGGTATACTCTTTGACAAAAGAACCTCAATAACGTTCAAACTTAAAAATTTAATGAATTACGGTCGAATTTCGACCACTGGGTGACTACTAGTCTATAATTAATAATTAAAGCTACTTATGTAAGTATTATTATTTACCGGTAACTATAAAGTTGTAAGTATATAATCTACGAGGTTCCTATACTCTAAATAACTTGGTAGCTGGGGCCTCAGAATAAAAAGGCCGCCCAGGGCCTTGGTAAGCCTATGTTCGCCACCGTAACGTTGTTTTGTAGCTGCGTCAAATGTCCGATACAAGCGTACGTGCAATAACGACCGCCGAGACGCTCTATAAAACAAATCAAAACAGAAAAAGCGATAAAAACCGGTGTTGGTATGCTGCGAGTACAGCGTTGACACCGTGCTGAATAGTAAACACACGTAATGGTCGGGGTTTTGGCACCCACCTCCAGCTGTGACCTTGCCTTATTGTTCCACGGTTCCACTATCCGAATGCCAAACGCGACATGCGTGCACCATACGATTCCGTTATCACTTCGTACCTCGTTATGGGACTACGAAGGTCGTCGTTCCTGCAGACTGCTGATCATCTCTCTACGCTGTGTAAACAAATGACAGTTTGATACGTCTTAACATGTACGAGGCGCAACGTTTGTTACTGGTTTTATAGACTACGGCGTCTTTTCTTGGAACACGACTGACCGTCGTGTAGACATTAACTTAACACCTTATGAGTAACACGCACACAACACACACACACACACACACACACAACAAATATTTCTTCTCACATGCGTTACATACAAGGAATTAGTTTTACTACTTGATTGAACGAAATAATATTAATTACGGGGTACTGTTAGTAATTTCTACCGGTATAACATCTAAAATAAAAGACAATCATCCTATGTTAGTGCCGTTAGTAACACCATCGCATAACAGTGCTGATTTACCTTATATATCTTTTCTTCTCCCTACTTCAACTCTGTTGCGCAAGTATTGAACACAGCGAACCCATAGGTTCTTCCACTTCCATACCTCCCTGTCTGTCTGTATGTCCCTCGCTCTCTCTCTCTCTCTCTCTCCCTCTCTCTCCCACTCCCTCTCCCTCTCTATCTCACTCTCCCTCCCTTTCCCTTACTACATCTCTTAAGTATCCATGTTAGCGCCGCCATTTTCTTTATACCGTTACACCGTGTAATTCGTCTACATCGACTGCTCTACCCCGTCCATGGTCTCCGATGATTCAGTGGGTCTCCCAGTGTCGTCCGTGGGCCTATATATGTTCTGAGACTCGTTTCACGTATGGTCCTCTATATATCGAGCACTCTGTTCTCTGCCTAATCCAACCAATTTTCTTCTTATCGGAATTGAAACCAGGACTTTGGGAAGAAGAAAAAGAAGAAAGCCTGCCTGGAGACAGTGGAGATATGGATTTGAGAAAAGACGAAAAACAAGTTGGATAGAAAGATAAGCTTTGAAATTGTTAAGCAAGTAATCGTGGGTTGTGACTCTGGAATCTGGAAGCAATATGGAGTGTCAATTTGTAAAATAATTGATTGTCATATAATTCGTATAATAAATCATTGTCAGTCATATAAATCACTGTCATACAATTCAAAGACACTGTAAAAAAAACAAAGAACGAATGTATTACCCACAACATACAACAAACAAATTAGTTACCGTGGTAACAGTAAATATAAATTTGTTACAAATTCCATTAATTTACGGAATTTTTAAAACTAGTTTATTGTAGTAGCAACTCATTTACTATGTTAATTATATAAGGCCGATTAAAAACGTGTTGTAATAATAATAATTATTATTAATTACAACTTTTTTAAATTAAGGACCATCTTGTTGGAGACCCTGCCTGACCCCCCCCCCATTGGCTTATTAGCTTTAATCGTCAATTAATCTTGGTAAATAATCGCAGTGGCGTATCTAGAATTTGGCCTGGGGGGGGGGTCCGGGATCGGGTCGGCTTCGTACAAAACAAAAAATAAGTTGAGACTAATCTACATTACTATCTTTAAAGTGGCTGAAAAACGTGTGATAAGATCCTAAAATCAATCCCATTAAACAATAAAAATACGCGTTATTGAAACATTGTTTAGAAAATACTTATTGATTGAATTGATTTT
Source organism: Magicicada septendecula (assembly GCA_034769895.1). Lineage (NCBI taxonomy): Eukaryota > Metazoa > Arthropoda > Insecta > Hemiptera > Cicadidae > Magicicada > Magicicada septendecula. The sequence goes on from CM068372.1 coordinate 148,631,080, forward strand.
CCTATATGTCATATTTCAACGCTAATGCTGTGTAATAAACCTGTTTGTATAGGTAAAAAAGAGTTACTATTATATTAGCGTACACGGCTGAAAAAACAATTAAAAAAAAAAAATAAATTTAAGAGATTAACAAAATTCGTCATTTTTTCGACCCTCTGGGGGGGAGGGTTTGGCCCCCTCCGTAAATACGCCCCTACATAACCGGCTTTATTCCACTTTCTATTTAAGTATTTACTATATACCCACAGGCAAGAGTTCTTTGCCTAACAGTGGAGTTATATGTTCCCTGAGCATTGATAGTTCTAGTGTTGTTTGCGCTACAATAATTTTGTGTATCGTTTTTGTAGTTAGTATCAGTGCCATGCGTGACAAAAATTAGTCCAATTTAGTTATGTAGGCTCTTCTGCTCTTTATCGGCAAGAACTGTCAAACATACAGACGTTACATCCGACTTCAACAAATATAAGGCTTACTGCCAGGTTGTCTGCATGACTGTACAAATAGACAGCACATGATAAGATCGTGGTAAGCATCTGACTTACTTCTCAAATCTTAATAACTCTAACTTACTTACCACATAATAAATAAACATGGCGCTCTGAGATGTTTTACTGCCTTAAAGTTGACCCTGTCTGTACACGGGTCTAATACCAAGAAGCAGATAATCTAACATTGATAAACTGGCGCTTAGTAGGTACATTCAATGTCTTAATTTAAAACAATGTAATGTAAAACAAATTTTGTTCCAGCGATATGTTTTGATCCGTGTAGTAACTGTTAACGTGTTAAATAAATTTCTACTTTAATGTAGAAAAAATTAATTTCATTGAACTTTCACGCACTTATCCAGATCTTTCAACAGAATCTCATGTGATCGGGCCAAGTGAAATGACCGTCCTGTCACCAGTTACAGATTAAATAGTAAGACATGAAACGGTTCACGCATATCGTAGGGGGGAACGCAGTGCAGGAAGTGGGGTTTGATATAACCAACCATGACGCGTAACTATGTGACACACAAACCATGCAGCTGTTCTGAACCTAAAATGATTGCACGTAAAAAAAGGCGTCAAAGCTACCCATGCGCAATGAGATTTTTTGACACTGCGCATTCAGACCCGCATTTCAAGTCTAATCATTTTAGCTGAAATTCGAAGCATTCAGGCTAATAAACGAGCCTGAAGTCGACAATTGTGTTACACGAGTTGTTAATAGTGAATCTGTATATCAACAACTGTGAATCCATCTTTTGATTGCACTGTTGCCCCCCCCCCTTCGAAAGAAATGGGTCCATGGGTTTCCCTGGAGTTTGTCCACTAAAGCCCAGAGCCGTTATAGAGTGATGATGTGATGTGACGGCCATGCGACCGTCAGCCGCTTTCGATGGCATGCCAAGGCCAATTCACAACCTATCTGTTACACCTGGGTATAACAAACGCGATTACTTCTCTCGAGTGGCTAAGGAAAACAATCTGATTAAATGTGGTATGTTGCCCAAATAAAGAACTAAGAAGTTGAAGATACTCTGAATATATTAATGAAATTAGACAAAATTTGTAGTGATTAATTATAAACAAAAGATACTTAGTACAATTAATTATAACGTCTGATATAATAGTTATTTAAATAAACAAGAAAACGATATTCAAGACTAACTCTCTATCTTACTCTACGACAACTCTTTGCTAAGCAGCTCGGTAAGGCAGTTCGCTGGAACTGATGAATTTACATTACATTCTGTCAGCTTATACTGTGTACTTGTTTACTATTCTCATTACTAGAATAAATGAGAAAGTATCCTTTGGCAGTAGATCTTTTGATAGTAAACAAAAATATCTTCATGAATAGTTATATACAGCTTTACATAATTAAGAACAAACATAGCTTGTCCTAAATCCCCCATACAGCTTAATACATTCAAATTGGTATGTTGTACACTTACTTTTTGAATAAAAATGATTAACATACACACAATGAAATAATAGTTAATACAGAATAAAATAATATTCAGCATTACAACATAGCGGAAAACCGGATCCGGTCAGCAGTGCAGCTCAGGTGTTAAGTTATTCGCAGTGAATTTGCTGACTACATATTTCCACAACATCTAATCAGAGCAATACAGAGTCTTTATGTGGAGAATAAAATCTTAATAGAAGCAGGGAAACCGAGAACAGCTCCTAGAGTTGGCCTGACCAATTGTGGAGTGCGACGAGGATGTCCATTATCACCGTCTGTTTTTAATCTATATATTGACAATCAGATGTGTCTTCCAGAACATTTTATGATTGGTCACTCTACAATTGACACTTTGTTATTTGCGGACAATCAGGCTATTCTGTCGGACTCTGAAAACAGATTGCAGATGGTGTGACGATTTTAAAAGAGGAAAAAATGAAATAAAAGTAATTTAAAATAATTTAAAATCTCACATTAAAACAGAACATAAACCCCTAAAGAAAATGATAATGTAACCCCGCCATAATACCCAAAATAAATAGTTTTAAAACCTAAAAGAATTCTATAATAAAATTGCGATAACACCCCTTAATATTTAACCCTTCCCTGTGTACTTATATGCCTGTATCAACTTGTAAAAATCTAGTACTGACATGAAAATTACTCTGTATTGAAGCGAAAATTAATAACTATGATAATTAAATAAAAAGACGTAATAATAATAATAATAATAAGAAATACCTAACTCAATAAAGAAAATATAGTATTATTAATAGTAGTTAATTAGTATGATAATAATAATAATAAAGTACGAACTACTTTTCTCTCTCCGCGCGAACAGCTCCCTCTCCCTACTAACTGCCGCATAACCAACCCCAGTCGAGCGAGAATCAGCGACAAGGTAACAGCTTTACCATGTGTCGTAAAATAAAGTGTAAATATAAAAAATTAATGGCGATGTAACTGAACGTAATATTTCATGGTGACAGACTCCACAAGTAATTGAAATGTGGTGAAAGTAAAACGAGTTATGTAGTTGAACTGTAGTGAAATAACTAAAAGTAACTAACTTAGCCGACACATCTTTTAAAAAAGGAAACGAAATGTTTAAGTTGTAAGGTACGTTCTATCCAAACATTATAGAGTAACATTAGTGCAGTTAAAAGCAAAATGTAAAGTGTAAAAGAGTGAACACCGTACATCAGGAGTGAAGTAACAACGACAAATTCACGAGCTTCAGGTAACAGCATCCTTTCGTCATGTTCGCAACTAAGAATCTACAAAATAAATGGAGACACCCTAACGACATCGTAGAACTTCTAGGAAACGCAACTGTAGAGTAACAACAAGAGAACCCGCCGCTGATCACATTGTATCAAGGTGAAACCAAACCATTATATTTTTAACAATGGCAACAAAAGCTGTATATTGTTTGCAAAGACTTATTCTAATAATGTAAATGTTAACATAGTAGTGTCTGTAATTACAATAATGAAATAGTAATCTGATAATAGTTAAAGGTAAAAGGTAATTCGAAATTTGAGCAAACTAGTATTCAAATAGTTTGCATAATGTTGACTTATTGTAGAGCATTCTTAAGTTAAAACCCGGATCCGAGGTATTTGATGTAGTTAATAAATATATAATTTTATTTTGATCACCAGAGTAACATGTTAAAAGACGTAAGAGCATTTGATGCACAACTTTTGAGTAATTTATTTGTTTAATGTAATCAAACAAAATAACAATCATATTTAAAGTATTATTCAAGAAAATATAATAAAGAGATGTTATGGTTATCCAAAAGGTGAGTGAATATATCTACCAAATCCCTTGTCAATACTCCTCAATTCACGGGACCCTATTTAACATTTGTGTACTTATTAGGTATTGATGATTTTGTAAAGATTATGGCAGCCTGTTTAATTGACCTGAGCCAATTAACCAGGTTCCCGAATTGTAACGTGTGCCAAACGTTACAAATGCGCAACTCTGCTTAATTAATGAATAAATGATAATTAGCAAGATAAAATGCCCTGTGTTTGTCATTTAATATGTGGTAGAATTATTCACTCTATGAATGTTAATTTAAAATACGCAAAAGGAAGAACTGAAGTAAGTAAAATCAGAATTAGGATAATGTGTTTTTATAATCATTATGTGTCGTAATAATATAATATAAGATAATAACCATGATATATATGATAAGAATATTTAGATATAATATAATAATTATTTAAACATTGTAACCCCAGGGTAAAACCTGTTTAAAAATGCATTCCCCAACTTGTCAGTTTAACGACAATCTCAGACAAGAAAATGACCTGTTCCCGCTTGTACCCAACTATCCCTTTGTTACGCTCTGCCACCTCAAGTAGACAATACATCACCTCCCCCTATTGTATTACAAAGTGTGTAACCCTTGCCCAGTAACAAAAGATTTCAGACATCGTTTAAAGCAAAAAAAAACAAGTAAATAATTTTATAAATAAGATGCGCACTTTTATGACTTGTGTTGTTAAATAATAATTGTGTACCCTGGGCTAATTAACAATAACTTGCTAAAATCACTCTGGATTTGTGAATAAATAAATAGAGTTTTATTAATAAAGTAATAATAGTAGTGTTAGGAAATCGACATAATAAGCAAGTCCCCGCTTGTAAAAATATTCAATTTTCAACCTGACGGTAGTTACAGGCTAGTTCATGTTTGTTTCTTGACACGAAACAGCTCGAGGAAAGTACCCTCTCCCCTCGCATACAAGTACGTTGTTTGAATGACATTCCCTGGTTGACTAAACAGACAATCCTGTGCAGGAAGTGAAACGTGTTCCAAATTGTCAGAAATCACCCTTCTTTGTTGTAAAGCCTTGCCTAGGTGGGCGGTGAGCCACCGTAACGCACACAATAGACCTCCCCCAACCAGCTGATCTGTTGTGTGAATGTAAACATAATGTACTCTTCGTATGAAATTTCTCTCTACTAAAATGGTATTATCGTTTTGTTTTGATTAATTATATATGTCAATACTGAGAATTTAATTGTTGTGAGATAAGTTATGTTGATTAATTAAGATAAGATTGCATATGGAAGCTTAATATGAAATAAGATATATATGTGTATGTGTTTAAATGAATTAACGTTAACTATGTTAAACATTGAGAAAACGAATTAAAGATGTGACGTAAGTGTAAGATAATCAATTGATGAATAGAAATAATCTGAGAAAGAGAAATTTCAGTATGAAATTTTGTGTCCAAATATAAGTGTTTGAAATAATAATAAATAATAAGTCATTTAAAATAAAAAGTTTAATAATATCGTAAATTATTATAACATGTTAGTATAATTATAATTATAAAAGTGTAACAAAACTCAGCTTAGTAACGGGCCGTAACATTGCGTACGCATCGCCCCACTCCACCCCCTTTTTGAAGCAAGCCTGTGCAAGTTAATAAGCTGTCCACCAGCTATTGTTAAATGGAACAATAGAGATATTCTCCCTCAAGAAACTTCCCCCTTTGTACGCATAAACTATGCCATTGTTTGAAGAAAACTAGTTTGACCCACATTCCACAGTAACAGCTGATCGTTGAAAGTAAAGTGTTTGTCTCCTTTTGTTTATGTATTACAGCTGATCATTTAAAAACAAAAATTATTATCTTCGTGAAATTCCGATTCTCTCAGTAGCATAAGAAATTAGGATAAGAATGAATCTAAGGTTGAGTATGGGATCAACTTTAGATTTCTGTAGTAGAATTAAGAATTATATATAGGTAACGTGACAAGTCACAACGGGGCCGCACTGAAAAATTCTTTACAAGGGTTAAAGAAAGTTCTTTACAAGAGTTAAAGAAAGTGCAGAAAACTAACTACTAGAGTTAGAGTATGCAAAATGTAATCAGTCGGGCCACGATATTGTGAGTTACGGATAATTAGGGAAATTAGTATTAATAATTAAAATATAAATTAGCATGGTAAGAAGTGAGATAAAGGGAATTTCACGGAGGAGAACATTTAAATGAACAAGATCATTTAAAGAGATATAGAGAAAACAAATCGTGTACTAAATTAAATTTTAACACAGAAATCCACAAAAATACTCCCGGTACATTCCTAAACAAATAAACCCGAGTCTGAGGCTTAAGAGGAGGAGTATGTGACGATTTTAAAAGAGGAAAAAATGAAATAAAAGTAATTTAAAATAATTTAAAATCTCACATTAAAACAGAACATAAACCCCTAAAGAAAATGATAATGTAACCCCGCCATAATACCCAAAATAAATAGTTTTAAAACCTAAAAGAATTCTATAATAAAATTGCGATAACACCCCTTAATATTTAACCCTTCCCTGTGTACTTATATGCCTGTATCAACTTGTAAAAATCTAGTACTGACATGAAAATTACTCTGTATTGAAGCGAAAATTAATAACTATGATAATTAAATAAAAAGACGTAATAATAATAATAATAATAAGAAATACCTAACTCAATAAAGAAAATATAGTATTATTAATAGTAGTTAATTAGTATGATAATAATAATAATAAAGTACGAACTACTTTTCTCTCTCCGCGCGAACAGCTCCCTCTCCCTACTAACTGCCGCATAACCAACCCCAGTCGAGCGAGAATCAGCGACAAGGTAACAGCTTTACCATGTGTCGTAAAATAAAGTGTAAATATAAAAAATTAATGGCGATGTAACTGAACGTAATATTTCATGGTGACAGACTCCACAAGTAATTGAAATGTGGTGAAAGTAAAACGAGTTATGTAGTTGAACTGTAGTGAAATAACTAAAAGTAACTAACTTAGCCGACACATCTTTTAAAAAAGGAAACGAAATGTTTAAGTTGTAAGGTACGTTCTATCCAAACATTATAGAGTAACATTAGTGCAGTTAAAAGCAAAATGTAAAGTGTAAAAGAGTGAACACCGTACATCAGGAGTGAAGTAACAACGACAAATTCACGAGCTTCAGGTAACAGCATCCTTTCGTCATGTTCGCAACTAAGAATCTACAAAATAAATGGAGACACCCTAACGACATCGTAGAACTTCTAGGAAACGCAACTGTAGAGTAACAACAAGAGAACCCGCCGCTGATCACATTGTATCAAGGTGAAACCAAACCATTATATTTTTAACAATGGCAACAAAAGCTGTATATTGTTTGCAAAGACTTATTCTAATAATGTAAATGTTAACATAGTAGTGTCTGTAATTACAATAATGAAATAGTAATCTGATAATAGTTAAAGGTAAAAGGTAATTCGAAATTTGAGCAAACTAGTATTCAAATAGTTTGCATAATGTTGACTTATTGTAGAGCATTCTTAAGTTAAAACCCGGATCCGAGGTATTTGATGTAGTTAATAAATATATAATTTTATTTTGATCACCAGAGTAACATGTTAAAAGACGTAAGAGCATTTGATGCACAACTTTTGAGTAATTTATTTGTTTAATGTAATCAAACAAAATAACAATCATATTTAAAGTATTATTCAAGAAAATATAATAAAGAGATGTTATGGTTATCCAAAAGGTGAGTGAATATATCTACCAAATCCCTTGTCAATACTCCTCAATTCACGGGACCCTATTTAACATTTGTGTACTTATTAGGTATTGATGATTTTGTAAAGATTATGGCAGCCTGTTTAATTGACCTGAGCCAATTAACCAGGTTCCCGAATTGTAACGTTATGCGATACGTCACAATGGGGATAGATATGTTAAATCGAATCTACAAAGATTCTGGATTGCAGATATCCACACGTAAGACCAAGGAGATGGCTTTTCGTGGAACTGATCACGTACGGGCAAAAATTGTTATAGTTGGTACTGTTCTGGAACAAGTTAGCAATTTTGAATACCTGGGCTACAGTTGTCTTATAATGCATGCAACGACGTTGTGAATAAGTTGCACAAGTTCAACCTTATGTGCGGGACCATTAGGCGAACCCTTAACTAAGCAAGTAACACGCCTAAAATTCTACAAGGCGATGGCTCTTTCCACACTTCTTTATGGGTCTGAGAATTGGACTTTAGCGAAAGGGCAGGCCAGTCGCATTCAAGCGGCTGAAATGAGATTTCTCAGGCACGTGGCAGGGTATTCTCTGCATGATCGTAGAAGAAACACAGATATAATCTTCTGTATACTCCTAATATTCAGTTTCATAGAAGAAACTGAATATTAGGAGTATACTCGACAGGATCGCCCAGTATCGGATAAATTGGTGGGAACATCTAAATGAATGACTGCCGCATCTTCAAACAATTGTGGAACTGGGACGGTGAGGTGTGGGACGTCCGAGGAAGAGCTGGAGTGACCAGCTCTAATCTTTGCCTATTTGAGACCGGAACAAACCATCCTTGGTTTAATCCGTAAAGATGATGATGATGATGATGACATATTTCCACTGAATCAAATGGCGGCGTAGGTCTTGTTCAGTCGTGTGGCAGATGAATTACCATAGACTCAGTGGTTTGTTAGCCGACAGATGTGGCGCCCGACTAGATGAAGGCATCGGGACAGTTTCTTCTCTGTGTAAACCACGATCTAACGCAAGGAGAAACAAAACGATGACAATGTTAAATACGCTCGTGAAAAAATGTATAATAATGAACATTTTTATTGATGTTTTTAATTAACCCATTATCCCATGATATTGTCTCTCACATAAATTATTATAAATATTGTTATTTTAGGCCTGAAGTATCACAGCTTGTTCGGGGGAAAATAAGGACACGTAATAAAATATGGACCAAGATAACAAGATAACTATCCTGCTAGCTTTGCGAAGGACAGAAGCTAGTGGATAAAATTAGAGCAAGCGTTTGTCAAAGAGTGAGAGCGGTAAAGAGTCACAAACGGTCACTTTTGCCGTTGGTAAAAAATCTCCTATAAGAAAACTACAGCTATAGATACTATTCCTATAGGAATAATCGTTAGGACAAAAATTCCGGTAAATCCGACGTATAATACTAAAAGTCGCTGATACTTTTTCACATGCATATCTCTAGATCACTTGTCTCCATTGTCTGATCTGCCTTAACGTGAATACAAATTTATCGAAATCAGTACAAGGGAAATGCTACAGACGTATCCAGCTGAAGCAGTTGCTGTATAGTCTAAACGTCCTAACTAAAATAGGTAATCGTGTCAGCGAAGGTGTGGTCAATTCTTCTGTGAAATCGTTTTCCTAGTGGAACAAATTGCCGACCTATCATTTTATGCAAACCTGCTAATAATGTGAAAGCCTTGAACACCGAATGGAAGGTTTCATTTTGAACGAACTGCCGTACAAAGGGCAAATTTAAAACATACACAGAAGTTAAGAGTTCTCCAATTAACGTAGAAAGTTGTAACCGGTTCTAACGCTCGACACTCAGTTTAAATATAATACTTATGCAAATAACGTAATGTGATGATTATCTTGCTTACTATATTGACGCAAGTTTTGTGAATAAATAATGTAATTAGTTTTACTAGCTGTGTCAACAGACGCGCTAGCGCGCGCAAACACGCAAGCGGGGTATTAATTGAAATCCGAGAACCGGTTTTGTTTAGTTTACTTATCGGCAGTTATAATGTGCAGCTGGGTAAACAAATAAATTTGTTTATATTATTAAATAAACTTTGACGATAGCATCATTTTCAGCTTTAATAGTAGGCTGATATATTAACATATTTCATTCGGTAAAAGTGAAAATAAAATTAATAATAACAAAGAAGTTGTTTCGGCCAAGATCCAACCCTTGTCAGCAGGAAGGACTAAAATTCCGTAATCACTTTTCAAGCTCAGAGTTACTCGCTTCAGCAGTGAGTTACTCTTCTCGTCATAGTTACAGGCAACTACACTCGCTCTTTAAGGCCCCTACACACCTTCCAATCCAATCCGATCCGATGTCCTAAATGTACGATTAAAATAGCAAATTGTATAGTGTGTAGGGCGATCGTCCTAACAAAAAAGTTGGAATCCGATTTAGGAAGGTCGGGCGGTCCTCCCCATCTGACTAGCCGACTTAGGACAGATCCCTCTCCACCTTCCATCCTAGATCGTACAGTGTGTAGGGCAGTCGGGCGTCGGTTCCGGTTAGTTGTTTACTTTCTTTTCAGCGGACTGCAAGTTGTTGAACGTGTTTTTCATTTTGCTTTAAGTAGGCCTATATAGTGAGTAAAATGGCTGAAGACGAATGTAGAAATATTTTATTGAACTCCCAAAATGTTTTACATTTTTCTATGAACGCCTTTACCATTCTCAGCAATTCCATAAAACATTGTTCATTCATTCGTTAAGAAATTCGGAAATCGTCTGAGTTCAATTGCTTCAACAATATCGAATTGGTAAATTTCTTTCTTTCCTTTAACCACTTTTTTGCCCAAAATATCCTTTCTGATGGGGGCTTTTGGAGGATCAACAGTGTTGTAAGAGCAACCCCGATTTTTTGATTTTTCGACAAAAACGGTGCCATTACGAGGGTGTGACCAGGTCGGGAATCTCAATGGTATTGACTAAAATGACGAGATCGGAGAAAGAAATTGGACAGAATGGATAGCGATCTCCTTTCCTAAATTGGAGATCGGATTGGATTGGATTGGAAGGTGTGTAGGGGCCTTTGAGATTACAACCCTTTGTATGTTCCCCATTCGGCATGTTCTGACATAACCTGAAATTTAGTTTATTCTTCTTTATTGTCGTACAAGGTGCATTCATCTCTTGTCCTTGATCTGCTTCATTACTGTATCGGAATCCTATAATGGATTGTAACGTTAATCTTACCCTACACGAGATGATCAGATCGGTGTCTGATTTCCAAATAAGACGTATTCCTCCTTACGTGTCTCCGTATGTTTTCTTCAGAATACTGTTATCTTCTATTCTCACGATAGGACTCGGACACTTCAGCGTATGAGGTGTAAGGTTAACCCTTATCCAAATATAAGAAATACGAACCGCCATTTTTCAAATATATGTATCCTAGGAGAACCTTATTTTACTTTTACTTTTTTAGGAGAACGTTTGGTTCTTCTGTCATGTAAATCGGTTGACCCTTTCTGTTTTCACAAAGGTGCAAATGTAATGAACTTTCAATGAAAATACATATGTTTAAACCTCTAAGTCTTTGGATCACCTGATCAATTGTATTAAAGAGACTTAAATTGTTAACATTAAATTAATCAACGTCTAGTATTTAACGACGTCTCCATACGACACATAATAAATACAAATATACTATAATGTACAGTTTTTTAAATTTTAACTATTTCTGCAAGTAAAATTATATTGTATTATCACTTTACTCACATGTTTATAAACCTCTGATGATGCTGATTCAATCAGTGAAACGTGCGTAAGGTGATAATAAAACCTGCAAGAAATACTTAAGAGTTACAAAATAAAATATACTATAAATATGCTAAACATACTACTTTCAGAGCGTTATAGTCATTGAGAATTACTATACAGTATTGAGAATTATCGTATTTAATATTCGTGTAGTCAAAATAAAATCAAAATACACACACTAATTATTAAAAAACAAAAACAGTATTTTATTGAAACTTTAAAATTTTTACAGATTTTTACAATATTCTATGAGTACCATGCATACTTTGTTAGTGCTAAAGAAGTTCTAACAATCCACAAATGTATGTTACATTGGAGATCTTCTTGTCTCCAAAATATATAACTTATGTATCTACTGTCTTAACTTTTTCAGTTAGATAATAATTAGGAATACATTTTTAATATTATGATTGTCACTAATGGATCATAAAAACGGGATATGTGTATGCGTAGTCTATGTGTGAGACGAGATAAAACGAGAATGACTGGAAAGTGACCCAAGTAATCGATAAAGTTCATGGTGATGGAGGGGAGTTTAAGTACATAAGAGTGGTGTGAGGAGTAAAGAGAGTAGGGAAAGAGTTATGGCGCAGAAAGTGGATGAAGTTGGGAAGGACTGAAAGCAGGTCGCAAAAAGTGAAGAGTAGTAGGCTACAGAAAGAGCATAAGGCAAAGTAAGATGTGGAAGGACGAACGAAAAGATGGAAAGCAGCACTTCCTAATCTCTAAACACTTTCCCGTCCTTTTCAATCCTTTCCCTACCCTCTTCCTCTTCCTACCCTTTCTAATCTCAACCCGCCTCCTAAATCCGTAATATCTATGAAACGTTTCCCTATGAAACGTTTCAACTATCACACTATCACACTCATACTAATAAAAGTGTATGCATACCTCAAATATTATATAACCGGAATGCAAAATACCAGTTGATATACTAATGGAGACATCGTCAGCTGGACTAAATTGTGTTACAGACCTTACAATGTTACATCTGTGCAGCTCAGTTACACAAATTAAACTAAATAATTTTTTTTTTTAATTTTAGTTTGTTTCTTGGAAACGGCGTTTTTATAAACAATAGTAACAATTCCGTTTTGTTTCAAAATCTAATAATTTATACATTGAATAAATAAGGGGTTTTTATTTGACTTTATAGTTTGTACAAATATAGTGTAAATGATTGCTTTATTAGAAGATTATTAGGGCCCTCGTTCACTTCAAAAAGGACCATTCCGTGTACTGGATTTCTCACGTTTTTATTTTCTAGGCATATCTTTATTTCTTTTCGTACACTTTTATTAATAAATTTTATGAATTTTTCATAAATTCGCTAACAATTTCCACTCTTAGCTCTCCTCGACCCATTCCTCTCCAGTCGTGACCTTCCAAACTTCGAATATCTTCTCGTACCCAATCTTCCTACCTAACATTTGGTCTTCCTCAGTGTGTCTTTCATTATTCTCTACTCCATCATGTTCCTTATCAACGTTACCAGTCTTCTTTCGCTGCACGAAACCAAATCATCTAATTTTCGATGGTTTAGTATGCCTAATTTCGTTTTCTGGATCCAAAATCACCTCTACATTTCATAGTCACCTAGATTCCATTATTCACCACCGTAAATTCTTCTCGAACTAGACATCTACCTTTCAAATTTCTTCGTCTTGCTTTCTTTGACAATCTTGATACATGTTGTTTCAGCTTCTGTTTGCTACAGGTCATATTGTTACCCAATATATGATTATCTTCGTTTCTCTCCTCATATTATGAGACTTGATCAAGTCTAACTTGCGACGAATGACGTGTTAGTAATAACAAAGCATTGAATAAGTTCAATGGCTCCGAAAGGAGGCGGGGGAGAAAAGAGAAATTAGGACAAAACATAACACATAATTGTTAAAGATAAACACAACTACGTTAAGGAAAATTAAAATTTGGAAACGTCTATAAAAAAAAGTGAAAAGTTCAAATATCTTACAGTGGCAATATGCAGAGTAATATAGAGATAATGGAATATACAAGGCAGGGAAAAAGGGCGTAGGCTATATTACCCTGTAAACTTGAGATATGGATATCTTAGTCATACATAGTTAATATGTAGCAAGTAAGTGTATCATGACACGTTTCTAACGTGGTATATTGGCAACACAGAAGTCCTAATACTTCAAGCTATGACTATATTTGCAAAAGACCTGTGTACGTGTATCATAACATCCCATTGTGCGGCGGAGACTCCGAAGGGGAACAATCAGAGCTGTAATCCTGACTTCTGCCAGGAAGTAGGCCTACTGCATATTAGCTGACTAAACGATGCTGAGCGGACACCGTACAAAACTCGCTGCGAGGGAAGGAAGCACGTTGGCTACTAAGCTATGGATATCACTTAAGATTTAGAGTAATGTCAAAAAGGAAACATAAACACAGTCAAACCTCTATAAGTCCAGATTCGTTGATCCCAAAATTTGATTAGTTTATGTAAATTTATTTCCTCTCTACTTCGTAAAGTAACACCTCCGAAAGGAGAAACATAATAAATAGCTAAAGTGAAGTTTTTGGGGCCGTTGTTAGTTTGGGCAAATTATCGATACGTTAGTAAGGAAGTGCTACGTATCTTCTGAAACAGTCACTGCTTACTGTCATTTTGATTGTTTTATTAGTTTCTATAGTTGAAGCACGTAAATACCATGTCTCGGAAGAAGCAAAGAAGCGACCGCATGTGCTAATTGAGTAATTTCCTGCTTTACTGAAATTTATCAGTAAACGTCTATGTATAAACGTACTTTGGTAATATATAAGACAGTGGTCGTCAACATATTTTTGTTCACGGTACAGTATCCTTAGTAGTGAGTTCCCGCAGCACACTTACTGTACGCGTTGACAGCAGTGCGGGAGAGAGAGAGAGAGAGCAAGCTTGTCTTCAGAAGTCAGTTGTTTGTAGTGTTGCTGTCGTAACGCCATTGCGTCCGTGTTCTGGCTTGATTAAGGTTGATTGTTAGTTCGACACGCGATATTCAATTATTGTGTTAATTTCAATTTTTTTTTTTTAATCTCAGTTCAGTACGGATAAGTTTCTAGCGACAATAAGAACATTTGAAGACAAATCAGTGACAGAATCTACCAGTAATAAAGCTGACAACGAACCGATGCCATATGTAAGTGTCGTGAAAGAAGTTAATTTACTAGTCTTTAATATCAAGAGCCTCTCTAAAAATAGCCCTACTGAAGGGTCTAGGAAATGTCACTATCGTCCTAGACCTGACGAAGGAAAAATTCTGATGTTCACCTCCTCGGGATAGAGAGGGGGCAACGTTTGTATATCAAGCGGCTAACGAACACAGGGACCGAGTATCACCAGGGATAAGGTCCTCTACCAAGTGCCAATGGCCTCCTTGGAGGGCAGATGAGCGGATAGAGAACAGGGCACCCTATTGTCCTAGGGGTGAGAAATCACTCCTAAAGCGGAGGAACATGTATACATCAACGGCATAGGATGCAGAAGGCAAGGGGAAACCACTGCATTAAAGAACTGTTTAAGATATCCCTAGTATCAGCAGCTCTATGATGGATGCTTCTCTTGTACAATATTCCGGAGGTAAAACGGTCTCCTGTTCGGATCTCCGGGCGGGGACTACTCGAAACGTTAGTCCATTTAAACACGATACTGAAAAGATTATTGGAATCTTGAACAATTGGAGAAAGTGACAAGAAAAGACTCTTAAGCATTTGAAACCTGGTGCTACAGAATATTCAAGATAAGCTGGAGGGAGAAGATAACGAATGAGGAAGTCTTTAGAAGAGCTCATGACGAGAAGAGCTTTCTGCGAAATTTAAATACAGAAGAGCTAAGTTTATAGGGCAAATACTACGACACAGTGGGTTGGTTAAGAAAATAATAGAAGGAACAATTGAAGGGAAGAATCACAGAGGTCGTAAATTCATTTATTTACGTGCAAATAAAAGGACTATTTTTAAAATTTCCCTTTACTTTTACTTACCCTCATAATTGAACAACCTATTCCAATTTTGTGAAACAATATGATTGATAGTGTTTCGTCTCGGTTTCACACGGGAGCAAATAAAGGGGTTCAACCCAACTAAGTTTTTATAACCGTTTACCCTCCCACCTTTTTTTGGAGGGAGGCGTGCTTCATTAACATTGTGACATTGTGACTGCTCGGCTGACTTCTGCAACATATTAATGTTTCATACATTTAAACCTTTCAAGAAATATGCTCCAAAAAATAATGAAACCCGCAATAAAATTCACCTCAGTTGTTCTGGAGATTAGCCCGAATAAAGTGACAGACGCCTACAGTAGATTTTATAATTTACACTGTGTAGAGTACGATTATGATAATCGTGTTAAAAGATTACGGTGTCTGACAAGGGATGCTTTCGGCAAGTATGCGTTTTTTTTTTTAAGAAACAGAAAAGTACCTTCACCTGAAATTTAAAATATTTTAATAACGTTTTGTCTCCATCACATCAAAAAAATCGCAAACGTCGAAGCCTACGAAACGGAATGTAGCTAGTTTGGAAGTCACTCAAAGGGATCACTGTTAGGGATTAACTGAGGAATGAGACAATAGAGAGGAAACTGTGAAGTTTGTACATAGGACAACAGTGTTCGATGTCGGAGGGACGAAGCTTCCTTGAGATGAGATTAGTCGGGTTAAATGGGACGTAGATAGAAGAGCAGGTTTCTCAGACGGAGTAGGCGGAGTGGGCGCGTAATTGAAGTTGAAGTAGACCAATAATAAGATGGTGTGACGATATAGAGGGAGTGAAAGGGTTACCATGGAAGATAGGAGCTGCCCTTAAGCTCTCTCAGAGAGAAGAGCTTAAGGGAAGCCTTGGCCTATAGGCCTACTAAATACTGGGCCTAACAGATCTGATGTTAGAGACACTTAGTTAGTCTTCCATCTTTGTAAAGTGTTTGGTTCAAACATATTTTGAAATAAATTTTTAACTACATTTAAAAAGAATTGTTAACAATACTGAAGCCGTAGTAAAAATGGAAACATATAGGCCTATACGCAATATATTGTACCCATCCTGAAATGTTAAAACTCCGTGTTCTATCAAACTGGTTTTAGAAATGTAATACATATATAAAAAAACTGACCAACGATAGCCTTCTTTTGCAGTGAGACTTTCAAAAAAAAGTCACATGTGACAATTATTGCAGTTTTAGTAATTGATGTTATAGACAGAAGGAGGGAGCAAGGACATAATTAGCAGTTTAAAGCACAGATGGAAAATTAAGATAAAAAGAATTGCCGAATTAACGGCATTATTAATATGACTTCATTGTACGATCTTTATTGAGTGCAATGTGTGTAGTGTTCCGCTTGTTTATGAGTCAGCTGTCCTTAGTTTATATAAAGTAAACCATGTTGTCTCTGGTGCTGACCTACTTAAGCTGTACTTTTTGAAAATTGCAGAACCCAGAATTATACTACAGTCTAATTGTCTATTGTATAATCTACAGTCTACAGTGCTGAAGTTGAGGTAGGTAAAGACTATCAAATACCTGAAAGAGTATTTTAAAGAATCTTTCTGTCTATGTAGATGGAAAATTACACAGTCAATAAATCTGTGAAAACATTTTTTGAAGTAAGAACTTCATACACAGTACTGTGCTGCCCGTCACACTCATGTACACTTCAGGTTCCTATGGCAGCTGATTCAACGCCACACGAAATAGCTGAAACGTGAAAGAAGTGTTGCCAGATCAATCACAACTCTTTTCCCACATAGCTGGGGGTCACCAAAATTTCCCCACTGCCACAAATATGTGTGTTTTATGCAAAGCGTAGTATTTTAAAGATGTGGGCATATTCTAAACGTTTAAATAATATTACAAGAATAATGTAAATATTCAAAATTATTTTATTTGTGATAAAATAAAATGTACTAAAATGATGAGAGATCGAGCTGAATACTTTTGAAATCCTTTTCTTGTATTCATTTTATTATTAGCCTAATATACCTTATTTGTACAACTTTCCAATTATTTAGTTCATAAAAATAATTTAAAATCAATGACTCCTATTTTTTTATTATAATGTTTGTAGTATCATCAATGAGAATGTTTGGGTACATGTTCGAAACGTCGAAAGAGTATAACGTTGTATCTTTGTTTACATTACTTTGTTCGTTTGTTAGTATATCCGTGAGTTCAATTCTGGTTCATGTATTGTATTTGGGAGGAAGTTATTTTATGTTTCAAAATCGATCAAGCTATTTTATATACGCAAAATACATAGCTATTTTATAATTTGTAAAAAATTGATTTATTATTCTGTGCGTATTACTTTCTACTTTTCTGCTAAATACCGCGTAAACCATATTGTTACATTGATTCTATAATATGTTCATTTTCAAGTATCTATTTCTTATAATAAAATACATATAAACACTACTATTCCCTCGTCTTATTTAATTATCCGTTCACTCTTACTTGAATCTTAATTCTTTATAGCAAAATCTCTATTACTCCAAATACATACCAGCAATCTTTTACCGTAGAATCAGTTCACTCGCCACTCGACACTGAAGTTCTCATTTCTGGCGTGGTCCTACGACTCACGCATTTTTACTTTCATGTTCCATAAGGAAATGGAAGTATGGTGATGGCAATAAAAATCGTGTTCAAGATAAGAGCTGATTCTGATTGTACTACCCTAAAATGAAGAAAAGTCATTTTCCGAAAAGTGTGTGTGTCTGTGTTTAGAACTTTTTCTATGGTGCAAAATCCAACAGAATCAAATAATGTTTTGCATATTTGCCTAAGTTTTAGAGGACTCAAGGCCTATTGATTTTGATGAAGATCGGTTAAGGGGAAGGAGTAGTTTACCTGCAACGTTGTATGTTTTAACAAGAGTAAAGTACTTAATTTTGACAAATAAAACAGAATGAAAAGTCGAAACACCCGTTCCGATTACTCGCGGCCTCGCGGTTCCCAGTCGCGGGACCACCCTACGGAACTAACGAATAAACAAGTAAACGAGTACAACGAGTATTACAAGTACACGAGTACAAAGCCACTTTTTGGTGCTGAATACTTCATTCTGTGCAAGTGCCGATTCCCATACAAGTACGAATCGAAGCAAAACAGCGAGATTAAGAATATCTCTATGCCAAAGAGATGAAGCTGTTTTTAATAAATGAAAAAATTGCATACTAATGTTACATTTATTCTCGTGTGTTATGCAGATATTTAATACAGATTATAATAACAAATAATATATTATACTAGTCAACAACTTGATAAATTTTGAAAAAGCGAAATATATTGTGTTATAACTTACAGAGTGGCTGATATATTCAGTAGTACTTTTTACTTCCATGTTCCATAAGGAAATGGAAGTATGATGATGGCAAAAAAAATCGTGTTCGAGACAACGGCAGATTCTGATTGTACTACCATCAAAACATGAAAAAAAGTCATTTTTCGAAATGTGTGTGTGTGTGTGTGTGTGTGTGTGTCTGTGTGTAGATTTTTTTTTCTATGGCAAACGATAACAGCCGGAAATTCAAACAAAATCAAATAATTTTTTGCATACACCCCTGAATTGTAGAGTACTCAAGAACATTTGTTTTTGGTGAAGATCGGTTAAGGGAAAGGGGTAGTTTACCAGCAACGTTTTATGTTTTAACAAGGGTAATTTTTTTCTATGACGAACGATAACTGCCGTAAATTCAAACAGAATCAAATAATGTTTTGCATACATCATCCCTGAATTGTAGAGAATTGAAGGTCTTTTGATTCTGGTGAAGATCGGTTAAGAAAAAGGGGTAGTTTACCAGCAACACTTTGTTTTAACAAGGGTAATGTTTTCTATGACGAACGATAACTGCCGTAAATTCAAAGAGAATCAAATAATTTTTTACATACGTTCCTAAATTGTAAAGAACTGAAGGCCTATTGATTTTAGTGAAGATCGATTAAGGGAAAGGGGTAGTTTACCTGCCACCTTTAGTGTTTTAACAAGAGTAATTGTTTATATGACGAACGATAACTGCCGCACATTCAAACAGAATCAAATAATGTTTTGTATGCATCCCTGAATTGTAGAGAACTCAAGGCTTGTTGATTTTGGTGTAGATCGGTTAAAGGAAAGGGGTAGTTTACCTGCAACATTTTATGTTGTAACAAGAGAAATTTTTTCGTGACGAACAATAACTGCCGTAAATTCAAACAGAATCAAATAATTTTTTACATATGTGCCTGAGTTGTAGAAGACTCAATGCCTATTGATTTTGGTGAAGATTGGTTACGGGGAAAGGGTAGTTTACCTGAAACATTTTTTGTTGTAACAAGAGTAAAGTACTTAATTTTGATAAAAAAGTATCCTCATAAGATCTTAATAATCCACTGTAGAAACGTAGATGAAATATCTATAAATGAAGAGGCTAGTTGAACGGGGTGGGGGTAATTTTCTATAAATGAAAATTACAGTTGAAGGGGGAGGGGATAATTTTTATATGTGTACTACGTTATCGGCAACAAAGTAGTAGTTTGTTGTTAAAATTCGTACCGATATTTCAAAATAGGTACCGTACTCTACTCATGGCGACATACAACAGTTGTCTTGTCACTTTCTATATCCTTCGGAAATCTAAACAAACTGCTTCATAAGTTTGTCCCTGACTCTTATGTACTGTAAGAGCTTCTGCGGGCACAACAGGAAATTGTTTCCTCATTATTTGATGGCAACTAGGTACAATTCGTATATTGACTATATTTCGCAGTGTTTTTACCATAAGCATGCTGATATATTTGGTTTCGTTCTGAGTGTAGGCCTACATATTAAAACTAATTTTATAATTAATTAGAACATGGAAGTCATGTATGGTTCTCCATACCGATTTTTTTTAAAGCGCTCAATTAATATTTTATATATTTTCAGTCTACTCTTGAGACTCTTGAACAGTCTTAAACTAACCTTGACTACTGTGTTTCTGAATTTCTCATGAAAGAAATGATCCTAAACCGTGTTCCGTCATGTAAAAGCGCTTCTCGAAGAGATTGGAAGAAAGTAAAGTCGAAGCAAACTATAAAACAATATTATTTATAGATTTTTTGTTATTATGGGGTAGTCGTTTAATATAATGTTATTTTCGAGTCACTTCATCTACAAAAATTACTTACTTTATTCTTATGAAGAAACTGAACTACGCAGATAATCATCCCTCCTCCTCAACCGATCCCCACCAATAATGATTTTTACACTTTCATAGAGTAATAGTGTTTTCACATGCAATTGCTAAGGTATCTTATCATTCGTAAATTAAATGCTTTACTTGAAATCAGCAAAGTAATTTTCAAAAATCACCCCCCTCCCTTCAACTACCCTTTCCATTTATAGATATCTCATTTACCATTTTACAGCGAATTAACATTACTTTATTTTCGGGGCACTTATTTTTCAAAATTAAGTATTTTACTCTGGTTAAAACACAAAACATTGCCGGTAAACTACCCCTTTCCCATCAACCGAACAATCCCATTTTCGATATTTACAGTTTTATTTAGTAACATTTTCATTGTATGTAATTATTATCTTATCGTTCAAAATGAAGTACTTTATTCGACATCAAAAAGGTAGTTTTCAAAAAATTACCCCCTATCCCTTCAACTACTTTTTTATTTATAAATATTTCATCTACCTTTCTACAATGGATTATTATGACCTTCTTTTCAGGATATTTTATTTATCAAAATTAAGTACTTTACTCTTGTTAAAACGTAAAACGTTGGAGGTAAACTACCCCTTCCCCTTAACCGATCTTCACCAGAATAAATATACCTTGAGTACTCTGCAACTCGGGTACATATGCAAAAAATTATTTGATTCTGTGTGAATTTGCAGCAGTTATCGTTCGCCATAGAAAAAAATTCTACACACAAGCACACACACTTTTCGGAAAATGACTTTTCTTCAAGTTTTGAGGGTAGTACAATCAGAATCAGCCCTTATCCCGAACATTTATTTTTTCGCGATCACCATAGTTCAATTTCCTTACGGAACATGGAAGTAAAAGGAGTATCAAGATTTAAATAAGAAAGTTACATATGTATTGGATTTATGAAGAAAACGTTTTGAAGAAACCAGAGAGAATTAGACGTCTTAATATTTTATATAATTTTATATCTTTTTGTATAACAGCGTTGCAGCCGAAGAAAATTGTGCTGAACGACAAGCAGACTGTAAAAGAATAAAGGAATTTTCAGATTAATTTATCTAGTAGTTCTTTTATACGTATAATGACCAATTGTAATCTGAAGATTGATTACAAAACCAAACATATCCATCGGCCTCATGTGACTGTCCGAAACAACTGACTGCTTCTAACCTGTTAATATGCCTAACAGTTGACAGTGAGGTCATGGTTAGGTCGTGTTACTGAATACGCGTATTCCACATTTTCAGTGTCTATGGTACGCTGTAGTTCAATTACTTGTAATTTAATATTTATAACTATTTGTAACTAAAAGTTAGAAAAAAATGTTATACGGAAATATGTGTAATTAGAGACAAGCACACACACACACACACACACACACACACACACACACACACACACACACACACACACACACACACACACACACACACACACACACACACACACACACACACACACACACACACACACACACACGCACACACGCACGCACGCACGCACGCACGCACGCACGCACGCACGCACGCACGCACGCACACACACACACACAGCGACATTCGTTGTGTGTGTGTGTGTGTGTGTGTGTGTGTGTGTGTGTGTGTGTGTGTGTGTGTGTGTGTGTGTGTGTGTGTGTGTGTGTGTGTGTGTGTGTGTGTGTGTGTGTGTGTGTGTGTGTGTGTGTGTGTGTGTGTGTGTGTGTGTGTGTGTGTGTGTGTGTGTGTGTGTGTGTGTGTGTGTGTGTGTGTGTGTGTGTGTGTGTGTGTGTGTGTGTGTGTGTGTGTGTGTGTGTGTGTGTGTGTGAATTATGTATGTATGGAAGGAATTGCAATATCTTTCGAAGGTGTTTTTATTGGGTAAACTATTTAGTTGTCTCTTCCAGGGGCGAAGCTAGGGGGGATATGGGGGAAATGTCCCTCCCCCGAAATCCGAAAAAATTAAAAATGAATCAAAAAATTTTAAACTGGTTCCATGTTTTTTAAATGTTTTAACTGTCTTCCAAGTTTTGTCAATTTAAAAAAAATTACTATGTCAATTTGTTTTTAAATTGCCAATGACAAGTTTAAATAATTTACAATAATAGGCTTTATTCTCAATAATACATATAACAGGTGAAAAGAAATTGTGAAAAATGAAAAGAAATCGAGTTGAAAGAGAATAGAACGACACGATTTTCCGCTGGTTACAAGCAACTTGGAACACATGATTCATGTGACGACGCGCTTTACATTAAGCTTGAGCCATGGCTGCTCTTTTATTTAATTCCGCAACAAAGGATGTTTGCTTTTACCCGCTAGTTGGACGTAAACCGAGGCCTATAAAAAAGGCAGGCCATGGAGCATACGACGATTTTTGAAGTCACGTGACGTTAGAAGTCGAACAAGTCCGGTGTTATCCTATGTACTCGCGTAATTAACGCGCTTTATTTGACCAAATTTTCCTTAAATATTTCTGATTTTTGTAAATTAAACATGTAATAAACATATAATGAAACGTGTAATCCACATGTTTTCTTAAATATCAAAAAGGATAATAAAAAAAAATGTATCAAAGTATATAGTAATATTTATTTCTTCATTTTTTACCTTTCTTTCTTTTACTATTTTTCCTTTTGAAGAAGACTTTATTTTTAATATAATTATTTAACACTATTTTACATGCTGTAAAACTTATTTCTACGACCCTGTTATACACATTTATATCCACAGCATTTATATACATGTTGTTAATCCTCACTTTCTTAATTTTAACGTTTTCTTTAAAGTATACATATTCCACATAAAGGTATTACTGTATTAAGCTTCCAAGGCAAACTAAGCCTATTTGATGCATGTTTTTAATTGATTTTCATGAAATCAGTCAGTGAATTACAGGTATTATTTACCCATTAGTTTTAATTTATTGGTACGATTTCCATTATAATATGAGAAAAACAATACCCTAAGAAAACGATATGTGGTTAAAAAAATCCCCCCTCCCGAAATGAAATCCTAGATTCGCCACTGGCTTCTTCAATCATATTTTTACAGATCTGTTTAAAGTAGTCTTTGAAGCTCCTTCATTTCCTATGGTCTGCTTTGTTTTTGATTTTCCAAAGCATATTCTGTAACAGTTATTTACGAGTATAACAGTAGTTTACATACTCGTAAACAGTCTAGTGTTTCTCATCGTCTGCACATTCCATTATCCAATTAGCTATTTCACTCAAAAACACTGTTTCATAATATCAGTCTTTCTTTCTATCACTATTCATTACCTCGTTTCTTCGTTTTTTCCCATTCCTTGACGTGCTCATCGATGAATTCACTTGACATCTTACTTCTACAATGAGCCGTGTTTCATTATAGTACCATTCAATTAACTGAATTTTAGCCCTGCATTCTAAACGAAGCGGTTTGCCAGCTTTCCCACTTCTATACAAAATCATATTCTATTAAAACATACTGTGATAGCTTTTGCCACGTTTAAAAATTTGATAACTTTTAATATTAAATTCTTGAAGCTTGACAGTTTTCGTAGCAAAATATTTCAATAATCTATAACGGCCGGAGGTAAGGGCTATGCTCGTCAACCTGAATGGCTGGCAGCACATAATGTAGCCTATTCCTGTTACGATGTGTTTCATAGGGCGAATATAACATTTTAATATCACAAACATAATTCAATTTTAAGCTTTACACAAGTTTTAATTGTAATAATTCCAAATCGTGATATATTTGTCAATATTATTTCCGTAAGGTGCGGATTCGTTTGAGTGTAGTCAGATGCGATGATCACCAGGGGCGTATTTACGGGGGGGGGGGGCGAACGGAACCGGAACCCCCAGAGGTTCGAAAAAGTTGACGAATTTGGTTAATTTCTTAATTTTTAGGCTGTTTTTTTTCACCTGTGAACGTTAATATATAGTAGCAGCACTTTTTACTTCCATGTTCCATAAGGAAATGGAAGTATGGTGATGGCAAAAAAAATCGTGTTCGAGATAATTGCAGATTCTGATTGTACTACCCTCAAAATATGAAAAAAAGTCATTTTTCGAAAAGTGTCTCTCTGTGTGTAGAATTTTTTCTATGGCAAACGATAACAGCCGCAAATTCAAGCAGAATCAAATAATATTTTGCATACACCCCTGAATTCTAGAGTACTAAAGATCAGTTGTTTTTTATGAAGATCTGTTAAGGGAAAAGGGTAGTTTACCTGCAACATTTTATGTTTTAACAAGGGTAATTTTTCTTATGACGAATGATAACTGCCGCACTTTCAAACAGAATCAAATGTTTTTTGTGTACATTCCTGAATTATAAAGGAATGAAGGTCTATTGGTTTTGGTGAAGATCAGTTAGGGGAAAGGGGTAGTCTACCTGCAAGGTTTTATGTGATAACAAGGGTAATTTTTTCTATGACGAATGATAACTGCCGTAAATTCAAACATAATCAAATAATTTTTTGCATACATCCCTAAATTGTAGAGAGCTCAAGGCCTTTTGATTTTGGTGAAGATCGGTTAAGGGAAAGGGTAGTTTACCTGAAACATTTTTTGTTGTAACAAGAGTAAAGTACTTAATTTTGATAAATAAAGTATCCTGATAAGAAGATCTTAATAATCCACTGTAGAAACGTAGATGAAATATCTATAAATGAAGAAGCTAGTTGAACGGGGTGGGGGTAATTTTCTATAAACGAAAATTATAGTTGAAGGGGGATGGGATAATTTTTGTTATATATGTACTACGTTATCGGCAACAAAGAAGTAGTTTGTTGTTAAAATTCCTTCCCGGCCTGTTTGGCCGTAGACCAATGTTTTCTGCAAAACCAGACGTTTCGGCAGTGCCATCGACTTCCATCGTCAGTGAAAATCGAGTGCGATAACGTGAGGTGGTATACGTTAGTGACCACAGTACTGTGGATAAGGCTGAAGCAGTAAGTAGAAAGAAGTAGTTTCTATGGAAATATTTCATTTCGAAAATGATTTTAAATATAAATCTTAGAACATGGAAGTCATGTATGGTTCTCCATACCGATATTTTAAATATGCAAACATTACACAAGCATTATGGTATAGCCTACGTTTGTAATATGAAATATAGAAAAATAAATTCAGTCAAGAAGTATCTTGTAAACAATGTTTCAATAACGCGTATTTTTATTGTGTTATTACCATAATTACCAATAACTTTAATGCGATTGATTTTAGGACTGCGCGTTTTTCAGCCACTTTAAAGATAGTAATGTTGATTAGTCTTTACTTATTTTTTTCTTTTGTATGAAATCGACCCGATCCCGGACCCCCCCCCCCGAAGCCAAATTCTAGATACGCCACTGATTATCACATGAACGAGTGAGCGTTGGACGAGTTCTCGCGCAACGGCCGCATGCGACGATGGCTCAAACAAAACAGCACCGTTAGATGCGACGGCCATTTAGTTATATAAGAGAATCGAAACCAGAAATAGTGAACCACACATAAATTTTATTTATTTTTCTTAAACTAAGGAACGCTGAATCAAACGATTCTGCTTAACAGATACAAGAATCAATTCGTAATATTCACGTTTAACAATGTTATATAGTAAAATAGTAATCACTAAGTTTACTAGATAACAGTTATAGAAAGAAAGTGTCGCTTACCCGAATTAAGTTGACACTTCAGAAGTACAAGAATCAATTATGCGACTGATTCAATAAAACGGATAGAATATGACAGTACCGTACTGTGGTACCTGTAAAACGTTGCAGGTAAACTACCCCTTTCCCTTAACCGATCTTCACCAGAATAAGTCCTCTACAACTCGGGAACATATACAACAAATTATTTGATTCTGTTTGAATTTGCGGCAATTATGGTTCGGCATAGAAACACATAGAAACACACCAAGACACTTTTCGGAAAATGTCTTTTCTTCATGTTTTGAAGATAGTACAATCAGAATCTGCCCTTATCTCGAACACGATTTTTTTCGGGATCACTATACTTCCGTTTTCTTACGGAACATGGAAGTAAAAATAAGCCAAGCGATGGGATGAGACAAGAATATGGGCTGACCCTAATTCTATTCTACATCTACTTTCAACAAGAGCTAGAAAACTAGTAGGCTATCAGAATGCTCACACAAATTGAATACCACACTCTGCACTTGCTTCTACTTGTGTACGATCACCTTAGAATCGATGGAGATCAAGAAGACGTTGAGCGAGTTTCAGGAAAAATAAGCCGATGGGTATTCTGAATCGAGTACCACAAAACTGAGGTAACACTATGGATTAAGATAACACAAGGAAATCAAAATAGAATCCAGGAGTATAGACATCTGTACATACTACAAATATCTGGGATTAAATATTGTGGACAAAGAAAATGAATTTTATGAAGATATCAAAACCCGAATAGCAATGGGAAAAGAGCGATTGATGCGCTACATGAAGTGGTGCAGAATTTTTAATTGGCAAACAAAATGTTGAAACCAAATGCAGCTAAATCTGTACAATTCGGATTATTTGCGGACGACGTTTATTTTCAATTACAGAAATTTCGGATTGTAGAATATCTTATAGAAACTCGTTACTGTAGATAACGTAATGCAAAAAGAGAACGTAAGTTTTGTCATACTGAAAAGGTCACTAAGTAAAATATTAAAATTGCGTAAATATTAATGTAAATTCACATTGATGTCCTTACTAACCAATAAATTACCGAATTGATTAGGAGCAGTATTGTCTAATGTCACCAAAGCGTTAACATCCTCTTCATTTTATGTGGGAAACATTTACCTTGGACCCTGTGGGGAATGTCCCGTTCGCCCCCCCTCCCCGTAAATACGCCCGTGATCCATTCTAATCTACAACTGTGAAACCAAACATGCAACAAAGCGAAGAAGCAACAGTGTCAACCAGATCGTGTCATTTTAGCGTTATAAATTAACTAACATACGGATGAATAACGAAAGATTTGTGGCCGAGTCTGTCGCGCAGCACTATTTCGGCTCAGAGATTTATAGGTTTTCAGGTCTTCACACTGGCCCGTTATTATATCGTGCTGTATTAATTTAACGCCAACGGACATTATTCATAATTGAAGCCGTAATTATCAATTTATCGCTGTTGACAACTTCAAAAATAATGTTCCCGTTTACGATTACTCCGAGTTCAGCAAACACAATAGCAATAACAATATTATTAGTCGAGCGAGGTTAAGTGGTTTATTTATAGGGTCTGTAGAGAGCAGAGCGCACAGCCGTCTAAATTGAGTCGAAGACACTGCATTGTGTACGCCACTGCTTTACTCTCTCACACTCTCTCACTCGCTCTCTCTCTCTCTCTCTCTCTCTCTCTCTCTCTCCCTCTCTCTCTCTCTTTCTCTCTCTCTCTCTCACTCACTCTCCTCCCTCCTCCTCCACCCGCTCTGTCTCACATTCTAAACTGTGAACAAACATCATATGTCAGTATTTATATCTTGGACTAGAGCGTCTGTAATATATTTGCCGCCGTCGAGTAATATTCGTTACTGATGATAGGGTACTAGTTACTATGAACAGACCTATTATTTTAACCAGTTAGTCTGCCTTATAACTAACATTTTACTCACATTACATGTCAGTTCTCTAAAACACACACGCGCGAGCGCGCGAGCGCTCGGTACATAAGTTTTCTTGGAGTTCTTTGGGTTTGAGTTGATGGCATGATGCTGACAAGTAGACCTACAATGGTGGTTTCCCATGTGTCTTAGGCGAGAAACAGACCTAGTACGATGCCATGCGTCGCGATAACGGATGGAAGTATGCGATCGCGCGCGACTCCCTGACGCCATCGCAACGGAAGGGGCCGCACACAGACTACGACTAAATGGGGCTCCGTCACGTTTAATTTATTATAGTTTCTGTTTTCTGTAAATAATGTTATCTAGGAGGCAGAAAAAGGTATTAGCTGCAAGCTGCCTATTTACTTTTAAAAAGAGTGCAAAATTAAGAAGTCGTAGATGGTGGGTCCATCCTATAAACCGAAGGCGTGAGGCGTAGGACAAATTCCACGGCAACGGCAACATCTTTCCATGAATCTTCCCTTTTATTATTCGTTTTATAATCATTTAGTCCTTTGTCATAAAGTATAGGTCTTGATTGAACATAAAAAACGAAATTTAAGAACTTTACGCAGTTGTCTAACATTTCTCAAAATATGTTACGACGGTCTACTCGATCGTCGTAGGTACAGTGAAAAACAAAATAAGTACAAGACACCAATTAAGTCACTAATCACGAGCTTTACTTTTCATAGTTAACAGTTCGTAATTAACAACACAGTCTCTACAACAAAGCAAATGAAAATTGTTCACACGCAATAAAATGTCACTTATTAAACACAATGGTATTACAATTATATCTCCCGATTACAAAACGCAACACTTCACTAATAACAACTTGAACGTACACAGTAATCTCGCCCGATAATAACTCGAACCGCACTGAAAATAAATCGCAGCTATACTGACTTGAACGTCGTTGAGTACTGGTATTTATAGCCAGTCGAAAATCTAGACGATTCCCCATACCACGTATTACCTCTAAACTATGACGTAATTGCTTGCGCCCTTGACACAGTGAGAGTGGCCGTATGAATTCTCGCACCGTCTAGCAAATGCATCAACAAGCACGTACGCCACTCACGTACGAATTGGCGTAAATACGTCCCCCAGTGCGTGCTTCCATCAAAGGTTGGGGCCTTGACATGAACTGTCCCAACCGCAGGCGAGGTGACCTTCTATATTGACTTATTTTCTGTGTCTTTCTCCGTCTTTATCATTGGTACAGTCTGTTCACAAAGTTGTTTTGGTTGTAACTTCAGGAACTCTGTAACGTATTACCTCTTATGTTTGCCATTGAGATTTCTACTGCAGATATTTTATTTGACATGGTTTCTACTATGTCAGATATTTTTGTGGACATCGATTCTTCAACACTCGAAACAGATTTCTCTACTTCAGCTATTTTGCTATTTTTAAGGTCATTGATTCTTGTACCTTAGATATTTTAGTAACTTGTTTATTAAGCTCACCTCTTAGGAGACCCAACTCTGCAGCGGTTTGTTCTTGTGTCTGCTTTTGCTCTTGTATTAACTCCTTGATATCTTCTGTTTCACGCTTCCGTTCTTCTTTTTGTCTTTCTTCTGTTTCTAGAATTAATGGTTTCTGACGTTGCTCAGCCTCTTCTCTTTCCTGTCTGCGTTTTTCATCCTGTCGTTTTTCTGCTTCTTCCGCCTCCTGTCTGCGTTTCTCATCATGTCGTTTTTCTGCTTCTTCCTGTGTCTGCCGCAGCAGTGTTTGTAAAGCTTCCATCATCTGACTGGGATCCATGTTTACCGATTAATTACGAATCACACTCGTCTTGTACAAAGTGTCTACTGTTTCCACTGTTAACCGTTTTATCCCAGTTCTGACACCACTGTTACGACGGTCTACTCGATTGTCGTAGGTACAGTGGAAAACAAAATAAGTACAAGACACCAATTAAATCACTAATCACCAGTTTTAATTTTCACAGTTAAAAGTTCGTAATTAACAACACAGTCTCTACAACAAAGCAAATGAAAATTGTATACACGCAATAAAATGTCACTAATATTAAACACAATGGTATTACAATTATACCGCCCGATTATAAAATGCAACACTTCACTAATAACAACTTGAACGTACACAGTAATCTCGCCCGATAATAACTAGAACCGCACTGAAAATATATCGCAGCTATACTGACTTGAACGTCGTTGAGTACTGGTATTTATAGCCAGTCGAAAATCTAGACGATTCCCCATACTACGTATTACCTCTAAACTATGACGTATTGCTTGCGCCCTTGACACAGTGAGAGCGGCCGTGTGAATTCTCGCACCGTCTAGCAAATGCGTCAACAAGCACGTATGCCACTCACGTTGCATTCCGGATCCCTCTGGAACATTCGATAAACACATAGATTGTTCTGTGATGTCGTAAGAATATGTATAGTATTGAAATGTATGTAGCATGTTGTGCAGTATTTATTAAATATGTATCACATTTTCTATTTAACAAAAATCATAGATTTAATTAATAACGTACCGGTAGTTCATAAATTGTTAATTAAATAAGACAATAGTATTTTAAAGGGAAAAATCTACCCCTATAAATTTACCTCAATTATACATTCTTCTTCGTTTAAATCCACGATGATTCTTGAACGATCGGAAATCAACTGAAACTCGAGCTATTCGCCTGTCATCGTATCGCAAGCCGACGCGTGTTAGTCATCGCAACGTACTAGGTCCGGGAACTCTCACAACGCAACATGGCCATCAGTTTTCGTGCTTTGACTTGCGTCGTCGCATCGCATGGCATCGTACCCGGTCTGTTTCTCTCCTTAGTCTGTAAGTTCAGTGCCTTTTAAGGAGTCTCTGAAGACTTCTTCCTTTGGTTCACAGTTTATGCTTCTTTTGAGGTTTTATGTGCAGTATTTCCTTGTACATATTTTCCCATAACTAACGCCTGTACTCCACACTTTACGTGTTTGTTGGTTCGTTATCGTTTTTCATCTACTTTCAGGATGTTCGTTTCAAAAACACATTTCAATTGATTTTACTGTTCGCTAAGTTCTTCTTCTTCTTCTTCTTCTTCTGGCACTACGGTCCCTGTAGAACCGTGGCCTGCTCAATGATTCTCCTCCATTATTCTCTGGTCAGAGCCTTACTCCTCCAACCTGCCACTCGCATCTCCCTCAAATCCCCTTCCACATCTTCACACCATCTCCTCCTCGGACGTCCTCTCCTCCTTACTCCCTCCGGCTTCCTTTCAAATCCTATTTTTGGGCCTCGATCACTTCAAGCTGTGCAATAATTTTACAATTATGTAAAAATTAGTATTTTCAGAGCAATTGTTTTTCTCGTACAATAATCTGTTTCAAATTCTGTGTCTCACTAAACGACTGAGACTCAGAATACAAACGGTTGTCTCTGCTTACTGCTGTAATCGGCGGCTATTGTAAGCACCTTTTTTCCAACATCATCATCATCGTTATAAACTATACAGGTTAGCCTGTTCCGTAGGCATTACAGCAGCTCCTCAACTGACCTGTTCGCCTGTAACTCTAGAGCAATCCTGGAGATCCTTTCACAATTCCTTGTTCCCTCCGTGACTTTATGGAGTTCTAAGCTGTATCGAATCTCTCTGTATGTTCTAAGATGTACGTAAGCCTCTGCATCGAAGCAGCTTTTCTTTTCCAGTCATTTCAATGTTGTATTTTTTATACCTTCAACCGATTTTTGTAAAACACGGAAGATGTTAAGATTTTTTATGTTACGGTGTTAGTAGAGATTTTCTAAATTTACTTTGATTTCGTGAAAACAAATGGCACGCAGAATAACAAGAAAGAAGGGAAGGGCGAATATTTCAGTAAATGAAAAGAAATACGAACAAGTATAATGAGAGTAAAAACAAAATATGGTAAAATACATTAAATAATTCTGAAATAAAATATTCAGATAAATACAATTAATTTGTAATTAAGGAAAAGAGCAAAAAAAGTCATTGAGCCAAAACAACGGGTGATTGACAGACGAAGAAGCCTGTTGACGCACCAAAGAAACAGCAAGACTAGAATCTCTTATGATAGAATTGAAAGAAACAAACGCTTTCGATAAAATTACAAGAAACAGAGTCTTTACGTTACGGCAAATCTGTGACGCATATTTTAGGATTAAGCTTTCTGTCAGATTCCATCCGTTTTCCAGCTTTGATCTGTTCTACCTCATTCTTAAAAACTGATTCTTACAGACTGACGGGTGGCCATGCTCTGGCGTCGTCAGATCGTCCTATCGATCGTTCTCTGTTTATAATATCTGAACACTTTCAAATACATTCCTGCACCAACCTGATACAACTCCCCTCTTGACCTTTTCTTAATAATCCTCTTCTAACAACTTTCCCTGTGACACTATAGTCGTATTGTAGCCCACGATAGATATTTCCTTCTCCTGAGACTATCCACAAACTTTCCTTTACGTAACCACTTAAATCAGTATCCTCAACCCACCTTTCTACAAAATTCATTGCATTCCCTTCCAGCGCTATGCCTCAAAATCTTTTAACCTTTGTCTCTCTTTATTATTGTTAATCATTCTCAGCAATATACACGGCAACAAACTACAGCAGAAGACAGCTATTTCCCATTATAAAATACGTGAAATATCTTCTAGACGTCAGGAGACCGTCTGTCACCCACCAAAATCCACCTCTAATTCAGGCATTGGTATCCATCCTGAAACCACTTATCGTGTTTCTTCAGGATAGAGCTTATAGCACACTTATCGGGCTCCTTCTAGTTGTCCCTTACGTGCTACTGCCCAGTGGGTGCCAGTTGGGCCCGTCTTTTCTTTCTTGTAGAGACGATTGAATAAATGTTGAAATGCGGTCCTATCCCTCCTTGCCACGAAGCATAATCTCAACTATGCGTTAACTCTCCGAGCTCCACCACTAGTGCCATCCCCTCTCTTGTGAATCTGCTGCATTTGAAAAAGATGCGCAAGCCATCTTCATGGAGAAGGCCCCCGTACTGGCATACTGGGTTTTGAACCTTTCCCATTCTGTGCAGGTAGGCGTTAAAATTGCCGTTACCAGTGAGGAAATGTGTCAGATGGTAGTTAACTGACAGTCCTGGCGGTTAATCCGTTCTCTCAAGTTCAATATGAGCCTTATGGTCCATCTTCTTCTGTCCTCCCTACTCCTCACTACTACTCCCTGTCCTCTTACCAGTGCCGGAGACTGAAATCCCTGGCTTCATTCTTTCATCGTCTCTTCTAATTGCGTGTCTTGTTTCTAAGAGATGCGCTTTCGCTCTACAGCCAACAGGTCTATGGGAACCACTCCCGCTAAAACCAGGACTACTGGTTCCGGCAGTGCCTGATAAGTGGATGTTACTCTGAGGACTTCTCTGCACCGATTCCATTCGTTCCCTGTATGTTTATTCGCACTTACCAATTATGTGGGGGTAGGCGGTAGACATTAAAATTACCGTGACCACTGAGGAACTGTGTCAAATGGCCTTCCTCTGCCCTCCCTATTCCATCGATCCTGTTAGTGTCGGGAAGTGAGTTCCCTGGCTTAATTCTTTCCCGTATCTCTTTCAATTTCATTTCTTCTTTCGAAGAGGTGCAACAAACTCTAATAATAATAATAATAATATTAATAATGGTTCTTTTTTACCGTCTAAGAAGCCTAGGAGTTAGGCAGGGTGGGCTGCCTGATGTGAGCCGTTCGACACACGAGGAAGGTAATGTGGCCGTCCATGATTACCCCAATATGTTATTCCAGGTACTCGTTTGCACAGGCTTCGTCGACCAGGCGGGTGAAATATCCACATTGATTATACGGTCAGCCCAAATATCAAACCCGGAAGTTCAAACCATTAGTAGCCAGGCGTCATGCCCACTGGTCTATGGGTAAATCAGTCTCTTCTTCCCATAAAAGCTGTTTTCCTTGCCATCCTGAACTTCCTGACTTCAGTGAATCTTCCAACCACTTAGATCCTTCTTACCACATGCTTAAAAATCGCAGCATCATACCTCCCAAAAAATGTTTGTAAACATAATAAACAATTACTCTACTATGTAAAACTGAAAATAGCAAGGTTGAACAACAATTTTCAAATTCCAGTCAACTTACTTGGTTAACGGATAACAATGAGACAACATAGATTACCTTGTAAATTAAGGACAGCTGACTCATGAAAAACTATACAATTGCACTCAATAAAGTAGGTGCAATTAAGTCATATTAATAACACCATTAATTCGGCAATTGTTTTTATGTAAAGTTTCCAACCGTAAATTTTTGCTAGCCACATCAATTAAAACTGTAATAATTGTCACATGAGATTATTTTTATAGAGGCTTCAATGGGGACGAAGGCCACCGTTGGTTGTGCTAACTTTAGTACGTTTCTGAATACTTTGTCCTTATGCCAATTAGACAGAAGGAGAATTTTGTTTTAACGTATTATGACACTAGAATAGATGCGGGTCAATGCGTTTCCATAGGAATCATTATTTGACTATTGTTAATGAATTTCTTTTTGATGCACGAGAAAATTTGTTTTAATTTGTTTAAAACTTGTTTTATCAAAAATTAAATATGTGCGTTCGTCCAAGTGCCTCTGTGTAATTTGTAAGTTCTGTTTTTCCCAGTATTCACTGCATGCTTCTATTAAGCTCTTGTGTCTGCAACTAGTTTGTCCACGGAAGTCTTATCACTCTCTGTACATCGTTAAACTTTCAAAATCTCGTATATGGTGGCCGACTTTAACTTCACTTTCCCGTCCACGGACTCCATCTGAAGCCTCTGCCTTTCTGTTTACGTGTCTTCTGTTCGTGTTTTGTATCCTGCCTAATGACCTTTCAAGTATGCATTACTCTTCCTTGCATTGGACATTGTGGTGACCTGTTTAATAGAGGTAATCATCATCATCTTCACAAGACGGCATAGGCAAGGTGCTGGCTGTTCCGCCCACAAAAATCCTCCAGCCATCTCTTCCTGGGTCTATCCACACACCTGTGTCCTACAGGTTTGTATTTCCAGATTTGTTTGGCAAGTCTGGAACCTGATATTCTTTCTAAGTGTTCTTTCCATCGTTGTTTGTACTCTTTTAATTTTTCATTCAAGTTAAAAACTTGTAACTCTTCTCTTAAGGCTTCATTTCTTATACGGTCAAGTTTACAGAAGGTATTAAGAATGCCATTCCGAGGCCTGTATTGTACTGTCTTGTTTTATGCTTGGTGTCCATAATTCACACCCATAGGACAGTACAGGGACTGCCATAACTTTGCAAAACTTTAATTTTGTATCTCGACGTACCTTGTTTCTAAACACACGGTTGATTGTCCCACAGATTGTCTGGAACATACGTAACTTAACATGAATGTCATAATTTCGATCATAGCCAATATCATGTCCCAAATAATTAAAGTTGCCACCTAGAATTCACCTGTTCACCTGTTTTTGTTTTTATTGGCTCCTTCAAAAAATGCCATTATTTGGTTTTTGGGTGGGGATTTTCATATTGTATTGTCTGCAAATCAGATGAAGCTTGAAAACAGATTTTTGCAATCAGATTCTGTAATTTGAAGCACAAGCAAACAAACAGGGATAATATTTCAGTTGGTTATTTTTATAACCCCGCAGTTCAAGACACTTTTCTAATTCTTTAAAATAAACCCATGTTTCCCAAAAGTAGTCCATGCCAAACGCTTTAGTCTTTCAGTTTTACTTAACAGCCATATTAATTAACGAAATTCGAGCATGTTGTCACTTAATAAGATTAATTTTGATTTTTTTATAGCGCAAAATCACATAATTTAATTTCGATAAAGTTCTAATAACTTTTATAAATTCAAACTTTACAGTAGGCATATGATCTTAATGACTTAATAAAATTCTTCTAAAATGATGACAATGCATATGTTTAATGTCAGCTAATGAAATATAAGGCCAGAAACGGTATACGGAAAGCAAGTAAAGACGGTAATTGATATAAATAACGACTGTCTCATGGTGCGACACTGAAGTCACACACGATAACAAAATTAAATCCCTCAACATACTTATATTGCATTATGGTAACGACCTTCATTGTATCCAATAAGAAAAGTTTAGGAAAACGTTTGAAGGGACATCTGGGATTGTCAGCTGATCTAGGAAAAACAAAAATATTAACATACAAAAATCTTCACTGCAGCCTAGCAGCTAACGCTGTCGCCTCCTGTCGGAGAGGTTCTGAGTCTCACAGACGTCTGTACCGTGTCCACTCAGTGAGTTAACTAAGTAGCGTTGTGCGACGCCTCCTGGCAGAGAAGGGCATAATTACGTCTGGCAACGAAGCAATGTATTTGCTCCTGCTCCACTTGAAAAGATCGTCCAGCCAAGCCAAAATCCACTACCGTCTAGGCTTACAGCAATGAAGGTTAGTCTAGATGACTGAAACGTTGCTAGGCAGTAAACCTGTTTAAGCTAT
This sequence comes from Magicicada septendecula, assembly GCA_034769895.1. NCBI lineage: Eukaryota > Metazoa > Arthropoda > Insecta > Hemiptera > Cicadidae > Magicicada > Magicicada septendecula. The sequence goes on from CM068372.1 coordinate 148,667,615, forward strand.
ACGTAGAGGGCAGTTCACAAAAATAAATAAAAGAGCCAAATGACCGGAAGAGTTAAACAAATAATAATAAGTAGCACTTCCCGCAGCTGGGCCCCGGAAGTGTTCAGCATACACACAAATAACATAATATAATATCTAAATCCATCAAAATGTTCAAGACACGTTTTCTGTGTTGTAACTTATTTCTCAAGTGGTCCTACAATTAACATAATTCTATAAAGGGAGGAGGTGCGAGTAAAAGAAATAGTTGAAAGCATCAATCTGTGAGCTGTTGCGATGAGCTGCGATCTGAGCTGGATGCGACCCGTTTATTTCAAAAACATTACGAGCCTCTAAATTTATCTAATTATGTGCCAGTCAGCAACGGTCAGTACTGAGCTAATTTTTTTTTTGAAAAACTGAGTATAGAAAATGTTAAATACTAAATATGGGGGTGTTGCATAAATCAATGCTAGTTTACAAAATGGTGTTCACCGTACACTCTGTGATCTACTTATAAATTTCTGACACTGTTATCTATCGCAAAAGTTTATAAAATGGTTTCAGACACTTCTGATGAGTAACTAGTTTGTCTCGCTTTTGCTTCGTGATTATGCAGCCACTGCCACCGTAAGTTATTAAAGGTAAAAATGTTACTTGGCAATCCAGATAAGTCCTTTTGCAACCTGCTGTATCTGGTCGCTACGGCTGCGTGTTCCTCAGTACCTGGTTTGAACCACTGCTCTGTCTGTGCTGGAAGATCGTGTAAAAACTGTACGAAGTTCGTGTTCTCGTGTCTTCTGTCCGGAACGTCGAACCAAATTTTTAAATGAAAGTTTTCATATCTTTTATTACACTTTATACCCACATCGTTCGACTAACATGCACACATGCATTCATACAGTGCGTAGTTACAATTTACAATATTACAAAATGGCATTACAAGGTTACGACTTCAAATTACATATATAATGAGTACTGACACTGAACTTTACATATCTTAGGTCTTTTCATCAAGTTGACTGACTGAAATTTAGTTTTAGGCGAGGCTGACTATTACAGACAAGATACGTCTTGGTTGGTTATGGATAACAATCTTTTTACATCTATTACAAGTTTTCTTCTTTTCGTTACAAACGTAATATAAAAAATTATTAGCCACTAGCATTGATTTACGATAGCTCAAAAACAATCATACTGTAGTTACCTTGGTTATTGAGGCTCCCATACTTGACGAGAGTCCGGCGACGGGCCGCTCTGCTCACAGCGTTTGATGGGAGACTGACGAGATTAAACAAAGCAAACGATAAGGTTAGTAAAAGGGAGAGCGTGACGTCAGGGCGTCGGGCAAGGTACAATTCTCGGATTGTTGCATTCGACAGAAGACGAATAATTGCAACAATAATAATAATAAGAGATATCGTAATTACAGTTTACGCAAAAATAAATAGTAAAACTTCAATTGGTACTGGTGTTTTCAATTGGTGGTTTTTTACTGAAACACAGACAATGAGAACTTAACATTGAAACAGAATACACGTAACTGCTCCGGGCGTCTATATTGCTCCCAGGGGCGTAGCTTGGGGGGGGGGCAAGGGGCCAGTCGCACCGGGCCGTATAGCCAGGAGGGCGGCACAATGAAAAAATTGTGAACACTTAAAAAAATTGTTTTTAGTTTATAAAACTACAAACAACTTGTTTCTTTGATATGATTATTCCTTAAGAACTACAGGAATATAAGATTTTCTTAAAATAAGATTAAGAACTACAACAAATTCCAAACAGTTTATGAGGTCTTTTCTTCAAGGAAAATCGAACCCTTGAATAATGAGTGTCAATATATTACAATTAACAAGGAATCAACATGCGATCATAAAGTGGATGTTATTAGCGACGAGGCTGTTGATAAATACACTAAAGTTAACGACGTGAATACTTCAAACTGTGAAATTGTCAAAGTACAGTTACAAGATTCAGTTGGTTCTAGTACCATGGATGATGTTGAACAGTACAGTCTTGAAATTACAGGTGATGAAGGACAGAACATTACTAGCAACAATGTAGACCGTGTTCCCGGTGCTGCTATAAAAGATATGGGAGTTTGGCCAAGCGAGAAATCTCAATTCTTCCAAGATATAATGGTGAATAAAGGAACTAGTTAGTTGCAGAACAAGGACAGCTATTTCCCTGAAGATGAAGCTGGACGATCCTTAAACAAGTATTGGTTTGATAAAACTTGCAAAATAGCGAAAAGGTAAATCGCACTTGGATGTGTTTTTCTCCAACTAAAAAATCTCTATTTTGCTTTTGTTGCACTTTATTCCCACAAAACAAAACTATCAAAGAAGCCATTTCAATGGTAAGAATGGGTTTTCGTCATGGCAAAAGTTAATCCCCGTATTCAGGATCATGAAAATAGTCCTGCTCATCGCTCTGCGTTTTTTTACTGGAAGGAACGTTCTTTAAACAAAGGGGGACTTATTGATGATCTACTTCAGGAACAAATGAGTAAAACAGTTAAGACATTGAAAGAAATCCTCGAACGGGTCATTGCCACAGTACAAACTCAAAAAAAAAAAATCTGGCACTGAGAGGACATCGAGAGTCAATTACTAACGATCCAAATATTGGAATCTTTCTGGCTTTGTTAAAATAATTGGATAAATTTTTAACGTGTTAAAATACTTTATTATGCTTTGGATAAATAAAGGATTGACGCTTATAGAGACACTAACGGACAAATTAAAAGTTTGGAGGAATGAACTGTGTGACAATGTCGTTAGTAAGGCAGAGCAGGTATGTAATGAACGGAGTGTCAGTATAACAAAAAGGATAAGAAGGAAGCGCACGATGCCAGGGGAGTATGGAGACGATTCTGCATTAACCGTTCGGCAATAAATGCGACGTTCTCTAATAGAAATTTGGACAAACTGTCAGTTGAAATTTCAAGCCGTTTCTCTAACATAAAGGAGTAAAAAAAAACGAGACAGTGTACCAGATCTAGCGATACTTTCAATTGAAAACTACACTGCTTCGTCTTTAGATTATTGTGATTTAATAACCCACTTTGCAGCAATTAAGACCAGGAAAGTTACATTTTAAAATGTCTCGTTTTAAATATTTATTAAATATTAAAAATAAATATTCAGTGTTTATTAATAGGAGACGGAGCCATTAACCTGTAATGGTAAGTGATTTATTTTATTACTTTTAATGTAATTCTTTGTTTGACCTTATGTTGCTTCAGGATATTGTTTTGACAAACGCTTTAGACCTACAAGGAATTTGCATGTTTATTAGAACATTTTTACGTAAAAAATTTTGTATAATACTACATTTTTTTATAGTCTATATTTGTTAATAATAAATGTATACAAACTGAATGCCAATTATATTATAATATGTAATTTCTTAATTTCGACTTAACAAATATTGTTAAGACGTTTGCTAGACGTGCTTTCATACAAAAATGTATACATTTGCATTTATTACCTTTTTCACTGGATAAGCTTTAATTTTTGCTCTTTTGGCCCCCTTTAATTGTGACGGTGAGGCGGCCGACGATCTCCTTGCCCCGGGCGCCAAAAAGCTTAGCTACGCCACTGGTTGCTGCAGAATTTCATGGACAGGAAGATCAGATGACGCCGGAAGACATAGACAAGCATTATTCTTCAATTAATATACTTCAGATTCCCTGAATAACTTATTCCAGTGAAATATGTAGCAGATAAAATTAATAAAATGTATCGTACACAGCAGAGTAGAAGCTATTAGAAAAAAAATGGCGTGAAACAGAGACTCGATCAAAGAAAGGAAGAAACTGCCGAATCTATCTAACAAAAAACGAGACAAGCAGTAAATAATAAAAGCATAGTGTACAGAGCAATAACTTCTAAGTAATCAGGACTCTTCTTAAAACAGGAAACAGAAACACCTGAAAGTAATTAGATTTCTTTAAGCTAAAGTCACTTCAAAAACTACTCATGTAAGTCACCGTGGTGAAATAATGGTTATCAAATATAAATATACTGTTCTTATGAGGAAAGCAGGCCAAAACTTTTGTTATGAAATAAATGTAAAATCTCTTTCATTATTTATTCGAATTGCAAAAACAAAATATTATACATTATTTACCTTGTTCAGTATTTATACGCAAAGGTCGTGATTCAATAATGTAATGCGTTTTGTAGTTATGTTAATAGACGCGCACGCGCAGAATATTAATTAGAACCGGTGAACCGGTTTAGATCAGTTTACTTATTGACTTTCTATAATGTGCAGTCGGATAAACAAATAAATTAGCGTGTTTTATTATATGTGGTAGTCTTGACTAGTAACTTACTTTTTAGTAGTCCTGATATAATAGAGACTACAGTGGGTAGATGTGAAACTGAATAAAAATAATAACAACGAAAGAAATTCGTTGGCCTAGATTCAACCCGTGTTACTGGAACAACTAGGATTCTAGAGATAAAGTCGATTGCTTTTGAATATTGCGATTCTTGTACCTAGTTATTCTACAGTATTTGGTATGTTCAGAGGTAACAAGTAATTTAGTTTATTCTTTTTCACTGGCCCATCAGGTGTATTCTTTTCCTAGTACTGACCAACTTCATTGGAGCAGTCCGCCTACCGATACCCAGTGAGTGGATGATAGTCTTAACCTTAGCCACATGAGATCATCATATCGCTGTGTGTCCACCATGCCTTAGTCTTCATTTAGGTCGCATCCACCCCCCTGGCGTGCCCTTGTAAATATGCTTCTTCACAGTTCTGCTGAAGAATGAAAAGAGTAGTTTTATAGATCACGATTTTTTTGTTATAAGTACACAATTTTTTTGTAAAATGTGGAATTAGAATTTTCAACCAGCCGCCATTTTGAAAATTTTTAAGATAATGTTTTTGTTTGTTTTTACTTATAAGAAATAGTGCACTTAGTCTGTATACCAAATTTCAATTTCACATCTCATTCCGCCCAGCAGTAATTAATTACGAAACAGTAAGAATTACGAAACAATTAATTACACACACAGATACAGAAATATATAAGGAAAACGATGCGACTTGTGTTTTTTGGATTTTTTTCCTTGAGTTTAATTAGTACAATCGTTTCCCGAAGGTTAGCGTCACCTACTGAGAACACTCTGTACGCTCTGTGGGGACTCCTTAATCCTGTGCGTAATTTGGAAAACCAATAGTCTAGTAAAACGCACCCCTGCTTACAACGTCTGCTAAAAGTGAATTACAAAATAATGGCGTCCTTGGATGCATATTATTGACGGGACTAAGCGCCTTACATCAATCACCTCACACCACAATATCATCGCAGAAGTATAATTTCAACTATAGATTCGCTTGAACAAGTATAGTCGTCGACATAAATATCTTATTATTATAAGATTACAATATTATACTCATGAGAAAAAATTGTCTTCCATTAGACATATAAAGTGGTAAAGTTAAAAAAATAATAATAAAAAAATCGAAAAATTGAAAAACTTTTAGCTGATTCAAAAAACGGTTCTTACTTTGCGTACTTTCTTAAATTAATTGTATCAGTTTTCCATCTTCCTTACTGTAACATGGTGGTCCATACAAACAGGGCTGTTGGTCTATATTCAGGTGATGTATATAAGATAAATATAATATAAGTATTTAAGAAATGCTTATAATTATTATATAAATTTACACAATACACACAATTAGTAGTCCGGAGATCTACACACAATTACTTGACATTGACAACTAGTAGTCGTAAATCACAGCAAACACGTTGAAAGTCAATTTCACACACACATAAAATCAAAAGATAAATCAAGTCACATATTTGAATATTTATAAAAACTGAAAGGGATAATACTTTTGTATTATCAGTACTGATTTTGTAAAATTAAAAATTAAAAATTTCAATCAATAAAAATTTTTTTTTTTACTTCCATGTTCTGTAACGAAATGGATAGTACGGTGATCGCGAAAGAATCGTCTTCGAGATAAGGGCAGATTCTGATTGTACTACTCTCAAAACATGAAAAAAGTCATTTTCCGAAAAGTGTCTGTGTGTAGATTATTTTGTGAACGATAACTGCCGCAAATTCAGACAGAATCAAATACGTTTTTGTACATGTGCCCGAGTTGTAGAGGACTCAAGACCTATTGATTTTGGTGATGATCGGTTAAGGGGAAGGGGTAGTTTACCTGCAACGTTTTACGTTTTAACAAGAAAAGTATTTAATTTTGATAAATAGAGTATCCTGAAAAGAAGGTCATAATAATCTACTGTAGAAAGATAGATGAAACAACTATAAATTGAAAAGGGTAGTTAAAGGGGGAGGGGGTAATTTTACTTCCATGTTCCATAAGGATGGTCATGGTGAAAAAAATCGTGTTCAAGATAACGGCAGATTCTGATTGTACTACCATCAAAACATGAAAAGAAGTCTTTTCGAAAAGTGTCTGTGTGCGTGTGTCTGTGTGTAGAATTTTTTCTATGGCAAACGATAACAGCCGCAAATTCAAATAGAATCAAAAAAATTTTTGCATACAGCCCTGAATTGTAGAGGACTCAAGGCCTATTGCTTTTGGTGAAGATCGGTTAAGGGAAATGGGTATTTTACCTGCAACCTTTTACGTTTTAACAAGAGTAAATTGCTTAATTTTGATAAATAAAGTATTCTGAAAAGAAGGTCATAATAATCCACTGTATAAAGGTAGATGAAATATCTATAGATGAAAAGGGTAGTTTAAGGGGGAGGGGGTAATTTTTTTAATAAATTAAAATGGTAGTTGATGATGGAGGAAGAAAATTTTATAAGTTTTATATGAATAATACGTTAATGACAACAAAGAAGTAGTTTCTATGGAAACATTTCATTTCACTTTAACAAAATTCTATATTTTTCATTTTAATTTAAATCACGTATGAGTGAAAATATATCGTTCCTGGCAGGCAACCATATCTCAATTATGGAATGTTTACTTTTCCAAAGTTTTATTATTGTGATTACCGCAATAAAAAGCCCGGCAGGACACACACACACACACACACACAATCCGCGTTTCTGGCCTCACTCATGTTTATTTCCTTATGTTTGCACGCTTTTTAAATGAAAAGTGCCGAAACCCACACCAAAGATATCCTATTGATAAATAGAGTATCCTGAAAAGAAGGTCATAATAATCCACTGCAGAAAGATAGATGAAATATCTATAAATTGAAAAGGGTAGTTAAAGGGGGAGGGGGTAATTTTTTGTATTGATGTTATAAATTTTTCGTTTTCAGAAATTCACAGATAACAAACGCCGAGCGGTATTCGCTTTTTTCGCGATGTTTAAGTAAAAGATAATTTAATCAAATTAATTCTTTACTTTCGAAATATTAACAACTAGTTACAATTCGTATTTTGATTATATTTCTCAGCGTTTTTACCACAAGCATGCTGATATATTTAGTTTCGTTCTGAGTGTACATATTACAAAAAAAATTATAATTAATTAGAACATGGAAGTCATGTATGGTTGTCCATTCCGATTTTTAATTCTTAAGAATTAACTCCGTAACATGTTGGTTAGTGTTATATTTAGAAGAAACGGTAACCATACTGTGTATACCCAGTTTAACGCCACGTCTCTTCACGTTCGGCAGTAATTATTATTATTTTCTTATAACACATAGGAACATACAGCCGGGAAACGAAACATTTTCGGCTTGTATTTATTCGACATTTGTCCTTCAGTTTAATGAGTAGAACCGTTTGTCGAAGTTTGACACCACCTTTTAGGAACACTCTGTATATGAAAAAATTATTCCTCGTCTTCACTTCCCCGAATTCAATCAATGATAGCGACTTATACTCAGTGACAACATATTCATATTTCTTAAACGTATACACTTTACTTGTATTCTCCAGCGACTAAGTTTTCACAGGTTAGTTGGCCAAATTATTGTTGCACATTTTGGGACCATATTTTCAGTTATACTGGGGAAAATATTTTTCCTTTGTCTCACGGCTAATATTTTTAGTCCAGGTCAATCTGTATAGAGAACACAATTGCCAGTATCATTACAACTCCTTGCATTATCAAATGACAAACCTCAAATAACTAAATTTATCAAGAAATTTTTAATTCTATAATTTTAAAAACAGACGTAGTCTATCGTTCCCAATACATATAAATGTTATCTCTTTAAAATTATTTTTTAGAAACCTGACCCATTACTTCTTGACGCAACTTACGGACTCTGAATTCCATGACTCCATATTTTGCACAAATTCACACAATTCTAACTAAAACTTAAGCTGTCGGCTCTTATTAACGGAGGAAATCAATTTCCGACAGATCTGACATGGCTGGCTGTACGAGACGTGAAACCATAATCTGCTATAAACGATTGGTGTTCTTCGACCGACGATAATACGAAAAACCAGCAAACATATGTCGGAGAGATTCAGGGTTGGCAATTATGAAACATAGCAGAAACTCTGGGGAAAGAAGTACAGGTTGACTTATTGTTTTGATAAAAATAATAGCAGGAATAATAAATTAAAACTATTCGCAGGGACGTGCTGACGAAAAACGTGTATACGTATGCAGGCTTCGTACAAACAACAAGGTTATAGTCTGCATACACGTAAAGGAAACCACAAGCAGAAGACGAATGAGCCCAACATGGAAACTTATAACAAAGAAGAATGGATAAGCGTGTCTTATCACTATTTTTAGTCCTTAAAGATATTAACTGTGAAGACAGACGTGTGGATGAAGAATGGTGAATAATTGTTAATAACTAAACGAGATCATACTAAGCCACCCCATCATCAACGGAGAATTAGCAAATAATCTTTTACAAACATATTCCTAAGGCTTTCATGGCCGGAGTCAGTCGTGTGATTCAAGTTATCCGGGCTGTTTGGCCGTGGTCCATGGTTGGTCGGCATATTTGGCATAAATATGCCAAATATGCCGACCAACCATGGTTTATTGGTTTGGCAATAAACCATGGACGACGGCCAAACAGCCCGTATAACTTGAATCACACAATCTTTTACAAAGGTCCTGGGGACACTTGTACTTATTTATAGACGTGACGATAGAATTTGATCAGTCGGATAGAGTTTCACAGTGGACAAACACCTCGTTGCGAGGCTATCAAAATTTTCAGTCATTGCTCACATACGCACATCAGTCTTCTGTAGTATTTCATAGTTGAACATCGGCTCCAACAAAGCTGACAAGAACATTAGAAGGGCATGTGTGACAGAGAGAGATGTTGTGTGTGTGTGTGTGTGTGTGTGTGTGTGTGTGTGTGTGTGTGTGTGTGTGTGTGTGTGTGTGTGTGTGTGTGTGTGTGTGTGTGTGTGTGTGTGTGTGTGTGTGTGTGTGGGTGAACTGTTATCGCTTTGTCTCCCATCTCTCCTCCCTAGTCACTTCACGTTGTACTTGTAAGTGGGGATTATTCTTTGGCTGGTTCGGCGTAGTCCACCGCTCTAGAAATGCTATCAGCCTTCTACATTCGTAATGCATATATGGTGTCTATTATTCTATAGACATAACGCTGCTCATCGTGCATTCTTTAAGGGATGCATGGCTACATTGTAAAGTAACTTTACGAATTACGATGTATGCCGCTGAACGAATTTAACTTCCTTTGACTGTGCTAGCTCTGACTTCCGACGCATCTTTTCGATTCTTTTTTTATAACATGAACGGATAACCAGCGCATTACACTATTTGGTCTGAGTGATCAGGTGCTTGTGTTCAGAAACTGCTAATGTAGGTTAATTCACTTTCGACTTATATTATAACCCTCCCACCTACTCTTTAGAGGGATCTTGATCTACTTCTAACTTGATCCAGGTGTGTTTCTGCATCTGGATGATATCTGTTTGACCTTTAACAAGTAGTGCCAGATCTACTAGCTAGTTACAAAACAAAAGTGCTAAAAAATATTACGGTGTCAACACATGATTATACGATTCGTAGATGGAAAATAAGAGGAAACTGTACGCAGCTTATGACTTTCTTAGCTTTTACCTCATACGCTGTAGCACAGAAACTGTAGTGGCCCAGTCTTGTGCTGAGAATAGAGGATTCTAGAACGGTGAAGAAGCAGATTTACCAAGGCACGCCAGAGGGGATGTGATCTAAATGCAGACCTAAGGCATGGTGGACGCACACAGATATGATGATCTCATGTTGCTCAAGCGGCCCATTCATTAACAAGTAAAACTGACAAGGAAATGTGTGAAGCCTTGACAAAGCAAGCCAAGTCAGTTGCTACAGCCTTGGCTAATAGTCCAGTCACCCTGTACTTAAAATTGGGGTTACCTGGAAAAAGGTCCGAAGTTAATAATCTTTTAATATGTTGTATGTGGGTAGTCTGTGGTGTAGAATCCAAGTTTTCCAATTCGAGAACCCTGTGCGAACTTCAGGGCAGCCGAAAAACCTCGAAATTTTCGGACTTTTTTCAGTTTTTTTCTTATAACTCCTAAACGACGCGTTCTAGCCGAAAATACTCCATTACAAAAGTTAAAGAGTATTAAATTTCCTACAATTTGCACTAGTTAAACGTTTTTTTAAATAAATACGTACCGAGATATAGCGCTTCAAAGTTTCGAAAAAATTTTCAAAATATCGAAAAACTGCGAAAAATGCAGGTTTTTCCCTAGTAACTTTCATCTTTCAACATTTCTATATGGATAATAATGGTAGTAATGGTAGGTGTCTCTAAATTGATAAATTTAGGAGGAGAGTGTGGAGACCTTGGGAGACCGGTCGCTCGGTGAGTCACCCTCCTTTCGAAACAATTTTCAAAATATCGAAAAACTGCGAAAAATGCAGGTTTTTCCCTAGTAACTTTCATCTTTCAACATTTCTATATGGATAATAATGGTAGTAATGGTAGGTGTCTCTAAATTGATAAATTTAGGAGGAGAGTGTGGAGACCTTGGGAGACCGGTCGGTCGTTGAGTCACCCTCCCTTCCTGCCTGGGCTATTTTTAGCCGTTGACAATGACGGTGCGGTATAGAGAGGGGAGCAGTTTGGAAGGGAACTCAAGGAAGGAAAGAAGCAATTGTGTTGTAGCCATTGAAGGCATCTAATGCTCGTGCAGCCAGTCCATTCAGTCAGTTTATCTTCGACAATGCTGACTTTAATGTGAACACATTAAACGCCATGGGAGGAATTATGGCAGTGAGCCCTCGAGAAGCAGTAACCTGCGAAAGAGATGTAGCTCGCTTGAAAGCGCATGTATCAGCATCCGACTTGATCGACAAAGCTGGCATTGTGAGAGTAAAGTCGTATCACAGACCAACCAATGGAAGATTAAAAACCGTCAAAGTGAAGGACATCAACATCAGCTGTTTACAGGATGTTGTGCCGTCTGCGTCTGATGTCGCCTGGCTTTATGGCAAGAACTCATCATACTCATCATCAATACCAGGCTGGAATGGTTTCATGGAGCTGGGGACACATGGTGAGAAATATGAATGTTCTAAAATAGTATGCCTCCCTTTCATAAACGCACCTCCTAGCGAGTACGCAACAGTATATACATCCATACTGGCTGCAATTGATGAATCTAAGGTACTGAATCAGAAAACATGTGTCGTCACTTATGACCAGCCTAAGTATTGGAAGGCTCGGGATGTGGTAGCAAATGACTATTCCAGAGCTAAGCAGCGTCGTTGTGAGGCTTGGACGCTTCCACCTGTTAATGTCATTTATGGGTGCGATGGGGACGATTATGACTGGGAGTGGATTGAAAGAGCTGTTTTGCATGATTTACGCTGAAAACAGTGTTGATAAGATCCTGTCTGGACATGCGTATGCCAGGGCTGTTCGAGCGCACACCCTCACTCATGCTGCTTTGGCTGGTTTAATTATTGAACGGTTGGATTTGACACTGGAAGAAGTGTCTGCACTGGATACAGTTATTAATTCTCCTGAAAGATCCATTATTCTGAGGTCACATGATGATCCGGTGTTCCATGCAGTGACTGTCAAATTTTCAGCAATGCTGAAGAAAATTGAGAATAGTGTCCCAACAGTACGCTATGGATTCAATACTTCCGTATGTGTACCCTAATGAAAAATTTCATTAAAGCTGAACGCATGGGGGACTGGAACCTGCACCTCGAATGTGTCGGAGATATGATACCCTACTTCCATGCAGCAGGTCATTTGCATTATGCCAAGAGTGCACACCTCTACCTCCAAGACATGCTCAGCTTGGAAGACAAAATGGATCCTGATGAATATCACAAGTTCACCACTGGAGGCTACTTCACTATTCGTCGAACTGATAAATTCTGGTCTGGCATATGGTCAGACATGACCATAGAGCAGGTTCTAATGAGAGCGATGAAGAGTTATGGCGGGCTGACTCGTGGACGCGGCGTAACTGACAGTGTGCTTTCTCGATGGATTGTTGGTATGCTGTGTCTCCAAGACATCTGTCAACAGATAGAGATGTTCACCGAAGTACGTTCAGGAACATCTGAACAACATGTGGATACGCGGCCTTCACGTGTAACCAGGGATAATGTTGATATTGAGAAGCTGAGTGGTTGGTTTGCTGAACATCCACCATTCCTTGAAATTGAGGAGCTTGTGTCACTCTGCACAGGAGCTATTGCTCATGAAGGGGTGAACTGTCACTTGGCGCGAGGAATCGGCATCAGCTGCATGAAGAGAATGGTGGTAGAAAATTTTGAAGAAGTGAAGTTGAAACAGAAGAATAAGGTGTTAACTATAGCCTCAGTTTCCAGTGCTTTGAAAATTAAAAACAAAAAATTTACAGTCGACCCTCTAACTCTCTTTCAACGAGTTTGCATTACCAAAAAGCCTGATAATGACCTCAAAGACTTATTCAGATTCGAGCTTGCACCCTTCCCCATGTCCCTCTTCAGTGAGGAAGGTATGCGCAAGGGCAAAAAGTCAGCGTTGTACGAAGCATTCACTCCTGTAGAGGAATAAGCCCTTGGCAGCAGAAAATGTGCAGTAATTGACGGTGGGTACTTGCTGCATAAGGTTGTCTGGTGTAAGACTACATCACCCACGTTTGAGTCAGTGTGCAAGACCTATGTGGACTACGTACAGAAACACTTTGGGTGCAATGCCATAGTAGTATTCGATGGATACCCTAGTGACGTCGCTTATCAGAGCACCAAAGCAGCTGAACGATATCGCCAGGCTTTGCTGCAATCGTCCACAAAATTTGTATTTTCGTTAACAACGGCCGTTACACTGTCACAAGAAAAATTTCTGTCTAACGACACCAACAAGAGAAACTTTATTTCAATGCTGATGACTGAAATGGCAGCAAAGGGTATCGAGGTTAAGCAGGCAATAGAAGATGCTGATGTCATGATAGTGAAAACTGCAATATCTAAGGCTGCTGACTTCGATAGTGTTACTATCACAGGTGAAGACGTCGATCTCTTAGTATTGCTGACTGCGTTAGGCTCTTCTCAAAAGAACGTTTATTTCCAAAAGAGTGGGAGAAGTAATGCCCCCAGTGTTTTGTATTCGTCAGCTTCGTGCAAATATAATACTCAGGATATTCTTTTCCTTCATGCAGCAAGCGGGTGTGACACTACATCGAACCCATTCGGACAAAGAAAGAAGAAAGTTTTCACTATTTATGAGAAAAACCGTTCTCTGTCTAACATTGTTAGTGTTTTCAAAGATGACGAAGCAACACCACGCCAAATTTCGGAAGCAGGGGAAAAGTTTCTTGTAACACTGTACGGTGGAAACATGGACACAGATACTCTGGACGATCTTCGCTACCGAATATTTTCCAACTCCGTGGTAAAATCCAAATTCCACCTTGTCAGATTGCCCCCTACACGAGACGCTGCCCGGTACCATTCTTTTCGTACCTATCTGCAAGTGCAGACGTGGCTAGGCTACGAAAAGTTACCGTCAGTTAGGGGCTGGACTTTAACGAAACGAGGGCTGATCCCCATAACAACGACCATGGATGCAGCTCCAGAAAAGTTGCTGCACATGATACAATGCAAGTGCACGACAGGGTGTAGCACCGGGGCTTGCAGCTGCAAAAAAGCAGGACTCCGGTGCTCAGCCATCTGCAAGAATTGTGCAGGAAATGCTTGCGAGAATTCGCCTGAGACCGACCTCAACGAGGAAGACACACACATTGAGTGCGACGAGGAGGAGGACGTCATCGATGAGATCATTGCTCAGGAGGAAGAGGAATTACTGAGAGATGATGCCGACTTGCCATCAGGACCAAAGAGGTCAAGGCTTCTATGAATTAATATTAATGGCTAATTTGTAATAATTTAAATATTTTCTACTTAGTTAATATACCCACATTTCATTACATGTAGTATAAATTGTTATAAAATACGTTTTTTATACATCGATAATTACTGTGTTCTTTATTCTGAAATGAACATCTCATTAAGGGTGGGGTTTCTATTGTTTAGGTTATTGAACGTTGTTCATATAGAAATGTCAAAAGATGAAAGTTACTAGGGAAAAACCTGCATTTTTCGCAGTTTTTCGATATTTTGAAAATTTTTTCGAAACTTTGAAGCGCTATATCTCGGTACGTATTTAGTTTAAAAAAACGTTTAACCAGTGCAAATTGTAGGAAATTTAATACTCTTTAACTTTTGTAATGGAGTGTTTTCGGCTAGAACGCGTCGTTTAGGAGTTATAAGAACAAAACTGAAAAAAGTCCGAAAATTTCGAGGTTTTTCGGCTGCCCTGAAGTTCGCACAGGGTTCTCGAATTGGAAAACTTGGATTCTACACCACAGAATACCCACATACAACATATTAAAAGATCATTAACTTCGGACCTTTTTCCAGGTAAAATGTACATGGTGACTGGACTATAAGCTCGACAAGTCTCGAACAGGCTCGGCACATTTCGTTGCAAGTTTCCTTAAAAAAAACTGCCCATCCATTTACAAGTGAACTTTGCAGTGAACCGGTCGCTGTTTTCAATATGCCTCCCGTTCAAAACCGTCAATTAGCCTGTTTTGCTGTGATTTTAGCAGTGTTTCAAAGCAAAAAGAAGCCATAGGTTTTGGTCGCGAAGTGTGTTTTTGCAAGGGAACTTAAACAGTCACGTAAATGTATTAGATGAACTCCGATTAAATGATGCAGACAGTTACCGAAATTACCTTCGTATGGATGAAGTCAGTTACATAATAAATAAATAATTCACAGTAAATAAATACACAATAGACAAAACAGTACCTACAAAACAAACTGTACGAGTTGTAAATAGCGCAAGCGGATGTGACCTTGACGGACTGTCTGTAGTGTACACCGCATGTGACGGAAAAAACTGACATGACTTGCAGTGAAAACTTCCAAACGGTTTGAATGCCGCAAGGATCCTTGTCGCAAGCATTTTCTTGGCCTTGCCATGTTGCGCCCATCCACTATAAAAACTGACAAGGAGCCTTGTCGAGGCTTGCGAAGAAATTGGTCGAGACTTGACAAGGAAATTGCTCGAGAAACTTGCAAAGAAAACTGTAAGTGGATGGGCCGCTTTAGATTAAGATTATCATCCACTCACTGGGTAGCGGGAACCGGGCTGCAGTAATGAAGTAGTTCGGTTCCAGGAGCAGAATGCACCTGATGGGCCAGAGAAGAAGAATAAACTAAATTACCTGTTACTTCTGAACGTGCCAAATAGAATAAGCAGGCTCATGAAATCGCAATATTAAAAAGGAATCGACCTTTATTTCTAACCGGAAGAATTCTAGTTGTTCCAATTTTATTATAGGCTTGAATCTAGGCCAACTAATTTTTTTCGTTTTTATCAATTTTAATTAGTTTCACATCTACCCACTGTAGTCTCTATTATATCAGGACTAATAAAAAGTAAGTTACTAGTCAAGACTACCACATTTAATAACACACGCTAGTTTATTTGTTTCTCCGACTGCACATTATAGAAAGTCAATAAGTAAACTGATCGAAACCGGTTCACCGGTTCTAATTAATATTTTGCTCCCGTGTTAGCGGGCGCACGCATGATTATTGATATAGCTAGTAAACGCAGTACGTTATTTAATCACGAAATTTGTGTAAATATACTGAAAAGATAATTGCCTCATACAAGTATCCGCATGAATACTGTATAATATTTAAAATAAGTTCTAAGCGTCCAGGGTTAAAAGTGATCAGAACTTGGTAGGTTACTTGAACAAGTTAAGCGAGTTCTGCTTTACCTCGTCCGTTTCTCTACCTGTCTCACGACAGATTGGGGTGTGTCTCACGATAACTTTTGAATGCATTAATCGACTTTTGTAAAACTTGGCATGAGTGTTCTTGCTTTTACTTAACAGAGCCCTATTGTTTTTGAGATTGAGCCCCCTGAGTCCCCCAAAAATAGGAGGGCAAAAAAATGTTAGATGGCCAAAATTGAGAAAAAATCGTAAAAATTCATGTGGAGGATTAAATTGAAGAGATGTTTAACCAAAATCTGAATATACTACTGAATATACTACTACTACTACTACTACTACTACTACTACTACTACTGCTACTACTACTTTTTATTATTATTACTTTTATTATTTTCCCTTCATTTTCGTTACAGCCATCTATGCGATTACACAACGTCCTTCAATTTGTGGAGTTCTTTTCTCCTTCGCCAGTATTCCTTCATTTTCTGGCTCGTTCTTGCTCGTTCTTCTTCCGGTAACACCCTTTTGGTTCTCCTTGGTCTTTCTTCGGAAAGATCTTACACCTCCATAAATCTCCTTTCGAATAACTTCCACGTTTAAAATTTTTTTTACATCCTAAACACTAGATCCTGAATCCCTAAATGTGCTGGACACATCCTTTTACCCATGGTACATACTTTCTTAGAAGGTGAGGATTTTGTTTCCTGTTCTTCTGGTTCCGTCCTTCTAAGATGTTCACAGAAAGGCGTTCTTATTTTCTTTATCGTGGTCGAGAGCTTCTCAAACATTTCAGACAGCTCTTGGTTTGGTATCAAATAAAACGTAAATACATTACTATTATTGTTGTTGTTGTCGTTGTTGATGACACTACCAATTTTTCTGCGTGTGTATGTATGTATTTTCTCCCCCAAAGCGTGCACGTGGTTATCTGTCAGTAAGTTTCTGCTTGCCCGTATGTCGAAAGCTACTCTCTTTCCACACAACGAGAAGTTCACGTTGCACGGTTAATTTCGAAACCATTTTCCGACAACTTTCGATGTCCGTGCAACTGGATTTCCATGTCATTGGGCACCTCGTTCAATGTCACTTTCAATTCGGCTTACTTACGGAGCTGCCTGGCAACTCCTTCATTAGTTCACGTATCATTTGCTGTTCTCCCCAAGGCGCTCATCCACCCTACTTTTCCATATGTAGTGTGTCTGTCTGTCTAAATGTCTCTCTCTCTTTCTCCCTTTCTCCCCCATCTCCTCTCTCTTGTTATACTATTTATTCGAGACGTTCTCCTTTCACATTCTTTAAGATTAAACACCTTCTGTCTGTCGTTCCTTTATTGTTTAGTCACTTTATTGTCTAATTTCCTTCTTTCCAGTTCGATTATTTTACATTAAGCGTGTCCCGCTGACGGCGTCTGTTCCAAAATTAACTTCTCTTTCCGTCTGTCAGCGGCGACAATTCGGTCTCGCTTCGAAGCAGAAACACGACGACGGCGAATACAGTATCTGTAGGTATTAATGACGTCGTTTGATTTACAACTGACGAGGTTTTGGGAAGGAAATATACAGTTGTGAGTTCTGCAGACGTGTACACTGTATGATGACACAGCACGATCCAGTGCATAGCCTATTGTTTCGACTTCATGATATTCTGTTACCACACTCAGAAGCGCGCGCGTGCACGCCACACATACAGCAAACGTACACTTCTCGTGGCCGTTTCTCCAAGTCTCACCATATTTCTCCACTCCCCAACAGCCTTATTAAATATAAACGGTAACTTGCTTTAACCAGTCCTCCTCTTCTTCTCCTTAAAGGCGGTAAACATACTGAACTTATATTTACGTATCGTGAAAGAAACCAAATTAGTGACGAGAGCAATAGTTCATTCCGATAAGCCGGCTCATCGGTGCCCGATCTTGGTAGTGATCTGGTTCTGGGAACCGAATCAAATGTCCTATTTTATCTCGAAATACGACTGGATCTTATTAGTTCGTTCGTTTGTTTCTATTACATATCTGGAATAGCAACCGGAGAATACCGACCAATTGGATCTTATTCGTTAGTTCAGTCATTCCCAACTAACTACAAGTCTGCACTGCGTAACAAAGGACAGGCAGACATTACACAGGATTACTGACCGTGTTGAACTAAGATATTCCGAAAAATAGGATTTATTATCCTAATTTCACATTTGTAGTGAAAGATAAATTATTTTTATGCTGTTGCTTACAAAACAGGAACGTCGTATTAAAATACAATTTTTATCAACGATTTCATTTACTTACGGCAATCTACATTTGTGTACATAAAATTCTATGTATAAGAGGCGACCCTACATGGGAACGGCCGCTGTGTATTCTCAGCTGCCGTCGTTTCTATAAAGACGGTCAAAAGATATTACTGTGGGAAATATCGTCGTATCTGTAACGCCTCGGATAGTATACTTTTTATTCAACTTTTATGTTACATAATTTTATTAACCTCTCTATTATTACTAAGTAAAGCGTATTGCTACGACAATTATTTAACGCTCTCGAAAAGTCGGCAAGTGCAGTTCACGTTTCTCGGCTGCAGAGCAGGTGCAGTGTCTCTGTCAATGCCGTGCACTCACTACGCTAATCAATATAGGTTATAATTTGTATTTGCTTTACACACGAAACAATTTGAATTATAGGTGATGTAGGGTATATGAGGTTTATATTGTACTTACCAATGTGTATAAGTTTCCGAAAAAGACGTTACAAACTTATATTCAGTTACCAGTTTATTTTCTAGTATAAGGTGATATCAGCGCTATTCTGCGCATATAAAAAGCTTTTGCCATGCCTACTGGGGTGGGTTAGATCACCAAAATTCTGGGAGCGCCGCGGGAGCACCGCGATGAATTCCATATCTGCGATAACGTATAGGAATACACGTATCAACAAGTGGACTGGAACTAATGGGACGGACAATTTACATTCACACGGGCAACAACAAGCAGGTATGGCACGCCATAAATTAGCAGCCGTGTGACCACACATTGATATTCTGACGCCAGTACACACACTTTTGGCACAACATTCAATCTCGTTTTTTTCCTCATCATCTGCTCCCCTGCGTACTGAGTACCTCATCAAACTCTCTCTCTCTCTCTCTCGCTTTATATATATATATATATACAACAACGGAAAATCCTGTTGACTATGTTCAGTAGGATGTATAGCTTCTCAAAAAAGCTATACAGGCCTAATGATAACAAGAGATTGCATGAAACATGTATAGTTGGATGTTGGACTCTCTACTTCAGTTTTATGGAACTTTGTAACTTAAACTTGAAAAAATTTATTGTAACTGCAAATATGTAATACAATAATATGTAATTTTCAAAATTTCACCCCCTCTCCCCACAACTACCCTCTCCATTTATAGATATCTCATTTACCATTTTATAGTGGATTAATATGACTTTATTTTCGGGGCACTTATTTATCAAAATTAAGTACCGTACTTTACTCTTGTTAAAACACAAAACATTGCCGGTAAACTACTCCTCCCCCTTACCCGAACAACCCCATTTTTGATACATACACTTTTATTGAGTAATAGTTTCGTTACATGTAATCACTAAGGTATCTTATCCTACAAAATGAAGTATTTTATTCGACATCAAGAAGGTACTTTTCGAAAAATTACCACCTCCCTTTCTACAGTGGATTATTATGACCTTCTTTTCAGGCTATTTTATTTATCAAAATTAAGTACTTTACTTTTGTTAAAACGTAAAACGTTGCAGGTAAACTACCCCTTCCCCTTAACCGATCATCACCAAAATCAATAGGTCTTGAGTCCTCTACAACTCGGGCACATGTACAAAAAGGTATTTGATTCTGTCTGAATTTGCGGCAGTTATCGTTCACAAAATAATTCTACACACACTTTTCGGAAAATGACTTTTTTCATGTTTTGAGAGTAGTACAATCAGAATCTGCCCTTATCTCGGCAAGTAGAAACGAATTTGTGTATGATACATCACTGGTAAATGATTTAGTAACGTGATTTGATAGTTATTTCTAAGTTTATAATATTGCTATAGGCCTACTTGACTAATTTCGTAAGTTAATATAAGATCGTGTTACTTTGACATTGTGATTTTTTTTGCACTGCCTGTTATTTTAAACACTAAATCGTCACAATAGCACAAGTAAAGCGCATACACTTTTTCACACCACTAATAAAATAATTTCTTTAACATTTATTAATACGGCAAGACATTTGACATGGCCACAGCCTAGTCAGAACAAAGACTGAAGCTAAACGTGTCGGAACCCGATAGTTTTCGTAGTCTACCAATCGCTGGTATATGAATCAGATAGACGCAATTTTACTAAAATATTCTGCTAATAATAGCCGGCTTAATTTCTATCCAGACGTTTATTTCAAATACTTTTAGAATTTTTAAATTACTTGAAAAACTACCTGTTTTAAATCACAGTGACTTTATTCCAATTATTTGGTAGATAAATGTATACTTAAGTTTGTTTGAAATTAAATTGTATGTTTTAAATTTAGTATTAGAAGTAATCTTAATTGCATTAATTAAATTGAAATTAATGTTTAGATTACCGTAATTTACATTAATTTAGATTAATGTCTACAGCAGTTTATTCTCAACCAAAATTTTAAACTTAACCACTACTTCATAAAACACATTGTACTGTACAAAACGCATTGCTTATCTTCTAAAATTTGCTCATCTTCTTTTCTTCTTTGCGATAACAAAATGTGCGAAAACATACTTTCTTCTTCTTCACAATCGAGAAATTTTGTCAGTTATAATCGATTAATATGAGCTACAATTATCAGGTTCTGAGATTCAATTCCTGACAAAACAACTAACATGTTAAACACTACGTTAATAGGAGACTTACTTTTATTGAAAAATTAATTGATTGACCCACGATTGGGCAATTACTGAGACACATTCACGGTATGTATTTTGGTGCGCATAATATGAAGAAATAGTTAAACTTAATAGCCGATTGAGTACGGAATGCAATACTTTCCGCAAACTCAAAAATGTGTGTTTATTTTATAAGTGTTGTTTTACACATAAGATCAATTGGTTTTACAAATTCCATAAGCTTAATATTTTATATCCCAACAAAAAACAACGTAACAAACCATAACTTCACCTACAACACCAGCTGGGCTGGGTAGTGTGGAAGCTCTCCAGACCACTTCACAAATCCGAATGCAGAGCCAAAACCCCAAATTTGAATCCGATATCGGGTATGTCAACCGGCCCAGGCCCAAATTGATTTAATTTCCTAGGACTCGGTTTCTTAGGATTTAGGTATCATAGGACTTGATTCAATTAAATTAGAATAAGCTACTGCTGTGTACTACACATTGCTGATCACTCAAACTACCAGTGTCTAGATGTTGACATAATAATGACTGTACTCAGTCGCCAAATACGATTTGTAAACAGGGTGAACCAAATCCGTTCTGTACACGGAATGATGGTGACATGTGAATAAGATAGGCTGTAACTTGCACGTCAGTCCTCCCATTAATATCAACCGAAATTACTGGCAATTATTTACTAAATGTATTACACTATCTACTTAGATGTGCCAAATTTTTTATTTTTACTGCGTCCAGACTTGTTCGAAATGAGACAATAAAATGATTTTGGAAATAATTTACAGAATTGTCTCCCTGAATGACAATTATTTTAGCTTTTTTTTGTACTTTAGAGAGAAATTTTACATTGGTCCATTCTTTCTGAAAAAGGTTTCATTAACACTGTTTATATTCATAAAGGGTAGGAATATTAAAGGAATCTTTCCCAAGTCAAAAGCGGTGATTCGTTGTAGACGTGACATGAGATAACATGTCAAACCGTTTATCCGGGATGTTTTAAACCAGTAAATAATATTAACTGTTCTTATTACAATAAACAATAAACGCAGATTTTCAGCTCTCAGCAAAAAAGGAAAAACCGAGAAATCAGAAAAAAGATAGGGGAAAGTACTAAGAAAAATTCTTGGTCCAAAGAAAAATAAACATGAATGGATAAAAGAAACAATAAAGAACTGTATTTGGAAATAAAAAACCTGATGCAATTAGGAAAAGAAGGATCGCATTCTACTGACACTTGGTCCCGATGAAACCAGAAATAGACCTACTAACAAAAAGAATATGGAATTATTTCGAATAAAAAATTACAAAATACAAATCCGTTTCTTCAAAAAAGTAAAAAAATTATCTCACAGAAATTAAGCTTCCTAAAGTTGTATTTTGAGCACGGGCATATTGTAGGGAAAGGTTAAAGAATTTGGAAATTGTCATAAAAAAGAAGCGACTTAAAAAGCTATCTGGACATAAATATGATAGAAAAATGGAACATAGTAAAAGGATGAAAGAATACTGGAAGGAAAGAAAAGCAAGAAAAGAAGAAAAATCATCAAGTCATTTCACGTGGCCCATAGTCGGCGAAAATCGAAGAATGAAGAATAAAATGCAGGAAACATGGTTTCGTTTAGTAAATATGATAACCTTGTATTAAAAAATAAAATTTTACTTACTTAAAAATTAAAATTATTTTTTACCGTTAAATAAACATATTTTAAGTGTACAGCCAAATGAGTATTCAAATGAATCAACGTGTTGATGATTCAGAGATCAATTTTATGTTTGATGGTGACAACAATTTTGAGACCAAGTTAATAACGTGGAAACAAGTAACCAAGCTTCCTCAGGTATTTATGTGAAATAAGTATATTCACCGACAGTCGGAGGAAAACATGGTCCGCAGCATAATTGAAATATAGTGACGTATTCACATGTCACGTGTCACGAATAAAATATGGAATGTGGAATTAAACTATACGAGAAGATATAAAATATCATGTAAAACCTACAGCGAGTATGAGATAATATTGGCCTATAGCTTATTACGTAGTTGCTCGTGTAAATAATATTAGAACAGGGGAATACGCAAGTGACCTAGTGAATACAAAACAGACTGGTATCGCCATTTTAAATTATCTGCACAATGAAGACGATCAAGAAGAATGTTAAAGACGGCCACAAGGGAAACTGAAAGAGGAATGGTCCTTCTATCATACATTCCTCGAATAGTGGGCGAGAAGAGTTTAAGAGAAGACACAATTTTACACAGGATAAACGACTAACATCTAACGGGAATCGTAATAACGTTTTCATTGTCTACAAGCTACTGCTGTACCAACAAAGTAAGTCGTTTTAAAAACTAGGCTAAAGCAGACAAAGTCTTACTTACTTACTTACTTACTTAATCCTTAGCTTTTCTACCTTTCGGTGTAAAGCTATGTTGGCGTTGAGTCCTCTGAGGTCGTCTTTTTCCACATATCCATCCATTTCTTTCTATCTCCTGCGAGCTCTTTTATTTTCTCCCATTTTACTCCTCTTCTTTTTGCAGCTGTGCGGGCTTCTTCCTTCCAGAGCTTTCTCGGTCGTCCTCTCTTTCTTTTACCTGTTTCTCTGGATTCAAACACTTGCTTTACCAGTCTTTCCTCCCCCATCCTCATTGCATGTCCCAGCCATCTAAGTTGTGCTTGTTCTACTGTTATTGCTACAGGAACAATATCTAACTTTTCCTAAATATTTCATTTCGAATTCTATCTTGTTTTGTCTTCCCTTCTATTTTTCGAAGAAACCTCATTTCAATACTAGTTAGCTTGCTTTTTATTCTCTCATTTGTTGTCCATGTTTCGCTTCCGTAAGTTAATACTGGCTTCATGATTTTTCTGACTATGTCTGTTTTTATCCTAGTGGGGTATTTCTTTTTTACCCAGGAAACTTGATTTAATACTACTGAATAATCTTCCTGTTTTCGCTACTCTTTCATTTATTTCTTCCTCTAAATTGCCTTTGCTGTTAATCACTACTCCCAGATATTTATAACTTGTTACTTGTTCTAAATATTTTCCATCAAGTTCTATACTGTGATACTCTTCTGAATTTCCTATTACCATAGTCTTAGTCTTCTGTATAGTAATCTTCATGTTTTTATTTCTAAGTTCTTCACTAAATAACTTTATGTTATTAAGTAACTGTTTTTCTGTTTCTCCTACAATTATTAAGTCGTCTGCGTAGCATAGTTCTGTTATTGTTATTATCTTCATATTCCGGTATCCTATTCTATATTTACTCATACTTTCTTTACATTTTTTGACATCATTCAACACCAAGTTGAATTAGCAGAAAAAGTCAAAAAAGACAAAAGTCTTGTGGTTTCAGTTTAACTGTCTGACTACAAGGAGTACGGTCGTTCCTTAAAATGTTCTGCCTTTTATTGGAAGCCATTACGTCACTGTAAAACGTTACGTCATTTCTTTCACAGCCATTATTTTCACTCATCAGCTAAGCCAAACTTAACCCCACTTAGTTTGACTGTAGTTTTCGTGTTTACTCTCGCTTACATTCGATCGCTTCTCTTGTGTACTTTACTCTAAACTTTCAAGTTTACTCTATACATTGTTAACTTTAAAATAAATGTTTCACGAGATGTTCAGTGTAACTGCGATTTTGTATGGTCACTTCATACACTACTCAGCAGGTTGCTTAACGTATGAATTCATTCATATACGAGGTATATTCTTATACATTCATTCGTATACAGGTATAAGCCGTAACCCTTTCTTCCCTTCAGTTCACGTTTTAGACAATCTTGCCTGCGTGGTCTACACACGATCATTTCGATGTGTCACTTCAGTGTGTTAATTTCTTTATGTCACATCGGACTGAAGTGATGCGTTGCCTACACACGGTCACATCAATACGCCATCAGTCTACCGACGTCTTCTGTTGGAACGCACTCGCCGTGCCGTCGCAACTGTGTGTTGTGCCGAAAATTGTTTTTTATAGTTCATCATGTCAGCGGAAGAGGCATTGCTATTGTGTGGTGATGTAGCTTGTTCGCTTGTACAAAGAAAGAAGAACAAACTAAAACTGTTGGTTAAAGGTTGGCATTCAAAACGAGCAAAATATTCACACGTAAATGTTTTGACGAAGCTAAAGCTACGTCCTAAAAGACTAGCACACTTATTTAAGGATTGGTTAAGAAAACTGCTCTTACTAGTTTCTAAGCACAGTATAAAGGACTGAACTGAGCTGACTCTTACACGCTCTTACTTCTGTCTGATGTCATGCCGATGTGACACACCGCTTGATACGATTTCATCATTCCGTCAGTTCACACTTTTGGTGTAAGCTCACATCATTTTGTCCCTACACACGATCATTTCGGATGTAGGCCGTTTAAGGCTTCAGCTTGATATTTAATGATTGTCTATTTTCTCGTGCACTCTTGCGACATGTTCATTCTATTTTTCGCCGATTGATTGTATTTTCTCTTTGGAATTAAATCTTCAAGAAATTCTTCCTTCCTTGAATCATTTCTTGTCATGCCTCTTCGAATTTATACTTCAACACACCTAGAAACATAAGGAAATTGAAGTATGGTGATGGCGAAAAAATCTTGTTCGCGATGACGACTGATTATGATTGTACTACCCTCAAAACATGAAGAAAAGCCATTTTCCGAAATGTGTCTCTATGTGTGTCTATGTGTCTATCCGTCTGTGTGTCTATCTGTAGAATTTTTTCTATTGCGAACGATAACTTCCGCAAATTCAAACAGAATCAGATAATGTTTTGCATGTGTGCCCGAGTTGTAGAGGACTCAAGGCCTATTGATTTTGGTGGTGATCGGTTAAGGGGAAGGGGTAGTTTACCTGCAACGTTTTATTTTTTAACAAAAGTAATTTTTTTCTATGGCGAACGATAATTGCCCCAAATTCAAACATAATCAAAAATTTTTTGCATATGTACCTGAGTTGTAAAGTACTTCAAGGCCTATTGATTTTTGTAAGGATCGGTTAAGAGGGAGGGGTAGTTTACCTGCAACGTTTTATGTTTTAACAAGAGTAATGTACTTAATTTTGTAAAATAAAGTATCCTGAAAAGAAGGTCATAATAATCCACTGTAGAAAGGTAGATGAAATAGCTATAAATGAAAAGGCTAGTTGAAGGGGGAGGGAGTAATTTTCTATAAATGAAAATGACCGTTGAATAGTCAGGGAATAATTTGTTATATGTGTGTACTACGTTATCGGCAACAAAGAAGTAGATTGTTGTTAAAAATCCTTCCCGGCGTGTTTGGCCGTGGTTCAATGTTTTCTGCAAAACTAGACGTTTCGGTAGTGCCATCGACTGCCATTATCAGTGAAAATCGAGTGCACTAACGTGAGGTGGTATAAGTTATTGACCACAGTACTGTGGTTAAGGCTGAAAAAGAAGTAGTTTCTATGGAAATATTTCATTTCGAAAATGATTTTAAATATAAATCTTAGAACATGGAAGAAACCTCATTCTTGTTCGTGTACTGTAACCAGTGGCGTAAATAGGAGCTGTTTCTGGGGGGGGGGGGGAAGAGACTGGTTTGAAGGTCGGACTCCCCATTTTTCTCGGGACAAGTGAGAAATTCAGGACTCTACGCACGTAGTTTTATAAATTCTTTGCGTATCTAAGGTTTTGAGTAAACAATCTGAATAAGGGCTAAAAGTATACGTAAAAGCTCCGATTTTAAAATCTTCTTTCTTGATTAACTGTTATTCAAATTGAAGGTAATAAATCTCATGTCTTTAGGAATTCTAAATGTGTGTTAGATATCTTGTGAATATAATAGTAAATAATTACCTTCATCAATCGTGTTGAATACAACTGCTTCCAACTTGTATTACGTGTTTCGGAACAAAGTCCCATCAACAGATTATCGCTCCTTTGAGGTCGTCAACATTAAAATAAAATTATTTTAAAACAGCTACTTATAATATCGGAGCACTCGTGGCGTAGTGGCTAGGGAATGGCGCTGATGTCAGCGAGGGTTCGATTCCCGCCGGAGCCATTTGACTTAAATACGACCGTCCCTTCTCGCAAGACAATAGCAAACCAGCGAGTGGTATCCTGCCTAGTATAAACCTTCCCCAGCTTTTCCGTTCGGATCCGGCATTAAACTATATGTCTTATATGCCTGTGAGAGAATCTGTAACACACGCACCACGGGTATCTGCGGGAAGAGTATAGACCAGTTGAAAGATGACTCAAGAAGAGAGAGGGGAAATATAATTATTATAGGCCTATTGATAATATTATTATATTACTATTCTACTGATCGTCGTAGGTACAGTGGAAAACAAAATACAAGATACCAATTAAGTCACTAATTACCAGCTGTAATTTTCACAGTTAAACAGTTCACTTCTTTTGTCGTTACACTTATTCGTTTTTCTTCTGTTTCTAGCATTAGTGCTTTCTGACATTCCTCGGCCTCTTCTCTTTCTTGTCTTCGTTCTTCTTTTTGTCTCTTCCCGTGTCTGCCGCAGCAGCGGTTGAAAAGCTTCCATCATCTGACTGGCATCCATTGTTTACCGATTAATTACGAATTACCTCGTTTTGTACACACTGTCCACTGTTTCCACTGTTAACCGTCTATCCCACTTCTGACACCATTGTTACGACGGTCTACTGATCGTCGCAGGTACAATGGAAAACAAAATACAAGACACCAATTAAGTCACTAATTACCAGCTTTAATTTTCACAGTTAAACAGTTCGTAATTAACAACACAGTCTCCTAAAACAAATCAAATAAAAATTGTTCACACGCATTACATTACGGATCCCTCTGGATCATTCGATAAACACGTAGATTGTTCTGTGATGTCGTAACACTATCTTACGGGACAGGCTATGTCTGGTGGGAACCTTGATAACTTGATAACTTTATTCGATCACTGCTGGTTTTACGTTGGGCTCACTTAGAACCGTTACTTTGGATTGCTAGAATTGATGTACAGTGGCTTTTCCAAAATTTATCTACAAGATTTTATAAGTTTGGACTCAAATTTCTTTAACGTGATTTAAAGAATAGGAAGTTTTATCCGTTGTTATTTCATTGCAGATTGTATAACAAGGGTTTAGACTAAGACATGTTAGTCAGCCATTTTTATATAAGTACTCATATGCTAGTTGCAAAGTTTCTTACGGTTTTTTAAAGAAGCATAAGTCTATGAAAACGATTTAAGCAAAAACGAAATCATCCTGCCTGCGGTATGGACGAAAATCGATGTAGTACGCACTCAAGTTTGTATCAGACATGGTTCCGCGACCGTTGTTCCTAAAACAACAATCAGCTTTCAAAATAGTTGCAAGCCTCTCTGGAAAGTAGTTTGGAATAGTTCAGAATGGCACAAAGACGCGTTCTCACACTGTCCACCCCCAGAAAGCCGAACCACAATGACAGCCGGCGTTCCATCGGCAAGTATTTCTTCACCGTAGGCCTACATCGTGAATACAAAGCGTTAAATCTTCTCGTGTAATAAGACAATATGTTTATAAATTACATAATATTTAATCTTTATTTGTTACGTTTGGTGAAACCTTGAACAAAAATGAAAAAAGTAGCAAAAATTATAAAAAAGGAAACAGACAAAAATTAGCAAAACAGTTCAGTAAAATCTTAAAAGCTAACATAAGATAAAGCATATTTCTCATAGGACAAGAATATTCTAAGCAAAAAACTAAAAACATAAATCCTGACTGGCCACGAAGAAGTGGATTGAAATTTATTCTGTACATTCTACCTATTATAGGCTTATTGGGTAATTATTTATATTCTGTATTCTGCGCGCGCGCGCGCGTGTGTGTCAACACATTTACATGTGGGATGTCACAATCCGAAAGTACGAACTTTGCAACTTTTGCTGACGTCACTGACCACAGTGGGAAGCTGTTTCGAGGGAGCAGCAGACATAGTGCACACGGTCATAAAAACGTTAGTGGCTGGAAAACGGTAAAAGTTATGGTTCAATAAACAAAATAACCATACTATAAGAAGGTTTACGTTGCACGTTTTGCGAGGTTAATTTTGAAAGTATTTTACTACAACTTTCGATGATCGCGCAATTTGACTTCCAAGACATTGGACAGCTCGCTCGATGTCATTTTCAATTCATCTCTACGTATTCCTGCTGTTCCCCAAGACACTCTGCCACCCTACTGTTTGTCTATACCTCACGCTCTTTCTCCTTTCTCTTTCTCGCTCTCTCTCTCTCTCTCTCTCTAATTTTGTCCGAATTATTGAATTCGTATCATATGAATGAGTTAATTATTATATTTATTAAATACTATATCAGTATTTTACATAATAAACTTTTAATTTAAAAAAAGTAAACAATTATAAAACTCCTGTTAACCGACAATTAAAAATGACAGGATTTGATTATTAAAATACATAAATTAAGAGATCGTCTAGTCGGCCTCAAAATATCAGCTGGTTCCAGTGTTGCCACGTTTAATATTCCGGCCTTCTACTAGAGCCGGCCATGGTAAAACCAAACCAGGGAGAAGAAGAAAACTTTTAGCTTCCAACAATACAATTACATTTGTTATTGCTTCCTATAGTCTACCACAAAACAGAAAGCGTTTCCTAGAGGAAAATTATAATTTTAAAACTTATAATTTATCAGTATAACAATAGAAAGACTGAGAAACATTGGTGAATGAAGGAGTTTATAGCAAGAATAACTCAGTTTACCAAGGAAAGTATAAAATAAAAGGAATTATTAGTAAAAAAAAAGTAACAAGCAGTTTAAGAAGAAAGTAGTAGGCCAGAATAATCCACTGATGATAAACCTCAGGTAACGAAAACTTATTACAACACAAAACACACACTGAACTATTTTTCATATACCAAATTCATAACCTCAAAACTGCGTTTTACACATTTTGGACAAGAACTTAAGTGAAACAATAAACTATTCATATATAATATACTGTTGTGCTATATAAAAGTGTTGTATTAAAATAGTAGGTCAACACTATTAAATTGTTTAGGGTTGAGAAATTGTTTAATGTTAAGAAATATTTAGAACGTTTTAGTCGGACATCTTGGTAAGCAGCGCTCTCAATGTAGCGGCGGGAGTTTGAACTATCGATAATTTAAAAAACAAATACAATTTCAAAAGAGAATATCTTAAGTTAAACAATGAAATTTTCTATTAATCCAAATAAGTCGAAAATAGCTAATGTGTTTGTAAATATAATTTATATGTGTTAGCCCTGAGATTAAGAGTATGTTATCTCCATGCTATAAAAAATAAAACCTATTTTTTATTAAGCATATTTTGTTGTTGTTTATTTCTGAAAGAAAATAATAACTTACGTTCTCCTTTCACATTTCTTACGTTGAACTTTTTTATCCGCTGTTATTTTACTGATTCCTTACTTTTTGTCCTCATTTCCAGTTCGATTATTATACAATAAGCGTCTTTCTGACCGTATACGTTTCAAGATAATTATGTCGTTTTGTTTGTTAGCGGTAATATTCCGCGAATGATTTCGGACCAGAAACACGACGTGCAAGCCATACGCAGCCGATGCTGTAACTGAATTAATGACAGCATACGATTTAGAGCAGAGGAGGTTTTTGTGTTGTGACTGAGAAGGAAAATGTACAGTCGGGCATTTGCAGTCAAATTACACGTGTATCGAGGACACACAGTACTGTATACGAAAAGACAACATTTCTTAGTGCACTTTTTTTTTCAAAAATACTGACATTCTATCACACACACACACACACACACACACACACACACACACACACACACACACACACACACACACACACAGAGGCGTAACTTCGGTGGGACAAGGGGGAAAAGGGGGCACCCCCCAATGTCCGAGCATTGTAAAATTTTGTTTCCAGTTGTTATAGATAAAAACTAACAAATAGTCAAACAGGAGACAGTTTCTATCCTTGCGAGCACAGTACGCGCTATTTATCAACGTCTGTACTGTTATCAGCGACTAGTTGCCATAAATGTATTATTCTTATTTCTTTCGAAGAAACTTGTAAGGGGAAAGTTTGACAGATTTGAATGATATACGTCAAAATGGAAAGAAACAGAAAAAATGGCTGAAAAAGAAGAATGTGATATGTCAGTGGTTCCAAGAAAAAAGAAAATGCCTGGAAAGCTTAGTGGTGACAGAACTGGAAATTATCAAACAGCCTCTGACTTCTATAGGTAGAATGTATATTTTCCCGTTTTAGATACACTTTTAAATGAAATTACATACAGATTTCAAGAAAATTACTTAACAGTACTTCATGCACTTTGCTCAGTTCTGAGTAGAAATGAGGTTGAGGAAGAGGATGTGAAATTAGTGTGAGAAACTTTTAAAGTGTAAGAGAAGGAACTGTATTCAGAATTGAATGTATTTTCACGTATGTGTGCAAATAAAAACATTGGTGATGAATTTGATCACACACTAAAGAGTTTTGTTGAACAAAATTTGAGTGATTGTTTTCCCAACTTGAACAACATGTTCAAAACATTTTTGACAGTGCCTGTAAGTTTAGAAAGCAGTGAGCACTCTTTTTCTTGTCTCTAGAGGCTGAAGACTTGCATACGTAACACTGCTGGACAAGGAAGACTTCGTCACCTTTCTGTTCTGTGCATTGAAAGAACACATAAAATTGACATTTCAAAAATAATAGATGAATTTGACTCCGAAGAAACTCTTAGAGTAAGATGACTCCTACTTCATTAGTAACAAAACCAGCCACTCAACCATCATACTACATAATGTGGTAAGTAACTTACCTCAGTTGAAAAAAAACTGAAATTGTTTATACTGTATTTATAGCCCTACAGTATATTTATTCTAGGTAAACATAAGTGGAACTACAACTTATGAAGAAAGGTTTGATGATCATTATCAAATGAAATTGTCCCTCGTTTACTAACTAAAAAATATTACAAAACTTTCTAATTTTGTATACAATACATTTTATTAATTTTATTATATAGATGGTCTCACTACACACTTGAATTTATGAAGCTTTACCCCCCCTCCCAAAGTTCGGCCCCAAGTTACGCCCATGCACACACACATACACAATAATATTGTACTGATGGTGGTTCTGTTTGCAATCAAACAAATTGTTCAATTTGAATTTTTTTAAAGCACGCACATATAGATTCTCAGCCTCAGGAAATGTAGCACATAAAATACAACAGAAATTTTCTCATGTGATGGCCGCCACCCAATACTAACGCTAACTTACTGTAACGTTCCAGCTACGGTTTAATCGTGAATGTTTGTTTTATACTGTTTAGTTGACGGTGTACTATTTGGAAGTCAACAGTAATAATGTTACACAATAACGTACAATACTGCTTGAAGGTTTGGTTTTGTCAGCGAGTTACACAGACGTAATAAAATTTCCAGTACGCTCAAAGATTATTATCGAGGATAAAGTATTGGAATATACCTCAAATTTTAACTATTTAGGCAGTGATATAAGGTTTGACGTTGACAAAGATATACAAAATAAAGTCAATAGATTTCTACACAAAACTTAAAATTAAAACACGAGACAAAATTAAAATTCTACAAAACAATGGCTGTTCCAGTGCTATTATATGGCAGTAAATCCTGGATTACAAAACAAAGAGTTAAAATCAACATACAATCAGCAGAGTTGACATTTTTAAGAAGGGTTAAAGGATGCACAAGAAGGGATTCTATAAGAAATGAAGATATACGGGAAGAGTTAAATATATATAATCTAAATGAAAAAATTTAAGAATACAGGGGAAAATGGAGACAGCATTTAAGTGGCATGGATGAAGGTATAATACCAGTAATTATAAACAAGTACAAGCCTTCTGGAAGAAGGGATGTAGGCAGACCAAGAAAGAAATGGAATTGACAATGTGAAGTCGGAACAGGCACATTGTCAAATCCCTGAAGTGTAGAAGAAAAAGAATCTAAAAAACAATGGACCATCTGAAATAAAAGTATGGACATGGATATCTTTCCTCCTTCTCCAGTATTCTTTTATTCTCTGGCCCCATGTTGTCCGTTTTTCTCTGAAACAAGGTCATGGTTCTCTTTGGTTTCTCCTCGGACAGATACCTGACTTCAGCTTATATTACTCAACATTTGTCTGTTTCCTATTACTTTTACCCCTACTTCACATTTTCTAGATATTGGTGGATTTCTTTCACCCACAGTACTTCACGACTTCTTTCTGTTCTCCTGGAAGATCTTATCTTGTTTGCTGTCCTTCCTGGTTCCATTCTTCTAAAACTCAAATTGTTCATAACAACTCTTGGTTTGTCTCAAGTAAAATGTAAACGCACTTGCGATACTTTGCTGGGTCCCAGGACTTTTCTTAGAAATTTCCTTTTTTATTTCTAAGAGACTGTGTCGTGTATTTACTAGCTATTGTCTGTGTTCCCATATAACCATTCCGATTCGATGACCCGTACTGCACTGTCTGAATCTGGTAATTATTATTATTATTATTAAATTACAAACATAAAACTTACAATTTATGTAATCATCCTGTTCCCGTCCACACATCTCATAGGTTCACCACGTCCAGACTCTTTCTACTGACATCTTGCCAAGTGTGTTTACATCAACGGCCAAGGCAGGTAAGCTTTCGAGAAGCATTTGTTCTCCACGTGTTTCCCAGTAACGACAGACAACCAACCCTTTCAGTTCCATTATCAGTTGCCAAGCTCTTCACACTCACGTTCCTCTCCGGCTCTCAACAATCTGCGTGTAAGAATTTCACTTGAGACGTTTCTCACCTGTAATCAAGATCCAGTTGCATGTTCCATTCAGCAAGGCTGTCTTATACAACTCGTAATTGAAAATACGATAAATATCAGATTGTGTTCAATATTGTGTGTAAATTAAAAACGTGTGTTTTATAATGCATGCAACGACGTTGTGAATAAGTTGCATAAGTTTAACCTTATGTGCGGGACCATTAGGTGAACCCTTAAGTCAGCAAGTAAAGGAACACGCCTAAAATTCTACAAGGTGATGGCTCTTCCCACGTTCTTTATGGGTCTGAGAATTGGACTTTAACGAAAGTCCAGGCCAGTCGCATCCAACCTGCTGAAATGAGATTTCTCAGGCACGTGGCAGTGTTTACTCTCCATGATCATAGAAGAAACACAGAAGAATACGGCAGGAATTGAATATTATGAGTATACTCGACAGGATTGCCCAGTATCGGCTGAATTGGTGGGAACATCTTTGTCGAATGGATGACTGCCGCATCCCCAAATAACTCTGGAACTATAAGCCGAGAGGACGGAGAGGTGTTGGACGTCCGAGGAAGCGCTGGAGTGACCAGCTCTAAACTTTTCTATTTGAAACGGGAACAACCATTTTTGGTTTAATCCGTTTAAGATGATGATGATGGTGATGGTGGTGGTGAATTAAAAGCGTCTAATTCGTCTTGGTAAGTTGGCAAACGAAGAACAGACAAACAGCAATAACAATTTCATTTGATAATAACTCTCTCCTTAACCTCA
The DNA here is from genome assembly GCA_034769895.1 of Magicicada septendecula. Taxonomy (NCBI): domain Eukaryota; kingdom Metazoa; phylum Arthropoda; class Insecta; order Hemiptera; family Cicadidae; genus Magicicada; species Magicicada septendecula. The sequence continues at coordinate 148,702,199 of CM068372.1, forward strand.
TCCACTGTCATGTTTCTATACTAACTACCTAAATTTGCTGATACATAAATAAACCTTTCGAAAACCAGCGGACCTCAGTGTCGTCCAGCCCGAAACATCAGGGAATTTTTTCAAGACAGCGTAGGATTACAGGGGTCGAAACGTCATGTTAAAAATTGACTAACAATTGTAGATGTTCAGGAGAGAGACATTACTAAAATGCTGAAGCTGGTAAGGAGTTGTAGAGAAATTTTTTTTAAATATCCGTTATATTTTTATATAAATTTGTTGACAGAATTCCCACATACAGCTGAAGTGTTGTGTGTGTGTGTGTGTGTGTGTGTGTGTGTGTGTGTGTGTGTGTGTGTGTGTGTGTGTGTGTGTGTGTGTGTGTGTGTGTGTGTGTGTGTGTGTGTGTGTGTTATTCCACACGGTTATTTTTTTAACTGTCCTTGATATAAATTATTACATTAAAGTAATAAACTACTTATCAAGGAATTACTTTTTTTTCGTACTTTATTTCGTTTCTTTTGTTCGCTTTCAAGGACCGAGAAAAGCCACAACCGCCCCACGAAATTAAAATAAGTGGTTTATAAGTTGATGTAATTTCGATGAAATGGTTTCATTTAGCTTCCCATGCAACTTTGATTCACCCCAAGGGATCAGATGTCTACAGATGTCTACAAACGTGTTGTCCATTAAAAGCACTGATAGGCTCTGCTTCTGTAGCTGAAAACGATTAGGTGACGAGGCTTAAGGCTCTACGTGGTAATAACCCTTCCGATTACTGTTTGACTAGTATCTCTCTCAACAGGGTTAGGGTATGCAATGGAGCTTGAAGACAGGAAAGGAATGCTACTTTCGATCTGTGATATTTTCGGACTCGCCGTTGTCACCAGTTGTAGTCAATATGTACTTGGAGGAGTTTGTAAGACGTGCGTTGGATTCAGCATGACTAAAACCCACACACTTTTACCGATATCTGGACGATACCTTTGTTATCTGCCCTCACGGTCACGAAGAACTACAGGCTTTTTTACACCATCTAAACTCAATACATAGTTCAATTCAGTTTAACATGGAAGTCGAAGCGAATGCTGAAATTTCTTTCTTGGATGTACTAATATCACGAAAACCGGACGGATCTCTAGGTCATCGAGTGTACAGGAAACCTACCCACACTGATAGATATCTTCATGCTACTTCACATCATCACCGTGCACAAAAGCAAGCCATTCTCAACACACTTTTTCATAGAACGAAGAGAGTATCTGATGACTATCATTTCCTCGAGGAGGAAAAGCACCTAACGGACGCTCTTGAAAGAAACAGATATAATAGGGATCCCATACGTGAAGCATTTAAGAAAACCGGAAAACCTTCAGAAACACCTACAGTAGACTATAGTAACCACAAAGCAATCATACCGTACGTAAAAGCCACAACAGACAAAATCAGCAGTATGTTGAGGAAATACGGCATTAAAACAGTGTTTCGACCACACAAGAAGCTGGCACTATTTTTAAAACCAATCAAAGACAGAATCCCGTTCAACACTGAAAGTATCTACAAAATTCCATGCAGTTGCGGAAAAGTTTACATTGGCCAGACGGGCCGCCTGATTTCCACAAGAGTCCAAGAACATGTCAGACGTACGAAACTCGGCAGTTGAAAAGTCTGCAGTTGCTGAGCATTCAGCCTTAACTAACCACGTGGTATACTACGAAGACGCATCTGTAATAATATCGTGTAATAGGTATTATGACCGATTGATCCTAGAAGCAATAGAAATTAATAAACACAAGGACAACTTCAACAGAGAAACCGCCACGCTTAGTACGACTTAGTACACTTTACTTTCTGGTTTGACTGCACGCGGGTTGACTGACCGCATAAACAATCCACACATTGTAACGCCCACAGGGCAGGGTCCACTTACCGGACCACCCACCCCCACTTCTACACACTCGTATATAACTGAGTTCGCTTGCCGACGTTATTGTCACTTAGGCCTAAGGATACTCATTGTAATATGAGTGAAAGTGACATACAAGTCATTTTTGACGCGGTCCATACCAGAAAAAGACTTCAAAAACATAATGTGATATTTTAAGATTGAAGATCTCAGCATGTGGAGGTGCTCAACAGTTGAATGGCTGGTCGACTGCACTCCTTGAACCAGTGGCTACGCGACGGGAGTAACAGTAAGGATACCTCCGTTTTAGGGTCAGGACGTACATCGGTTACCTCCAACGCGATTCAACTGACAGCCTGACTCCAACCATCGATGCGGCCGCCTGGCTACACTGACATCCCCCGCTCACTGGTCACGAACGACTAAACTGCGTGTTTTCGGCTGATACGTATATGCTTCTGTTGAATTTGTTCCTCCTGGAGAAGACTGTGGCAGATGGCGAGATCCCGATGCGCTTGGTCGTGGTAGTATATATGTATAAACAATGCTACAACGTATAATGTCATTGGCCCACCGCCATCAGCTGCTCTGATTGCTGCCACGTAAGTGGTTTTGTACAGTTTGTTGCCGGCTCAGGGTTTAGCACAGGGGTCTCCAAACTACGACCCGCGGGCCGGATCCCCGAAGGGTCATTGTCCGGCCCGCGGCAAACCGTCCGATGCTGCGTGCAGTTTTTAAATAGACCGTCAAAATACTTCAAATTTTTAAATAGTAAACTTCTTTTAGTTTTCTTTCATTGCAGGTCATTGAGTGATGATTTCAAGGAAATAAAAAACTTTGTAAGAGCAATGCTTTCAATTTTTGGATCGCCTATATCTGCGAACAAACGTTTCAAAAATGAACTTTGTAAAATCAAAGTACAGGGCTAACTTGTCAGACGAACACTTGAAATCGATTCTAGTAATAGGAGCATCAAAACTTGACCCAAAATGGACAGGCATTATATGTCAGAAGCAACTCCACACATCTGATAAATACATAAGAAAGCCAAAAATAACACATAAGAAATATCTTTGAATGTTATTTTTTCCTGACTTTTATTTACATTATTTTGAATAAATGAATTTGTTTTCTTCGGATAAGTCCGCTTAATTTTTATTTAAATAATTATTTTATTGACTTGATTATTTCGTAAACTTAAAAATATGTGTGTGTGTGTGTGTGTGTGTGTGTGTGTGTGTGTGTGTGTGTGTGTGTGTGTGATGTTGGCCCGCCTGACTCCCAAGAATTTTCAAATCGGCCCTCAAGTGGAAAAGTTTGGAGACCCCTGGTTTAGGAAAACAGCCGAGCTCGGGCTATCGTGCGACTAACCTACCGTCCCGCCGTTGAATCGGCTCTCGTTTTCCAACTGTCTTCTCGTATTTCTTACATGTTGTAGTTCAGGTTATCATCGTCCATCGGCTGAGACGGCTACAGTGTTGAGTTTGACAAGACACAGATATATTTAACGTGGAAAGCGTTTAAGAGGACAGCCTGACGACTTAAATACGACGTCTGAACAGTGTCGGATTTAGGCTCCGTGGAGAAGATAGTTTGGCATCGCAGACTGATAGTCTCCCACAATCAGTGTTTAAGTTGCCGATTTTTCAGAAGATCTTAGACCAGGCAGATATCCACACGTAAGACCAAGGTGATGGCTTTTCGTGGAACTGATCCTGTACGGGCAAAAATTGTTATAGATGGTACTGTCCTGAAACAAGTTAGTAATTTTGAATTCCTGGGCTACAATGTGTTTATAATGCATGCAACGACGTTGTGAATAAGTTGCATAAGTTCAACCTTATGTGCAGGACCATTAGGCGAACGCTTAAGTCAGCAAGTAAAGGAACACGCCTAAAATTCAACAAGGTGAAGGCTCTTCCCAGACATCTTTATGGGTCTGAGAATTGGACTTTAATGAAAGGTCAGGCCAGTCGTATTCATGCAGCTGAAATGAGATTTCTCAGGCATGTGGCAGGGTATACTCTCCATGGTCATAGAAGAAAGACAGATATACGGCAGGAGATGAATATTATGAGTATACTCGACAGTATCGGCTGAATTGGTGGGAACATCCTTGCCGAATGGATGACTGCCGCATCCCCAAACAACTATGGAACTATAAGGCGAGGGGACGGAGAGGTGTGGGACGTCCGAGGAAGCGCTGGCGTGACCAGCTCTAAACTTTGCCTATTTGAAACCGGAACAAACCATCCTTGGTTTAATCCGTGAAGATGATGATGATGAAGATGATTATTATTAAAATTTTATTTTAATTTCTGTTTTCTGGAAGTGTTTTCGTTTTCGCTAAATACTATTTTCCATTGTTACCTGCAGAAAACTGTTATAAAAACGTTAAGTCGTTTAAAAATCTCTCTTGAGTTTAGTGCTCGGTGTATAAACTCATAAACCGAGCAGGCTTGTATACTCGATACTGTTAACACATGAGATAGTTCCACATTAAAACACAGTCATAATAGAATAGCATAAACCTTATAATCTTTAGTTTTACCTCCAAAGAGTCAAGATTATTTGTTCCAGCGTCAATACATACATTTTATTTCAAATATTTTTTTAGAACTATAAAAATCTATAAAGTAAATTCTTGTATAAAACAATTTATTTATTTATCTACATATATATATATATATATATATATATATATTTTAACAAATATAATATTTGAGGTCTCCCGAGTATCCACGTCAAGTCCCACTGTTGGGTTCGTCAATTTGTAACAATTATAATAAATATGTTGAAACGATAAATTATTGTGCTACGGTTGTATTCTGCCGCTCGCTCCCACTATGCAGCCAGTCCCAATGACGTCACTCGGAGTTGCCAACAGTTGCTCCGTCCGCTGTGCTATGTTATCGTAATTCTTAATTGAAACAGTAATAATAATGCAAAGATAACACCAAACAGAAATATTCCTTTAATCAATCTTTATTCAAATGAAGTATTGATTAATTACTTCTCGTTTTTCTTTACTGTAATTACAATTATGACAAAATTATGCGTCTTCATTCATAAGTTGGTAGTAGCTAAAATAACGTGCTCTATTGTGACGATTTTAAAAGAGGAAAAAATGAAATAAAAGAAATTTAAAATAATTTAAAATCTCACATTAAAACAGAACATAAACCCCTAATGAAAATGATAATGTAACCCCGCATTAATACCCAAAATAAATAGTTTTAAAACCAAAAAGAATTCTATAATAAAATTGCGATAACACCCCTTAATAATTAACCCGGCTTTAACCTGCTGAAACCGGAATCAACACGCATAATTACCCGTGAATATGACTAATAAAAGTATTAAATGGCAACTTGATAAAAAACATAATGATGTACAATAATAAAATAATAAGTAAGAGATACCGTAGTATAATTAAATATAGTTAAATATGTCAGAGGATAAACGAGTAAATATTAATCGAATATGGAACTACTTTTATGCTGAATAGTAAGTGAAGCGAGATTACTACTCGCACCCCTTAACTAATAAACCACTTGCAATGGAGCGGTCGAAGCGTAAACAGCATACTGCCGAGATGCGGTATAATAATTATATTTTCAAAAGTAAATAAACTCACAGTTGAGATGTAGAGGCACTAAATATAAATTTAAACAACATGTGAACCGCGAATATAATCTACTAGTATAATTAAAGTAAATATGTAGTGAACAAGTGAGTGTGAATGAGAATTGAGCGTCTATGACATCTCTGGGAATCTAAACAATAAAGTGTATGTAATTAGAAATATGGTGAAATTATAATGTGAAACTCAATAACTAAATCAACATGTGACGTGATTACAAGTGAATAAAACTTTTGTGTAAAAGTCCAACACAACAAGCGATCACTACAACTTATTAAAAAAGGAGAGAACCAGGACTCACCATGACTAAAATGACTTCCAAACTTCACCAACAACAGAAACCTGATCTTCAGAAGAAAACTACAAGACACCAGGACAACCGAGAGAGTCGCCGATTCGCCGAGGATGATACCCACAGGTGACACTGAACTTTGAATTCAGTGGTTCAAAACTTGAAGTATAATATTGTATGATAAACACTAAATAGATAAAAACTGAACGTTAAGTAAAACAAGAAAGACTGATTTAATTTAATTAAATGTCATTTCATGTTTAGCAATAACATGCGTTAATTTAAATAAATTTTGGTTAAATAAAGCAGTATTTAAGATAACACAAGAATAAATATTATAAATGTAATATCATACGCTGAAACGAAGTACTCGGATCCGAGGGTATTAATAAAAGAAAAACTATGCTAACTCAGTACTAAATTACTCTAATTCTCTTTGTACAAGAGGTACAAATGTTTTAACTTTAATATACTCATTGCTAAATTTATGTAATAAAGAGATGTCATGGTTATCCAAAAGGTGAGTGAATATATCTACCAAATCCCTTGTCTATATCCCTCAATTCACGGGACCCTATTTAACATTTGTGTACGTAATAGTTATTTACGAGTTTGTAAAGATGATGGCAGCCTGTTTAATTGACCTGAGCCAATTAACCAGGTTCCCAAAGTGTAACGTGTGCAGAACGTTACAAATGCGCCACTCTGCTTAATTGCTGAATAAATGATATTTAGCAAAATAAAATACTCTGTGTTTGTCATTTAATATGTGGTAGAATTATTCACTCTATGAATGTTAATTTAAAATACGCAAAAGGAAGAATTAAAGTAAGTAAAATCAGAATTAGGATAATGTGTTTTTATAATCATTATGTGGCGTAATAATATAATATAATATAATAACCATGATACATAAGGTAAGGATATTTAAATATAATATAATAATTATTTAAACATTGTAAGCCCAGGGTAAAACCTGTTTAAAAATGCATTCCCCAACTTGTCTGTTTAACGACAATCTCAGACAAGAAAATGACCTGTTCCCGCTTGTACCAAACTATCCCTTTGTTACGCTCTGCCACCTCGAGTTAGACAATACATCACCTCCCTCTATTGTATTACAAAGTGTGTGACCCCTTGCCCAGTAACAAAAGATTTCAGACGTTGTTGAAAAAAAATAAAGGTAAATAATTTTATTATTAAAATGCGCCACTGTTTTTTGGTTTCATCTTGTGTAAATGCTTAGTGTACTTAGTGTCAATTATAAAATACTCTACTCTGTAAATCTATGCACTCAGTTAGGAAATTGTATGTAAAAAGAAAGAGGCTAAGAAGCATATATGAAAAATATTGACGATATTTATAAGTGTATATTTTGTGTGAGATTACGCACATACTCGTATATAATTATACGTGAAAAGATTAGATTGAATTATACCAATTCATGTATGTACGTGTCAAAGTATTCAGTCTCTAACACGTCAATTTTGCGACAATTTAAGACCTGTAGTTTTCCTGTACAAGCCTGCATAAATGTGTAATTCGTGTTTCTATTGACACGATGAGTTATATAAACTACTGACTAAACAAAACAAGTGTACTAATTAATTTTATGGAATGATGCTTCCCTAAGTAAATAAACGAGTTTGAAACAAAAAAGAAACCGTCTCTTAAATCAGACCAAAATAATAATAATAAATTATAAGTCATTTAAAATAAAAGGTTTAATAATATCGTAAATTATTATAACACGTTAGTATAATTATAATTATAAAAGTGTATTAGTGGAATAAGTAAAAAGAAATTAATAATAAAAATATGTGTGAATAATGTAAATACCCGGTTGTGTCCTGCTTGAAAATAATTCCCCAGCTGCCAGTATTTAAGACAAAACTCAGCTTGGTAACGGGCCGTAACTTTGCGTACGCATCGCACACGCCACCCCTCTTTGATGCAAGCCAGTGCAAGTTAATAAGCTGTCCGTTAGCTATTGTTAAATGGAACAATAGAGATATATTCTCCCTCGAGTTAACTTCCCCTTTGTACGCATAAACAATGCCATTGTTTGAAGAAAACTAGTTTGACCCACATTCCAGCGTAACAGCTGATCGTTGAAAGTAAAGTGTTTGCCCCCTTTTGTTAATGTATTACAGCTGATCAATTGAAAACAAAAAATTATTATCTTCGTGAAATTCCGCTTCTCTCGGTAGTATAAGATGTTAGGATTAATAATGAATCTAAGGTCAAGTATGGGATTGGCTTTAGATTTCTGTAGCAGAATTAAGAATTATATATAGGTAACGTAACATAGTCACAACGGCGCCGACTGAAGGTAGTAATGATGAGGCAGAAAGGTGCCAAGAGATCATTAAAAGAGTGCGTGCTGAAAGCTAACTTGTGGAGTTAGAGTAAGCTTATGTCAGTCGGGCCACGATATTGTGAGTTACGGATATTAGTATTAAGAAGTAAAAATATAAGTTAGCATTGTAAGAAGTGAGATAAAGGGAATTTCACGGAGGAGAACATTTAAACGAACAAGATCATTTAAAGAGATATAGAGAAAACAAATCGTGTACTAAATTAAATTTTAACACAGAAATCCCCGAGCATACTCCCAGCACGTTGCTCACCTAATAACCCGTAAAATACTCACCCGGCGTCAATTGTTAAGAGGAGGAGTATGTGACGATTTTAAAAGAGGAAAAAATGAAATAAAAGAAATTTAAAATAATTTAAAATCTCACATTAAAACAGAACATAAACCCCTAATGAAAATGATAATGTAACCCCGCATTAATACCCAAAATAAATAGTTTTAAAACCAAAAAGAATTCTATAATAAAATTGCGATAACACCCCTTAATAATTAACCCGGCTTTAACCTGCTGAAACCGGAATCAACACGCATAATTACCCGTGAATATGACTAATAAAAGTATTAAATGGCAACTTGATAAAAAACATAATGATGTACAATAATAAAATAATAAGTAAGAGATACCGTAGTATAATTAAATATAGTTAAATATGTCAGAGGATAAACGAGTAAATATTAATCGAATATGGAACTACTTTTATGCTGAATAGTAAGTGAAGCGAGATTACTACTCGCACCCCTTAACTAATAAACCACTTGCAATGGAGCGGTCGAAGCGTAAACAGCATACTGCCGAGATGCGGTATAATAATTTTATTTTCAAAAGTAAATAAACTCACAGTTGAGATGTAGCGGCACTAAATATAAATTTAAACAACATGTGAACCGCGAATATAATCTACTAGTATAATTAAAGTAAATATGTAGTGAACAAGTGAGTGTGAATGAGAATTGAGCGTCTATGACATCTCTGGGAATCTAAACAATAAAGTGTATGTAATTAGAAATATGGTGAAATTATAATGTGAAACTCAATAACTAAATCAACATGTGACGTGATTACAAGTGAATAAAACTTTTGTGTAAAAGTCCAACACAACAAGCGATCACTACAACTTATTAAAAAAGGAGAGAACCAGGACTCACCATGACTAAAATGACTTCCAAACTTCACCAACAACAGAAACCTGATCTTCAGAAGAAAACTACAAGACACCAGGACAACCGAGAGAGTCGCCGATTCGCCGAGGATGATACCCACAGGTGACACTGAACTTTGAATTCAGTGGTTCAAAACTTGAAGTATAATATTGTATGATAAACACTAAATAGATAAAAACTGAACGTTAAGTAAAACAAGAAAGACTGATTTAATTTAATTAAATGTCATTTCATGTTTAGCAATAACATGCGTTAATTTAAATAAATTTTGGTTAAATAAAGCAGTATTTAAGATAACACAAGAATAAATATTATAAATGTAATATCATACGCTGAAACGAAGTACTCGGATCCGAGGGTATTAATAAAAGAAAAACTATGCTAACTCAGTACTAAATTACTCTAATTCTCTTTGTACAAGAGGTACAAATGTTTTAACTTTAATATACTCATTGCTAAATTTATGTAATAAAGAGATGTCATGGTTATCCAAAAGGTGAGTGAATATATCTACCAAATCCCTTGTCTATATCCCTCAATTCACGGGACCCTATTTAACATTTGTGTACGTAATAGTTATTTACGAGTTTGTAAAGATTATGGCAGCCTGTTTAATTGACCTGAGCCAATTAACCAGGTTCCCGAAGTGTAACGTGTGCAGAACGTTACACTATGCTGGATTCGACAAGCAAAAGAATGATGCAGTTTGTTTTTATTTCAATTAAATAAATAATCTCAGGGCGTATTTGGTTCGGAAATTATGGTTAAACAAATAATACAACTCTTAAAATCAAAATACAAACTTCACAATATAAGGATATTACAAGGTTTTGATGTGTGTAGTGCAAACTGGTAGTCGTGTATGTGTTACTCACTATTATAGGTTATGAACAGTTTAGATGCTTATTAGTTATCGTTAAAGTTTTTATGGTGCTCAAAAAAGGTGTAATACTCAATTGGTGTTATTTTCAAGTGTTCTTTAGTGTTGGTGTAGGATAGTGTCTGTAGTTTTATTTATTGTTTAATTCCTAAATAGTTGTGTACACAAGTGTAGGTGTTGTCACATAAGATGATAAATTGTTCAAATTCACCAGATCCTCTTCTTTATTCTTTCAGGACGAAGATAGAGCCCAAGTCTTCTTTGCTTCTTCTCCCCGGATCTAAATTCTTCTGAATTAAATTCTTGATGTTCTTTTGTTATTATAACATTTTGTATCGACTATACCAATTCGTTTTACAAAGTCTGGAATTTGTTTTCACTATTTAAAATATAATTGTCTGAGACGTTTTTATAACGCATCTGTCTTCAATGACGGTTGTTAAAGAAGTTCTTATTTTATTTATCTGAATTTTCGGTTGCTAAGGTAAAACTTGAAATCTGGTTGGTTTATTCAGATATACATTGTCATACAAATTCATTATTTCAATGTCTGAATTTGGTCAAAAACTTTTAAATTAGTATAACTTTTTTGTACTGATTGGGAATTTCAAACTAATAGCATCATTATTTTGGTCTTAACATTTGTGACATATAGACACCAAACATGCCTATTTTTGCTTAAGAAATACTGATGTTACATTTTTGCTATTTGAATTTTTCTTAAATAACTTAAAACTGATTATTTCGATTCCATATTTGTTGTGTATACTATTAATTATAAACCTATCCATATTACAACATTTGTTTTATAAAATTCTAACAGTATTTCCTAAAATTTACAAAATTCCAAAGTTTTTATAGGCCTATGTCTTGACGTGTTAAATTTCTATTTTCTGTTATTGTAACACCTAATAACAATGCAACTACCATCAAAACTACTCCCTATAACTCTATTAGTATTATTATTTAAAATATAACAATAATTATTACAGTAACAACATAAAAAAAACATAATTCACATTTTGTGATTAAACAATTTGTATATGTCTGGTTGCATACATCCTGCATAAGGCATATCATACACTCATTACTTAATAAAACTATAAATATCATCAACACAACTTAATCTTATTTTTAAAACATAAAAAAGGGAAGTTTAATCATTTAATAATGATTTTCTATTTTTTTCCATTTTTCTTAGGTAGTTCAGCCATTGCTGTACTAGGTAATTTTTCTGTTTCTTTTTATACATTTGAGAATTATTATTAGATTATACATTATTTTCTTGATAACATTATGTCCACTATTATTTACAGTTAGTTGCATGTTTCCATGTATCTATAATAATTGTTTTGTTGTATTATTTCATTATATCATTTAATTAACAATTTACTAATATATCATTTTACATTGTATTGTATATTTGGGCCTATTATCCCTCAATTTGTATTTTGATTATTTTTATATTTTGATACATTTAATAAAACAATTTGTTTACTTATAGTAATGGTACATAATGCTGTCTGTCTTTATAAGTATTATTCTTGTCATTATTTGAAATTCATGTCATCATCGGGGTATTTTGCACCTCTACCTAAACATTAATTTGGGTACGGTCAGCTATAGTCCAAGTCAGTCTAAAGCAGTTATTTGTTCATCTTCACTATCATTTTTAAAAGATATTTTTCTTCTTGTTAAGTTTCTTATCCATGATCTTCATTAAATCTGGTACGATATCAAGCTATGCCAAATGTAATGTTACAATATATAAATCAGTCTGAGGATTTATGTGTACTGAATACAAATCCACACCGTTAAACCGATTGCCACCAAATTTTCCACAGGTAACCTTTCACACAAGGCGAAAAATACTGTATAACTTAGAATTTGACATTTTTCCCCGTTCACACGATTTGGGCCCTTTTAATTATGCCTTTCGTTGACGCGTATAAAGATGTCAACAACACCATGGAGACCAGAATTAATTACCATAGTAAGAAGTAAATAAACAATTTATATTTAACGGCATCGGAACTGTACCTTTATCCGTTCCTGCAGTTTTAATATTTTTAATATCCGATTGTATCGATATATTTTTTTAATTTTGTATACAGATACGTCTATATATTTTGTAATTGTCTTAAACGATTATAAAATTTATGTTTACACGTATTTCTGATGATGCAATGAATAAGTAATGAAATATATTCAATATTACTTCTAAAGATGTCAACAACACATGGAGACCAGAATTAATTACCATAGTAACAAGTAAATAAGCAAACTCTATTTAGCAGCATTTGAACTTGTGCCGTGAGAATTAAAATAGAATTCCACGGCGTACGTTAATTTTTTTTAACCTGTCCATATTTCGCGCGGGCTGGCGTCGTCTGCTACTGGCCTGTGAAATTCCGCCGCGCGGCCACTGTGAACCGTGAATAGCAGTTGTAGTACGCTATCTGTTGCCGAACGCCAAAACACGCTGGTCAGCTGTTCAGCGCTGGCCACGCGGTGCATCGCAGCTCTGACCGGTTGGCATTCCGAATTCAGGCATCGTGACAGCCACTGAAGTTGAAGGTCCGGCGGCTGAACAGATCGTTCTTTATAATGTGTTCATCTTCTATCATGGGCGAGTAGAATCATAAAGTGCCTCTGGTAAGTTTCTTTAGTTATCACTTAATAAAGGGGAAATGTGTTAAAGTATATTTATTGTTTGGATGAAGTTGGATTAAAAATGTGTGTGTGATCCTGAGCTGGTTGATTCTTGATTTCAAGCCACGTGGCAATTGTCAAGTAATATGTTCAATGTTAAGTTAAAAATAAAATCCATAAACTATTTATAGTTGTTAAAGGATATTCTGTAAAGCAAATGTGGCGAAGAAATGTTTAACAAAAACCAGCAATACATTGACAGAAATTAACGTAACTTAAGCAACGTGGCGAAGTCTTAAATGAAAGTAAATTATGTTATGGAATTGTAACAGCTGTTGTTTAAATAAGAGACAATCATGATATATTCCAGTGGCACAATTTAATTGTTAATTAATGCACGTGTAGGTAACTTCATTGTAATTGCAAGTATAAGGTGCTCATGATTGAATGGTGCGTATGTGTGGGGTTAAGGTCGAGCAAAAAGGAGTTGATTTTTTTTTTTTTTTTGTGACGGCGTGCTACAGAAAACATGTGTTTTAGGGTTCCCGCCCCAGCCAAGAGTTTTTGGGAGCAATCTGATGGTGATGACTCCACCTTTCACCATCAACCGAGCAATGCTGACAGGCTCTCCTTTCGCCGTCGGACACACACCAACGGGCCCCGAATTACACCTAGATTAACCCTCTCAACTTCTGAAGTAGCAGACAGCTGAACACCATGAAGCTGCAACAACCATTTATCAGCATCATCCGGTAACATCATAACTCCAGGTGAAAGATTTCAATTATTCAAACTCGACCTCCGCGACACAAGTTTTGCTGTGAATAAATAATTACTGTGATAAACGCAAAATTACATTTACTTTTTTTTATTTTACTTGAAGTTAGCACAACCGATGATCAGAACTGAACATGCCATTTCATGATGCACCAAGTTAGACTCTAGTGCTTTAATATGTAATCTTTATCAATAATGTTGATAATTGTTTTGCGGGGCCAGCAAGCATTTACAGACCGATTGTTCTTTTATCTTTAAACATTGATTTTTGTTTTTTAAACATCTGGTTGCCCTAATATAACATGCGTTTTCATGATCTCCCAAACCTGTGTATCTTGTGCTCATGTTTTAATATATCACCCTTACTTATTACGAGCTTTATAGTTTTCTTAAGCTGGAGACTTTCACTGACAATCCGTATTTTCCATTTTGGTAATTAATGATTGATTTCACAAATGCTTTCATTCCGCCGGTACACGTTAGTGCAAGATCTTCATAGTTAAAGGATGCGAGGTGCTGTCGGTCATATTTGGAATTGGGCTTAACTACAATAGTAAATTGTATATAAAAAACAGGCATTTTCTGATGTTTTTCGATTATTCAATTGGTCACATTTATTATTAAGAGTTCTTGTTTTTGGGTTCCAGTCGGGCTGTTCATGTTTGCAACCTTGGTGAGCACTTGGTTGTCACTGTTAAATTATTTCATGACATTTATTCCATATATGTATTATTTATTAATTGTTGAGAAGGCACATAAAGATTTAATATGTAAAAGATTAATTGCTGAGATGTTACTTGTAAAATTTAAATGCATGTTGTTTGTTAATGGTTAAAAGGCCCCGTGGAGATTTAAATGAATGTAACTATTTATTGCTAATGTGTCATTTGTGAAACTTACTATAAAGGTTAATGTTGATTGTTGAGAGGCCACATGAGATTTGATATACACATAAATATTAATTGCTGAGATGTCACTTGTACAATTTACCATAAATATTATTATTTAATTTTGAAAGGGCACATAAGGTTGATGTACATATAACAACTAATTGCTGATATATCACTCGTGGTATTCGCTATAAGTGTTAGTGTTAATTGGAAAGTGGCCATACAAAATTTTGACATTTGCCTGTATAACATGCAGGGGAGATGTACACACATAATATCAAACACTAAATAAAAGGTTGTTAAACGTTAATCATGGAGTCCCTTTGCAAGTCCTGTCACCCTGAGCTCAGTGCATTTTATGCTTCCTTCTAGACCATGTGTCTAGTCTTAAAATTTAAGAGACGCCCCTCAAAAAAAAAAAAAAAAAATTGCTAATGAAAATGTACAAAATTTGGGGGAAGTTTCAAACTGTACATTTATCCATTCCTGCAGTACATTTTTGATGTTTTATGTAATATGCGATTGTATCAATATATTACGAGATGCGGAAAAGAAGAAGAGTACTAATTGTAAATTGTCCTATTACTTAATGCAAAGCGAACATACGTGTTGTTTTCATTGGTGAGGTTAGGTGACAACGGTTTTTGGTTTTTATTTTATTGCTGAAATAAATAAAAGCCACGGTCGAGGAAAACATAACGTTTAATGTGTTATACAATGCTTCTAACACAGTAACACTTAAAATAAAGAATTTAGCATTTTTGATTTAACAGGTACTTTATAAATGTCTCCAAAGGCTTTATAAACGGGCACTTTTAAATATCCAAAGGCTGTTGCACCAACATAATAATTTAGTACAAGTTAAAATAGTACAAGTGTTGAAAACAGCTTTGAAGAGAAATTGAATAATGTGTACAAAATTGTTATACGAGCTGACAGAACGCCATATAGACACATACAATAAAAATTATATTAAAATACTTATTAAAAGTCAAATATTCGCGTGCGTATATGGTAACAGCTAGTTATTCTATAATATTAAAACAATACTATTCAGATTCATTAAAATTGTCCGCCCTGTTAGGCCGTGGTCTAAATCTGTTAAAATTACGGTATAATAATAATAATTATTATTATTACTAGAGTTGGAAGTCATAATAATAACGGTCAGTATAGTCTTACGCTTAAAAACTTACAAAACCAGACGTTTCACCGTGCTCACGACTGCCTTCTTCAATGGTGTGGAAAAAATCCAAAAGCCCTGCATAAAAGTAGGGAGTACGACCTCACTGGGAAGACTTACGCTGCGAGGCTTGTAGATTGTTTTGCCGCTGAAGAAGCCCGTCGTGGGCACGGCCGAAACGTCTGGTTCCGTTAAGTTTTTTAGAGGATGTTGACACTTATTAATATGATTCCACTTCTATAATAATAATAATAATAATAATAATAATAATAATAATAATAATAATAATAATAACTCAAATTTTAACAGGTGTAGACCACGGCGTAACAGACAACATTTTGAATCAATCTGAGTAGTATTGTTTTAATATTAGTATAAAGACGCATAACTGATAACGTCTTATAATGCAACAACTCCAAATACGATTACAACTAAAATATGAAAAGTCAAATTGAAATATTTTATTTAAGTATGTTTTTTGTTAAATCAATTATTGTTTATAACAATCATTTTACAATTAAATAGCACGAACAGTCTTATGCGCTCTACACGGGGATTCCGTTCGTGGTATTTGCAGTATTAAAATACAAGCTCTTTGTGTTCTTAAAACATGACCATTGTCTGCGTAACAGTTTTTCGTCCAAATAGGCTTTCTAAACATTGGAGATGTTACTGATTGTAAACTATCTATTGCACAAACACTGCAGATTCTGCTCCCTATAAATGAACAGCTACAGCTTTGAGAGAAACACAGACGTTGTACTCAAGTGATACCAGTATCAAAGAGAATTTGCAAAGCATTATGTAGGACGACGATGCATTGTACTTCTTCTTCTTATCTGCCGTTATATCCTTTGCTGGGCTTTAGCCTCCTCAACAATACTCCTCCATGCTTCACTGTTCTCCGCCCTTCCTCTACACCCTCTGATTCCCATGCTAGCAAGATCTTCTATTACTCCATCCAACCATCTCATCCTTGGTCTGCTCTACGTCTAGTAGAATATAATTTTCCCTTCAGCATTCTTTTAGGCATTCCTTCCTCAGACATTCTTTTCATATGTCCCAGCCAATGCAACCTCTGTGATTTTATGAATTTCAATATGTTTTTTCCATGCATGAGAGCATGTAGTTCATTGTTATTGCGTAACTTATTCTCCAACTCCTTTCTTTTCTTGCTGGGGCATGAATTGTACGCAACATTTTGATCTCAAATAATTTTAAAGCAGTTTGTCATTCTCTGTTAAAGTCCACACCTCAGATCCATATGTAACAACTGGTCGCACCAGAGAATAATATACTTTAGGTTTTATGCCTCTTGTAACAAGGTAGTTTTTAAAGATGTTAATATTTGCAAAGTAGCCTCTATTTCCTGCCTGTATCCTTTCCCTTATACTCATCCTAATGTTATTATCATTTGATACCAAGGCAGCTAGATAACTGAAGCAGGGCAATCCTTTGAAACACTTCCCATTCACATTGAAATCTCTATGTTTTAAATTGCAGTATGTATTAAAATACAAGACTTTTATGTTCCTAAACACATGACCAATGTTTGTGTAACAATCTCATCTAAATAGGCTTCCTAAACATTAGAGATGTTATTAACTGTAATCACTCTATTACACAAACACTACAGAGTCCGCTTCCTATAAATGAACAACTACAGCTTTGAGAGAAACACTAACGCTGTACTCAATGACACGAGTATCAAAGAGAATTTGCAAAGCATTATGTAGGACGAATATGCATTGTACTAGCGGTATCAATTATTTATATACCGTTCGGAGTCGTATGCACTCAAGACTGGACGACCTTTATGCGCTCCTTTTTGTCAATTTTTAAGTTCTTTCTGTTTGTTGTTTCCTTTGAGAAACATCATATCTGCAAAGTTACATCATCTGGTAATACCGAACTAAAATTAAAAATTTATAATATACGTCTCTGGCTGTAAAGAGTGTTAGACCTATTAAAATACTGTAGCCTATTACTAGTTTTTCTCTGACACACCCTATCCAGCCGTAGTTAAGTGTAAAAATTTGCTATTACAGAGTTGGCCATTTAAGTTTGTTATTATTACATGTTATTATGACCAACTCAGACATTATTGGAAAAGTGTACGTTAGGTCCAGCTCATACACACTCGGTGCAGTTAAATTACTTGTACGTTTAGAATATAAAAAACTTTGATACATAAGTATCAGTATTACATAATTCATTGAAAGAATTTACAATAGTCAACCAATTAACAGAATTACGTACAACTGAAAGGATTCAAATTTTTTAATTGTCTTAGACACTTTGATTTACACGTTAAATTACTTGTACGTTTAGAATATAAAAAACTTTGATACATAAGTATCAGTATTACATAATTCATTGAAAGAATTTACAATAGTCAACCAATTAACAGAATTACGTACAACTGAAAGGATTCAAATTTTTTAGATTGTCTTAGACACTTTGATTTACACGTAAACTGTATTCAGACATTTTAATGAGCTCTTTTTAAAGCATTTTTTAATGTTTTGGCATAAGGCCTTAAATTAATTATAATATAAAATTTAAAGCGAAGAAGTCAAAGCAATAATGGCAGCAGCAAGAAGCCACTACTCATTAAAAAATATATTCCAATCCAGGAATGTATCAAAAAATGTCAAAAAGAAAATTACTTCACGGTAATCAGATCTATAGAAAGCGAGACATGGATGCTGAAACTGTATGACACGAAAACCTTAGTGCTTTCGAGAGGAAAATCTGAGAAGAATTTATGGACCAGTGTGGGACGGAGAGATGTGGAGGATGAGAAAGAATCGTAAGCTAAGAGACGTTTATGGAGAAACGGACATAGTTGCGGCAGTGAATGTGCAAAGTTTGATATGGTTGGGGCACGTGGTAAGAATGAGAAGTGATCGAGACCCAAAAATGGCAACTGAAAGGAAGCCGGATGGAGTAAGGAGGAGAGGACGCCTGAGGAGGAGATAACACACTTTATATTTATATGTTATAACACTCTTTGTATATTACACGATTTTATTATTCTCGTACGAAGACAAGAAGAAAGACAGAAGAGACAGGAAGAGCTTAATAGAACAAGATAGAACAGATAGAACAAGGAATTTTCAAGGTAGGCTAAGTTATAAAAAAAGTAAATTTTTGTGATCAGTTGTCTTTGTTTTTAATAATCTGTGTAGATTATGCGAGCGCAGATAAACAAAATACGTGGATGGCCAACAATGTTCCAAACAGCTCATTATGGAGTTTTCCCTGATTCTTGGGCTTATAAATATTTCTATACACAAAGTATATACGTATACTCATATATTGGGATGTATAAGTGTAGGAAAGAATAAATAGTCGAGATATATGTTATTGGAATGAAGTGGATTTATTAATGATGCTATCTATTATTTTCTGACAACCTACTGAGCTTTTAATACAGTTTATAAGAAATAATTAATGTGTCTCTGTTGACCTTTGTAACACAACTAAAATTTGCATTCTATACAATGAAATAAATTAATATTTAAACGTTCCAATTTAATGTAAATATTTAATATTTCAATAATTTTGTTCAAATGTTCATCCACTGCAGATCCATCAGACGTCAGGTTGTTCCTGGATGATCGATCCTGGATCTGGATAAGTACGTGGGTTGGTATATTGTACTCTGTCCGGCTTCAGGGTCACTTTCGGCTGTGTGGATATTTCTCACGAGCACCGTTGTATACTCTTTCACTGCGAACCGGTATTGTTACTACTAAATGGTGTGTCAGACGTACACCCTTTTCCAGTCAGCTTAAAGTGTCTATATACTTTAATCGGACATCTTACATTTTCGCGGAGTAGCACAATTATAATACTTCTCGTAGGAATTTTCTAACTTGTGTTTGTGGCGATCGGCAGACCAAACGTCATGGACCTCGCGGCGTTTACACGTTATCGACTCCGAAGAGAGATTGATCTATCCGTTGTAACGTGACGTTCCTTCCCATTAAATAAAGAAAATACATACCAAATAAACAAGATAATATAGAAATAAGAGTAAACCCATTATAAAATAACAAAAAGTACAATACTATTAAAGAATGAAACAATGTACCTTAGGTTAAGGAAAAGTATTAGATATAAGACTATGTAACTAAAATTGGAATCATACTTACATAAGGAGGTGACCAGGAAGGGGCCAGATAAAAAAAAAAAAAAAATGAGTTAACACATTTATCTAATTGTGTGACAAACAAAACCACATCAGTGAAATGTTAACTAGTGATAACACAAGAAACTAAGTGTATTTCCTTTTCGTTTAATATCACTAGTAAAATGCAAATATAAAGCATGTGAGAAACTAGTATTACAATGGGAATTTATATTCCAAGTCCCCAAAACCTATAGGCCAATAACTATGTACAAGGTAAGGGGATGCCATAAGTGAGAACAAAACAATAATGAATGAAATGATATAAAAACAATGTGAACTGAATAAAATATTCTTATTTAATGTTAATTAATAGTATAGTTTTAGTAAGATTTGTCTTTTACCTACTTGTATGTTCAATCAAACTTAGAGCCATGTAGGCCTGAAAGTACACTAATAGGGTAAGATATAATTTGTTCTGTTAATCTATTGTTATATAACATTAAGTTGGTTCTCATAGTTATTAAGGTTATTAATGTAACAACTTAACTGTTAAAGGGTTCTTAGTAAATCAGTCAGAAATGGTAACTGTAATTAGAAATGATTGTAAACTTGTTCATGAAACTAATACCAGTACATAAGCCAATATCAAAACCCATAACTATTGTAAATAAATAGTAAACAAGGGGATAAAATAATTTAAATCCATGCAATATTGTAAAATGAACAAATAGGTTATCTATTACAATTGTAATAATATTTTTTGGAAGTAATCAAGGGTTTACACGATAATTTTAGACCGGTTCAATTGTATTAAAGTACTATGGCCTAAAAAAGGTCAAACATTAAAAGTAATGTTCAAATTACCTAATTATCAAACCACTGTTAAGTAATGAAATGAGCAAGAATTGTTAATTCAATGTTTTCTTTTTATATAATAACTACAACTTTTTAGACAATTAAAGAAATTTAGAATAATTCTATATAAATAAAATGACTAAAAAAGCCTATAAGCAGAGTCTTTTGTAAAAGTGGTAAATCACTTAATATTGAGGCTAATGATATCATGTCTAGTATCAAATTGTTCAGAATAAAATAAGGAATTTAACTAAGTAGACTAAATTAAGTAAAATTATATTATAACTAGAGAGTAAATTAGACTGGGAGGTGAAGGGGCACTTTATTTTGAACAAACAGTCAACAGTCAGAGTTCATAACTGGTCAAATCCGTTTGAATGATGAAGAAACGGCGAGAGTTGATTGTTAGACATAAAGGCGAGCGGGTCAGCTCTGTACAGCAAAAAACTAAAATCTCAAAGTATCAGATCTAAGTGAAATAAAAAATAAAATATATGTTGAGAAGAAACCAGCCGAAAAATAAGAAAAACAATACTCATATTAATTTGAAGATATAATAATTCCTTAAATCAAGAACGCATAAGAACAAGTAAAGTATGATTTGAAAGTGAACATTCCTACGTAAATTTGGTGAGCCTAAATATCTAACCTAAGCACTGTTAAACATAACACCACACTATAATAAACTCACAACACCGTTTCAATTACAATACAACGAAGAAAAAGTGATTAACAACTATTATAACTGTGGACACTCAATTTAAGAATCATTTATTTAAGGAAAAGTGACAAAAAACTATTAACATAAAATTTTAGGTGTGACATGGCAGCCATTTTCTCAAACTGATCGTGCCGTTCCAATGAAGACGGACTGACGCCATCTTTTAAGCTTTGGTCACATAAACGTTTAATTACTGTTGTATTAAAAAAAAAACCCTAACCCTAACAAAAAAAAAATCAAATATTTATGTGTTAATAACTAAGAATTTATTTGTAAGTATTATAATTTTTAGAAAAAATTCCTTTCTGACTTTTTAGTAACAGTTCAAAGAACCCAAATCATTCTTATATTAATTTTATTTAAATTACATTTGTTTGCAATCGACCTGAGATTGAGGAGTCGAACCGGGAATCACAATATCGACAAAAGTCGATTAATTGCTCAATTTGCATTAAATGAGATTAATTATCAATTAATTGGGTTTTATTTATAAAAATAAGTAAGTTAGAAGAATTTCAGGTATAGAAGAAGGAACACTTGCGAAGAATAACATCAGCTGGGCGAAACGAAGAAGTAGGTAATTCTTATATTACGAATCGATTGTCAAATCGAATCAGCTAACGCAAAACATTTCTCCAAATTAAATTCTACTACACGATTGAGATTAAGAGGAGAGTAAGAAATAATTAAATGTGGATGGTTATAAATTTTTAACCCGAACCCTAATTAAAATTCAATAAACAAAAATAAAAATAAAATAAAATTTAAAATATAAATTAACCCAATAAAGACAAAATAATTAATTATAAAAAAAAGAGAAAAAAATTTACAAAAGATTTTTTTTTTTAATCTTTTATTTCATTGATTCAAACAGTGCAGGTAAAGACGAAGATTATTATCAGTAATACACGAGGTGTTACACCGTTAAGAGAAATTTTCATTAACTGAATTCTCGTAATATGATTGGTTCTTCGGTAACGCTTACTCATGATTTTCTACATATAATAAATGTTCTTCTCCAAGAAGGCTTCCGAACAGTTCTTGTTCAAAAACCCTGACTATTTTTACGATCGAATGGCCATAAAACCTTTTTACTTAAAAAAATGCACACATTTAGTTACTGATATTTAAAATAACTATTGTCATCAGTTAGGTCTTTTTGTTATGAACATTCTGATATAAGTACCATTTCAAAAATTCCTATAACACGGAAGTCATTTAAATTAACGTGTTTTCATGAATATTCCGTGAAATCATTACGTATAAAAGCATTTAGATGTGTTTAGATGTTCAAAATAACGGGTTTTCAGTTGTTTTTTGTTTGTCCTATGTAACATTTATTGTAATCTTGGCATTCAATTTTGTATATACCATCGGTTGTTGTACATAGGACAAATAACAAACCAACTGAAAAAACGTTATTTTAAACATCTAAACGCATACAAAAAACCAGAAATATATAAACCTAATTTAGCCACACATACAATAAACACTGGACATGAATTCCCAGACATAACCAAAATGACATTCATAAAACACATACCACACAAAGGAACCATAATAAACATTTGCGAAAATTTACAAATATACAAACATTTGTAATTCTCTACATCTATTTAAATACTTAAAATACACTACAGTTTTAAGCGTCGTAGCCTATTGTTAAATTATGCTGTAAGTTAGTTGTCAGTTTTAGATTAATGTTCAATTTGGTTCTTGTTTATAAAAAAAAT
This sequence comes from Magicicada septendecula, assembly GCA_034769895.1. Lineage (NCBI taxonomy): Eukaryota > Metazoa > Arthropoda > Insecta > Hemiptera > Cicadidae > Magicicada > Magicicada septendecula. The sequence continues at coordinate 148,725,395 of CM068372.1, forward strand.
ATATTCCTACAAGCCTATATTCGTGGCTTATGTTATGTAAACACAAAACAAACTAATACCTGAACAAATACAAATCAATACACAACATGACATAATTTTCAAAGCACTCAACACGAAAATACACAAAATACTAATATATACACCACAATCATACAGAATAATACCAATTTTTAGTGCCAAAGGCCAAACAGGAAATCACAAAAACCACCAACCAACACACAAATACTTCACAAGAGTCAAAATTAGGAAGGCTGAGGACGGGAAAACAAAGCGTCCCGAAACATGTTCCAAATAAGGAAAAAACATCTTGAGGTAACGTCATTATAAATATTAAATATATTATGTACATCAAGAAATAGACTGTAGCAAAAGTGTTTGAATATATATTGTTACGACATTACAGAACAGTCTACGTGTTTGTCGAATGTTCCAGAAGAATCTCGCTCTAATATGTGTGGCATACGTGATTCTCGACGCATTCGCGAGACGTTTCTGAAGCCGCCAGCCGCGCGGACTGTGTCAAAGCCGCAATTAATTACGTCGTAGTTTAGAGATAAGGTCGTAGTTTGGAATCTTCTGGTCTGTGTTCGTTGTATAAATACTCAGCGGCAGCGGCCTTAGATGTCAGTTATAGTTGCGATATATTTACAGTGCAGTCCGAGTTACTATCGGGCGATATTACTGTGTACGTTCAAGTAGTTATTAGTGAAGTATTGCGTTTTATAATCGGGCGGTATAATTGTAATACAATTGTGTTTAATATTAGTCGACATTTTATTGCGTGTCAACAATTTTTATTTGATTTGTTGTAAGAGACAGTGTTGTAAATTACGAACTGTTTTACTGTGAAATTAAAGCTGGTGATTAGTGACTTAATTGGTGTCTTGTAATTTGTTTTCCACTGTACCTACGACGATTAAGTAGACCGTCGTAACAGTGGTGTCAGAACTTGGATACAACGGTTAACAGTGGAAACAGTGGACACTTTGTACAAGACGATATAATTCGTAACTAATCGGTAAACAATGGATGCCAGTCAGATGATGGAAGCTTTCCAAGCGCTGCTGCAGCAGACACGGAAAGAGACAAAAGAAGAACGAAGACAAGAAAGAGAGGAAGCAGAGAAAAGACGCCGACAGGAGGCGGAGAAGCACAAAACGCAGACAGGATGAAAAACGCAGACAGGAGACGGAAGAGGCGGAAAAACGACAGGATGAAAAACGTAAGCAGGAAGCAGATGACATCAAAACGTTAATTCAAGAGCAAAAGCAGATGCAAGAACATACTACAGCAGAATTATGTCTTCTACGTGGTGACGTAGGTGAATTACGAGGTGAGCTTAATAATCAGATTACCAGAATATCTGACGTAGAAGAATCCATGTCAAATAAAATAGCTGAAGTAGAAAAATCTGTCTTGAGTGTAGAAGAAGCTATGTTGACAAAAATATCTGCAGTAGAAAACTCAATGGCGAATACAAGAGAGCAAATTAAAAATGAAGTTGAACAGTTCATGAAAATACAACCAAAACAAATTTCTGAACAGACTGTACCAATGATAAAGACAGAAAAAGACAAAGAAAATAAGTCAATAGAGAAAGTCACTATGCATGCAGTGTGTGTGTGTGTGTGTGTGTGTGTGTGTGTGTGTGTGTGTGTGTGTGTGTGTGTGTGTGTGTGTGTGTGTGTGTGTGTGTGTGTGTGTGTGTGTGTGTGTGTGTGTGTGTGTGTGTGTGTGTGTGTGTGTGTGTGTGTGTGTGTGTGTGTGTGTGTGTGTGTGTGTGTGTGTGTGTGTGTGTGTTAAGGGAAATAGAAAAGCCAGTAATCCGAGGTAAAAGGGATAAGACAGTTATTTGTTAGAGGAAATCTAAAAGCCACATATTTCTCGGAGAACGTGACATTTGGTTAGAGAGGGACTCACAGCAGATATTGGTGTTCGTAACCTTCGTCACCCGGTTGATGTTCAATGGTGAAGTGTGCCGAGGCGGCACGACCACAGGTCTATTTGCACTGCTAAAATTTGTGTACGCCCTACATTAACTGCCCGTCTCCATGAGTGAAGACCCGTATACCACCTCACGTTAGCACACTCGATTTTCTCTGATCATGGCAGTCGATGGCACTGCCGAAACGTCTGGTTTTGCAGAAAACATTGGACCACGGCCAAACAGCCCGGGAAGGAATTTTAACAACAAACTACTTTTTTGTTGTCGATAACGTAGTGCACATATAAAAAATTATCCCTTTCCCCTTCAACTATCATTTTCATTTATAGAAAATTACCCCTCCCCTTCAATTACCCTTTTCATTTATAGATATTTCATCTACCTTTCTACAGTGGATTATTATGACCTTCATTTCAGGATACTTTATTTATCAAAATTAAGTACTTTACTCTTGTTAAAACATAAATTGTTGCAGCTAAACTACCCCTTCCCCTTAACCCTATCTTCATCAAAATCAATACGCCTTGAGTACTCTATAACTCAGGTACAAATGGAAAAAATTATTTGATTCTGTTTGAATTTACGGCAGTTATCGTTCGCCATAGAAAAACTTCTACACACATACACACACACACACACACACACACACACACACACACATACTTTTCGTAAAATGACTTTTCTTCATGTTTTGAAGATAGTATAATCAGAATCAGCCCTTATCTCGAAAACGATTTTTTTCTCCATCACCATACTTCCATTTCCTTATAGAACATGGAAGTAAAAAACAGAGATTTTCTTTTTAACTACAACTATTCTGACTTCAAGCTTTCAACAGTTCTCAACTTTCATTGCCGGATTCATAGCCACGAAATATAGGCTTGTAGGAATATTTTTTTTTATAAACAAGAACCAAATTGTATATTAACCTAAAGCTGACAACTAACCTACAGCATTATTCAACAATAAGCTACGACTCTTAAAACTGTAGTGTATTTTTTTAAGTACTTAAAGAGATGTAGAGAACAGGCTCGGACGCTCTGGCTGGAACACTTGCCGGAGTGAGTTTTGCACTGAGCGGAATGCTTTATCCGATAATCGCAACTTCGTGAGGCGGTATCCTTTGATAAACCGACCAGACTTAGTTAAAGCTGTTACTCGCTATTAGACAACCCTTACCACTGTACTGTGGGAGCTGGTGAACACCTACCAGAGAACCTTTCAATCGTATACACTGAAGATGGTATCCAATGATGGGGCCGAAACGTCTGTTCTAATTAACAGAATAGGACACGGCCTAATAGCCCGGCCTAATAGTAACGGCTTTAACACAGTTGACGCCGCCAGTGAGAGCCTAAGACAACAATTACGACCACACTTAGTTCTCTTTCCAATAATCTTTTTCAAACAAACCTCATCATCATCTGCAGTTTCAGGCGTCTTTGGTAAATGTTTTCAACCTAGTGAGAGTAAAGGCGTTTCTTGTGTATGTAATATTATTTTCGTGAATGTTTCAGGCTTTATTTGCTGTCTCACCTATCTCTTTGTGGATTATCTTTGACAGTCTTTTTTTTCATTCTTTCTTTCTACGACGTGCATTACATACGATTATTTGTCCACTCATTACTCAATCTGGAAGCATGTCATAATTCAAATCTTCTACTTCTCCTTCTCCTTCTCCTCCGTCTTCTTCTTCTCTTCATTTTTTCATTTAGAAGATTCTCCTGTTTATAACCAACTAAATTACTCAATATAATTTCCTCATAGTATTCGCGGTCGTCGAATTCGTTTTTTGCATTTTGGACGATTATCCCGGGCCTTCTTCACTAATCTGTCAATATACCTAACCTGTCGATACGGCCATTCCAGAGTTGTCGCCTTTCCTGAATCCAATCCATTATGTCTGCCACATGTATGTTTCTCGAATATTGACATTCGTTATTCTATCTCGCCGTGTTCTGCCTATCATTCTTCTCAACGACTTCAGCTCAGCAACTAGTTGTAATTGTTTCTGGTTTTGCCTCTTATCCATACGTCAAGATATGCCTCACTGTACTTTTATATATCAGGTAGGTGTATCAGCAAGGACCGGTGCAGCTGTAAGGTTGGTACGATGCAGTCATGTTTCAAATCCCTATACAATATACTCTTTGTTACAGTACTGTAAAGGTTGTAATGTACCCGCCTCCCGGTTCTTTACTTCATGACATGCTATTCAAATATACTATGGCAGCTTTTATGATATCTAAGAATTTAATAACAGCTTTTAAAATTAAACTTTTGAAGCTTTATAGTTTCCGTAATGACATGTTTCAATCATCTAATATGGCCAACAGTAAGGAGAAGGGTACGCTCGTCAAACGCAATGCCACGTTTCCATATATTCCTATTACTATAGCCTATCTTTAATAGCGTCACTAAATCATTTTACTTCAAAAAACACGACAAACTGCCGTTTAACTATCGCACTATAAGCTTCAGAATACGTATACCTGTGATCCACCCCGCTACACTATAAAAGCCCACTGTGGGATATCACGCTAGAGGTTTAATTTAGTTTAGAGGAGTGACATGTGTATTGTTAGCCGGTAAATATATTTAAGGGATTCGTTGGGGGGGGGGTAAGAAAATAAAAGAGGAATGTTAATAGCAAAATGGAGAAGTCATTATTGCTTACCACATACAAAATTAGTAAAAGGACTAGCATTCTCAGTGTTATGGAAAACTCATACATAGACCACGAAACATAATATTGCGACGTACGGTCAGAACTATAAGTTACGAGGTCAATGATAAAATCAATTAGTACACGCGGAACTGCCAACTTCGAGTAGGAAATATTTTCCGCTTTCCTTTAATGGTTTGACTGAAAGCCTTTCTTGATCCATTTTCCTGTAGCTTCGAAGCATCCCTTTGCTTTCTAATACAAAGTAAGTTTACAAAATAAGAATTTCTTTAGTAAACACAAGCGCTACATATTTGAATTCGAATTCTGAGGCCATTCTCTCATCTGCTTCAACACATCTTAGTCTTTTCCGCTACGGACAAGATTCTTCAATAAACCAGATGGCAAGAATTGTGTCTACTAATAGGCATTACAAAAATAACAGTGTGGAGAGACGCACATACAACATACATTTTAATCAAACAAAAGGTATGTTACTATCTGTTAATCGCCACCCCCTCCCCCCTGGTGGGGGGACTGGAACTATGGTGTACAGTCGGTGGCGGGACCTATATCGCCGTACACGATGGCTCCCAACCTCTACCATCTCCGCCCGGCACACACTGCCTCATTGGGGCGCTAGGGTGAACCAGAATTTTAGCTGGATTGGGGCTGACGTCGCCGGGTCAAGGTGTGTGTGTCCTGCAAACGCAGGGCTTTGTCCTGCCAGAGAGGGCTGTGCCATCTCTGGCAAGTAGCTGGGTAACCCCTACTGTCCGGATGGACCTCTCAATATTTTATTTAATTAAAGTTTAAAGTCATAATTCTTCACACAAATGGAACTCAATAGCGTGTCCAAGACTGTTCACCTATATATTGTTATGGTGTTTGGGTGAAATTGGGTTATTTAGCCACACGTTTGTTGGTGTCAATTTGTAATATTCTTGTTCTTAGTGGTGACGATCGCGAACGCGCTAATAAACAGTACCGGATCGTGCTGTTGTCTGATAGTCCTTACCTGTCCTTCCTCGTTGTTCTTTCTTCCCGATAGGCGCCAAATTGTTTTCTGAAAAAACAATTAAAAGTTTTGCTCGGTGTCGTTTTTCTATGCGATGTTGGCAAATTCAAATTACCCACGCGCACTGGCGGAAATTCGAAGCTCGTTTGTCGTTCGACGTGTTGCCAACATAGAATTGTAGTAACGAATCCTATTCACCGCTAAAGTACACAAACTATAAAATATTTACCTCAAATAAAAATGAAGGACAATTATTAATTATCAGTACTTGTTTATTATTGTTAAAAATTCACTAAATATTGATAATTCAAACACAATAGAAATTATTATAAAAAAAGTTTCGCTCCGGCTAAAAATTAATTTCCCCTCAGCGGATGGCTAAGGTGACAGCAGTTGTTCGAGACCATCATGACCGCTAATATTCTTATTTACACAAGTTTATTCTGTCAATGAGTTCTTTGGATTACGAAAAAAGTTAAATAACAAGATGTTAATAAAGTACACCACCTTACATTAATGGTACTTAATTACTTAAAAGCTTTACATGAAATTCAACTCTTGGTGCTTAAAACTGTGTGTCCATATTATAGGTTTCGTACATGGTTAAATTATGTTTACATACAAGTTTATTCAATATGATCAATCAATCCTTGAAAGAAATTTAGTTACCAGTTCGGAGTGAGAGTTTTGGTGTTGTGGGAAAGGTTAGTTAATTTAGTTCGCAAATTCAGGTAATTCAGATATATACTTAACAAAATCTCGTCGATTTCTGGTGATGAGTCACTGTTATTGTCAAGGTTGGGTTGATACATTCGTTAATCTTCCATCATTGGGATCTTCTGTTTCATCTGGCTTCTTTTCCGTTTAATTAGAACTTTTAATTATTTTTAATTATTAAAATATGCTTTTATTTGCTCTCCTTGTTTAAATAGCTCTTTTTTTAACTTCTTGCATCCACATCTGATTAAATTTAGTCATATTTCTTATTATTTTAACTAATAGTTGAGTCGGATGTGGTTTGGCTTCAGTCTCTCTTGATCGTCAATAATGGACTTATGTTTTATAACGGAATTAAATATAATAACGTTCCATTGTTATGGCAACCACCCATACTCTCATTGGTTGAATACATTTGTATCTATTGTTATAATATTTGAATTTTAGTTCAAAATGAATAAATATTTTCTAATTGCTATTATTCTTTGGTCTTCTTATCAATGCATTATATTTTAACATAACTGTCTCTATTTTCTTTCAAAGATTATTTTGATATCCCACAAAGCTGGGTTTGTTCATGTATTAATGTTTTGACAAAATTGCTAATATTATGTTATTACATATTTTCCTTATTTTATGTTCTTATTCTATTTCTGACATTTTATTATTGTTATCTAATTGTAATTAATGAGTTACTTGTTCTTAAATTTCTAATAAAATAGTCATTTGCTTACAAATTGTTTATTTTGAATTTATAGTTAGGCATTTTATAGGCCTAAGCTGTAATTGTCTATAATTTCTCATTTTACACAAATTAAACATTATTCGTCATTTATATATGTTTTGCTTGTTGTTACTTATTACTTATTTACCCTTTTGAATTATTTTGGGCTATTTTTCAATAATTGAATGTTATTATTAATTTACAAAATCATTGCTTGTCTGTTATTCTCTTTTGTTTTCTGTCTTTACTCTGATGTCTAATATTATGTTTGTAAAATTTATCTCCTTACTTATATCTATAATTATTTCTTACACACTTTTTTAGCATTTATTACTACTATAAAACATAACACAAAAATAGGTTTATGGTCTGTTCATTTTCCAGCCATACTCCTTCTTATAAACACAACTTTTTTTAATTAACAAATAACAATTATGGTGAATTTTATTTTAACACCATCTATTCTATCATTATAATCATCCCTTTGATTAATTTATTAATACAGGATGTTTTATTATCATTGTACTCATAACTCCTGGTTCTTATTATCTAATATTATGTAATTAATTGTCTATCAACCTATTGTTTGTTGTTTTGGGTTTCTTACCTTTGTCTATTTCTTTTCTTAAAAGTATTAACTGTTTATACTAATTCATTCTTATTACTTCCATCACTTTCACTGTTCATCACTTTCACTTCCTACCTATCTCTCACTCTTGGTTTTTATGATATTTTTAAACACAAATTTACAGTTAGTTTTTTCAACATTTTATGTTTTGTTTTTCTGATCATAATAAGGCTATTAATAACATACATTATCTATTACTAATTGTTTCCCTTATTTCTTATGGTTAGTGTACTTTCTTTTGTATTATTTTATTCATTGTTAGTTATTAGATTTGCTTTACTGATTTGTACTTTTTATTATTAGTTTAATTTACACTTTCTCATTTTATTGTCTTCATCGGGTCAATCACAGGGGCTGGGGTTTGTTTCAACCTACTCACTTATCAAGTCTATTGGGTTATTTTGGTTAAATCGTATTGTACCGTTGTTTTCCAAGTTTGGCTTCGTTGCTTGCTACATTTCTCTTATCAGAGGTTACTTTTATTATTACCTTTACATGTTTAATCGTATAATTATGTTAAATACCTATTCCTTTATCTCTGATTCACCCCTTTTAATTTATAGTGTTAATCGTTTAGCATTTTATTTTTATCATGTTGCTTCATAAATGCATGTTGAAGATATGTATCCTTACAATATATAAAACTCAAAGTCTGAGGATTTATGGGTACTGAATACAAATCCCCATCGTTACACCGATTGCCACCAAATTTTGCACAGGTAACCTTTGACACAAGGCGAAAAACACTGTCTAACTTGGAATTTGATATTTTGCCCCGTTCGCACGATTTAGGCCCTTTTAATCATGCCTTTTCGTTGACGCGTATAAGGATGTCAACAACACCATGGAGACCAGAATTAATTACCTTAGCGACAAGTAAATAAACAAATGATATTTAGCGGCATCAGAACTGTACCTTTATCCGTTCCTGCAGTTTTAATGTATTTAATATGCGATTGTATCGATATATTTTGTAATTTTGTATACAGATACGTTTATATATTGTGTAATTGTCTTAAACGATTATAAAATTTATGTTTATATGTATTTCTGATAATGCAATGTATAAGTAATGAAATATATTAAATACTGCTATTAAAGATGTCAATAACATGGAGACGAGAATTAATTACCATAGTAATAAGTAAATAAACAGAAGCTATTTAGCGGCATCGGAACTCTACATTTATCCATTCCTGCAGTACGTTTTCGATGTTTTATATAATATGCAATTGTATCGATATATTACGATGTGGAAAAGAAGAAGTGTACTAATTGTAAATTTTCCTATTACTTAATGCAAAGCGAAAATACGTGTTGTTTTCATTTGTGAAGTTATGTGACAACAGTTTTTGGTTTTTAGTTTACTGCTGAAATAAATAAAAGCCATGGTTGAGGAAAACATAACGTTTAATATGTTATACAATGCTTCTAACACAGTAACACTTAAAGAATTTAGCGTTTTTGATTTAACAGGTACTTTATAAATATCTCCAAAGGCTTTATAAACGGGTACTTTAAAATCTCCAAAGGCTGTTGCACCAACATAATAATTTAGTACAAGTTAAAATAGTACAAGTTTTGAAAACAGGTTTGGAGAGAATTTGACTAATGCGTACAAAATTGTTATACGAGCTGGCAGAACGCCATATAGACATAGACAATAAAAATTATATTAAAATACTTATTAAAAATCAAATATTCGCGTGCGAAGCCGCAGGTAACAGCTAGTTGTCTAATAAAGATATGCCTTTAACGACACGCACATACATTATTTATTCACATTAACCCGATACTTTAGTTCATATTGTAAATGTCTTATTACACATTATTGTCTTATTACTTATTATTGTAAATTATATTACACTCAATATAAGTCCTTAATCTACTGTCAATAAGTTATTCGTTTCCATCTTTGTCGTAGGTAACTATAATTGTGTAATATAGGTAACCATATTTTATTACACATTGTAACGATACATATCACCACCATATTTTGAACCTAATTTTAGAAACATAACATAACAACTAAATGACACAAGACCTACCAAGGGTCAAGAACTGTACACCAAGTATTAAAATCAATCAAATAATTAATAACTAAAGAAAGAATTTACCAACAGTGAAGAAATAGTAATGAGAACAGAATAAAGAAGAAAATATATTAAATGTGATTAACCCAATGACCCAATAGATTAGGTCAGTGAGTAAACAAAAACATAGATAATAAAAATGAATAGAAGTGAATAACATTATGCTATAACCCAGATAAAAGGATAAACAAAGGAAGAGACAAGACATCTCCCACAATATACAACCAAAGGAGTACAACAGTGAGATAAATAAAATAAGACAAGTAAATTACAAAGTGAAGAACTATTAATGACATCAAAACACTGACAGACTATTTTAGGTAACTTAACTATGACCACAACTCTCATGTATAATAATGACACAATCAATAATGATTAGAAGAGTGAGATTAAAAAACTTGTAGTAGTATGATTTAATAATGTATAAAGTTATAACAACAAATTTGTATCTTAGCTATTATTTATGTAAGTAAAATGGATAAAAGGATATCAGAAAAACTGATAATCAACGGTAATGTAATAAAATTAATATAATAGAAAATAGAAAATAAATACCAACCAATGGATAATAATTAATAGTACTAGCACATTCAAATAATGTAGTAAAAATGTATAGAACAAACCACAAAAAACCAACCCATTGTTATGAACCAAAGTAAGGACACATAACCTAAATCAACTAGCTTTTGTACTTATAATGACAAGAACTAATAATAAAAATGTTGATAAACCATATTCTATTATACTGAAAGGAAACTAGATGTTATAAGGATAATACCAGTAACAAGATTTACTGGTACCAAAGGAATAACAAGTGGTATAACAAGTTACCAAAGGAAGATTTATATTGTAATTAGAGTAAATTAAAATACTAAAATGGATAGCATAGAATTTACCAAATAACTAATCTGGAAAAACCTTTAGAAACAATAATAAAAGAGAAGATGGTTGATCTCAGTATAGTTAGTGATGTGTAATACCACTAATGTAATGTAAACCAATAAGTATTATCATAGAATTGAGTCACAGTAATGTAAGCTAAACATACTTGTCATATAGAACTAGATGCAAGAAATATTAATGAAATAATAACAATTGAGAGTATCCTGCTGCAAACCAAAGCATTGTAAACTTTATAATCATTATAAGGATCATTTATGTGAGAAACAATAACTTAAAAAACCACTATGTAATTTAGAATGAAGATAATTCATGCAACACCCTATAGTACAAACCAGGGGTGATCTTAAAGACTAGAATCAACAAAAGAAAGGTATAATAATTAAAAACTGAGATGATCAGTAGTTGTAATGGTCATCTCAGATTAACTGCGACATAATGGAAATTGTTATAAAACCATTATTAAGATGTAACATGTGAATCTAGTTTGTAGTGTCATAGGCCTACTAACGCCTATACCTAGCTTGTGCATTGTTATGAATAATTATAAACAAACTCTGTGTAAAAAGTACACAAAAGGACTTGGAAAGCATCATCTCGATGAGATATGATAGCCATTTGTTAATTCCAGTTAAATTAGGTATCAATTTATTAAAAAATGTGTTAATTGTAATTTCAAGAAACTATATTTGTTATTAATGAACAAACATATTTCATGTGAGGACTCTAAATAAAGAGGCTGACAATTGACAATTGCAACATCATGGTAATGTCAGATTAGCAATTAAAAGTAACGTCAGAACATTATATCAATTATAAGATATTCGCATGATTTTCACCAAATGTTTGACGTCACTTTTATAATCTCAAAACCAATGACCCAAGCATTCGAATAATTTAGAAAGGGGGGGTAGCGACTCTAAAAGGAATGTCATCGTCATCAATTTTTTTAACCAATCGGAAGAGTTAAATCGAGATTGGAACAGGTAACGCCGAAGGGAACAGCGAAAACCGACGCCAGATTTGAAGGCATTATTGTATTGTCACCGAAGCGAGACAGACGACAGCTCCGTACGCCATTAAAGTAGTGTACTAACCTATAACCAGTGCGGTATCGAAAGTAAACATCGGTCGACATAACCTAAATTTTTCTAAAGTGTTATCAAACGTTAACTAACGAAGTATCATAAAAGTGTAATAGTGCAAGAACAATCGCAAAGTGTATAGTAAATTGCGATTACGCGAATAAAGGGAGTATGGTGTTAATTAATCGCAATTAATGAAATTTTGAACTTATATGATAAAAACGTATCGAATTTAATTAATGAGTTGATGACAATTGAACACTATGAGTGTATTGGACATTATTATCTTAATTAATTTTTTTGAATTTTAAAGGATTTAATGTCAACCTTATTTTTAAAAAGGAGTTAACCTATTTTGTAAATGCATCAAATGTGATGGAGACATTTTATCATGAACACTATGAGTGTATTAGACATTGTTATGCCAATTAATTTATTTGAATTTTAAAAGAAATAACACAAATTAATTTTTTGAGTTATCAACTTATCTAACGAACTTGACCAGTGATCATGAATAAGTTAATTCATAACAAACATTAAGAAAGCTTTGGGTAGTATTGCCAAAATTCATTTGTTGCTAATTAACAGTAATCGATAAGAGATAAACATGCTCACAAGCATGATAAATTTACCTGATTAAAGTTATCCAATAGGACGAATCAGATGAACTTTTATTAACATTAAGGGAACTTATAACCCTGTTATCTTTATATTTTATATGTTGTTAAAGCGTTATTATTGTTAATTTCAAGTTAACCGTTTTCTATTCACATACGTAAGGTTAACCTACAATGTTGACGCCAGACGTCTTTTGAATTTTACGTTAGTAACTAGCAGGTACCCGCGGCTTCGCACGCGAATATTTGTATATGATTGTTGTGGTAACTGTCGAGTTAGTAGTTTGTAACCCAGTCTGAGGATCGACTAATTTTAATGTAAAATGATAACCATCTTCTCCTCTGCAAAACATTAAAGGGTACTGTAAAGCGTCATAAGCTCGATGTGTTTCTGCAATTCGATATAGCGTATGATCCCTCGCACGGATTATTATATCGAGTTTATCGCATTCCTGGTTAACTAAAACTACTGCCACCTCATTAGTTGTCGGTACATTGTAGCGACCCCTGTGCTCTTTATTATTTTCTGTTCGATCAGCATGAATCACAATATTGTACTGATTATTATTCGCAGATGTTACAAATTCAAACGCACTTTTCAGTTCACTAACATATGGGTTGATTGCGTGAAGTAAATTTTGAAGTTCTGTTACTAATGGCTTATCCAAGTTACGAATATGATCCATTCTTGTTTCAGATTGCTGTAAATAATCAGCTATGAAATACACCTGTAGAAATTTTGGTACTTCGTTTTGTGTGGGGAGTAATGATCCCATGAGGTGATATACTTACCCTTGAATTTTGAAAGTAGGCATGAAGCTCCCTTCGACTATTTCTTTGGCTCCGAATGATGTAAATTGAAAAGCTGAATTGTACGATCTTAATGCATTCAAAAATGTTTTCGATAAAAGATGTTCTCCATTTAATAATGATTTTAACGGGTCTGGAGGAGGAAGTATGGGATCTAATCGCATTTTTCCTGCAGAGCAAGTGATAACGAATTTTTGTCTCCCCAAGACGCAGAAAAGTCTGAAATCACACCAAACAGTATGGGGAGCAACCAGTCATAGGGCTAGGCGATCAGTGGATCCAATTTAACGTATTACCTTCAGGAGTAGCAACATTACGTAGCCCGCAAGATTGCCAACGTGCCTTTTATTCTACTGGGGATATTTTGAGAGTTAAGGTGTACAATAGTCCACTCCCATGAAACATCGAAACACTCAAAGTTGGTGTATTTTCTGTTCACATGTTACACTGTGTAATGGAAAACGTAAAAACTCGAATTCAAAAGTGTGTGAGTTGAAATTGTAGCACATTCGGGGCGTAGTGTTCAAAAAAACTTGTAGTTTCTGCGTCTAATTAAATGTTATTATGTATACTTTCAATTCATTGTAAATGTTAATTTTATAACCTATAAATAAAAATGCAACTGAACTTTTAAAATCACCCGTTATCATTGACTGATACTGTATTTTAATAACTATTTTTTACAAATGTTTAAAGGAATTACATCATAGTGGACATCGTAGTATGTTATATTTCCTAAAAACCCAAATTACAGCTTTTAATTCTCACCATTTGTATAATACTAAAGCATTTAGAAAAGAACAAATTTTCATTTTTTATTGTTGTAACTGTTAATAACAATAAGTTGTTCATTTCTAAGCAATTGATAGAAATTGAATGAAATTATTTAGTTAAATTCAATCCGCCAACGATAACAGATGTGTCATGTCTGTGTGTCTGCAGATAAATTCAGCTTGTGGCTCCTTTACCCACTGTGAAATACTCCAGGTAATGGAATTTTTGCTACTTTGACTGTCACGATTAGGATACGGACATCACACTCACACACATCCGTTTGGCGGACACATGTCCTGCGTTGCAGTCTGCCTGTTGGGAGTTAGTGCAAGCGCGCGCCTTGCATTGACTCCATCACGCACTCTGGTACGTCGCAGGCATGTGCGCTCGCGGTGTACACACATTCTTCGTTGTTTTAATCGTGGCAATTACAGTAGTAAAATTTTGCAACTTGCGGTGCGTTCGTGCTTCAGCCAGCCAGTGTTCAGCCAGGGTTGAAAATAATAAATATATACATTTCTGGTGAATGAACACGTACACCATGTTGGACTTATAATAAATATATTAATAGGAACTGCAAATTTGAGTTTTCTTGTTACTTCTTTTAATGTATTTCTGTAATTAATGTAGTTCCATATTCTTTTATAAATGTGTAAAAAATTTGTTAATATTATTGTTTAATTTTATGTTGTCGGTGTTGCCCCTATCGTAGAAGGTGGTGTACAATGTAGGTTATACTTTGTAAAAGGCTTAACTTTAACACATGACAGTTAACTTTACGTTAAAGATAAATTACATATTGTTAGTTATCTTCTTCTCCTTAACCCAGAAGTTAGTGGGCTTGCAATTTCTTCCTTTACGCAGATAGGTTCTTGATCACCACATCCCTTCTTCCGTACCTTACCAGAACCGTGTAGTCCTACCTGGGCCTGGGCCTTCCCCTCCCACTACGGCCTCGATCGGGGCGGTGAACCAGTTTGAATGGTACAGCAGGTGTCTAACTTTTCCTTTCCACAGTCGATCCAATCAACATTTTTTTTAGTTTTATAAGCACATGATTGCATAGAAGTCTCATTTCTGTACTTACTTTAATGCTGTCTTCCCACTTCAACCTGGGTCAGCCTCTTTTCCTTTTACCTTCTGATTTTGCTTCCCACGCTGTCTTAGGGTAACTTCGATTTTCTATTCTACAGATGAGGCTAAACCGTCTTAACTGTCAGCTTTGTATCATACCAATTAGAAGGATCATCTCAAAGTTCCTGCGGATAGTGAGGCTTCGTATTATATCTGTTACTATTTTAACAAAACATTTAATTTCATTCGCACATTTATACCTACTTGGTGGAGGCTTATTAACAATTTTTTCCACATTTATTCTGAAGAAAACTTTATGCCTTCCAGAATGAGTTCGTAAAACGTGCTATCCACCTCGACTGAATTTTCATTAAACAACCCCAAATCCGAAGGCATACGTGAAAGAACTACTATCGTTAGAACTTATCACACAACATTTCGACTACTAAACAATCTGTAATCGTCTTCAAGTGTAAGGTAAACTAGTACATTAAACTTAAGCCTACTCGAGATTCGTTCACTAACAAGCGTGGAGAGCAAAAAAATGAAAAAAAAACGCCATTTTCTACAAAGTTAAATACAACTACAGAAAAACTACATAAAAAGAACCGTTACTTACCCTCTACGTCCGCTGAATAGACCCGGGAAGCGCCACCACACTGATGCAAGTTTACACAACGAACAACCTTGCGTCAATGGTGGTGTTTATCGGTTCTGTCCAGCAGCAGGCTTAAAGGGTAAGTAGCGGTATGTAGGTAGGACTTATGTGTGGTAAATTCCAACGATGGTCCCTGTCCGACCTAACCCTGCTAATAATGTTCACGTACCACAGAACGTTAGGTTCAAAGATTGAACTCTAAATCTTTAAGTTTTCAATTTGAGAGTTATACTCTAGCTATTCTACGCCCATTCTTTCTCGTTTTAATGTCTGTTAACTTCCAGTAATATTAGAAATATATTATGTGTCTTACCCCCTACCTTACCCCCTTCTGTATTTTATAATATGTACATTTTGATTTTACGTGTTGTTATTTTATTGTCTATGAAATAGAATAAACTTATTTATGTAATAAAAGACAATTTAGCATACATGATTCACTTGTATGAATAGATAAACTAACCTTTTCAGTCCGCCTTGTGACTTCTTGTTGACAATTGATGACGCACCTCAAAGCATATGCTTCATCGTCAGATATTTAACTAGTAGCGTGCTCACAGCGTTTAATTCTAAAGTAGGTCTACTTCTCCTTAGCTCAAAAATTTAAGTGTAGGCTATACTACATGTTCAACTATCTTATAATAATCTTTGTGTGTCTTTTTAAATATATTTGTCTCATTATGATTAACTAGTATGCTCCCTGAGCTGCAGAACTCGTTCACTATTTCGAACTGAGTACATTTATTATTACATAAATTTCGTTATTAGACAATTTTCCAATTGCAAGAAAAATTACATACCGATTACTCTATTTCTTTACTAACATAACAAGTGTAGAGCACACAATCATACAATAAACGCAAACAATCAGGAACATTCGGATTTGGGTTACAATTCCTTTTAATCTGACACCCAGTTGTATTTTCTCTTAAAAAAATGTGATCTCTTTACTGGTTCTTAGAGTCCAAATATTTTGAAATTTTAAAACTTAACATTACATTCAGACTTTAGTCAAAATTAATTTAACTTAATATGCCACATTATCAAAAATTTCGCCAACGTTTTAGGCTCTGACGTCCAAAATCTATAAATTTCAAAAATGAATACTATATTCAGATTATGGTTTAAATTCCCTTTAATACCTAATATGGGATTTTGCGATTTTTTCACAATTTTGACTCCCCGTCTTATTTTTGGGGTGATCAATCTAAAAAAACAACAAGGTCCTGTAGGGTAAATGTGGACATATGTGCCAAGTTTTACGAAAATCGGTTGATGCGTTCAGAAGTTAATCGTGAAACATACCCCAAATAGTTGGATAGACAGTCTGACAAATGCCAAACGGTCGGGTTAAAGGCTAAGAACTCGCTTCCTCCCCGTTCAACAAGAGGCATATGTTATAGGGTGATTTTCAGATGTAATTTTCATTATCTGTACCAATCAAAAAGACCAAAGAAGGACTAGTGACCGCTACTAGTATTTGTCGATAGGTGCACTGACCACGGAACCACAAAAACTTACGATATTTACTCTACAACCGTGACATGACTCTACAACCATGACATGACAGGTGCAGAATTTTACGTTTGTATCTATAATATACGAGATAATATAATATACGTTTGTGTCGTATATTTGACAAGAAGCAGAACTAGATATGGTGATAAAAGATCAAATAGGTGGATGCCTGAGTTCTGAAGAAATTACGTAATCAGGTAAAATGGTACCCCCATGTAAGGTGGGTGAAGTCTATCCCCAGCCTTCTTGAGGAAGGACTGTACTTTTGGATAAAATGTTTGAAAGTCAAACGAAGAGCTGAGTGGTTGAACAAACGGAGGTGTGATATGACTCCTGTAATTGATCCCCTGATCCCCTCCGTTGTTGCTCCACTGTTGATGAGTTTATCTGGCGACTCATCAGATATATACTATTTCCGTTCTTAGTTTAATCCTGATGTAAACAAACCCACGTGGCGCATCTGAAACGCTATTGGTCAGGGGAGTTGACGCTGTTTACACAGTAATGTGTTACGCGCATGTGCAGAATGTCTTACCAGTTCATGTGAGAGTTGTCTTACCAGTTCTCTATAGTGTTACTCTGACAACTGACAATTAGTTTTTGATTACGTTTAATCATTTTTATGAATACATAGTAGAACTTTATCGCCGCTGATTTAAAATATCGATTCGAGTTGTCTTTTAAGGTTGAGAGTCACGGCTCTAGAGTCTAGGGGGCCGTGCAAGAGTGCGAGGTGTATGAGTGGCTCAGTGCTACGTATTGGACCAATTACCTACGCCGTCGTGGACAATGTTATCATTAAGTCTCCATGTTATAAAATGTGTCATTGTCGCTCTGACACAGTCACAAAAATAATACTTTGGTTCGGAGTGTAAAAATTATGACTACTTACATGTGTCTATACAGTATCAACATTATATGTACCCTGTCTGTACTCCTTCTGTCAGAGTGACCCGCCTCTGATTCAAGCAGCAAATAGCGTTTCAGATGTGTCACGCTTGTTTGCTTACATCAGGATTGAACTAAGAACGGAAATAGTACAGAGAATCCACTCGATTCTGATGAGGATTCCTATTTACACTCGAAGCTATAAGGCTTTATTGGCCTCCTGAATCCCAATATTACTACAAAAATTAAAGTAAGGGGAATATATTATTAGTAGTAGTGTAGTTAGTTGAATAAATTAAATTACAGTGTAACTATTTCGCTCCCAGGTACGTCAACAGACACAAACTCACGGGGCGCTCTTATATTAGACATGTACCTAAAATTATTAGACTTCGACCAAAATATCAGTGCATCAGTCAGACAACTAAATAGTGTAAATCGTACAATAAGTAAAGTAATGAGCACTGGGAAACCAAGAGTGATGGGATTACGTCAAACCAACCGAGAAGCGTGTAATAAGAATGGTACACCAGTATACGAGTGTACAATAGGTCAACACACAGTAGTTTATGCCTACGATATTATAGAAACACAATAGTGCAGGCACTGAGAAACTCGTTATTTCCAACAGCCTTCTTATTTTTTATACTGCTGTTATACCGGTGGATTATCCTAAGATTAATTACCACCAAAATATACTACCTGCTCGAGTGGCAAAACAGATAGAATATGTAGGTACATTACAGAGTTAACAATTAGAATTCAAAGATGCCGAAAACATAAAGTATATTTATTTCAACAAAAGTTCCAATGTAATTACTCTTCGATATTTCTAAATTAATCTCAAGCTACTAGTTAACAGTATCTTTTCCAATTTATTACTCTCATTCAACTATTATTCTTTAAATTATTATTAATACAGAATATTGCCAATGTGTCATTTTCTTCACACGCACAGGTATGTGCTAGGCACGGCAAATCTCTGGAGTTGGTGCCTTACCTCGCTTTTCGCTACCTTATATACCTAATCTTGTTTACAAAGTTGAAAGTGAAACTTGTTTATAAAAGCGGCTCTGTACTCGAGGCAATGACGAATTTACCGAATATCACTTTCTCTACGTTAGGAAACTAGTCTACTGTGAGTCCCAAACATACCCCGTAAACAAATTCTAAAACATATTTAATTACAAAAACACAATATTTAAATTATACAACACTGTTACTTTTTATAGATAATTTTTGTGTGGACTTTTACCACTTGCGTGTAAGGAAAAGTCACCCCGGACAGCGACCTAATATATTGAAGAAATTTATGTTTCACTAAACAGTGTTAATTTTGAATACAGTGTTTCAAATCCATTTATTGCGTACACATTGCACTGCCCTTTTACAAGGTAGTAGGTTCTTTAATTATTTCAATTTTTTGTTTTAGAGCATGGAATACTTCTGTATCTTAGGGTTGCAGTGCATAAAAAAATTATCGACTTTATAGAACCAAGTTATTTTATTACTTAATATTTCTATTTGTACACGATATTATATATACAAAAAATTTTTATAAGAAAGCAAAATTTTTCTATAACAAATTACAAGTTCAAATTACAAGTTCAAACTCTTTCAACTAGAACACAGCAATGACCATTCGTTAATTACAACTGTAACCTAGTTCTTCAGTCTCTCGCCTATGGCGCTAGTTGGATTTACTCAGTTAATTTCTCAAGCAAGATTAAGGAATGGTCCTAGTTATTTTACAAATAAATAATATTTTGCAAGTGACAGCACTGTGGAGAGTGTCTTGCTATTTAAAATGATTAATGCGTACAGTACTCAGAATGTGGATTAATCTGTGAGCGCACTTAATTATACTTTGTGTTCAATTGTGAAAATGGCCAAGGTTATGTTTTGGGACACTGTGGTTTGATTAATAAGACACAATATTACCTGGCATGTGAGTTTAAGACTTTCACTTACTAGTTTTTTAATTATTTTTTCCGTTATTTCTTTTTCTTGTTCTTATATTTAGTTGCACTTTATTGGAATATGAGCAGACTGATACTTAGTTCACTCCCGCACTCACTATTTGCGGTTATGTTATCGCTTTAACTTTAATTATTTATCAATTTCATTCTCTCGCGGATCGCGTCTGTACTCAGTAACGTTCAAATTAAGAGTGTCGCTTTCTTCTCCAGCGCGTCTCTATTTGGTGACGTCCAGGAAGTAAAAATAATTCCTCTTCGTTACTAACAATGCATTAACAACTTTTGTATTTTCATACATTCGGCTACTTACTATGGTTCTTGACTCACACAATATGGTTAGCATAACCAAATTTCATATAATTACTAGCTGTTACCCGCGGCTTCGCACGCGAATATTTGACTTTTAATAAGTAGTTTAATGTAATTTTTATTGTCTATGTTTATATGGCTTTCTGCCAGCTCGTATAACAATTTTGTACTCATTAGTCAAATTCTCTCCAAACCTGTTTTCAACACTTGTACTATTTTAACTTGTACTAAATTATGTTGGTGCAACAGCCTTTGGAGATTTAAAAGTACCCGTTTATAAAGCCTTTGGAGATATTTATAAAGTACCTGTTACATCAAAAACGCTGAATTCTTTATTTTAAGTGTTACTGTGTTAGAAGCATTGTATAACACATTAAACGTTATGTTTTCCTCAACCATGGCTTTTATTTATTTCAGCAGTAACTAAAAACCAAAAAACCGTTGTCACCTTACCTCACAAATGAAAACAACACGTATTTTCGCTTTGCATTAACTAATAGGACGATTTAAAATTAGTACACTTCTTTTTTTCCACATCGTAATATAACGATACAATAGGATATTATATAAAACATCGAAAATATACTGCAGGAATGGATAAATGTACAGTTCCGATGCAGTTAAATAGCTTTTGTTTATTTACTTGTTACCATGGTAATTAATTCTGGTCTCCATGGTGTAATTGACAACTTTAGTAGTAGGCTAGTATTTAAAATATTTCATTACTTATTCATTGCATCATCAGAAATACGTATAAACATAAATTTTATAATCGTTTAAGACAATTACAAAATATATAGACGTATCTGTATACAAAATTACAAAATATATCGATACAATCGCATATTAAAAGCATTAAAAACTGCAGAAACGGATAAAGGTACAGTTCCAATGCCACTAAATATCATTAATTTATTAACTTGTTACTATGGTAATTAATTTTGGTCTCCATGGTGTTGTTGACATCTTTATACGCGTCAACGAAAAGGCATAATTAAAAGGGCCTCAATCGTGTGAACAGGACAAAATATCAAATTCTAAGTTAGACAGTATTTTTCGCCTTGTGCCAAAGGTTACCTGTGCAAAATTTGGTGGCAATCGGTGTAACGGTGAGGATTTTTATTCAGTACCCATAAATCCTCAGACTTTGAGTTATATATTGTAACCAGATGTTTACGTGGTGTTGTTAAAATTAATTAAAGTTTAATATGTTTGTTTGGTGTTAAACGTGTCAAAATGTATGCTCTCAGTCGTGTACGGGTTAACCGTATTCTGCTCTGCCGCATTCAAACGTTGCCGCCTCGCCACCTGATTGGCGCACAACTCTCTGCAGTATTACCCAGTTTGCGTCTCGCTTTAACGCCTTCACTTCAATAATTACTAGTCGTATTTCTAAATTAACGGAATCAAACATACAGCATTGCAGATTGAGAACATTTATTAATCCTGTAGAATATTTATCTTGGTTTATTATACATCAAAATCCGTTTTTCTGCACCGGCTATTACAATCGTGCAGTTGGTACTTGCTCAGCTCAGTTGTATACAATCAGACAATAACGCTAGTTTACAGTAAAATTATCGTTTTTCTCAGGGGTGTAAAGTCCTTTCGGCTACAGAAATATGTACTTACGGCTAACACACACAAAGTTATAATAATTCTTACAACTAATTACATAAATAAATCGATATCTCATTACATTTGACTAAGTAATCACCAATGAAAACTTGGGAAGCAATTTAGGGTTATGTTTCATTTGCCAAAGGTTCGTTATTAAAAGATTCGTTAATTATTTATCATATTTTATTTTCTTAATAATTGTTAATTGGTTATAGTTAAATAGTGAATTTAAATAAGCATTTATTTTGACTCGGAAATAGTGATCAGTGATTTTGAAATAGTTTTATTTAATTCAGACCAAAATTTGTGAATACGCTTTAAGGGATAATGTTTATACTCATCAGTTACTTGTTGCTGAAGATCCTGATGTCGTCTTCTTCGGTAGATAACTCCTGGGCTGTCGTCTTCTTCTATGGATAATTCCTGTCGTCTGTTTCCCTCGTCTCGGCACTTCTCTTTTACTAATTCAGGCCTCGTAATTCTTCAGTTGGTGTCGTCTTCTTCTTTTAGGAGGTTCCACTGATCTTCATATAGTGTCCGTGGTCGTCTTTCTTCGTCACGGCGTCGCTTCGTCTTCTTTGGATCACTACGGTTTGTTAATTTAATTTTTTATAAATAAAAATTTACGTTCAGGATTCCCTGTACTGTTGTAATTGTCTTCCATTAGTTTTAAATAGTTTTGCAATTACTTGAAGAATAATAATTTAATTTTAACACGAGAGCTACTCGGTCCACCCTCTGGCGTTGGTTAATAATGACTTACTGAAAATCTAACGGTTTTTTGGCGTTATTTTTCTTGTTGCTATGGTTACTTCATAAATTATGCTAATTTTTCATTGGTTATTAACTCAGGTTATTGTTAGGATTTATCGTCTTTTTTCGTCTATTTCTACCAAAATATCTTCAACTGAAGATTACTACTTTATTCTAATAGCTAGGGTCATCACATTAGTACCATTCTTCCTAATTTTTCATGATGAACATTTTGATACCTCTCATGCCTACTTTTGGATAGTTAATTACATTTTTACTATTTTCCCAATTTTATATCTTACATATATTTTATTCACAATTAGTTGTTAACCACATATTTTGGTACTATAAATACCCACTTACATGGTTTATTCATTTAGCACGTTCTGCCTTACCCTTGGATTATTATTTGTTCTCAAATTAATAAATTTATGTTCAACAGTTTGGCCTAGAGCCTAGATTCCATTCTACTTCCATCTAACATTTCTTACTAACATTTCTGGTAACTCTAATACAATTTACAAACAAAACAAACAATAAACATCAGTATCCCTAACTCTAATTCTTACTATTAAACATTTCTTTTCAGGTTCTACCCTGAAATAGCTTTTAATTGCTGTTATCTGCTTACCCTACAATTTACTCTATGCTATGATTTTCTGAACACAAACAAAATTCTTAATACTTACTTAAAGAAACTTAAAGAAACTCTTATAATATTATTGACAAACTGTTCCTTGTATGATATGTCCTATCTACTATTCCCTTCACTTAAATACAGTGTTAGTCCTTCTTAATTTGCTATACATTCTGATACCTTAACTCTTACCTTAATATATAATCTTGATATCTTATTACTTAAACTAATAATATTACAATTAGTTCAATCTTTACCTACTGATGCACAGTTTATCACAAATTGTTTATCTGTTTTAACATAGTTGGCTTATATAATATTTAGTTCTACACTCTCACTACACTTTTCCTGTCATTAGAAAGTTTCTATAATTACTACCCTGCTCACTTTGTTTCATTATTCTATACCTATCACTTTCACTACTTATTTAGTTTTACACACACACTTTTGGGCTTATTCACTTGTTTATTCACGGGTTGTCTGATTACTTTAAATCACTGTGTGATTATGGTCATTTATAACTATTTACCTCCAAATCACACTGATCACTTTTGGTCATCGTTCTAATATTGCTTTTGTTTTGGGCTCAAAGTATTGTTTATAGCCTTTGGCCATTCTTATTACCTTTAGTTTGGGGTAGGGTTAGCTTCTAACCCCCCTACATTATATTATACAAGTACATTCTTTAAATAACAAGATACATGTGATACTATTACCCTTCATTAATCTTATTGTCCTAGCTACATCTCATATGCTACCGACATTAATTCATTACTAAATTTACAATATTCTGTTCACTTTTTTGGGATGACTTGATTGTACTTAAACTTCTTCTTCACTGTCTCTTGGTTTTCTTTTGGTTCTTATCCGATCTATTGTGTCAAGTCTGTCGGGTTAATAGTCATTTGTCATTTATTGGGTTATTGGGTTATTGATCTTTAAGTTCATAAGTTTTTTTTTTTTTGCCTCTTACTCTCATCTTCAGCTGTTTATTTTATAATTAAATACCATTGAATTCTTGCTACCTTATGTCATGTTACATAATGCATCGCCACCAAAATTGATTATTTCGAAACAAAGATTATTAGATTTTTTCTGAAATCATCAATATAGTTCATTTTATCAAGTTGTTATGATTCAGGAATTCCTTCATCGCTACTTCTTCTGTATTCATTCTTTATTAAGTCATGGTTCATAATATAATAATTGGTATTATTTTCTTTCTTTATTATTCCCTTTTATGTTCTATTTCCCTAAAATTTTTCTTCTCTCTCCTTCATATAAATTGGTAATAGTCAGAGGGCACGTGTGGCTCTATTACTCTGCTATCCATTTATACACATTTTGAGTTCAGAGGCCTTGCCTATCTGCTCAATAACATATGTTGGACGTATCTCAACATAAAATCATCACATAATAATATTCATAATAATTATAATAATAGTCGTTCATTTCCGACTCACATAATATTAATACAATAAAACACTTTTGGGACAATTATTCTTTCTTTTATACAACTCATGACCTTTCATTTCAATAACTTATTTGGATTCCTTTGTTTTAAGCTTGTGGCGATATTTAATAGGCATTTTGTATTGTTTTAAGAGCTTATTCTATATGGTAGTGATTCTATTTGTCATCACTTTAATGCTCATTGATATTTAATTAACATTATAGCTGGTTTTGACTCATTTATATTTTTTCATTGATAGCTCAGCTAATCTGCCAGTGTTATTTTTTATTTGATTGTTTTGGTTTCTTCTTTTGTGAAACATTAATTTCTATTTATCCCCTTTTTGTGATAGGGTTTGTTAATGATGTTATGTAGCGTCATCATTATTTGTGTAATATTTAATTATTTTATATCTCAATTTTTATGATATTTCATTATACATTTTCAAAATTTACATGTGTTTACACATTTTGTTTCACACTTGGTCGTAAGTTTAGCCTTACTTTGTTGTGAATTTAGTTTATCTTTCTTCTAAATTCCGTCTCATTTATAATAATAATGGTTCCAATCAAATACGTACTGTAAGTTGTGCTTACATTACTTTTGAATTTTGATAATAGTTACTCACAAAATTCTCTTTAATTTTCTGACACTGGTTCATAATACTTTTTTAAAGAAGACTGGTTATAAGTCCCTTTTATCTTTTTAGTTGTGATTTCACTTATGACATAGGTATTATTTTTATTATCTTTCAATATGAGATAGGGTATTTATTTTGTTATATAATGGACCCTGTTATATACACTCCTTTCTTCTTGCAAGTTAATCTTCTTATTTATTTACATTAATTGGTTCGCATGGTCAAATTACTCAAAATCAGTCCCATTTTCTCAGTGTTCCTTCACACTTGGTTTAACCATGGTCCATGATTATATGAGTGCTCCTGTTTGGATTGCTTTCGTCTTCATAATGACTTCTGTTTGTGTCCACTTTCTTGCTATTATTCTGTATTTAAATGGTTCTGTCATAGAATTCTCACTGGTTTCCATTGCTATCGCAATCATTTCATTGTTTTGTTTATACAACGAATAGGTCAATGCTATTTCCATTGTAGATGCTATCGTTGCTATAGGATTATGCATGTCCATTAAGTGTCTTCTCCTTCTTATTCTGTTACCCACTATTTTGTAGTGGTTCCTTCCTAAAGGTTCTAGTAAGTTCCTTCTGTTATTTTTAAAATTCATTATTTCATTCTGGTCGTTAATTAGTACATTAAACATCTCAAATAGTCCATTCTTCATCATCTCCAACTCTTCTCTGAAATTTATGAGTTTCCTTGGATGCCTCTTCTTAGTCGTCACCTCCATGATTTGGATATTCTCCTTGTGGCTGCTATTTTTATTTGCAGGTAATAGTATGCTTTTGTCTTCTGTAGTTTTTATTTCCTTCCTACTATCTTCTATTTTCGTAATTACCGGTTCCTCGTTCTCGTTCAATGTTTCTTTAATACCTTCAGAAACTCTTTCTAGTGTTTCATTCACCTTCTTGAAACCCTTATCCAAAGTTTCACTTAATTTCTCGTTAAATCTGTCAAATTTTTCCATCATTTCTTTGTGATTTTTGCTCATTTCTTCTTTATATAATTCCCAAAATTGCCTTACGCTCATGTCACGTCTGGCTTCCTTCTGTTGTGTAGGTTCTGGCATTTTCTTCGGTTGCTTCACTTCCACATCTTTGACTATTTCTTTTTCTAATTGAACATTGGGTTGTTCCAGATTTTTACTATTTGGTGGTTGGCTGAACTCTTTTATTTGATTATGTGTCTTCCTCCAGTTACACATATCTTCTCTGGATAGCTCGAACATAACCCTTATCCATTCTCTTAGCTCTGTGTTTTCTGTTTGTATTTGTTGTTCCGGTCGTCTTATAGATTGTCTCCATTGGTCATATTCCTCCTGTGTATACTCCTCCGTCACTTGTGCGTATACTCCCGTTCGTTCTGTTTTCATTTGGTTTTCATTACTGTACCAATTCTCCCAATCTTCTATCGTCATTCCTTCCACCTTGTTTACGCTTTTCCCCTGGGCTGTTCCGATAGTCTCTTTCTTATTGCACTTAGTATCCAGCTTCCACACTTCATCATAAATTTCCTTCAATGACATTTGGTCGTTTGGCGTTCCCATTGCAATTGCATTTGCACGACTCATTTGTGCTCGTTCATGGTCAGTGGTGTTCCTTTCGATGTACTCCATCTCTCTGCTAAACTTTTTAAATAGTGCTGTCATCCATTCTGCATAGCTGACTCGTTTTTCTTCTATCTCCTCTTCCGATCTCTTTGTCTCCTTTTCCGCCTCCTTCTCGTGTTTTGCCGATTCCATTTCCATAGTCGCCGCTAGAATCTGTAAAGTTAAAAGATATGTTTCCTTACCTATTCTAGCCCTACTAGTTGGCGCGCCACTTTGTAACCAGATGTTTACGTGGTGTTGTTAAAATTTAATTAAAGTTTAATATGTTTGTTTGGTGTTAAACGTGTCAAAATGTATGCTCTCAGTCGTGTACGGGTTAACCGTATTCTGCTCTGCCGCATTCAAACGTTGCCGCCTCGCCACCTGATTGGCGCACAACTCTCTGCAGTATTACCCAGTTTGCGTCTCGCTTTAACGCCTTCACTTCAATAATTACTAGTCGTATTTCTAAATTAACGGAATCAAACATACAGCATTGCAGATTGAGAACATTTATTAATCCTGTAGAATATTTATCTTGGTTTATTATACATCAAAATCCGTTTTTCTGCACCGGCTATTACAATCGTGCAGTTGGTACTTGCTCAGCTCAGTTGTATACAATCAGACAATAACGCTAGTTTACAGTAAAATTATCGTTTTTCTCAGGGGTGTAAAGTCCTTTCGGCTACAGAAATATGTACTTACGGCTAACACACACAAAGTTATAATAATTCTTACAACTAATTACATAAATAAATCGATATCTCATTACATTTGACTAAGTAATCACCAATGAAAACTTGGGAAGCAATTTAGGGTTATGTTTCATTTGCCAAAGGTTCGTTATTAAAAGATTCGTTAATTATTTATCATATTTTATTTTCTTAATAATTGTTAATTGGTTATAGTTAAATAGTGAATTTAAATAAGCATTTATTTTGACTCGGAAATAGTGATCAGTGATTTTGAAATAGTTTTATTTACTTCAGACCAAAATTTGTGAATACGCTTTAAGGGATAATGTTTATACTCATCAGTTACTTGTTGCTGAAAATCCTGATGTCGTCTTCTTCGGTAGATAACTCCTGGGCTGTCGTCTTCTTCTATGGATAATTCCTGTCGTCTGTTTCCCTCGTCTCGGCACTTCTCTTTTACTAATTCAGGCCTCGTAATTCTTCAGTTGGTGTCGTCTTCTTCTTTTAGGAGGTTCCACTGATCTTCATATAGTGTCCGTGGTCGTCTTTCTTCGTCACGGCGTCGCTTCGTCTTCTTTGGATCACTACGGTTTGTTAATTTAATTTTTTATAAATAAAAATTTACGTTCAGGATTCCCTGTACTGTTGTAATTGTCTTCCATTAGTTTTAAATAGTTTTGCAATTACTTGAAGAATAATAATTTAATTTTAACACGAGAGCTACTCGGTCCACCCTCTGGCGTTGGTTAATAATGACTTACTGAAAATCTAACGGTTTTT
This sequence comes from Magicicada septendecula, assembly GCA_034769895.1. NCBI lineage: Eukaryota > Metazoa > Arthropoda > Insecta > Hemiptera > Cicadidae > Magicicada > Magicicada septendecula. Next base: position 148,753,963 of record CM068372.1, read on the forward strand.
TGGCGTTATTTTTCTTGTTGCTATGGTTACTTCATAAATTATGCTAATTTTTCATTGGTTATTAACTCAGGTTATTGTTAGGATTTATCGTCTTTTTTCGTCTATTTCTACCAAAATATCTTCAACTGAAGATTACTACTTTATTCTAATAGCTGGGGTCATCACATTAGTACCATTCTTCCTAAATTTTCATGATGAACATTTTGATACCTCTCATGCCTACTTTTGGATAGTTAATTACATTTTTACTATTTTCCCAATTTTATATCTTACATATATTTTATTCACAATTAGTTGTTAACCACATATTTTGGTACTATAAATACCCACTTACATGGTTTAATCATTTGGCACGTTCTGCCTTACCCTTGGATTATTATTTGTTCTCAAATTAATAAATTTATGTTCAACAGTTTGGCCTAGAGCCTAGATTCCATTCTACTTCCATCTAACATTTCTTACTAACATTTCTGGTAACTCTAATACAATTTACAAACAAAACAAACAATAAACATCAGTATCCCTAACTCTAATTCTTACTATTAAACATTTCTTTTCAGGTTCTACCCTGAAATAGCTTTTAATTGCTGTTATCTGCTTACCCTACAATTTACTCTATGCTATGATTTTCTGAACACAAACAAAATTCTTAATACTTACTTAAAGAAACTTAAAGAAACTCTTATAATATTATTGACAAACTGTTCCTTGTATGATATGTCCTATCTACTATTCCCTTCACTTAAATACAGTGTTAGTCCTTCTTAATTTGCTATACATTCTGATACCTTAACTCTTACCTTAATATATAATCTTGATATCTTATTACTTAAACTAATAATATTACAATTAGTTCAATCTTTACCTACTGATGCACAGTTTATCACAAATTGTTTATCTGTTTTAACATAGTTGGCTTATATAATATTTAGTTCTACATTCTCACTACACTTTTCCTTTCATTAGAAAGTTTCTATAATTACTACCCTGCTCACTTTGTTTCATTATTCTATACCTATCACTTTCACTACTTATTTAGTTTTACACACACACTTTTGGGCTTATTCACTTGTTTATTCACGGGTTGTCTGATTACTTTAAATCACTGTGTGATTATGGTCATTTATAACTATTTACCTCCAAATCACACTGACCACTTTTGGTCATCGTTCTAATATTGCTTTTGTTTTGGGCTCAAAGTATTGTTTATAGCCTTTGGCCATTCTTATTACAATTAGTTTGGGGTAGGGTTAGCTTCTAACCCCCCTACATTATATTATACAAGTACATTCTTTAAATAACAAGATACATGTGATACTATTACCCTTCATTAATCTTATTGTCCTAGCTACATCTCATATGCTACCGACATTAATTCATTACTAAATTTACAATATTCTGTTCACTTTTTTGGGATGACTTGATTGTACTTAAACTTCTTCTTCACTGTCTCTTGGTTTTCTTTTGGTTCTTATCCGATCTATTGTGTCAAGTCTGTCGGGTTAATAGTCATTTGTCATTTATTGGGTTATTGGGTTATTGATCTTTAAGTTCATAAGTTTTTTTTTTTTGCCTCTTACTCTCATCTTCAGCTGTTTATTTTATAATTAAATACCATTGAATTCTTGCTACCTTATGTCATGTTACAATATATATATATTATAACGAAACATTGTTATCAATGTTTATCGTTCTAACTGGAGTACGCATAATAAGCGTTATCTGCTACAATCGTACATTTAGAAGGGTACAGATAAGATTTTATATAGCAAACAAAACAGATAACAGTCCACCTGCATAAATATGTATAATTTTGTAGGCACATGTCAGAAGTGTTTTAAAACTTAAATAATAAAAAAATGACAAAAGATTAAGAAGAACTAGGTTGACCAGTGAATAGTGCGGAAATGTAGCTTTATTTAGACACCGAACACATAACGAGATAGTGAGAGTGTCGTGAACTATAAGCGTTTTACTATTTCACACCTTTCGCGGTGCTAATTAAAGATCGCGTGTATACATAGCTAATAACTGTGTTCAAGACACGTCTAACAAACAACTTTGTTACCTAAATAAATAAAGGATTGTTGAGATATTCGCCGATAGAAACTCTTTTGCACACGTGGCTTTGCCCTATAAATAGCGAGCCAAAAACGAGCATCTGTCTCGCTCATTCATAAAGTATTCGTTGAGTCGTACACACGGAACGATACGCTGCAGAAGACGCTTCAATGAGACCGGCAGACACCTGAGTTACTACAACTACGTACTACGGACATCAGACTATACCCGAGGCCAGAGACGCTGTGTCCATGACGATAAAGGAACGACGCCTAGCCTAGCTGTTCATACACCGCTAAGCGACGCTGACGGAGGTTTCGAGAGGAATAGCTGTACTCAACGCCGACGCCTGAGACCCGTGTACATCTGTGTAACATGAAATCATCAAAACAGGTGACCTGATATGGTTCAGGGTTCATAATAATGTTGTAAAACACAACAAGTAAATGAAAAGCCGCTATAAGCGAAATTGAACAGTTTTAAATAATTGATAAACCTTGTTTTTATATAGGCGGTATGACTAAAGCCTAAAGACACTTTTAAATGTTGTACTGTATATCATATTGAGACATTTATTCAAAAAGACAGAACATTTAGATAATGTGTGATTATTATAATAATATGTTAATAAGAGTGCAGAAAGACTCTAAGCAAATGTTTTCATGAGATTGTGCACTGTATAAAGAATAATTAACATAGAGATAACGATAACTATAACCCTTGTTATATTCATTTAAAAAGTTCGTATTTTATTTTCTCATGTATAAAGAACAGGGTTACGGATTTCATAGAATGAAATCAATTCAGTATTTCCATTTTATTAAATAATTAAATTCAATATAACAAAAATGATTTTTTATAAATGAATTATAATTACAGGCAGACAGTGTGAAACTGCCCATATATGTGTGTATATTTCCATGTTATATGTTTTGTGTATATACTGTGTATTGTATGTCTTATTTTCAGGAACTTATAAATTATGTACTAAGATATATGATTTTAATATGTGATTGTTAGACGTAAGCATTATAACAATATATCACTAGAGAAAATATGTGTAAAGTAATATTCAAGAAAGAATATAAAAATGGTGGAACCCGCCGTAAATCGTGTTAAATATTTGAAATTCTTTTTATTATTATGATTTGTTTAAAGATAAGCACCTTGAGGGTGACAATTATAATCATTGGAATGATAGACTAAAAAGGTAGTTTTCATTTATTCACAATTTATACAACTCAGCTTCCTAAAATAATTCTTTTGGAAACACATCGTCCCAACTCGTTACCTGATACCTAATAAGCCCAAATCCCACACCTAATAGCCGGCAAAGCAGAAAAGTACCATATACTGCAGGTAAGTGTTGGCATGGTATACCCTAACCAGGTCCATGTAAAACTCATAATCCATAATGAAAGAAATCATAAAAAGATGTGTTGCAAAATATATATATACATAGATTTGTTTTACGTTTCATTTTCATATATTAAGTGATTTACCAATTTGTTATAATACAAAATGTGTTCATAAACCCTAGGTTAACTTGATCACTTAGCCGCAAATATTTTCTATTTGTTCTATGACATTCTAACAAAATAGGCCTTTAATTTGTGGCTGAACTAATGCAAAAATATTTGAAACAATTCCATACAAATTTTAACTTTTAATGTATTTTACAAATAATTATAATAATTTTGAGTGTTTAATTTTTTTCATATATCAAATATCCATAAGCAGCCAATGCTGGGCCCTAGGCCTTTCAAATACATTCAAGATGTCTGACAATATTATTCTGCAGATTACAATTTTTACATTTTCACTATGATTTTTGCCTCAGTATGTACTGGTGCATTTTACGGCAGTACAATATAAATATATATTTGTACGCGTTCAGTATATAAGAGGATGAACCTGTACCTGAGTTCGTGACTGTACTTGAACGTTGGAGGAGAACACAGTGTTGCTAAGTATTTTAACAAGATATGTGAAGGCACGAACTCATGACCAGTATTACTTGATAGCAATGCCACCTGGATTTACAGTACACGCGACCACAACTCTGCTATCTGCTCGAAAGCATCAGCTCATGTCGCGCAAAACGGTGTTGTATTGGAGAAAAAACATTACTCTCAATTGTTGAGTGAAAAACAAACACGCTTGCTGCAGACATGCGCGCGCACATACATACAAAATATGTGTGATGAGCATTTGAAAATAAAACGTTGTTCACGCTTAACAGGTTTGAAAGAACATTACTCTTGTATTCACGATTTTTTAATTTAAATATTAGTTCTTGAGGGATGGAATGACGAAAGAAACACCGTTGCTATTGATGCAATGGACAATGAGACTTAATCTTTTTATGTTTTGAAATTGTTGTTTCGATGTTTCCATAATTTAAAACGTGTAAATAAATAAATTTATATCCAAAACTTGTATGTGTGTGTGTGTGTGTGTGTACTGCAATGAGTACAATATGCATGTAAATTAGTACTATACTAGCCTATACGATCTTTTAGTGTTTTCTTGAAAATCTGGTTTTGGTGACTCGTCTGTTTCTAAAATCACAGATTCGACTGTAATACTGTATATGGTATTATTTTTATTTTAAGTAACAAGTACTTACCGATTAGAATAGCATACCCTGTGTTATGTATGGTAATACGTTGTAATGAAAAATATTGAAAATAATACGCGCACACGCTGGTGTTTCTGGGTGTCCTGAACGTGATAGGTGACTGTGAAGATCGATCATAAGAAGAAAAAAGATACCTTCAGCAGATACGAAATCGCTGGGAACGGTGGAGCCGTAACAATTTGTCAAGTTCCAGGCGCGGTCGGGGTCCTGCCGTCGGTCGGGTTATCCACGCCCGTTCCTCGCTTGTACACACGATCTGACTCCGCAGGCGTCTTATACGTTCCTCTGCTCGTACTGACACACAAATAAGTCGTTTGAAATATAATCCGTGTTGCTGAGAATACAACACGTGAATGTAGTACTCACGCTGCCGTGGGAAATGTAAATAAAATATAACAAACGAATTCACTAGCACACCGACTGTTAACGCGGTTCGACTCAGCCGACGATGTATCGCACAGCTCGATCAGAATTGTCGTAGACGAGGGAGAGAATATTGTACTTCGTCGTAGACAAGGCTGTTTTTTTTTAATGTTTTGTTTACATTTTCCTGCGTGTAGTTTTACATTTTTTAGCACATCTCCGAGTATCAGAGAAAATAAAACTAGACAATTGAATCTTTCACTTTATTTGGTTCATTTTACTGTGGATTGTGCTTCAAAAGTCAAGTATGTAAGGGACTCTGAAGCGAGGTTAAAAGTCTCCCTTGACGCTAACGTTACAAGTAGTTCAGCGTCTTAGAGAATTTAAATGCTCTGCTCGTTCATTGGTAAGAATGGATTAAGAAACACGTAAATAAAAGAAATATTTAATTTCTTGTAATTTAGCAATCGTTATTCTCCACCATTTCACAATTTTTAAAATAATTTAGCCATAAACAAAGCTGTAAAAAAAAAAAATCTAAACGCAATAAATTTTACATTTCAAAAGTGTATTGTAATTTAAGACATAACTCGTCGTATTTCTGTAAGTGGGTAGTTTTTACTTCGATTTGTAGCTTAGACAGTAAGGCGACGGGATACTTAATTTGTATAATACTCTTCATATGAAAAAAAACTCTATATGTAACTTTGAACATTTTTAGTCTGATTTTATTCGATAATGAATTTTTTCTGCTTTAAAACTGTATGGGTGAAAAAAGTTTTTTTATCAATTTGTATACGTAGAAAATGAAAGACTGTCAAGATAAAATTACAGTGTAAGAGATAAAAATAATAAGTCATTATTTTTTACTAATTGACATACATTATCACTATTCTGCACGGAATTAAACAAGAACAACTCTCCAGTAATTTATTAGTTAGCAAAAATTACGAATCAGTATGATTTAATAAATTATATTTAATAATTTATATCAAAACATGTAAATTATGTTAATATTTTATAATAAATTATAATAAATAAATATTATAAATATACTATTTGTCGCATATACTACTTTATTTTATTATAATTATTAAATTAATTAGAAACAAATATATATTTTGTCTTATTTATAATGTTGCAAGGCAATATTCGATTTTCCGGCAGTGGCAATTGAAACATTATGACGTACTTTACAAGCTGTAAAAAGCGCCCCAACTAACCTCTAACAGTATGCTAGTGAGTATTTGAAAACAGGAGGACGAATAAAATAATGGTTGAAAAGTATGCGTTACAAGTAACCGTTATTTGTAATGTAGCAGTTACTCGGTAACAGATGCCAGGAACGCGTACATTGTAACCGTTCCAGCAGTCACTGTTACCGCAGTAACAGGTATTTGTAGCGGTTACTTTTCTGGGAGGGTTACTTTTGTAACTGCTACTTTCAAATACTGGTTTAGCACGCCTCAACACCAAAGCCTGAAAATATAGCTAACAATATTCTCTGTGGTGGGACCGCAAAAATTATAACATAAGACAGATAGACAGATATTAATGATAGAGTCTGTGTACACATGTTGTTGTGGTTATATTTAGAGCGACGTTACTCAAAATGTTTATGGTAACACAAACAGAGACGTCAACACTAGCGTTACAAAAACGTAATTGCCAAACAATTCCTAGAGCGCCGCCGATTCAACTGCGTTCCAGCGGTAGACAACGGTGCTTAGGTGGTTGCAGAATTTGCAGGCGTTATGTATTTTAAAGTGTAAATCTGATTTTAACCATGACTTAATTGACAGTTATTGTTTCCTGTGAATAATGAATGATTGAATATCCTATTAATTCAGAATAATTGAAGACTGAAAACCCTAAAGAATCTCCGTGCCAAACATGTTTCCCTATTATTCTTTTTTTTTTATCTGTAATCGTAATATTTTCCTAAACTACCTATGAAACCATAGAACAAAAAGCGTTACTCTAAAAATAATCCTTTATACTGACAGAAATACATGACACATTAAAAAGTAAAAAAATAAACGTTTCAGACAAAATAATTTTAAAATCTAATTGACGGATTTAAATGTTCAAGTGTATAGTACAGGAATAAAAATCGGTATGGAAAACCATACATGACTTCCACGTTCTAATTAATTATAAAATTATTTTTAATATGTACATTCAAGCCAAAAATTAGGGTTCTTCTAACATTCTATAAAAATTTTGAAACAATATTTGAAAGGACAACGTGGAAAAAGTTTTGAGTTTTGAAGTTTTCAAATTTCGGAAAGAGCTAAGTGGTTCATAATTTTGTCCGTCCAAAAGAACTAAATCCAACTTGATTTCTTTGTTTGAGAACATGAATATTGGCCTTTGATATTTAGTAAACAAGCATGTCAGCCTTACTTATATCACCCAACATTTTTTTTATTGATATTTTGTGTTTTTAAACTTTACTTTTCCAAGTCACAGCAAAACCAAACTTTAAAAGAGAAGCAACTGTTCATTAAAAAGTTGATTACAATACGTCCATTAGCGCTAAAATCTTTAAACACTAGCACACTGAATGCTTAAATATTACGAAATAATGTAGATAACGTACAAGCGAATTCATAAAGCTTACTAAAAACATATAATTGGTGCTTGCCAGATGTCTCTTTTAATGTGTCAAATAGATTTTGACTTACACAAACGCTTCATGTAGTTATTACGCATATAACTACAAATATTAAGCTGGGCACATAATTCTCACAGTACGGCATTTGGCATGGGTCCGCGTAGCTTCTGCTTATATTAAAAACTCGAATTTTAATAATTTTGCATTTAGCTCTTTTAGCTTTCCCAGTCTTCAGTTGTAGATTAAGTATCGCTCAGAAAAAAGTGGATTAAAATGGATTTAGAAAATCTGGCTCTATTGTTGTATCTGGCTATTTAGTTTCACCTCACTGAAGATCATCTACCATATATTACACTGTTAAAATACTCACTGGAAAATTATTTCTACTATCATCGGTCTATTTCTGCACAAGCCTCCTTGTGAACTTCAAATTAATTTATACAGACATTCCTGTAAAAAGATTCAATTTATAATTTTAAACTGACTTATTTTTATTTTAAATTAATTTTTTGTTTCCAAGTTAATTTATGTTGTGTTCATGTGATGAACGTTCCTGCAAACTTTTCGTCCTCATAACTCCTTGAAGTTACTCCACTATCCTTCAAATATGTTTTATAAAATATTCAGACATCCTTTTGCTCATCTACGTTTACAGCAATGCAAGAAAAGTCGCTTTCAATGCATCGCATGATTTTAAAAAGTGAGGGTGGAGCAGTGCTCAGTGTAGTCGCTTTCAATGCAGGCCGCTGCGGATGGATCGTTTTCCACGATTGCAGCGAGACGCTTGAAGAAAAAGGAAGAACGTCCTCTAAACAGCGAATTTGTATCGATGAAATTCGCCAGAACGGGACGCCTCGTTTTAATCATTAGCAACTTTCCACATCAGAACCACTCTTAAGATATTTAAACGAGAAATTTAAACTTTTGTTGAATGTGTGATGCTCACAGTATGGGCCTTTACTGTAAACAAACAAATTTTGGATCCAGCGCCAGTTTCTATAACGCTTGATAATCGGACTTTACAGAAGCGTCTTTTTTCCTTATCTGAGCTTATATGAGCTTATTATGAGCTAGATATAACGGTAGTTTTGGAGAGTGCGGACTCACAGACCAGTCGATTCTGTTTGCTGAAGATATCCAAGAGCTTTCCGAATGGCTTACTACAGGCCTCCACAATCAGGAATGATTTTACTTCCATGTTCCGTAAGGAAATGGAAGTATGGTGATCGCGAAAAAAATCGTGTTCGAGATAAGATCGAATTCTGATCCTACTACCCTCAAAACATGAAGAAAAATAATTTTCCAAAACGTGTCTATGTGTGTGTCTGTGTAGAATTTTTTCTATGGTAAACGATAACTGTCGCAAATTCGAACTGAATCAAGTAATTTTTTGCATATGTAAAGGATTTTTTGAGTTGTAGAGGATTCAAGGTCTATTGATTTTGGTGAAGATCGGTTAACGGGGGGGGAGGTAGTTTACCTGCAACGTTTTACGTTTTAACAAGAGTAAAGTACTTAATTTTGATAAATAAAGTATCTTCAAAATAAGGTCATAATAATCTACTGTAGAAAGGTAGATGCAATATCTATAAATGAAAAGTTTAGTTGAAGGGGAGAGGTAATTTCCTATAAATGAAAATGATAGTTGTAGGGGGAGGGTGTAAATTTGTATGTATACTACGTAAACAAAAACAAAGAAGTAGTTTCTATGGAAATATTTCATTTCAATTTGTCAAACTTGTCAAATTTTTCAATTTATATTTAAATTTTTAAATATAAATCTTAGAACGTGGAAGTCGTGTATGGTTCTTCATACCGATTTTTTGTTTTAGAGACTATCTAATGTGACCATTGACAAAAGAAATTTTGAAGTTGCCTGGAAACGCCCAATGTCGGGATCAAACTGTCCGCGACTAAACAACCGCTCTGATGATTTCGTCTTTGAAGGATTACGCGCGTTATCACGTGAGCTTTAGGTAATGATCGTGGTTAACACCTTCTAAGAAATCGAAACTGGTTTTGGTAACGTTCCAGGTAACCTTCGTCTAGATTGTTGTCGATTATTTTTCTGCAATAATCACAGAGTCAAAACGTTGCAAATCCAGTTGCCGCAAACGCCTAAAATATTCTCGCCTAAAAACTCCCCAAAATATGAATAGTCAATAGTACATATTAAATTTCATGAGTATCTTTCAACATCAGTATTTTTCACTTATACATAAATCGTCGTTATCCTTTACGGCTTTGGTTAGTAGCCTGTTCCAGTCTCAATGGAAGTCATCCAAACATCGCTTACGGGGTCTTCCCACACTTCTCTTTCCCCTTGGATGATAGTCAAGTTATCTTCTTGAAAATCTAGTTGGATCCATTCTCTATACGTGTAACCGCCACTCCGTTTTTGTACAGGGAGATTTACTCATTTAAGCTTTCAGCTATGCCTAGCTCCATTCTAATATGATCATTTCTGATAAGATCTATCCTGATACAACCCTTTACAGCCCTCAAGAACCTCATTTCTGCTCCTTGTATTCTAGATATATCTTTGGCCTTTCTAATCCAAGTCTCACTACAATACAGTAGTTGAGGTATGGCCATTACATTATAATATATCAATTGCGTCTCTTTCCTTCTTTTGTTCTTTACATGTTTGATGATACAACCACAAAGCGACTGGAAGAGACTAATTTTGCTTTCAACCTCCTTGTCGTCTTGGTATGAAGACACTATTCTACACCCTAGATACTTGAATGTCATACACTTATACTTACACATAAATGTTATACATATTCAGAAACATGGACATTTCAAGCCAGTGTTGCTTGGTAGGTAACACCTACGCGTACTAACTTCTACGATTCTATATTTGTATCATTAAGCATTATATCTAATCTAAACTTTAATACAAACAAACAAATATCACAATTTAGTACTATCAGTCACATGTTTCATCACATCTTCTAGGACAAGTCAATCGGTTTTGATGTTTAAAAAATGAGTTTGAAGTATCAAGGGAAGAAGCCTCGAGAGCTAACACAAGCTGGCAGTCAACGAGTCTGAGGAACAAATAGAAACGACTTTCGGTCAGCAACAAATTGACAAGCAGAGTCGCGACGAGTCTCTGGTCATTAACACGAGCGCCTTTTTAATTATTAATCTCGTTGTATGTATCAAAAATAAAAATGTAACATAAAAGTATAGAACAAAACACGTTGCTCTAAAAATAGACCTTTATACTGACAGAAATAAACGCTACATTAAAAAGTAAAAAAAAAATAAACTTTTCAGAAGAAATAATTTAAAGTCTAATTGACGGATTTAAATGTTAATAAAGTGTATAGCACAGAAATAAAAATCGGTATGGAAAACCATACATGACTTTCATGTTCTGATTAATTACAAAATTATTTTTAATATGTACACTCAGAACGAAACTAAATATATCAGCATGATGCTTTTGGTAAAAACGCAGAGAAAGATAATCAAAATACAAATTATACCTAGTTGTTAATATTTCAAAATAAAGATTTAATTTGATTAAATTATCTTTTATTTAACCAACGCGAAAGAAAACGAATACCGTGCCCAGTGTTTGTTATCTGTGAATTTCTGAAAATAAAAAACTATTTTGTTTACGTTTCCGTGGTTACATAGCATGGAACGATGTCAATTGTTAATATTTTATTGAAATTATTTTTAGTTTTCGGCCGAATAAATGTATAACATCAATACAAAAAAATTACCCCCTCCCCCTTCAACTACCCTTTTCATTTATAGATATTTCATCTGCCTGTCTACACTGGATTATTATGACCTTCTTTTCATGATACTTTATTTACAAAAATTAAGTACTTTACACTTGTTAAAACGTAAAACGTTGCAGGTAAACTACCCCTTCCTCTTAACCGATCTTCACCAAATCAATAGGTCTTGAGTACTCTACAACTCGGGCACATATGCAAAAAATTAGTTGATCTCTTTGAATTTGCGGCAGTTATTGTTTGCCATAGAAAACATTCTACACACACACTTTTCGGAAAATGACTTTTCTTCATGTCTTGAGGGTAGTACAACCAGAATCTGTCCTTATCACGATTTTTTTCGTGATCACCATACTTCCATTTCCTTACGGAACACGGAAGTAAAAATGAAACATATTTTAATGTAAAATTTTGAAGTCTGGTCTGTGAAGTGACATATGATTAAAGTGTAACACGATTTTTAAAATCGAGCCTAGAACCAAATAGGTTTAAATTTTTAATTAAAAAGTAGTAATTAGTATGCTTCACATTTAAGTCCATCAATTAGTTATTAAAATGTTGTTTCTCTGAAATTGTTTCCACTACCTTTTCACGAGACTAGGGTATTGCTATGATAGTTACGTAACGCTCTCGTGCAGTCGGCAGGTGCAGTTACGAAATAGTGCTACACGTTTCTCGGCTAGTCGATCAGGTGCAGTGTCTCTCAAGGCCATGCACTCAAGTAGGTTCCAGTCTCTTAACTAAGCAAATTATGCCGGCACGCCGCCAAAAGAATGAAACATTGTTCTGGAACCCTGCGGGACCTGTGTAACCAACAGTGGCCGGCTTAGTTAGTTACACCTGGCGAGACTGTAGAGTGTGGATCACGTGATATGGAAATTGCGGATTACCGTGTTACAATTAGTGCGTAACTCTTAATAGCTGACATTATTATTGTGTGTGGACAAATTTAACTTGAATTATTGTATGAGAGTACCTTGTGATTTCACATTGTTATTTGTGACTAATTAAAGATACTAATTAGTGACTTCATTGGTGTCCATATTTTGTTTCCACTGTACCATACGACGATCCGTGAAACCGTCTAACAATATTTACTTCTGTATAAAAATTCGTTTTTAGAAAACATATTTTTTTACTCTAAATTTTTTATGTTTTCAGTTGTCAGTTGTTTTATGCTGCACAAAAATTCTTTTTTTTACAATTTTAAATAAAATAATGTACATGCTTAGTTCGTTATGTATTGCAAATCTATAATAAAATAAAAGAGTAATTTATAATTAGGCTTTATAAATTTTCTCGTTGATAGTTTCGTTTTTTTGTAACAAATCTGTCAACACGGTTCTCGCTACGAATTTTCAAAACGGTTATGCAACTAGCTCGACGCAGAAGAAAAGCCACTGTACTGATTAAGTTAGCAAGGCGGCTGAGCGAAACATAAGGGGCGAAATCAAATCAAAGTAACATTAAGAACACTGCACAGCTTATTTCTAATATACTCGAACAAACTGTTACTCGTAGAGTTTCATTCCGTAACACTTTCAAACTGCTTATCGGCGATGCGATGAAAGCAGATTGTATTAAAAACGAACTGTGAAAGAGACCCAAGTGTTTTTAATTTACTTGTTATTCGATACCGCGCTGGAGTCTGCAAACAGTTGCTCCGTTTTGAAATCAATTTCTGAAGCGCAAAATACGACGGTACTTAAAAAACACAAAACATGATCGTTCTAGTTCAACTTTCCTAAATTGTCAACGTCACCAGAGGCGCTATAAAACAAGTCACGCTAGTATAGGAGGCATTGAGTTGCAAACGTGTCTTATCCAAAAATTGAAAAGACGAATTAGCAATGCTTTCAAATTCAGGTTATACTTCACCGTATAATTTTGATAAGAATTATTGTTAAAGCTTGCTCTATTATTATTCAAATAAACAAAATGTTCTAAAAAAGTTGGCTTATCAAGCGATCGAGTTGTTGCAAATCTCTCACTCTCTATTAAACATACAATTGAAACGAAATTTGCTTTAACCAGTAAAAACAAAATTCTCATTTTCATTTTGTTTTAAAATCAATTACACATCTCAAAATAATCCGCAGCGATCTAGGGCAAAGACACTCATAGCTTTTGTAAAACAACAGTAACAAAATACTCACTTAAAACTAAATCAGACTGTGTGCGAAGTCTTTGTACAAGTTTTAGCATTTCTGGAGGTTATGTATCTATATATATTGAAACACTCCGTGTTGCTACCACCTCAATAATATATGTGGTTATGTTGTTAAGTATATACTTACTAAGTCGTACGTCTCTGTAATGTCGAATCTTGAGTTGGTTTAGTCAGTTAATAAATTAAAATTGTATTTGATATGATCAACACTATCGAAATTTATTTAAGAGTGGATTTCAATTAAATTGGGCGCCATATGGAACCTGTGATTAGCATTCCATAAATTTATTGTTATTAAAGAAATAAATAATTTATTTGGTGTTTTGAAATCGTTAATTTAATATACTTATTCTTGTTCGCTATGATCTTAATTCATTTGTTTTGGTTGGAGAATTTAAATAATAGCCTATGTCGCGCCTCCAGATTCGGCACTGCCAACGTAATCGTTAAGGTTGCTTGAAAATTCCAACTTTTGTAAATTAAAAATATCAAGTATGAAAATAAAAAGTCGTATGACATTGATTTGATTAACAACTCATTTATTATTATCCTTCAATTATGTTTGATGGCTTCTAAATTCATTTAACTAACAATTGATTCGACAATAAATCGACCTGGCTTATGATAATTCTAGCTCAGTAGGTTGGCAATACTACTTTCAATTAAAGTTTACTATAAAATGTTTGATAATATTCTCAGGCATGAATTTTTTGGATCTACAACAATACTAACGAAATTGACTGCCACTAGTTATTAAACTTTACAATAATTACTTGATTATGGTAGACACCAATAATATCTTACGTCTAACAATGATAAAATGTTCATATATTGAGGCTCAGTTGAGGTTATATCCTCCTGTGAAAGTATTAACTAGTTTCTAACATGAAACTCTTTGAATAATAATTAATAAATTAAAAATTACTAATGTGTTATTGTTATGGTGTAGTGAAATACCGTACATAAGTGTAAATACAGTAGTGAAGTTATTTCAATATTTTGATTTATAGTTTGGTTTTAATAATTTCGAAGTATTATACACTATACTTCCCTTTTGTTAATCACCTTTTATTATTCACAATTCACTTTTTAATTCACTTGATTGCCCATATTATTTCACAACACTTTATCCTTTCCTTCGGGGTTATTCTTGTTTACTTGGGAAACCTAACCTCTCTGAACTCGATTAGTACTATTAATTTAGGTTAATTTTGACGCGAAGAACCGTAGTTACTCCTTGGATGATGATACACGAATTGATTTCTTGACATGGAATACCTAACCTCGTTTAAACTGATTCGTATTATTACTTTGAGGTTAAAAATTGACATGGAGAGACGTTGTTACTACTCTGGATGACGAGATACCAATTGCCTGCGATGCGCTGAGATTTTCTATTTATAGTCGATGGTTCGCGTCTCGTTTTGATATAGAGACTTCTTGCTGTGAGGGTCACACACCTCCAAACAAAACATTCTAATTGGTCAACTCAGTGAAATAAGAAGAAATTAAAATCACTTTATTGTTAGACACGAGACAGTTCGGTTGAGTTCAGTGCACATTCAAAAATGACAAAATTTATATAAGGGAATCTAATCTGAGAAGGAAGAAAATTTACTGAATTAATGAAAAATAATATCCAAAATTAATTTAAAATAATATTAAAAATGAAGATATAACTAAGCACGGAACAACTAACAAGAAAGAAGAATAAAATAAAACTACATAATAAACAGTGAATATCTCTACAAGTTCAACTAACCTACAGGTAATATCCAATCTACGATTTATCACTATCAACACTAAGAACGACCCAACAACATTTGCAACCGATAAAAACATTATTGCACAAAGAAAATATAAGTAATAAACAGTGAACACTTAGTGACATTTATTTTATTAATAAAAACAGTGGGTAACCATTTCACACGATTAACAGCAGACCAATAAGACGTCATACTGCCTTCGTCAATTCTTCAAGCCCATGATGCTTTGCGGCATTAGACTAAACTAAAGGATTTCTAGTAATGTATTTTAAATTTTAATTACCATTTCTGTTGTGTTAGATGATAAGTATTACTATATTTGTACTGTAATGTACTCCTTGTTTTTCTTCTAATATAAATGAACCTTGCATAGCAGTCACAGGAACTTGACATTATAATATTAATTTAAAAAGTTAAGAAATCGAACCCTGAGACAGAATCGATCTATACTATTGTTAATATCGAATACATAATTTTCCAAAAACGTGAATAAAATAAATATTGAACTTTATTATTATCAAATACAATTCCATGTGTTTTATTTCTCGAAGGTATTAAATTAATAGGAGTCTCACTGAACGAGCGAAGACCAAGAAGACGTCAGCGTGTGGTAATTTCGAAGATAACTACGAAAATAGAAATAACCTCAATCGGTATGTTCGAGATGGTAATCGAAGGTACTTATTAAAGAATTGTATCTACATTACAACCGTGTTATTCAAACGAGGCAGATAGCGAATTATTTTATTCGCCGAATCATAGAAAAATCGATGAAAGAAATCAAAAACCTAAACAAACCAACAAATAAATATAATTAACATACATACGAGGAATAAACACCAACAGCTATACTCATTTACAAAAATATATAGTAAACCGAATTAACAGTAACGAGATAGTAAATTGGATTACAAATTAACTAATGAAAGACGAAAATCCAGTTTATATACAACCTTAATAAGAAAATAAACAATTTTAACGATTTGCCTATACTAATACCTTATTTTACAATTTATGTTTTACTTCCATATTCCTTAAGGAATGGAAGTATGGTGATGGCAAAAAAAATCGTGTTCGAGATTATTGCAGATTCTGATTCTACTACACTCAAAACATGAAAAAAAGTCGTTTTCCGAAAAGTGTCTGTGTGTCTGTCTGTCTGTCTGTCTGTCTGTCTGTCTGTCTGTGTGTCTGTGTGTCTGTGTGTCTGTCTGTCTGTAGATTTTTTTTCTATGGCAAACGATAACTGCCGCAAATTCAAACAGAATCAAATAATTTTTTGCATACAGCCCGGTTTTGCAGAGTTCTCGCGACCTATTGTTTTTGGTGAAGATCGGTTGAGGGAAAGGGGTAGTTTACCTGCAACGGTTTTTTTTTAGCAAGGGTAATTACTTCCATATTCCTTAAGGAATGGAAGTATGGTGATGGCAAAAAAAATCGTGTTCGAGATTATTGCAGATTCTGATTCTACTACACTCAAAACATGAAAAAAAGTCGTTTTCCGAAAAGTGTCTGTGTGTCTGTCTGTCTGTCTGTCTGTGTGTCTGTGTGTCAGTCTGTCAGTAGATTTTTTTTCTATGGCAAACGATAACTGCCGCAAATTCAAACAGAATCAAATAATTTTTTGCATACAGCCCGGTTTTGCAGAGTTCTCGCGACCTATTGTTTTTGGTGAAGATCGGTTGAGGGAAAGGGGTAGTTTACCTGCAACGGTTTTTTTTTAGCAAGGGTAATTTTGTTTGTTTGGCAAACGATAACAGCCGCAAATTCAAACAGAATCAAATAATGTTTCGCATACAGCCCTGAATTGTAGAGTTCTCAAGACCTATTGTTTTTGGTGAAGATCGGTTAAGGGAAAGGGGTAGTTTACCTGTAACGTTTTATGTTTTAACAAGGGTATTTCCTATGGCAAACGATAACAGCCGCAAATTCAAACAGAATGAAAAGATTATTTGCATACAGCCCTAAATTGTAGAGTTCTCAACACCTTTTGTTTTTGGTGAAGATCGGTTAAGGGAAAGGGGTAGTTTACCTACAACGTTTTTTTAACAAGGGTATTTTCTATGGCAAACGATAACAGCCGCAAATTCAAACAGAATCAAATAATTTTCTGCAAGCAGCCCTGATTTGTAGAGTACTCAAGACCTATTGTTTTTGGTGAAGATCGGTTGAGGGGAAGGGGTAGTTTACCAGCAACGTTTTTTATCATGCGTATTTTCTATGGCAAACGACAACTGCCGCAAATTCAAACAGAATCAAATAATTTTTTGCATACAGCCCTGATTTGTAGAGTACTCGCGACCTATTGTTTTTGGTGAAGATCGGTTGAGGGGAAGGGGTAGTTTACTTGCAACGGTTTTTTTTATCAAGGGAAATTTTTTTTTTTTGGCAAACGATAACAGCCGCAAATTCAAACAGAATCAAATAATGTTTCGCATACAGCCCTGAATTGTAGATTTCTCAAGATCTATTGTTTTTGGTGAAGATCGGTTGAGGGAAAGGGGTAGTTTACCTGCAACGTTTTTTTAACAAGGGTATTTTCTATGGCAAACGATAACAGCCGCAAATTCAAACAGAATCAAATAATGTTTTGCATACAGTCCTGATTTGTAGAGTACTCAAGACCTATTGTTTTTGGTGAAGATCGGTTAAGGGGAAGGGGTAGTTTACCTGCAACGTTTTTTTATCAAGCGTATTTTCTATGGCAAACGATAACAGCCGCAAATTCAAACAGAATCAAATAATTTTTTGCATACGTCCCTGAATTGTAGAGGTCTCAATGACTTTCGATTTTGGTGAAGATCGGTTAAGGGGAAGGGGTAGTTTACCTGCAACCTTATACGTTTTAACAAGAGTAAAGTACTTGAAAATTTATTTAAACTTTTTGAAACAATGGTAATTGTTAAAAATAAAATAATTTTGTTGCCAGGCAATAAAATTATAATTTTTTCATTTTAATGTAATATAATATTTTTCATTTAATACAGCAATAAAAAGGCAGGTAAGGCACAGCCTGGCTGTTTGGCTGAAAATGATTTTAAATATAAATCTTAGAATATGGAAGTCATGTATGGTTCTCCATACCGATATTTTTGTTTGTTTGGCAAACGATAACAGCCGCAAATTCAAACAGAATCAAATAATGTTTCGCATACAGCCCTGAATTGTAGAGTTCTCAAGACCTATTGTTTTTGGTGAAGATCGGTTAAGGGAAAGGGGTAGTTTACCTGTAACGTTTTATGTTTTAACAAGGGTATTTCCTATGGCAAACGATAACAGCCGCAAATTCAAACAGAATGAAAAGATTATTTGCATACAGTCCTAAATTGTAGAGTTCTCAATACCTTTTGTTTTTGGTGAAGATCGGTTAAGGGAAAGGGGTAGTTTACCTACAACGTTTTTTTAACAAGGGTATTTTCTATGGCAAACGATAACAGCCGCAAATTCAAACAGAATCAAATAATTTTCTGCAAACAGCCCTGATTTGTAGAGTACTCAAGACCTATTGTTTTTGGTGAAGATCGGTTGAGGGGAAGGGGTAGTTTACCAGCAACGTTTTTTATCATGCGTATTTTCTATGGCAAACGACAACTGCCGCAAATTCAAACAGAATCAAATAATTTTTTGCATACAGCCCTGATTTGTAGAGTACTCGCGACCTATTGTTTTTGGTGAAGATCGGTTGAGGGGAAGGGGTAGTTTACCTGCAACGGTTTTTTTTATCAAGGGAAATTTTTTTTTTTGGCAAACGATAACAGCCGCAAATTCAAACAGAATCAAATAATGTTTCGCATACAGCCCTGAATTGTAGATTTCTCAAGATCTATTGTTTTTGGTGAAGATCGGTTGAGGGAAAGGGGTAGTTTACCTGCAACGTTTTTTTAACAAGGGTATTTTCTATGGCAAACGATAACAGCCGCAAATTCAAACAGAATCAAATAATGTTTTGCATACAGTCCTGATTTGTAGAGTACTCAAGACCTATTGTTTTTGGTGAAGATCGGTTAAGGGGAAGGGGTAGTTTACCTGCAACGTTTTTTTATCAAGCGTATTTTCTATGGCAAACGATAACAGCCGCAAATTCAAACAGAATCAAATAATTTTTTGCATACGTCCCTGAATTGTAGAGGTCTCAATGACTTTCGATTTTGGTGAAGATCGGTTAAGGGGAAGGGGTAGTTTACCTGCAACCTTTTACGTTTTAACAAGAGTAAAGTACTTGAAAATTTATTTAAACTTTTTGAAACAATGGTAATTGTTAAAAATAAAATAATTTTGTTGCCAGGCAATAAAATTATAATTTTTTCATTTTAATGTAATATAATATTTTTCATTTAATACAGCAATAAAAAGGCAGGTAAGGCACAGCCTGGCTGTTTGGCTGAAAATGATTTTAAATATAAATCTTAGAATATGGAAGTCATGTATGGTTCTCCATACCGATATTTTTGTTACAATTTTAGTTTCCTCTCTTGTGTACATGATAGTTCTCTATTAACAAACCTTTTTAATAACATTGAATATGATTATAAATCTTAACTTGCAATAAAACTCTTAATTTCTACACTATACCTAACATCGTTGGGTCACTATTACTAATTTTACTTATTATAACAAAATGGCATAACTATTCTACTCTGTAACAATTCATACTTAATTCTAATAGACTTTATAATCTTTTGAAATACGTTGGTTCTTTCACCTGTTATTTATTTTACAATCTCTTTATTCGTCATACTCAGTATAGGCAGGTTCACTATGTCCAAAAACCTATCTGGTTATTTATCTTCTCATGATTAATTTACAAGCATTTTTAGATTAATCATGTTTTAATATAATTATTTAATTCTTTTCTTGACATACTGTACATAGGTTATTATACGTTTTATACCTTATATGGTGTCTGTCCTTCTATTACTTAGAAGTATGTAGTGGTTTGAAATTTATTTCTTACTAATCGTGTTATTCTTTATTAACGAACAATAATATTGATCGATTTAACATCAGTGGCCAGTAGTCAGTTCAATTGCCATACTTTATACTACAAGTTGAGTTATTTTACATTCTCTCTTACGATCCAATTATTCTTCAATATACAAAATTAGGCTTCATTCACCTCATACTCTACTACATTATTAGACAAAATTAACTCTATTACTACATTCTTATCATGTATTGTTATCCACTATACTTGTCTCGTGGTATATTGTTTACTCACAGACATTATAGTATTATAGACATTGTTAATAATACTTTAAATTTTATTTATTGGTTGTACTGTGACGTTTCACATTTTAATTATCATTTTTTATCAATTTTCTTTGCAATACATATGATTATGCTCTTGAATCCCTAGTTTTTTATTACAATTCTATTCATGTGATTGTTTACAAACTCAGTCTTAGATCTGAATTCTAAGTTAATTTTTACTCTTATTATATGACTGGTTTCTCTTATTCTCAAATATCACTTGGCTTATATACTAATCATTTATGGTTTCTACATTCTAATATTATATACTCTCTCATTCTACTACTCTCTTGGGTAACTGTTAAGGTCAAAGTTATAGTCTAGTCTTGTCTTTTAGAGGTCTGTTTGTCACATTATTTCATACATTGGCTTATAAGGCTACTTGAAGGTTTCATTCTGTTCATGATTCTGTAACGATTATTTCTTTATCTATTCCTGGTTGATAGACTTAGTTAAAATTATTCTTCCTTTACTTAGTTATTCTTTGTTCTTCATTATTGTGGTAATATTCTTATTTAAATTATGGTATTTTCTTTAAGTAGAGGGAAACATCACGTTACAATATATATTCAAACACTTTCTACTACAGTTCGTTTCTTGATGTATATAATATATATTTTATAATGACTTTACCTCAAGATGTTTTCCCCCTATTTGGAACATGTTTCGGGAAGCCTTGTGTTCCCATCCTCAGCCTTCCTGATTTTGAACCTTGTGAGGTATTTATCTGTTGGCTGGTTGTTGCTTTGGTTTCCTGTTGGTCTCTGGTACTTTAAATTGGTATTATTGTGTGTGATTGTGGTGTATGTATTAGTATTTTGTGTATTTTCTATGTTGAGTGCTTTGAAAATTGTGTCATGTTTTGTATTGATTTGTATTTGTTCAGGTATTAGTTTGTTTTATGTTTTATGTTTGTATATTTGTACGTTTTCCCAAATGTTCATTATGGTCTCTTTGTGTGGTATGTGTTTATTAGTGTCATATTGGTTATGTCTGGGAATTCATGTCCAGTGTTTATTGCATGTGTGGCCTAATTAGATTTATATCTCTGTTTTTTTGTATGCATTTAGGTGTTCAAAATAACGTTTTTTCAGCTGTTTTTTGTTTGTCCTATGTAACATTTATTGCATTCTTGGCATTCAATTTTGTATATACCGTTAGTTGTATTATCTTTGTTGTGTGGGTTATTTAGTTTTTGTAAATTATTTTTATTACTTTTGTATACTATTTTGATATCTGTGTTTGTTATTTGATACATATAGCCCATCATCTACATATCTTATCCCTTCACATATCTTATACATTCACATACATTCACATACATTCACAATGGATGCAGTTTAACGAGTTACCTTCAGGAGTAGCAACATTCTTTAGCCCGCGAGATTCCCAGCCTGCCATTTATTCTACTGGGGATGTTTTGAGAGTAAGTTGTACAATGATCCACCTCCATGAAACATCAAAACACTCGAATTTGGTGTAATTTCTGTCCACATGTTACACCGTGTAATGGAAAACGTAAAAACTCGACTTCAAAAGTGTGCGAGTTGAAATTGTCGCCACATTCGGGCCGTAGTGTTCAAAAACTTGTAGGTTCTGCGTCTAATTAAATGCTATTATGTATACTTCCAATTTAGTGTAAGTGTTAATTTTACAATTCATAAATAAAAACACAACTGAATTTTTAAAATCACACATATCATTGACTGATCCTGTATTTTAAGAATTATTTTTTACAAATGTTTAAAGGAACTACATCATAGTGGATATCGTAGTATGTTATATTTCCTAAAAACCGAAATTACAGCTCTAATTATCACCATTTGTATAATACTAAAGCATTTAGAAAAAAATTTAATTTTTCATTGTTGTAATTGGGCGGAGCCTGATGAGCGTAACGAAATCAGGCATAGCCCTCTATCCATGACTCGATGCACAACTTAGACCGCGAATTCCTCGGAAACTACTCAACCGAATGTTATAAAATTTTGCATACATATCCGGACTGTATTGTTTATCCGGACAGTGCACACATGTAATGTTTATTTCTCCTAATTATTTTGTTCAAAAGATATTACGATTTTTTACAAATCTTAGCTTAAATGTGTGAGAGGAAGAGAGATACAGATATTGTGGCCAGCTGGCTGTCGCCCGATAAGATAAGATTTTGCTGAATCACAAATGCCGGTGCGTGTGCGTGTGCGGCTCCCGCAGCCCGCGCTGGCTGTCGCTCGATAAGATTTTGCTGTATATACTTTGTACGTGTCTCTCACGTGTTTAATTCAAACAGTAGTAGAGCATTATTCTGTGGTGTAGCCTGTAGCCAGATGTACGGATTGGACTTAAGTGTTGAACAAGTGTCCATTTTTAGACGAGAATTTATGTAGTCGTTGATGCAACTGCAACTTTCCATTATATATTGCAACGAATCACAGTTCAGATAAATTTTAATCCAAATTCTATTTAAATTATTATTCTTATACTTCTTATTCAATTTGTACTTTCTATTTAAGTACTTTTTTCTATTATACGCATATTCTATACATTCTTATTCATCAATTTATACCTACATATTATTTATAGTATGCCTCGACGGAGAAGAGGTAAAAATATTGGTCGTTTAACTACAAATGAAAGACGGATGAGACAGCGACAAAATGTTGCTGCAGCAACTGTTGAAGGCCCTGCAGAACATAACATGAATCATGTGTTATATGATCAAAACAACACAGGATATAGGAATCTTTAGAATGAATTTGAAGATAATTTACGATCTCTAGAATTCTATGAATGTGTAAATTGTTCTTGAATGTTGATCCAGCAAACATTTTTTTATGTGTCCGCAGTGTAAGCGAAACCCAAATAAGTTTACTGCAGTTAATCGTATGGATCCTAAAGATGTACCTATAGAACTGATGGATCTCACTTATGTAGAACAACTCTTGATAGCAAGAGTACAACCAGTGATGCGTGTGTATAGGGTGAAATCGAGAGACTTTCCCGGACAATATGCTTATAAGGGAAATATTATAAATATTGGTCAAAATATAACGGAGATTGTTAGTTCCTTGCTCCCTTTGGCTGCGATGCAACTCTTTTAATGGCTCCTACTGGTGTGGCAGCTAACAATACTGCTGGACAAACTATTCATTCAGTTCTAAGAATAAATACTTCAACGAGAAGGGGAGGAACTTTCAAAGATTTAGAAGGTGAATCCAAAATTGCTTTTGAAGAAGAATTAAAAGATGTGAGGTTTGTTATCATTAATGAAGCCAGTATTTTGGGTTTGAATTTGTTTTTCAAAGTGGATATTGTTACAACACAAATAATCCATCCCAATACCAGGGAAAAACCAATGAATAAACTATACAAAATGTTTAAACTAATGAAAATAAAATGACAATGACGCGACAAACGACGACATGACCTAACCCAAGTGATTGACCAAATAAAAGGAAACCAAAGGAGAAGGGGAAAACCGAATCCAAATAAGAAAGTGATTGACTCAATACAACCAAATAAAATAAAATCAAGTGAGAAAGTGGAAAACCAAAATAAAATGAAATTGAACCGAAATAAAATAAAAGTGAAGAAGGAAAATGAAAATGAAACAAAACAAGTTTAAAGGAAATAAAATGAAATTAAATGATAAGACTCCAACAAATAATATAGAATAGAAAAAGGAGAAATGATACACTCAGATATAACAATGGAAACGAAACCAATAACTAACAAATGTAAAAGATAATTATTATTAGCGATTAAATGATAAATGTAAATGATATTTCATAAAACTCAATCGCGTAATGAAAAAAAGGAAAAGTACACTAACCAAAGAATTAGAGTTTAAATGTAATAAAGAACTCTATAAAAACATGAACTTATTAATATGATAAATAACATTTGTAAAGAGAGAGATAATGAGATAGTGAGAAAGTAAACATAACTAAGTGATAAAGAGAGAGTAATGCTAGGGATTACCCACTAATAACACTTAAAATAAAATTTAAGAAGTGCAAAAGTGATAGTGTAAAACCCCAAAATAATGAGAAACCCTATTGATAGGTATAAACAGTTAATAAATCAGTGATAAACGCTAAGTGGTTTAATGGTGAACATTATTAGTAAATAAAAATTTGGTTAATAATAGTATTAGGTATAAACACTTAATAATCTGTGATGAACACTGAAGATTAATGGTGAACATTATTATTTAAAAAGAATCTTGTTATTAATGACATTAATTTTAATTGTAAGAGAGGGATACAATAGTATTCAAAAGGGGGAATCCCATGGAAGGTAAACAGTTAGTGTTACCATGGATAGAGAGTGGAGTTAATATAAGAAAAAATATAGTAAAGAAAATAAGAGCAAAATCAATAAACAACCCATGTTCTAAGGGATAGAATTAAGTAGATTTAAACAATGTAATAATGTTCTATCACCTAAAAATAAGTAAGAATGAAACAAATTGTTAACAAACATTGCTTAATAGCTGTTAAAGAATTGTTAGTTTAAATCTATGAATAGGATATGGCTGAAGGAATTATACAGACCATAGGCCTAGATGTTATATTTTATGTAATAGAGAATAGTAAGTAATAGCCTAATTATTAACAATGGCAAAATAAATAAATAAAAAGGTAAAATAATACAAATCTAATAACACTGGAAAAACAGGTAGGAAATAATTAACAAACCATAATGTAGAAACTAATGGTTACATACAATTATTATAAAAACAGATCCAAAACACATCAATAAGTAATCAAATCATTTATAATAGCAAAACAAAACATGTATGAGGATAAATTAAAATGTAATTTGTAGAAAATAAGTAAATATAATCAGTTACTACTTAGGCCTATGAAATGCCTAACTGTAAAAAACAAATAACTACAAATTGTAAAAAAATCAACTTGGAAATTAATAAATCCAAGGCAAATAACTAGTCAAGGATAATTTGTGAATCAGATTAAAAGATAAATGTTAGATTAAGGACTAAAAATAAGAAAGAAATGTAATTAACAAATATCAACATAATTGTCCAAACAATAATACATTAACAAACCCAACCTTATGGGATGTCAAAATAATCTTTGAAAGGAAATACGAACAGTAGTGATAATATTTAATACATAGGAAGGAAGACGGAAGAATAAAAGCAATCAGAAGATATAGTGATTTTGAATAAAAATTCAAATATGATAACAATGGACTTATGTCAAGCTAAGCCAATCAAAATTCATTAGTAACCATGACAACGAAGGTTGGTTACGAATTTTCCGTTAAATCTTATTATTCAATAAGTGACGCTCTTCCAGAATAGACGCCAGGCCGTGAATGACCAAAATTTTAATCTAAAATGTTTAAAAAGTAATCAAAATTCAAAAAGATGAACACGTAAGAAGCAGACGAGGGACGAGAACATTTAACTGATGCCAAGGACCAATTTAAATAAATTTTAAATGAATAAATTTCTACAACTAACTTGAAAAAGATGCCAGAAGTACTTAAGCCCCAGATAATTGAAAATTGACGACTATTGAAGACCCCATCCCAAACAACTGACTGACAGTCCACATCAAGTCAACTGATTTGATAAGTATTATTGAATTACCCGAATTCCTGAAATAAATTCAGTTTAATTTTTTCTCACAGTAATCTGAACTCTCACTATAAACTGAATATTATTCCTTTCAAAGATTAATTGAAAAAATAAAACACTGAAATATTGTTATCTAGTAAAATAACCTGTTTGAAAATTACGAACTTTTAAAACACACTTTACCACATTTCAGAAACAAATTATAATTATACATTATATTATTTAAGTACAAATAATGTAAGGTAGTGTACTTTATTGTAATCATTAATATCTTTTTCGTAATCACAAGAATCGAGACTTATTGAACGATAAATTGTAAAAAGTAAACGTTGTTTTTTAGACGCCATGTCGAATTAACTAACCTCGTTCAAAATCGATTTTCGCCTACCTTGAGATATTTGTCTCATAATAATTGTCGGTGCAAATTTGTTGAATAACCAAATATATTTTTTGTCAAACTGAGTAATTACCAATCACCAATAAATAAACTAGTACAGAGTGTAACCACTGTTTTTTATTCCATAGGAAGGTATATTATAAATTGTGTATTATTTAGCAGAGCGAAAATGACGGTAAGCGCTCACGTCGCAAACTCGGCGAACTAACTGCTCGATTAAGAAGGTCGAACGAAGGCGGGAGTAAAATTTGAATACTCCAGACCGTCATAGCGAAGCGCGCTCAATTATACTATTTGTGAATTTAATTGTTTTAATTAAACAATTTGGCGCCACCCGGGATTTATGATCATCTATTGATAAACAGGTAAAGTTTCCACTCGCGTTGTACTGGTAATTGAAGGATCGCTACGGACATCGTTTGCGCAACATATAAGTAATGACCACTTGTGTGAGGCGAACACACAACTTATACATTTTTACAGAGTACGTAAAGATTTCTTCGTTACAATATGCGACTCAAACAAACAAACCAGCGTTCTTCAGCTGTTCCTTTTGGTGGCCTTTGCGTGTATTTAGTCGGTGATTGGTCCTAACTTCCACCGGTTTGTGACATGAGTCTTTACAATATTGGTAATAATGTTCAGACCATTCAATCGAATCTTTTATATAATATAATGGCTCCCGTGTACACCACCGAAGTGGCTTAGGAGTAGGCAGAGTAGGCTGCTGCCTAATGTGAGCCGTACGGCATACAAGGAAGGCAGTGTGGCCAGCACTACGCTTCAGCCGCCCATTACTATCCCCAGGATGTTATCCCAGGTACTCATTTTCAACAGGCTGAGTCGACCTGGGGGCTGAAAAACGCACTTTGATTTTACGGTGCGGGCCGGGAATTGAACCCGGGACCTCTAGATTAGTAGCCAGATGCCATACCCACTGGTCTACTGAGCCGCCTCGAATCTTTTATATAAACAGTCCAAAAAGTATTCTTTTTAACGGAGATTATGAGACAGCAAGGTGATGATCAAAAAAATTTCAGTGAGACTTTAAATGCGAGGGGATACCCAAAAATAACCGGAATTTTTTTTTTTTAAAGCTATGTATTTAATTTTTTTTACAAAACAACCTTATCACCTTCAAAGTACTCTCCATTACACTTAATACATTTGTCCAATCTGCGATCCCATTCCTGGAAACATTTTTCAAACTCGTCTGTTGTGATGGCCGACAGCTCCTGCCTCGTTTTTTTCTTTACCACTTCCACGTCGTCACATCGTTGTCCTTTCATGTCCCTCTTCATTCGCAGAACCAAGAAGAAATCGCACGGAGCGAGGTCAGGTGAGTAAGGGGCGTGGGGAAAGGGTGTCATGTTGTTTTTTGCTAAAACCTGGCGCACTGAAATGGCTGCGTGAGCAGGTGGATTGTCATGGTGGAAAAACCAGTCCCTCGTCTGCCACAAATCGGGCCTTTTTTGTCGCACATTGTTACGCAATCTTTTTAAAACCTCCAAATAGAAAGTCTGACTAACAGTCTGACCTGGTGGGACGAATCAGAATGCACTACCCCTCTCACATCGAAAAAACAAATGAGCATCGTCTTGATGTTTGATTTCACAAGTTTCGGGGTGGTAAGCATAGCACCATGACTCGTCACCAGTAATGACCTTCGAAAAAAAATCTGGGTCGGTTCGGAGCTGGTCTTTCAATGCACGGCATGTTTCAACTCGATTCTCTTTTTGCTGTTCAGTCAGGACCCGAGGGACAAATTTTGCAGTGACCCTTCTCATCCCCAAATCTTCTGACAAAGTTCGCTGAACCGAGCTTCAAGTTATTCCAGATAACTTACTAATCTCTTCAATGGTCCGTCGTCGGTCTTCAAGCACGATTGCATGAACTTTTTCAACATTTTCGTCAATTCTGGAAGTTGACGGATGTCCAGAACGAGGTTTGTCACCATTGATATTTCACCTTCTTTGAAACGAGAAAACCATTGGTACACTTGAGTTTTTCCTATAGCACTATCCTTGTAAGCTGTTTTCAACATCACAACAGTTTCTGTGGCGTTTTTCCCAAGCAGGAAGCAAAATTTCACAGCAGCGCGCTGTTCACTTAAATCCGCCATGACAAAAAACGAGAAGCAAGCGAAACTGCTTTTACAAAACGAATTACTGTGACCAGACACAACCTTCCCAGGCGACAACAATGACGGCACTGAACTCGAAACGAGTTGCGCTACGCTCGCCTAGCGGGAGAAATGCGTACTACGTAAGCTCCGCCAATCGCAGCGCTATTCCGGTTATTTTTGGGTACTCCCTCGTAGAGTCGCAAATGGAACAATCACGAACAAGATTATCAGCTCTTATCTAAAAGATTTTATGTAAACAATATCGGGGACAATTTCAAAGATACTGTATGTATTATGTCGAAAAATACTGAAATCGAACGCTTTAGCCTCTCTAGAAAAATCTGACGATGCTCAGGGATTATTTGCCCAACTACGTTTATGTAAAGGTGCTCGAGTTATCCTTAGAAGAAATAACAAAATCCTATTCAATATCCCTTGGGTCACAAAAGGACTAGCCAACGATTCAGTTGGGACAGAAACTAATATTATTTATGTTCCGGCAGTTGAATGCTAAAATTATAACAATCGCATGCCAATATGTATACTTGTATCTTTCGAAAAATATACAGAACCTGTTCTGTACGATAAATCAATACTCATTGTACCAGTAGTGGCATCATTCAAGAAATTTCTTGTACTCACAAACAATTTCCGTTAATGTTAGAGTATGCTGTAGGTATACATAGATCGCAAGGGATAACATTAGATAAGGCAATTGTTAATTTAGTGGACAATGAATTTCAGGTTGGATTAACGTATATTGCTCTTTCAAGAGTGAAAACATTAGAAGGGTTATTATTAAAACCGGCGTTTAATTTTGATAGACTGCTAAAAATTAATAGAAGTCCATTAATGGTTGATCGTAGAGATGAGTTGCAAAGGTTGTGGAATATGTCTAATGACAATTAATGTATATTGTACTATAATGTAGTGTATTCAATAAAAAGTGTGTATCATAAAATTGTATATATTTTCTTTATTGTAAGAATATTGATAGATAAATTATTACGATTCTATTTATCTAACGGATCAAAGACGGTTGATTGTAATATTGTAATATTAATAAATAAATTATTACGAATATCAAATGCTCCGCCCATTTGTGTCAATGACACTCCTATTAGTTAATAACAATAAGTTGTTCGTTTCTAAGCAATTGATAGAAATTAAATGAAATTATTTAGTTTAATTCAAACCGGCAACTATAACAGATGTGTCCTGTCGATGTCTCTGTAGATAAATTCAGCTTGTGGCTCCTTTACCCACTGTGAAATACTCCAGGTAAAGGAATTTTTGCTACTCTGACTGTCACGATTAGGATACGGGCATCACACACACACACACACCCGTTTGGCGGACTCATGTCCTGCGTTGCAGTCTACCGTTGGGAGTCAGTGCCTTCCATAGACTTCAACACGCACTCTGGTAAGCGCGCGCATGTGTTGCCCCCGTGTACAGACTCACACCGCACCGCTGAGCCGACACATGTCCTGCGATGCAGTCTGCGTGTTGGGGGCCAGTGCAAGCGCACGCCTTGCATTGACTCCATCACGCACTCTGGCACGTCGCAGGCATGTGCGCTCGCGGTGTACACACATGCTTAGTTGTTTTAATCGTGGCAATCATAGTAGTAAAATTTTGCAACTGGCGTATCTTCGCAATGGGCAAATTCAGCCAGGGTTGAATTTATTGTAGAGACAACACACAAAACACGTTACTTGTTCTGGACTACGATTCGACAAAATAAATATATACATTTCTGGTGGATGAACACGTACATCATGTTGGACTTATAATAAATATATTAATAGGAACTGCAAATTTGAGTTTTCTTGTTACTTCTTTTAATGTATTTCTGTAATTAATATAGTTTCCATATTCTTTTATAAATTTGTAGAAAATTTGTTAATATATTTGTTTAATTTTCTGTTGTTGGTGTTGCCCCTATCGTAGAAGGTGGTGTACATTGTAGGTTATACTTTGTAAAAGGCTTAACTTTAACACATGAAAGTTAA
This sequence comes from Magicicada septendecula, assembly GCA_034769895.1. Taxonomy (NCBI): domain Eukaryota; kingdom Metazoa; phylum Arthropoda; class Insecta; order Hemiptera; family Cicadidae; genus Magicicada; species Magicicada septendecula. The sequence goes on from CM068372.1 coordinate 148,784,734, forward strand.
CTGTACGTTAAAGATAAATTACATATTTTTAGTTATCTTCTTCTCCTCAATCCAGAAGTTAGTGGGCTTGCAATTTCTTCCTTTACGTAGATAGCTTCTTGATCACCATATCCCTTCTTCCTTTCCTTACCCGAACCGTGTAGTCCTACCTGTGCCTGGGGCCTTCCTCTCCAACTACGCTGTCGATCGGGGCGCCTAACCAGTTTGAATGGCGCAGCAGGTTCCCATCTGACTTTACCTTTCCACAGTTGGTGCAATCGACATTTTTTTTAGTTTTATAATCATATGAATGCATAGAAATCTCCTTTCTGTACTTACTTTAATACTATCTTCCCACTTCAACCTGGGTCAGCCTCTTTTCTTTTTACCTTCTGGTTTTGCTTCCCACGCTCTTTTAGGATATCTTCTATTTTATATTCTACAGACGAAGCTAAACCGTCAACTGCGAGATTTGTATCATATCAATTAGAAGGATCATCTCGAAGTTCCTACAGATAGCGAGGCTTCGTATTATATGTGTTACTATTTTAACAAAATATCTTATTTCATTCGCACGCTTATACCGACAGTCACTTGGTGGAGGCTTATTAACAATGTTTTTCAAATTTATTCTGAAGAAACCTTTATGCCTTCCAGAATGAGTTCATCAAACGTGCTATCCACCTCAACTGAATTTTCACTAAACGACTCCAAATCTTATCCGAAGGCTAAGTCTAACTACTAAGCAACTTCTATTATTAAATAGAATAAACTTATTTATGTAATGAAAGGCAATTTATCATACACGATTCACTTGTATGAATAGATAACCTAACCTTTTCAGTCCGCCTTGTGACTTCTTGTTTACAGTTGATGCCGCACCTCAAAGCATATGCATCATCGTCAGCTATTAAAATAGTACCGTGCTATCCTGAAGTAGGCCTACTTCTGCTCAGCTCAAAAATTTAAGTGTAGGCTATACTACATGTTCAACTATCTTATAATAACCTTTGTGTGTCTTTTTAAATATATTTGTCTCATTATGATTAACTAGTAGGCCTATGCTCCCTGAGCTGCAGAACTCGCTCAATATTTCGAACGGAGTACATTTATTATTACATAAATTTCGTTATTAGACAATTTTCCAATTCCAGAAAAAATTACATACCGATTACTCTATTTCTTTAGTAACTGTAGAGCACGCAATCATACAATAAACGCAAACAATTAGAAACATTCGTATTTGGATTAATATCCCTTTTAATCTGGCACCCAGTTGGATTTTCACTTTAAAAAAAATTGTGATCTCTTTACTGGTTCTTAGAGTATTATATTTACTGGAAGATTGTATTATACAATGCTTCTAACACAGTAACATTTAAGATAAAGAATTTAGCGTTTTTGATTTAACAGGTAATATCTCCAAAAGCTTTATAAACGAGTACTTTCAAATCTCCAGAGGCAGTTGCAACAACATAATAATTTAGTACAAGTTAAAATAGTACAAGTGTTGAAAACGGCTGTGGATAGAATTTGACTAAAGGGTACAAAATTGTTATACGAGCTGACAGAACGCCATATAGACATAGAAAATAAAAATTATATTAAAATACTTATTGAAAGTCAAATATTCGCGTGCGAAGCCGGGGGTAACAGTTAGTTTGCTATAAATACTTAATATTAATATAAATAATATTAATTGCTATTATTAATATTAAATAACGAAAATTGTATTAAGCAACTTTGAGTGTTTCATTACTGCAACATAACTTGCCAAATATACAGCCAATGTCTGCAAGACTGGAGTAATCCAAAACTTGCGTTATATATTGTAACATTACATTTGGCATAGCTTGATATCGTACCAGATTTAATGAAGACCATGGATAAGAAACTAAACAAGAAGAAAAATATCTTTCAAAAATGATAGTGAAGATGAACAAATAACTACTTTAGACTGACTTGTACTACAACTGACCGTACCCAAATTAATGTTTAGGCAAAGTGATGCAAAATACCCCGATAATAACATGAATTTCAAATAATGACAAGAATAATACTTATAAAGACAGACAGCATTATGTACCAATACTATAAGTAAACAAATGGGTTTATTAAATGTATCAAAATATGAAAATAATCAAAATACAAATTAAGGGATAATAGGCCCAAACATACAATACAATGTTAAATGATATATTAAAAAATTGTTAATTGAATGATATAAGGAAATAACATAACAAAAAAATTATGATAGATATATGGAACATGCAACTAATTGTAAATAATAGTAGACATAATGTTGTCAAGAGAATAATGTGTAATCACATAATAAATTGTTAAATGTATAAAAGAAACAGTAAGAGTACCTAGTAGGCTACAGCAATGGCTGAACTACCTAGGAAAAATGGAAAAAATAGAAAATCATTATTAAATGATTACTTTCATTGTTATGTTCTTAAAAAACGTTTAAAGTTGTGTTGATGTTAGTTATAGTTTTATTAAATAATATATGTATGATATGCCTTATGCAGTATGTATGCAACCAGGCATATACAAATTGTTTAATCACAAAATGTGAATAATGTTTTTTTTTTGTTACTGTAATAATTATTGTTATATTTTTGAATGATAATACTAATAGAGTTATAGGGAGTAATTTTGATGGTAGTTGAATAATTAATAGGGATTACAATAACAGAAAATAGAAATTTAACATGTCAAGACATAGGCCTATAAAAACTTTGGAATTTTGTAAATTTTAGGAAATACTGTTAGAATTTTGTAAAACAAATGTTGTAATATGGATAGATTTATAGTTAATGGTATACACAACAAATATGGAATCGAAATAATCAGTTTAAGTTAATTAAGAAAAATTCAAATAACAAAAATGTAACATCAGTATTTCTTAAGCAAAAATAGGCATGTTTGGTGTCTATATGTCACAAATGTTAAGAACAAAATAATGATGCTAGTAGTTTTAAATTCCCAAGCAGTACAGAAAAGTTATACTAATTTAAAAGTTTTGACCGAATTCAGACATTGAAATAATGAATTTGTATGACAATGTATATCTGAATCAACCAACCAGATTTCAGGTTTTACCTTAGCAACCAAAAATTTCAGATAAATAAAATAGGACTTCTTTAACAACGGTCATTGAAGACAGACGCGTTAATAAAACGTCTCATATAATTATATTTTAAACAGTGAAAACACAAACCAGACTTTGCAAAACGAGCTGATATACTCAATACAAGATATTATAATAAAGAAAAGAACATCCAGATTTTAATACAGAAGAATTGAGATCCGGGGAGAAGAAGCGAAGAAGACTTGGACCCTATCTTCGTCCTGGAAGAAGAAAGAAGAGGATCTGGTGAATTTGAACAATTTATTATCTTATGTGTCAAAACCAACATTTTGTGTACACGACTATCTAGGAATTAAACAAAATAAAACTACAGACACTATACTACACCAAAACTAAAGAACACTCACAAAAATAACACCACTTGAGCTTTACACCTTTTTTGAACACCATAAAAACTTTAACGATAACTAATAAGCATTTAACTGTTCATAACCTATAATAATCAGTAACCAATACACGACTGCCAGTTTGCACTTTACACACCAAAACCTTGTAATATCCTTATATTGTGAAATTTGTATTTTGATTTTAAGAATTGTATTATTTGTTTAACCGTAATCCCCGAACCAGATACGCCCTGAGATAATTTATTTTAATAGAAATAATAACAACTGCATCATTCTTTTGGCTTGGCCGACTACAGAACAATATTATTCAGCTACTACCAACTGATAAAAGAAGACGTATAATTTTGTCATAATTGTAATTACAGTAAAGTAAAACGAGAAGTAATTAATCAATGCTTCATTTGAATAAAGATCGTTAAAAGGAAGATATCTGTTTGGTGTTATATTTGCGTTATTATTACTGTTCCATTTAAGAATCACGTTAACATAGCACAGCGGACGGAGCAACTGTTGGCAATTCCGAGTGACGTCATTGGAACTGCACGCATAGTGGGAGCAAGCGGCAGAATACGAAATAATTTACCGTTCAACATATCTATTATTAATTTGTTACAAATTGACGAACACAACGGTGTGGGTTAATATAATTTTACACATACATATTAAATTTGTTACAATTTGACGCATACTACGTGGAGCATAAGAACTCGTCTCTCAACATAAATTGTTACTTTGTGTTTACTCGCGAGACCACACCCTCAACACACACATCAAATAATTTGTTACAATATATTTATTATTTAATCTAAATACGCGGCGAAATATATTTTTCTCAAATTATTTTTCATATCGGTGAGTAGTAAAATGTTTATAAGTTTAAACAGAATAACAATTTTTAATGAAGTTTGAAGTGTTTTTTTTATTACTATCTCAAAATTACTTATAACAGATGAGACCACTTTTGCATCTCTACGTCTCGGATATCTGCTGCAGTCACCTCAACTCCTATCTAGGGATCTGTTGGCGGCTATATTCTGAAATCATAAGCTCGTTCTTTGATCTGTTGGCGGGATCCCTCTATCTAGTGATTTGTTGGCGGTTATATTCTGAAATCATAAGCTCGTTCTTTGATCTGTTGGCGGGATCCCTCTATCTAGTGATTTGTTGGCGGCTATATTCTGAAATCATAAGCTCGTTCTTTGATCTGTTGGCGAGATCCCTCTATCTAGGGATTTGTTGGCGGCTATATTCTGAAATCATAAGCTCGTTCTTTGATCGGCCTTCAAAATACTTCTGTATATTAAAAACCGTTTTTGCAACCACTTGGTCCACTAACATTTCTTGGCATTTTGTCCCATCACCTTGCTCCCTCCCGTATACTGATATACCGCTTTATGCTCCCTACTACTTCGCGACTTGAAAATCTGAACTGATAAAAAAAAATTGCAGCACGAGGTTAAATCACAAAATGTACACTACAGTCTTAGTATTCTAATTCCACATATTTTTGTATCATTATCATCAGCCGTGGCTCTAAACCCTTGGTGGGTCTTGGCCTGCTCCAAGAGTCGACTCCATTCTTCCCTATTGCGTGCCCTGGCTTTCCAGTTTCTTATGCTTTCTGAGGTCCTCCTCTATTTGATCTTTAAATCTACTTCGGGGTCTTACCCACGTTCTACTATCCATTGGTTTCTGGCAGAAGATATGTTTCGTAGGCTGTCCTTCCTCCGCTCTCTTATTGTGTCCAACCCACCTTAGCATATATATTTTGATTGTCCTGACAATGTCCGGTTCTTTGTAAAGATGATATAGTTCATAATTATAGCGCCTGCGCCACATTCCATTTCCTTGTACTCCTCTAAATGTTGTTCTTAGAATCCATCTTTCAAAGCAATCTAGATGTCTCTCGCTATTTTTTGTCATCAAACAGGTTTCTGAAGCATATCTGAGCACTGGCCTGATAAGTGTTTTGTGTATTTGGAACACATTTTGGTATATTTCCATTGAATACTACTACAAGTTGGCGTAACTCCCGGGCCAGCAATGGGGGGGGGGGCCTGCGGACTAGAGTGGCCCGCGGAAACATTTCCCTTAATTTTTTAGAATGGGTATAAACCATTGAACTTAAGTAAAACTAGATTTCCCCATATGTGTTGATATTCAAAAATTGATCATCAAAAACAAATACAGTATTTGTTTTACTGCTATTTTACTCGTATCTAATAATGTAGTTTGATAGTATAAAGTATTTGGTTAACCGCACAATAAAGCGGTAATTCCAGTTAAGAATGCACCAAGGGCAGTTAAGAATTGCATTTCAAATAATATTTTGAAACACAAAAATCTTTTCTTTTTTTTATAATAAAACGTCTTTATATCAGAAAGTTTTTCTTTAATTCCAGTGCCAATATTATTCCTAGAGACTGTAGTCAGTAGTTCACTTGACTGAATAGGTCTTTTTGGCTAGGTCGTTCGCGAACGACACAGCACTAATTCAGCCATGCTTCTCGCACCTTACACTGTTCGATCATCAAGTTGCGGCCTTTCGACTAGATGGAGGTCCACGGTCACCTTACGGTTAAAAGCCTACATTATAAAAAGTACCTTCTGTTCTAATTTGGTTACATACATCCTTGGCTCTACAGCCCCGATCGAACCTTGCCCTCCAAAAGAAATTGCCTCCACTTATTCATGTCCTCAGCCATCCGCCACCAATTCACTGCGCCCAGCTTCCTCGCATCACTGCCGACCTGGTCCAACCATCTGTTCTTCGGTCTTCCAATCTTCCTTTTTCGTATTGGATTGTGTTTCATAATTCTTTTTCCCGTACGTTCATCATCCATTCCCTGAGCGTGTCCTGCCCATCTTAATCTATTAATTTTGGTAAATCGGACAACAAGTAATGGCTCTAATTTGGTTACCATGCTTTTACTTTCGCTTCTGTCTCTCCATGTTATTTCAAGCATTATACTTTTGCTGTTTCCCTGTTCAGCGTAATAAGTAAATGTATGTGTGAGTTCAATGGTGTGTTCAATGTAAATTCAGAGATTGGTGGGGTGGCGTGGTGAATGCAACGAACCAGTTTCTGTAGCCACTTGATTTAATTCTTGACCTTATCCTACAATGTCCTCCATCAGTCTTCGGTTCTATACCACAGTGACGAAGCTATTGTATTGTCACAGGACAAACGGCGCCAATCGTGCAACTATTCGTTTTTTGGTGACCCTAAAAAGGGCCGTGAGGCGAAAACGCTGAGACGTTTGTTCCGCCCGAGCCGCGCTGAGATGGTCAGCGGCTGCGCCCGCTGTTCGTGGCGTACTGCAGTCCTCCTCTTCTTTCGGCATCGGTTTGTATAGTCCGCTGCCGGCCCAGTGATTTCCATCGCTGGTTCGTCACAGGGTGAAGAATGCGAAGAACGTCCGTTCTACTCTTCTTCCTGTTCCTTCCGGCTGGCTCCGCGTCGATGTCGTCCGATACTCACTATAGATGTGAGTGTCATCTGGAGAAGCCTACAAAACTACGCAATCCTTAACAAAATTCGTGGTACCGGCTGGATATCATTTCGCCAGTATTGCAAAGACAGTTAGTGGGTTAATCGTTGCGTGCGTGCGTGCGTTCTTGCATTCGTAATAACGTGGACAGCTGCGGTAGTTAATTGACAACCGTATGTATAAGTGCGCGACCGCACGCAAATCCTTCCACACACCCACACAATACTGTCGTAAGGTATGACAATGCTAATGGATGTCCCACGTGTACCAACACCAACGAGGCAGCAGCAACTAGCGGGATAGTTTGTGTGGCGACAGTAGGACGTTATAAATGACAGAAATCTGTGTAGAATTTACACATATAGCTACGCTATATACATATCACTTGTTGCACGGGTCTTCTTCGTTGTGTTCAACAGCTTTTTGCTGGAAACTAGCGTCTTACAATTTTCGCCTACAAACATGTTGATTCGGCCAAGCAGCAAATCCTTTACATCATTATCGCCATTTGACCGTGGAGTCACCTTACTTTTCCTTCCCACACAGTGTTCCGTTCTCACATTCCTTGTCATAGTAATTTCTCCCACACTTTCTACGCGCCCCGTCCATCGGAGCTCTGCAACTGCAACTTTACCAAGCTGTAGGCGTTGAATTACTACTTCAGCTCGCCCGCGTCCTTTTCTTCAACCGGTCCGTATATCTTTCGTAAAACACTTCTAGTAAGTAGCGATAACTTAGAAAACTTAAACGATTTCTTCGGTCTTCCCTATTATCGTCCAATCTTCACATTCATTGATAACCACGGGCCTTGGTGTTTTACTTATTTGGACTTTAAAATGTAATAGAAAGCGTGAAGTGGCCGATTTCCGTTCCAAAAACCAGTGTCATACTTCAGCCGAGCATTAGTTGCGCCGAAAATGTGACAACCGAAAATGATTTCAAAAAGATACTCAGATCTCACACCTTAATTGCGCCAAGTCCAGTTCAGGTAGAAGAAGAGGTGGATCGGGAAACACACACGACTTTGCGCCACTACCAGCCTCTCCTCTGGTAAAGGAATGGGACAATGACCTGGATTGGTTTTGCACTTCTGACCTCAGTTTATAGGCCAGTTGTAATTGGTTCGGCAGAGGAGACAGTTAGGTTGTGTTAGACCTCTATTATACTAGGCAACTGATTGCAGAAAAAGTTGTGGAGACCTATTACACTTACTGCAATCAGTTGCACAATCTACAATCAATTGCAAGACAGTTGCAAGTGGATCATTGGTTTAAATGAGACCTATTACACTGTGCCGTGGTAATTTTGAATTTAAATTCCACGGCAAGTTTTAAACGTAAATTGCCCGTCCATATTTCGCGCCGGCTGTGTGTCGTTGACAGCGATATGCCGACTGGATTAGCGCGGGGACAGTGAGCGGTGACGTAGTATAGTCGCTCTCCGTCGGCGAAATCGAGTCGGCTCTGATCAGCTGATTCCGTACATTTTTCCAACGTGGTTCATTGGAACGCTGCCTCTTTCTCATTTTAACTTTGGGCCTCCGACAGAGCACTAGTAGTCCGACGGTGAATTGTTCTACTGATTGCTCGAAGTGTTCTAATACTATGGCTGCGTAAATTTATAAATTGCCTCAGGGTCCTCGACCCGTCAAGAGAATCGGGATGAACAGATGGTGAAAATGTCAGCCTTCACCATTGGCCGAGCGATGCTCCAGAACGCTCCCCATAGCCGTCGGACGCGGAGGAGTCTCCAAGATTGGAGGAACACCTGCCCGGAAAACATGGAGCAGTAACAACTCCACCTAACATCCATCACCATCACAGGATTGAACTGGTACCTGCTATTCCTAACACTGCAGTTGAAAAACTTCCATTTTATTATACCTCGACCACGACACGCAACAGTTTTCAAAATATAAACGATAATATATATACTGAATTTTTTATAATTAAAGTGATTGAAAGTTTGTTACCACAAATCTTGTGATCATAGTTGTATATGGTGTTTCATGATAATAACTGAGTAAGAACATCCACTTCTCATACTGTTTGATTCAAAGAGACTTGTTAATAGCACTATGACGGTTTTAGAGAGAAGATATATATATATATATATATATATATATATATATATATATACTAAATAATATTTTCACATTTATAATCATGAGATTTTAGTTTGAACATGTGCTCTGGATGCATACTTACTATTCATGTTTTAACTGTTTAAGCACATACACTTGTTATACCTTGTTTTTTTAATTATAAAATGTATTTATCATGGTTGCTACTACACCATATATCGAGTATTGAAATATGTATATGTAAATACATGTAATGGATGATAATAGAAGCACTAATAAAAAAAAGATATAATCAAAAAAAATTTGTTACATTTAAAGGAGTATTTCATTTCAAGTCCTGTCACCACGGCCACTTTTGCATCTAGGTCAAGTGCCTAGTTTTAATTTATTGTGTAGCGGCAAAACGCCGTTACAGCACTTACTGCAATCAGTTGCACAATCTACAATCAATTGCAAGACAGTTGCAAGTGAAGCCTTGGTTTAAATGAGACCTATTACACTTACTGCAATCAGTTGCACGGTCTGCAATCAATTGCAAGACAGGTGCAAGTGAAGCATTGGTTTAAATGAGACCTATTACAATCAGTTGCACGGTCTGCAATCAATTGCAAGACAGTTCCAAGTCAATTGTATAACAAGTCACATTGTGTGTGTGTGTGTGTGTGTGTGTGTGTGTGTGTGTGTGTGTGTGTGTGTGTGTGTGTGTGTGTGTGTGTGTGTGTGTGTGTGTGTGTGTGTGTGTGTGTGTGTGTGTGTGTGTGTGTGTGTGTGTGTGTGTGTGTGTGTGTGTGTTAAAAAGTATTATCGCATAGTAGTGCTGGTAGTATGTTTCCCGTTGAATTAACCAAAGTCTTAATTGTGTAACCAAACTTTGCACTTGATTTCTTGTTGTTTCATGTAAACCCGCACAGTCACGCTTACGCAAATTATATACGTATTTTATATAGACTGATACTTACGCATGGATGCGAGTCCGCCGTGTTGCCAAGCGAGATGAAAAACAGTCAGCAAGAAAGTCTTTAGATGAATTGTTTACGTAGAATGAAAGTGATCACTTTCTTTTCTTCTTCTTTCCAGGTAGCCAATGCGTAGATTAGTCTGCGACAGTTGTCCAGCCGACTCGATCCCCTGATCTCCTCTTTGTATCGACATAGCTCCCCTAACTGTTACCATGATTTGCTGCATACTTTGTAAAAGGGGATCTTTCTCTGCTCCTCTTTCCTTTTAGCGACCTCTTCAGTATAGTTTTGAGTAAATATCGTACCTTTAAAGTGATGACCACGAAAGACAAAACAAGGAAGGCAGACATAGAAGAAACGATAAACACTAGGCTTACACAAGACGTATTGAAACCAGCCGGAGAACTGGATTAGTTTGAGAAGATACCGGCGAAACGTACGTAGTAAACTTCCCTCCAGGCTTCAGTGATCTTCTGTTGGGGGTAGGCCTGAACTAAACTCCTCCAAGTTTCTCTTTTTTCAGCTATGTGCATTCGCCTCGATTTGGCATAAACGTATTTTCAAGTCGTTCGCTTATCTCTTTTTTGGTCTCCCCTTTTTGCGTTATGTCCAAGTCAGAACAATTTAATTTCCTATTTTATCTTTCAGTTTCACTTTCGCTTTTGTTATGTTTCGTACTCACTTGTCTCTCCTCCAACCCTACAACTTCGTGTTTACCATATGCATCTCCGTTAACTTTGCGTTATTTTATTTAATCGATTTTTTCGTCTGTAAATGTTCAGCTCTGCAGGGCTGTAAGCGTGGGCCGGAAGAACGCAGGGGAAGAATTAATAAAATATTTTAGTTTTTTTTAAGTAGTGGGGATATTTGTTATTTTCCAATATGTAAATGAAAACTGAGTTTGCCCGCGCAATGCAGATTTGTCGGTTTGTTTCTATACTTTAATTTTCTTTGGTCAGTTTTACAATTCACCCTAAATATACGTACTTAATGACTGGTATAATTTCAATTTTTTTTTTTTTTTTTTTGCCAACGTGATTGTTAGTCTCTATTACACTAGGCAACTGATAGCAGAAAAAGTTGTGGGAAATTGGTTTAAATAAGGCCTATTACACTTACTGTAATCGGTTGCACAGTCTGCAATTGATTGCAAGACAGTTTCAAGCCATGCAACTGCTCGTGCAACTATTACTTTCACGAGCTCGATATGGGGTGTTGATTCAAATGTACCCTATTACACTATGCAACCGATTGCATGCAATTCGCCTGCGCGAGCATTCTGTAGGCAACGTAGAAATTTCATGACATGAGACCGACACAACATACACAATTTCTTACAAAACCGCCAGTATGTCGAAAACAAAAAGGAGGATTTTATTGAAACAAAAACCAAAATTTCTAATGTTTTCTAAATTTCACTCGCTGATACCATGTACCTACCTTTTATAGAACGAAAGTTTTTTCACTACACGCAAAGTAACAAAGAAATTTCATGACATGTGATCGTTTTAAGGCTATGTGCTTGAAAATTATTAAAAGCTACCGCTTCAAACTTATGTCTAAACCCATCCTCAGACTTCAAGGAACGCGGTGGTAAAAGTTTATCGGATTAGTAGTTTCTGATGTTATACCAGACAACGGAACAAACAAACTTCACCTCTTTATAATAGTAGTATAGACGGCCCGCTTACTCTGCAACTGATTGCAGAGCAGTTGCAGCCTGTTTTTACTACCCTGCAACCAGTTTTACGTAGCCTTGAATCAGTTGCATGCACTCAGTTGCTTAGTGTAACAGTGGCCTCTATATTATGAAGTCAATATCTATAGTTTACAGTTGCTAGCTCGGTGACTTCTATACTGTTACGACATTACAGAACTCGCTACGTGTTCCAGCGGAGCCCGGCTGTAATGTGTGTGTGCGTCCCTGAGATGAAGGACAATTACGTGACACTTGTCACGCGTCCGCAACTAGACTTCTCCAGACCATACCGGTCCGCGCGCGCTGTTTCAAGTCTGCAATCAATTACGTTCTAGTGTTTTCTAGTAGACGCAGGGGTGCCCAGAGGGGGGGATCATAGCGTAAGTTGCGCATTGAGAATTTTTGGGGGGGATTTTTCGGGTGTATTTTAAGGATTTTTGGGGGGATTTTTTCAAGAATAACATTTTAAATCCAACATTGATGGAAATTTTTACCGTGTTTGTGCAACAACTAAGCTATTGGTAAAAAACTAAAGCAATTGCATATATTTATGATTGTTTTAACGAACTGGCAGCATAAATGTCTCTACCAGTACAACTATTAGTAAATTTTGTTTTGGAATTTGGAAAACTGACCCTGGCAGCCTGCAGCAACATCCTGTCAATGAGTCAGAGGGTACGTGAATAATAAACCGTGAATGTAAAAATGTGTGCGTGTAGACCTTGTAGACCTAGCTTGTAGACCGCGGGCAGGGGGGGACTTTTCAATTGGGAGGAGTGCTGAGACTTTTGGGGGAGATTTGCGCATTGGGCCTTGGGGGGGATGGGCACCCCTGAGTAGACGCGTATTGTGGAATTTTCTTGTACCTCAGCGGGGTATAAATACAAGACTTCAGCGACGCTTAGAGTCAGTTTGAGTTGCGATTTATTCCAATACTGTTCGAAGTATTGTGGCGAAGTGTTACGTGTTTTATAATTGTCCGAGACTCGTTGACATTATTATTGCGTGTGAACAATTTTTATTTTGTTTGTTGTAAGAGAATATCTTGTTGATTGCAAACTGCTTAATTGCGATAATTAAAGCTGGTGATTAGTGACTTAATTGGTGTCTATTATTTTGTTTTCCACTGTACCATACGACGATCAGTAGACCGTCGTAACAATATTACGAATATATGACAATGGAGAGGATGTACAGTGACAAGGGGACTCCTAGCAATTTCTAACGTAACTATGACTTGGCTTTTAAGATACTAGATACGTAGATAAAAGTTACGGTACAATTTTTTAAGGAATTTCATAATTTCCAAATTGCATACCATTGAACGTAAAAACTACATTTAACTTTTTAGAGCTTTTTATATAATAATATCTCCTTTTCAAAGTTGGTTTAATTTTTCTTTTCAAAAGTTTATTATTTTGCCGTCTTCTTTCTCCGTTTTCTCTCCTCGTTTTCCTGTGGTGCTCGTTCCGTCACCCTTGACTTAGAAAGGCAGTAAGGAACTTGTTCCAATAAGATATTCTTAGTATTTATGTTATTCCAGATATTTAGTACCTTAGATGTTCCAGATCTATGTACTTAGTATCTTAAAATACGTAAGAAACCTATAGAGTCCCGTAGAGTACGGCCCATGTTAGCGAGAATGGGGTTCGCTGCCCACAAGAGAATAGTGTCCGGTAGGGTACATATATGAGAAGCTACAAACATGATTTCGTCTTTTCTACCTTAAGACGATTTAAGACCATTTCTATGAGAGTGAAATATTGTAACAACCAGTGATCAATTGGCTTTTAATGTTGTAAAACGTTATTTGGTGTTGGTTTTGATGAATTAGTAAGGTTAAAAAAAAATGACTTGGTACCAACTTCAGAAAATGTATTGGTATATACTGTACTTATGTGTAAGTTTGTTATTTACCCCTCACAGCATAGGGTACTAAGTATGTAGATTCATAATAAAACGTTACGGCAGAGAGTTTTTTAAGACATTTTATAATTTCCACATTGCACAGCATTGAATGTAAAAATTATTTCGAAGTTTTTAGAGCTTTGTGTGAGATAATTTCCAGCGTTTTAAAATGCTTTTCTCCTTTTTGTAGTTGGTTTAATTTTTTTTAATGTTTTTTCTATAATTTCTTTAGGTTGCGTACAGCGTATGATAGCATTCCGTTATCAAACCTCGTGTCAGACACGCAGCAATCTGGTGTTAGCGTCGTTAGCGTTGTCTCCGTTACACCAGTACGTAACTTTTGTGTTGTTAAAGTTGGAAATAACATGTCCCAATACTTTGCAGTAACAAAATATTTAAGGTAAGGGTGTAATGTAGAATCTACTTTATTCAAAATTATTTATAAACGCTGCTTTGGGCAGGAGAAAAAAGACCGTGTCTTAGACAGCGAATTACGCTTACGTAGTGAACGCCTAATCATTTCGACACAGCCGGTGTTTGATTGAACGTACTTAACAGTTGATTTGAATATCAAATAACGCGTACTTTTTGTACTTAGACCTAGAACAAGCGACTAGCTTTACATACTAAGAATGCTACGTACATTACAACTGGAGTGATAAAACTAAATATGGTTATGGAGAACCATAAATGACTTCCATGTTCTAAGATGTACATATTTAAAATCATTTACTTGAATTCGGTTCGATAATTTATAAAAAAATATCCCCCACCCTCAAACTATTTTCACTATTTATAGATATTTTTTTATTATGGGGTAGTCGTTTAATATAATGTTATTTTCGAGTCACTTTATCTATAAAATTTACGTGCTTTAAGAAACAAAACTACTCAGATAATCATCCCTCCTCAGCCGATCCCCACAATTAATGATATTTACACTTTCATAGAGTAATAGTTTTATCATATGTGATTGTCAAGCTATCTTATCCTTCAAAATTAAATACTCGTACTTTACTTGATATCAGCAAAAAAATCACCCTCTTCCCCCTTCAACTACCCTCTCCATTTATAGATATGTCATTTACCATTTTACAGTGAATTAATATGACTTTATTTTCGGGGCACTTATTTATCAAAATTAAGTAAGTACTTTACTCTTGTTAAAACACAAAAAATGCAGGTAAACTACCCCTTCCCGTTATCCGAACAACCCCATTTTTGATATTTGCACTTTTATTGAGTAATAGTTTCACTATATCTAATTACTAAAGTATCTTATCCTTCAAAATGAAGTACTTTATTCGACATCAAAAAGGTAGTTTTCAAAAATTTACCCCCTACCCTTTCAACTACCCTTTTCATTTATAGATATTTCACCTACTTTTCTACAGTAGATTATTATGAGCTCCTTTTTCAGAATACTTTATTTATCAAAATTAAGTACTTTACTCTTAAAACGTAACACGTTGCAGGTAAACTACTCCTCCCTCTTAACCGATCTTCACCAAAATCAGTAGGACTTGAGCCCTCTACAACTCGGGCACATATGCAATAAATGTTTGAATTATTTGATTCTGTTTGAATTTGCGGCAGATATTGTTTCCCATAGAAAAAATTCTACATACAGACACAGGATCACAGACAGATACACAGACACTTTTCGGAAAATTACTTTCCTTCATGTTTTGAGGGTAGTACAATCAGAATCAGCCTTTGCCTCGAGCACAGCTTTTTTCGCGATCACCATACTTCCATTTCCTTACGGAAGATGGAAGTAAAATTAGGACAAGAATCCCAAGCTGCTTTCAAAAATATTAGAAAATGTCATGCAAGAGAGACCTTCCGCTGTTACGAGATACGCGTGCGTGGATGCGTCTTCTTCGTGGCAGTACAGTGGTTTCTAGCAAAATGACGTTAAACTGAAGTACAAGGCTTCAATGGAAGATTCAATGTTGTTGAAGGCTTTTCTTCTTTTTACACTGACTTATGTTTTTTGCACATTGCAATAATTTCGCTGTTCTGTTTGTTCACAAATTTTTTGCTTCACGCTTCCCTTTCAACACCTTATTATACGTCGTTGTCTTATCATAATTTATTATATCATAGTATACTTCGTATATTTGAATTTTTTTCACATGAATTACATGACACGGTTTACTTAATGTTATGGCCTAGATTCATGTTGGTCTTTCCCAATACCATTGCTCATCAATTTACTATCAAATTGTTGTTATTTAAACATTCGGTCCGAAATACAAACATGATTTTGGTATATTAATTTGTCGCTTTATTCAGCCATTAGATTTTATAGCATACTACCTTGATTTCTCCGAACTGTAAATCAACTTTTATATCTTTTTACTAATTGCCTGAAAACAAATCTATTTAATATGTATTTATAAATTAATAGAATCAGCTGAAATCCGTCGTGTGACTTCGTTTTTTCGTTACAAAGACGCGTTTCGGAACATATGTTCCATCTTCAGATATAAATCTCTCAGCTGAGGTCGTCACATCACTTTATACTCTTTGAAGGCCGATCGTATACTGAAGTTATCTATGAATGTTTCTGCAGTTCAAGGCTGTATCGTACAGTGGGTTCGATTTAAAGTTCAAAAATCATGCAGTATGAAATCCCGACTGCGTATGTTATTGTGAGTTTTGTAAATTTTGAACTCCTCCAAAGCGTTCGTGTATTGGCCTTTATTGCAAATATGTAGGCCTAAGGGTTTTAAATTATATGTGAAGTAAGTTTAAGTATGACTGCTTGAAATTAAATGTCGTGCGTAATTAGATTTTATGTTATTTAGTGAAGTCTGATTTTTAAATCATGTTTCGGTGTGTCTTCGGTAAATCTCTTTAAAAAAACCCTCCCGGTTTGGCCGATATAAAAAACAATTGCAATCATCGCACGACAATTTACATACACCTGTTTTCCTCTCTAATGCTGTGATATTATTATTATGGCGGAGCATTTTCAGTATACTGTTATTTATCCTCAAAACTGTAGTGCTGTTGATTTTACTTAACGTGGTAGTTAAAATTTTTGCCATTATATCAGTGGTTGCAACAAACGTTGGTTTTACGTATTTTCCTAACGGGGGTTTTAACCTCCTTTTTTATATTTTTTTTTGAGAAGGTATTCAATATGGCCTTTCTCTTCCTTATGTACTGACTTCTATATAAGCAAGTGTGTGTGTGTGTGTGTGTGTGTGTGTGTGTGCTGGTCTAGGTCAATGTTAAAGCTTATGTGTTCAGATCACGATGGCGTGTGTTCAGAGCGCAGAGGATACGCCGATACGGTGACAAGGTGGTCTGTGGATCGTGAGTGGGTAACTCGTGATCACTTCAGCCACTACGTACAGGTGATCTGGATCGTGTACAGGAAGTCGTGCACCGGATGGTATCGGATCAACCACAGTATTACGTTGTGCTGACATCTCGGGCCGCCGTTATCGGCGTCAGATCCAACTTGCACGAACATGTCTGCGCATCTCGAGATCAGCGCAAATTTCCTCCGGTTTTATAACTTTCGTATCGGTATGTTCACACACAATTTCATACACTGTTAGAATACTTTTGACTACTCGACGCAAAAAGTCACTAGTACGTACGGTGAAGTTGAAAGATGGTTTACGAACCTTCTTGGATAGAAGAAATGAACATACTGTGTTAGAAATAGGAAATCATTCTAGTGTGAGTGATTATAATGCCTTATTGTACATACAACGTTCAAATTCGAAGGGGCGTATTTACGGGGGAGACGATTGGGACCGGACCCAACCCCCAGAGGGTCGAAAAAGTTGACAAATTTTGTTAATCTCTTAATTTTTAGGCTGTTTTATTATTTTTCAAACTGTGTGTGCTAATGCAGTAGTAACTCTTTTTTAAATATACAAACAGGTTTATTACATAGCATTAGCGTAGGCCTACACTTTGAAATATGAAGTAGGCTACAGGAAAATCAATTCAGTCAATAAGTATACTGGTCCTCTTAAATCTTATATTCAGTTTCATTCTGTTGAAGAACTGAATTGACAGTGCGGGGTCTTGCTACTTGATTCCCTCTTTATGTAAAAATAGATTTGTATTGATTTCTGCTTATTTGATTTTATTTTTTGAATGTTTCTCCATATGGTGACGCCATTTCTCCCACTATGTTGGTAAGCTGCAGCCTCTATTACATCAACCTCTACTGCCAGAGTAGCAGTATCATCTACATACTCTGTTAAGGTGGCATATTATACATCTTTAAACAATGTTTCAATAAAGCGTATTTTTATGATGTTATTACCGTTTACTTTAATGTTTACAGACTTTTACGATTTACTGACTTCAGCCACTTTAAAGATATTTAAAGATATTTAAAGATAGTAATATCGATTAGTCCTAACTGTTTTTTTTTTTTTTTTTTTTACAAAGCCGACCAGACTTTGGTTGGCCTAAAGGGCCAAATTTTAAATACGCTACTGGCTCTATTGTAAGGCTTCTTTACAATCAACTAAGTGGAACTATAGCCTCGCTGAGAAGTATAACAGGCGGCATTAAAGCAACTGTTATCAGTGGTAATTCATTTTTTACCTCCCGTCACTGTAGATACATCGTTGACATTTTTCTGCACATGAATGGCTCGGTTCTGTTGAAGGCGGTGACCTGGGGCCTTCCTATTTGTAACCAGTACCAGTTGCGAACACCCACTTCATCAGGGTTATCTTACAATATTTAATGTCTCACATGCGGTCACCGTAAAGGCATAACAGTATTCCGAAACATTAAGCCAGAACTGCACAGTTTTCTTTTACAAAACGCTTAACAAATTTTGATTTCAAGTTGTGACTATAGTGCCATTCTCACTCATGCTAATTTTAGTGATATTAGGTACCACTTACTTAAAAAGTATTAAACTTAGATTTTTGAATTTGTTTGTTCACCGTCAGGAAATAGCACGTGACGTGGGCGCCCACATTACTCTTCTCATTTTCTCTTAGATGTAAAATAAAGTGTTCATTTTTACTTATTAGTCTACCGTGTAGCCCACAACAGTCGGGGAGTCTAAACCAGGGCTCTCAAGACTACGGCCCGCGGCAACCCGGCCGTTGCTCCATGCGTGTTTGGATAGACCTATATCTGCGAACAAACGTTTTCAAAAATGAACTTTGTAAAATCAAAGTACAGGGCTAACTTGGCAGACGAACACTTTAAATCCATTCTAGTGATAGGAGCATCAAAATTTGACCCAAAATCGACAGACATTACATGTCAGAAGCAACTCCACACATCACATACGTACATAAGAAAGCCAAAAATAATACATAAGAAATATCTTTGAATGTTATTTTTCTTCATTTTATTTACATTTACATTATTTTGAATAAATGATTTTGTTTTCTTTGTATAAGATCCTCTCTCTCACACACATTTGAATGTAAGTAACTATCTGTCAATCAGGATTGTGTGTACTATGTAAATTGTTTGTACATCAATGAATAATATAATCGTACTAGTTTTAATGTAATGTGTATTGCTGTAGACGTAGGCAGAAATTCCCTCATTCAAATCGTTGACAGCGTCAATAAGGTATGATTTGAATCTTCCGGTGCACCATTCCACTTAAGTTAATGTACTTTACAAATAATTGCTCACATGTTCAGAGGTTTATAGCGAAATAAATTAAAATAAACCATAATTTGTTTAAAATGATTAAATATATATATTCACACCACTGTACACAAACTTAAATATGGTTTACAGACCATTGTAATACAATTATTCAAAATACATTTTTTTACATTGATTAAATATATATATCACAAACATTGTTATAAAATAAATACAATATTAATATATTTTAAAATTCATTTTGCATTGATTAAATATATATATATCTCGTAAACAATGATATAAAATAAATACAATATGAAATAATAATAATTTTTCTCATTGTAAGATTTTAATAAAAACAATTATCAGTTTAAATAATAATGTTCATGATTGAAAGATACAGTCCGTGTACACAAACTTAAAATATAGTTTACAGACCATTGTAATGCAATTATTCAAAATAGAAGCGGTCATTGACATGACTTTACATCAGTTTTAGAAATTTATATATTTAGCGTCGTAATTAGAGATACTAAAATGTCATCATCAGGAAATATATTTATCGCCTACCTCGCTGTGTCCTACTTTCTAAATTTTGACACATAGCAAAAATAGTAGCGGTCATTGGCAGCGATTTAGAAATTTATATACACCAAAAATAGTAATTAAGCGTCGTCACTAAGTCGCACTACTTACAGATTAGAAAGTATTTAGTCCCAAAATGAACGAAGGCCCCCCCACCACCATTGTATAATACATCAATAAATATGGTTTACAGACCATTGTAATACAATTATTATTCAAAATACATTTTTTTACATTGTAGCATGACAGATAATCCACTAAGTAATAATTATAATATGATCATAAATACATTAAAATTAATTAACTCAAACGAAAGTTCGAAGGAAAATAATTAAATATCAAATGAAAATAATTCAATATCAAATGAAAATAATTGAATATCAAATGAAAATAATTACAAATCAAAGTGAACAACACCACCATAAAAGAAAAGTATAATTAAATTATAAAAATGCAACCATAAAGTATAAAGGAAATTTAAATCCAAAGAGACTAATATGAAATCAGGAGGATACAACCAGGAAGGTTAGGAGCAGGTGATAAAGAAGATACCCCGAACCAACCAAAGGACATAATGAAATACTTACCTTGGAAAACCCAAGACAGAAGAAATGAAGAATAGAAGATGTAGGATGGGAGAACTACGAAGAATACCCATGAAAAACCTATTAATAAAAATAACAAACCCCGAACCAAATGTTAATATCACCCAAGAAAGTATAACACCCCAAAACCTCATGTAAAATAATTATAAACAAAAATGTTTAGTAGTAAATAGAAGTGAACCAACTAAAGTTATTATGTAATAAAATAAACAAATCACAGTCCCTTATAACTAAAAGTTTGGTCTTAGAATATTGTAGAACTCAAATATAAATAAGAACCAACAGTGTAAGTGTACCAGTGCAAGTGATTTCTATATAATAAACTTCAAGTAAAGGTGTAACTTATATTTTAACTATGTACAATCAAATAACTTTAAGTTTTATAATAAATACAGAAAGAACATATCATGAAGTATTATTATGAAAATATGTCTCATGTTTCATAAAAGAGGACACATCTTTTTATCAAAAAACATTCATAGAAATGTCAATGATAAAGAGAGCAGATGGGGAATAATTACTGTGACAGGGGATTAAAAAATGTAATATACAATAAACAGAAAGGACTGTAATTAGATTAAGTTTAAAAGAAAAATTAACAATCAATGGCTAATTATGTTTATGTTCAAAGCCTATGAACTCCACATTTCAAAGTGGTAATATAAGAATGTTTATTATGTATAACAGTGTTCATACAGACTAAAGTGTTTCTGTATGTATACTAGACTATAAAGAATTCTTACTTGGGGTGGTTAAACAAGTAATAAATTAATAATTAAAAAATCACTTACTGCCAAAATGTTTCAATTTCCCGGGCGCCACCTCATATCTACAAGGATGTGGATATAAAGGATTCATTTGCCAAACACACAACAACAATATTATGTCTAATGCTTATTTAATTAATTAAGTTGTAGCAAATTACAAATATAACACTCTGTATGGATATTTCCTTAAGTATAATCACTTCTCTTATCTTAACAATGAGTATCTCTGAAATCGCGATTAATTAACATTTAATAATTTTCTAACACTTATAATTGTAAATTATAATCTACAATTGTATTTGGCAAATTTAGATTACTGTTTAGATATGATTTTTTAAGAATTTACTAATTGACGTTTTATTTCGCATCAGTCGAATGCAGAGCACTGAGAGGCAGTTCTCAAGGTTAATTAATTATTAGTGTGAGTTCTTTGACTTGAATGAATTGAGTTTATTGACTTAACTCTAAAGTACCATTAGTTTGAGAGCGTTGATTATTCGTAGTTCATACTCTCGGTGACATCATGTGGTCCTCTGTGTTTAGTAGTTGCTGGTCTCCGTAGTCGTTGTAGATTACGTATCCCTTCGCGGTCACTGCACCTCACGATCACTGTTTAATTATTGAAGAATTCTCGAACTGTTCACTTTTCACGGCACACGTATTGTGTTGAATATGAGTGTCCTTAATTGATGTTGGTAAAGTTCATGTATAATGTTTTTTAAAGTAGTTCTTTAGATTGCTGATTTTATGTTTAATATCTCTGTGGTAGAATATGCACTGAGTCTCTCTGTTGATGTGTTCTGTATTATATAAAAGTTGCTGTAATGTTTATAGTTTCTTGTGAATTATTTGTACTTGTAGAATGTCTGTTAATTGAATTTGTCTTCACTTAGTATTGTACTGTGTATCCGTATTCTCCGACACTTTGTTTAAATTACGGTGAAGTTAATTAATTGTAAAGTCTGTTTACATGTTGACCTCGCGCGATATTACTTTATACTAATAGTCTGTCGAACGCGATTAACTGTTCAACTCTCTTGCTATGAGTTTAGAATTTAGTGAGAATTATAACAACGAGTTTCGTACGATTTGTCGTATTCACTTCATTGTTATTGTTACCGAGTTAAGATGACTCGTGGTGATCACTTTGTAGATGAGTACTAGACTGTCGTTTTTCTGTTCTGAGATCTACCAAGTAAACTCTCATCCCGCCTACCTCTGCTGAATCTTCCATCTGCTTGGATACTCTTATTGGTTCTTTAGCCAGAGTGACAAATTGTATATTCGTCATTGGTTTTCGAGTATCTCTGCTTTACACGTGATTCTCTTGTCGAACTACCATTCGTCCCTGATTGTTCCTACAGCCGTTTTCTCTATTTACTAGGAATCTCATTCAAGCACTCCAGAATTCGTGAGTTTCACTTTCCCTTGTAAATCAGGCGACATTTCTTTGTCTCTCGTGGCCGTCTCCTAGTGTCCAATTTCTGTTACGCTTTGACATAGATACAATACTGGTATTGTTCGATCTGCTGCACCATTGTTTATCTTCAAGTTGCACTCTGGCTTTGTTTTGAATCTGGAACGAATCTTCCTTTGTAATCACGACTTTCGTCAAATTTCTACGTTGCAATTGTTCTGGCCTCTAATGTTGTACCGCATCGAATTGACAAACTCTTTGCTTTCAGTCTGTGTCAAAGTTTTAAAAAGGGTAGATTGGTTTATTGGGGGTTATGCCTTTTTTCCCTCAGACCAGCTGCCTGATGCGAAATACAACGTCTCACATACATCTAGTAAGTGTCACTCTTTTTGTCAAACAATTAACTTTACAGCCGTAACACATCAAGCTGTCTGTAGGTTACAATGCCAAGAGGACAGTCTTACAAACTTTCCCTTCACACACCCTCACATACTTCTTTGTCAAATATAACTGCTAGTACACATTATTTTAGCTATTATTTACTACTTGTACAATTTTATAAATATTTTCAAAAATAAACGTTACATTGTCCTTAAATTTGTATTACTTGATGGCGTGTAGCAAAATCAAATAATAAAATTTGTGCCCTTTTTTTAATTAATTATGTAAATTTTAATTAATTATGTAAATTTTAATTAATTAAGTATAAATATCTAATGAGTTACATTTATTGCTAGTGATGTAATCCCTTTAACGGGTTCGAATACGTTCAACTTGGTTTGTTTACGTTCGAAACTGTCTACAGTGTACCCTTGTGTCTGGGCTGAGATTTATGACCTCTCCCATTCATCCCCCTGTCACTCTCTCATTCACACCTTGTTACTTGGCAAAGGGTCCTACTAACGGTTTCAATTTTTCTGTTTGCTATTCTAACCTATACAATTGTTTACAATCCTACGCACTACCATCCTTTCAGACCACTTATCTTCCTAACATATCATAATATAGAATTAACAACTATCTAATTCATTATGTACATCTGTTTACATATAATTATTCACCTAGATACTATTACTGTTCTTTCTTACTTCCTATTAGTTAAATATCCACTTATATATATTTTTCATTTGTCAATAATTTTCTACTTGCAAATGCATACAACAACAAAAAATTCATAATATCATATTAATTATCACTTAGTTCTTATCATTACTTTCATTGTTAGTCTTTGTTCAATGTCTTTGTTTTGTTTTTCTTAGATATACTTTTATTCTTATATATAATATACAAAATATAAATCTTTACTCTGATATACATCGTCAGTTGTAACCTTACTTCGATTATTACTTTAAAATTTTACAATTATTATACATAACTTTATTATATCATATTTATTATATGAGTGCTACAATTTGCTTACTCACGTAACCGATCGTTACTAACGCATTATTTCCTTTTACTGCTCTTCTTGTCAGGTAATATATTGCTTTAGCTGTCGGACATTGAAATTTCCTCTTGTTCCTTTCTTCTCGTCCAAATATTCTAACGTATAAGTAGCTTTACTTATTTGCTTCGCAACCCTATATGGTCCTTCGTACAGGTCGCAAAATTTCGCTATTATCTTATTCATTGCATCGGATATTGGACATGTTTTAACTAATATCAGGTCACCGATGGCGAATGTTGTTAGTTCTCTTTGGTTCATCTTATTTGCATGTCGCTCTCTCTTTTCTTTAATCCTTAAGTAAATGTCTTCCGGCTTATAAGTAGTTGGTTCGGAAATCACACTTCTGTCAATAAATTTGGTCCACTCTCTGGTTGGTTTCTTTCCAAAGTGTGCCTCGATTGGACTCATCTCAATGGTACTATGGTATGTCTCATTTAAACAAATTTCAATGGCTTGGATATACTTGGCCCAATTTGAGTGTTTCTCTTTGACAAATACTCGAAATAAGTTGCCTAGTTGTCTGTTAGTTCTCTCGGCTATATTTGTACAAGGGTTCCGAATAGCGGTAAACTTCAGTTTAATTCCTAGTTCTCGTAAACTCCTTGTCCATATATTAGTAGTGAATTGGGTCCCATTATCAGTGACAATTGATAACGGTCTTCCCCATGACGCTATATATTGTTTGAATCTATTTATGGTAGCACGAGTTGTAGCTCTTTTCAACGCATAAAGTTTGACGTACTTTGTGAAATTATCGATGATAACAAGAATGTATTTAACATCTCCAGTCGATGTAATTAGGGGTCCATAGTAGTCCATACTGATTAACTCCCCTTTCTTCTTTGGCAGCATCGGTATAGTTTCTCCTACATTATTCTTATGATGATCCTTACATCGCTGACATGTATCGCACTTAGTAATGATTTGATGTATCGTTTTGTTTATTCTGTCTCCAGTAAAGTACTCTCGAAAAAGTCTTTCGGTTTTTTGTATGCCGCAGTGTCCGTATACAACGTGTAATTCTTGAATTAAATTTTCTTTCATGTTATTCGGTACATATATTTTCCATGACTTCTTGTCTTGTCGGTATAGGATTTTTTTAACATATTGATATTTATTACTTAATTTAGAGTCTTCCTTACTTTCTAATTCACAAATAATTTTGTTCAATTTAGGATCTTGGCGCTGCAATTTCTCAATATTTTTTATATCCTTCATTATTTTCTTATCCAATTTCAAGGTAATACGATTAATTTCCATCTCTTCACTAAAACTGACATCACTGCTGTCCATAGAGTCCTCTGGGTTTCGGCTTAGTATGTCGGCTACAATATTTTCTTTGCCTTTACAATGCACAATGTGGAAATCGTATTCTTGGATGTACAGTATCCAGCGGGTAATTCTAGCATTTGATAGGTGGCATTTGTGTAGGAATGTGAGAGCTTTATTATCTGTTATGATTGTGAATTTATGTCCTAATAAGTATATCCGAAATTTCTTCAAACAATGTATGATACTCAGCAGTTCCTTCTCGGTGGTGTGATAGTTTAATTCAGCACCTTTGAAAGTTCTGCTAGTAAAAGCTACGACGGCGATGCGTCCTTCGTCATCATATTGAAACAATTCCCCTCCTAGTGCGTAGTTGCTGGCATCCGTTTGTAAATAATATTGCTTCTTGAGATCTGGGTGTTTTAAAATTACAGTATCGATAAATAATTCTTTGACTAATTTAAATTGTCGGTCGTGCTGCTCCGTCCACTTGAAGTAGCGCTCCTTCTTTAACAATTGTATTAATAAAGATGTTGTTTCAGCATATCGACTGGTAAATCTGTTATAAAAATTTGTAAGTCCTAAAAACCCTTTTAGTTGCTTTTGATTTCTTGGACGTAGAAAATTTTGGATTGCCTTTACCTTGTCTGGCATAGGACTAAGGCCTTCTACTGATAAACAGTAACCAAGATAATTAATTTCTCTACGGAAAAACTGTAATTTTTTGAAGTTCACTGTGATGTTTGCTTCGTATAAATTGGTCAATAATAGATCTAAATGTGTGAGGTGTTCCTCCAGACTGTTAGATAGACATAGGCAGTCGTAGATATTATCGTAAATTTCTTGACTGCATCTGACAACACAGTATCAAATCCTCTCGTCAGGCTGGCCAGACTTGTCTTTAATCCAAACGGTGTGACTGTGAAGCGGTAAGTCTTTCCTTTATATAGAAACCCGGTGAAGTCCCAGCATTCTCGCTTAAGTAGTACCTGCCAGAAGCTGGAGCGTAGATCGATCGATGACATATATTTTACTCCTCCGCAATTAGCAATGAGCTCGTTGATTGGTTGTGCCCCTTCGAAGTCAGGTATCATCACCTTGTTTAACTTCCTGGCGTCCAAACACAATCTTACGCTCTGGTCCTTTTTTATAACTGTCACCATGGGATTGATATTTCCTTCAACATATTTATTCCTAGTATACAGTCTTTATTCAGTCCAGGGATGATAAAAAATACTAAGTCAAATTTATAATTATCAACCTCAGCTTCTAAAAGTACTTGTTTTCGTATTAATTTTGATTTATGTCCGAATGCATCTTTTATATTGGTATTCGATAAGTTTAATAACTCGATTCTACCTAATTTATCTTTATTATGGTTGAACCACGTTTCGGCAATTCCGTTTAATTGACTCCCCGAATCAATAAGTGCAGTTACTTCTACATTATTTAATTTTATTTTTATTTCCGGACATTTATTGTACGGGAAATTAGTGGTTTCTTCTTCTTCATCCATTTTATCCAATTCTTCACGAATATCAATATAATCTAATGCTACGTCTAACTGGTTATTTATTTTTCTACTAGCTAAGTATTGTTGCCGCGACAGTGGGTTGGCTGGTCGTTTTTTGTACGTGATTCTTGTGAAGGTCCAGGTTGTTGACGCTCAATTGCTACTGTGTTGACAATGGGCTGTTTTGTTCCCCTATCCTCTGTACCAAACGTTTGTTTATTGCGCCACCCAGGTCTGTGACCCTCGTGTTCAGTCTCCACTTTCATACCCTTCGTTTTATGATAGCCATTGTTAATATGTCTTCCACCGTTGTCAACCGTTGTCTGTTGTGGCTGCTGATACGATCCTCTCATTTCTCGTTGTTGAATGGTAGCAAACTCATTTAATAAGCTTTCAAATTGATCTACTTGTTGGACGCCTCTAGTTATGATGGCAACTTCTATTTCCTTACTATAGTGGCGTGCAAGTTTGCGAATCAGATGCTGATCCGAGATTGGTGGGATCAGTTGTCGGCACTGTAGAATTTTATTCTCGAGGTATTGCACCATAGTGAGTTTACCATTCGGATAATAACATCCGTACTCCAAGCTGTCCCGGATGTTTTCTTGAATTTGTTGACTCCAGAATTTCTTGGTAAACGCCTCCTCGAATTGTTCAAACGTATGTATTTGGGATTGTACGATTCTCCACCATACTGTTGCTTCACCCTCTAGATGTCTGCTAATCCACTTAATACCTCCGCTGGGGTAATATATCTCTTTAACCTCTTTTAATTCTTTTAGAAATTCCATGGGGTAGGCGTCTCGTCCGTTGTACCGTACCTCCTTTAACTGTTCTTGGTTAGCCACAATAGTATTTTGGTTGTTTACCATTGGTCTTGACTCAAACTCTGTTAATTTTCGTTTTAATTGCTCTTGATCTTCTTTCATCTCGTCGATGCGTCGACCCTTTTCTTCAGCTAATTTTCTTAATTGTTCTTCCAGTTCTTCTTTGTTTACGGTAGAAATATTTCTGACTTCTTCTCGGACGACCTCTTTCGTTGTTTCTATTTCTCTTCTCACTTCCTGGTTGATTCGATTTAAATTTTCACTTAAGTTTTTAGTATTTTTTTGTATTTCACACTTAAATTTTTCACTTTGTTGCTGTACCACCTCGCCAAAATTATGCTCAGTCTTATTCAATTCTTCACGCCATGTTTTATTCACTATTTGAATATCACCAACTAATTTGTCATGCAACGTGTTCATATCGTTTTTTGTCTCCTCTCTTAACTTAGTGTGCTTTCCTGTAATATCCTTAATAGCTACTTCTAATTTATTCTGATTTACTTCAACTTTTTCTTCTAATTTCTTCTGATTTACTTTAACTTCTTGAATGTCTTCTCGTATCTTCTTATTGTCTTCTTGTAATTTATTCAGACTTATTTCTAATTTATTCTGTAATTTCTTGTTATCTTCTTTCATCAATTCGTATAGCATTTGCAGCTCACTTTTTGGCTGTGGTCCTTCTGCCCTTATTTGTTCCTTCTCCGTCTGTGGTACTGTCGCACTTACTTGTTCAACTTCTGCGCGTGGTCCTTCTGCCCTTATATTTTCAATATCCGTTCTGATTTCTTCCTCCATCATTGCTATGACTTGAGGATCTCCCATTTGGTTATATATCTCCATCTCTTCGCTCTCTTCAGCTCTCCTTGGTGCTTGTGTTTCTTCTTCACTGGCCATTGTTGTATAAGGTGTTTCTTTTTCCATTTTGCGTGCCTTACTTCGCGTCAACATATACCGTATATATTCGAACCGTGACTAAGCAACTGTAGTTACAATTACTAGCCCTATGTTCTTAATGTCTACTCTATTTATTAATACTTTTATTTTATTTCTAATTCTCAGTTTAGTTAACTTATTTAACTCAATTCATTCATCTGCCTTTTTGACGAATCTAAATTTAGATTTTGCCCCACGTTGGGCGACAAATATAAAGACTAATGCCACGCGTTGGGCAGCCAAATATAAAGAATTCTTACTTGGGGTGGTTAAACAAGTAATAAATTAATAATTAAAAAATCACTTACAGCCAAAATGTTTCAAATTCCCGGGCGCCACCTCATATCTACAAGGATGTGGATATAAAGGATTCATTTGCCAAACACACAATAACAATATTATGTCTAATGCTTATTTAATTAATTAAGTTGTAGCAAATTACAAATATAACACTCTGTATGGATATTTCCTTAAGTATAATCACTTCTCTTATCTTAACAATGAGTATCTCTGAAATCGCGATTAATTAACACTTAATAATTTTCTAACACTTATAATTGTAAATTATAATCTACAATTGTATTTGGCAAATTTAGATTACTGTTTAGATATGATTTTTTAAGAATTTACTAATTGACGTTTTATTTCGCATCAGTCGAATGCAGAGCACTGAGAGGCAGTTCTCAAGGTTAATTAATTATTAGTGTGAGTTCTTTGACTTGAATGAATTGAGTTTATTGACTTAACTCTAAAGTACCATTAGTTTGAGAGCGTTGATTATTCGTAGTTCATACTCTCGGTGACATCATGTGGTCCTCTGTGTTTAGTAGTTGCTGGTCTCCGTAGTTGTTATACAACCAGGAAGGTTAGGAGCAGGTGATAAAGAAGATACCCCGAACCAACCAAAGGACATAATGAAATACTTACCTTGGAAAACCCAAGACAGAAGAAATGAAGAATAGAAGATGTAGGATGGGAGAACTACGAAGAATACCCATGAAAAACCTATTAATAAAAATAACAAACCCCGAACCAAATGTTAATATCACCCAAGAAAGTATAACACCCCAAAACCTCATGTAAAATAATTATAAACAAAAATGTTTAGTAGTAAATAGAAGTGAACCAACTAAAGTTATTATGTAATAAAATAAACAAATCACAGTCCCTTATAACTAAAAGTTTGGTCTTAGAATATTGTAGAACTCAAATATAAATAAGAACCAACAGTGTAAGTGTACCAGTGCAAGTGATTTCTATATAATAAACTTCAAGTAAAGGTGTAACTTATATTTTAACTATGTACAATCAAATAACTTTAAGTTTTATAATAAATACAGAAAGAACATATCATGAAGTATTATTATGAAAATATGTCTCATGTTTCATAAAAGAGGACACATCTTTTTATCAAAAAACATTCATAGAAATGTCAATGATAAAGAGAGCAGATGGGGAATAATTACTGTGACAGGGGATTAAAAAATGTAATATACAATAAACAGAAAGGACTGTAATTAGATTAAGTTTAAAAGAAAAATTAACAATCAATGGCTAATTATGTTTATGTTCAAAGCCTATGAACTCCACATTTAAAAGTGGTAATATAAGAATGTTTATTATGTATAACAGTGTTCATACAGACTAAAGTGTTTCTGTATGTATACTAGACTATAAAGAATTCTTACTTGGGGTGGTTAAACAAGTAATAAATTAATAATTAAAAAATCACTTACTGCCAAAATGTTTCAATTTCCCGGGCGCCACCTCATATCTACAAGGATGTGGATATAAAGGATTCATTTGCCAAACACACAACAACAATATTATGTCTAATGCTTATTTAATTAATTAAGTTGTAGCAAGTTACAAATATAACACTCTGTATGGATATTTCCTTAAGTATAATCACTTCTCTTATCTTAACAATGAGTATCTCTGAAATCGCGATTAATTAACATTTAATAATTTTCTAACACTTATAATTGTAAATTATAATCTACAATTGTATTTGGCAAATTTAGATTACTGTTTAGATATGATTTTTTAAGAATTTACTAATTGACGTTTTATTTCGCATCAGTCGAATGCAGAGCACTGAGAGGCAGTTCTCAAGGTTAATTAATTATTAGTGTGAGTTCTTTGACTTGAATGAATTGAGTTTATTGACTTAACTCTAAAGTACCATTAGTTTGAGAGCGTTGATTATTCGTAGTTCATACTCTCGGTGACATCATGTGGTCCTCTGTGTTTAGTAGTTGCTGGTCTCCGTAGTCGTTGTAGATTACGTATCCCTTCGCGGTCACTGCACCTCACGATCACTGTTTAATTATTGAAGAATTCTCGAACTGTTCACTTTTCACGGCACACGTATTGTGTTGAATATGAGTGTCCTTAATTGATGTTGGTAAAGTTCATGTATAATGTTTTTTAAAGTAGTTCTTTAGATTGCTGATTTTATGTTTAATATCTCTGTGGTAGAATATGCACTGAGTCTCTCTGTTGATGTGTTCTGTATTA
This sequence comes from Magicicada septendecula, assembly GCA_034769895.1. NCBI lineage: Eukaryota > Metazoa > Arthropoda > Insecta > Hemiptera > Cicadidae > Magicicada > Magicicada septendecula. The sequence continues at coordinate 148,815,844 of CM068372.1, forward strand.
TATAAAAGTTGCTGTAATGTTTATAGTTTCTTGTGAATTATTTGTACTTGTAGAATGTCTGTTAATTGAATTTGTCTTCACTTAGTATTGTACTGTGTATCCGTATTCTCCGACACTTTGTTTAAATTACGGTGAAGTTAATTAATTGTAAAGTCTGTTTACATGTTGACCTCGCGCGATATTACTTTATACTAATAGTCTGTCGAACGCGATTAACTGTTCAACTCTCTTGCTATGAGTTTAGAATTTAGTGAGAATTATAACAACGAGTTTCGTACGATTTGTCGTATTCACTTCATTGTTATTGTTACCGAGTTAAGATGACTCGTGGTGATCACTTTGTAGATGAGTACTAGACTGTCGTTTTTCTGTTCTGAGATCTACCAAGTAAACTCTCATCCCGCCTACCTCTGCTGAATCTTCCATCTGCTTGGATACTCTTATTGGTTCTTTAGCCAGAGTGACAAATTGTATATTCGTCATTGGTTTTCGAGTATCTCTGCTTTACACGTGATTCTCTTGTCGAACTACCATTCGTCCCTGATTGTTCCTACAGCCGTTTTCTCTATTTACTAGGAATCTCATTCAAGCACTCCAGAATTCGTGAGTTTCACTTTCCCTTGTAAATCAGGCGACATTTCTTTGTCTCTCGTGGCCGTCTCCTAGTGTCCAATTTCTGTTACGCTTTGACATAGATACAATACTGGTATTGTTCGATCTGCTGCACCATTGTTTATCTTCAAGTTGCACTCTGGCTTTGTTTTGAGTCTGGAACGAATCTTCCTTTGTAATCACGACTTTCGTCAAATTTCTACGTTGCAATTGTTCTGGCCTCTAATGTTGTACCGCATCGAATTGACAAACTCTTTGCTTTCAGTCTGTGTCAAAGTTTTAAAAAGGGTAGATTGGTTTATTGGGGGTTATGCCTTTTTTCCCTCAGACCAGCTGCCTGCTGCGAAATACAACGTCTCACATACATCTAGTAAGTGTCACTCTTTTTGTCAAACAATTAACTTTACAGCCGTAACACATCAAGCTGTCTGTAGGTTACAATGCCAAGAGGACAGTCTTACAAACTTTCCCTTCACACACCCTCACATACTTCTTTGTCAAATATAACTGCTAGTACACATTATTTTAGCTATTATTTACTACTTGTACAATTTTATAAATATTTTCAAAAATAAACGTTACAAGACTAATTTGTCAAATGTTTGTTATGTATTTTTAGAAATAGTTAAAACCAAAATGTCTAACTTTAAAGACTGATAATTAAGTTCAATATTGTTTTTATAGTATGAGCATGAATACAATGCTACATGTTCCAATAGTTGTATAAGGAATTTTTATTTAATATTATGTTAACTTTAGAAAGTCAGAGAGGGTCTAGAATTAGTAATATTAAAAAACCAGTATATGTAAAACAATAGAATCTAGGACAAAATGGAAATTCCAATAACATTTATATTTGAGTAAGGAAGTTAAATAATCCAAGCAAACTAATTAGATTTATATAAGGTAAATCAATCACCAACTACTATAACTGAAACTATACTTTAAAAGAATAATATAAAAGATGTATTAAATTATTAAAAATTTTGTGAAATGAAATACTTAACTATTTCAGAGGAGAAATAGTAAATTCATGAATTCCAACAAAAAGAATGAGCAAATGATAAATTTATAAGACATTAAGGAAAGTTAAGGATTTATATCAATCAGAAATTTATTATAATCATATTTATAACACCTAAGATGGCTAATATGTTGGACAAGAACAGGAACCAGATATTGGGCCTATATTTCCAAAAAGACAGAAATATAGCAATTTTAACAAAAAACTTTATAAATATGGACTATTGTATGTCAAATTAAACAGAAGGAGTTAAAGAAACCAATTATATAATTACTGGTTCACGAAAGCAATCAATAAACAAAAAATATTCTGAATATAATGTATTTTATAATCACATGGAGAGGAAGTGATTTATATTTAAACAATACTTTTCTAATATTAACTTGGCAAGATATTTCAGTAGACGAAGGAAGTAAAACAGTTCTTAATTAACATTCAACGCGAACGGTTGTATTAAGCTCGCTCCAAGAATCTGTATAGAGTATGTTTTAATGGCGTATAAGGTTATGCATTGAAAAACGAGTTACCGAAATTGTGACATTAAACATAAAATCAGTGAACAACACTACCACAAACAGTGAAAACAATCCACAAGTAACCAAATACAAGTGAAATAAACCAATAAAACTATTAAACATTAATAATTCACACTACAAACAAACTTCACGAATTTTCGCCATACACAGACAAAAGTGAACACACCTTCCACAAGACATTTAAAGCCACTGAACACGGAACACTTCACCAGAACACCTATAACAACACCATAGACATTATACAATATTACGGAGATAATAAAGCAGTTGTGAAGGCAATTTTATTATTAGAATTTCCAACCACCATTTCGCAGTTTACTTCATCAACTCAGTCAGCAGCCATTTTGGAACTCCCAGCATGCAAAGTGTCCACCAGCAAGGATTAATCGCCTCAGCATTGGTTTGAATAATTCAATATTATAAACATTATATATCATAAGTAACTTGTCATTTATTATTTATTAAGATTTATTTTGTTAATGTTATACTTTCTATGCTTGTCCCTTCTCTGACTATTATAAATATAACCGTTAAAAGAACCATTCGAAAAATAATCATATAATATAACCTGTAAGGAGAATCGATTATCCCTGAGAAAGAATCGAACATTATATCAATATCGATTTAAAATCGATATTTTCAAACTATTGTCAATAAATCATAATTATTCAAGTTTCTGGTTATTAAAATTATTTCACAAGTAATATAAGAGTTTTCATAAACGACAGGACTAACCGGAAGGCTACCATTATTCAAAGAGAGTAATATACCGGGGTAGGAAGATAATCGCCAATCGATTAGGTGAAGAGAGACAATCTGATTAACTCCGGATTTAGTTATAGTTAACCAGAAGTGCATAAATTGACTAAATTAGTTTACAGAATTTTAAATTTTTGACAAAACCCAATTACAAGAATTATTTCTTGAATACTTGAACATAAACAAACAAAAAAAGTTTTTTTTATAAAATTTTTTTTTAATCATTTTAAAATTTTTTTTTGTACAGTACACAGATAATTTATTTGTAACCAGTGTATACAGGTCTTGTTACAAATTGGCGCTCACAACAGTGGGGCTTAATTTTGAACAAAAGGTTTAACGAACAACTTACTCTAATTATTTGTACTTGTTACAAATTGGCGTCCAACTAGAGGGCTTCAATTAGCGATTGGAAGACAGTAACTTACCCAATTACTAATTAAGCTTGGCAGCGGTTATACCGTGAAGAAGGAAACAACATGCAGCGTCGTGCTACTTCTAAGAAGAGGGCAGCAGAGGCCGAAAAGGAAGTCGATATGGGGGACAAGGAGGCAACACCCGTGGAAAATATAGAAGTGTTAGTACCCCCGGTGGAACATAAACAACCCGCACCACCAGAGGAACAACCTGAAATACCAACGCAAACCGGAGACGTTAATGTCCCAGACAAGGAAATAGAAAATTCTAGGACCACAGATGATAGTAAAATGGACAAATTGATGGAAATGTTCCTACAAGTGAATAAGCAAATGGAAGAAAATAGTAAGAAATTGAGTCAAGATTTGAAGGAAGAAATCAAATCTACAAACGAAGAGTCGAATAAGAACATGGAAGGAGTAAATAAAAACATAGAATCCATGATGGAGGAGAACGGGAAGAAGTTAGAAGAATTTAAGGAAGACAACCAATTGTTAAAGGAAGAATTCAAATCAACTAAGGAAGAATTGATTAACAAAATTGAGAATACCAAGAAGAGAATTGAAGAAAACAGTAAGAAGATGGAAGAGAAGATGGAGGAAAACAACAAGGAAAGGAAAAAGGATAACCAATCCTTGAGTAAGAAGATGGAAGAGAACAGTAAGAAAATGGAAGAGAAGTTAGAGGAAACCAGTAAGAAGATAGAAAGTGACAACCATCAATTAAAAAAAGAATTAAGAGAAAATAACAAGAAAATAGAAGAGAAGATGGGGGAGAGGTTGGAAGAATTGAGAGAGGATAACCAACTACTGAGAGAAGAATTAAGGGAAGTCAACCAGGAAAATATGAACAAGGTAGACGAGAGAATAGGGTTGGCGAAGGAAGAGTTGAACCAGAAAATCAACCACAATAAGAAAGCTATAAATAGAAAATTGGAACAAGAAACAATAATAATAAATCAACAAATCAGGGAAGTTGACGAAAGATGTCGCCAGACTGAATGTGAAGTACAGGAAGTCAGGGACGTAGTAAATACAGAAATTACCCAAATCAAAGAACACCATAAAATAAAGGTGGAAGAAAACCGAAAGGAAACACAGGAGGAAATAAGTAAGGTGCGAAACCAAGTCACAGAAAGGTGTGACGGGATGGAAGCGGTGATGACCAATATCACCGGACAAGTGCGGCAGAGCCAGGAAGAGATGGAGGTAATCCGAAACAGACCGACTAACTTCACTAATTTCCCCATGAATGAGAATCGAGAGTGGTTGAACTTCCGCCAATATAAAAGAAAGCCCATGGAGTTCTTGGCCCGAATAGAGGAGTACATGGCCAAACATAGGGGCAACCGATGGGTCAATAACCGGGAGTTGTTAGATGAATCATTCCGAGAAATGACTGATCATTGGTGGATGGCCAACCGTAGTGACATCGAAGATTACCAGCAGTTCAAGAGCCTATTTAAGGCGAAATACTGGTCTGAGACTACACAAAACTTGATACGTGACAATATCTGTCACGGCCGTTACAACCAACGGGCGGGTAGCTCAATGACTGCGTACTTCCTCGGCAAGGTATGTATGGCCAAGCATTTGGAACCAGCCATACCTGAAGAATGCCTCCTAAACAAGTTGTCATATCACTATGATGAAGAGGTGATTCGAGCCAGGAGAGGCAGCCAAATTAAGACCATACAGGCCATGACTGAACTTCTCGAAAATTATGAGAACGAGGAGTACTACCGACAAAGCCGCAGGAGGAATGATCGGCCAGAACCCAGGAACTATCCGTATACCCACAACGGTACCAACAACAACAACAATGGATACCAGGGAAACAGAGCCAATCCACGGAATAATAACAACATTAACAATAATAATAATAATAATGATAATAACCACGTTCAAGGTAACCCAAAAAATAATCGAACAAATAATGGTTATCAGGGTAATAGAAACCCATATTACCCAAACAATAATAGTCAGAGAAACCCCAACTATAATAATAACAATGAACGTTACTATAATAATAATCGTGGGAATCCACAAAATAATAACAACGGTAATAATAGGTTTTCTAGACCGAGGGTGAACTTTATACGAGCTGAAGACGGTCGACAACGTAGGTACTACCATCAGCGACGCAACAGCTCTCATGAATATGAAGATCGGCGGAGGAGCCGAGAACGTGACGAACCGAGGTATAATCCTACTAGACGGAGTACCAGTCTAGACAATATGGAACGGCAGACAAACCGCGAACAACCGTTGGATCATCGAACAGAGCGGCAGGGACCCACTCAAGGTCTTTCGACTGAAGCATCAATCAGTGCGACCCATAATGAAAATGCTGTCGAACATTTAAACGGGAGGAGGCAGTAATAAATCACCTAGACCCTTTGCTGCTCCTGACTCCTGGGTATATAAATGAGTTGCCAAGAGCAACTGACACAAATCGTGTCACAATAATAGGTTGTAATTATCTAAAAAACCTCCGACACGAGTTAATGGAGGAGGACGATACTAGTCCCAACAATAACATAAATAATGAAATAATACACATCAATGCGGAGGTAGAAGGAGTCCCCGCAAGCTTAATGATCGATACTGGTTCCAATGTCTCTATAATTAGTACGACAGAATTGGAGAGAATACAAAGAGAATGCGGACGAGTATTACCGACATTGCCGTTGAATAATATTATTTTATTGGGTGCTACCAGCCGCCAAAACAAGACAATAAGAAGATAAGTTTCAGCCAATGTGATTAGCTGTGGTATAGCGATGGACATGGAATTCTTAGTGGCAACTGGGCTGCCATTTAACATATTAGTGGGGTGCGATGTGCTCAGACGAAACTCCGCCATAATCGATTTACGAACGGAGAAACTATCACTTTTTACGAACGGACAAACTTGGACGGCTGACCTGGTTGGTAGCGACACAGTAATTTCCAGCGAGATCCACCAACAGATCCGTAAGATCAATTATATAAACAAAAATCCTATGATTGAGCGGATAATAGACGATAACTCTAATGAGGATTTATGGTCCCTAAGAACCCAGGACATCAGGGATTTCCGGAGCGGTATTACAGGGGAAAGGTTGCAAAAACACCAAGTGGATAAATTAATAAAAATTTACGAACAATATAAATCAGTATTTTCTGACGAGCCCGGTAAAGTAAAAAACTACCAGTGTACTCTACAATTTCGAGATACAGTGGACTTTAACCGGAAGTCATACCCCATCGCGCAATCACGAAATGAAGCTGTAAGAGCTGAAATAATTAAGATGATTAACCGTGACATAATAGAGAGTAGCCAATCCCCATACACCAGTCCTATTGTGGCTATTCCTAAGAAAAACGGACAAGTCCGTCTTTGGCTAGATGCGCGAGAAATCAATAAGACGACAATTAATGACAGGACTTCGCCCGGTGAGATAGAAGAGATATTAAAACGTTTCCACGGTACCAAGTCCTTTAGTACCTCGGACACGGTGTGCGGCTACTGGCAGGTAGAATTGCACCCGTATTAGAGTCTCCAGTATCTGGCATTCATATTCGAAGGGCGTAACTACCAGTTTAAGAGATTGCCCTTCGGATTCGTGACTTCGGTCACCGTGTTTGTGCACTGCATGGACCAGATACTTGGCCAGGAAGCACTACAATTCACCACCGTGTACGTAGATGATTTGCTTGTGACCTCAGAAACTTGGGAGGAACACTGCTACCGTGTGGAACATGTGCTAAAGAAATTGGCTGCGAATAACATCACGCTCAAGCTAGAAAAGTCTCAATTCATCGCCAAGGAAATTCAGTTCTTGGGCTTTATATTAAATGACCAAGGAATCTCACCGTCGGCTGAAAAAGTAGAAGCGATTCAAAAATTTCCGATACCAAGGAATCGAAGGCAATTACAGTCGTTCCTGGGACTCTGTAATTACTATCACAAGTTCCAGGAAAAGTATTCTGAATTGACAGCCAGATTTCAATCGCAACTGTCATCTAGAAATAAATGGATCTGGAGTATAGAGCAGAACGAGACCTTAAAACTGATTAAAGAAAAATTTCTTGAACCCATTATACTTCGCCATCCAGATTTCAGTAAACCGTTCTTCCTGAATTGCGATGCCAGCGACATTAGCCTCGGCACAACGCTATATCAAGAGGATGAGGAGGGCGAACATCTCGTGATTTGCTTCGCAAGTAGAGCATTAAACCAGTGCGAAAAGAACTACCACGTCACTGAGAAAGAACTGTTAAGTGTAGTGTTCGCGTGTGGCAAATTCCGCACCTACATCCTTGGTTACCCCGTTACCGTTCGGACAGACCATAAGTCCATATCGTTTTTGAGGAGGTGCAAACTGAGTCACGGAAGGTTGACCCGGTGGATACTGTTACTACAAGAGTACAATCTTAAGTGGGAGTACATCCCAGGAAAGAAGAATGTCGTTGCGGACGTGTTGTCACGAATTGACATAGAAAAGCAAACATTCGAGGGGGAGAAAGAAAGTGTACTCAAGATATACCACATTCTTAGCACCAGAGCCGATCTAGCCACAATATTAACCAACCTGAACACCCACCAACTAGCAGACCCGAAATTAAAATCTATTAAGACAAGATTAGAAGCAGGGGACGAGACTATCGCCCGATATTACCAAATTAATAATGATATAATATTCATTAAACCATCTTTGAGGAAGGAGACGTGGAAGGTTATCATTCCAACCCATATCGAAAAGGAGATAATAATTAATTATCATATTCGATATGGGCATATGGGCGCCTTAAAGGTGATAAAGGCCCTGGAGGAGAGCTGCCACATGAAAGATGTCAACCGGAAGGTCCGGAAGTATATAAAAGGTTGCCACATTTGCCAACTCGTTAAATATAATAATGAGAAAAAGGAAGGCCAAATGATTCCTATAACGTCACAGGCAAAGTTAGAAAAGGTATTTTTGGACATCTGCGGGCCATTTCCCCGCAGTGGTGGTCGTCACAGATTTAAGTATCTGATAATCGTGATGGACCATTTCACGAAGTTCGTCAAGCTATATCCAGCAAATCGGGGAACGACTAATAAAATTCTCGGAATATTGACCGATCAGTACTTCCCCAACGTCGGAAAACCAGTTTCGATCATTACAGATCACGGAACCCAATTCAAGGGGAAAAAATGGCGGGATACCCTACTATCTATGGGTGTTCGTACTTATAAAACCTCGGTCTACCACCCGAGCAGTAACCCGGCAGAGAGAGTATTACTAGAGGTGGGGCGAATATTACGAACATATTGCCACCATCAACAGAGGAGGTGGCAAGACTATCTAGAAGCCACAGAAGAATTCCTCAACTTGGCATACCACCCAGCCATAGGAATTACCCCATACTCCGCCATGTACGAGAAACAACCCCCAAGAGAGATCGAAGAAATATTAGAGTTCCCAAGGGATAATAGTTATACATTTGATAAAATAAAGTTTTACAACAAGGTGGCCGAAGACCAGGAGAAACGGCGAAACAAATACCAAAAAGGTATGGGCAAAAATCATAACCTATACAAGTGGTGAGAAGGTATTATTAAAAAATCGGGAATTACCCAGTTCACTGGAAGGGATAACAAAGAAGTTGTTACTATTATACACTGGACCCTATATAGTCTCCATGGACAAAAACAATAAAACTTATGAGATAAAGGAGATGGGTTCCCGTAAAATCAAAGGTGTATATAACCAGGCTTCCATGAAAAAATATCATGAGGAATAAATTTTGAATAATAAAATTATTATTATTTGAAATACCAATAAATTCAAAAAAAAAGTAAGATCACCTTACTACAAGATATTTATGAAACCATTTAGAAACAAAAAGTGAATTTTGAATTAAAAAACTCATCAAAATTCAAAATAATGTAAGATCAACTTACTACAAACAAATTTGAAAGAAAAACATTGAGAATTAAATAAGAAAAAGAAAAAGAATTTAGAGATGTTGAAAAACATCCAAATTCAAAAAACTATGTAAGATCACCTTACTACAACTATTTATGAAAAAACTATCGTGGAATAAAAAGGAAAGAATGTTGTTAAAGTCAACAAAATTCAAATATATTGTAATGTCAAATTTACAACCAATAATTTATAAAAATATTCCATGAAATTAAATAAAAGGAAATAAAAACCAGTGATACGATTAAATGAATAAACTTGTGTTGAAATAAAAATACTAACACTTTGAAGTAATATGAAGAGAAACAATAACCTCATTAATATATTAATTAAAGAATTCATTTGAATAAAAAGTCAGAGAGAAGTAATTTTAGAAAAGGAACAAAAAGTAAATGTAATTAAATAAATCAATAATGAAATGATCATGAAATAAGTGTCAAGTGTAATAAAGACAATTAGCAGAAAGTGCTAGAACGTGGAACTAGTGGAATAAATAAAAACTAAGAAACAAAAAATATCAGAAATATATGCTATCAATAAACAGAAGCAGATTGTAATAAAAACCAGAGAATAATAAAGAATTAATAACAAAAACTTTATATGATAATAAGCATTGATAATTATATTAATAAAAGAGCTTCCCACCATAATAAGAATTGAAATAACAATAAAGCTAACAAGTCAGAAGAATAACTGAGATAGGAATATTAAAATCTCTGAGCAATATACGAAGTGAAGTATCCAAAGATATTTTTTAAATAGTCATAAAAAGGACTATTCTTAAATAATTTTTTTAATAACTGTCTGTAGATAAGTCCAGCAGTATTAATATGTTTTTGAGCAGAGATGATTTGCCTCTGTACTCAAATAGAAGTGAAGTATTGGCCAGCAGAGTAAGTAGCGTACAGTGCCTCTCTGAACTGCACCAGCTCACGTGTTAGGGAATCATAGGGAATAAAAATCCCAGGGATAAAACACCAAGAAGAAAAATGAAAATAAAATAATAAATATGAAACTCAGATGACTATTACTATCAAAGAAGATCAATTAAGAATGAAATAGATGTAAGCTCGATATAGAGGAGAAAAAATTTAGAAATGGAAGGAAGTCAAGAATAATAAAAACTATAATAATTATCATAAGCAATTATTTCAGACAAACCAAGTATAGTCTGAAAAAATCACTTCTGGAGGAGGGCAATCTGTAGCGTGACAGATAATCCACAAAGTAATAATTATAATATGATCATAAATACATTTAAATTAATTAACTCAAACGAAAGTTCGAAGGAAAAAAATTAAATATCAAATGAAAATAATTACAAATCAAAGTGAACAACACCACCATAAAAGAAAAGTATAATTAAATTATAAAAATGCAACCGTAAAGTATAAAGGAAATTTAAATCCAAAGAGACTAATATGAAATCAGGAGGATACCCAGGAAGGTTAGGAGCAGGTGATAAAGAAGATACCCCGAACCAACCAATGGACATAATGAAATACTTACCTTGGAAAACCCAAGACAGAAGAAATGAAGAATAGAAGATGTAGGATGGGAGAACTACGAAGAATACCCATGAAAACCCTATTAATAAAAATAACAAACCCCGAACCAAATGTTAATATCACCCAAGAAAGTATAACACCCCAAAACCTCATGTAAAATAATTATAAACAAAAATGTTTAGTAGTAAATAGAAGTGAACCAACTAAAGTTATTATGTAATAAAATAAACAAATCTTCACAGTCCCTTATAACTAAAAGTTTGGTCTTAGAATAGTGTAGAACTCAAATATAAATAAGAACCAACAGTGTAAGTGTACCAGTGCAAGTGATTTCTATATAATAAACTTTAAGTAAAAGTGTAACTTATATTTTAACTATGTACAATCAAATAACTTTAAGTTTTATAATAAACTAGCGAGTACCCGGCATGCGTTGCAATGCCACTCAAAGAAAGAAAGTGTTTGTGTTTTAATTCTGTTTATTGAAGTGCTTTTGGATACACAATATTTTTTGTTTTTCCGTCTGGTGCGTACATGAATAAATCCGAAGGTTTTCCGACGCGTGAGCAGGCCACATACAGCTGTCCATGTGAGAAGCATGGATTTTTCAAATTTAGTCCACACACTTGTAGCGATTGTCCCTGTGCTTTGTTGATGGTCATTGCAAATGCGAGTCGCACCGGAAACTGCAAACGTTTGAACTCGAATGGCATATCTGTCGGAATCATTGGGATGCGTGGCAACAGTACATCTTCTCCTTTAAATTTTTCATTTAAAATTCTAGCTTCGATGATATTGTTCATCATCTGTTTCACTGAAAGCCTGGTACCGTTGCAAAGTCGTGGTGGATTGATGTTTCGGAGAAGAATGATAGGCACGCCAATTTTCAATGTTAAAACGTGCGGCGGCATGCCTGGCAAATCAAGTGAATTCAAGAATTCAGTTGGATAATTGACAACTTCGTCTTGATTCATTACAGTATCGATGGACTTATACGTTGTCGCTTCGCCTGGTATTTCGTTTTGAATGCTGAAATTGATGGCATTGACATCGTTGTTTTTGGCTGCTAATATAGCACGTGCACTGAGCCACTGATGATTTTTGTAATTCTGTGCGATATTTGGGAAAACTTTGTGAATCAATTCGTCTGTGGTTGCTGTGATTTTACAGAAGTTTGTTGGCAATGTGATACATTGTGTGGATTCATCGATTGCCATTTTCCCATTCCCAATATCCAACAATTGTTTTGCGAAACGTTCAGCGGATGCATCATGTTGTAGCTGTACACGCATATTGGTCTTCAAAGTCAATTTCTGTACGTGTCGCCATAGAACTGATGATTTGAGACATGCATTAAGTTCATCAGTGTGTGTTGAACGTGGTATAACTGGTAGAATTTGTCGATAATCACCAGACAATAAAATGAGTGCGCCACCGAAGAGCTGTTCATTTCCTCTCAAATCTTTTAGTGTACGATGAAGCGCTTCCAATGCTTTTTTGTGCGCCATAGTACATTCGTCCCATATAATGAGTTGACATGATTGGAGTACTTTACCCATTCCAGAATTTTTGTTGATATTGCATGTGGGTGTCTCAGTGATTTGTATATTCAACGGCAATTTCAGTGCTGAATGCGCTGTTCGGCCACCATCCAAAAGAGTTGCCGCAATTCCAGATGATGCGATTGCCAGTGCAATATTTTTTCGTGATCGTATGGTTGCCAAAATAAGTGAAATGAGAAAAGTTTTGCCTGTGCCTCCGGGCGCATCTAGGAAATACAATCCCCCGCTTTGGCTTGTAATTGCATGCATAATTCTGTCATACGCTATGCGTTGCTCTGGAACCAATTTCGGAAGATTCGTTTGAACATATGTACCCAATTCGTCGATATCAAAGTGTTTTTCTCGTTGCAAATCACGATCGAAAAGGTCGTTTGCAGATCGATTCGGCGCAGCCATTCCCAATTGTACCAGTGCTTTGTTAGCGATTGACAAACATGTGTCCTCAATCGAAACCAATGCCTCATTATACACGTTTGGTGTGAATTGAATGTCCGGATTTTGATTCGTTGCACGCAAACGATGTAGGATGTCTTCACTCATGTAGTCTTTGTACTTTTTCCAAAGATCTTTTGGATTGGATGGGAAGCACGTTGTCAATATGATTGCAAATAACGTGCGTATTTGCTGTGGTTGAGCAGTATTCGATGCGTCAGCGAGTGAAGTGTCCCAATGTGCATCGTTTTCAAGAAGATTTAATTCTTGGCAAGCTTCACGATAAGTGGCACATACTTGACCGTTTACTGTTCTCAATTCTTGGAAGGATGTCGGTCCACGTATGTTGATTAACAGTAATCGCAAGTAAAAGCATTCTGCATTGTTTGGATGAACAGTGTACAGGCGGCCTAACGCGTCAGTCGAATATAAGTTGGGATGTCCTTCAACTGCTTTACCTTGTTTGCGACGTTGAAACTTTTTTGCTGATGCATTCCATGTGTAGTATGTTGGCACTTCAGAGTAAAGTAGCGTCTTTGCAAACATATCATCCCCGCACAATGAGAAAAATGCAGTTAACGTTGTTGGCGGTGGTGACAATGCTCTTGCACGTGCATTTTCTGTTGTGAAGTACACACGCTGTCCATTTTCAAGGTGCACTGCCAAATGAACAACTGTTGGATGTCGTTCATGGATTGGAAATGATAAAATGCGCCATACTGCTTCATTGCTACTAATGTAGCGTCCCAGTTGATATTGGTCGATTTCATTGATAGATGCAGTTGCATTTCCCACTCCAAAAACTGCCATATCGCTTCCTTTGTTGACATATTTGCAAATGTACTTGATCGATTTCACCGAATTGCAATACTCGACATTGATGTGTGCTTTGTACGTTTTCGAGAGTAACGGTGAATAAGGTACAACCCAACGATTATCGACTTCAACATCATTGTTTCGTACTTTTAAAGTGATGGATTTGCCGCCATCTTCAGTTGATCGTCGACGATAGAGTGGATATCTGTCATTGCCAGTGATAGTCTCGGCAAGTAAGTCTCTTGGGTATCGTTTCGTGCATTTCCCATCAGACATGCATGGTGAATTGTTGTTGAGTAAGCCACATGGACCATGAATCATGTTTTTGGTGACGACTTCAAATAAGTTTGGATCAATGTCGACATCTGGTATTTCTGCTGAGATGACTTGATCAATTTGATCTGGTGTGACTTTTTCGATCAACCAAATCAAAATGTGTGCATGTGGCAATCCTCTTTTTTGCCATTCAACGGAATACATCCAACAGCGTGTCTCTCCAAAAACATGATGCTTGACAATGAAATCCATTAAAGATTTCAATTTTTGTTTGAACACACGCGCGGAAATATCATGACGATCCGATGATGATTGTCCAGTTAACAAAAGTTCTTTTATTTCATCCCACGTAGGATTGCATGTGAATGTAATAAACAAATCTGGGCGGCCATATGCGCGAACATATGTCATTGCATCTTGTGCGTATTCATGCATGTGCCGTGGACTCCCTGTAAATGTGGCCGGTAGTATGACCATTTTTCCCAATTTATTGGGATTCACATTGCCATCATTAACAACTGCATCACGTACATGAATGTACTCTTCGGAACGCAACTTGGTTTGATTTAATCGAATGTAGAGGAGTCGTTCGGTTTCGATTTTCGCATACATATCGACAATGTATTGATGGAACAATTGTCGACATTTCAAGATATGATTTTCAGCGTTTTCACGAATCATCAATCGATATGAATAGTAATCCATGGCACTGACTTTCTTATTCGTTTCCTCATCTGTTTGTGGATTTCTCAATTTGATGTTGAAATGATATCCATCTTCTCCTTGCCAAAATAAAATCGGATATTGCAATCCGTCGTATGAGCGATGAGTTTCTGAGACTCGCTGAACATCACCATTTCTGCGATGAAGAATTATATCACGCGAGTTAAATTCTTCGCCAACTATAATGATCGCCACTTCATCAATTGTTGGTGCATTGTACTGTCTTTCGTGTTGGCCGACAGGTGTTTTGTCTGCTCTAACTACAACTTTGTAGTCATCAGCTGGCATTTGTTCAAGGGCAGTTCTGAACAATCGAATGAATTCGTTGTGTTGATCGAATAAAGTTTGTAATGCAGCGACAATTTCTCGTTTAGTGCCCGTATTGAATCGACAACGTTGATCGATTTGTTCATCAGTGTTTCCCATGAAATAAATTTGAAGAAATTTGTGATCTGTGTTCGACAGTGGTAGTAGTGATCCTGCACGATGATAAATTTGTCCTTGCACTTTGAATGTTGGCATGTAATTCTCGCGCACGATATTTGTTGCACCGAACGATGTCATTTGGAAAGATGAATTGTACTTGCGTATGTTTGCCAAGAAATGTTTCGATTGGCTTGTGTCACCTGATACCAACGTTGATAATGGTTCGGGTGGTGAATGTAATTCTGGCAATTTCACTTTTCCACCCGCGCAGCACATTCCTGGTGTTTCATTCTTAAATTTGAGGGCACTGCAATACACGCATAATTTATCCATTTTTCCAATAACCACACTTGGATGAAGACTGTAATCATAATTAGCATCGTAATGGAATGCACCAAGATTTAAATCAGCGTGCAGTGTTCGTCTGGATCGAGCAGTGCGTACTCGAACGCTTTCCAGTCTTGCTTCCCGTTGCTC
Source organism: Magicicada septendecula (assembly GCA_034769895.1). Taxonomy (NCBI): domain Eukaryota; kingdom Metazoa; phylum Arthropoda; class Insecta; order Hemiptera; family Cicadidae; genus Magicicada; species Magicicada septendecula. Next base: position 148,831,365 of record CM068372.1, read on the forward strand.
GTCTGTTTCAGACGAACGGGCTTGAGCAGTGCGTACTCGAACGGTTTCCAGTCTTGCTTTCCGTTGCTCGACTGTTTCAGACGAACAGGCTTGAGCATTGCGTACTCGAGCGGTTTCCAGTCTTGCATCCCGTTGCTCGACTGTTTCAGACGAACAGGCTTGAGCATTGCGTACTCGAGCGGTTTCCAGTCTTGCATCCCGTTGCTCGACTGTTTCAGACGAACAGGCTTGAGCATTGCGTACTCGAGCGGTTTCCAGTCTTGCATCCCGTTGCTCGACTGTTTCAGACGAACAGGCTTGAGCATTGCGTACTCGAGCGGTTTCCAGTCTTGCATCCCGTTGCTCGTCTGTTTCTGAAGCTCGTGATGCCTTTCTCTTTCGTGCTTGAGGTGTAGATCGACCAACCGCTTGTCGTTTGGGTGGCATAATTGATTTGAGAGCGAAAGTAATGCTTTGTGACGACTATTACAAATTCACTTGGAAAAAGCAAAGAAAATCCATGTGATATCTATTATCTAATGTCGACCGGCAATTGGAATTTCACAATCAACACCACTTGTTATGTTATGTTACGAACTGAAATGTCGCTTGTATTTGATTCAATTCAATTCTGTCAAGCGTGCGCACTCATACACCGAAAACACACGAACTGCCGCTAAACTATATGAAATACACTCATTTGTTGAAACGAATATTTACCTTTTAAACTAAACAATGGGTTTCAGAAGTGGTACACTCGCGCGCCACCTATTGTAAAATGGTTGTACTAATTCAGAAACCGTATTTCTAGGTACGTTTTTAACAAAAAAAGGCACTGATACTACATCACTGACGCTCATCGCATAATTCTCGATGAAGTAGGTTAAGTATAATTCTCGACAATTAATTATTCCTACTGCACATAGGCCTACTGAATATTCAAATGTCGAAGAGTATGGTTTGTCAGAATCAACGTGTACTATAATTATAATCAATGTTACAATATAATCAAACAACTAATTATTGTATTGTTTATAAGAATTCCATTTCCCTACTAAAATGTAAATATTCAAATGGACTAACTGATATCAATATACTTATGTATACACTATTTGTATTATTCTATACGAATAAACATTTCATCTAATTGTGTTACTGCATGTTTGTAAATATCTACTAAATTATCAAATTTTGATTTTACGTATCGAGGAAACATGAATGATGGATCTATTGCTTTTGGATATTCACAACTTACAATATAAGAATATTATTAATATAGATGTACCATTAGCAATTTACCAACTCTACAGTTACCACAACAATCATATACAAATATTCGCGATCGAAGCCGCGGGTTTAAAAAAATGCGTTTTTTGCAATAACTTCGGTTCTTTTTAACCTATTGTTATCAAATAAAGTGGAAAACTTTCCGTTGGGTACCTGCTATCAGCGTGCAAAATTTCATCGCAATCGGATGAATGGTATAGCAGAATACCCGTGCTTCGCTACGGAGTTTCACGTTGTACATAATGAAAATGTTAGTTTAATTAATAAAGTTCAATTAAAGTACGTTTCTTAAAAATAAATAGCTGTTGCCCACGACTTCGTTCACGTGGTCTTCAATTTAATGCGATAATATATTTAGAACAGAATCTATTCTATTGGGTTGCCTAGTAACCAAATCTAATAGTTTTTAAGACCCCAAAGGACCCCCCAGAGGATCGTATCGAAAAAATGTCCTATGTTGGTTCTCCCGTTGCGTAAAATATTTGTGCCAAGTTTGGTTGAAATCGGTCCAATGGTTTAGGAGGAGATGTGGAAGACCCCAAAGAACCCCCCAAAGGATCGTATCGAAAAAACACCTATCCTATGTTGGTTCTCCCTTTGCGTAAAATATTTGTGCCAAGTTTGGTTGAAATCGGTCCAGTGGTTTAGGAGGAGATGTGGAAGACCCCAAAAGGACCCCCCGAAGGATCATATCGAAAAAACACATACCCTATGTTGGTTCTACCGTTGCGTAAAATATTTATGCCAAGTTTGGTTGAAATCGGTCCAGTGGTTTAGGAGGAGATGTGGAAGACCCCAAAGGACCCCCAATGGACCCCGTCGAAAAAAACACCTATCCTATGTTGGTTCTCCCGTTGCGTAAAATATTTGTGCCAAGTTTGGTTGAAATCGGTCCAGTGGTTTAGGAGGAGATGTGAAAGACCGCAAAGGACCCCCAAAAGGACCCCCCGAAGGATCATATCGAAAAAACACATATCCTATGTTGGTTCTCCCGTTGCGTAAAATATTTGTGCCAAGTTTGGTTGAAATCGGTCCAGTGGTTTAGGAGGAGATGTGGAACACCCCAAAGGACCCCCCAATGGACCCCGTCGAAAAAAACACCTATCCTATGGTGGTTCTCCCGTTGCGTAAAATATTTGTGCCACGTTTGGTTGAAATCGGTCCAGTGGTTTAGGAGGAGATGTGGAAGACCCCAAGAACCCCCCATAGGACCCCATCGAAAAAAATTCATAAACCTTCGCGGGCGTGCGCACAACAACTCACCGAAGTTTCATCGCAATCGGATGAATGGTATAGGAACGCATACGGGACAAAGAAAGAAAGAAACAAACAAACATTCATTTTTATAGATATAGATACAGAAAGAACATATCATGAAGTATTATTATGAAAATATGTCTCATGATTCATAAAAGAGGACACATCTTTTTATCAAAAAACATTCATAGAAATGTCAATGATAAAGAGAGCAGATGGGGAATAATTACTGTGACAGGGGATTAAAAATGTAATATACAATAAACAGAAAGGACTGTGATTAGATTAAGTTTAAAAGAAAAATTAACAATCAATGGCTAATTATGTTTATGTTCAAAGCCTATGAACTCCACATTTCAAAGTGGTAATAGAGTATAGAATTATAAGTAATATAAGAATGTTTATTATGTATAACAGTGTTCATACAGACTAAAGTGTTTCTGTGTGTATACTAGACTAATTTGTCAAATGTTTGTTATGTATTTTTAGAAATAGTTAAAACCAAAATGTCTAACTTTAAAGACTGATAATTAAGTTCAATATTGTTTTTATAGTATGAGAATGAATACAATGCTACATGTTCCAATAGTTGTATAAGGAATTTTTATTTAATATTATGTTAACTTTAGAAAGTCAGAGAGGGTATAGAATTAGTAATATTAAAAAACCAGTATATGTAAAACAATAGAATCTAGGCCAAAATGGAAATTCCAATAACATTTATATTTGAGTAAGGAAGTTAAATAATCCAAGCAAACTAATTAGATTTATATAAGGTAAATCAATCACCAACTACTATAACTGAAACTATACTTTAAAAGAATAATATAAAAGATGTATTAAATTATTAAAAATTTTGTGAAATGAAATACTTAACTATTTCAGAGGAGAAATAGTAAATTCATGAATTCCAACAAAAAGAATGAGCAAATGATAAATTTATAAGACATTAAGGAAAGTTAAGGATTTATATCAATCAGAAATTTATTATAATCATATTTATAACACCTAAGATGGCTAATATGTTGGACAAGAACAGGAACCAGATATTGGGCCTATATTTCCAAAAAGACAGAAATATAGCAATTTTAACAAAAAACTTTATAAATATGGACTATTGTATGTCAAATTAAACAGAAGGAGTTAAAGAAACCAATTATATAATTACTGGTTCACGAAAGCAATCAATAAACAAAAAATATTCTGAATATAATGTATTTTATAATCACATGGAGAGGAAGTGATTTATATTTAAACAATACTTTTCTAATATTAACTTGGCAAGATATTTCAGTAGACGAAGGAAGTAAAACAGTTCTTAATTAAAATTCAACGCTATAATGTATTTTATAATCACATGGAGAGGAAGTGATTTATATTTAAACAATACTTTTCTAATATTAACTTGGCAAGATATTTCAGTAGACGAAGGAAGTAAAACAGTTCTTAATTAAAATTCAACGCGAACGGTTGTATTAAGCTCGCTCTAAAAACCTGTATAGAGTATGTTTTAATGGCGTATAAGGTTATGCATTGAAAAACGAGTTACCGAAATTGTGACATTAAACATAAAATCAGTGAACAACACTACCACAAACAGTGAAAACAATCCACAAGTAACCAAATACTAGTGAAATAAACCAATAAAACTATTAAACATTAATAATTCACACTACAAACAAACTTCACGAATTTTCTCCATACACAGACAAAAGTGAACACACCTTCCACAAGACATTTAAAGCCACTGAACACGGAACACTTCACCAGAACACCTATAACAACACCATAGACATTATACAATATTACGGAGATAATAAAGCAGTTTTGAAGGCAATTTTATTATCAGGATTTCCAACCACCATTTCGCAGTTTACTTCATCAACTCAGTCAGCAGCCATTTAGGAACTCCCAGCATGCAAAGTATCCACCAGCAAGGATTAATCGCCTCAGCATTGGTTTGAATAATTCAATATTATAAACATTATATATCATAAGTAACTTGTCATTTATTAATTATTAAGATTTATTTTGTTAATGTTATACTTTCTATGCTTGTCCCTTCTCTGACTATTATAAATATAACCGTTAAAAGAACCATTCGAAAAATAATCATATAATATAACCTGTAAGGAGAATCGATTATCCCTGAGAAAGAATCGAACATTATATCAATATCGATTTAAAATCGATATTTTCAAACTATTGTCAATAAATCATAATTATTCAAGTTTCTGGTTATTAAAATTATTTCACAAGTAATATAAGAGTTTTCATAAACGACAGGACTAACCGGAAGGCGACCATTATTCAAAGAGAGTAATATACTTGGGGCAGGAAGAAAATCGCCAATCGATTAGTGAAGAGAGATTAACTCCTCTGATTAACTCCGGATCTAGTTATAGTTAACCAGAAGTGCATAAATTGACTAAATTAGTTTACAGAATTTTAAATTTTCGACAAAACCCAATTACAAGAATTATTTCTTGAATACTTGAACATAAACAAACATAAAATTTTTTTTTAACAAATTAAAATTTTTTTTTGTACAGTACACAGATAATTTATTTGTAACCAGTGTATACAGGTCTTGTTACAAATTGGCGCTCACAACAGTGGGGCTTAACGTTGAACAAAAGGTTTAACGGACAACTTACTCTAATTATTTGTACTTGTTACAAATTGGCGTCCAACTAGAGGGCTTCAATTAGCGATTGGAAGACAGTAACTTACCCAATTTCTAATTAAGCTTGGCAGCGGTTATACCGTCAAGAAGGAAACAACATGCAGCGTCGTGCTACTTCTAAGAAGAGGGCGGCAGAGGCCGAAAAGGAAGTCGATATGGGGGACAAGGAGGCAACACCCGTGGAAAATATAGAAGTGTTAGTACCCCCGGTGGAACATAAACAACCCGCACCACCAGAGGAACAACCTGAAATACCAACGCAAACCGGAGACGTTAATGTCCCAGACAAGGAAATAGAAACGTCTAAGACCACAGATGATAGTAAAATGGACAAATTGATGGAAATGTTCCTACAAATGAATAAGCAAATGGAAGAAAATAGTAAGAAATTGAGTCAAGATTTGAAGGAAGAAATCAAATCTACAAACGAAGAGTCGAATAAGAAAATGGAAGGAGTAAATAAAAACATAGAATACATGATGGAGGAGAACGGGAAGAAGTTAGAAGAATTTAAGGAAGACAACCAGTTGTTAAAGGAAGAATTCAAATCAACTAAGGAAGAATTGATTAACAAAATTGAGAATACCAAGAAGAGAATTGAAGAAAACAGTAAGAAGATGGAAGAGAAGATGGAGGAAAACAACAAGGAAAGGAAAAAGGATAACCAATCCTTGAGTAAGAAGATGGAAGAGAACAGTAAGAAAATGGAAGAGAAGTTAGAGGAAACCAGTAAGAAGATAGAAAGTGACAACCAACAATTAAAAAAAGAATTAAGAGAAAATAACAAGAAAATAGAAGAGAAGATGGGGGAGAGGTTGGAAGAATTGAGAGAGGATAACCAACTACTGAGAGAAGAATTAAGGGAAGTCAACCAGGAAAATATGAACAAGGTAGACGAGAGAATAGGGTTGGCGAAGGAAGAGTTGAACCAGAAAATCAACCACAGTAAGAAAGCTATAAATAGAAAATTGGAACAAGAAACAATAATAATAAATCAACAAATCAGGGAAGTTGACGAAAGATGTCGCCAGACTGAATGTGAAGTACAGGAAGTCAGGGACGTAGTAAATACAGAAATTACCCAAATCAAAGAACACCATAAAATAAAGATGGAAGAAAACCGAAAGGAAACACAGGAGGAAATAAGTAAGGTGCGAAACCAAGTCACAAAAAGGTGTGACGGGATGGAAGCGGTGATGACCAATATCACCGGACAAGTGCGGCAGAGCCAGGAAGAGATGGAGGTAATCCGAAACAGACCGACTAACTTCACTAATTTCCCCATGAATGAGAATCGAGAGTGGTTGAACTTCCGCCAATATAAAAGAAAGCCCATGGAGTTCTTGGCCCGAATAGAGGAGTACATGGCCAAACATAGGGGCAACCGATGGGTCAATAACCGGGAGTTGTTAGATGAATCATTCCGAGAAATGACTGATCATTGGTGGATGGCCAACCGTAGTGACATCGAAGATTACCAGCAGTTCAAGAGCCTATTTAAGGCGAAATACTGGTCTGAGACTACACAAAACTTGATACGTGACAATATCTGTCACGGCCGTTACAACCAACAGGCGGGTAACTCAATGACTGCGTACTTCCTCGGCAAGGTATGTATGGCCAAGCATTTGGAACCAGCCATACCTGAAGAATGCCTCATAAACAAGTTGTCATATCACTATGATGAAGAGGTGATTCGAGCCAGGAGAGGCAGCCAAATTAAGACCATACAGGCCATGACTGAACTTCTCGAAAATTATGAGAACGAGGAGTACTACCGACAAAGCCGCAGGAGGAATGATCGGCCAGAACCCAGGAACTATCCGTATACCCACAACGGTACCAACAACAACAACAATGGATACCAGGGAAACAGAGCCAATCCACGGAATAATAACAACATTAACAATAATAATAATAATGATAATAACCACGTTCAAGGTAACCCAAAAAATAATCGAACAAATAATGGTTATCAGGGTAATAGAAACCCATATTACCCAAACAATAATAGTCAGAGAAACCCCAACTATAATAATAACAATGAACGTTACTATAATAATAATCGTGGGAATCCACAAAATAATAACAACGGTAATAATAGGTTTTCTAGACCGAGGGTGAACTTTATACGAGCTGAAGACGGTCGACAACGTAGGTACTACCATCAGCGACGCAACAGCTCTCATGAATATGAAGATCGGCGGAGGAGCCGAGAACGTGACGAACCGAGGTATAATCCTACTAGACGGAGTACCAGTCTAGACAATATGGAACGGCAGACAAACCGCGAACAACCGTTGGATCATCGAACAGAGCGGCAGGGACCCACTCAAGGTCTTTCGACTGAAGCATCAATCAGTGCGACCCATAATGAAAATGCTGTCGAACATTTAAACGGGAGGAGGCAGTAATAAATCACCTAGACCCTTTGCTGCTCCTGACTCCTGGGTATATAAATGAGTTGCCAAGAGCAACTGACACAAATCGTATCACAATAATAGGTTGTAATTATCTAAAAAACCTCCGACACGAGTTATTGGGGGAGGACGATACTAGTCCCAACAATAACATAAATAATGAAATAATACACATCAATGCGGAGGTAGAAGGAGTCCCCGCAAGCTTAATGATCGATACTGGTTCCAATGTCTCTATAATTAGTACGACAGAATTGGAGAGAATACAAAGAGAATGCGGACGAGTATTACCGACATTGCCGTTGAATAATATTATTTTATTGGGTGCTACCGGCCGCCAAAACAAGACAATAAGAAGACAAGTTTCAGCCAATGTGGTTAGCTGTGGTATAGCGATGGACATGGAATTCTTAGTGGCAACTGGGTTGCTATTTAACATATTAGTGGGGTGCGATGTGCTCAGACGAAACTCCGCCATAATCGATTTACGAACGGAGAAACTTGGATGGCTGACCTGGTTGGTAGCGACACAGTAATTTCCAGCGACATCCACCAACAGATCCGTAAGATCAATTATATAAACAAAAATCCTATGATTGAGCGGATAATAGACGATAACTCTAATGAGGATTTATGGTCCCTAAGAATCCAGGACATCAGGGATTTCCGGAGCGGTATTACAGGGGAAAGGTTGCAAAAACACCAAGCGGATAAATTAATAAAAATTTACGAACAATACAAATCAGTATTTTCTGACGAGCCCGGTAAAGTAAAAAACTACCAGTGTACTCTACAATTTCGAGATACAGTGGACTTTAACCGGAAGTCATACCCCATCGCGCAATCACGAAATGAAGCTGTAAGAGCTGAAATAAGTAAGATGATTAACCGTGACATAATAGAGAGTAGCCAATCCCCATACACCAGTCCTATTGTGGCTATTCCTAAGAAAAACGGACAAGTCCGTCTTTGGCTAGATGCGCGAGAAATCAATAAGACGACAATTAATGACAGGACTTCGCCCGGTGAGATAGAAGAGATATTAAAACGTTTCCACGGTACCAAGTCCTTTAGTACCTCGGACACGGTGTGCGGCTACTGGCAGGTAGAATTGCACCCGTATTAGAGTCTCCAGTATCTGGCATTCATATTCGAAGGGCGTAACTACCAGTTTAAGAGATTGCCCTTCGGACTCGTGAATTCGGTCACTGTGTTTGTGCACTGCATGGACCAGATACTTGGCCAGGAAGCACTACAATTCACCACCGTGTACGTAGATGATTTGCTTGTGACCTCAGAAACTTGGGAGGAACACTGCTACCGTGTGGAACATGTGCTAAAGAAATTGGCTGCGAATAACATCACGCTCAAGCTAGAAAAGTCTCAATTCATCGCCAAGGAAATTCAGTTCTTGGGCTTTATATTAAATGACCAAGGAATCTCACAGTCGGCTGAAAAAGTAGAAGCGATTCAAAAATTTCCGATACCAAGGAATCGAAGGCAATTACAGTCGTTCCTGGGACTCTGTAATTACTATCACAAGTTCCAGGAAAAGTATTCTGAATTGACAGCCAGATTTCAATCGCAACTGTCATCTAGAAATAAATGGATCTGGAGTATAGAGCAGAACGAGACCTTAAAACTGATTAAAGAAAAATTTCTTGAACCCATTATACTTCGCCATCCAGATTTCAGTAAACCGTTCTTCCTGAATTGCGATGCCAGCGACATTAGCCTCGGCACAACGCTATATCAAGAGGATGAGGAGGGCGAACATCTCGTGATTTGCTTCGCAAGTAGAGCATTAAACCAGTGCGAAAAGAACTACCACGTCACTGAGAAAGAACTGTTAAGTGTAGTGTTCGCGTGTGGCAAATTCCGCACCTACATCCTTGGTTACCCCGTTACCGTTCGGACAGACCATAAGTCCATATCGTTTTTGAGGAGGTGCAAACTGAGTCACGGAAGGTTGACCCGGTGGATACTGTTACTACAAGAGTACAATCTTAAGTGGGAGTACATCCCAGGAAAGAAGAATGTCGTTGCGGACGTGTTGTCACGAATTGACATAGAAAAGCAAACATTCGAGGGGGAGAAAGAAAGTGTACTCAAGATATACCACATTCTTAGCACCAGAGCCGATCTAGCCACAATATTAACCAACCTGAACACCCACCAACTAGCAGACCCGAAATTAAAATCTATTAAGACAAGATTAGAAGCAGGGGACGAGACTATCGCCCGATATTACCAAATTAATAATGATATAATATTAATTAAACCATCTTTGAGGAAGGAGACGTGGAAGGTTATCATTCCAACCCATATCGAAAAGGAGATAATAATTAATTATCATATTCGATATGGGCATATGGGCGCCTTAAAGGTGATAAAGGCCCTGGAGGAGAGCTGCCACATGAAAGATGTCAACCGGAAGGTCCGGAAGTATATAAAAGGTTGCCAAATTTGCCAACTCGTTAAATATAATAATGAGAAAAAGGAAGGCCAAATGATTCCTATAACGTCACAGGCAAATTTGGAAAAGGTATTTTTGGACATCTGCGGGCCATTTCCCCGCAGTGGTGGTCGTCACAGATATAAGTATCTGATAATCGTGATGGACCATTTCACGAAGTTCGTCAAGCTATACCCAGCAAATCGTGGAACGACTAATAAAAATCTCGGAATATTGACCGATCAGAACTTCCCCAACGTCGGAAAACCAGTTTCGATCATTACAGATCACAGAACCCAATTCAAGGGGAAAAAATGGCGGGATACCCTACTATCTATGGGTGTTCGTACTTATAAAACCTCGGTCTACCACCCGAGCAGTAACCCGGCAGAGAGAGTATTACGAGAGGTGGGGCGAATATTACGAACATATTGCCACCATCAACAGAGGAGGTGGCAAGACTATCTAGAAGCCACAGAAGAATTCCTCAACTTGGCATACCACCCAGCCATAGGAATTACCCCATACTCCGCCATGTACGAGAAACAACCCCCAAGAGAGATCGAAGAAATATTAGAGTTCCCAAGGGATAATAGTTATACATTTGATAAAATAAAGTTTTACAACAAGGTGGCTGAAGACCAGGAGAAACGGCGAAACAAATACCAAAAAGGTATGGGCAAAAATCATAACCTATACAAGTGGTGAGAAGGTATTATTAAAAAATCGGGAATTACCCAGTTCACTGGAAGGGATAACAAAGAAGTTGTTACTATTATACACTGGACCCTATATAGTCTCCATGGACAAAAACAATAACACTTATGAGATAAAGGAGATGGGTTCCCGTAAAATCAAAGGTGTATATAACCAGGCTTCCATGAAAAAATATCATGAAACAAAAAGTGAATTTTGAATTAAAAAACTCATCAAAATTCAAAATAATGTAAGATCAACTTACTACAAACAAATTTGAAAGAAAAACATTGAGAATTAAATAAGAAAAAGAAAAAGAATTTAGAGATGTTAAAAATCATCCAAATTCAAAAAACTATGTAAGATCACCTTACTACAACTATTTATGAAAAAACTATCGTGGAATAAAAAGGAAAGGATGTTGTTAAAGTCAACAAAATTCAAATATATTGTAATGTCAAATTTACAACCAATAATTTATAAAAATATTCCATGAAATTAAATAAAAGGAAATAAAAACCAGTGATACGATTAAATGAATAAACTTGTGTTGAAATAAAAATACTAACACTTTGAAGTAATATGAACAGAAACAATAACCTCATTAATATATTAATTAAAGAATTCATTTGAATAAAAAGTCAGAGAGAAGTAATTTTAGAAAAGGAACAAAAAGTAAATGTAATTAAATAAATCAATAATGAAATGATCATGAAATAAGTGTCAAGTGTAATAAAGACAATTAGCAGAAAGTGCTAGAACGTGGAACTAGTGGAATAAATAAAAACTAAGAAACAAAAAATATCAGAAATATATGCTATCAATAAACAGAAGCAGATTGTAATAAAAACCAGAGAAGAATAAAGAATTAATAACAAAAACTTTATATGATAATAAGCATTGATAATTATATTAATAAAAGAGCTTCCCACCATAATAAGAATTGAAATAACAATAAAGCTAACAAGTCAGAAGAATAACTGAGATAGGAATATTAAAATCTCTGAGCAATATACGAAGTGAAGTATCCAAAGATATTTTTTAAATAGTCATAAAAAGGACTATTCTTAAATAATTTTTTTAATAACTGTTTGTAGATAAGTCCAGCAGTATTAATATGTTTTTGAGCAGAGATGATTTGCCTCTGTACTCAAATAGAAGTGAAGTATTGGCCAGCAGAGTAAGTAGCGTACAGTGCCTCTCTGAACTGCACCAGCTCACGTGTTACGGAATCATAGGGAATAAATATCCCAGGGATAAAACACCAAGAAGAAAAATGAAAATAAAATAATAAATATGAAACTCAGATGACTATTACTATCAAAGAAGATCAATTAAGAATGAAATAGATGTAAGCTCGATATAGAGGAGAAAAAATTTAGAAATGGAAGGAAGTCAAGAATAATAAAAACTATAATAATTATCATAAGCAATTATTTCAGACAAACCAAGTATAGTCTGAAAAAATCACTTCTGGAGGAGGGCAATCTGTAGCATGACAGATAATCCACTAAGTAATAATTATAATATGATCATAAATACATTTAAATTAATTAACTTAAACGAAAGTTCGAAGGAAAATAATTAAATATCAAATGAAAATAATTACAAATCAAAGTGAACAACACCACCATAAAAGAAAAGTATAATTAAATTATAAAAATGCAACCATAAAGTATAAAGGAAATTTAAATCCAAAGAGACTAATATGAAATCAGGAGGATACCGAGGAAGGTTAGGAGCAGGTGATAAAGAAGATACCCCGAACCAACCAAAGGACAATGAAATACTTACCTTGGAAAACCCAAGACAGAAGAAATGAAGAATAGAAGATGTAGGATGGGAGAACTACGAAGAATACCCATGAAAACCCTATTAATAAAAATAACAAACCCCGAACCAAATGTTAATATCACCCAAGAAAGTATAACACCCCAAAACCTCATGTAAAATAATTATAAACAAAAATGTTTAGTAGTAAATAGAAGTGAACCAACTAAAGTTATTATGTAATAAAATAAACAAATCTTCACAGTCCCTTATAACTAAAAGTTTGGTCTTAGAATATTGTAGAACTCAAATGAAAATAAGAACCAACAGTGTAAGTGTACCAGTGCAAGTGATTTCTATATAATAAACTTTAAGTAAAGGTGTAACTTATATTTTAACTATGTACAGTCAAATAACTTTAAGTTTTAAAATAAATACAGAAAGAACATATCATGAAGTATTATTATGAAAATATGTCTCATGTTTCATAAAAGAGGACTCATCTTTTTATCAAAAAACATTCATAGAAATGTCAATGATAAAGAGAGCAGATGGGGAATAATTACTGTGACAGGGGATTAAAAATGTAATATACAATAAACAGAAAGGACTGTAATTAGATTAAGTTTAAAAGAAAAATTAACAATCAATGGCTAATTATGTTTATGTTCAAAGCCTATGAACTCCACATTTCAAAGTGGTAATAGAGTATAGAATTATAAGTAATATAAGAATGTTTATTATGTATAACAGTGTTCATACAGACTAAAGTGTTTCTGTATGTATACTAGACTAATTTGTCAAATGTTTGTTATGTATTTTTAGAAATAGTTAAAACCAAAATGTCTAACTTTAAAGACTGATAATTAAGTTCAATATTGTTTTTATAGTATGAGCATGAATACAATGCTACATGTTCCAATAGTTGTATAAGGAATTTTTATTTAATATTATGTTAACTTTAGAAAGTCAGAGAGGGTATAGAATTAGTAATATTAAAAAAAGTATATGTAAAACAATAGAATCTAGGCCAAAATGGAAATTGCAATAACATTTATAGTTGAGTAAGGAAGTTAAATAATCCAAGCAAACTAATTAGATTTATATAAGGTAAATCAATCACCAACTACTATAACTGAAACTATACTTTAAAAGAATAATATAAAAGATGTATTAAATTATTAAAAATTTTGTGAAATGAAATACCTAACTATTTCAGAGGAGAAATAGTAAATTCATGAATTACAACAAAAAGAATGAGCAAATGATAAATTTATAAGAAATTAAGGAAAGTTAAGGATTTATATCAATCAGAAATTTATTATAATCATATTTATAACACCTAAGATGGCTAATATGTTGGACAAGAACAGGAACCAGATATTGGGCCTATATTTCCAAAAAGACAGAAATATAGCAATTTTAACAAAAAACTTTATAAATATGGACGATTGTATGTCAAATTAAACAGAAGGAGTTAAAGAAACCAATTATATAATTACTGGTTCACGAAAGCAATCAATAAACAAAAAATATTCTGAATATAATGTATTTTATAATCACATGGAGAGGAAGTGATTTATATTTAAACAATACTTTTCTAATATTAACTTGGCAAGATATTTCAGTAGACGAAGGAAGTAAAACAGTTCTTAATTAACATTCAACGCGAACGGTTGTATTAAGCTCGCTCTAAAAACCTGTATAGAGTATGTTTTAATGGCGTATAAGGTTATGCATTGAAAAACGAGTTACCGAAATTGTGACATTAAACATAAAATCAGTGAACAACACTACCACAAACAGTGAAAACAATCCACAAGTAACCAAATACAAGTGAAATAAACCAATAAAACTATTAAATATTAATAATTCACACTACAAACAAACTTCACGAATTTTCGCCATACACAAACAAAAGTGAACACACGTTCCACAAGACATTTAAAGCCACTGAACACGGAACATTTCACCAGAACACCTATAACAACACCATAGACATTATACAATATTACGGAGATAATAAAGCAGTTGTGAAGGCAATTTTATTATCAGAATTTCCAACCACCATTTCGCAGTTTACTTCATCAACTCAGTCAGCAGCCATTTAGGAACTCCCAGCATGCAAAGTGTCCACCAGCAAGGATTAATCGCCTCAGCATTGGTTTGAATAATTCAATATTATAAACATTATATATCATAAGTAACTTGTCATTTATTAATTATTAAGATTTATTTTGTTAATGTTATACTTTCTATGCTTGTCCCTTCTCTGACTATTATAAATATAACCGTTAAAAGAACCATTCGAAAAATAATCATATAATATAACCTGTAAGGAGAATCGATTACCCCTGAGAAAGAATCGAACATTATATCAATATCGATTTTAAATCGATATTTTCAAACTATTGTCAATAAATCATAATTATTCAAGTTTCTGGTTATTAAAATTATTTCACAAGTAATATAAGAGTTTTCATAAACGACAGGACTAACCGGAAGGCAACCATTATTCAAAGAGAGTAATATACCGCGGTAGGAAGAAAATCGCCAATCGATTAGTGAAGAGAGACAATCTGATTATCTCCGGATTTAGTTATAGTTAACCAGAAGTGCATAAATTGACTAAATTAGTTTACAGAATTTTAAATTTTCGACAAAACCCAATTACAAGAATTACATACATTATATATACATTATATACATATCTTAAACAATGGTATAAAATAAATACAATATGAAATAATAATAATATTTTGCCATTGTAAGATTTTAATAAAAACAATTATCAGTTTAAATAATAATGTTCATGATTGAAAGATACAGTCCGTGTACACAAAATTAAAATATAGTTTACAAAAATACATTTTTTTCATTGATTAAATATTATATATATCACAAATATTGTTATAAAATAAATACAATATTAATAATAATTTTTGACATTGTAAAATTAAAAAAAAAACAGATATCGGATTTAAATAATAATTAATAGTAATTTTTGACATTTTAAGATTTTAATAAAAACAGATATCGGTTTAAATAATAATTTCGTGCTTGTACATACAGTCCGCATGGATGTTATCTGTAACATAACAATACAGTTGGTATTAGACATTATACAGTTTAAAAATAAGTATAAGGTAAGATTTTAATAAAAACAGATATCAGATTTAAATAATAATTTCGTGCTTGTAGATACAGTCCGCATGGAAGTTATCTGTAACATAACAATACAGTTGGTATTAGAATCACTGATACGATAAATATTCAATTATTAAATTATCACACGCACACGCACAATCAGTGGAAAGAAAGGATCAATGCGTTTAGTAAGTAAACTTTTTCAAGTATGTGTCATTTTCATAAGTTAATGTACTTTCAAATAATTTATAATCGAACCAAATATTATTCAACGAAACTTTGTAAATACTAATTAGAATCAATGATACATTTATCACGCACATACAAATTCAATTATTAAAGTGTTAAGTACATGGAGTTGAAACTACACACACACACACACACACACACACACACACACACACACACACACACACACACACACAGCAATAAATTGTTTGTTAACAATTAGTAAGCACGATTGTTACTTACGTCGTTAGGACACAATCTCCACCTGCGTTCTTTGGTTCCTCGTCCCTCGATACACCAAATGTAGTTCTTTGGGTTTGATATGTCTCTGCACAGTACCTGCTTCAGTACCATATACATTATGTGCTATATATACAAAAGGCTTTCAACATGTTTGTCATTTCAACCAATTTGTACCGAGATCTAATTGTGTACGAATTGTACCGCCCCATAAACTGAGAATAAATCCGTACACACACACACACACACACACACACACACACACACACACACACACACACACACACACACACACACACACACACATACTCACACACACACACGCAACGATGTTTCTACTTATTTGAACAAGTCCTGTATTAAATTCAATAAATAATGCACTTGAGATGTATTAGCGGTCATTGAACCATAATTTGTTTAAAATGATTAAATATATATATTCACAAACATAAATATGGGTGCTTGACGTTAGCAAAACGATAATGTATGAGTGAATCGACGTGAACAGCTGTCGACGGTCTTTTCATTCGTCGTTTATGATAATACTCACCATAATTCTCATATTTGCAGATATAATTATCGTTACTATAATTATCGTGCGTATATCTAACATCATACTTACCACACTTTTGCGTAGTGTTTCGTCTAGATAACTTACTACGTTTCTTGTTAGGCCTACAGTGATATTTATCTCCGTAAGTGTGGTGTTTTATGTGTTTCAAATGTGTCATCTTGTGTGATTTACTATTGTGTGTGTGCCTCACACTTGGAATATCGCTATTAATAAGGTATGTTTTATTAACCTTTATTTGCTTCTCCTCCTTAATGTTAATTATTTTTTTATAATTATCATTAGTAATTACACATGTATTTTCAATTTGTATGAATTCTTCACATCCTATCTTTTCATATATTAGCTCCGTTTGTTTATTAATTATTCCACAGACATTTTCTGCGATCGTGTCAATACGTCTGTTTGTATTAACAATTTTTTTGGTTAACTGCGCATTACTGTCAATTATACTTTGTTTTATTTCAATATTATCAATTTTTAACTCTTCTAAACTCTCTATAATTTTTATGGTGTCCTGTCTAAAATTTTCGGACTGTAGCTCTAATTTATTTTCTAAACTTTCTGTTTGTTTCTTATTAGATTCTTTTAATTCGTCTAATTTAGCATTTAAATTTTCCGTTTGTTTTGTACTTATTTCATCGACCCAGGCACGCATCATCATTTGGAATGCCTCGACGTCTAAATTTCCTGGAGTCGTCATGTTGAAGTATTATTAAAATATTTATTTAATAGTAATTCTTTAAAAATTATTATTGATAACCGTTCCCTACTTATTTATTTATTTCTGTATTTTTATTAATAGTTATTATTAACTCATTACAGTTACACCTGTTACATAGACAACAATATTATTTGTGGTGGGCGCCAGCTGTGTGATTACACAACAATTAACATTACATTCAGTTACTGTTTAATACAAATAATAATTACATATTATACATTTTTCATTTAACACCCTTTATATATTTTAGAGCAACCATTTAGCTACATAAAAAAATTTTAATAGTCAAATGATGGGTATCGGGTCATACATTCATGATCTACAATTTATGTCACAAATTTTTTGTACATAAATTTAGGCATGTTGGGCCCCACGTGCAGGGCGACATTTTATGCAACGTGACAATTTGGCAACTTTAATTTAATTTAAATTTGTGGAGTCCCTCGATCTTGGAGCACCAAATTTAAACAACGTTACGTTACATAAATAGGTGTGAACGGTCTCACGTTCAAGATTGACAAATTCTTTAAACATATAATATTTAAATAGGGGGTCAGGTGTATCTGCAATAAGAACTCTACGGAACTTGAAACAGTAATTAAAATTTATTTGATACTATAAAAAAAATATGTGCACATGGCACTGACTTCGATTTAAAAAACATTAGTTATTATTTGTTATAATGCCGTAAGGCTTAAGATATATATACATCCTTACTAACTAAACATTCTATGCTACTAAATAGTATATAAAAGAAAAATCTCATTTTTTGACTACTCAGTCTATTAATATGTTTCAAAATCAATTTTTAAATCTTTTTTCTATATATGGTATGTACTCAAAAGATTAATAGTTATTACTTCTCAGAACTGTTTTCTCAAATACTAATTTTATTTATATTCTTTGTAATCATTTTATATCATATTAATTTGAGCTCTTGTTACGTTAATCGTATTTCTAACACATCTATGATTTTTAACTCTACTATACAAGAAATATTACTCTTATTTTTAAATAAAATATTAATGTCTTTAACTGTCTTTGTATACTGTGTATGATTAAGATATGAATAAGTTGTCTATCACCTTATTGTCGTCAATCATACTAGATCATTTTTGTTCCATCGGTGTTCATCTTCGTCTCGCCTCCAGCGTCGGCTGTCTCTTCTCTCGTCCTCTCCTCTTGTCCAGCGTCGTATCGCTATGGAACTGCTTCTCTTGTCCAGCGTCGTATCGCTATGTAACTTCTTCTCTTGTCCAGCGTCGTATCGCTATAGAACTTCTTCTCTTGTCCAGCGTCGTATCGCTATGGAACTTCTTCAGTAGTGCTGTTATTAATTACAATGTTTGTCTTATAGCTTGGTTACGTATTTGTACATAACTGGCAATTTAAACTGTTTATAAAAATATTAATAAATATGCCGTGCTGACGGGCATAAGCTCCCGCTGCATCGTGGATGATTCAAGAAAGAGAACCACTGAAGCTTGCGTGTCCTATTTATACCCATGTCTTGGTCGACACCCTTCAGTGATACAAAATCGACATGTTAGAAACTGTCTTTGGCGTCAGTTCCCCCACTCTTTGTCAACTTCACTATTTTTTATATTTCTGCGAATTGCAGAGTCCTGTAAGTATTTTTTTATACTTATCTTATAACTAATTTTACAACACATGTTCATTGTAATTTTGAACATTGCAACTTAACCCTTTTGATTTGTACACAGTTATTTCACTATTGCACTTGTACGGCGTGTCACTTTCGCGTGGTTTTCGCACACAGTATTTATTAAATTTATTTACATTTTATGGTGCTTTTGGATTTTAATTCTTAATTCTAGTTTATGAATAATTACGGAAAAACAGTCATTGTGCAATTATTCATACTGGGGTGGCAAAGTTGCCTGCAGAGACCTGCGTTCACACACACTAGCAAAATACTGGTGTACACACTTTCAGTTACATTTGTGTGTGTGTGCACGTTGATTCAGGTCGAAACACCTGTTCATATTTTTGTCTGAGTCAAGCTTGCAATCCATAACATGCTTATTTCTAATATATTATTAATTATTTACAGTTTATTAAGTAAATTTAAATTTTTATATTTCATGCTCAGTACATCACTTATTTGTACTGTCGCAATATGTATAATTAATGTATTGTTTTTGGTAATAAGAATGTCAATTTAAATAAAAATAGGAACTATATTGTCGCGGAGTACTTGCCCCTCTCCGTTGTTATGTGCCAGTCGAATCTAGTAGAGAGTCACTATGCTGCCGTCAGACCGTACAGACGTATGAGCGAGAGCTCCACGAAAATGCATTTGTTTTTTTAATTTAATTTTAAAATGTTAGCTACCACTGCTAAACGTGGCGAGCGTTGTGTAATGTGTGAATGATATAAAGATGTGTTAAGAAGAAAAATGTAATAAGTAAAACAAAAACTCAACTAGTAGTAAACAAGATGACGTCTTCCTTCAAGAGGTAAATACAAGTACAACCTTCTACATGAAGATGTGATCTGCATAAACTTCATAAATACACGTATACGATGCATAAGACGCTGACGAGGACCTCCGTGGATCTACACCTACTTTCACAAAAGAAATTCCAATCTCCGCAGTGAACATCCTATCTAGTACTTGCCGAAGACACGACCCAGATGATGATGCCGACTTCAAGAATTCCCAAGAGAGACACACCAGGACGAGGTTACTACGACCAATTGTAAAGGTGACTCGATAGCTTGCCTATCGAGAGTTAATCATATTTGATACACAACTCACATTAAAAAGAGACTTTTCAAAGACTATAAATTTTGTTTAAAATTAAAATGAGACAAGCTAAGAGTTTACTGTAAGATTCAATATCGTACGTTGTAACGCCTTAAATGTAAATGTAATTTATAATCACTTTAAGTAATAATACCATTCTTCAAATGGTAAAAGAAGTCTTGCAAGCGTCTAGATGAACTCAAAATACTTAGAAGTCTTTGCTATAAATACACTTAAAGTAAACTCGGATCCGAGGTAAAAGAATACATAATCAGTTTGATCCCTAAGTTTATGAAAAGCATTTAAATATTTTAATCTAATTAATGATGTCATGGGATCTTTGAGTAACAGTTGTTAATAAAGAGAAGTCATCTTGTTACACATGAAAATGAGTGCATAAATCAGTGAAATACCTTCCCTTGTTTCCTTATAATTATCTTATGTAATTTGTTCAGTTAATTTGAGTTTAATAACAGTTCGTTACAACGTAGGCAGCCCATGTAATTGGCAAGTGTCAGTTAAGATGGGTTCCCTGGATTTGTAACGTGGCAATACGTTACAAAATTGCGCCACTCTGCTTAATTAGTAAAAAGGCTGTAAGCATCGTGACACTAACAGAGATACGTCACCCTGCTAATTAAAGTAATTGTTAAGTAGTAAAATAGATAACTTTTGGCACTCAGTTATCTGATCTATGCACTCAGGGAATGTATTTGATGTAACTTTAATTTTCATAAAATGAATTTGTTTTAAGATACGCAAATGATAGTCAGTATAACTTGAAATATCATTGTATGAAGCCAAATGCAAGTATGTACATGAATTGTAGTGCTTGGTGATCTGCTCAGTCTTTAACAGGTTTATATTATGACAATCCAAGACCTGTTGTTTCTTGAATATGCCTGCATAGTATATGCTAGTGTATGTCTGTCGTCACGGTAAAAGTAATAAAAGAGAGAAATAATAATAATGCTCCTGTGTAAAGTAGACCCGGTTAATTACGTGGAAAGAATTTCGTAACTTAAATTTGTTACCAATATAAATAATTAATTTAATTGGGGAAAGTACGAGAATTAGTAAAGTCAGACTGTTATAACCGTAATATACGTGTAAGTTGAAGGCGTGCTTTGTTGAATGAGATTCACCCCATGCGTCCGAGCTGGCTTCTCCAGTTAAGACCTGTCAAGGAAGTTAGTCTGTGGCATTGTGTAGAGAACAATACGTGAGCGTAAACCCCGCATTCTCACGCACACACTTACCCTGCCTTTGTTTACTAAATAAAAGAGGGTGGCCTACATTCCAGCAAACAGCTGATCGGCGATTTAACTTTGAAATATGTGTGTGTGGAATTTCTGTCTCTCCCTTAGAAGAGAAATTGTTCTTTTCTGAATTATGCAAATGATGTACCCAAGAATTCATCTTATCTATGTAGTTAGTGTATAGTATAGTAGAGCAAGTATTTTCACCGTGACGACAATTAAATAATATAGTGGCTTAAATTTCAAATAAATAAATATGGTAATTAAATGGGAAATAGTTCTAAGTAAGTTTCTTAGAAAGAAAACAAAAAGTAAATAATAATAAAGAAAGTAATAATAAGTGAACAATAATTGCTTTAAATAATAAAGGCTGAATAAATCTTAAGTTAAACTAAATAGTGTGAAGTGTAGCAGTAAATAAGGGAAAAGAAAATAATAATACAAGTATAGTTGCATATTGTAAACACCCAGTCGTGGCCTGTTCGAGGAAGTAAAGCGTGTTGAGAATTGTAGTGAGCAACCACCCTCCCTCTATTGTGATAAACCGGTGCTTATGTAAACTTTTGAAAACCTCCCTAGTGTGTATTACAATGCATTGTGTAAAGTGTCTCCCCTTCCGAATAGTTTGTTTAAGTATTGTTAAAGAGATAATAAGAATTATCTTCGTGAAGTTCCGCTTCTCTCTGTAGCATAAGATGTTAGGATTAGCAATAATCTAGAGTGGAGTATGGGATCCTCTTTAGATTATATTAGAGATAATTTGATGATATATAATTGAGAATTATATATGTGTAACGTAACAAGTCACAACGGCGCCGACTGAAAAGGGTAATGATGGGGCAGAAAGGTGCCAAAGATCATTAAAGAGTGCTGAAAGCTAACTGGTGTAGTTAGAGTAAGCCGATGTCAGTCGGGCCACGATATTGTGAGTTACGGATAATTAGGGAAATTAAAATTAAGGATTAAAATATAAGTTAGTACTGTAAGAAGTGAGATAAAGGGAATTTCACGAATGAGAACATTTAAATGAACAAGATCATTTAAAGAGAGATAGAGAAAACAAATCGTGTAGTAAAATTAAACTACACACACTGACACCAAACATACTCCAAGTCCCCAATTGTGCGTTAGACTCACAAAACACCCGTAACGTGAAATTTAAGCGGTGGAGTATGTGACGATTTAATTGAAACTGTAATCTTAAATAAATAAAAATTAAATTTGCGAGCGATTAAGTATTTTTAAATCGCACTATTAAACCTAAATCCCCTGTATTAAATCAGAATGAGAAGTGATTGAAAATCAACAGAAGCACTAATAAAAAGTCAAATTGTAAAAAAGTTATTAATATCACAATTAACCCTTTGCTAGTCATCATGCGGTGACCTGTTAGTTCCGGACTCAACGTGTTTATCGAGTCCTCTGTAATTTAGGAAGATATAAAAATTGTTTGTAATTAGAAATTTGAAGGCACGAGTAGTAGTTAAAATAATTCACTTAAATGATATATGTATAATTAATGTATTGTTTTTGGTAATAAGAATGTCAATTTAAATAAAAATAGGAATTATATTGTCGCGGAGTACTTGCCCCTCTCCGTTGTTATGTGCCAGTCGAATCTAGTAGAGAGTCACTATGCTGCCGTCAGACCGTACAGACGTATGAGCGAGAGTTCCACGAAAATGCATTTGTTTTTTTAATTTAATTTTAAAATGTTAGCTACCACTGCTAAACGTGGCGAGCGTTGTGTAATGTGTGAATGATATAAAGATGTCCATTAGACTTTCACGGCCTGTGTCACTTGAATTGTGAAAATTATCCGGGCTGTTTGGCCGTGGTCCATGGTTAAAAACAAAACCAAACGTTTCGGCAGTTCCACTGGCTGCCATCATCAGTGGAATAAGATTTCTGCACTTGAGGTGTCTACGTGCAGGCCCACAGTACTGTGGTATAGACTAAAGCTGCCCTGCCATGCTACCTGTACATATAAATTCAGCAAAGTCCCACGTACAGGTAAAAATGACACCATCAACTAATCACAACAGAGATGGTATATGATTGGCTCGCACCAAGATACGCCATTATGTGACTCACTTGTTTTCCAAGAAATACTGTGGGGAAGGCTGCTGATTTCCCGCGATGCTACCTGTGTTAATTGTTTACTAATTGCAACCCCCGCACAGGTAAGTACAGCATCACCGGCCAATCAGAAACAAGAAGGTGTGAGAGACTCGCATCGCGCCATGCCATAATGTACTTAATGAGATGCTTTCGCCCCGTCGATTCATAGCGATCGCAGCATGCTTCTGAATCAAGACGGACTCCATATGAAGACGAGGGAAGTAATCACTCACCGCCGACAAGAGTTTCGTCTCATCGAAACGGATCCGATGGTCGGCATTGGCGAGCGCGTGTTCGGCCACGGCAGACTTCTCCGGCTGTCCCAGTCTACAGTAACGGCTATGTTCACCCACGCGTGTGCGGACGCTGCGCTTCGTGGTACCAATGTACACCTGGCCGCATGAGCAGGGAACTCCGTACACACCGCACGATGACAGCGGGTCTCGGACATCCTTCGTCGGCCGCAAGAACTGGTGTATCTTCTTTGTCGGCTTGAATACTGGCCTCACACCGTGCCGACTGAGCAGCCTACCAATGCGGTCCGTCACATCATGAATGTAGGGCAACGCCGCGAAACCGACGGTCTCACGTGAATCCACTTCCGGTCTGGCTGTTCTTCTCGGCCGGACCGCACGTCTCACCTCCCTGACGGAATACCCACTGGCCTGCAGCGCTAGTTCGAGGTGGCGCAGCTCATCATCGAGGTACCGGGGCTCGCATATCCTCCTAGCCCGGTCCACCAAGGTCTTCAACACCGCCCCCTTCTGGCTGGGATGGTGGTTCGACTGTTTATGGAGATAGCGGTTAGTGTGCGTCGGTTTTCTAAAAACTTTATGCCCGAGGCTGCCATCGGTCCTTCTAAGGACCAACACGTCCAGAAAAGCCAGCTGATTGTCGGTCTCCCTCTCGACGGTAAACTGTATCCGTGGGTGAACCTGATTGAGATGTGCCAGGAACCTGCCGAGTTCTTCCTCACCATGGCTCCAGATAACAAATGTGTCATCAACATACCGGCACCAGCACCTCGGCTTCAGCGGAAAAGATGTAATTGCCCGCTGTTCGAACCGTTCCATATAAAAGTTCGCCACCACAGGACTGAGTGGACTCCCCATGGCCACACCATCAATCATTTCAAAGAACTCACCGCCGTACTGAAAATATGTAGTTTTCAGAACATGCCGGAAAAGCGCTGTAATGTCTGCCGGAAAAAGGTTAGCTAAGTGGCCAAGGACATCATCTACGGGCACCATGGTGAACAACGAAACCACGTCAAAGCTGACCATTATGTCTCCAGGCTGCAACGAAAACCCACCGAGCCTTTCAAGAAAGTGTGTTGAATCCCTGACATATGACTCCGTACCACCTATATGTGGCCGGAGAAGCTCGGTCAAGTGTTTAGCGAGATGGTAGGTTGGAGATCCTATGGCGCTGACGATGGGTCTGAGCGGGACGTCCGGCTTGTGGATTTTGGGGAGCCCATAAAGCCTAGGTGGAAGGGCTTCCGAACACCGGACGGCAGCCTTCACATCAGGCTCCAAGGAAGACCGCTTAACCAGAAAATCGGTCCTTTTTAGGACCACTGCGGTCGGATCTCTTCGCAGTTTTTTGTAGTTTTCTGGGTCCAGCAGTTCCCCGATCTTCCGTTGGTAGTCTTCGGTGTTCATTACAACAGTCGCACTCCCCTTATCCGCCGGTAATATGATGACAGACTCATCCCGCCTTAATGTCCTTAGTGCCCGAAACTCACTCACTGGTATGTTGCATCGCGGCGGTTTCGCTCTAGCCAGGATCCTCGATGCTTCGATCCTGACTTCATCTGCCTGTTCACGCGGCAACCGCCGCACTCCAGCTTCAACGTTGG
The DNA here is from genome assembly GCA_034769895.1 of Magicicada septendecula. Lineage (NCBI taxonomy): Eukaryota > Metazoa > Arthropoda > Insecta > Hemiptera > Cicadidae > Magicicada > Magicicada septendecula. The sequence continues at coordinate 148,856,836 of CM068372.1, forward strand.
CAATGATGTCCTCCACTGGAATCTTCTTAGGGGCCACTGCAAACTTCTCCCCTCTCGCCAAGACAGCAGTTTCGGTGGTGGTAAGCTGGCGGTCCGACAAGTTCACTACTGTCCTGTCCGTCTATAAGCTGCTTCGCTGTTGTTCCTGGTTGTTCTCCTCGGGGCTATCTCTCCAGTACTTACTCTTATGGCGCGATCGAACACTATCGCGAACGGCCTCGGAAGCGCTGGAACTTAGGCTATCCACCAGATCCCAGTGGCCAGGTGACAACACAGTGCTTAATTCCAGGTGTAGACGGAACAACCTCAGATCTTTCCTGGTCTGGTGGATACGTTCGCGTAGCATTGCCTGCTCTGCACGTCGATAAATGCGACTGGCTTGCGGTGTAAAAATGGAGTTCTTCAATTTAAGAAACCGGGGAATAACACCAGTATCCCGGCATCTTGACAGAAAAGCCAGTGAACAGAGCTGGTGTACCTTCTTCTTTCTTAGCCCCTCAAATCGTCTGATATTTTTTGAAACATCCTCCCCGTAGAGGCGTCTTAAATTATTCCTTAGGCTTTCACGGCCGGTGTCATTTGAATTGTGAAAATTATCCGGGCTGTTTGGCCGTGGTCCATGGTTAAAAACAAAACCAAACGTTTCGGCAGCTCCACTGGCTGCCATCATCAGTGGAATAAGATTTCTGCACTTGAGGTGTCTACGTGCAGGCCCACAGTACTGTGGTATAGACTAAAGCTGCCCTGCCATGCTACCTGTACATATAAATTCAGCAAAGTCCCACGTACAGGTAAAAATGACACCATCAACCAATCACAACAGAGATGGTATATGATTGGCTCGCACCAAGATACGCCATTATGTGACTCACTTGTTTTCCAAGAAATACTGTGGGGAAGGCTGCTGATTTCCCGCGATGCTACCTGTGCTAATTGTTTACTAATTGCAACCCCCGCACAGGTAAGTACAGCATCACCGGCCAATCAGAAACAAGAAGGTGTGTGAGAGGCTCGCATCGCGCCATGCCATAATGTACTTAATGAGATGCTTTCGCCCCGTCGATTCGTCTGTCATAATCACCCTGCGATTGGAAGGAGCAACATCTCCAAAGTGCTCTCTCTTCATGGGAAATTCTCTCTTTTTCACGTGCAATAGTACCCGGCTTTGATCAGTGTTTACCGTTCAGTGCAATAGTCCAGTTAGTGCCAGTGTTCAACATCTATACAAGAAGATAATAGTGCAGTGTAGTGTTCAGTGCAGTGTTGTGTTCTTGTGCCGTGCAGTGTTTCGTGTGTGTTCCGCTGCTGCCTGGAGCTTGTTGGTAAGTGATCTGCTTTTTGTATTTTGCTTACCGTAGTGCTTGGTCGTAGTCCTTAGTTCCGTTCCGCCTAAGGCGTAGGCTTCGCCTCGCCGATGGCTGCCCACAACCCATCTTCCGTCGGCCCTTCTCAGGGCCAACCTGCTTCCGTCGGTCCTTCTCAGGACCTCTCAATTCCTGCTCGCGCTCTGGCGCAACCACTCCCGGATGGCCCTTCTCAGGACCACCCTACACCTACCTCCTCGGGGGAATCTCACGACGTGGACTCGGCCATGGATACTGATGGTGCATGGCAGGCTGTCAGCCGGAAACGGCGTGTCAGTGCCACCTCCACAGAATCCGGTCGGGCTTCGCGTCGAGGCTCAACCGCGGGGCTATCCACCATGGCCTCACAGCAACAACCTGACCAGCCCCGGCGTATCCCGCCTCTGATTTTCGCCCGGCCTTCGGATTGGGCTAATTTCATGCGTCGGATACACCGGTGCACTCCTTCTGGCACCTTGACTGCTTCGGCTCAAGGTGACAATTCCATTCGCCTGAACCCCACGACCGTGGAGTGCTTCCGTATTGCGCAGAAGTTCCTCACGGACGCGGGGATCCCGTTCCATACCTTTGCCTTGCCGGAGGAGAAGGAACTCAAGGTTCAAGTAATTGGTATCCCTGCTGGTACCCAGCCTGAGATCATCTCTGATGAACTCACCAGTTTAGGCTTTCGTGTACATAGCGTAACGCCTCTCTTCTCCCCCGGCAAGAAACTAGCGCGCAATGCGTTCCTGGTTAAAATACGTAAGGTGGGTGACTACCAGGCCATTTATGGTATCACCTCTATGTTTTATTTGAAGGTTAGGGTTGAAGCCTTCGAAGCCCAGGCCGGACCGAAGCAGTGTTACAACTGCCAACGGTACGGCCATTCATCGGCATTTTGCCACCATCCCACCCGCTGTTTGCGCTGTGGCGATAGCCATCGAAAGGACACTTGTCCTCTCGCTCGTGCTGCCGCCACTTGCGCCAACTGCGGGGAACCTCACCCGGCATCGTCGAAATCTTGTAAATTCTATGCTGCAGCTTTGAAGAAGCTGTCAAAGTCTTCGCAGCAGCGCACTTCTGCGCCTCCAGCTAGGCCCCAAGCATCAAGGCCTGCCGCCTCGGCGGCACCTATCCCCGCTGCGGCTCCGGCCCTTGCGCCTGCCCCAGCTCGTCCGGCGTCTACCGGGGCGCCCAGCTATGCGGCTGCAGCTGCATCACAGCCTGCCGCACAGCCTGCGGCCCAGCAGCCAAAACCTGCTGCGCCGTCCAAGAAAAGAACAAAACCATCTCCCCCAGCTTCCTCGCAGCACACGCCCGCTGCACCAAAGCCAGCATCTACTCCAGATGTCCGCAATCCTCGGCAGCCGACACAAAAGGCCCCTGCCCAGAATGGCATCATGTTCCTGCACCCGGCGCCCAAGCCTCAGGCGGCACCGGCGTCTGCCGCGTCCTCGGACGCGACTTTCGCCGCCCGCGTGCATGCTTGGATCAACGCCTTGATCCCGCAAATTCTTGCTGCCAAGGATGTCCAGTCCTTAATCGTTATCATTCTCACCTCCGTGACCTCTCTTATCCCTCTCGATGGCTAGGCCCTTTCGGCTGGTGGCTTGGAACGCATGTGGCGTTCTACCTCGCCGTGCCGAATTGGCCGCCTTCGTAACTGAATATGACATAGACGTCATACTCCTTAACGAAACCCATTTAACTCCTGCTCACTCGTTCCAGCTTCCGGCGTACACGACGTATCGCACAGACAGGCCTGGCCAGAACCGGCGTGTCGCATCTGGCGGCACAGCCATTCTGGTTCACAGGCGCATCGCCCACCGCCCCCTGCCGCCTCCGGCGACTCGTCGCTTGGAGGCGACGGCGGTTGCTCTCTGCATCGGGGATCGGGAGGTTCGACTGGTTTCAGTCTACCTCCCCCCTCGAGGTGGAACGCCGCCCGACGAGAATGAATGGGACGCTCTCTTAGAAGACCCGTTACCTACCATCGCAGCCGGAGACTTTAATAGTAAGCATCCCCTCTGGAACAGCCGTGTCTCTAACCCTTACGGCCGCTCTCTGTACCAATACGTTCAACGTCATCCTCATGTGAACGCTCTTGGTCCTAGATCACCGACCTATATCCCCAATCACCGGGGACCTCCAGACGTCCTTGACATTGCTGTTGTCAAAGACTTGGCCTACCCTATCGCAATAGAAGCCGTGTCAGACCTCTCGTCTGATCACGACCCGGTATTACTCACTGTTCGGCCCACGCTGGACACACCTCTCCAGCCTCCCCATCGTTTAACGAGAGTCAACTGGCGATCGTTCCACGATGAACTGGGTCGAACAGTACCATCTGACCCCCAGGTCGACATCTCCAGCCCGGAGGATGTAGACCGCTTGGCCGACTATCTTCAAGAAGTCGTCACGTCCGCTATGGACAAACACACCTATGAAGTCCCTGCGCCCAACAGACGGTCGCAGTTACCTGAAGAGGTGATTCTGGCCATCCGCAACCGGCGCCAGCTCCGCCGGAGATGGCAACAAACCCGGGACCCTGCCGTAAAACGCAGGCTAAACGCCCAATCTGACCTTGTCAAGCAGCTTCTGCTTGATGCCACTGCTCATCGATGGGACTCATATCTTGAGTCTCTGGAAGTCACGCCGCAGTCCGTATTCCGGGCTGCGCGCCGACTCACTGGCGAGAAAAGGACCCGCTACCCCCTACGATCACCGAACGGGATTGTGTACTCCGCGGCCGACAAAGCAGAAGTCTTTGCCGATACCATGGAGGAACAATTTACCGTTCACAGAGGCGTCTGTGACCCCGGCCACTCGGCAGCGGTCGCAGACTTCCTATCTGGATATTTTTCCCGCCCTCCCGCAGACCCGATCGACCCGTTCGACGAGGCTGAAGTGGAAACGGCCATTAGTCGACTGCGCCCCAAGAAGGCGCCCGGCGAGGACCGTATTGGTGCAGCGGCCCTACTCAACGCCCCAGCAAGTCTCGTTTCACTCATCCACGTGCTGTTCAATGGTTGTCTCCGGCTCCATTACTATCCCAGCCCTTGGAAACGAGCCAAAGTCATCATGTTGCCAAAGGCTCGCAAGCTGCGTACACTCCCTGAGAATCATCGACCAATCTCTCTTTTGCCAGTCTTATCGAAGGTGTTCGAGCGCCTCCTGCATCGCCGGATTACTCCCCTGCTGGATAATTTCATTCGGCAGGAACAGTTCGGCTTCCGCAGGCAGCATTCGACCACTCTTCAACTTGTCCGAGTTGTCACGCAACTCACTGACGCCGTCAACAGGAACCATCAAACTGTCGCCGTCCTTCTGGACGTGAGTAAGGCCTTCGACAAAGTCTGGCACGAAGGCCTTCTCTATAAACTAGCCACCTCCCCTCTCCCTGCCTCATTTGTACATCTGATGCGGTCGTATCTCTGCGACCGCAAATTTAGGATCTGCGTCGACGGGACGTACTCTTCTGTCCGCCCCGTCGCCGCTGGCGTCCCTCAAGGATCTGTCCTCGGCCCCGTTCTGTACCTTGTGTACACGAACGACCTGCCAGTTTTGCCTGGAGTCACGCTCTCTCTCTATGCGGACGATGCGATGTACCACGCCAGCTCTGCAAACCTTCGTTTTGCGACTGACGTGGTGCAGCGCCAGCTCGCATTACTTCCGGCCTGGCTAAGGAAATGGCGGGTGGCGATCAATACGGAGAAATCCGAGGCGATTGCCTTCTCCCGTCAGCTCACTTCCCGATGCCAGACCCTCTCCCTTGAAGGGAGCCCAATCGCTTGGCAACGTACTGTGAAGTACTTGGGCGTCACTCTTGATCGACGCCTAAGCTTCAGAGCTCACGTGTCCACTGTGCTCCAGCGCGCCAGAGGCGTCAAAGCCAAACTATACCCATTCTTATCGCCTCGAGGGCCACTGCCAGTGCGCACGAAGCTCTCGATCTATCTGCTCTTTTTACGAGCCGTCCTTATGTACGCAGCGCCTGCATTTTGGACCCAACTCGCCCCCGACGTCGTTAAACGCATGGAAGCCTTCCAAGCCCTTACCCTTCGCCTTATCTCCGGCTCTCCCTGGTATGTAAAAAATTCTGCTATCAGGCGAGGGCTGAAGATTCCGTCGCTCGATGGATTTGCACGAACTCTTACGTTCAATCTCTTCCATCGAGCATCCGTCTCTGATTTTCCTCACCTCCAACACCTCGATAACGATGATGGACCACCACCAGTCAAACGCCGCCGCCCTCGAGCTCTGCTCGACGACCCACCATAATTTTAAAATACTAAAATTGCCCTTCACCATCTGTCCACGCGCCGACCAATCGTATTTTACCACCTTCCTTCCAGTCAAATCCGGTCCGTTGCAGGCCGCCAGATTGGTCGAGTGTTGTGCCGGCTTTAGGTGTGCCTAGCGCCACCTTCAGTCGGCAACTTCGCCCCTCCAATCTCTCGCCTGCCTCGGTATCGCCGTAAGGCAGTCTACCGGACTCTTACCGGGTTGGCGGAAGTGTATCGACCCGTTGTGGGCGAACAGATCCCGCCAATCCGTGCTAAGCGTTCGCGTAGGCTTCCCTCTCAGGCCATTGGTGGATCGCGTCAGCGGTTCAGCCAATCACAGCCCATCTCCTTCACCTCCGCCAAAATAAAAAAGGGGGTACCTATCCTCGCTGCGACAAGTCTCGCTCCAAGCACTACAGCAGCAACAGGCAGTCATCGGGCCCGCCCGGACGCTGCCGTCACTGGGGCACGCACTGTGCTGTGCCCTACTCAACTTGGCAACTTGGCAACTTGGCCGTCGATTCATAATCACCCTGCGATTGGAAGGAGCAACATCTCTCTTGAGCTCTCTCTTGATGGGAAATTCTTCACATTCTGTGCGTTCTCAGTCTCCGGTTATACCGTGACTTAAACGGTGCGTCCAGTTCAATTTTTACCAGTGTTTGTGCAAGTTTTTTAAACAACTACTCAAGAATCAGTGCAGTGCAGTGTTGTGTTTCTTGTGTCGTGCAGTGTTTCGTGTGTGTTCCGCTGCTGCCTGGAGCTTGTTGGTAAGTGAGCGACTTTTGTATCTTTGCTTACCGTAGTGCTTGGTCTAGTCCTTAGTTCCGTTCCGCCTAAGGCGTAGGCTTCGCCTCGCCGATGGCTGCCCGCAACCAATCTCCCGTCGGCCCTTCTCAGGACCTCGCAATCCCTGCCCGCGCTCTGTCGCAACCCCTTCCGGATGGCCCTTCTCAGGACCACCCTAAACCTACCTCGTCGGGGGAAACTCACGACGCGGACTCGGCCATGGATACCGATGGTGCATGGCAGTCTGTCAGCCGGAAACGGCGTGTCAGTGCCACCTCCACGGATTCCGGTTGGACTTCGCGTCGAGGCTCAACCGCGGGGCAGTCTGCCATGGCCTCCCAACAACAACCTGACCAGCACCGGCGTATCCCGCCTCTGATTTTCGCCCGGCCTTCGGATTGGGCGAATTTCATGCGGCGTCTACACCGTTGCACTCCCTCTGGCACCTTGACTGCTTCGGCTCAAGGTGACAACTCCATCCGCCTTAACCCCACGACCGTGGAGAGCTTTCGTGTAGCGCAGAAGTTCCTCACGGACGCGGGGATCCCGTACCACACCTTTGCCTTGCCGGAGGAGAAGGAACTCAAGGTACAAGTTATTGGTATCCCTGCAGGTACCTCGCCCGAGCTCATTTCCAATGAACTCACCAGTTTGGCCTTTAGAGTTCACAATGTAACGCCTCTCTTCTCCCCCGGCAAGAAACTAGCGCGCAATGCGTTCCTGGTAAAAATCCGAAAGGTGGGTGATTACCAGGCCATATACGACATCAACATGTTATTCTACTTGAAAGTTAGGGTAGAAGCATTCGATGCCCAAGGCGGACCGAAGCAGTGTTACAACTGCCAGAGGTACGGACATTCATCGGCATTTTGCCACCACCCCACCCGCTGTTTGCGCTGTGGCGATAGCCATCGGAAGGACACTTGTCCTCTCGCTCGTGCTGCCGCCACTTGCGCCAACTGCGGGGAACCTCACCCGGCATCATCGAAGTCATGTCGATTCTATGCTGCGGCTTTGAAGAAACTTTCAAAGTCCTCGCAGCAGCGCGCTACTGCGCCTCCCGCTAGGCCCCAAACATCAAGGCCTGCCGCCTCGGCGGCACCTACTCCCGCTGCGGCACCGGCACTTGCGCCTGCCCCAGCTCGTCCGGCGTCTACCGGGGCGCCCAGCTATGCGGCTGCAGCTGCCTCTCAGCCTGCCGCACAGCCCGCGGCCCAGCAGCCAACACCTGCTGCGCCGTCTAAGAAAAAGACGAAACCATCGCCCCCCGCTTCCTCGCAGCACACGCCCGCTGCACCTCAGCCACCATCTGCTCCAGATGTCCGAAATCCTAGGCAGCCGAAACAAAAGGCCCCCGCCCAGAATGGCATCATGTTCCTGCACCCGGCGCCCAAGCCTCAGGCGGCACCGGCGTTGGCCGCGTCTTCGGACGCGACTTTCGCCGACCGCGTGCGTTGCTGGATCAACGCCTTGATCCCGGAAATTCTTGCTGCCAAGGATGTCCAGTCCTTACTTGTTATCGTCCTCACCTCCGTGACCTCACTTATCCCTCTCGATGGCTAGGCCCTTTCGGCTGGTGGCTTGGAAACGCATGTGGCGTTCTATCTCGCCGTGCCGAATTGGCCGCCTTCGTCACCGAATATGACATAGACGTCATACTCCTTAGTGAAACCCACTTAACTCCCGCTCACTCGTTCCGGCTTCCGGCGTACGCGACGTACCGCACAGACCGGCCTGGCCAGAACCGGCGTGCCGCATCTGGCGGCACTGCCATTCTGGTTCACAGGCGCATCGCCCACCGCCCCCTGCCGCCTCCGGCGACTCGTCTCTTGGAGGCGACGGCGGTTGCTCTCTGCATCGGGGATCGGGAGGTTCGACTGGTTTCAGTCTACCTCCCTCCTCGAGGTGGACCACCGCTCGACGAGGATGAATGGGACGCTCTCTTAGAAGACCCTCTACCAACCATCGCAGCCGGAGACTTTAATAGTAAGCATCCCCTGTGGAACAGCCGTGTCTCGAACCCATACGGCCGCTCTCTGTACCAATACGTTCAACGTCATCCTCATGTGAACGCTCTTGTTCCTAGATCACCGACCTATATCCCCAATCAACGGGGACCTCCAGACGTCCTTGACATTGCTGTTGTCAAAGACTTGGCCTACCCTATCGCAATAGAAGCCGTGTCAGACCTCTCGTCTGATCACGACCCGGTAATACTCACTGTTCGGCCCACGCTGGACACACCTCTCCAGCCTCCCCATCGTTTAACGAGAGTCAACTGGCGATCGTTCCACGATGAACTGGGTCGAACAGTACCATCTGACCCCCAGGTCGACATCTCCAGCCCGGATGATGTAGACCGCTTGGCCGACTATCTTCAAGAAGTCGTCACGTCCGCCATGGACAAACACACCTATGACGTCCCTGCGCCCAACAGACGGTCGCAGTTACCTGAAGAGGTGATTCTGGCCATCCGCAAACGGCGCCAGCTCCGCCGGAGGTGGCAACAAACCCGGGACCCTGCCGTAAAACGCAGGCTGAACGCCCAATCAGACCTTGTCAAGCAGCTTCTGCTTGATGCCACTGCTCATCGATGGGACTCATATCTTGAGTCTCTGGAAGTCACGCCCCAGTCCGTTTTTCGGGCTGCGAGCCGACTCACTGGCGAGAAAAGGACCCGCTACCCCCTACGATCACCGAACGGGATTGTGTACTCCGCGGCCGACAAAGCAGAAGTCTTTGCCGATACCATGGAGGAACAATTTACCGTTCACAGAGGCGTCTGTGACCCCGGCCACTCGGCAGCGGTCGCGGACTTCCTATCTGGCTATTTTTCCCGCCCTCCCGCAGACCCAATCGACCCGTTCGACGAGGCTGAAGTGGAAACGGCCATTAGTCGACTGCGCCCCAAGCGGGCGCCCGGCGAGGACCGTATTGGTGCAGCGGCCCTACTCAACGCCCCAGCAAGTCTCGTTTCACTCATACACGTGCTGCTCAATGGTTGTCTCCGGCTCCATTACTATCCCAGCCCATGGAAACGAGCCAAAGTCATCATGTTACCGAAGGCTCGCAAGCTGCGTACACTCCAGGAGAATCATCGACCAATCTCTCTTTTGCCAGTCTTATCGAAGGTGTTCGAGCGCCTCCTGCATCGCCGGATTACTCCCCTGCTGGATAATTTCATCCGGCAGGAACAGTTCGGCTTTCGCAGGCAGCATTCGACCACTCTTCAACTTGTCCGAGTTGTCACGCAACTCACTGACGCCATCAACAGGAACCACCAAACTGTCGCCGTCCTTCTGGACGTGAGTAAGCCCTTCGACAAAGTCTGGCACGAAGGCCTTCTCTATAAACTAACCACCTCCCCTCTCCCTGCCTCATTTGTACATCTCATGCGGTCGTATCTCTGCGACCGCAAATTTAGGATCTGCGTCGACGGGACGTACTCTTCTGTCCGCCCCGTCGCCGCTGGCGTTCCTCAAGGATCTGTCCTCGGCCCCGTTCTGTACCTTGTGTACACGAACGACCTGCCAGTTTTGCCTGGAGTCACGCTCTCTCTCTACGCGGACGATGCGATGTACCACACCAGTTCTGCAAACCTTCGTTTTGCGACTGACGTGGTGCAGCGCCAGCTCGCATTACTTCCGGCCTGGCTAAGGAAATGGCGGGTGGCGATCAATACGGAGAAATCCGAGGCGATTGCCTTCTCCCGTCAGCTCACTTCCCGATGCCAGACCCTCTCCCTTGATGGGAGCCCAATCGCTTGGCAACGTACTGTGAAGTACTTGGGCGTCACTCTTGATCGACGCCTAAGCTTCAGAGCTCACGTATCCACAGTGCTCCAGCGCGCCCGAGGCGTCAAAGCCAAACTCTACCCATTCTTATCGCCTCGAGGGCCACTGCCTGTGCGCACGAAGCTCTCGATTTATCTGCTCTTTTTACGAGCCGTCCTTATGTACGCAGCGCCTGCATTTTGGACCCAACTCGCCCCCGACGTCGTTAAACGCATGGAAGCCTTCCAAGCCCTTACCCTTCGCCTTATCTCCGGCTCTCCCTGGTATGTAAAAAATGATACTATCAGACGAGGGCTGAAGATTCCGTCGCTCGATGGATTTGCGCGAACTCTTACGTTCAACCTCTTCCATCGAGCATCCATTTCAGACTTTCCACACCTCCAACATCTCCATAACGATGATGGACCACCACCAGTCAAACGCCGCCGCCCTCGAGCTTTGCTCGACGACCCACCGTAATTTTAAAATAAATTGCCCTCTCACCATCTGCCCACGTGCCGACCAATCGGATCTCACCACCTTCCTTCCATTCAAATCCGGTCCGTTGCAGGCCGACAGATTGGTCGGGCGTTGTGCCGGCTTTAGGTGTGCCTCGCGCCACCTTCAGTCGGCAACTTCGCCCCTCCAATCTCTCACCTGCCTCGGTATCGCCATAAGGCAGTCTACCGGAGTCTTACCGGGCTGGCGGAAGTGTATCGACCCGTTGTGGGCGAACAAATCCCGCCAATCCGTGCTAAGCGTTCGCGTAGGCTTCCCTCTCAGGCCATTGGTGGATCGCGTCAGCGGTTCAGCCAATCACAGCCCGTCTCCTTCACCTCCGCCAAAATAAAAAAGGGGGTACCTATCCTCGCTGCGACGATGTCGGCCCACCACCTAGACGACACAAACGCCCCCGAGCGTTGCTCGACGACCCCCCATAAGCACTTACAGAACATCTGCCCCATCCCCCCGACCTTGAGTATTTTCACGCTCCTCCTCCTTCCTTCTTTCTCATGTCCGTGCTGGCGCTCGGCGACAGACTAGAGGGGGGTCTGCGCTCGCCCTAGGTGTGCCTAGTGCCACCTCTGGTGGACGCTGCCTCCTCCTACGCTCTCTCCCGTGCGCCGACATTGCCGCCTGGCAGCCCTCGGCGACTTTTCCTGAGCGGCTGGGGGCGCCCTACCCGTTGTGGGAGGGTCATTCCTGCTTCTCACGCGAAAGGTCTTCGAGGTCTCCCCCATTCTGCCGTCACGGGTCTCTTCGAGGTCCCAGGGTCCAAGTAAAATCATAACATCCTGTCCCTCCAATAATAAAATTGATGGAGGTCCCATTCCTTTCAAAGCGCGAGATCGCTAGCCAAGGTAACAGCAAGGCAACATGCAGTCATCGGGTATCACCCGGACACTGCGACCACCGGAGCACGACTAGCTGCTGCTCCGTTCAACTCTGGACTCTGGACTCGCTGCGACAAGTCTCGCTCCAAGCACTACACAAGCAACAGGCAGTCATCGGGCTCGCCCGGACGCTGCCGTCACTGGGGCACGCACTGTGCTGTGCCCTACATACATCGTGGTACATCGTGGTACCGTCGATTCATAGCGATCGCAGCGTGCTTCTGAATCAAGACGGACTCCATATGAAGACGAGGGAAGTAATCACTCACCGCCGACAAGAGTTTCGTCTCATCGAAACGGATCCGATGGTCGGCATTGGCGAGCGCGTGTTCAGCCACGGCAGACTTCTCCGGCTGTCCCAGTCTACAGTAACGGCTATGTTCACCCACGCGTGTGCGGACGCTGCGCTTCGTGGTACCAATGTACACCTGGCCGCATGAGCAGGGAACTCCGTACACACCGCACGATGACAGCGGGTCTCGGACATCCTTCGTCGGCCGCAAGAACTGGTGTATCTTCTTTGTCGGCTTGAATACTGGCCTCACACCGTGCCGACTGAGCAGCCTACCAATGCGGTCCGTCACCCCATGAATGTAGGGCAACGCCGCGAAACCGACGGTCTCACGTGAATCCACTTCCGGTCTGGCTGTTCTTCTCGGCCGGACCGCACGTCTCACCTCCCTGACGGAATACCCACTGGCCTGCAGCGCTAGTTCGAGGTGGCGCAGCTCATCATCGAGGTACCGGGGCTCGCATATCCTCCTAGCCCGGTCCACCAAGGTCTTCAACACCGCCCTCTTCTGGCTGGGATGGTGGTTCGACTGTTTATGGAGATAGCGGTTAGTGTGCGTCGGTTTTCTAAAAACTTTATGTCCGAGGCTGCCATCGGTCCTTCTAAGGACCAACACGTCCAGAAAAGCCAGCTGATTGTCGGTCTCCCTCTCGACGGTAAACTGTATCCGTGGGTGAACCTGATTGAGATGTGCCAGGAACCTGCCGAGTTCTCCCTCACCATGGCTCCAGATAACAAATGTGTCATCAACATACCGGAACCAGCACCTCGGCTTCAGCGGAAAAGATGTAATTGCCCGCTGTTCGAACCGTTCCATATAAAAGTTCGCCACCACAGGACTGAGTGGACTCCCCATGGCCACACCATCAATCATTTCAAAGAACTCACCGCCGTACTGAAAATATGTAGTTTTCAGAACATGCCGGAAAAGCGCTGTAATGTCTGCCGGAAAAAGGTTAGCTAAGTGGCCAAGGACATCATCTACGGGCACCATGGTGAACAACGAAACCACGTCAAAGCTGACCATTATGTCTCCAGGCTGCAACGACAACCCACCGAGCCTTTCAAGAAAGTGTGTTGAATCCCTGACATATGACTCCGTACCACCTATATGTGGCCGGAGAAGCTCGGTCAAGTGTTTAGCGAGATGGTAGGTTGGAGATCCTATGGCGCTGACGATGGGTCTGAGCGGGACGTCCGGCTTGTGGATTTTGGGGAGCCCATAAAGCCTAGGTGGAAGGGCTTCCGAACACCGGACGGCAGCCTTCACATCAGGCTCCAAGGAAGACCGCTTAACCAGAAAATCGGTCCTTTTTAGGACCACCGCGGTCGGATCTCTTCGCAGTTTTTTGTAGTTTTCTGGGTCCAGCAGTTCCCCGATCTTCCGTTGGTAGTCTTCGGTGTTCATTACAACAGTCGCACTCCCCTTATCCGCCGGTAATATGATGACAGACTCATCCCGCCTTAATGTCCTTAGTGCCCGAAACTCACTCACTGGTATGTTGCATCGCGGCGGTTTCGCTCTAGCCAGGATCCTCGATGCTTCGATCCTGACTTCATCTGCCTGTTCACGCGGCAACCGCCGCACTCCAGCTTCAACGTTGGCAATGATGTCCTCCACTGGAATCTTCTTAGGGGCCACTACAAACTTCTCCCCTCTCGCCAAGACAGCAGTTTCGGTGGTGGTAAGCTGGCGGTCCGACAAGTTCACTACTGTCCTGTCCGTCTATAAGCTGCTTCGCTGTTGTTCCTGGTTGTTCTCCTCGGGGCTATCTCTCCAGTACTTACTCTTATGGCGCGATCGAACACTATCGCGAACGGCCTCGGAAGCGCTGGAACTTAGGCTATCCACCAGATCACAGTGGCCAGGTGACAACACAGTGCTTAATTCCAGGTGTAGACGGAACAACCTCAGATTGTTGTCGGCAAGATCTTTCCTGGTCTAATGGATACGTTCGCGTAGCATTGCCTGCTCTGCACGTCGATAAATGCGACTGGCTTGCGGTGTAAAAATGGAGTTCTTCAATTTAAGAAACCGGGGAATAACACCAGTATCCCGGCATCTTGACAGAAAAGCCAGTGAACAGAGCAGGTGTACCTTCTTCTTTCTTAGCCCCTCAAATCGTCTGATATTTTTTTGAAACATCCTCTCCGTAGAGGCGTCTTAAATTATTCCTTAGGCTTTCACGGCCGGTGTCACTTGAATTGTGAAAATTATCCGGGCTGTTTGGCCGTGGTCCATGGTTAAAAACAAAACCAAACGTTTCGGCAACTCCACTGGCTGCCATCATCAGTGGAATAAGATTTCTGCACTTGAGGTGTCTACGTGCAGGCCCACAGTACTGTGGTATAGACTAAAGCTGCCCTGCCATGCTACCTGTACATATAAATTCAGCAAAGTCCCACGTACAGGTAAAAATGACACCATCAACCAATCACAACAGAGATGGTATATGATTGGCTCGCACCAAGATACGCCATTATGTGACTCACTTGTTTTCCAAGAAATACTGTGGGAAAGGCTGCTGATTTCCCGCGATGCTACCTGTGCTAATTGTTTACTAATTGCAACCCCCGCACAGGTAAGTACAGCATCACCGGCCAATCAGAAACAAGAAGGTGTGTGAGAGGCTCGCATCGCGCCATGCCATAATGTACTTAATGAGATGCTTTCGCCCCGTCGAGTTCAATTACCAGTGTTTGTGCAAGTTTTTCAACAACTACTCAAGAAAATAATAGTGCAGTGTAGTGTTCAGTGCAGTGTTGTGTTCTTGTGCCGTGCAGTGTTTCGTGTGTGTTCCGCTGCTGCCTGGAGCTTGTTGGTATGTGAGCGACTTTTGTTTTTTGCTTACCGTAGTGCTTGGTCTAGTCCTTAGTTCCGTTCCGCCTAAGGCGTAGGCTTCGCCTCGCCGATGGCTGCCCTCAACCCGTCTTCCGTCGGCCCTTCTCAGGGCCAACCTGCTTCCGTCGGTCCTTCTCAGGACCTCTCAATTCCTGCTCGCGCTCTGGCGCAACCACTCCCGGATGGTACTTCTCAGGACCACCCTACACCTACCTCCTCGGGGGACACTCAAGACGTGGACTCGGCCATGGATACTGATGGTGCATGGCAGGCTGTCAGCCGGAAACGGCGTGTCAGTGCCACCTCCACAGAATCCGGTCGGGCTTCGCGTCGAGGCTCAACCGCGGGGCAATCCACCATGGCCTCCCAACAACAACCTGACCAGCACCGGCGTATCCCGCCTCTGATTTTCGCCCGGCCTTCGGATTGGGCGAATTTCATGCGGCGTTTACACCGTTGCACTCCCTCTGGCACCTTGACTGCTTCGGCTCAAGGTGACAACTCCATCCGCCTCAACCCCACGACCGTGGAGAGCTTTCGTGTAGCGCAGAAGTTCCTCACGGACGCGGGGATCCCGTACCACACCTTTGCCTTGCCGGAGGAGAAGGAACTCAAGGTACAAGTCATAGGTATCCCAGCAGGTACCTCGCCCGAGCTCATTTCCAATGAACTCACAAGTTTGGGCTTTAGGGTTCACAATGTAACGCCTCTCCTCTCCCCCGGCAGGAAACTCGCGCGAAACGCATTCCTGGTGAAAATCCGAAAGGTGGGTGATTACCAGGCCGTATACGACATCAACATGCTATTCTACTTGAAAGTTAGGGTAGAAGCATTCGACGCCCAAGCCGGACCGAAGCAGTGTTACAACTGCCAGAGGTACGGACATTCATCGGCATTTTGCCACCACCCCACCCGCTGTTTGCGCTGTGGCGATAGCCATCGGAAGGACACTTGTCCTCTCGCTCGTGCTGCCGCCACTTGCGCCAACTGCGGGGAACCTCACCCGGCATCATCGAAGTCCTGTCGATTCTATGCTGCGGCTTTGAAGAAACTTTCAAAGTCCTCGCAGCAGCGCGCTACTGCGCCTCCCGCTAGGCCCCCAACATCAAGGCCTGCCGCCTCGGCGGCACCTACTCCCGCTGCGGCACCGGCACTTCTGCCTGCCCCAGCTCGTCCGGCGTCTACCGGGGCGCCCAGCTATGCGGCTGCAGCTGCTTCACAGCCTGCCGCACAGCTCGCGGCCCAGCAACCTAAACCTGCTGCGCCGTCCAAGAACAGAACAAAACCATCTCCCCCAGCTTCCTCGCAGCACACGCCCGCTGCACCACAGCCAGCATCTACTCCAGATGTCAGAGATCCTAGGCAGCCGAAACAAAAGGCCCCTGCCCAGAATGGCATCATGTTCCTGCACCCGGCGCCCAAGCCTCAGGCGGCACCGGCGTCTGCCGCGTCCTCGGACGTGACTTTCGCCGCCCGAAAACGCCTTGATCCCGCAAATTCTCGCTGCCAAGGATGTCCAGTCCTTAATCGTTATCATTCTCACCTCCGTGACCTCGCTTATCCCTCTCGATGGCTAGGCCCTTTCGGCTGGTGGCTTGGAACGCATGTGGCGTTCTATCTCGCCGTGCCGAATTGGCCGCCTTCGTCACCGAATATGACATAGACGTCATACTCCTTAGTGAAACCCACTTAACTCCCGCTCACTCTTTCCAGCTTCCGGCGTACACGACGTACCGCACAGACCGGCCTGGCCAGAACCGGCGTGTCGCATCTGGCGGCACTGCCATTCTGGTTCACAGGCGCATTGCCCACCGCCCCCTGCCGCCTCCGGCGACTCGTCGCTTGGAGGCGACGGCGGTTGCTCTCTGCATCGGGGATCGGGAGGTTCGACTGGTTTCAGTCTACCTCCCCCCTCGAGGTGGACCACCGCCCGACGAGAATGAATGGGACGCTCTCTTAGAAGACCCTTTACCTACCATCGCAGCCGGAGACTTTAATAGTAAGCATCCCCTGTGGAACAGCCGTGTCTCTAACCCTTATGGCCGCTCTCTGTACCAATACGTTCAACGTCATCCTCATGTGAACGCTCTTGGTCCTAGATCACCGACCTATATCCCCAATCACCGGGGACCTCCAGACGTCCTTGACATTGCTGTTGTCAAAGACTTGGCCTACCCTATCGCAATAGAAGCCGTGTCAGACCTCTCGTCTGATCACGACCCGGTATTACTCACTGTTCGGCCCACGCTGGACACACCTCTCCAGCCTCCCCATCGTTTAACGAGAGTCAACTTGCGATCGTTCCACGATGAACTGGGTCGAACAGTACCATCTGACCCCCAGGTCGACATCTCCAGCTCGGAGGATGTAGACCGCTTGGCCGACTATCTTCAAGAAGTCGTCACGTCCGCTATGGACAAACACACCTATGAAGTCCCTGCGCCCAACAGACGGTCGCAGTTACCTGAAGAGGTGATTCTGGCCATCCGCAACCGGCGCCAGCTCCGCCGGAGATGGCAACAAACCCGGGACCCTGCCGTAAAACGCAGGCTAAACGCCCAATCTGACCATGTCAAGCAGCTTCTGCTTGATGCCACTGCTCATCGATGGGACTCATATCTTGAGTCTCTGGAAGTCACGCCACAGTCCGTTTTCCGGGCTGCGCGCCGACTCACTGGCGAGAAAAGGACCCGCTACCCCCTACGATCACCGAACGGGATTGTGTACTCCGCGGCCGACAAAGCAGAAGTCTTTGCCGATACCATGGAGGAACAATTTACCGTTCATCGAGGTGTCTGTGACCCCGGCCACTCGGCAGCGGTCGCAGACTTCCTATCTGGATATTTTTCCCGCCCTCCCGCAGACCCGATCGACCCGTTCGACGAGGCTGAAGTTGAAACGGCCATTAGTCGACTGCGCCCCAAGAAGGCGCCCGGCGAGGACCGTATTGGTGCAGCGGCCCTACTCAACGCCCCAGCAAGTCTCGTTTCCCTCATCCACGTGCTGTTCAATGGATGTCTCCGGCTCCATTACTATCCCAGCCCTTGGAAACGAGCCAAAGTCATCATGTTACCGAAGGCTCGCAAGCTGCGTACTCTCCCGGAGAATCATCGACCCATCTCTCTTTTGCCAGTACTATCGAAGGTGTTCGAGCGCCTCCTGCATCGCCGAATTACTCCCCTGCTGGATAATTTCATCCGGCAGGAACAGTTCGGCTTCCGCAGGCAGCATTCGACCACTCTTCAACTTGTCCGAGTTGTCACGCAACTCACTGACGCCATCAACAGGAACCATCAAACTGTCGCCGTCCTTCTGGACGTGAGTAAGGCCTTCGACAAAGTCTGGCACGAAGGCCTTCTCTATAAACTAGCCACCTCCCCTCTCCCTGCCTCATTTGTACATCTGATGCGGTCGTATCTGTGCGACCGCAAATTTAGGATCTGCGTCGACGGGACGTACTCTTCTGTCCGCCCCGTCGCCGCGGGCGTTCCTCAAGGATCTGTCCTCGGCCCCGTTCTGTACCTAGTGTACACGAACGACCTGCCAGTATTGCCTGGAGTCACGCTCTCTCTCTATGCGGACGATGCGATGTACCACACCAGTTCTGCAAACCTTCGTTTTGCGACTGACGTGGTGCAGCGCCAGCTCGCATTACTTCCGGCCTGGCTAAGGAAATGGCGGGTGGCGATCAATACGGAGAAATCCGAGGCGATTGCCTTCTCCCGTCAGCTCACTTCCCGATGCCAGACCCTCTCCCTTGAAGGGAGTCCAATCGCTTGGCAACGTACTGTGAAGTACTTGGGCGTCACTCTTGATCGACGCCTAAGCTTCAGACCTCACGTATCCACAGTGCTCCAGCGCGCCCGAGGCGTCAAAGCCAAACTCTACCCATTCCTATCGCCTCGAGGGCCACTGCCTGTGCGCACGAAGCTCTCGATTTATCTGCTCTTTTTACGAGCCGTCCTTATGTACGCAGCGCCTGCATTTTGGACCCAACTCGCCCCCGACGTCGTTAAACGCATGGAAGCCTTCCAAGCCCTTACCCTTCGCCTTATCTCCGGCTCTCCCTGGTATGTAAAAAATGATACTATCAGGCGAGGGCTGAAGATTCCGTCGCTCGATGGATTTGCGCGAACTCTTACGTTCAACCTCTTCCATCGAGCATCCATTTCAGACTTTCCCCACCTCCAACATCTCGATAACGATGATGGACCACCACCAGTCAAACGCCGCCGCCCTCGAGCTTTGCTCGACGACCCACCGTAATTTTAAAATAAATTGCCCTCTCACCATCTGTCCACGCGCCGACCAATCGGATCTCACCACCATCCTTCCAGTCAAATCCGGTCCGTTGCAGGCCGACAGATTGGTCGAGCGTTGTGCCGGCTTTAGGTGTGCCTAGCGCCACCTTCAGTCGGCAACTTCGCCCCTCCCATCTCTCACTTGCCTCGGTATCGCCATAAGGCAGTCTACCGGACTCTTACCGGGCTGGCGGAAGTGTATCGACCCGTTGTGGGCGAACAAATCCCGCCAATCCGTGCTAAGCGTTCGCGTAGGCTTCCCTCTCAGGCCATTGGTGGATCGCGTCAGCGGTTCAGCCAATCACAGCCCATCTCCTTCACCTCCGCCAAAATAAAAAAGGGGGTACCTATCCTCACTGCGACAAGTCTCGCTCCAAGCACTACTCGAGCAACAGGCAGTCATCGGGCTCGCCCGGACGCTGCCGTCACTGGGGCACGCACTGAGCTGTGCCCTACACGCATCGTTGGCCGTCGATTCATAGTCCGTCGTCGTCCGTCACTTCGGAACCAGCATTGGAACATTACGGATCTCTCTCCTGGACTGCTCTCTCCAGCTTGGAAGCTGAAGTTCGCTGTGATCAGCTGCTGCCTACTGCTTCGCCGCTGGACAGCCAACATCTTGGCCCGCTTGCTACCTTTGACAACAAGAAGACGGAAGACCACAACTCAGCTGGCTGGTGAATCGAGTAGCCAGCACAAGCACAGCTGAGTGCGTCGGACCTTCTAAGGGCCACCAGCCAAGTGACCCTTTTCAGGACCACCAACTTGCCGCTGAAGAGGAAGGAAATAGCCTGCCAGAGCTTAAGGTTGCGCAGCGCATCTTGCCCGCTGACGCTCAGGCTGTTAGGTAGCGCTGCCTAGGACGATCCTTGCGAGCCCCCACCAGTGGTAAGCGAGCTTGGATATCGCCTAGGTAAAGAGGCCGGTGGACACCTCTCTTGGTAAGGAGAGGTATCTAACGAAGCCGATCATTTGCCCAGCTCGTAGTAAGCCTGAGCGTTTCAGAAGTCCCGCAAGCGATCCGGTTCGGGCCGGACCCTAGGTCCCTGGTTACCGCCGGAGGCAGCCTGGCTGCCTCTGGTCGGCGAACCTCCCGCTCGATGGCGGAAATGCCCGCTTCGGGCGAGTCATCGAGCACGCAGTCGCTCGCCACTGCCCCGCCCCACACGAGCGATTCGCCGTGTTCTCCGCTCATGGAAGCGGACCAAGTCGATCCCCGGTCGGTTCCGCTGCCCGGTGACGAGACCGACGCTTTCGTGGCGGTTGGGCCACGGGGGCGCCCGGTTAAGAAACCGAGGCGGAATCGATCGTCCTCAACCTCTTCCGAGACATCTGTATCTACCCGAACGATCGATGACTGTTTTAGTTAACGGTGAACAGCTGTTACGTGCATTTATGCGAACAGTCTGCAACTGTTTTCATTTTCCCAGAACATGTGTATTTACCCGAACGGTCGACGATTGTTTTAGTTAACAGTGAACAGCTGTTACATGCATGTATGCGAACATTCTACAACTGTTTTTTATTTTTTCAGGACACATGTATTTACCTGAACGCACGACGACTGAGTTAGTTAACAGTGAACAGCTGTTACCTGCATTTATGCGAACAGTCTACAATAGTTTTTTTTTCCGAGACACTTATACTTACCTGAACGCTCGACGACTGTTTTAGTTAACAGTGAACAGTTGTTACGTGAATTTGTGCGAGCAGTCAGGGGTTATGAGAGTTCGAATACACTATCTTCCCCCTGTTAACGGACGGGAGGTGGGTGGGGGTAGTCACAGAGTTGGAGGATGTTGGCCATGCTGTAAAAGTCGTCCCCCATGTTGGAAAATTCGGCGAACAATCATCGATGACCTCCGGGCGGCGACCGGGCGGTGGCCAGGCGGCGGATGGCGAACGGTGGTTAGATTTGAGAGTCAGTGGTGTCATCTGGTTCGCCATCCGCCGCCAGTTAGAAGTCTTTGTTTTAATTGATGATTGTGATGCGCCTTTTAATAGCAGTTTATTTGAGCAAAATAATGTTGATACAAATAAAACGATTTCCTTCATTAAAACAACTCTTAGTAATTTGTTAATGAGAAATCCATCTGTGGATCAAGCGCTGTTAACTGGTGTGCTTCCAGTACCAAATAAAGGATTTGTCTATGTGGAAACGATATCGATTGTTCCTGTTTCATGGACAACCATCCTTTCAGTAAATATTATAGTTAACGTTCTGAAGAACTCGACAAGGTTATTAAGAAACTCATCAAATACGATGAAGAAAGTAGTAAAGCAAAAACGATTATTGATGAATACTATAACGGATACAATATACAGAAGACTTTGACAGTACAAAATGGGTATAATTATTTTATATTGTGCAATAACACGATCTATGTAAAATTGAATCAAATGTGACTTTTGAAATGGAACTTGTATGAATCAGCCAGAGTGTGACGTAGGCGTCGTCGTCTTCGAGCTATAAACCGAGCCATATATGGGCACAAATTTTTATATTCGATCTGAAGTCACAACAATATAATGACACGAATGAGTGTTTTATAATACTGAGACGCAATATAAGCTTCTCCAAGGTTCTAGGCGTTTTGAGATGACGTCGCCAGCAAGGAAGGGGTACCACGTGACTAGCCTTTATAGAATACAAACACCAGTCGCCATCTTCCTGTTCGAACCAAATAGTCAACCCGTACGAGTGTGTTAACCCAAGTCCGCAGACAAAGTTGATTTAGGCCTTCAACCAGTGTAAAAATGTATTTAAAACAAATCTAAATAAATCTCTACCCGTGTCGACATAGTGGAAAAAGTTAATTAACAGTTTAGAACAGTTTTGTGAGTGTGGGAGCAAAACGTTTTAAACGAGCAATGATGCCACATGTGGAATAACGTATCCAGATAAGTACTTACACCTAGATCGGCTGGCCGACGAATAATCATCGTTAACTATTATTCAAATATTCTTTTCAGAAAATGAAACCTCAAATATAAAAGGGGGGTTGGAAATGAATGTGAGAGAGAGAGTGAAAGCAGAGTACTGGTTAACCTTCAATTAGTTAAGTAGATTTAATTTGATAAAATAATAATTATGTATGTTCATTGGTGTGATTTGTTAATCACCGAGTAAATAGGGGAACACCCTAATAATTTCTGGAATGAAAATAAATGATAATTTCGATTTCACAATGACCACGTGTTTAGTACATTCATTGCGTTGAAACCTAGTCTATTCACAACATCAAAATCTCGCTTAAATCGATCTGTAGAATCTTCTGAGACCAGGGAAACAAAGTGGTGAAATTAAGCAAGTGTTATTTGACATACCGAGTGAGATGGTTTGCATATGTTAACCACAAATATGCTGGCGACCCTAAAAGTGCTGTTGAAATAAGGTAGGTGCGAGAGACGATCTCCACGGTATATTGGGCGGGTATATTTGAAACAGGTAAGAGAATTTACAAGACCAAAATATTAAGATATACAATACATATAGTATTTAGCCAGTTCTGCAATATTTACGGAGAAGAAAAGTGCAGAGTTACTGGTATAACTGTAAACATATGGTAGGCTTGAATTGAGTTTTGCATGACTTCGAGATTAAAGACAAATTAATGAAGTTACTGTGTGGTGAAGAGTTTCTGTTGGATACATCATGCCCTATGTCAGTTACAGATGTTTTATGTTGGGTAAATGGTAAAACTGAAAGCAACTCTTATTTTTCAGAGAACATATTCCTTTTGCTGCTTTATTATTTAGGTTATTTAACTGTAAGCAAATCTTTAGGGAGAGGATTTGTGTTTGTAAAGATTCCAAATGAAGAAATTAAATATGAGTTTGCAAAGTTTCTTTCATACACAGACAGCTGCAGTAACAATATTAGATTCTCAGTAGATTCAATTAGACCTGATAGGACTGATAGACATGAAATGTTTAAAACTTTTGGTGATACTATAAAGGTTTGGTATAATTCCCCAGGATCAAAAACAAACTTTCTAACTGATCTGTCTATGATTTTAGTAACAAAACCGGAGTATAATCGAACTGTTCCGATTCGACACCGGAGTACATATATATAGTTCGAAAACTTAGTTCTAATGAGCCTATGGTTTTATTGCTGGAAAACAGTCACAAAGTAGCCATTTGTATAACAGCTCAACATACTGTGTCATCTGGGACTCAACAAACTGTGTCATCTGGGATTCAACAAACTGTGTCATCTGGGATAGATACTAAGACAGTAAAAACGATTATGAGCAAACTTGTTGATAAAACTTGCGACGAACAAGTTTTTAATGATTTTAACAAATTGAGTAGTAGAGTTCTTATTATTGTTAATAAGAATTGGAATTGTTATTCAGAAAACTGGTTCAGTGAACAGTACTGGTTTCACCCAGGACAGGAGGAGCGTTGGAAAATCTCTTCCATTGTCTACTCATATCATTTCAGAGAAGGTGACAACTTAAAAGACTATGTGACTATTAATATTTAAACTTATTTAAACTGTTATCTGTTACTGCTGTCTATCTCAGGGCTGTTCTATAAGTGTGGTATAGCAAAATTGAAAGTTAAGGGCATGGAAATGCGCGAAACGCTTACGGTCAGACTGGAAAGGCGGTGTGGAGGGAGTCGCTGTGAGATGTGAGAAGAGAGTTGTTGCTATCAGCGACGGGTGCAGCCAACCTATGAACATTATTTCTAATAGTAACAACAACTCGTGACTGTTAAGGTTTGTTTGTAAATGTATCACCACGAATCTCTACTGCACCCGTCTGCGCGAATGAGCGTGTGTGTGTGTGTGTGTGTGCGCGCGCTCAAATTTTGCATAAAAATAAAATGAAATATATTACTGACATGAAAGAAATTTCATAGATATTGAACATCACAAGTTATAACTTCACCTTTTCACTTTATTTACAGTAAAACATTGTTTGCTAGATTGTAAAACATAAATTATCTCTATTCTCATTCATCTGTTTCTTTTACCGGTTGTAACACTTTTAGCGTTTAAAGATTTTAAAAGATATTCTTGTTAAAACATGGGATCCTTGAAGAGGAAAAAACGTTAACCAAAAGTTACAAACCGATTCTCGGTACTCTTCTGTACGATATGTATTACGTGGAGGTAGACGAATGTTTTTTCAAGATCAAAAACCACGTATACGTTAAATATCATGACTACGGCTTAAACGTACTTTTAATATGTAAATCATCTCTTCTTTCAGTCCTTTGCGCATGCGCATTGGAATTATTTGCGCATGCACGTAACGGCTTTTTTACAACAGTTGCGCGCGCATCGACAGTTGAGCTAGATATCCTGTGAACTTTGCAACTAATATGTTGCTGAACACTGGTGCGCTACAAATTGTGTGTTACAAATTGTTATTCTAATTTTACTTTGTGTGATATACCCTTCTTTTCAGCTATGATAACGGTACTACTAATGTTTCCATGTACACCAATGGCCTGTACACCAACGAAGCAGAGGCCAGAGCACTCAGAAATTATCCATCTGGGATATGGAGTCCAATGTTGATGACGAAATAACGACCGCATCATCATCATCGCTGTCTGTTGTCAATGTACATATGTAAGTCTTCATCATCTTATGCGTACATATTTTATTTCCGTGTCTGCACATGATGTTATATTTTATTTTTCTTCTGCCACCAGTGAAATACATCTGCAGAAAGAATGCACGTTTGCCCCAGTACATTCTCCCCCGTCCTGCATCGCTGGAGAGAGCTGAAGGAATCACTGCAAGTGCAGTCGGTAGTGGGGATCGCTGTCGGTGGGAGCGGAGAGAGGATAGCTGGGCGCGCAGCCGGTGGGGGCGGAGAGGGTATAGCTGCGCGCCCAGCCGCCATAGATAGTATAAGAGGAGAGGGGATCGCCGTCAGCGTTCAGTCTTCTATTGTTCCTCAAGCAAGCAAGTAATTGTTTTGCTTATATGTGGTTGTTGTGATTATTACTTCAAACAATGCACTCGTTTACTGTTGATTGTAAACATTCGTTGCGTGGCGCGTTGGTGTCGTACGTTTACACGCCTGTTACGGAGGACGAAGGATGTGTCAACGATGTCATAACCTTTTTCGACGAAATGCATGATACGTTACGTACGGACATTGTAAACGAACTGACACGATTGCTTACTATAAAGTGGCATATAACAGTTAAAGCGAGATTTGTCAAGTACATCGTAAACGCTGACACGGACGAGGAAGAAGAAGTGACGACCCAAGGCTATTTTCACAGTCGATGTCATACGACGCTGATCGGTGACCAAGACGAGTTGCCCGACCGTTTAGAAGCTTCGTACGAAAAAATTATCGAATCGATTTATAAATTCACACGCGAGGGTAGCGGTTGGGCGTTGGACCACATCGTCTTTTTGGAACTCGTTCTCTCACGGTACCAACCGCTGGCCGCTTCCAGTTTCATCCGTACACCCCTCGAATTGTCTCGTACTAATGCCATCATCAATGTGAACAATAAAGGCGATCAAATGTGTTTTGTATGGTCAGTGTTGGCGGCACTGTTTCCACAACACTCGCACAGCGACCGTGTATCCAAATACAGATCACATTTCCACAGTATCATCACTTCTGGTATAACTTATCCAGCCCAACTATGCGACATTGTGAAGTTCGAACGAGACAATTCTGAAGTTTCCATAAATGTTTTTGGATACGAAGAAAAAGAAATTTACCCGTTACGAATAACTCCTTCGAGAGGCAGACGACATCACGTTAATCTATTACTTCTTACCACTGACGACCGAAAACATTACTGTTTAATAAAAAATATGAGTCGCTTACTGTCTTCACTAACCAAACACAAAGCCCGTTCATTCTATTGTGATTACTGTCTGCACAGGTTCTGCGAAGAACGACTCCTTACCTAACACGTCCCCCACTGTTCACCGTACGGTGAACAAAGAATTCGTTTACCCACGAAAGAGAAGGAGAAGGTTATGTGCTTCAAAAATTACACTTACTGCCATAAAGTCCCTTTCGCGATATATGCAGACTTTGAATCGTTCATTGTGCCTTGTCATCGCTGCGACGCTCCTCCGCACACATCGTCCACCACAACGGAGTCGTTACATCTTCCTTCAGGTTTCTCCTACCTCATAGTCGACCACGAGCGTAACATTTTCAAACCTCAGGTCGTTTATCGCGGTGAGAACGTGATAGAAACCTTTCTCGATAGACTAATCGTTGAAGAGCGTGAACTGTACAGGATCATGCGTACCATTGTCCCCATGACTATGAGTGATCGTGACGTATTATCTTTCACGAATGCCGTCGTATGCCATCTCTGTGAAAAACCACTGACCGATGACGACAAGGTGCGCAACCATTGTCATCTGACTGGACGATACCTTGGCGCAGCTCACAACGTATGTAACCTCAACTGCAAGACTCCCCAACATATTGCCGTCTTTTTCCATAACTTACGAGGTTACGACGCACATCACTTGATACAAGGGTTGGGTAAATACAACGATGAGAATCTCACTTGTATCGCTACCACTAGTGAACGCTTCGTATCGGTCACGTTGGGTGCCCTGCGTTTCGTAGACACGTTGCAATTTTTGAACACGTCCTTGGACACACTTGTTGGAAACTTGCGCGCGAGCGGTGCGGAATTCGCTTTAACAAAACAATGTTTCGAAGAACACTTCGAGCTACTCTTACGTAAGGGGGTGTACCCTTACGATTACATGACGGGTAGCGAGAAGTTCGACGAAACACGTCTGCCCGCACGCGAACACTTTTTCAACAGGCTGAGTGAATCGCCCGTGTCGGACGAAGATTACGCTCACGCGCAGAACGTGTGGCAGACTTTCGGAATCCGTAGGCTGGGCGATTATCACGATCTTTATCTTAAAACAGACGTACTGCTGCTGGCCCACGTCTTCGAGGCGTTCCGTGAGATGGCCATGCGGTACTACCAGATCGATCCGGCTCATCTTTACTCGCTTCCCGGCGTCGCTTGGCACGCGATGTTAAAGATGACCGGTGTGCGACTGGAGCTGTTGACGGATATAGATCAGCATCTTTTTATTGAATCATCTGTTCGCGGCGGTGTTAGCATGGTACCCAACCGCTATGCAAAGGCCAACAACCCGCTAATCGCTGATCAGTATGATGCTTCAAAGCCGACCTCTTTCATATTGTACACCGACTGCAACAACCTTTACGGTGCAGCCATGTCACAACCACTCCCTTACGGCGACTTTAGATGGCTCGATCGTAACGAGATCGACTCACTGGACGTACGTACTCTGAGTGATGACAGTGACATGGGCTACATACTTGAGGTCGACCTACACTATCCTGTACCTTCACTCCGATTATCCACTAGCGCCCGTGCGTTCCTGCGTCAATCCTGACATACGTTCACCGTACTCTCGACGACTCCACACACGACTACACTATACAAAAGGGTATAACGGATCAGAAACGCCTTCGTCGTCCGTTCCCAAGTTGCTGACGACTTTGGACGACAAGCAAAAATACGTTCTCCATTTTCGAAATTTAAAGTTGTATCTGAATCTTGGTCTAGAATTGAAAGCGATCCATAGGGTGTTGAGTTTTAAACAGAGAGCGTGGTTGAAACCGTTTATCGATTTCAACACGCAAAAGAGAGCAGCAGCCACCAACAGTTTTGAAAAGGATTTTTTCAAACTGATGGTCAACGCTGTCTATGGTAAATCGCTGGAGAACGTGAGGAAACGAATAGACTTCCAACTAGTCTCTAACGAACGACGGCTGCAGAAACTTGTTTCCAATCCACGACTAGAGCGTATGATCCGCTACACTGACGACTTGGTCGGTCTGGCCTTACGACAGAGGACGATATTCCTTTCCCGTCCAGTGTACGTCGGCTTCACAGTACTCGATGTCAGCAAATTGATAATGTACGATTTTCATTATCGTTACGCTGTCGCCAAGTACGGACGACGATTGACATTACTAATGACTGACACGGACAGTTTACTTTACAGCATACGGACTGACGATGTGTACTCTGATATGAAAGAGGATCTCCACCTTTTCGACACGTCGGACTATCCCGCAGATCATCCTTGTCATTGCGACGACAACAAAAAGGTCGTGGGGAAGTTCAAGGATGAAACCAATGGGAAACCCATCAGAGAATTCGTCGGACTCAGAGCTAAATGTTACTCGCTCCTGTTGTCCGACTGCACCGACAAAAAGGTGGCGAAAGGTGTGCCAAGGACGGCAATAAAAAAAAGGTTACGTCATCGGTTGTACAGTGAGTGTCTTTTCGGTAGTCGTACGGTTTTCACCTCTGCCGAGTGTATACGAAGCGATCGTCATAAGCTGTATACGCAACGTGTAACGAAACTTTCCTTGTCACCTTATGACGATAAGAGGTACGTACTGGACGACGGCGTAACTACACTCGCGTACGGACACTACAGAACGTATAAACGTACGCTAACCGATGACGATGCTGGTCCTAACATGAAGAGGCGGAGGTACATGGACCAGTAACTCACGGTAAGAATAAACTCTTATTTCATGTATAAAAGTATGTAATACAATTCACACAGTGCAAATTCAATTGACCTTCACGGGGAAGGGGGAGGTAGGCGACTAGACGACGGTGGTTTAACCGCGTGAAACAGGATGCAAGTCTTGGTTAATTTATTCGACTTCCATCGAGACCTTCACATATGATCGTAGGGGGGGGGTGTAGTATACAGTTATTTTTATTCACTTACAACAAGATGCTGACTGCTCATTTGTTATCGCAGTGTGTGAATGTTTTGATGGGCTAAGTGGGAGGTCTTATTCATCTTATGTGTACATGTTGTTATATTTTATTTTTTCAGTAAAATACAACTGCAGCCACGGTCAAAGCTCGCGTACGGATACTACAAAACGCGTAAACGTACGCTATCCGACGACGCTGCTGGTCCTAACGTGAAGAGGCGGAGGTACACGGACCAGTAACTGACGGTAAGAATAAACTCGTATTTAATGTTTAAATATTATTTATTACAATTCACTGAGTTCAAATTCATTACAACTTTACGGGGGGGGAGTATGCAGTTATTTTTATTCGCTTACAAAAAGATGCTGACTGCCCATATGTTATCACAGCGTGTGAACGTTTTGATGGGCTAGTTGGGGGGGGGGGTCTTATTCATCTTATGTATACATATATTATTTCCACGTCTGTACATGTTGTTATATTTTATTTTTCGGTCACATCCGCAACAGTCGCAGCCACAGCCTCAGTCGCAGCAGCCATAGCCTCAGCCGCAGCAACACCTGGTGAGAAACCTGCCTCGGTCAGGGAATGTTCTGAACCTGGATATCGATAACGGACGTTACGCTCTGCTGTACGATGTGTATTTACGATTTCAAAAATCGTACTACCGTAGAACTCAACCCAACGGATACTACAAAACGCGTAAACGTACGCTATCCGACGACGCTGCTGGTCCTAACGTGAAGAGGCGGAGGTACACGGACCAGTAACTGTCGGTAAGAATAAACTCGTATTTAATGTTTAAAAATTATTTATTACAATTCACTGAGTTCAAATTCATTAGAACTTTACGGGGGGGGGAGTATGCAGTTATTTTTATTCGCTTACAAAAAGATGCTGACTGCCCATATGTTATCACAGCGTGTGAACGTTTTGATGGGCTAGTTGGGGGGGGGTCTTATTCATCTTATGTATACATATATTATTTCCACGTCTGTACATGTTGTTATATTTTATTTTTCGGTCACATCCGCAACAGTCGCAGCCACAGCCTCAGTCGCAGCAGCCATAGCCTCAGCCGCAGCAACACCTGGTGAGAAACCTGCCTCGGTCAGGGAATGTTCTGAACCTGGATATCGATAACGGACGTTACGCTCTGCTGTACGATGTGTATTCACGATTTCAAACATCGTACTACCGTAGAACTCAACCCAACGTACTTCTAACACCAACAGAGTTCATAGCGAGAGCACCGCTATTCGTCTTCGATTGTAGCAGAGAGGACGTGTCGCTCAAGTCTTCGTCGGTTGACGTCAGATTGGAGTTCGAGTCCACGAGCAATTTCCCGCTCAGACCGCGACCTACTGCATGATACTGCACGATTCTCTCAACGTATACAATCCGCTGTCCAACACAGTGCGCAGACAGAATTAAACGCACGCTGTATATTATTGTTTTTTTTTACTGTAAATACTATGTTGCTTTTTAGAATATTATATACGTACACACAACTTTTAATGTATGTGTTTTTTATAT
Organism: Magicicada septendecula; assembly: GCA_034769895.1. Classification (NCBI taxonomy): domain Eukaryota; kingdom Metazoa; phylum Arthropoda; class Insecta; order Hemiptera; family Cicadidae; genus Magicicada; species Magicicada septendecula. The sequence goes on from CM068372.1 coordinate 148,887,142, forward strand.
TAATAAATGTAGTCATTTATAACAATTTTCGTGTACTTTAATTTAGTAATACCCTCTCAATCGCAGCCCTCTTTCCTACAGTACGAATGATGGGAGGGGGTGCGTCTCCAATTGGATGGTATTGCCCCTCCCCTACTCTTCGCTCAGTTTTTCATCAGTGCGAGTCGTAGTAAGTTTCTGGTAAATTACTAATTGAATACAAAGTTGTGTTATTTTGTATTATTTCGATGCACAGAGACAGCGCAAACATCCGGACGATTGTATCAAACGGCTTGCATAACTTGGTGTCAGCGTACCGATAATGAAATTCGTACATTATCAGTTTGCTGACATCAAGTACTGTGAAGCCGACGTACACCGCACGGGAAAGGAATATCGTCCTCTGTCGTAAGTTCAGTCCGTCCAAGTCATCGATATAGCGGATCATCGAAGAAGAGCTGAATATGTCGTCTTTTTACAACGACCGCCAGAAGTGGAAAAAACGATCTTTTTTTTGCACAATAATCGAAACGTACCTGAAGAAAGAACTAGAAGACCCGAAATTTTCTCTACGACCCAACAACAACACGTTGAAATGTGAAATTTATTGTTCATACGATATCGATTTCGGATGTACGGAACACACGATCGGTACCATGTTGGGTTTCTCCATCCTTTTAACTTCGTGTTCGTAAAAGGATTGCAAAAAAAAGATTTCTACAGATGCGTATCGTGCATTTTAATATTATAAATTTAGAAGATTTCGGTTGTCCCAAACTCGATCAATTACAATCAATACACGGAACAGTCTGTCTCGCGCACCGCTTACTTCCGGAAATATGTACAAATAGTAGAGTACACGCTTTACGCGAGTGGGTTGTATCAGATTTTAGAATAGTCAATACGTTTCTGATAAATTACTAACATTATTGTTTAGCGCTTACATAAAAAAAAAGTCGTCGCCTTTCTATCGATTACATCATCTGTCTAAAAATAAATTAGCGTGTTCAAACAAGCGCGAGCGCTGTCTAGTCGTATAAAAAAAATAACCGACACCCCTCTTCCCCACCTACCCATCGAACCGTGAGAAATCAAGTTGCATCCTGTTCACACAGTTAAAAATAAATTAACGTCGACGACATGATCGAACAAGCACAAGTGCTGTCTAGACGTATAAAAAAATAACCGACTCCCCTCTTCCCCACCTACCCATCGACCAGTGAGAAATCAGCTCGTGACCTGTTCACACGGTTAAAAATAAACGCTTACTGTGCGTTGACTGGTTTCCCCCTCTCCGGTTTCCACCTACACAACTACCTCCCTATATATTCCACTGCGCACGAGCGTTATTCGTTCATTCGTTGAGAGACGTGCCGCAAATTATTATAAGTTCTTTATTTTAAAATGGCATCAATCACTGAAAAGTTTGCTACTATTAGCGCAATCGAGTATAAAAAAATAAAGGAATTGATAATCGGTGTAAAATATCCGATAGAAGAAATGCAAAATATAGACGCAAAATACGGTAAAACTGTACTCGTCACTCTTCAAGATTACAAAGACCCTAGACTAAAATATCGTGTATATCTACCAAAGAGATACGCAGGCGTTTTTGAAGATGAGGAATTAAAAAATTTAGTACCGTGCTCGCTGCAACTAATTTATCGCGGAGAAAAGGATAGAGCTTACATAGTAGAAATTGTACAGTAGTATCGAATGGACATCTTCATTTGTAACGTACGATTACATATATATATATTAACATGTACTTAGTTGTATTTCATTTAATTATAAATAATATATGTGATTACACATACTTCATTTGATTTAATTGTACTTATGCCTAGATAATAAAACAAGGCTTACATGTTGTACACTTTAGACATCTTCAGAATTAACAAATATATTTGTACATAATTGTCATTGCACACGTTTACCAATAATATTTAAAATAATGTGCTTACACATAATTCATTTGATATAATTGTATACAATTGTATTTTTTTTTTAATTGTCACTACTGTATGTGTGTTTATTTCATTTTTTATTTGTACATATTTGTCATGTCATAGTGCACATGTTTACATTTTGTAATTTTCACTACTGTGTGCGTTTACATATTATGTATTTTAAATTGTAATATATTTTGATTACATGTATTTTAATTATTTGTAATTAAACAGTATTGCTTCAACCTTTTTATTGTTTTTAAATTTCAAAATTCCTTGGACCATTAACACTATTCTAACAAAAATCAATTTTATTAAACAATAATTGTATGATTATAATATACTTTAGAAATTAAAGAATATTTAAAAATCAAACTGACCTTATACAAGTTCCAGTTGAGTCTCGCGACGAACTATGTGCCTTGGAGAGCAGTTCGTACAGGCTTATATATAGTATTTCAAGGATGCACACGAAAGAGATGGTAACAACAAAAAAAGCTCCCACACACAAAGTCATGAACACGCACTTAGCTCGGTCTGCGTTCTAATTCCCACACGCTGTGATAACAGATGGTGTCAGACATCCTGTTTGTTCTGTTATTAAAAAAAAAAATTTATGTACGACCACGTTCACACGCTGCGATAAACAGATGGTCATACAGACGGAGCCGATTACATCATCAACAAAAAAGTAACAGCTGCCACGCACACTTAGCTTGGCTTGTTCACACAATAATGTATGTAAGCCTCTAAAATCGTTCACACGCAACATTAACATATGTTCAGACAGACGGCGACAATTAATTATACGCTCAGACAGACGGAGACAACTAACAGATGGCGGCAATTAATTCTACGCTCAGACAGCCGGATGCAATTAATTTAGCGACTCGCTAAACAGATGTCTAGACAGCTGCAAAATGCACGTGGGAGTCAACTGCCACATTCAAAAAAATGCATGTGGGAGCCAACTACCGCTTGTCCCTATTATATTACATACCCACCAGTGATAATGGGTGGTCTGTCAGCATTCTGTTGTAAAAAATAACTCCACATGTGAAAAGCACGGTGAGAGCCGATTACATCATTTGCAAGTGTTTCTTACAAGTAGAGCTAGACATAGCGAGCCGCAGACCAACAGGTTGCTGCGAACTTTTTTTTATTTTTCCATCTGTTTATATATTTACTTAACACATAGACACAACATCGACGATATCGGCACGGCAGTGTAAATATATACGAAACCAGTACACTATAACACCGAGTTGGCAACAATGGCGAAACATATATTCAACCCGTACACTATAACACCGAGCCGACAACGTCGACAGTTGGCAACACCGACGCTTTTCCAACATGGCCGAACTTCCGGAAAAACCCCTTACATATACATACCCATACACTATAACACATGCACGAATCGGCAACGTGGTCGAACCTTAACCAGCACACTCCTACCACAACCCGACAACCTCGCACTTTTCCAACATGGCCGCCGCCGACCCACCACTCCTGGCGACGATCAAGCCGCGACCAGCCCGCCGCCCAGCTACGATGACGACGTCAACGACGACGTCAACGGCGAACGGCGAACGGCGAACATAGCCACGCCTCCGCCAATCAACGCACACATAACCCCACAAAATGGCCGACACCGACAACATGGCCGTATGACGTCACTTCCGCGGTAGAGGGTGGGGATGGATGGGGGTAGTGGTGTCATCTTCCATCTCACTCGCACTCATTGCACATGTCATTCGCTCTCACTCGCACTCATGGGGAAGATAGTGGGTTCGAACCCCCATAAAACCCCTACTGCTGCGCGAGCTGGGCTATCCTGTTCGCGCGGTCCATCGGGTGTTTACTCCTGCCGGACCAAGGCGTCCAATTCCTCTGGTCCGCATCCTGGCGGAGAATAGCGAGGCAGGCACTAGCCTATTCTCACTTACGCGGCTTTTTGGGTTCCGCGTAAAAGTGGAAAGAAGCCGCGCTCCCGGGGCTCTGCCTCAGTGTCACAGGTGCCAGCGCTTCGGGCACCACTCCGATTCTTGTTCAAACGCTCCGGCGTGCGTGAGGTGTTCTCTCCCTCACGCCTCCAAATTTTGCGAAGCACCTGCATTCAAAAGATGCATCAACTGCGGCGGGAGTCACCCCGCCAACTACCGGGCATGTCCGGTGTTTCAGCAGGAGCTCGAGAGGCGAAAGCCGAAAGGGCGCCTGCCACCACCGAGGCATCCAGTAGCTGGTTCCAAACCTGCAACCGAGCAGCCAGGCCCTGCGCCTCCTGCTACGGCTGCCGTGGAGGCGCAGGGAGGCGCAGGGCTGTTCTCCGCTTATGGAGGCGGACCAAGTCGATCCCCGGTCGGTTTCGCTGCCCGGTGACGAGACCGACGCTTTCGTGGCGGTTGGGCCACGGGGGCGCCCGGTTAAGAAACCGAGGCGGAATCGATCGTCCTCAACCTCTTCCTCGGCGTCTGCCATGGAAGTTGTCCCCGCCGATGGCGAATCCGGCCCGGGGCCGACTGTGTCCGGCGGTGCCCAAGCACCGCCGGCCTCTGGTCGCATCCCGCCCGTATACGTTCACGGCGTGAACAACGTCACCGGTTTTTACCGGCGATTGATAGTGGCTCCCGGACTTTCCCCGGCCAACGTTGACCTGAAGCTCCTTGGGGGCGATACAGTCAAGATCGTTGTCCGCGGAATGGACGTGTACCGCAGTGTCGTGGCGTACGTGGAATCCCAGCAATTCCAGTACCATACCTTATCGCCCAAACACGTGAAGCCTCTGTCGCTTATCCTTAGAGGCTTGGACGTGGAATCTCCTCTCGAGGAAATCCTCGATGAGCTGCGCGAGCTGGGCTATCCTGTTCGCGCGGTCCATCGGGTGTTTACTCCTGCCGGACCAAGGCGTCCATTTCCTCTGGTCCGCATCCTGGCGGAAAATAGCGAGGCAGGCACTAGCCTACTCTCACTTACGCGGCTTTTTGGTTTCCGCGTAAAAGTGGAAAGAAGCCGCGCTCCCGGGGCTCTGCCTCAGTGTCACAGGTGCCAACGCTTCGGGCACCACTCCGACTCTTGCTCAAACGCTCCGGCGTGCGTGAGGTGTTCTCTCCCTCACGCCAGCAAACTTTGCGATGCACCTGCATTCAAAAGATGCATCAACTGCGGCGGGAGTCACCCCGCCAACTACCGGGCATGTCCGGTGTTTCAGCAGGAGCTCGAGCGGCGAAAGCCGAAAGGGCGCCTGCCACCACCGAGGCATCCGGGAGCTGGTTCAAGACCTGCAACCGAGCAGCCAGGCCCTGCGCCTCCTGCTACGGCTGCCGTGTCTTCCGCCACAGTTTCTAACAGGCAACGAAAACGTTCCAAAGGCCCGAAGCAAACACCTGCAGCACAGGCAACCCCAACTCGGGCCCCTTCACAGGCCCCTGTCCCGCCTATGGCGAAAAAGCGCCGTAACCTCGTGGCATCTAAAAGTGAGACCACCCAGCCAACAGAAAACATCACGGTTGTGGAGCCTGAGACTTCTCAATCCTCCCCAGCACAGGAAAATCCTGCCCCTGCTTTAGAAGCAGCCTCGCCTGACCTCCCGCCCCCGCGGTTTCCCAACGCAGGCAAAAAGAAGCGGCATAGAAAGCCCCGTGGTGCTAGATCCCGGGCTCCTGCCAACCCGGCCGCACAGTCCAGACAGCCTGCACAGCGCGCGAAGTCCGACGCAATCGCATCTGTCCCTCTTCCTAGCACCTCCGATAGAGGCGCTACACCTGGCCCCAAGAAACCCCTGGCTTCCACCAATCCCCCGATTGACAAGCCTCGGCGCTCTTACGCGCACACAGTCTCCGGGCAATCTGCCTCAAGATCAGTGCCTGACGACTACCAGGTCGTCAAAGACTTCCTTGCTGAGTTCGATCTCAACAAAGTCGCCCAGACCTTCAGGTCCATCCGCTCCCGCTTGGAGACTGCTGATATTACTGAGAGATTCATTCTCTTGGTGGAAGCCGCCACTTGTGTAGGTCTTCTATGAGTCGGGTCCTCAAACGAGATCTCTCGATTCTTTCCTGGAACGCCAACGGGTTGTCCAACAAGATCCAGGAACTCCAAGAATTACTGGCCCAACTCAAACCCGATGTAGTGCTTCTCAATGAGACCCACTTGACTCCTGCGAGTCGGTTACGACTGGCCAACTATGTGTGCTATCGAAACGACAGACCGGGCACTGCTGGTGGCGGTACTGTCGTCGCGGTGAGGCTCAGCCTTGAGCATCACCGAGTCGTCTTGCCTGCAATGACTCACCTCGAAGGCACCGCTGTGGAGTTGTTAAACACTCTAGGCGGTGTACAGATGGTAGCGGCGTATAAACCGCCGCAAAAAGAGCTCCTTAACCCCGATCTAGCTGTCGCGATCGATGCACACGGGAGGGTCATCATGGCCGGCGACCTGAACTGTAAACATCGCGATTGGAACAGTCGCTTGACTGCCCCAAACGGGAAACGTTTACGCAGGTTTGCCGATTCTCGCAGGATACAAGTGATTGGGCCTACCCAACCTACGTTCTACCCCTCACAACGCAACGCGGCTCCCGATGTCTTGGACATAGCGGTGATTCAAGGAATTGACTGTCCGGTCCATGTGTCCGCGCTAACGGAACTATCGTCCGATCATCTCCCCATCCTGATACACGTCGCTACCCAGCACGTCGTACGCAGAGATGTCAGGAAGGTGGTAGAATGGGATCGCTATGGCCCGGCGTTAAGTCGCCGATTGCCAGACGCGGGACCACTCGAAACCTTCCGCCAAGTCGACGAGGCAGTTGCCGCGTTTGACGAGGCTGTCGTATCTGCGATCGACGCGTCTTCCAGGATGAAGCCTGGCGTCACGCCCCACTGGCAGCGGATCCCAGAGGAGACGAGTGCTCTCGCTTGCGAGAGAAATCGTCTCCGGAGACGCTGGCAGCGGACCCGTGATCCGGCCGACAAGGCAGCGTACAACCGGGTGACCGGCATTTTACGTCGTGAAATGCAGGCCTACCGGAGACGCTGTTGGGAACTCGCCGTGGCCCAGGCAGGGGACGGATGAGACGAAAGTAGCCCTTACCGGATACCTTCGGCGTTGGTAGGGAAGAGGTGCCGGCCTCGCATCCCTGCAATTGCTGGACCTTTCGGTCAAAACCTGGCTCGCCCGGAGGCGAAGGCCGAGTACTTGGGCGCGTGTTTTGAGCGACAGTTCGCACCTAACCCGCCCATGGACTGGGACTTCGACGAAGAAGTCGAGAACGAAGTGGAAGACTTTCTGTCTCTTCCGATCACTACGGAGCCCGAACCCATTACTAGGGAAGAGGTCACAGATCTGCTCGTTGAACTCGTGCCAAGAAAAGCTCCTGGCCCGGACGGCGTCTCGAACGCCGCTCTTACTCGACTCCCGGAGCGAGGAGTACTTTTCTTGGTCGCGCTGTTCAACGCGTGTCTTAGACTGGCCTATTTTCCCCAGAAATGGCGTAAGGCGACGGTTATAGTGATCCCGAAGCAGGGAAAGGACGCTTCCCGTCCCGGCAACCTCCGGCCCATTAGTCTACTGTCAGCCACGTCAAAGGTCCTCGAACGTCTCGTACAACGGAGAGTACTAAATCATCTAAGAAATTTCGATGTATTGGTCCCCGAACAGTTCGGCTTCCGTGTGGGGCATTCCACCACTCATCAACTGATGAGACTGGTGGAATACATCACGGACGCCGGGTGTCGGAAAGAGCAGACTGTCGCCTGTTTCCTAGATGTGGAAAAGGCCTTTGATAGTGTCTGGCACGACGGGCTCTTGTTCAAGCTCCGGGAAATCCAGCTCCCAGACTGCTACCTTCGCTTGATTGCTAGCTTTCTGACGGAGAGGACTTTCTGCGTGCGAATAGACGACCACGTCTCGGAACGCAGACTTTGCTATCCCACGACTCCAGCGCGCACTCGATGCGTATTCGACGTGGACGGAAAGCTGGAAAGTTGCCGTCAACGAAACCAAGAGCTCCGCGGTGCTATTCACAAAGCGCCGGAAAGAACCACGAGGCCGAGTGAGACTCGGTAGAACGTACCAGCCCTGGGCGAGAGAAGTTCAGTACCTCGGTGTCCACCTTGATCGTCGGCTCACCTGGCGTACCCACGCTGAGACGATGCGAAGGAAAGCGTCCGCTCGTCTCGCGCAACTGTTTCCGATACTTGCCAACAAGGCTATGACCCGCAAGCTGGGTAAGTTGATCGTCAACGCGTACCTGTTGCCGATCATTACCTACGCTCTTCCCGTCTGGGGCTACCTCGCAACCGTTCATAAAAGAAGGTTGCAAAGCGTTCTCGATAGAGGGCTTCGGCTAGCGGCCAAAGTCCCCTATCGGTTTTCTTCTCGTCTCCTGAGAAGAGGACTCGGTGTCCGCTCCTTGGATGACACCGCAAGGCGACTTGCACTTAAATTTTACGTCCGAGCTGCGAGGACCCAGACAAACCCACTCATAGCTGGCCTTGGCAAGTACCGACCACGTCCAGGTGATTCTTGGAAACGGCCTCGACAAATACTGTACTAGTCGACCTAGTACGAGCATGTCGTTGTAACGGCCAATAAAAATTAATTAATCAATATTCCGTCTGGACAGGACCACTAGGCAGGAGCCCCTACCGGAGGCTCGGAACTAGGAACCCATTGGGTCGTCTCACGACGCAAAACCCAACAGCTCTGACCTGGCCGTCGATTCATAGATCAGAGACAGACATCGATCGAGATGAGACATCACTTCGCTTCAGCTTCTTGACTAGGAAGGACCTCTCCTTTGGACTGCTCTCTCCAGCTTGGACGCTGAAGTTTTCGCTGTTCTCAGCCGCTGCCCTACTGCCTTCTGCCCGCCGTTGGACAGTTAACATCTTGGCTCTCTTGCTGCTCGCCAACAAGAAGAAAGAAGACTACAACTCAGCTGGCTGGTGAACTGAGTAGCCAGCACACACAGCTGAGTTCGTCGGACCTTCTAAGGGCCACCAGCCAAGTGACCCTTTTCAGGACCACCGCTGAAGAGGAAGCACATAGCCTGCCAGAGCTTAAGGTTGCGCAGCGCATCTAGCCCGCTGACGCTCAGGCTCTTAGGTAGCGCTGCCTAGGACGATCCTTGCGAGCCCCCACCAGTGGTAAGCGAGCTTGGATATCGCCTAGGTAAAGAGGCCGGTGGACCCCTCTCTTGGTAAGGAGAGGTATCTAATGAAGCCGGTCATTTGCCCAGCTCGTAGTAAGCCTGAGCGTTTCAGAAGTCCCGCAAGCGATCCGGCTCGGGCCGGACGCTAGGTCCCTGGTTACCGCCGGAGGCAGCCTGGCTGCCTCTGGTCGGCGAACCTCCCGCTCGATGGCGGAAATGCCCGCTTCGGGCGAGTCATCGAGCACGCAGTCGCTCGCCACTGCCCCGCCCCACACGAGCGATTCGCCGTGTTCTCCGCTTGTGGAGGCGGACCAAGCCGATCCCCGGTCGGTTCCGCTGCCCGGTGACGAGACCGACGCTTTCGTGGCGGTTGGGCCACGGGGGCGCCCGGTTAAGAAACCGAGGCGGAATCGATCGTCCTCAACCTCTTCCTCGGCGTCTGCCATGGAAGTTGTCCCCGCCGATGGCGAATCCGGCCCGGGGCCGACTGTGTCCGGCGGTGCCCAAGCACCGCCGGCCTCTGGTCGCATCCCGCCCGTATACGTTCACGGCGTGAACAACGTCACCGGTTTTTACCGGCGATTGATAGTGGCTCCCGGACTTTCCCCGGCCAACGTTGACCTGAAGCTCCTTGGGGGCGATACAGTCAAGATCGTTGTCCGCGGAATGGACGTGTACCGCAGTGTCGTGGCGTACGTGGAATCCCAGCAATTCCAGTACCATACCTTCTCGCCCAAACACGTGAAGCCTCTGTCGCTTATCCTTAGAGGCTTGGACGTGGAATCTCCTCTCGAGGAAATCCTCGATGAGCTGCGCGAGCTGGGCTATCCTGTTCGCGCGGTCCATCGGGTGTTTACTCCTGCCGGACCAAGGCGTCCATTTCCTCTGGTCCGCATCCTGGCGGAGAATAGCGAGGCAGGCACTAGCCTACTCTCACTTACGCGGCTTTTTGGTTTCCGCGTAAAAGTGGAAAGAAGCCGCGCTCCCGGGGCTCTGCCTCAGTGTCACAGGTGCCAACGCTTCGGGCACCACTCCGACTCTTGCTCAAACGCTCCGGCGTGCGTGAGGTGTTCTCTCCCTCACGCCAGCAAACTTTGCGATGCACCTGCATTCAAAAGATGCATCAACTGCGGCGGGAGTCACCCCGCCAACTACCGGGCATGTCCGGTGTTTCAGCAGGAGCTCGAGCGGCGAAAGCCGAAAGGGCGCCTGCCACCACCGAGGCATCCGGGAGCTGGTTCAAGACCTGCAACCGAGCAGCCAGGCCCTGCGCCTCCTGCTACGGCTGCCGTGTCTTCCGCCACAGTTTCTAACAGGCAACGAAAACGTTCCAAAGGCCCGAAGCAAACACCTGCAGCACAGGCAACCCCAACTCGGGCCCCTTCACAGGCCCCTGTCCCGCCTATGGCGAAAAAGCGCCGTAACCTCGTGGCATCTAAAAGTGAGACCACCCAGCCAACAGAAAACATCACGGTTGTGGAGCCTGAGACTTCTCAATCCTCCCCAGCACCGGAAAATCCTGCCCCTGCTTTAGAAGCAGCCTCGCCTGACCTCCCGCCCCCGCGGTTTCCCAACGCAGGCAAAAAGAAGCGGCATAGAAAGCCCCGTGGTGCTAGATCCCGGGCTCCTGCCAACCCGGCCGCACAGTCCAGACAGCCTGCACAGCGCGCGAAGTCCGACGCAATCGCATCTGTCCCTCTTCCTAGCACCTCCGATAGAGGCGCTACACCTGGCCCCAAGAAACCCCTGGCTTCCACCAATCCCCCGATTGACAAGCCTCGGCGCTCTTACGCGCACACAGTCTCCGGGCAATCTGCCTCAAGATCAGTGCCTGACGACTACCAGGTCGTCAAAGACTTCCTTGCTGAGTTCGATCTCAACAAAGTCGCCCAGACCTTCAGGTCCATCCGCTCCCGCTTGGAGACTGCTGATATTACTGAGAGATTCATTCTCTTGGTGGAAGCCGCCACTTGTGTAGGTCTTCTATGAGTCGGGTCCTCAAACGAGATCTCTCGATTCTTTCCTGGAACGCCAACGGGTTGTCCAACAAGATCCAGGAACTCCAAGAATTACTGGCCCGACTCAAACCCGATGTAGTGCTTCTCAATGAGACCCACTTGACTCCTGCGAGTCGGTTACGACTGGCCAACTATGTGTGCTATCGAAACGACAGACCGGGCACTGCTGGTGGCGGTACTGTCGTCGCGGTGAGGCTCAGCCTTGAGCATCACCGAGTCGTCTTGCCTGCAATGACTCACCTCGAAGGCACCGCTGTGGAGTTGTTAAACACTCTAGGCGGTGTACAGATGGTAGCGGCGTATAAACCGCCGCAAAAAGAGCTCCTTAACCCCGATCTAGCTGTCGCGATCGATGCACACGGGAGGGTCATCATGGCCGGCGACCTGAACTGTAAACATCGCGATTGGAACATCGCTTGACTGCCCCAAACGGGAAACGTTTACGCAGGTTTGCCGATTCTCGCAGGATACAAGTGATTGGGCCTACCCAACCTACGTTCTACCCCTCACAACGCAACGCGGCTCCCGATGTCTTGGACATAGCGGTGATTCAAGGAATTGACTGTCCGGTCCATGTGTCCGCGCTAACGGAACTATCGTCCGATCATCTCCCCATCCTGATACACGTCGCTACCCAGCACGTCGTACGCAGAGATGTCAGGAAGGTGGTAGAATGGGATCGCTATGGCCCGGCGTTAAGTCGCCGATTGCCAGACGCGGGACCACTCGAAACCTTCCGCCAAGTCGACGAGGCAGTTGCCGCGTTTGACGAGGCTGTCGTATCTGCGATCGACGCGTCTTCCAGGATGAAGCCTGGCGTCACGCCCCACTGGCAGCGGATCCCAGAGGAGACGAGTGCTCTCGCTTGCGAGAGAAATCGTCTCCGGAGACGCTGGCAGCGGACCCGTGATCCGGCCGACAAGGCAGCGTACAACCGGGTGACCGGCATTTTACGTCGTGAAATGCAGGCCTACCGGAGACGCTGTTGGGAACTCGCCGTGGCCCAGGCAGGGGACGGATGGGACGAAAGTAGCCCTTACCGGATACCTTCGGCGTTGGTAGGGAAGAGGTGCCGGCCTCGCATCCCTGCAATTGCTGGACCTTTCGGTCAAAACCTGGCTCGCCCGGAGGCGAAGGCCGAGTACTTGGGCGCGTGTTTTGAGCGACAGTTCGCACCTAACCCGCCCATGGACTGGGACTTCGACGAAGAAGTCGAGAACGAAGTGGAAGACTTTCTGTCTCTTCCGATCACTACGGAGCCCGAACCCATTACTAGGGAAGAGGTCACAGATCTGCTCGTTGAACTCGTGCCAAGAAAAGCTCCTGGCCCGGACGGCGTCTCGAACGCCGCTCTTACTCGACTCCCGGAGCGAGGAGTACTTTTCTTGGTCGCGCTGTTCAACGCGTGTCTTAGACTGGCCTATTTTCCCCAGAAATGGCGTAAGGCGACGGTTATAGTGATCCCGAAGAAGGGAAAGGACGCTTCCCGTCCCGGCAACCTCCGGCCCATTAGTCTACTGTCAGCCACGTCAAAGGTCCTCGAACGTCTCGTACAACGGAGAGTACTAAATCATCTAAGAAATTTCGATGTATTGGTCCCCGAACAGTTCGGCTTCCGTGTGGGGCATTCCACCACTCATCAACTGATGAGACTGGTGGAATACATCACGGACGCCGGGTGTCGGAAAGAGCAGACTGTCGCCTGTTTCCTAGATGTGGAAAAGGCCTTTGATAGTGTCTGGCACGACGGGCTCTTGTTCAAGCTCCGGGAAATCCAGCTCCCAGACTGCTACCTTCGCTTGATTGCTAGCTTTCTGACGGAGAGGACTTTCTGCGTGCGAATAGACGACCACGTCTCGGAACGCAGACTTTGCTATCCCACGACTCCAGCGCGCACTCGATGCGTATTCGACGTGGACGGAAAGCTGGAAAGTTGCCGTCAACGAAACCAAGAGCTCCGCGGTGCTATTCACAAAGCGCCGGAAAGAACCACGAGGCCGAGTGAGACTCGGTAGAACGTACCTGCCCTGGGCGAGAGAAGTTCAGTACCTCGGTGTCCACCTTGATCGTCGGCTCACCTGGCGTACCCACGCTGAGACGATGCGAAGGAAAGCGTCCGCTCGTCTCGCGCAACTGTTTCCGATACTTGCCAACAAGGCTATGACCCGCAAGCTGGGTAAGTTGATCGTCAACGCGTACCTGTTGCCGATCATTACCTACGCTCTTCCCGTCTGGGGCTACCTCGCAACCGTTCATAAAAGAAGGTTGCAAAGCGTTCTCGATAGAGGGCTTCGGCTAGCGGCCAAAGTCCCCTATCGGTTTTCTTCTCGTCTCCTGAGAAGAGGACTCGGTGTCCGCTCCTTGGATGACACCGCAAGGCGACTTGCACTTAAATTTTACGTCCGAGCTGCGAGGACCCAGACAAACCCACTCATAGCTGGCCTTGGCAAGTACCGACCACGTCCAGGTGATTCTTGGAAACGGCCTCGACAAATACTGTACTAGTCGACCTAGTACGAGCATGTCGTTGTAACGGCCAATAAAAATTAATTAATCAATATTCCGTCTGGACAGGACCACTAGGCAGGAGCCCCTACCGGAGGCTCGGAACTAGGAACCCATTGGGTCGTCTCACGACGCAAAACCCAACAGCTCTGACCTGGCCGTCGATTCATAGATCAGAGACAGACATCGATCGAGATGAGACATCACTTCGCTTCAGCTTCTTGACTAGGAAGGACCTCTCCTTTGGACTGCTCTCTCCAGCTTGGACGCTGAAGTTTTCGCTGTTCTCAGCCGCTGCCCTACTGCCTTCTGCCCGCCGTTGGACAGTTAACATCTTGGCTCTCTTGCTGCTCGCCAACAAGAAGAAAGAAGACTACAACTCAGCTGGCTGGTGAACTGAGTAGCCAGCACACACAGCTGAGTTCGTCGGACCTTCTAAGGGCCACCAGCCAAGTGACCCTTTTCAGGACCACCGCTGAAGAGGAAGCACATAGCCTGCCAGAGCTTAAGGTTGCGCAGCGCATCTAGCCCGCTGATGCTCAGGCTCTTAGGTAGCGCTGCCTAGGACGATCCTTGCGAGCCCCCACCAGTGGTAAGCGAGCTTGGATATCGCCTAGGTAAAGAGGCCGGTGGACACCTCTCTTGGTAAGGAGAGGTATCTAACGAAGCCGGTCATTTGCCCAGCTCGTAGTAAGCCTGAGCGTTTCAGAAGTCCCGCAAGCGATCCGGCTCGGGCCGGACCCTAGGTCCCTGGTTACCGCCGGAGGCAGCCTGGCTGCCTCTGGTCGGTGAACCTCCCGCTCGATGGCGGAAATGCCCGCTTCGGGCGCGTCATCGAGCACGCAGTCGCTCGCCACTGCCCCGCCCCACACGAGCGATTCGCTGTGTTCTCCGCTTATGGAGGCGGACCAAGTCGATCCCCGGTCGGTTCCGCTGCCCGGTGACGAGGCCGACGCTTTCGTGGCGGTTGGGCCACGGGGGCGCCCGGTTAAGAAACCGAGGCGGAATCGATCGTCCTCAACCTCTTCCTCGGCGTCCGCCATGGAAGTTGTCCCCGCCGATAGCGAATCCGGCCCGGGGCCGACTGTGTCCGGCGGTGCCCAAGCACCGCCGGCCTCTGGTCGCATCCCGCCCGTATACGTTCACGGCGTGAACAACCTCACCGGTTTTTACCGGCGATTGATAGTGGCTCCCGGACTTTCCCCGGCCAACGTTGACCTGAAGCTCCTTGGGGGCGATACAGTCAAGATCGTTGTCCGCGGAATGGACGTGTACCGCAGTGTCGTGGCGTACGTGGAATCCCAGCAATTCCAGTACCATACCTTCTCGCCCAAACACGTGAAGCCTCTGTCGCTTATCCTCAGAGGCTTGGACGTGGAATCTCCTCTCGAGGAAATCCTCGATGAGCTGCGCGAGCTGGGCTATCCTGTTCGCGCGGTCCATCGGGTGTTTACTCCTGCCGGACCAAGGCGTCCAATTCCTCTGGTCCGCATCCTGGCGGAGAATAGCGAGGCAGGCACTAGCCTACTCTCACTTACGCGGCTTTTTGGTTTCCGCGTAAAAGTGGAAAGAAGCCGCGCTCCCGGGGCTCTGCCTCAGTGTCACAGGTGCCAACGCTTCGGGCACCACTCCGACTCTTGCTCAAACGCTCCGGCGTGCGTGAGGTGTTCTCTCCCTCACGCCAGCAAACTTTGCGATGCACCTGCATTCAAAAGATGCATCAACTGCGGCGGGAGTCACCCCGCCAACTACCGGGCATGTCCGGTGTTTCAGCAGGAGCTCGAGCGGCGAAAGCCGAAAGGGCGCCTGCCACCACCGAGGCATCCGGGAGCTGGTTCAAGACCTGCAACCGAGCAGCCAGGCCCTGCGCCTCCTGCTACGGCTGCCGTGTCTTCCGCCACAGTTTCTAACAGGCAACGAAAACGTTCCAAAGGCCCGAAGCAAACACCTGCAGCACAGGCAAACCCAACTCGGGCTCCTTCACAGGCCCCTGTCCCGCCTATGGCGAAAAAGCGCCGTAACCTCGTGGCATCTAAAAGTGAGACCACCCAGCCAACAGAAAACATCTCGGTTGTGGAGCCTGAGACTTCTCAATCCTCCCCAGCACCGGAAAATCCTGCCCCTGCTTTAGAAGCAGCCTCGCCTGACCTCCCGCCCCCGCGGTTTCCCAACGCAGGCAAAAAGAAGCGGCATAGAAAGCCCCGTGGTGCTAGATCCCGGGCTCCTGCCAACCCGGCCGCACAGTCCAGACAGCCTGCACAGCGCGCGAAGTCCGACGCAATCGCATCTGTCCCTCTTCCTAGCACCTCCGATAGAGGCGCTACACCTGGCCCCAAGAAACCCCTGGCTTCCACCAATCCCCCGATTGACAAGCCTCGGCGCTCTTACGCGCACACAGTCTCCGGGCAATCTGCCTCAAGATCCGTACCTGACGACTACCAGGTCGTCAAAGACTTCCTTGCTGAGTTCGATCTCAACAAAGTCGCCCAGACCTTCAGGTCCATCCGCTCCCGCTTGGAGACTGCTGATATTACTGAGAGATTCATGCTCTTGGTGGAAGCCGCCACTTGTGTAGGTCTTCTATGAGTCGGGTCCTCAAACGAGATCTCTTGATTCTTTCCTGGAACGCCAACGGGTTGTCCAACAAGATCCAGGAACTCCAAGAATTACTGGCCCGACTCAAACCCGATGTAGTGCTTCTCAATGAGACCCACTTGACTCCTGCGAGTCGGTTACGACTGGCCAACTATGTGTGCTATCGAAACGACAGACCGGGCACTGCTGGTGGCGGTACTGTCGTCGCGGTGAGGCTCAGCCTTGAGCATCACCGAGTCGTCTTGCCTGCAATGACTCACCTCGAAGGCACCGCTGTGGAGTTGTTAAACACTCTAGGCGGTGTACAGATGGTAGCGGCGTATAAACCGCCGCAAAAAGAGCTCCTTAACCCCGATCTAGCTGTCGCGATCGATGCACACGGGAGGGTCATCATGGCCGGCGACCTGAACTGTAAACATCGCGATTGGAACAGTCGCTTGACTGCCCCAAACGGGAAACGTTTACGCAGTTTTGCCGATTCTCGCAGGATACAAGTGATTGGGCCTACCCAACCTACGTTCTACCCCTCACAACGCAACGCGGCTCCCGATGTCTTGGACATAGCGGTGATTCAAGGAATTGACTGTCCGGTCCATGTGTCCGCGCTAACGGAACTATCGTCCGATCATCTCCCCATCCTGATACACGTCGCTACCCAGCACGTCGTACGCAGAGATGTCAGGAAGGTGGTAGAATGGGATCGCTATGGCCCGGCGTTAAGTCGCCGATTGCCAGACGCGGGACCACTCGAAACCTTCCGCCAAGTCGACGAGGCAGTTGCCGCGTTTGACGAGGCTGTCGTATCTGCGATCGACGCGTCTTCCAGGATGAAGCCTGGCGTCACGCCCCACTGGCAGCGGATCCCAGAGGAGACGAGTGCTCTCGCTTGCGAGAGAAATCGTCTCCGGAGACGCTGGCAGCGGACCCGTGATCCGGCCGACAAGGCAGCGTACAACCGGGTGACCGGCATTTTACGTCGTGAAATGCAGGCCTACCGGAGACGCTGTTGGGAACTCGCCGTGGCCCAGGCAGGGGACGGATGGGACGAAAGTAGCCCTTACCGGATACCTTCGGCGTTGGTAGGGAAGAGGTGCCGGCCTCGCATCCCTGCAATTGCTGGACCTTTCGGTCAAAACCTGGCTCGCCCGGAGGCGAAGGCCGAGTACTTGGGCGCGTGTTTTGAGCGACAGTTCGCACCTAACCCGCCCATGGACTGGGACTTCGACGAAGAAGTCGAGAACGAAGTGGAAGACTTTCTGTCTCTTCCGATCACTACGGAGCCCGAACCCATTACTAGGGAAGAGGTCACAGATCTGCTCGTTGAACTCGTGCCAAGAAAAGCTCCTGGCCCGGACGGCGTCTCGAACGCCGCTCTTACTCGACTCCCGGAGCGAGGAGTACTTTTCTTGGTCGCGCTGTTCAACGCGTGTCTTAGACTGGCCTATTTTCCCCAGAAATGGCGTAAGGCGACGGTTATAGTGATCCCGAAGAAGGGAAAGGACGCTTCCCGTCCCGGCAACCTCCGGCCCATTAGTCTACTGTCAGCCACGTCAAAGGTCCTCGAACGTCTCGTACAACGGAGAGTACTAAATCATCTAAGAAATTTCGATGTATTGGTCCCCGAACAGTTCGGCTTCCGTGTGGGGCATTCCACCACTCATCAACTGATGAGACTGGTGGAATACATCACGGACGCCGGGTGTCGGAAAGAGCAGACTGTCGCCTGTTTCCTAGATGTGGAAAAGGCCTTTGATAGTGTCTGGCACGACGGGCTCTTGTTCAAGCTCCGGGAAATCCAGCTCCCAGACTGCTACCTTCGCTTGATTGCTAGCTTTCTGACGGAGAGGACTTTCTGCGTGCGAATAGACGACCACGTCTCGGAACGCAGACTTTGCTATCCCACGACTCCAGCGCGCACTCGATGCGTATTCGACGTGGACGGAAAGCTGGAAAGTTGCCGTCAACGAAACCAAGAGCTCCGCGGTGCTATTCACAAAGCGCCGGAAAGAACCACGAGGCCGAGTGAGACTCGGTAGAACGTACCTGCCCTGGGCGAGAGAAGTTCAGTACCTCGGTGTCCACCTTGATCGTCGGCTCACCTGGCGTACCCACGCTGAGACGATGCGAAGGAAAGCGTCCGCTCGTCTCGCGCAACTGTTTCCGATACTTGCCAACAAGGCTATGACCCGCAAGCTGGGTAAGTTGATCGTCAACGCGTACCTGTTGCCGATCATTACCTACGCTCTTCCCGTCTGGGGCTACCTCGCAACCGTTCATAAAAGAAGGTTGCAAAGCGTTCTCGATAGAGGGCTTCGGCTAGCGGCCAAAGTCCCCTATCGGTTTTCTTCTCGTCTCCTGAGAAGAGGACTCGGTGTCCGCTCCTTGGATGACACCGCAAGGCGACTTGCACTTAAATTTTACGTCCGAGCTGCGAGGACCCAGACAAACCCACTCATAGCTGGCCTTGGCAAGTACCGACCACGTCCAGGTGATTCTTGGAAACGGCCTCGACAAATACTGTACTAGTCGACCTAGTACGAGCATGTCGTTGTAACGGCCAATAAAAATTAATTAATCAATATTCCGTCTGGACAGGACCACTAGGCAGGAGCCCCTACCGGAGGCTCGGAACTAGGAACCCATTGGGTCGTCTCACGACGCAAAACCCAACAGCTCTGACCTGGCCGTCGATTCATAGATCAGAGACAGACATCGATCGAGATGAGACATCACTTCGCTTCAGCTTCTTGACTAGGAAGGACCTCTCCTTTGGACTGCTCTCTCCAGCTTGGACGCTGAAGTTTTCGCTGTTCTCAGCCGCTGCCCTACTGCCTTCTGCCCGCCGT
Organism: Magicicada septendecula; assembly: GCA_034769895.1. NCBI lineage: Eukaryota > Metazoa > Arthropoda > Insecta > Hemiptera > Cicadidae > Magicicada > Magicicada septendecula. Next base: position 148,906,190 of record CM068372.1, read on the forward strand.
TGGACAGTTAACATCTTGGCTCTCTTGCTGCTCGCCAACAAGAAGAAAGAAGACTACAACTCAGCTGGCTGGTGAACTGAGTAGCCAGCACACACAGCTGAGTTCGTCGGACCTTCTAAGGGCCACCAGCCAAGTGACCCTTTTCAGGACCACCGCTGAAGAGGAAGCACATAGCCTGCCAGAGCTTAAGGTTGCGCAGCGCATCTAGCCCGCTGATGCTCAGGCTCTTAGGTAGCGCTGCCTAGGACGATCCTTGCGAGCCCCCACCAGTGGTAAGCGAGCTTGGATATCGCCTAGGTAAAGAGGCCGGTGGACACCTCTCTTGGTAAGGAGAGGTATCTAACGAAGCCGGTCATTTGCCCAGCTCGTAGTAAGCCTGAGCGTTTCAGAAGTCCCGCAAGCGATCCGGCTCGGGCCGGACCCTAGGTCCCTGGTTACCGCCGGAGGCAGCCTGGCTGCCTCTGGTCGGTGAACCTCCCGCTCGATGGCGGAAATGCCCGCTTCGGGCGCGTCATCGAGCACGCAGTCGCTCGCCACTGCCCCGCCCCACACGAGCGATTCGCCGTGTTCTCCGCTTATGGAGGCGGACCAAGTCGATCCCCGGTCGGTTCCGCTGCCCGGTGACGAGGCCGACGCTTTCGTGGCGGTTGGGCCACGGGGGCGCCCGGTTAAGAAACCGAGGCGGAATCGATCGTCCTCAACCTCTTCCTCGGCGTCCGCCATGGAAGTTGTCCCCGCCGATAGCGAATCCGGCCCGGGGCCGACTGTGTCCGGCGGTGCCCAAGCACCGCCGGCCTCTGGTCGCATCCCGCCCGTATACGTTCACGGCGTGAACAACCTCACCGGTTTTTACCGGCGATTGATAGTGGCTCCCGGACTTTCCCCGGCCAACGTTGACCTGAAGCTCCTTGGGGGCGATACAGTCAAGATCGTTGTCCGCGGAATGGACGTGTACCGCAGTGTCGTGGCGTACGTGGAATCCCAGCAATTCCAGTACCATACCTTCTCGCCCAAACACGTGAAGCCTCTGTCGCTTATCCTCAGAGGCTTGGACGTGGAATCTCCTCTCGAGGAAATCCTCGATGAGCTGCGCGAGCTGGGCTATCCTGTTCGCGCGGTCCATCGGGTGTTTACTCCTGCCGGACCAAGGCGTCCAATTCCTCTGGTCCGCATCCTGGCGGAGAATAGCGAGGCAGGCACTAGCCTACTCTCACTTACGCGGCTTTTTGGTTTCCGCGTAAAAGTGGAAAGAAGCCGCGCTCCCGGGGCTCTGCCTCAGTGTCACAGGTGCCAACGCTTCGGGCACCACTCCGACTCTTGCTCAAACGCTCCGGCGTGCGTGAGGTGTTCTCTCCCTCACGCCAGCAAACTTTGCGATGCACCTGCATTCAAAAGATGCATCAACTGCGGCGGGAGTCACCCCGCCAACTACCGGGCATGTCCGGTGTTTCAGCAGGAGCTCGAGCGGCGAAAGCCGAAAGGGCGCCTGCCACCACCGAGGCATCCGGGAGCTGGTTCAAGACCTGCAACCGAGCAGCCAGGCCCTGCGCCTCCTGCTACGGCTGCCGTGTCTTCCGCCACAGTTTCTAACAGGCAACGAAAACGTTCCAAAGGCCCGAAGCAAACACCTGCAGCACAGGCAAACCCAACTCGGGCTCCTTCACAGGCCCCTGTCCCGCCTATGGCGAAAAAGCGCCGTAACCTCGTGGCATCTAAAAGTGAGACCACCCAGCCAACAGAAAACATCTCGGTTGTGGAGCCTGAGACTTCTCAATCCTCCCCAGCACCGGAAAATCCTGCCCCTGCTTTAGAAGCAGCCTCGCCTGACCTCCCGCCCCCGCGGTTTCCCAACGCAGGCAAAAAGAAGCGGCATAGAAAGCCCCGTGGTGCTAGATCCCGGGCTCCTGCCAACCCGGCCGCACAGTCCAGACAGCCTGCACAGCGCGCGAAGTCCGACGCAATCGCATCTGTCCCTCTTCCTAGCACCTCCGATAGAGGCGCTACACCTGGCCCCAAGAAACCCCTGGCTTCCACCAATCCCCCGATTGACAAGCCTCGGCGCTCTTACGCGCACACAGTCTCCGGGCAATCTGCCTCAAGATCCGTACCTGACGACTACCAGGTCGTCAAAGACTTCCTTGCTGAGTTCGATCTCAACAAAGTCGCCCAGACCTTCAGGTCCATCCGCTCCCGCTTGGAGACTGCTGATATTACTGAGAGATTCATGCTCTTGGTGGAAGCCGCCACTTGTGTAGGTCTTCTATGAGTCGGGTCCTCAAACGAGATCTCTTGATTCTTTCCTGGAACGCCAACGGGTTGTCCAACAAGATCCAGGAACTCCAAGAATTACTGGCCCGACTCAAACCCGATGTAGTGCTTCTCAATGAGACCCACTTGACTCCTGCGAGTCGGTTACGACTGGCCAACTATGTGTGCTATCGAAACGACAGACCGGGCACTGCTGGTGGCGGTACTGTCGTCGCGGTGAGGCTCAGCCTTGAGCATCACCGAGTCGTCTTGCCTGCAATGACTCACCACGAAGGCACCGCTGTGGAGTTGTTAAACACTCTAGGCGGTGTACAGATGGTAGCGGCGTATAAACCGCCGCAAAAAGAGCTCCTTCACCCCGATCTAGCTGTCGCGTTCGATGCACACAGGAGGGTCATCATGGCCGGCGACATGAACTGTAAACATCGCGATTGGAACAGTCGCTTGACTGCCCCAAACGGGAAACGTTTACGCAGTTTTGCCGATTCTCGCAGGATACAAGTGATTGGGCCTACCCAACCTACGTTCTACCCCTCACAACGCAACGCGGCTCCCGATGTCTTGGACATAGCGGTGATTCAAGGAATTGACTGTCCGGTCCATGTGTCCGCGCTAACGGAACTATCGTCCGATCATCTCCCCATCCTGATACACGTCGCTACCCAGCACGTCGTACGCAGAGATGTCAGGAAGGTGGTAGAATGGGATCGCTATGGCCCGGCGTTAAGTCGCCGATTGCCAGACGCGGGACCACTCGAAACCTTCCGCCAAGTCGACGAGGCAGTTGCCGCGTTTGACGAGGCTGTCGTATCTGCGATCGACGCGTCTTCCAGGATGAAGCCTGGCGTCACGCCCCACTGGCAGCGGATCCCAGAGGAGACGAGTGCTCTCGCTTGCGAGAGAAATCGTCTCCGGAGACGCTGGCAGCGGACCCGTGATCCGGCCGACAAGGCAGCGTAAAACCGGGCGACCGGCATTTTACGTCGTGAAATGCAGGCCTACCGGAGACGCTGTTGGGAACTCGCCGTGGCCCAGGCAGGGGACGGATGGGACGAAAGTAGCCCTTACCGGATACCTTCGGCGTTGGTAGGGAAGAGGTGCCGGCCTCGCATCCCTGCAATTGCTGGACCTTTCGGTCAAATCCTGGCTCGCCCGGAGGCGAAGGCCGAGTACTTGGGCGCGTGTTTTGAGCGACAGTTCGCACCTAACCCGCCCATGGACTGGGACTTCGACGAAGAAGTCGAGAACGAAGTGGAAGACTTTCTGTCTCTTCCGATCACTACGGAGCCCGAACCCATTACTAGGGAAGAGGTCACAGATCGGCTCGTTGAACTCGTGCCAAGAAAAGCTCCTGGCCCGGACGGCGTCTCGAACGCCGCTCGTACTCGACTCCCGGAGCGAGGAGTACTTTTCTTGGTCGCGCTGTTCAACGCGTGTCTTAGACTGGCCTATTTTCCCCAGAAATGGCGTAAGGCGACGGTTATAGTGATCCCGAAGCAGGGAAAGGACGCTTCCCGTCCCGGCAACCTCCGGCCCATTAGTCTACTGTCAGCCACGTCAAAGGTCCTCGAACGTCTCGTACAACGGAGAGTACTAAATCATCTAAGAAATTTCGATGTACTGGTCCCCGAACAGTTCGGCTTCCGTGTGGGGCATTCCACCACTCATCAACTGATGAGACTGGTGGAATACATCACGGACGCCGGGTGTCGGAAAGAGCAGACTGTCGCCTGTTTCCTAGATGTGGAAAAGGCCTTTGATAGTGTCTGGCACGACGGGCTCTTGTTCAAGCTCCGGGAAATCCAGCTCCCAGACTGCTACCTTCGCTTGATTGCTAGCTTTCTGACGGAGAGGACTTTCTGCGTGCGAATAGACGACCATGTCTCGGAACGCAGACTTTGCTATCCCACGACTCCAGCGCGCACTCGATGCGTATTCGACGTGGACGGAAAGCTGGAAAGTTGCCGTCAACGAAACCAAGAGCTCCGCGGTGCTATTCACAAAGCGCCGGAAAGAACCACGAGGCCGAGTGAGACTCGGTAGAACGTACCTGCCCTGGTCGAGAGAAGTTCAGTAGTTCCCTCGGTGTCCACCTTGATCGTCGGCTCACCTGGCGTACCCACGCTGAGACGATGCGAAGGAAAGCGTCCGCTCGTCTCGCGCAACTGTTTCCGATACTTGCCAACAAGGCTATGACCCGCAAGCTGGGTAAGTTGATCGTCAACGCGTACCTGTTGCCGATCATTACCTACGCTCTTCCCGTCTGGGGCTACCTCGCAACCGTTCATAAAAGAAGGTTGCAAAGCGTTCTCGATAGAGGGCTTCGGCTAGCGGCCAAAGTCCCCTATCGGTTTTCTTCTCGTCTCCTGAGAAGAGGACTCGGTGTCCGCTCCTTGGATGACACCGCAAGGCGACTTGCACTTAAATTTTACGTCCGAGCTGCGAGGACCCAGACAAACCCACTCATAGCTGGCCTTGGCAAGTACGGAATACGTCCAGGTGAATCTTGGAAACGGCCTCGACAAATACTGTACTAGTCGACCTAGTACGAGCATGTCGTTGTAGCGACCACTAAAAATTAATTAATCATATTCCGTCTGGACAGGACCACTAGGCAGGAGCCCCTACCGGAGGCTCGGTACTAGGATACCATTGGGTCGTCTCACGACGCGCAACCCAACAGCTCTGACCTGGCCGTCGATTCATAGCGATCGCAGCATGCTTCTGAATCAAGACGGACTCCATATGAAGACGAGGGAAGTAATCACTCACCGCCGACAAGAGTTTCGTCTCATCGAAACGGATCCGATGGTCGGCATTGGAGAGCGCGTGTTCGGCCACGGCAGACTTCTCCGGCTGTCCCAGTCTACAGTAACGGCTATCTCCATAAACAGTCGAACCACCATCCCAGCCAGAAGAGGGCGGTGTTGAAGACCTTGGTGGACCGGGCTAGGAGGATATGCGAGCCCCGGTACCTCGATGATGAGCTGCGCCACCTCGAACTAGCGCTGCAGGCCAATGGGTATTCCGTCAGGGAGGTGAGACGTGCGGTCCGGCCGAGAATAACAGCTAGGCCGGAAGTGGATTCACGTGAGACCGTCGGTTTCGCGGCGTTGCCCTACATTCATGGGGTGACGGACCGCATTGGTAGGCTGCTCAGTCGGCACGGTGTGAGGCCAGTATTCAAGCCGACAAAGAAGATACACCAGTTCTTGCGGCCGACGAAGGATGTCCGAGACCCGCTGTCATCGTGCGGTGTGTACGGAGTTCCCTGCTCATGCGGCCAGGTGTACATTGGTACCACGAAGCGAAGCGTCCGCACACGCGTGGGTGAACATAGCCGTTACTGTAGACTGGGACAGCCGGAGAAATCTGCCGTGGCCGAACACGCGCTCGCCAATGCCGACCATCGGATCCGTTTCGATGAGACGAAACTCTTGTCGGCGGTGAGTGATTACTTCCCTCGTCTTCATATGGAGTCCGTCTTGATTCAGAAGCATGCTGCGATCGCTATGAATCGACGCAGGGCAGGGTCAGGGGCTGTGCGGGACGAAGGGCTTGCCCGTCGCCCGCTCGTGCACTACGTTCCGAGCTTCAGAAGAGCTCCTGCCGTAGGGACTACTGATATTGTGGATTGAGGGTGTGGCCTGCTACCGGCCGTGGGTTTTCAATTAATATTTAATTGAGGGTGAGTGTTCGCCGAGGCCGGGTCCAAGATTCTCCTGGCACAGATTGGTAGCGACCGAGGGCGCTAATGAGATGGTTGCCCTGGAATCGGGCGGAGCGACGATAGAATTTTCGGGACAGTGTCCGTATTGTGGCGTCCAGGGAACGGACACGCAGGGAGTCACGGATGGTTTTATTAAATGTCAGATAATGGGCTTTGCATGCCCAGCGTAATCCTCGGTCGAGGAGAGACTGAAGCTTTCTCTTATGGGTCTTGGCCAAGTAGCCCCAAACGGGCATCGCGTAGGTAACCATCGGCGCCACATAAGTGGAGACGATAAGCTTCCCTAGGCGGCGGGTCATGGCGTTACTACATAGGATGGGACGGAGTTGATAAAGTCGATGGGCGGTCTTTCGGGCTACTTGCGCAGAGTGTGTCCGCCAGGTGAGACGTCGGTCGAGGTGAACCCCGAGGTACCTGACCTCTCGAGACCAGGGCAGAAGTGTGTCGCCTACGTAGAGTCTGTCGGGGAGCCTAAAGCGTCTGGAGAAGACTACTGCTGTGCTCTTGGATGCGTTGATGGCAACTCTCCATTTCTCTGCCCACTCAACGTATTCGTCCAATTGTTCCTGGAGCCAGATAACGGCCGTCTCAGCACGACGATCGACAGCGTACACTGCCGTGTCGTCGGCGAACATGGCCAACCTGGTGCCAGGCAACTTGGGCACGTCGTTGACGTACATAGAGAAAAGCAGGGGGCCCAAGACGCTTCCCTGAGGGACACCAGCAGTAATAGCCCTTTCCAAAGAAAGGGTGTTATCAACCCTCACGCGAAAGGTTCTGTTCCGAAGAAAGCTAGCAATCAGATGAAGGTAGCAATCCGGAAGCAGAATCTCCGTGAGTTTGTAAAGTAGGCCTGGATGCCAAACACGATCGAAAGCCTTCTCGACATCAAGGAAAACGGCGACGGTCTGCTCCCGCGAGCAACCGGCCTCGGCCACGGTCTCCACGAAACGCATCAATTGATGCGTCGAGGAGTGCCCAGCACGAAAACCGAATTGCTCGGGGACCAGGATATCGAACCGTTGAAGGTGATCCATAAGCCACCGCTGGACTAGTCGTTCGAAGACTTTCGAAGTGGACGACAGCAGGCTGATAGGCCGGAGGTTCTCAGCGAACTTGTGATCTTTTCCCGGCTTCGGGATCATGTGACCGTAGCCGAACGCCATTCCTTAGGAAAGTAGGCGAATCGGAAGCAGGCATTGAACAAATCGACCAGGAAGCGAACTCCCCGGTCCGGAAGTCTCTGTAGGGCGGTGTTAGTAACACCGTCCGGTCCAGGGCTCTTCCGGGGCCGAAGCGCTAAAAGCCTGTCCGTTACCTCTTCCACCGAAGTGGGTTCAGGTTCGGAGGTGATCGGGCTGCCGAGAGAAGCCTCAACTTCGGCTTCTATCTCCTCGTCGGAGTCTGGGTCCACGGACGGGTTAGGAGCAAATTGAAGCTCCAGGTACCCGGCCAGGAACTCTGATTTCTCGTCCGGCTTGGTAAGGGGATGTCCACCAGGCCCGTTGATGGCCGGGAGTGGAGGACGGCGCCTCTTCCCGGTCATCGCGGTAGGTATCCTGTAAACGGAGGAGTCCCCCTCCGGTGCATCATCTGCCATTTTGGCGACCGTAAATTCCCAGCAGCTTCGTCGGAAGGCCTGCAAGTCACGACGTAACTTGCCGGCCGCCCGATTGAAGCTGGCCTTGTCGTCCGGATCCCGCGTCCGCTGCCACCGTCTCCGAAGTCTGTTCTTCTCTAAAGCGAGAAGACGGACTTCTTCTGGAATACGGTGATAATCGGGCGTGAGATTAGGCTTCATCCGTGAGCACACGCCGACGGAAGAGACCACGGCATCATCGAACAAGGCGACCGCCTCGTCGATGTGCTGAGTGGTATCAAGCGGAACCTCCTCGGGAAGCCTGCGACAAAAGGCAGGCCCGAAGCGGTCCCACTCGACCACTCGTCGCGCTACTCTCCCAATCGTGTGACGGGTAGGTACGTGCACCTCGATGGGACTATGGTCAGAGGACAGTTCCGTTAACACGGACACCTCAATCTGGTTGACAACTCCCTTGACAACTGCAATGTCTAGTATGTCAGGTCGGGCTCCAAGTCGGAGGGGATAGTGCGTCGGTTGTCCGGGTCCGTAGGCTCGTAGGTGGTGGTCGTGTAGGTACCTGCTAAGCGCCATCCCGGATGGCGTAGTCAACCGACTACCCCAGTCGGGGTGTTTGCAGATCAGGTCACCTGCAAGAATTACCTTCCTATGCGCACTGAAAATTGCGGACAGGTCGGCGTCTAGAACTGGTTTCGGCGGTTTGTAAGCCGAAACCAGGAGGACACCTACGAGAACTCCGGAGAGTTCAACGGCTGTGGCCTCGATATTTTGGCGAGGAGGCAAGACCACGCGGTGATGTGCAATGCAGCGTTTCACCGCTATGGCCGTACCACCCCCCGCGTTCCGTCAAGGTCTATCGTCCCTGTAAAACGCATAGTTGGGCAATCTCACGTTGTCATGTGCCCTAAGCCAGGTCTCAGAGAGGAGAAGCACGTCGGGCTTGCGACGGGCTAGGAACTCTCTAAGTTCCTCGAGTTTGGGCAGAAGGCTGTTGGCGTTCCACGCTATAATGGAAAGGTCGCGCTTTATGGAGGTAATTCTGGTAGCGTGGAGCATTACAGAAGACCTATGGCGGCTGCAGCTTCCGCGAGGAGGAGGAACTTTTCAGTCGGGGTCGCCGTGCGAAGGCGATCGCGAATGGAGCGATACAGACGGGCCACTTCTTCGAGGTCGTATTCCTCGAAGAAAGATTTTACCTCGGCTAGAGCTGAGGGGGATGTGGACGACGATGAAGCAGATGGGGCAGGGTCGCTGCGGGCGGCGGCAGCATAGCTGCGGGCTGAATTCACCCGAGATGAGTTTCTGGGTGGGCGCTCGGTCCTTTCAGCTGCAGGACGGGGCTCTACTTTGGACTGCCGAGCAACCCCAGCGCCGGAGCGCTGCGTTGGTCTGGTTTGCGGTTTCTGGGCAGAGGGAGCGGGAGCAGCGTTTTTCTGTTTCTTCTGCTTCTTCTTCTTCCTAGACTTGGGCTTGTAGCGAGCCGCGGGTTGGGGAGATTCGGACCTCTCTGGGACTGGCTAGACTACTTCCGGGGCAGGTTCCTCGTCCATTGGAACGGGCTGATCTAGGGCCGATGCTGGCGTAGCATGCTCTTCCCGAGCAGGTTGGGACGATGCACGTGGCTGAGCACGTGGGCGAGGTCGGGCGGGAGGTTGTGGCACAGATGAGCTGACCTTCTCCGGGAGACGGGGAAAGGCAGCACGATCCGGGACGACTGGAAGCTGCTGGCGGGCAGGAGGGTTGTTCCTGTCCGCGGCCTGCCTCAGATGCTGCTGGAAAACCCAGCATCCTCTGTAATTTGCCGAGTGAGGTTCGCCGCAATGAATACAAAAGCGGCGCCCCGCAGCCGGCAATTGACAGGCCTTGGTCGGATGCGGCTTTCCGCATCTGACGCAGACCTCTGCGTTGTGGCAGCTGCCGAGCCGTGCCCGAACCGTTGGCAACGATGGCAGTGCGGGACGTGGCCAGCTTCGCGGCTCCTTTCAACTTTTATGCGAAGCCCGCAAAGACTGGTCAGGCCCAGCAGTCTGTCTGCCTGGTCCCCCTTCAGGAGAATCACCCGGAGGAGGGGTAACTTGCGCCTGGGTCCATATGTGGTGTAGAGCCTGATGCACTCTTTAATCGGGAAGCCGAGTTGACGGAGCTCGTCCGCCACCTCGTCGGGTTCGGTTTCCTCGTCCAGGCCGCGAATAATTAGCCGGACGTGGGCCGCCTTCTCGTAGGAGAAACTGTGAAATTGTAATCCATTAGCCTGTAAAAACAGGCAGACGGCACGGTACTCCTCGTCCGTCGCGCAGCTAACGCGCAGACTGTCCCTTCCACGAAGAGACATCTGCACGTCCGCCGAGAGACGAACGCCGAGCCGGAGGCGTCTGGAAAAGTCAACGACGTTCTTGACGCCGTTGACGAACAGGGGCGGAGGGCGGCTTCTACGGGAAGGAGCATCTAAATCGAGCTCCGGTTCATCGGGGAGCGGAGTTTCCTCCGCTTTCCGTTTTTTCTTAGATACCACTACAGTAAAGGATGACCCAGGCGTGGGCTGGGACGTAGTGCACGTCGGGGCAGGAGTACCCCCAGAGACAACGTTCGACGCGGCCGAGACCGATTGGCGGCCCTGAGAAGGACCACTGCACGGTCCGACCGAGTCAGGGACAGGGCCGGGGCCTACTGAAGAAGCATTGGATTGGCCCTTAGCAGGACCATTCCGCTGCCCGGCCGCAACGCGACGGTCGCCCATCGCGTTTTGGCAAAGGTATTCGGGCCGAAGCCCTCCTACTGGGATACTTAACCCGCTTAGCGCCGGTATTGGAGGCCGCACCACGATTAAGCGAAGCGACCGACCGCTACCAGCAGGGACCTAACTTAGCCTACGCCAAGCCAAGCGGGCGATGCCACCAAAAGCCGCGGGAAAAACAGTAAATTAAGCTAGGCTTACCTGAAGCGATCCCACGAAGTAATCCCAACAGGTCCGGGGTTCGCGAAAGCCACAAACACCACACAGCACTAACACTGGTCCACTGCACTGCACTTAGCCGCCTTTTGGCACCGGGAGGCACACTACACACGGTAAAACACCAGCCGACACCAGACCGCGAACGGCTACTGCCGCCAAGAGACTCGCACACGCGCACTCGAGAACTACCACGAACACAAGCCGAAGCAACCGATCTAACCGGACTAGTCGAGTCGTCTGCTGCCACGCGGCCCTAACAAGGGACGCTGAAGGCGGTCGCACGACCCACTAATGCGTGGCCGCAGCTAGCTTGGCTTCGCTCTTGTCGTTACTGTACCGGCACTGCAGGTGATCCTGTAGTTTTCAACAACTTCAGTCAGCGACGACCTTACTGCCGGCGCAAGCTAGGGCGGGAGTTCCAACCGCCAACAACGTTCCAAGGAAGAGTCCACTAGATACTGCAATCTCAGCCTGGAAGAGCTCCTGAGCTTCGATGTGTAGCGGTCCACAGTCAGACGAAGAATGGTCTCCTGGTCTCGTCTGTCTTGGTCTGATGAATCGACGGGGCGAAAGCATCTCATTAAGTACATTATTGCATGGCGCGATGCGAGCCTCTCACACACCTTCTTGTTTCTGATTGGCCGGTGATGCTGTACTTACCTGTGCGGGGGTTGCAATTAGTAAACAATTAGCACAGGTAGCATCGCGGGAAATCAGCAGCCTTCCCCACAGTATTTCTTGGAAAACAAGTGAGTCACATAATGGCGTATCTTGGTGCGAGCCAATCATATACCATCTCTGTTGTGATTGGTTGATGGTGTCATTTTTACCTGTACGTGGGACTTTGCTGAATTTATATGTACAGGTAGCATGGCAGGGCAGCTTTAGTCTATACCGGCAGTGAAAGCCTAAGGAATAATTTAAGACGCCTCTACGGGGAGGATGTTTCAAAAAATATCAGACGATTTGAGGGGCTAAGAAAGAAGAAGGTACACCTGCTCTGTTCACTGGCTTTTCTGTCAAGATGCCGGGATACTGGTGTTATTCCCCGGTTTCTTAAATTGAAGAACTCCATTTTTACACCGCAACCCAGTCGCATTTATCGACGTGCAGAGCAGGCAACGCTACGCGAACGTATCCACCACACCAGGAAAGATCTTGACGACAACAATCTGAGGTTGTTCCGTCTACACCTGGAATTAAGCACTGTGTTGTCACCTGGCCACTGGGATCTGGTGGATAGCCTAAGTTCCAGCGCTTCCGAGGCCGTTCGCGATAGTGTTCGATCGCGCCATGAGAGTAAGTACTGTAGAGATAGCCCCGAGGAGAACAACCAGGAACAACAGCGGAGCAGCTTAAAGACGGACAGGACAGTAGTGAACTTGTCGGACCGCCAGCTTACCACCACCGAAACTGCTGTCTTGGCGAGAGGGGAGAAGTTTGCAGTCTGAAGTCATATAACCTCTTCTTTAGAGTTATAACGGAGGGAACCCAAAATAATTGGTTCTGCCAATTATTTCAGGCTGCCTTATTAGAGACGAGCTGAAATTTAAATCAGAACAACACACAGTAAGACATAAAAGGAATCAGGGAAGGTGAAACTGTTGATTTATATACTCAGTAAATGTGTGTAACAAGAAGACTTGCTTTATTAAACATTTGAAATATAACATTTACTCCAAAGAACAGATCCCATGACGTTATTAATTAAATTAGTAAAATTAAGTGAAATGCTTTATTTAGAATATGGGATCACAACAAATTTATCTAGCTATACCCCCGGATCCGGGTAACCATTGGTATTTAGTCTCTAATCTTTTAATTATATTTAATTCAAAATTGTTATCTTGCAAGACCTTTACCTTTTTGCTTCATATATATTCCATTAGAAGAATGGTATTAATAACACTACGTTACGTTAATATATAAACTGTTACAATTGAATGATATTGAATAGTTACAATTAAGTTCTCAAATTTAAGTTTTTATATTCTTATAAAATCAATCGCCTCTGTAAGTCTCTTAAATAGAGTATTGTGTTACAAAAAATATTATCATTATTCCTCGATAGACGTGCTATCGAGTCACCTCTATTTTTTGGATGTAGTAATCGCCTCCATGTGGTTCCGTCTTGGGAGTCCTAAAACGTCGTCCTCGTCTTGGTCTGGTCTCTGTTGTTCATGGCTTAATACGTCTGCAGGATAGGTAGAGTCTTCTACACAGATACTCGTTGATTCTCAGATGTCTCGAACTGCATCATCGGTAGGGTATACTAGAGTTCTCATTTAGATGGTCCATGACCACAGGTCAGATGTTGAAAAGATTCGTCCATCGGTGAAGATTCCAGTCATCGTTTTTTCTTTATTAACACCCGTCGTTTGTAGTTACATCTTTCTTCTTGTTACAAAGTTTTTGGAATTTTCTTTTTGTTAACGTTACATGTTACACTTTTTGTAACGGTTAGTAAAATACAAAATAATAATTAATTAATCCACACTAACAACAAATTGTATAACTTTTGAACAGAGCATTTTGCTCGTGCGTCTGCACAGCTGGGCGTCGTCATCGCAAGAGAGCGATTTCTCGTCCGCTACCCTCGTACATGACAAGAGAGAGTGGGGTGTTTATTCCGCGAGCATATATAGTTCCTGTTTTCTCTTTAAATAAACTTTTTATTTATACAAACTATCGCTAGATAAAAATACATCATTTAAATTAATTGTTTTAGTTACTATCTGTGTCTACAGATACTTTAATTATTAACATTAGTTTACTCTATTATTTTTAATTACAGTAGACTCGGAAAACAGGTCGAGTCCGGTATCAACAGGTAGGCGCTTGATAGCAAGCAAAGGGTTAAATACGAACATAATAATTATTTACAATATGCCTTTTCTTTATGGATACTTTGCCCTTATTAATTACTTCTTCCATTCACACTTAGTACCTACATGTTTTTATTATTATTATTGTGAGATTTACATGGTTAATTGTACGCAACCTTAATTAATTAAATTTTTTTTTATTCTGTAAATGTCACAATTTAAATCGTCACATACTCCGCCTCCTTACCAACACAGACTCCTAAAATTTTGGTCAGCTATGTACCGAGAGTATGCTTGGGGAGTTCCGTGTGAAATTTCTTATTATTATTATCTTTTATTATTATTACACGGTTTATTTGTTTTAAATTCTCTTTAAATGATCCTCCTCCGTGAAATTCCCTTTTTCTCACTAAATACAGTACTTACTCTTAATACTAATTTCCCTAATTTCAGCAACTCACAATATCGTGGCCCGACTGACATCAGCTTACTCTAACTCTACACGTTAGCTTTCAGCATTCAAAAAAAATGATCTCTTGGCTCTCTTGGCTCATCATTATCCTTTTCAGTCGGCGCCGTTGTGACTCGTTACTTAACATGTATAATCACTTCTGGATTATATATCATAAACTTATTTCTAATGTAATCTAAAGAGGATCCCATACTCCACTTTAGATCACTGTTTTGAGAGAAGCGGAATTTCACGAAGATACTTTTCATTTAACTCTTTAACAATTACTAGACAAAATATGCGGAAGGGGAGACACTTTACACAATGCATTGTAATCCACTCGCGGTGGCATTCATTGTTTAGGGAGAGCAACCTTTAATACAATTGAGAGGGTGGCTGCTTAATACAATACTGAACACGCTTCCTTTTCTCTACCTTGCCACAACTGGGGTGTTTACACTACGCAACGTAACTTTTATTATTATTAATCACTTTTCTCTTTTTTACTGAGATACGATTTACTAATACTTATTTACACGTTACACAAATTTGTTTAACTTAAGATTTATTTAGCAATTATGACTATTTAAGCAATTATTAATCACTTATTATTACTTTGGGGTTTTCAAAAAACAACTTACCTCGAATTATTTCCTATACACTTTAATACATTGTAAACATTTATTAACAGAGATTATTATTAAACCTTGGGCATTAAATTCTATTTAAACGATCAGCTCTTGGTACTCATTTTCTTTTCTTCTGTGACCTTCCCTTTATCTTGTTTCTTAAAATCTAACTTAATTTTATTTCTACTACTAATTTACGTAACCTCACAACATCATGGCCCGACTGATTACATCTTGTATTCTCTAACTCTAGTAGTTAGTTTTCTGCTACTTTCTTTAACTCTCGTAAAGAATTTTTCAGTGCGGCGCCATTGTGACTGAGTTACGTTCCTTATATCTATTTCGCTTATTTATACTTAAGATAATCTAAAGTTGATCCCATACTCAACCCTAGATTATTTCTAATTCTAGTTGCTTACTTTACTGAGATAAGCGGAATGTCACGAAGGGGAATCTTTATTCACTTCTAAGCAATTAACTGTAACACACTAGGCGAGAGGGGACAAACACTTTACTTTCAACGATCAGCTGTTACGCTGGAATGTAGGTCAGACTAGTTTTAAACAATGGCCTCGTTTATGAGTACAAAGGGCAGAAGTCAACTCGAGGGTGGATATTTCTCTATTGTTCCATTTAACAATAGCTGGCGGCTAGGGACTTATTTTCAAGCAGGACACAACTTATTTATTATTATTCACACATATTATTCATTTCTTTTTACTTATTTCACTAATACACTTTTATAATTATAATTCTACTAACGTGTTATAATAATTTACGATATTATTAAACTTTTTATTTTAAATGACTTATTATTTATTATTAGTACTTTGGTCTGATTTAAGAGACGGTTTCTTTTTATTTCGAACTAGTTTATTTACTTAGGGAAACATCATTCCATTAAATTAATTAGTACACTTGTTTTATTCAATTCGATTTAATTTTCAACAAAGGGAAGATACATGTTTACTAGGCACAAGACGACACACAGGAAAGGACACGCTTCTTATAACAATAGAGCTATCACAGAGGGTGAAGTAATTGTTTCATTCCGCGATGGGGGAGGCTCACAATGACAAAAATACACACTAACAGGAACACACAAGAATTCAACCGGTCTGGTATTGTTTACAAACAGACGTGTTGTAGAATGAACTTTTGACAAGCTCCTACATGTTTTGTTTACATTGGATTATATGTTACTCTTACTTTACACATATCATATTTAATAATAAAATTATCTATACTATATTACTATAATATTAATTATTATTTTTATCTTATTTAAATTTCTGACACATATTAAAATACACGAGTAAATAAATCAACAGCTTATGAATAGGGACACAATTACTGTTTAGCAACACAAGTCACAAAAATTTTTTTTGTTATTAGTAGCAAAATTTAAACAAATTAGCAGAGTGGCGCATCTTATAACCTCTTCTTTAGAGTTATAACGGAGGGAACCCAAAATAATTGGTTCTGCCAATTATTTCAGGCTGCCTTATTAGAGACGAGCTGAAATTTAAATCAGAACAACACACAGTAAGACATGCAAGGAATCAGGGAAGGTGAAACTGTTGATTTATATACTCAGTAAATGTGTTTAACAAGAAGACTTGCTTTATTAAACATTTGAAATATAACATTTACTCCAAAGAACAGATCCCATGACGTTATTAATTAAATTAGTAAAATTAAGTGAAATGCTTTATTTAGAATATGGGATCACAACAAATTTATCTAGCTATACCCCCGGATCCGGGTAACCATTGGTATTTAGTCTCTAATCTTTTAATTATATTTAATTCAAAATTGTTATCTTGCAAGACCTTTACCTTTTTGCTTCATATATATTCCATTAGAAGAATGGTATTAATAATACTACGTTACGTTAATATCTAAACTGTTACAATTGAATGATATTGAATAGTTACAATTAAGTTCTCAAATTTAAGTTTTTATATTCTTATAAAATCAATCGTCTCTGTAAGTCTCTTAAATAGAGTATTGTGTTACAAAAAATATTATCATCATTCCTCGATAGACGTGCTATCGAGTCACCTCTATTTTTTGGATGTAGTAATCGCCTCCATGTGGTTCCGTCTTGGGAGTCCTAAAACGTCGTCCTCGTCTTGGTCTGGTCTCTGTTGTTCATGGCTTAATACGTCTGCAGGATAGGTAGAGTCTTCTACACAGATACTCGTTGATTCTCAGATGTCTCGAACTGCATCATCGGTAGGGTATACTAGAGTTCTCATTTAGATGGTCCATGACCACAGGTCAGATGTTGAAAAGATTCGTCCATCGGTGAAGATTCCAGTCATCGTTTTTTCTTTATTAACACCCGTCGTTTGTAGTTACATATTTCTTCTTGTTACAAAGTTTTTGGAATTTTCTTTTTGTTAACGTTACATGTTACACTTTTTGTAACGGTTAGTAAAATACAAAATAATAATTAATTAATCCACACTAACAACAAATTGTATAACTTTTGAACAGAGCATTTTGCTCGTGCGTCTGCACAGCTGGGCGTCGTCATCGCAAGAGAGCGATTTCTCGTCCGCTACCCTCGTACATGACAAGAGAGAGTGGGGTGTTTATTCCACGAGCATATATAGTTCCTGTTTTCTCTTTAAATAAACTTTTTATTTATACAAACTATCGCTAGATAAAAATACATCATTTAAATTAATTGTTTTAGTTACTATCTGTGTCTACAGATACTTTAATTATTAACATTAGTTTACTCTATTATTTTTAATTACAGTAGACTCGGAAAACAGGTCGAGTCCGGTATCAACAGGTAGGCGCTTGATAGCAAGCAAAGGGTTAAATACGAACATAATAATTATTTACAATATGCCTTTTCTTTATGGATACTTTGCCCTTATTAATTACTTCTTCCATTCACACTTAGTACCTACATGTTTTTATTATTATTATTGTGAGATTTAAATGGTTAATTGTACGCAACCTTAATTATTTAAATTTTTTTTTATTCTGTAAATGTCACAATTTAAATCGTCACATGGCCCCTAAGAAGATTCCAGTGGAGGACATCATTGCCAACGTTGAAGCTGGAGTGCGGCGGTTGCCGCGTGAACAGGCAGATGAAGTCAGGATCGAAGCATCGAGGATCCTGGCTAGAGCGAAACCGCCGCGATGCAACATACCAATGAGTGAGCTTCGGGCACTAAGGACATTAAGGCGGGATGAGTCTGTCATCATATTACCGGCGGATAAGGGGAGTGCGACTGTTGTAATGAACACCGAAGACTACCAACGGAAGATCGGAGAACTGCTGGACCCAGAAAACTACAAAAAACTGCGAAGAGATCCGACCGCAGTGGTCCTAAAAAGGACCGATTTTCTGGTTAAGCGGTCTTCCTTGGAGCCTGATGTGAAGGCTGCCGTCCGGTGTTCGGAAGCCCTTCCACCTAGGCTTTATGGGCTCCCCAAAATCCACAAGCCGGACGTCCCGCTCAGACCCATCTTTAGCGCCATAGGATCTCCAACCTACCATCTCGCTAAACACTTGACCGAGCTTCTCCGGCCACATATAGGTGGTACGGAGTCATATGTCAGGGATTCAACACACTTTCTTGAAAGGCTCGGTGGGTTGTCGTTGCAGCCTGGAGACATAATGGTCAGCTTTGACGTGGTTTCGTTGTTCACCATGGTGCCCGTAGATGATGTCCTTGGCCACTTAGCTAACCTTTTTCCGGCAGACATTACAGCGCTTTTCCGGCATGTTCTGAAAACTACATATTTTCAGTACGGCGGTGAGTTCTTTGAAATGATTGATGGTGTGGCCATGGGGAGTCCACTCAGTCCTGTGGTGGCGAACTTTTATATGGAACGGTTCGAACAGCGGGCAATTTCATCTTTTCCGCTGAAGCCGAGGTGCTGGTTCCGGTATGTTGATGACACATTTGTTATCTGGAGCCATGGTGAGGAAGAACTCGGTAGGTTCCTGGCACATCTCAATCAGGTTCACCCACGGATACAGTTTACCGTCGAGAGGGAGACCGACAATCAGCTGGCTTTTCTGGACGTGTTGGTCCTTAGAAGGACCGATGGCAGCCTCGGACATAAAGTTTATAGAAAACCGACGCACACTAACCGCTATCTCCATAAACAGTCGAACCACCATCCCAGCCAGAAGAGGGCGGTGTTGAAGACCTTGGTGGACCGGGCTAGGAGGATATGCAAGCCCCGGTACCTCGATGATGAGCTGCGCCACCTCGAACTAGCGCTGCAGGCCAATGGGTATTCCGTCAGGGAGGTGAGACGTGCGGTCCGGCCGAGAAGAACAGCCAGGCCGGAAGTGGATTCACGTGAGACCGTCCGTTTCGCGGCGTTGCCCTACATTCATGGGGTGACGGACCGCATTGGTAGGCTGCTCAGTCGGCACGGTGTGAGGCCAGTATTCAAGCCGACAAAGAAGATACACCAGTTCTTGCGGCCGACGAAGGATGTCCGAGACCCGCTGTCATCGTGCGGTGTGTACGGAGTTCCCTGCTCATGCGGCCAGGTGTACATTGGTACCACGAAGCGCAGCGTCCGCACACGCGTGGGTGAACATAGCCGTTACTGTAGACTGGCACAGCCGGAGAAGTCTGCCGTGGCCGAACACGCGCTCGCCAATGCCGACCATCAGATCCGTTTCGATGAGACGAAACTCTTGTCGGCGGTGAGTGATTACTTCCCTCGTCTTCATATGGAGTCCGTCTTGATTCAGAAGCATGCTGCGATCGCTATGAATCGACGGATGTCACGATGTTCGCAGGGCACAGCACAGTGCGTGCCCCAGTGACGGCAGCGTCCGGGCAAGCCCGATGACTGCCTGATGCTTGGTGAGTGCTTGGTGCGAGACTTGTCGCTGCGAGCATTGCATTGCATTATGGATGCGGGGTGTCTTTGCACCCGTGGCTTCATTGCAGCATCTGGATCGTGTCCAATGGCTGCCAGAAGTAAACATAGTGCTGGTACATGTCGACAGGTTACCTAAAACTGGAAAAGGAAACCGCCAACCAGTTAACTGAGAAGGCGGGGGAGTATAACTTTTATTTGTTTAATGCACTGCCGCTGGTACCGATTCGAGCAACAGATGTTGCCCGTTTCAAGTCCAGTCAGCAGACGCCCTGAGGGCGTCGGTCGCTCCCCCGCGAGGCGGAGAGCCTCCGTGCCAGTGATTGATGACAGCGACAAGCAGCCGGCTCAGCGTGCTAGGAGGTGGACAGGAAGGAGAGAAGGACAGTTTGGTGAACTACTCTGGTCTAGTACTGATGATTACTTGTTTTTGTTTAATTTAAAGAGGATGGCGTTATGGCGGGTCATCAAGAAGCGCCCGAGGGCGCTTGACCCGAATGGGCGGTGGTGGTTCTGATGCACTGATGGTTCGTAGGTACGGGAAGGTGGAGGTCGAGGCTTTAGCAAAGAGAGTTAGAGCCAGCGACCGGACAAAGGAAGTCAAGGTAGGAACACGGAGACCCCTTCGAATCACGTCGTTCCTTACAAACCAAGGGGACCCCGTCAAGGATCGGAGTGTTCGGGACTGGAAAGCTTCCAGCCTACATCTGTTGGTGGTGGATAAAAGAGACCACCAGGCGGGTGCCGCATAGGTCAATACAGACCTGAGAAATAGTAGATAGATGGTAAGTTTCGTGCGCATGGCCAGGCGGCTGCGACACGAGAGGAAAGGAGATAATTTGGCTCGGACGCCGCGAGCCTTGGCAAGGGTTTCCGTCACGTGGGCGTTGAAGCAAAGGCGACGATCTAGCCGAACGCCTAAATACTTCACCGATTCTTTGTAGGCGATGGGTCTCCCTGCTAGGGAGAGGGGCGGGCATCGGGAGATGGACTTACGGGTGAAGCAGATCGCCTCGGATTTCTCCGTGTTGATCGTCACCCGCCATTTCCGTAGCCAGTCCGGAAGCTGGTTCAACTGACGCTGCAGCTTTGTACTCGCAAATCGCGGGGACAGGGAGCTGCAGTGATACATAGCATCGTCAGCGAACAAAGACAAACGTGACTCCGGGCAAGACAGGCAGGTCGTTCGTGTACACAAGATACAGAACGGGGCCGAGGACAGATCCCTGAGGTACGCCGGCGGCGACGGGTCGAACTGTAGAACAGGACCCGTCGACGCTCACCCTGAAGGTTCGGTCGCTGAGATACGACCGGAGGAAAAACACTATGGTCGATGGTAGAGGGGAATTGGCAAGTTTGAAGAGAAGACCTTCGTGCCAGACTTTATCGAAGGCCTTGCTCACGTCCAACAGTACGGCGGCCGCAGCCGCTCGCCTGTTGGTGGCGGCTGACAAGTGCGTAACAACGCGGACCAATTGAAGCGTGGTCGAGTGCTCTCTGCGAAACCCGAACTGTTCGCTGCGGATGAAACCATCTAGCAGCGGCGAGATGCGAGCCAGCAGGAGACGCTCGAACACCTTCGAGATGACTGGCAAGAGAGAGATTGGACGATAGCTTTCAGGAAGCATGCGCGGCTTGCGAGGCTTCGGAATCATTACGATGTTGGCTGATTTCCACAGGCGGGGAAAGTACTGTAGCCGGAGACAGGAGTTAAACAGCTCAAGAACGAGGTCAACGCCTGAGGCCGGGAGATTTTGTAGAGCAGCGGCCCCGATCCGGTCAGGACCGGGGGCGCGACGGCGATTTAGTCGGCAGATAGATGAAACTAGTTCATCCCTGTCGAACGGGAGGGCTGGGATTTCGGGAGGGCGTGAAAAATGTCCAGATAGGAAGTCACGGACTTCTGCCGAGTGGGCAGGGTCCGAGACGCCTTGGTGAACAGTAAATTGCACCTCCATGCAGTCGGCGAAGACCTCGGCCTTGCCTGCTGATGAAGATACAACCCCGTTCGGAGTTTCAAGTGGGTTGCGAGTTCTCTTCTCGCGGGTCAGTCTACTCGCCGCTCTCCAGACGGAGGCGTGGTCGACTTCAAGAGACTCAAGGTATGAGTCCCATCGATCAGAGTTTACGTCCCGCAGTAGCTGCTGGACGTAAAGAGACTGGGCCTGAAAGCGCCTTTTGACGCCGGGATCACGGGTTCTTTGCCATCTGCGGCGGAGATTGCGCCGGAGCCAGATGGCGTGGAGTACTTCCGCAGGTAAGGCCGATTTACGATGATTCACCTCGAGAGTATATGTGTGTCGATCCATGACACCTTGGACCAACTCCTGAAGATGTGTGGCTCGGAGATCCAAATCGTCACAAGTGACGATCGGGTCCGCGGGGAGTGATGGTAACCGCCGTGAGAGCTCATCGTGGTAGGAGCGCCAGTTGACTCTCCTAACAGTCTGAGCGGGAGGTCGGGGTGAGACCGACAGCTCACGGGCAGTTATAAAAAGGGGATTGTGATCGGATGAGAGATCCGACACTGACGAGACCTGGATGTGATGGGTCACGTCCTTGGCTATGACAATGTCAAGGACGTCCGGTCGATGACCGGAAAAGGGGAAGTGAGTAGGGTCTTCAGGGCCGATGACTTGAAGTACCGGGTCGTCGGAGACGAACCGATACACAGATTTTCCGTAGGCGTTGGCTACTCTGCTGTTCCAGGAGGGATACTTGGCATTTAAGTCGCCGGCTACGATGGTTGGTAGGGGATGATCGAGGAGAACGTCCCACTCCTCGGGCGGTGGAGGTAGCCGCAGGCCGGGCCGGAGATACGCCGCAACAACGCGCAACTCCGATCCGCCAGCGTCTATCGCCACCGCACAACCTTCAACAAGAGATGTATCTAAAGGGGGTAGTGGCCTGTGAGATATCCGCCTGTGGACTAAGACGGCTGTCCCCCCCCCCGAGGGGCGACAGCCAGGCCGTTGGGGACGATCCTGACGAAAACAGATGTAAGATGGCAGGTTGAAGGTATGGTAGCGAGCCAGATGAGTCTCGCAAAGGAGGACGACATCAGCGTCGTACTCCGTTACGAAAGTCATCAGTTCAGATCGTCGAGGGACTACCCCATGGGCATTCCACGCAACGATCCTAAGACGCCTAGCCATTCAAAGGAAGAAGAGGAAAGAGGGTAGACAGTGATTGAAACACCAGGACGAGAACCGTGGTTGTATCTGGAGCAGACCTGATGTTGTTTACCAAAGTTTCAGCCCAGGCAGTCAGGGGGTCCACCGGGGCCCGGGAAGATTCCCGAGATTCCGGAAGACGGACCTGACTGGCCTCGGCCGGTGTTGCAGATGGCGCAGGGCTCGGGGACGGACGTGGGGTCTGCTCAGTTGGGACCTTAGGTTGATGGCTGGGGGCGGGCGGGGCCCGCTGAGGTTTAACAGGCAAGGCCTGTGGAACTTGTCGCTGACGGCGACGAGTGCGCTTCGGTTTGGAGCTCCGAGGAGCGGAAGGGGGGACTGATGTAGCGGCCACAGCCGCGTATGAAGGACCGGGCGCTCCGGCAGGTGCCGGGACAGAAGGGACTGCAGGCGGCGCCGAAACGTCGACTGCAGGCGGAACTGGGGCCCTGGGAGCAGCCGGAACTGCTTCCGGGGCCTGAGATGATGCTCCGGAGAGAGGTGGGAAGGCCTCTCTGCGGTTAGGGAGGGGACCTGCAACACGGCCTGCCTGCGCGCCAGGGCGAGCAGGAGTCCGCTGCAGCTTCATGGCTGATATAGAGTCCCTACATCCTCTATAACTAGCCGGATGGTCCCCGCCGCAGTTGCAGCAAATGGCCGTGAACCCCGTCTTGGGCTTATCACACCCACGATGAGGCTCAGTACACCGCACGCAACGCGGAGGGTGATTGCAGAATAAGCTGGAGTGGCCAAACCTCTGACAGTTAAAACACTGCGAGGGGCCTGGCCGCGGGTCGAAAGTACGAACTTGCACCCGAAGGTGCAGGAAGTTTTGGAGGCCATAGACCTCCTCAAACTGACCTACTTTGAGTAGTTTCACTAGGAAACTATTCACAGGACGGCGATCATCCCTCTTGCAGTACACTTACCGCCGTCGGCGAATAGCCTAAAGCGACAAGCTCCTGCCTGATGGTATCGGGGGCGGTCCAGGAAGGAAGTCCGGAAAGAACAACTTTAATTTCGCGCTCTGAAGGAAGCGCGAAAGCATGGAAGGAGATCTTCCGATCGGTAAGAAACTGTTGGACCGATCGGAAGTCCGGGACTGTTGTGGCCGCAATTCGAAGCGAGGCGCCTTGGCACCTGGCCTCGAGTTTGGCCGAAGGAAGCAGATTCTGCAGGGAACGGAGGATTTCCCTATAATTGCGATTGTCGGGAATGACAATCGGAGGAATTTTAGGCTTAGACACAGATTGAGAGGGAGACTGAGTCGGATGGCTGGCGCTGTTACCGGGACTAGATACCCGATGCGTAGCAGCGGCCGGTGGCGGGCTGGCGACCAATTTTCGCTTGCGTTTGGCAGACTTGCCCTCCACAAGCGAAAATTCACCGTCTCCCGTCCCCACACTACACATCGACGCACAATCATCACTTTCACTTTCACTTGCACTAACTGTATGGGAAGGTAACGGGGTAGAACGAGGACCAGTACCGCAGGTTTCCATTAAGGTTACCAGCGGTGCCGGCAAAGGAACGGGAGTTGCGTTCGACGCCATCTCGGGATTAACCGAAATGAACGTCGAAGACGCAAAAAGGGCTAGGAATGAGTAACTTTCACCAGCACTGAATCACTACACTGACAGACAAAGAACACGAACACCAGACGCGCACTGCACACGAATCACAAAAACACTCGCGCACGACACAATACACTTCTGAAATTGTAGCACACTGATGATGTTGAAGAACGATGATGATGATGATGAAGAAAACAGATTGAAAAAGATAGTACTAACGGTTAAAAACCACAATCGCAAATGCGAAAAAGAGTAGCACAGCCTACCCGGGCAACAGCTCTAGGTAGACTCCTGTCGCTGCGAGGATGGGTACCCCCTTTTTATTTTGGCGGAGGTGAAGGAGACGGGCTGTGATTGGCTGAACCGCTGACGCGATCCACCAATGGCCTGAGAGGGAAGTCGACGCGAACGCTTCGCACGGACTGGCGGGATTTGTTCGCCCACAACGGGTCGATACACTTCCGCCAGCCCGGTAAGAGTCCGGTAGACTGCCTTATGGCGATACCGAGGCAGGTGAGAGACTGGAGGGGCGAAGTTGCCGACTGAAGGTGCAGCAGGGTCAGGGGCTGTGCGAGACGAAGGGCTTGCCCGTCGCCCGCTCGTGCACTACGTTCCGAGCTTCAGAAGAGCTCCTGCCGTAGGGACTACTGATAATATGGATTGAGGGTGTGGCCTGCTACCGGCCGTGGGTTTTCAATTGATAATTAATTGAGGGTGAGTGTTCGCCGAGGCCGGGTCCAAGGTTCTCCTGGCACAGATTGGTAGCGACCGAGGGCGCTAATGAGATGGTTGCCCTGGAATCGGGCGGAGCGACGATAGAATTTTCGGGACAGTGTCCGTATAGTGTCCGTAAAGAGCCTGATGCACTCTTTAATCGGGAAGCCGAGTTGGCGGAGCTCGTCCGCCACCTCGTCGGGTTCGGTTTCTTCGTCCAGGCCGCGAATAATTAGCCTGACGTGAGCCGCCTTCTCGTAGGAGAAAGTGTGGAATTGCAGTCCATTTGCCTGTAAGAACAGGTAGACGGCACGGTACTCTTCGTCCGTCGCGCAGCTAACGCGCAGACTGTCCCTTCCACGAAGAGACATCTGCACGTCCGCCGAGAGACGAACGCCGAGCCGGAGGCGTCTGGAAAAGTCAACGACGTTCTTGACGCCGTTGACGAACAGGAGCGGAGGGCGGCTTCTACGGGAAGGAGCATCTAAGTCTAGCTCCGGTTCATCGGGGAGCGGAGTTTCCTCCGCTTTCCGTTTTTTCTTAGATACCACTACAGTAAAGGAGGACCCAGGCGTGGGCTGGGACGTAGTGCACGTCGGGGCAGGAGTACCCCCAGAGACGACAACGTTGGACGCGGCCGAGACCGATTGGCGGCCCTGAGAAGGACCACTGCACGATCCGACCGAGTCAGGGACAGGGCCGGGGCCTACTGAAGAAGCATTGGAGTGGCCCTTAGCAGGACCATTCCGCTGCCCGGCCGCAACGCGACGGTCGCCCATCGTGTTTTGGCAAAGGTATTCGGGCCGAACCCCTCCTACCGGGATACTGAACCCGCTTAGCGCCGGTATTGGAGGCCGCACCACGATTAAGCGAAGCGACCGACCGCTACCGGCAGGGACCTAACTTAGCCTACGCCAAGCCAAGCGGACGATGCCTCCAAAAGCCGCGGGAAAAACAGTAAATTAAGCTAGGCTTACCTGGAGCGATCCCACGAAGTAATCCCAACAGGTCCGGGGTTCGCGAAAGCCACAAACACCACACAGCACTAACACTGGTCCACTGCACTGCACTTAGCCGCCTTTTGGCACCGGGAGGCACACTACACACGGTAAAACACCAGCCGACACCAGACCGCGAACGGCTACTGCCGCCAAGAGACTCGCACACGCGCACTCGAGAACTACCACGAACACAAGCCGAAGTAACCGATCTAACCGGACTAGTCGAGTCGTCTGCTGCCACGCGGCCCTAAAAAGGGACGCTGAAGGCGGTCGCACGACCCACTAATGCGTGGCCGCAGCTAGCTTGGCTTCGCTCTTGTCGTTACTGTACCGGCACTGCAGGTGATCCTGTAGTTTTCAACACCTTCAGTCGTCGACGACCTTACTCCCGGCGCAAGCTAGGGCGGGAGCACCAACCGCCAACAACGTTCCGAGGAAGGGTCCACTTGATACTTCAATCTCAGCCTGGAAGAACTCCGGAGCTTCGATGTGTAGCGATCCACAGTCAGACGTAGAATGGTCTGGTCTCCTGGTCTGGTCTGACTGAAGGTGAGAGAGGATCAGGGGCTGTGCGGGACGAAGGGCTTGCCCGTCGCCCGCTCGTGCACTACGTTCCGAGCTTCAGAAGAGCTCCTGCCGTAGGGACTACTGATAATATGCATTGAGGGTGTGGCCTGCTACCGGCCGTGGGTTTTCAATTAATATTTAATTGAGGGTGAGTGTTCGCCGAGGCCGGGTCCAAGATTCTCCTGGCACAGATTGGTAGCGACCGAGGGCGCTAATGAGATGGTTGCCCTGGAATCGGGCGGAGCGACGATAGAATTTTCGGGACAGTGTCCGTATAGTGGCGTCCAGGGAACGGACACGCAGGGAGTCACGGATGGTTTTATTAGATGTCAGATAATGGGCTTTGCATGCCCAGCGTAATCCTCGGTCGAGGAGAGACTGAAGCTTTCGCTTATGGGTCTTGGCCAAGTAGCCCCAAACGGGCATCGCGTAGGTAACGGGCATCGGCGCCACATAAGTGGAGACGATAAGCTTCCCTAGGCGGCGGGTCATGGCGTTGCTACATAGGATGGGACGGAGTCGATAAAGTCGATGGGCGGTCTTGCGGGCTACTTGTGCAGAGTGTGTCCGCCAGGTGAGACGTCGGTCGAGGTGAACCCCGAGGTACCTGACCTCTCGAGACCAGGGCAGAAGTGTGTCGCCTACGTAGAGTCTGTCGGGGAGCCTAAAGCGTCTGGAGAAGACTACTGCTGTGCTCTTGGCTGCGTTGATGGCAACTCTCCATTTCTCAGCCCACTCAACGTATTCGTCCATTTGCTCCTGGAGCCAGATAACGGCCGTCTCAGCACGACGATCGACAGCATACACTGCCGTGTCGTCGGCGAACATGGCCAACCTGGTGCCAGGCAACTTGGGCACGTCGTTGACGTACACAGAGAAAAGCAGGGGGCCCAAGACGCTTCCCTGAGGGACACCAGCAGTAATAGCCCTTTCCGAGGAAAGGGTGTTATCAACTCTCACGCGAAAGGTTCTGTTCCGAAGAAAGCTAGCAATCAGATGAAGGTAGCAATCCGGAAGCAGAATCTCCGTGAGTTTGTAAAGTAGGCCTGGATGCCAAACACGATCGAAAGCCTTCTCGACATCAAGGAAAACGCCGACGGTCTGCTCTCGCGAGCAACCGGCCTCGGCCACGGTCTCCACGAAACGCATCAATTGATGCGTCGAGGAGTGCCCAGCACGAAAACCGAATTGCTCGGGGACCAGAATATCGAACCGTTGAAGGTGATCCGTTAGTCGCCGCTGG
The DNA here is from genome assembly GCA_034769895.1 of Magicicada septendecula. NCBI lineage: Eukaryota > Metazoa > Arthropoda > Insecta > Hemiptera > Cicadidae > Magicicada > Magicicada septendecula. The sequence goes on from CM068372.1 coordinate 148,933,793, forward strand.
ACTAGTCGTTCGAAGACTTTCGAAGTGGACGACAGCAGGCTGATAGGCCGGAGGTTCTCAGCGAACTTGTGATCTTTTCCCGGCTTCGGGATCATCGTGACCGTAGCCGAACGCCATTTCTTAGGAAAGTAGGCGAACCGGAAGCAGGCATTGAACAAGTCGACCAGGAAGCGAACTCCCCGGTCCGGAAGTCTCTGTAGGGCGGTGTTAGTAACACCGTCCGGTCCAGGGCTCTTCCGGGGCCGAAGCGCTAAAACCCTGTCCGTTACCTCTTCCACCGAAGTGAGTTCAGGTTCGGAGGTGATCGGGCTGCCGAGAGAAGCCTCTACTTCGGCTTCTATCTCCTCGTCGGAGTCTGGGTCCCCGGACGGGTTAGGAGCAAATTGAAGCTCCAGGTACCCGGCCAGGAACTCTGATTTCTCGTCCGGCTTGGCAAGGGGATGTCCACCAGGCCCGTTGATGGCCGGGAGTGGAGGACGGCGCCTCTTCCCGGTCATCGCGGTAGGTATCCTGTAAACGGAGGAGTCCCCCTCCGGTGCATCATCTGCCATTTTGGCGACCGTAAATTCCCAGCAGCTTCGTCGGAAGGCCTGCAAGTTACGACGTAACTTGCCGGCCGCCCGATTGAAGCTGGCCTTGTCGTCCGGATCTCGCGTCCGCTGCCACCGTCTCCGAAGTCTGTTCTTCTCTAAAGCGAGAAGACGGACTTCTTCTGGGATCCGGTGATAATCGGGCGTGAGATTAGGCTTCATCCATGAGCACACGCCGACGGAAGAGACCACGGCTTCATCGAACAAGGCGACCGCCTCGTCGATGTGCTGAGTGGTATCAAGCGGGACCTCCTCGGGAAGCCTGCGACAAAAGGCAGACCCGAAGCGGTCCCACTCGACCACTCGTCGCGCTGCTCTCCCAATCGTGTGACGGGTAGGTACGTGCACCTCGATGGGACAATGGTCAGAGGACAGTTCCGTTAACACGGACACCTCGATCTGGTTGACAACTCCCTTGACAACTGCAATGCCTAGTATGTCAGGTCGGGCTCCAAGTCGGAGGGGATAGTGCGTCGGTTGTCCGGGTCCGTAGGCTCGTAGATGGTGGTCGTGTAGGTACCTGCTAAGCGCCCTCCCGGATGGCGTAGTCAATCGACTACCCCAGTCGGGGTGTTTGCAGTTCAGGTCACCTGCAAGAATTACCTTCCTATGCGCACTGAAAATTGCGGACAGGTCGGCGTCTAGAACTGGTTTAGTCGGCGGTTTGTAAGCCGAAACCAGGAGGACACCTCCGAGAACCCCGGGGAGTTCAACGGCTGTGGCCTCGATATTTTGGCGAGGAGGCAAGACCACGCGGTGATGTGCAATGCAACGTTTCAACGCTATGGCCGTACCACCCCCCGCGTTCCGACAGGTCTATCGTCCCTGTAAAACGCATAGTTGGGCAATCTCACGTTGTCATGTGCCCTAAGCCAGGTATCAGAGAGCAGAAGCACGTCGGGCTTGCGACGGGCTAGGAACTCTCTAAGTTCCTCGAGTTTGGGCAGAAGGCTGTTGGCGTTCCACGCTATAATGGAAAGGTCGCGCTGGATGGAGGTAATTCTGTTAGCGTGGAGCATTACAGAAGACCTATGGCGGCTGCAGCTTCCGCGAGGAGGAGGAACTTTTCAGTCGGGGTCGCCGTGCGAAGACGATCCCGAATGGAGCGATACAGACGGGCCACTTCTTCGAGGTCATATTCCTCGAAGAAGGATTTCACCTCGGCTAGAGCTGAGGGGGATGTGGACGACGATGAAGCAGATGGGGCAGGGTCGCTGCGGGCGGCGGCAGCATAGCTGCGGGCTGAGTTCACCCGAGATGTGTTCCTGGGTGGGCGCTCGGTCCTTTCAGCTGCAGGACGGGGCTCTACTTTGGACTGCCGAGCAACCCCAGCGCCGGAGCGCTGCGTTGGTCTGGTTTGCGGTTTCTGGGCAGAGGGAGCGGGAGCAGCGTTTTTCTGTTTCTTCTGCTTCTTTTTCTTCCTAGTCTTGGGCTTGTAGCGAGCCGCGGGTTGGGGAGATTCGGACCTCTCTGGGACTGGCTCGACTACTTCCGGGGCAGGTTCCTCGTCCATTGGAACGGGCTGATCGAGGGCCGATTCTGGCGTAGCATGCTCTTCCCGAGCAGGTTGGGACGATGCACGTGTCTGAGCACGTGGGCGAGGTCGGGCGGGAGGTTGTGGCACAGATGAGCTGACCTTCTCCGGGAGACGGGGAAAGGCAGCACGATCCGGGACGCCTGGAAGCTGCTGGCGGGCAGGAGGGTTGTTCCTGTCCGCAGCCTGCCTCAGATGCTGCTGGAAAACCCAGCATCCTCTGTAATTTGCCGAGTGAGGTTCGCCGCAATGAATACAAAAGCGGCGCCCCGCAGCCGGCAATTGACAGGCCTTGGTCGGATGCGGCTTGCCGCATCTGACGCAGACCTCTGCGTTGTGGCAGCTGTCCGAGCCGTGCCCGAACCGTTGGCAACGATGGCACTGCGGGACGTGGCCAGCTTCGCGGCTCCTTTCAACTTTTATGCGAAGCCCGCAAAGACTGGTCAGGCCCAGCAGTCTGTCCGCCTGTTCCCCCTTTAGGAGTATCACCCGGAGGAGGGGTAACTTACGCCTGGGGCCATAGGAGGTAAAGAGCCTGATGCACTCTTTAATCGGGAAGCCGAGTTGGCGGAGCTCGTCCGCCACCTCGTCGGGTTCGGTTTCTTCGTCCTGGCCGCGAATAATTAGCCTGACGTGAGCCGCCTTCTCGTAGGAGAAAGTGTGGAATTGCAGTCCATTAGCCTGTAGGAACACGTAGACGGCACGGTAGGTACTCTTCGTCCGTCGCGCAGCTAACGCGCAGACTGTCCCTTCCACGAAGAGACATCTGAACGTCCGCCGAGAGACGAACGCCGAGCCGGAGGCGTCTGGAAAAGTCAACGACGTTCTTGACGCCGTTGACGAACAGGGGCGGAGGGCGGCTTCTACGGGAAGGAGCATCTAAGTCTAGCTCCGGTTCATCGGGGAGCGGAGTTTCCTCCGCTTTCCGTTTTTTCTTAGATACCACTACAGTAAAGGAGGACCCAGGCGTGGGCTGGGACGTAGTGCACGTCGGGGCAGGAGTACCCCCAGAGACGACAACGTTGGACGCGGCCGAGACCGATTGGCGGCCCTGAGAAGGACCACTGCACGATCCGACCGAGTCAGGGACAGGGCTGTGGCCTACTGAAGAAGCATTGGATTGGCCCTTAGCAGGACCATTCCGCTGCCCGGCCGCAACGCGACGGTCGCCCATCGCGTTTTGGCAAAGGTATTCGGGCCGAAGCCCTCCTACTTGGATACTGAACCCGCTTAGCGCCGGTATTGGAGGCCGCACCACGATTAAGCGACGCGACCGACCGCTACCGGCAGGGACCTAACTTAGCCTACGCCAAGCTAAGCGGGCCGATGCCACCAAAAACTGCGGGAAAAACAGTAAATTAAGCTAGGCTTACCTGAGGCGATCCCACGAAGTAATCCCAACAGGTCCGGGGTTCGCGAAAGCCACAAACACCACACAGCACTAACACTGGTCCACTGCACTGCACTTAGCCGCCTTTTGGCACCGGGAGGCACACTACACACGGTAAAACACCAGCCGACACCAGACCGCGGACGGCTACTGCCGCCAAGAGATTCGCACACGCGCACTCGAAAACTGCCACGAACACAAGCCGAAGCAACCGATTTAACCGGACTAGTTGAGTCGTCTGCTGCCACGCGGCCCTAACAAGGGACGCTGAAGGCGGTCGCACGACCCACTAATGCGTGGCCGCAGATAGCTTGGCTTCGCTCTTGTCGTTACTGGACCGGCACTGCAGGTGATCCTGTAGTTTTCTACACCTTCAGTCGTCGACGACCTTACTGCCGGCGCAAGCTAGGGAGGGAGCACCAACCGCCAACAACGTTCCAAGAAAGAGTCCGCACTTGATACTGCAATCTCAGCCTGGAAGAGCTCCTGAGCTTCGATGTGAAGTGGTCCACAGGCAGACGAAGAATCTGTCTGTCAAAAAAAAAAAAAAAAAAAAAAAAAAAAAAAAAAAAAAAAAAAAAAAAAAAACACTGAAGGTGGCGCGAAAGCATCTCATTAAGTACATTATGGCATGGCGCGATGCGAGCCTCTCACACACCTTCTTGTTTCTGATTGGCCGGTGATGCTGTACTTACCTGTGCGGGGATTGCAATTAGTAAACAATTAGCACAGGTAGCATCGCGGGAAATCAGCAGCCTTCCCCACAGTATTTCTTGGAAAACAAGTGAGTCACATAATGGCGTATCTTGGTGCGAGCCAATCATATACCATCTCTGTTGTGATTGGTTGATGGTGTCATTTTTACCTGTACGTGGGACTTTGCTGAATTTATATGTACAGGTAGCATGGCAGGGCAGCTTTAGTCTATACCACAGTACTGTGGGCCTGCACGTAGACACCTCAAGTGCAGAAATCTTATTCCACTGATGATGGCAGCCAGTGGAGCTGCCGAAACGTTTGGTTTTGTTTTTAACCATGGACCACGGCCAAACAGCCCTGATAATTTTCACAATTCAAGTGACACCGGCCGTGAAAGCCTAAGGAATAATTTAAGACGCCTCTACGGGGAGGATGTTTCAAAAAATATCAGACGATTTGAGGGGCTAAGAAAGAAGAAGGTACACCTGCTCTGTTCACTGGCTTTTCTGTCAAGATGCCGGGATACTGGTGTTATTCCCCGGTTTCTTAAATTGAAGAACTCCATTTATACACCGCAAGCCAGTCGCATTTATCGACGTGCAGAGCAGGCAATGCTACGCGAACGTATCCACCAGACCAGGAAAGATCTTGCCGACAACAATCTGAGGTTGTTCCGTCTACACCTGGAATTAAGCACTGTGTTGTCACCTGGCCACTGGGATCTGGTGGATAGCCTAAGTTCCAGCGCTTCCGAGGCCGTTCGCGATAGTGTTCGATCGCGCCATGAGAGTAAGTACTGGAGAGATAGCCCCGAGGAGAACAACCAGGAACAACAGCGAAGCAGCTTAGAGACGGACAGGACAGTAGTGAACTTGTCGGACCCCCAGCTTACCACCACCGAAACTGCTGTCTTGGCGAGAGGGGAGAAGTTTGCAGTGGCCCCTAAGAAGATTCCAGTGGAGGACATCATTGCCAACGTTGAAGCTGGAGTGCGGCGGTTGCCGCGTGAACAGGCAGATGAAGTCAGGATCGAAGCATCGAGGATCCTGGCTAGAGCGAAACCGCCGCGATGCAACATACCATTGAGTGAGCTTCGGGCACTAAGGACATTAAGGCGGGATGAGTCTGTCATCATGTTACCGGCGGATAAGGGGAGTGCGACTGTTGTAATGAACACCGAAGACTACCAACGGAAGATCGGAGAACTGCTGGACCCAGAAAACTACAAAAAACTGCGAAGAGATCCGACCGCAGTGGTCCTAAAAAGGACCGATTTTCTGGTTAAGCGGTCTTCCTTGGAGCCTGATGTGAAGGCTGCCGTCCGGTGTTCGGAAGCCCTTCCACCTAGGCTTTATGGGCTCCCCAAAATCCACAAGCCGGACGTCCCGCTCAGACCCATCGTCAGCGCCATAGGATCTCCAACCTACCATCTCGCTAAACACTTGACCGAGCTTCTCCGGCCACATATAGGTGGTACGGAGTCATATGTCAGGGATTCAACACACTTTCTTGAAAGGCTCGGTGGGTTGTCGTTGCAGCCTGGAGACATAATGGTCAGCTTTGACGTGGTTTCGTTGTTCACCATGGTGCCCGTAGATGATGTCCTTGGCCACTTAGCTAACCTTTTTCCGGCAAACATTACAGCGCTTTTCCGGCATGTTCTGAAAACTACATATTTTCAGTACGGCGGTGAGTTCTTTGAAATGATTGACGGTGTGGCCATGGGGAGTCCACTCAGTCCTGTGGTGGCGAACTTTTATATGGAACGGTTCGAACAGCGGGCAATTACATCTTTTCCGCTGAAGCCGAGGTGCTGGTTCCGGTATGTTGATGACACATTTGTTATCTGGAGCCATGGTGAGGAAGAACTCGGCAGGTTCCTGGCACATCTCAATCAGGTTCACCCACGGATACAGTTTACCGTCGAGAGGGAGACCGACAATCAGCTGGCTTTTCTGGACGTGTTGGTCCTTAGAAGGACCGTTGGCAGCCTCGGACATAAAGTTTATAGAAAACCGACGCACACTAACCGCTATCTCCATAAACAGTCGAACCACCATCCCAGCCAGAAGAGGGCGGTGTTGAAGACCTTGGTGGACCGGGCTAGGAGGATATGCGAGCCCCGGTACCTCGATGATGAGCTGCGCCACCTCGAACTAGCGCTGCAGGCCAATGGGTATTCCGTCAGGGAGGTGAGACGTGCGGTCCGGCCGAGAAGAACAGCCAGGCCGGAAGTGGATTCACGTGAGACCGTCGGTTTCGCGGCGTTGCCCTACATTCATGGGGTGACGGACCGCATTGGTAGGCTGCTCAGTCGGCACGGTGTGAGGCCAGTATTCAAGCCGACAAAGAAGATACACCAGTTCTTGCAGCCGACGAAGGATGTCCGAGACCCGCTGTCATCGTGCGGTGTGTACGGAGTTCCCTGCTCATGCGGCCAGGTGTACATTGGTACCACGGAAGCGCAGCGTCCGCACACGCGTGGGTGAACATAGCCGTTACTGTAGACTGGGACAGCCGGAGAAGTCTGCCGTGGCCGAACACGCGCTCGCCAATGCCGACCATCGGATCCGTTTCGATGAGACGAAACTCTTGTCGGCGGTGAGTGATTACTTCCCTCGTCTTCATATGGAGTCCGTTTTGTTTCAGAAGCATGCTGCGAACGCTATGAATCGGGGCGAAAGCATCTCATTAAGTACATTATGGCATGGCGCGATGCGAGCCTCTCACACACCTTCTTGTTTCTGATTGGCCGGTGATGCTGTACTTACCTGTGCGGGGGTTGCAATTAGTAAACAATTAGCACAGGTACCATCGCGGGAAATCAGCAGCCTTCCCCACAGTATTTCTTGGAAAACAAGTGAGTCACATAATGGCGTATCTTGGTGCGAGCCAATCATATACCATCTCTGTTGTGATTGGTTGATGGTGTCATTTTTACCTGTACGTGGGACTTTGCTGAATTTATATGTACAGGTAGCATGGCAGGGCAGCTTTAGTCTATACCACAGTACTGTGGGCCTGCACGTAGACACCTCAAGTGCAGAAATCTTATTCCACTGATGATGGCAGCCAGTGGAGCTGCCGAAACGTTTGGTTTTGTTTTTAACCATGGACCACGGCCAAACAGCCCGGATAATTTTCACAATTCAAGATATAAAGATGTGTTAAGAAGAAAAATGTAATAAGTAAAACAAAAACTCAACTAGTAGTAAACAAGATGACGTCTTCCCTCAAGAGGTAAATACAAGTACAACCTTCTACATGAAGATGTGATCTGCATAAACTTCATAAATACACGTATACGATGCATAAGACGCTGACGAGGACCCCCGTGGATCTACACCTACTTTCACAAAAGAAACTCCAATCTCCGCAGTGAACATCCTATCTAGTACTTGCCGAAGACACGACCCAGATGATGATGCCGACTTCAAGAATTCCCAAGAGAGACACACCAGGACGAGGTTACTACGACCAATTGTAAAGGTGACTCGATAGCTTGCCTATCGAGAGTTAATCATATTTGATACACAACTCACATTAAAAAGAGACTTTTCAAAGACTATAAATTTTGTTTAAAATTAAAATGAGACAAGCTAAGAGTTTACTGTAAGATTCAATATCGTACGTTGTAACGCCTTAAATGTAAATGTAATTTATAATCACTTTAAGTAATAATACCATTCTTCAAATGGTAAAAGAAGTCTTGCAAGCGTCTAGATGAACTCAAAATACTTAGAAGTCTTTGCTATAAATACACTTAAAGTAAACTCGGATCCGAGGTAAAAGAATACATAATCAGTTTGATCCCTAAGTTTATGAAAAGCATTTAAATATTTTAATCTAATTAATGATGTCATGGGATCTTTGAGTAACAGTTGTTAATAAAGAGAAGTCATCTTGTTACACATGAAAATGAGTGCATAAATCAGTGAAATACCTTCCCTTGTTTCCTTATAATTATCTTATGTAATTTGTTCAGTTAATTTGAGTTTAATAACAGTTCGTTACAACGTAGGCAGCCCATGTAATTGGCAAGTGTCAGTTAAGATGGGTTCCCTGGATTTGTAACGTGGCAATACGTTACACAGTAAAACTAGTGTTTGGGCAAGAAATTTATCTCCCTGTGAACTTTATGTCCCAAATCATCTGAGACTACGCTCCAAGAACCACAGAAGTTCATTTTTTACAACAACTGCAAGAAATGAACCATTTTTCAAAAGGATGGCTGAAAATAGAAAATAGCCAGTGACAAAATGAAAATATGGTATGATCAGTGGCGAAGCTAGTAGTTAATGAATGGGTAGGCAAAAATCGTATCTTAAATTTTTTTTAAGGAATCACTAAAAGGATGGTGGTTCAAATCGGACGCTGAGGTAGAGTTTGCTGTAAGCGAATGGTTCCACAAACAGCCGTAAGAATTTTACTAGCAGGGAATCTACAGGTTGATGCAACAGTGGAACTCATGTCTTAATGTTAATGGAGACTTCTTTTAAAATTGTTGAATAAAAAATGCTTTACAGCTCTATACGTGTTTCTATTGAACAATCCTTGTATTAGTCATACACAATAATACAACTGATTGAACTTCAAATTTTTAAACTTGATTAGTTTCTATATATATGTTTAATGTTACAAATAATTCAAATAACAATCTTGATCATCTGTTAGTTCAGCGGAATAACAGGGACACTTTTAATAACCGCATAAAATAAACACATTTATAAACAACACAGCGCGCTTTAACTTGAATGTTTGGACCACAGAAGTGAGGCATGCCTCAACGCTCTATGTGTACAACACGGGACAATCCCTCCTCCCTTCACTTCCCTATCGCTCCGGCACATTGCTTACATAAGGTGTATACAAAAAACGCTGAGGCAAGTTCAGGTACCTCATTCGGTTTAAACGAGCTATGCCGAGTCTCACCTGTCACCATCTAGCGGTCGCTCAGTTTTTGCATTTGCATTGAATAGTGGGGCGTCTTTGCACCCGTGGCTTATTGCAGCTTCCGGGACGTGCCCGATGGCTGCCAGAAGAAAACAGTGCTGGACTTTCAAGAGAAGGTGGCCTAAAATATTCGGGAGGGACACGCCAACCAGTTAACTGAGAAGGCGGCGGAAGAGTCCAGAGTCCAGAGTTGAACGGAGCAGCAGCTAGTCGTGCTCCGGTGGTCGCAGTGTCCGGGTGATACCCGATGACTGCATGTTGCCTTGCTGTTACCTTGGCTAGCGATCTCGCGCTTTGAAAGGAATGGGACCTCCATCAATTTTATTTTGGAGGGACAGGATGTTATGATTTTACTTGGACCCTGGGACCTCGAAGAGACCCGTGACGGCAGAATGGGGGAGACCTCGAAGACCTTTCGCGTGAGAAGCAGGAATGACCCTCCCACAACGGGTAGGGCGCCCCTAGCCGCTCAGGAAAAGTCGCTGAGGGCTGCCAGGCGGCAATGTCGGCGCACGGGAGAGAGCGTAGGAGGAGGCAGCGTCCACCAGAGGTGGCACTAGGCACACCTAGGGCGAGCGCAGACCCCCCTCTAGTCTGTCGCCGAGCGCCAGCACGGACATGAGAAAGAAGGAAGGAGGAGGAGCGTGAAAATTCTCAAGGTCGGGGGGATGGGGCAGATGTTCTGTAAGTGCTTATGGGGGGTCGTCGAGCAACGCTCGGGGGCGTTTGTGGCGTCTAGGTGGTGGGCCGACATCTGTGCTTAGTCGACGGATGTGAGGATGGGTCGAGACATAGGCTCGGGAGAATAGTTTGAGGGCTAGGGACCGAACGAATTCGGTAAGTGAAGGAACCTTCAACCCTCGCCTGATGGCATCATTTCTGACAAACCAGGGAGAGTTGGAGATGTAGCGGAGGGTTCGGGATTGGAAAGCTTCCAACCGGGCGACAACGGATGGGCTGAGTAGTACCCAAAAGGCGGGGGCTGCGTAAGTCAGGATTGCCCTAAGAAAGAGCAAGTAGATGGTGAGTTTAGTGCGCACAGGCACTGAACCCCGATGAGAGAGAAAGGGAAATAGTTTGGCTCTGACGCCTCTGGCGCGCTGGAGACTCAGAGAGACATGAGGTGCAAAGCTTAGGCGTCGGTCAAGAGTGACGCCCAAGTACTTTACAGTCCGTTTCCACTCGATTGGGCTCCCTTCAAGGGAGAGGGACTGGCAGCGGGAAGTTAATTTACGAGAAAAGGCGATCGCCTCGGATTTCTCCGCATTGACCGCCATCCTCCACTTCCTTAGCCAGTCCGGAAGTACGGCGAGCTGACGTTGCACCAGGCCAGCCGCGAAATCAAGACTCGCTGAGCTGGCGTGGTACATAGCGTCATCCGCATAGAGCGAGAGAGTGACTCCAGGCTGAACAGGCAGGTCGTTCGTGTACACGAGGTACAGAACGGGGCCAAGGACAGATCCCTGAGGTACGCCTGCGGCGACTGGTCGGACGGATGAGTACGACCCTTCGACGCATACCCTAAAGATACGATCGCACAAGTACGATCGGAGAAAATGAACGAATGAGGCAGGGAGTGGGGAGTGGGCCAGTTTGTAGAGAAGGCCTTCGTGCCAGACTCGATCGAAGGCCTTACTCACGTCGAGCAATACAGCGACGGAGGACAGATGCTTGTTGTAGGCGTCCGTCAAATGGGTAACAACCCGGACGAGTTGAAGGGTCGTCGAGTGCTCTCTGCGAAAGCCGAACTGCTCCTGCCGAATGAAACCATCCAGCAGAGGCGCGTACCGACCGTGCAGGAGGCGCTCGAGTACCTTCGATATGACTGGCAACAGTGAGATGGGTCGATGGTTTGAGGGGTCAATACGCAGCTTGCGAGGCTTGGGGATCATGATGATTTTCGCACGCTTCCACAGGCTGGGGAAGTAATGAAGCCGGAGACATCCATTGAACAGCTCGTGGACCAAGTTGATGAGGCTAGGGGGAGCGTGTTGTAGCGCCGCCGCTCCGATACGATCATCGCCGGGCGCCCTCTTAGGGCGAAGTCGACCAATAGCCGAGACAACATCGGCCCGGTCGAACGGGTCAGGGATGTCAGCTGGAGGGCGGGAAAAATATCCAGATAGGAAGTCTGCGACCTCGGCCGAGTGGACGGGGTCGCAGACGCCTCCGTGGACGGTGAATTGCTCCTCCATGGTTGCGGCAAAGACTTCAGCTTTGCCGGCCGCGGAGTACACAATGCCGTCCGGTGATCTGAGGGGATGGCGGGTCCTTTTGTCGCCAGTAAGTCGACTCGCAGCCTGCCAGACAGACTCGGGCCGGACTTCAAGAGACTCGAGATACGAGTCCCAACGATGTGCAGTGGCATCAAGCAGAAGCTGCTTGACAAGGTCAGATTGGGCGTTGAGCCTGCGTTTGATATCAGGATCCCGGGTTTGTTGCCATCTCCGGCGGAGTTGGCGCCGAGTTTGGATGGCGAGGAGCACCTCTTCAGGTAATTGAGACCGGCGATTTGTCTCCGGGACAAGATAGGTGTGTGTGTCCATAGCGGACGTAACGACTTCTTGAAGATAGTCGGCCATACGGTCCGCATCAGCCGTAGAGGCGATGGGGGCCGGGGGGTCAGATGGCACTGTTCGTTGGAGTTCGTCATGATAGGAGCGCCAGTTTACTCTCCGTGGACGAGAGGGGGGTTGGAGAGGTGTGTCCAACAGGGGACGAACAGTGATAAGTACCGGGTCGTGGTCGGACGAGAGGTCCGATACAGCACTGACAGTGATAGGAATGGCCAGGTCCTTGACAATGACAATGTCAAGGACATCCGGAAGGCCCCTAGTGGGCACGTGGGTCGGTGAGTCAGGACCAATAACTAAGACCTGCAGATGACGCTGAACGTAGCTGTAGAGCGAGCGGCCACGCGGGTTCGTGACACGGCTGTTCCAAGAGGGATGCTTGGAGTTGAAGTCTCCGGCAGCTATAGTAGGTAGTTCGTGGTCGAGGAGGGCGTCCCACTCCTCAGGCGGCGGAGGCCCTCCGGGCCCGGGAGGAAGGTACGCCGAAATTAGGCGAACCTCCCGATCCCCGATCCAGAGGGCCACCGCCGTCGTCTCCAAATACCTAGTATCTGGAGGGGGTAAGAGACGATGGGCAATGCGCCTGTGGACGAGAATAGCAGTACCCCCGCTGGGACGAGCGGGGGGTTGTAGCCGGGGCCTATCCGTGCGATATGTAGTGTACGCCGGAAGCTGAAAGGAAGCAGCAGGGGTAAGGAAAGTTTCGGAGAGGAGGATGACATCGAGGTCATATTCAGTGGCAAAGTTAGCCAATTCGGCTCGGCGAGACGGAACACCACACGCGTTCCATGCCACCAGCCGAAGAGGCCTAGACATTGAGAGGCAGGAGAGTCATGAGAGAGGTAAGAATGGTGACTAGCAGAGACTGGACGTCCTTGGCAGCCAAGATTTGAGGGATGAGGGTCTCAACCCAGACACGCAAACGATCAGCAAAGGTCGGATCCGAGGACCCTTCCTCCGCCGATGGCGCCTGCGGCGTGGGCGGGGGCACTCGATACATGATACCATTATCGGGCCGAGGTGTAGTTGTAGGCTGCCGAGGCTCTTGGGGAGCTGGGGCAGATGCTGACTTAGTTGCAGCGGGCTTGTGCTGCGTGAGGATGGTGGTCGATGACTTTTTCTTCTTTGGCGCGGGTTGCTTTCGCGACGAGGCCAAAGGAGGGAAAGATGCATCGGAGGCGGCGGCTGCCGCGTAACTGAGCGCTCCGGCAGGCGCTGGGCAGGTCGGGGGGACTACAGCGGCTGCAGGCGCAGACGAGGTAGCCGGAGAAGGCGGCGGAAAATTTTTTCAATTTGTTATGTATAGGGTCCGGGTCATGGTAACACTGCCACCGGTAGCGGGGCGAACGGCAGATGCCGCACGCGCCCGGCCCGGCATGCAGGCGCCTTGTAGCGCCGGTCGTTCCCCGCGAGGCAGGGATCCGCCGTGTCTTTGGCATCGGTAACAGCGCCAAGCAGTTTGAAAATCAACATACTTGGGGAAGGTATCTGACTGGATAGGATGGTAACAAGGAGATAGAATTGCTCGGGAACCTAAGTTAAAGCATACAGAATTACGGGGGGTCGTCTAAGATCGCCCGAGGGCGTTTGACACGTATAGCGGGAGGTGGTTCAGACGTGCTGATAGAACGGAGATAAGGAAATGACGAGGTCGCTGCAGAAGCAAAAAGAGTTTCGGCAAGCGACCGGACAAAATCGGCAAGGGTAGGAACTCGAAGGCCTCCACGAATGACATCATTTCTCACAAACCATGGAGACCCCGACAAGGATCTGAGGGTACGGGCCTGGAAAGCTTCCAGCCTACACTTGTTAGTGGTCGACACAAGCGACCACCATGCGGGAGCAGCATAGGTCAATACTGACCGGAGAAACAAAAGATAGATGGTAACTTTAGTGCGCAAAGCCAGGCGGTTGCGGCACGAGAGCATGGGAAATATTTTGGCTCGGACGCCTCGAGCTTTGTTGAGGGTAGCAGTCACGTGGCCGTTGAAGCTAAGGCGCTGGTCTAGCCGAACGCCCAAATACTTCACCGACTTTTGCCAGGCGATAGGCCTCCCTTCGAGGGAGAGGGCCTGGCATCGGGAAGTGGACTTGCTGGTGAAACAGATCGCCTCGGATTTCTCCGCGTTGATCAGCACCCGCCACTTCCGTAGCCAGGCCGGAAGCAGATTCAACTGACGCTGCAGCTTTGAACACGCAATTCGCGGGGACAGGGAGCTGCAGTAATACATTGCGTCGTCAGCGAATAGAGATAACGTGACTCCAGGAATAACAGGCAGGTCGTTCGTGTACACTAGGTACAGAACGGGGCCGAGGACAGATCCCTGCGGAACGCCAGCGGCGACGGGTCGAACTGATGAACAGGACCCTTCGACGCTAACCCTGAAGATACGATCACTGAGGTATGACCGCAAGGAATGCACAATGGACGGTGGGATGGGGGAGTGAGCGAGTTTGTAGAGAAGTCCTTCGTGCCAGACTTTGTCGAAGGCCTTACTCACGTCCAACAAGACAGCGCCCGTAGACTCTCTCTTGTTGGCGGCGTCGGACAATGCTGTGACAACTCGGACGAGTTGTAAAGTTGTCGAGTGCTCTCTACGGAACCCGAACTGTTCGCTCCGAATAAAATTATCCAGCAGCGGCCAGATGCGGGCGAGTAGGAGACGCTCAAACACCTTTGAGATTACTGGCAACAACGATATGGGACGATAGCTGCCTGCAAGCATTCGAGGCTTGCCGGGCTTGGGTATCATGCAGATGTTGGCATTTTTCCACAGGCGGGGGAAGTATTGCAGCCGGAGACTGGAGTTGAACAGATCCAGGACCAATTCAACGCCCGAGGCCGGGAGATGTTGCAAGGCTGCGGCCCCGATCCGATCAGGACCAGGGGCGCGGCGTCGGTTCAGTCGACAGATAGACGAAACTAGTTCGTCCCTGTCGAAGAGAGCGGGAGGGTCAGGTGGAGGGCGGGAAAAATATCCAGATAGGAAGTCTCGAACCACTACCGAGAAGGCAGGGTCCGAGACGCCTCCATGAACGGTGAATTGAGTCTCCATGCAGTCGGCGAAGACCTCTGCCTTGCCTTCCGATGAAGAAACAATGCCGTTCGGGATATTCAGCGGGTTGCGAGTACGCTTCTCGCGAGTAAGGCGACTCGTTGCTCTCCAGACGGAGGCTGGGTCGACTTCAAGGGACTCAAGGTATGAGTCCCACTGATCAGAGTTTACGTCCCGCAAAAGTTGCTGGACGTAAAGAGACTGGGCCTGAAACCGTCGTTTGACGGCGGGATCTCGGGTTCGTTGCCATCTGCGGCGGAGCTTGCGCCGAAGCCAGATGGCGTGGATAACTTCCGGTTGAAGGGCCGATTTGCGATTCACCTCTACGTTGTATGTGTGTCGATCCATGACACCTTGGACCAACTCCTGAAGATGAGTGGCACGGAGATCCAGATCGTCACGAGTGGCGATCGGGTCCGCTGGGACAGATGGTAACCTTCGAGATAGCTCGTCGTGATAGGAGCGCCAGTTGACCCTCCTAGCAGGACCAGCAGGAAGTCGGGGTGAAGCCGACACATCTCGAACAGTTATTAGTAGGGGATTGTGATCAGACGAGAGGTCTGACACTGACGAGACCTGGATGTTATGGGCCACGTTCCTGATTACAACTACATCAAGAACGTCCGGTCGGTGACCGGCATAGTGGAAGGGGGTAGGATCATCAGGGCCGATGACGTGCGTATCCGGGTCGTCTAGGACGAACCGGCGGAGTGATCTGCCGTAGGCGTTGGTAGCCCTACTGTTCCAAGAAGGATGTTTGGCGTTGAAGTCGCCGGCTGCAATTGTCGAGATTGGGTGGTCGAGGAGAGCGTTCCACTCCTCAGGCCGGGGCGGCGGGCTCAGGCCAGGCCGGAGATACGCGGAAACAATGCGCAACTCCGAGTCGCCTGCGTCCACTGCCACCGCGCAACCTTCGATGAGTCGAGTAGTGAGGGGGGGTAGTGGCCTATGGGATATCCGCCTGTGGACCAGAATCGCCGTGCCCCCTTTCGGGGGTTGGCGCGGCTGTAGGGGACGATCCTGACGATAACAAGTGTAAGCAGGAAGTGAGAATCGATGGTAGGGGGCTAGGTGGGTTTCGGAGAGAAGCACGACATCAGCGTCGTACTCCACGACGAAAGCCGCCAGCTCAGATCGACGAGAGGAAACGCCATCAGCGTTCCAAGCGACGATCCGCAGGGATCTAGCCATTGAGGGGGAGGAGAGGGAAGAGAGCAGAGAGGGATTGGAATACTAACATCAGTACTGTCGAGGTGTCAGGAGCAGACCTGATGCTTTCAACAAGTTGAGTGGCCCAAGCCGTCAGGGGGTCCGCTGGAGCCCGAGAAAATTCCCGGGACCCGCGCGGACGTTCCTGAGGAACTTCAGCCAGGACTGCAGATGGCGCTGGGTTAGCGGACTGAATTGTGGTCTGCTCACGCGGAGGTTGGGAGATGACGGGGGCGGGAGGGTCCCGCTGAGGTTGGGCAGGTCGAGCCTGCTGATGTCGTCGGCCGGGAGTCCGGCGACGCGAGCGCTTTTTGGTACCCTTGCGGGCGGAAGTAGGTTGAGATGATGTCTTAGCAGCGACAGCTGCATAGGAAGGGCCGGGCGCTCCGGCAGGCGCCGGTAGTGGAGCCGTCACAGGCGCCGCCGGAGCGACGCCTGCAGGCGGGACTGAGACCGCGGGAGCGACAGGAGTCGCTGCCGGGGCCTTGACAGATGTACCGGAGAGAGGGGGGAAGACCTCTCGCCGATTAGGGGCCGGGCCAGCTACACGACGCTGCTGTCTTTCTGCCTCGATATATTTAATACATCCCCGGTAACTAGCCGGATGGGCGCCCTTGCAGTTGCAGCAGTACGGGACAAAACCCGGCACACGAGGCTTATCACAGCCACGGTGAGGGTCGCCGCACCGCACGCAACGTGGGGGCGCATGACAGAATAGGGAAGAGTGCCCGAAGCCCTGGCAGTTGAAACACTGAGCAGGGCCTGGGCGCGGGTCAAATGATCTGACTGTCACCCGGAGGTGAAGGAGTGTTTGGAGGCCATAGACCTCCTCAAAATTCCCAGTTTTGAGCAATTTAACCAGGAAAGTATTGACGGGATGCTTGGAGTCCCCTTTGCCAGCGTGCAAAACCGACGCAGCTGTTGGCGTATAGCCAAGAGACGTCAGCTCCTGCACGATAGCATCGGGGGGGGGGGTATGATAGGGAATACCCTGGATAACAATTTTAACCTCACGCTCCTCAGGGAGAGCGAAGGTATGGAAGGATATATTCCGCGCTGACAGAAAGTGCTGAACAACGCGGAAGTCAACGATGGTTTTGACGGCCAGCTTCAGCGATTTGCCGGAGCATTTCGCTTCCACGGACGTCGAAGGAAGGGCAGAACGGAGGGTAGCCAAAAGCTGGGTATAATTCCTATTATCGGGGATGATAATAGGAGGAAACTTAAGGGTAGAAGGGTCAGGCTTAGAGGAAGATGAAGCAAGATTGACAGACTGCCGGCCGCTGTTACCTGAATCAGCGACCTGGTTTGGTGAGGCGGGAGACTGACTGGCGGCGAGCTTTCGCTTGCGTTTGGCGCGCTTGCCTTTCACAACCGAAAACTCTTCATCTCCCGACCCAGCACTCCCCATATGCACGTCAGAAATATCACTGTCACTGCCACTTTCACAATTATCGCGGGGGAGAGGTGAAGAGAGAGGAGCAGAACCGCAAGCTCCCAGGAGAGAGCTTAACGGTTCCGGCAAAGGTAGATCGGCGTTGTTTGACGCCATTTCGGAAGCCCGAAATGGACGTCAAAGGTGTTTAAAGGAGTATGAACACACCAGCACTGATTAAACTAACTGACAGGCACTGACACACGTACTCACCAGAAGCCGCACAGCACACGAACACAAAAACGGCCGCGCACTACACTGCACTAACGAATACTTTTGTAGCACACAAATGAAATAAAACTGCACTCAAATAAACTATTGTGGAACAAACTAAACACAATTTCTTCATGTGGTGAAGAAATCACGTTGATAACTGTACAGATAACGGTGAAATCACAAGGCAAAAATGCCACACAAAGTAACACAGCCTACCCGGGCAACAGCTCTAGGTAGACCTTTCGCTCAGTAAAGCACGTTTCGGCCTAATAAATTCGACAGTCACGGTAACAATGTATAATCTTTAGGTTATGTAGTTCATACGTATATATAATTTTTATTCTACAGAATTTTTTAGGGTAGGGATTGCCTCCATGTAACTTCGCCACTGGGTATGATATTACAATAATAGTGTGGATTTTGAAGAAGGAGACCATATTTGGTTTTACAACCTAAAGCACTATCATGTTCGTCACTCAAACCTCACAATTCTTCTGAAACCTCAGCAGGGTATAAATATAAGCAGCCACCAACCAGTCTAGAGTTGTTGGACCTGCCATATTAGAATACACTGGTGGAGCTGTTATTGTGACTTGCAGTTTAAAGTTAAATGATTATTCAGTACCTACTTACTGACAGACTGTAATAAGGTAATTTAATGTTTGGTACATTACTATTCTTGGACATTCATTAGCTTAAAGTATTGTTGTATACACGTCTTTGTTTATGTTTAAGTGTAACAGAAGTTGTAATTAGTGATTTTATCTAGTGTCAGTTACTTTACTTCCACTGTGAAACATGACAAGCATGACCCCGTAACACACACACACTTGCACACTCAACCACCATATTCTAAACATCTGGCAATATTACTTATGACAATGAAGGGTAACGAAACAAAGACACTTCTGTAAAACACAAGACACAAATTTATTTATATTGAAGTGTTTGTGTAGCAGACTGTCCTGACAATTCTTTTACAATGATTGTAAAGAACATAATAAATTACACACATGCATCAGCTTTTGAATAAAACCTGGTAACATTGACAGACTGACATTTATCACACAAATTATCAAAATAATCAAACTAAATTATTATAAAATTATGTAAATGTTATATATACGTGTTTGTTAAATCTTACCCAACAAGATTGTGTTGTGCACATTCAGCAAGAATTAAATGTAGACTGTAAAGCAATTTCTGTAGTTTATATTCTTACAAACATTTTTAAAGAAATACTTAAGTATCACTAGTTAAAACAACATAAAAACATACCATAATACTTAACAGTAAAACAAGTATTGTAACACAAAACTTGAATACAAGTAAATAACTGTTTAAAGCAAGTATGAACTTTGATATAATCAATACAAAATACTAAATTAATGACAGCACTTGGATAGAAAGCAGAAACAGATAACAGTTTATGATTAAGTTTAAATGTTAATAGTCACATAGTCTTTTAGGTTGTCACCTTCTCTGAAGTGATAAGCATAGATAAAGTTGACTTCCCGATTCTCATTATAATAGCTATTATTCTGCCTGGTGTTCTGAAAAGAAATTCCAATGAGGACTCTACTACTAGATTTGTTGAAATCATTAAAAATCTGTTCTTCAAAACTGCTATCAGCAAGTGTGGTGATAGTCTTTTCTACAGTCTGAGTAACTGTTCCATATTTTGGAGCTTGTACACCTGTTATACAAATGGTTACTTTGTGTTTGTTCTCCAGCAATATAACCATAGGGCCACTATGACTAAGTGCACGAAATGCTGTTCGACTATACTCTGGTTTTGTTACTAAAATCACAAACAGATCAGTTAGAAAGTCGGTATTTGATTGTTGGGAATAATACCAAATCTTTATAGCTTCGCCAAAAGTTTTAAACATTTCATTTCTGTCAGTCCTATCAGGTGTAAGTGAGTCTATAGTGAACCTAATATCATTAGCATAATTGTCACTGCAGCTGTTTGCTCCTGAAAGAAACTTTCCAAACTCATATTTAACTTCTTCATTTGGAATCTTTACAAACACAAAACCTCTCTCTGAAGTTCGGTTTACAGTTAAATAACCAAAATGATAAAGCAGCAAAAAGAATCCATTTACTATACAAGGAGATTTGCTTTCAGTTTTACCATTTACCCAATATAAAACATCTGTAACTGACATACGTTGTGATGTATCCAACAACACCTCTTCACCGTACAGCAACTTCATTAACTTGTATTTAATACATGTGTCCTGAAAAACTAAATTCAAGCCTTCCTCACTTGGTGTAAGCGAAAACATCTCTTTATTACTATTCAAATATTATGTTTGACTTTGTTTCTTTTTAAAGAAAATTTACTTTAGTAAATTCTGCTTTTACTGCTTTAAAGATATTAAGTTTATTATTCCTTTTATCTCAAAAAATTTACTCATCTAGATGTTAGTTTTAAATACCTCGGATCCGGGTCTGAACTTTCTCAAAATAATTAATTTATCACAAACTTCAACCAAATTATTGGAAGAATAATATTGGTGGTAATCTACATTATTATCTTACATTTATCTATATATTGCTGTTACTGCTACTACATTACAAAAATTTACAAATCTGATAATTTCTTCTTTACATTATTAAAGTTCTTTAGTGTTCTTTTGTTACTTCTCTTATTGAAACGAAAATTTACAAATGTCGTGTTTGGATATCACCTGAATTTAATATGAGGTTGTTGTTGGGTCCTTGGGTGTCATCTCCTGTCGCTTCTAGGGTGGAGTACGTGGTTCCTCTTGAAGCTACATCGTGTTGATTATATCTGCTCTCGACGATCGGTTTTTTTACTTGAAGTTCATACTGTTGTAGTTGGAGTTTTCTTCGTCCGGATTTCGTAGTTCACATTTTACACCTTAATTATAGTTCTTACTTTGCAGTACTAAAGTCTGGTAGTTACATATCTTACAACTTACAGTTTTATATTTTTAAAAGAGATGTGTTGGCTAATTTTTCCTTTCTGTATATTCTTCCTAACTCTACACACACTACATTTTTCGAAATAAAATCATCTCACACTGGATATTCGTTTAACGGCATACACTTGCGTGTATGCAGACAACACAAAACTCACATCTTTTCATGACGAAGTTCTACTGGCGACTGCGCGTATAGTTTAGGGGCGAGGGCTCAGTAAGCTGGTGCGTATTTACTAACTAAGAAAATAGTTCGTACATTTATATATTATTAATTATTCATTAATTAGAATGTAAATACTTTATGTTAACTTTATTACGACTTAGAGATTTCTTTATTTATATAGTCGCATTTTTAATAATTAAAGTAATTATTATTATTATTCTTTACTTAATACCTTTCTTGGCGTGTTGGTACTGGACAATTTCAAGTTGATTCAGGAATCTGGGTATAGGTAAGGGTGGATAATACTCTTACTTATTAGAAATTAAAAATTTTTATTTGTGCGATTTTCGATATTTTTAAAATCGTCACAATTGTTGTTTCAACTGTATTTGGAACTTTCATAGTTCTTGATAAATTATAACAAAAAAGTTTATAACTTGTCCTTATCTTTGTAAATCACAGTATGATCACGGGATGCTCTTTAAACACTTATAAATTGAAAAATTGAGCATATTTTGCTACACTGAGCTGAAAAATAATAAAACTGGCTATGTGACTCTAACACAGAGCAGTGCACAAAGCTGTTTGCAGATCATTCTGTGCTGCATAATTACATAATGCTCTACACATAATTTGAGGTGCCCCTTCCCCACATTTCTTGACAATTCTACTGGCCTACTGTGTTACTACAATGCAAGGCTGCCGAAGTATAAAAACTGGATTTTGAGGTGGTGAAATTCAGTTAGACCTGGCAATATAGCAAGTGCAGATCTAAGTGATTGCTGCTGTGTAGTGTGTGCCGGTTCGCCTGAGAACCGGTGCTTGTATAAGAAAATTTAATATATAAAAATGAATAATATGAAATGCTTAAACCCCGAATTAACTAATTAATTATAGTGACGCAGCGTGCGCTATTGGCAGTATGTTCGTTTTACTGAATCCTAACACGCTCTAGTGACGGTGTGGTGGGATTAGGGTTTTCAATGCGCATTTGAGTCAGTTGGGTCTCGCCTTCAGTTTCGTTCAGCTGTGCCTCTCCGACAGGGTTGAAAATTTTAATTGTCTTGTATCACTTTAGCTATGACTAGATAAACTCGTCAAGATCTGCAGGTCCCTGCACCCGTCGAGGACCCTGCCCAGGCATCTCCATCTGCTCCTGAACTCACCAAAAGGCTCTCGGCTTCACCTGTCGGGAGGGAACGGCAAGATCACCATGCCCCGGTAATACTACATAACCTAGCCGTTGGACTCACTGACCACTGAACACTTGGAAATCCACTTCTTCAAATAAGGTGATATTCAATCAGTTTTATTCTTATTTGGTCTACATGGAAGCCACCTATTTATGCTGTTAGCAATCTATAAAACTCGTTGGGTATTTTGTGACACACCATGACATTTTTATCTTAATGACGTTTTAATTGGACAATATTTGTGCGCGGATTTTGGGCACCTTATGTATAAAATTACTTACATTCTACATTAAGTGTACACCCGGGGGGGCCGGCATGTGTCCGAGGCTCATTAAATTTTATGCATCTTTTTTTTTGTCACTCGGATATTGTAAAAAGAGGGTTGTTTAAGTATTAAGTATTTGGGGACCAGAATTTCAGATATATAGGTGGGTGCTGTTGGTGACAGGATGGACCTGACCGGCTGGTCTGATTCAGTTATAATTCCTGTTCGGGTATCTATGGTAATTACGGTTAATACATTTTTAAATTTGGTTTTGGGTCATATTAGGGTTGTAAGATTTTTTTATTCAAGTTTCAGTCCGTCCCCTCATTAGACCTTGGGTAGGCAGGTTTTGCATGCAGATCCATGCAAGCCCCATGCACGTGTTAACTTCTGTCCAGTCATGCTTAGGAACATGTCGGCTCCCGGGTCAAACCAGATTTTCTAAAATATTATAAATTCACACAGACTGTTCATGTCACATAGAAGGTTGTAACTTGTAATTTTAAATTATTTTTGTCAAACCAGATTTTCTAAAATATTATAAATTCACACAGGCTGTTCATGTCACATAAAAGGTTGTAACTTGTAATTTTAAATTATTTTTGTCAAACCAGATTTTCTAAAATATTATAAATTCACACAGGCTGTTCATGTCACATAAAAGGTTGTAACTTGTAATTTTAAATTATTTTGTCAAACCAGATTTTCTAAAATATTATAAATTCACACAGGCTGTTCATGTCACATAAAAGGTTGTTACTTGTAATTTTAAATTATTTTTGTCAAACCAGATTTTCTAAAATATTATAAATTCACACAGGCTGTTCATGTCACATAGAAGGTTGTAACTTGTAATTTTAAATTATTTTTGTCAAACCAGATTTTCTAAAATATTATAAATTCACACAGGCTGTTCATGTCACATAAAAGGTTGTAACTTGTATTTTGAATTATTCTTGTCAATTCAGATTTTCGCAAATAACTTGTAATTATAATTTCACTAAAATCTATACGAATGGTTCAAGGGCATTTAGAGTTGTAATGTTGGAATGTATGTATGTTTTAATGTTGTTGTACGTATACGGATGTATGTATAGGTATTGTAGTTTGAAATTTCCATATGATGGGGCAATATATTTATAGAGAAAGATATATAGGCGGGTGGCGGGGCTTTCATGTATAATGTTGTTTGTTATGTATATTTGTGATATTGAATATTTGTCTGTGATATGTATATACGTTTATGGCTATTTATGTTGAATCATGTAATGAAAAGGCTATTGAAATTTGAGGGAGCGAGTTGAATAAAAGATGATGCCATGACTTCGGGGCATTATATATATTTAATGTGAATCGTGATGGGGGGAATATTTGAAGTGGAATTAATATATAGATATATATATATATATATATATACGTATGCATACAAAATGATCTCAAAAAGAAAAATTTCTCAAAGTATGTAAAGGAAATGTTTTTTAAGACATAATAAAATTGTTATTGTTGTTCGACACCTGAGTTTAATTGCAAGTCCCGTCTCCCTGGACCCAGTGCATTTTTGGCTTCTCTAGGCCTTCTGCCTAGTTTTAAATCTAGTGGCCCCTCTTTAAAAAAAAAAAAATTATTTCCAAAAAAAATTATAAAGTACAAAAGGTTTTAAAGAGGGGTTACATTTGGTAGCAGAGTGTGGTTGAGACTAGGGTTAAACCCTTGGGTCCTTTGGGTGTGACGGGGCTTGGAAACATTTGGGGCAACATGAAACTTAAAAGATTTACAGGAGAACAACATATATACATGTGTTGTGTTATGTTCGATGTTTTATTAACTATATTGAGGTATAATTGTCAGCCTGTTGGTAATTGTGAACTTGGTGTCGCCACGAGGTGTGTATTTTCGGTGGGAATTCTTTTGGAGACTTGCATTACCGCAGATCTGGGGCGCTGTGATGGAAGATGGATTTCATAAATTTTTTGGTTTTGAATATTACGTGTGCGTTTATAGGGATGCGGTATGGCCCGATCGGAAGTCGGTCTCGTCGGAGATACGGGGGCCGAGGTCATTGTTATAAGTTTTGTGAAATTTGATGTTGTTCGTTGGTTGGTAAATTTGTTTTCGTGAAATGCGATGTTGCGATAGGTGTTATGTGTGTCATCGAGTATGTCTTGTGTTAGTGTTAGAATTGTTTTTTCTCTTGTGGGGTGTTGACGAGAGCCAATTCAGGATAGTGGTTGGATCCTCGCAACGCTAGGGGGCCCGCAGATCGCTCAAAGGAAGGCATAGTACTCGAGTTTTTTCTGTTTTTGTAAGTATGTTGGTGTTAGGTATTGTGTTAAGGTTTATGTTTTATTGTTGTGTATTTTGCATTGTGTAATTCTGACGGCGGTATGCTATCAGAGATTGCCCCACCCCATTTCAGGTGTTCTCCAGAAACTTCCGGTGGTAGATGGAGTGGATGAGTACAAGTTGCTGGTTTTCTTAGACCTTGTCCTGCAGTTGGCAGATTTCCCGGGGGTGTCCGATGGGGACCTCTTGTCCCTTATATACCCGTATTGCCGGGGTTCATTGGCAGGACTGGTCACCAACACTCTGCGTCGGGGCGGCAGTGACAACGCTTTCCATGGGGAAGTGTTGGACTTCTTCATACCCCATCGACGATGTGACCAGTTGCGCTTTAAGTCATTCTATCGTGTACAGGCCAACGGAGAGGCGCTGGCGGACTTTGTACGGAGTATACACAAAACTGCCCGGGTATTAAGGTTGGAGTTGCCCGAGAGGGACATTATACAAGCAATTCTGGAAGGACTGAATCCCCAAGAGAGATCTCGTTTGATATTCGCAGACCGTCCACGTTGTTTCGCGGATCTGGACCGGTTGTGTCTGGTTTCTAGTACTGTCCAGGCGATGGACGAGTCCCGGGAAAGAGCTGCCAGAGGTGACCCATACTCCAGTAGTCCATTAGGAAGAGCTAAAAATGACGAATATGGTGGTTGGTGGAGAACACAAGAAACGGTAAGAAGAACTGAATATTCCGGAAGTAATGAAAGCTACAAGGGGGTGGCAAGTGAGAAGACGGTAACAACGGTTACAGAAGAGAAAACAAATACAGGTGAAATTAACAGTGGAAGAAGTTATATTGGTGAACCAACATCGGCAAGTAGGGATCCTGTAGCAAACCTCTATGCCTATTTGGAAAGAAAAGAAACTTTAAACATTACAGATGAATTACAAGTTCCTAAGAGAGTTGTGGATGAAGAAGGTGAAGAGGAAGAAGAAAAGCGGAATAACTTCTGTGGATCGATACAGGACAATAAGAATACGTCGGTTAACACTGAAGTAGAGGACTCGGATAGGACGTCACAGTGGAATCCGGATGCCGCAGAATTTGTTCCGGTATCTCCATCTCGGTTCGTGATGGATCCCGATTCTGTAATATCATCATCGCCTATGCAGGGATATGAGAAGGCACTTGATAGTGTAGCTTTACCATCGCGAGTAGAAGTTGATTTAGACATTGCACATGGACCTGGACAGCTGGATTCCAGGGTGGGAAATGTTGAGGACGCTATAGTTGCTGAAAGTGGTGAAGGAGAGGAATCGAAGGAAGAGGCAGAAGAGCGGTCTGCAGATCCTGCACAGGGAAGTATAGTTATAGGTGTTAGGGAGACTGAAGAGTCTGAGTTTGCGGATGGACACGGGGATGTCCATGCTGCAAAAGTTTCTGAGGTTGCGGATGGATACGGGGATGTCCATGCCACAAGTGTGGTGGAAGGAGATGAGGTAGAAGTTGAGGAGGAATTTGGTGGCAGCGTTGTGGAGTGTGCGAGTGAGAATGATGTAGTGTGTGAAGATGTGCAGACGCCTTCTGTATGTAGTGCGGAGGATTCCGAAGAACTGAAAGAAGTTTCAGGTGGACCAGAGGAGCAACTAGAGGATGATGAACATGTGCAGTGTTCGGATGGTGGTAGTGGACATGATGGCGATGATGATGATGATGAAGAAAATTTAAATTATGATGATGAATGTGTTGATGTAGATGAGATTGGGGAAGAAGTTGGTGAAGAAGTTTGTGAAGGAGCTGGTGACGAGGGTGGTGAAGAAATTGGTGAGGAGCTGGGTGAAGATGCTGTTGAAGATGGATCAGATGAGCAACTGGAAGATGGTGAGGAGGTGCAGTGTCGTGATGGTGATTTGGATTATGGGGACGAAGAAGGAGAAATTGTAGAAGAAAAGAAAGAAGGAATAGAGGAAGAAAAGGAAGGGTTGGATGAAAGAGAAGCAGGGGAGTTAGATGATGTGAATAATCCAAATCAAGGCGAAAGTAGTGATGTAAGTTGCCGTGATTCTGATTCAGACGAAACAAATCAGTACAGCTCAACACGAGATAATTTCTCAGAGAGTGATGTCCGGAAGGATCGAGTACATGAAGGGTGTCATAGTAAGGTGAGAAGAAGCGGGTAATGGGTAGCGGGTAGATGTTCCCCACAGTCCCAGTGGTGTTCATCTATTTCAGGGCTGCGCCCCTGCCTACGCCAGCCTTGGTTTTCTCCACTCATCCTTACTTTCGGAGGGAACCATGTCCTTACCCTTAGTCCTCGCCCTTGACCTTCAATGATCCTTGCCCTTTTCATCTTCCCAATTTTCCTACCCCTCCCGTAAAAAAAAAAAAAAAAAGGAGAAGTCAAAAAAGGAGTTAGAGAGTTTGCCGAGAGTGTACCCTTAGATAGTGGTGTCTGGAGATCATCAGTTCCCCGTTTTGAGAGGTTATGATGGAGGGATAGTGTGGTGTTGCTTCGTCGTTCATTTGTGTAGATTGATTGTTGGCTATTGTAGGGTCCGAGCCATGCCGCATCCCCGGTTGTTTTCCCGGTGTTTCTTTTGGGGTTGAGACTGGGTTATATATGTGGTGTATTGACCGTTGGCAGAGAAGTAAACCCCCCTTGCTAGTTACGGTGTGTGATCAAAATGTTAAGTAAGAGTAGGGATGGATGTTTTCGAAGCGGGGCCGTCCGCCCTAGTGTAGGGATGTGGGCCAGCCATATGGCAAGGATTCTGAGGCCTTGTGTTGATGCATATGGCTGGTCGGTCCAAGAGGTGGACGAGAGGTGTAGTACGGTCACTCACATACCAAGGTTAGGGATACCTCATTTGGTCTTCGGACGGGTATGTGAGTGGCCGCAGTAGAGATAGGTGGTGGTCACCAGAGAGGGTGACATGTTGGGGGCGGTCCCATGGGGTCGACATGGCGGAGAGGGTCGCATGGGGATGGTGCAGTCGCGTGAGATTTTTCTGTTCTCCTGAGGGCGGCCATTGATGAGATTTCCGATATTTTTTGTTTAGAAGACAATAATGGGGTACACTGCAGGGTACCCCTGAGTTCAAGTGTGGGGCAACCAGGTTGCCCTTTTGGGGTGGGGGTGTGCCGGTTCGCCTGAGAACCGGTGCTTGTATAAGAAAATTTAATATATAAAAATGAATAATATGAAATGCTTAAACCCCGAATTAACTAATTAATTATAGTGACGCAGCATGCGCTATTGGCAGTATTGTTCATTTTACTGAATCCTAACGCGCTCTAGTGACGGTGCGGTGGGATTAGGGTTTTCAATGCGCGTTTGAGTCAGTTGGGACTCGTCTTCCGTTTCGTTCAGCTGTGCCTCTCCGACAGGGTTGAAAATTTTAATTGTCTTGTATCACTTTAGCTATGACTAGATAAACTCGTCAAGATCTGCGGGTCCCTGCACCCGTCGAGGATCCTGCCCACGCATCTCCATCTGCTCCTGAACTCACCAAAAGGCTCTCGGCTTCACCTGTCGGGAGGGAACGGCAAGATCACCATGCCCCGGTAATACTACATAACCTAGCCGTTGGACTCACTGACCACTGAACATCTGGAAATCCACTTCTTCAAATAAGGTGATATTCAATCAGTTTTATTCTTATTTGGTCTACATGGAAGCCACCTATTTATGCCGTTAGCAATCTATAAAACTCGTTTGGTATTTTGTGACACACCATGACATTTTTATCTTAATGACGTTTTAATTGGACAATATTTGTGCGTGGATTTTGGGCACCTTATGTATAAAATTACTTACATTCTACATTAAGTGTACACCCGGGGGGGCCGGCATGTGTCCGAGGCTCATTAAATTTTATGCATCTTTTTTTTCTCACTCGGATATTGTAAAAAGGGGGTTGTTTAAGTATTAAGTATGTGGGGACCAGAATTTCAGATATATAGGTGGCTGCTGTTGGTGACAGGATGGACCTGACCGGCTGGTCTGGTTCAGTTATAATTCCTGTACGGGTATCTATGGTAATTACGGTTAATACATTTTTAAATTTGGTTTTGGGTCATATTAGGGTTGTAAGTTTTTTTTTATTCAAGTTTCAGTCCGTCCCCTCATTAGACCTTAGGTAGGCAGGTTTTGCATGCAGATCCATGCAAGCCCCATGCACGTGTTAACTTCTGTCCGGTCATGCTTAGGAACATGTCGGCTCCCGGGTCAAACCAGATTTTCTAAAATATTATAAACTCACACAAGCTGTTCATGTCACATAAAAGGTTGTAACTTGTAATTTTAAATTATTTTTCTCAAACCAGATTTTCTAAAATATTATAAATTCACAGAGGCTGTTCATGTCACATAAAAGGTTGTAACTTGTATTTTGAATTATTCTTGTCAATTCAGATTTTCGCAAATAACTTGTAATTATAATTTCACTAAAATCTATACGAATGGTTCAAGGGCATTTAGAGTTGTAATGTTGGAATGTACGTATGTTGCAATGTTGTTGTATGTATACGGATGTATGTATGGGTATTGTAGTTTGAAATTTCCATATGATGGGGAATAATATAACATATAATATATTTATAGTGAAAGATATATAGGCGGGTGGCGGGGCTTTCATGTATAATGTTGTTTGTTATGTATATTTGTGATATTGAATATTTGTCTGTGATAAGTATATACGTTTATGGCTATTTATGTTGAATCATGTAATGAAAAGGCTATTGAAATCTGAGGGGGCGAGTTGAATAAAAGATGATGCCATGACTTCGGGGCATTATATATATTTAATGTGAATCGTGATGGGGGGAATATTTGAAGTGGAATTAATATATATATATATATAGATATATATATTACGACGCTCCCTTTTATCTAACACAATTATCTAATATTTGTGATGTTAGATAAAATGTTACTTACCCGTGATATTACTTTACCTGGGCGCCAGAACAAATCCCAGATACAAATAACACGGTTTCAGCTTAGCTCAGCGCATGGAGACACTCTTTCTCAGGATTCGTTCAGTGATTGTGGTTTTCAAGGGGAATCGTTACAAATAACACTTTAATATTGGCTTGATTATTTTAATTAACTTTTTAATCAATTATTTTTAAACTTGTAAATGCTAATGGTAGGACTTATTTCTACCCTAACACTTATAATTACTGAGTGAGTGTGAAAAGTAACGATTAAGACATTCAAACGACCTATAGCTCTTATCTGGTTTGATTAAGAGATTGCTATCTCCCAAACCAGTGCTAAAGAACAGGTCTGCAATAATTTGCACGTCCAATACTACACCTCACTTTCCATTCAACCTCCTATACTATGTTAGAGCTAATCTTATAATTAAATTACAAAGTGTGAAATGCTTAGTGTCTTTTAAAAAATGTTTATTGTTTTTATTATTTGTTTAGTGCTTATTTCATTGATCAATGAATCTACTTCTCACTGTTTGATGCATTGACTGAAGATAGGAATCCGTAGGGGTCCTCCTTGTGATGGTTTTGCACAGAAGAATTGATGTTGATCAATGCTGTAGAAGATGCCCTGGCAATTACAGATGCTGTAGCCTTCTGTCGCACAGGTCCTTCACGGCTGATGATTAGTTAATTAATAATTTAATTAATTAACGTTGTTTTACGCAGCGAGAGTGGTTGAACGGTACTAGTTCATCTTCACTGCGGACTACTTCTCGAATTTGATACTTAATTACGCTTTTGCGTGATTGAAAAATTTCTGTACATAAATTATACACGTCTAGCGCATTGAAGATCCGAACGAAGAGTGATGCTACCCCTCGCTTTGAGTTGGCGTCAGTTTTAAATACGGGATCCTGATTGGTTGTTCAAATAAATCATGCGTTTTTCCAGTTTTGACAATCTCGAACAGGTCGACGAAACACCCCGTGACAGGTTTGAAACTGCAGAGAATTTCTAGTTAAAATCGTATTTCCTGTGTTTGCAAATCGATTGATTACAGGTATTTGCAAACGTGTTTTCAAAGATCTGACCACAGAATATTGTTGCTTAGGTCTTTATCTGTGTGTGTGTGAAAACACCTAATTCCTACATAGCATAATTCTCTCGTTATTCCTTTTGGCGTATGTCTTCAGTATAACTTCTTCAATTGTTAATTATATTAACTGAAATTGCGGCTACTTATAAAGCTTCACTTGCTGAATACAATGCTGTTTTCAGAATTGCCGTATATTTATTAGTTTTTAAGTTATCACAGGTTGAACTGATAATTTGTATTGAGTAAAATATGTTTGTACCGGCATGGGATGTCGCTGTGACAAGGTTAGAGTGAGATGGCTGCGATTGTACGCTCTCTCTCTTGCTTATGCTGCTATACTCCCTCCGTCAGACACTTTCATATAACGCTCAGTTAGGACGCTAATATGAATCGTTATAATATACATATATATATATATTGTAGATAAACGTTGGCGGTCGCTATTGTTCAAGCCCCGCGATGGAAGCCAATTTGTAGGTAAACGGGTTTCCTCTCCTTAAAACCCCACTGTTGTATTTGTCAATTTGTTTTGTATTACTTTAATTATATAAATCTCGGAGATATTTGGAGTTGTGGAATATATGGATGTAATTAATTAATATTAACTTAACTCTTTAATAATTATCAGTGTTAGTGTGCCTAGATCTTAAACAACTTAATCGTTATTCTACAATTTCATCCAACCCTATTATACCTTGAAGAGAGATCTGTCTAATTTCGTAATTTTACGCTCCCTCTTTGGTGTTAGATAATTCCGCTATAAGCGCTGCAGTATCGGCTCAACGAAACTTATAGGTTATTTCGATGTTTATATTAACCATTTATTTTATACTTATTCAGTTACTTTTTGTTCCCAGTTCACTAACCATACTCCAAATAACAAGATTTGACAAATATATAAAGGTTCTTTATTTGTTTATTTAATTCACATTAAATAAGATATGTGCTAATTAACATATGCTTGGACTATAGACTTCAGGTATCGATTGTTGATTATTTTAATCCTTTATTTATATTTGGTTATATATTATGTTTTGATTTGTATTTAATTTATTTCAGGGTGTGAAGGTTCTTGTAACTGTGGGGAAGACTAAAAATACATAGATAAGAATGCAAGATTTACAATATTTATGTGTTGTGTATTTAGTATGACTAATATAATATAATTTACCAGACTCGAACGAAGCAAATCGTGTAGGCGGTTGATCGCTAAATTTACTGTTTTGAATGGTTATGCAGTACGGTTTTCTGTCTTCGGTTTAATAAAAGTAATTCTTGTCCTGTCCACGTCGGAATACAGCTTCAGGATTGATCTACAGCCCGATTGATGTTTCTTCTGCACCGCCAGGATCCAAATAAGTTCTTCCTTCGGTTGAAGCAATTAGTGTTGTTCCGTGTATTTGCAAGGTTATAATTTCTGGTGTAGTGAATATTATGAGTTGTGTTACTGTTAATTCTTTCTATTTGATTAATATCTCATCAATTCCCTTCGGATATGGGACAGTTCAAGTTCTTTCTTGTAGACTTCAATTATTTATTCTCTATTATCATTTCATATTGTAGTGTTATTTTGTTTATCTGTATTGGTAGTAGACGTAAATATTGTAATTAGAATTTTGTATTTTCTTAATCGTATCTGGTAATTTCGAATATTACAATTAAATAGATTATTCTTGGGTTTTTAATCTCATCACTTTTTGTTCATTCAAAGCAAATCTTGTCTTGTTCAAAATCAACAACTTCTTTTTCTTATTTTCCGTCCCTAGCAACATATAATAATTTCTGCCTTCCACATGTTTTGACTATATAGTGTTTCTTTCATATATTTTTTATCTATTCTTTATCAATTTGCTGTCCTATCGGGATGTAACTTTACCGACAGTTGGTTTATTACTTTATACACCTATTCTACTGATTTTTTTATACAAGTCCGCTTTTTTCTTTTTTATTATATTTAATCCACCTTCGATATTATATTTTACCAATCGATATTATGGCATTATGGTATTATTATAATTTGTATAAATTTTATTAATATTATTATTAATTTAATGTTTTTCTTTTTTTCTAGCTCTTCATAGCGTATTTATTAATTATTATTAATTGATGCACCTAATCTTTATGTTATGAGTGTTTATATAGTAGTTTTGCCTATTAGGCCTTTTATTGTAAACTGATCTACCTGTGGTTATGTCTGTTAGGCATCTATAGTCCCTTTTATATAAATTCATACATACAATCAAATCTTAATTATTAGCACTTATATAAACAATTATTTTTCTATATCTAATAACAATTTTATCTTGATCTCTTGATCACATACAACAAAATTCGAATTTATGAACATTGATTAACTGCCTCACACTTCATTCTACGACAGTCATTGAATAATACAACTTGTTTCATTATTTTTCATTAACTCAACACATATTTGATGTAACATCACATAAACTTTATCATAACATTTTTGTCATAAAATAATACTTCTTAACACAAAATTCTTATTTGTTATTACCATAAATTAAGTCATTGTTTCATTTTTTGTTTTGCTTTTCATTAAACATATATCATTAGCTATTATTTATCTTACAGGTTCGTTTATTCTAGTCAACACTACCTTGCATCCTTATTTAATCTTGTCTATGATTATAATTGTAATTATTGGATCTCTGTTCTATTATGGGTTTAAATATCAATTTGTTTATTTTTCTGTGAACCGTCTTTTATGTAACATGAATGCTAGCATTTCTGTTGCGTTACATATGCTTCCCCTCCTAAAAAAGTTTAGTTTACCTGAATGAAGTTTAGGTCAAATAAACTTGTCTTTTTCACATGCCTTTCTTCATTTCATTGTTAATGGTTGACGATGAGATTCTCAATGTAACTTCATTAGACTAGTATTAATACTTTTTTTTATTTAATAACATTTCATCATTTTAATTAACATTCTTGATCATTTTTATTTCTGTAAATATTATTTGTTGGTAGTTGGCTACACTATTCACTGATACATTAGTTTTACATCTCTTCTATTTATAATTACTATAATTACTGTATTTTTCAATTATTCTTCTGTCAACTCACTTCTTTCTGTTTTCTTCGTCACATTCCTTTGGAAACTGAATTTATTCTTGCAACTATTCTAATATTCCTTAAATATTTAATTTCCCTAACAATCCCTAACACATGCGTTGGTACAGTTCAGAGAGGCACTGTTTGGCTTCATACTCTGCTGTCCACACCACATCTTAATATAGTACTGCTGGAATTCATCTACAGTCAGCTATAAAATATAATAATAATCTCCTAATAATCTCTTTAATTATTTAATAATAAATATTTGGGAAAAGATTTTTTCTTTGTTGCATTTATATTTCTTCATTACTATTCTTCATATTTCGTAATTCCATTTTAATTCCTTAAACATTCGTTGATATTGACTTTGACAGTTATCATTTGTAGTCATTTTTGTTTTCATTTTTGTTGAGATTGTAATGCTAAGTATCTTCTTCATTTGTTTTTTCTCTGATCACAATATTTTCTAAATAGTTGTTGTGTGATGATCATTATAATTGTATTTTTTACTAAATATATTCCTTAGTCCCAACTATTCTTCTTCTTATCGTATTTCACTATTTTGGCTGTTTATTTTTCAATGAATTATGTTCATAAATACTCTTTCTTTCTTGTCTTCTTTAACATTATATTGGTTACATTCAATCGTTTACTGAAATTGTTCCATCATTTGGCAATGTAGTATGTATTTTAGGTCATATGATTTTTTTTTTTTTTCTTTATTTTGCATAGGTAAATTTGAGGTAATAACTTTTATCTTGGGGTTTCATTCTTCATTATTCACAATATTTCTTTATAAACATTTAATAATAATTCTCTCTTTCTTCTGTAATCTTGGGGTTTGTTATTCACACTATTTCTTTATAAACATTTAATAATAATTATCGTTTTCTTCTGTAATCTTGGGGTTTGTTATTCACACTATTTCTTTATAAACATTTAATAATAATTATCGTTTTCTTCTGTAATCTTTAATAAGTTGTTCTTATTGTATTTTAGAATTTAGTGGTAGTATTCAACTCAAATTCTTTTTAAATTCCAAGTATTTTCTCTTCAAGACTGGTAATAAGTTGTTCTTATTATTTTTAGAATTTATTCATTATATTTCTTTATGGACTCTTGGTTGTACGTTCCTTTAATCCTTTTCGTGATAGGGTTCATTATTTCATACGTATTGTTATTATTATTTTTTGTTATCACATATGGCCCAGTATATAATAATAATAATTTTTTAGTTATTCCCTCTAGAGTGCTTGGTAGCTCCCTGTTTCTTATTAATACTTTCTCACCCACTTGGTACTTAATTGGTTTTGGGTTATTCTTTTCATATTTTCTTCTCTTCATTTCCGTTTTTTCCATAATTCGGTTATAAAATTTAACTGTTTCAAACTGATATTCGGGGTTATTTGGAAAGTTTATAATATCCTGGATTTCTCTAGGTGGAAGCCTTTCAAACATAACAGTATAAGGGGTATTTTCAATGGATTGATGGTAAGATATATTTAAAAACTCTTCGGTTAGTGACAAGTATTCGTACCACTTTCTCTGTTGGTCATGACAGTAAGTTCGGAGTATTCTGCCAACTTCCCTCAGTACATGTTCTGCCGGATTACTGCTGGGGTGGTATACTGAAGTCTTATATGTTCTAATGTTGTGTTTTAACAGATTATTTCTCCATTTATAGCCCTTAAATTGCGTACCATGATCGGTGATAGATGACGGTTTACCAAACTCTACTATGTAACGTCCGATGACTATTTCTAGAATTTTCTTGGTAGTGGCTCTGCTAATAGCATAAAGTTTAGTGTATTTGGAAAAATGATCAAAAATAATTATTATGAATTTGTATCTGTGATTTCCTCCACTGCGTGGGAAGGGCCCACATATATCTAGGAATACCTTCTCCAGCTTATATTTGGATGTTATCGGGATCATGACTCCCTCCTTCTTCTCATTATTATGTTTAACCATCTGGCAGATGTGACATGCCTGTATAGATTTTTGTACCTTTCTGGTCAAATTTTTTATGTACATTTGTTCTTCTAGGGCTTTGACGATTTTCATGGCTCCCATGTGTCCATATCGTTCATGGTAATCCAATATTAATTTGTTTTCCACAGCGGTGGGAATTACTAGTTTCCAGTTTATTTGTTTAGGAGTAACCTTAATAAATAATCGGTCATCATGTATACAGTAATATTTAGTAATAACCTCATCAGCATTTTGTATCTTCTGCCGTATGTTTATTAATTTGGGATCCAATTTTTGGTGTTGACTAATTTCATTGATAATAATCTCCGGATCCTTCCGACTCTTAATGACACGGTACACCTTCGCAATCTCTTCCTTTTCTCCTTCAAATGATTGATCTTGTATGTTTATTCGGGACAAGATATCGGCTGCTTATTCTTTCTTCCAGGTATATATTCCCAATCAATGCAATACTCTTGCAAGGCAAGGACCCATCTAGTTAGCCGGCCGTGACTAAGTTTACATCTTTTTAGAAATGAAATTGATTTATGGTCACTTCTTACGGTCACTGGGTATCCGAGTATATAGGTTCTAAATTTATTGCATGCGTACACTACGCTTAGCAGCTCTTTCTCGGTAACGTTGTAATTGCGTTCGCAGCTGTTAAGCACCCTGCTGGCGAAGCTGATTACCATATGATGTCCTTCTTTATCTTCTTGATATAGGGTAGCCCCTAAGCTAACATTGCTTGCATCACAATTTAAATAAAAGCGTTTGTTAAAATCAGGGTGGTACAACATAACTGTTTCTAAAAATTTCTTCTTAATTAATTGCAGAATTTTATCTTGTTCTGGTCCCCATGCCCACTTGTCTTTGGATGATAATTGTTTCTGAAACTTGGCCGTTACTTCTGAATAGTTATCTTGGAATTTTCTATAATAGTTGCAAATTCCAAGAAAGGATTGTAGTTGTGTTTTCTATTTTTTTGGAGTAGGGAACAGTTGGATTGCTTCTACTTTTTCTGTCGAAGGTGTGATACCCTCCTCAGACAAATTAAAACCTAAAAACTTTACTTGATTGGCGATAAATTTAGATTTATTCAGCTTAAGTGTTATGTTGTTTTCAGATAATTTTCTTAGTACCTGTTCCACCCGCTCGCATGTTCATCCCAATGTGAAGAAGTTATAAGTAAATCATCTACATAGACCGTAGTGAACTGCAGTGTTTCTTGTCCCAATACCTGGTCCATACATTTCACAAATATTGCAACTGAATTAATTAGTCCGAAAGGTAGCCTTTTAAATTGATAGTTCCTTCCGTCAAAAAGGAATGCCATGTATTTTCTACTATCTGGGTGTAGCTCGATCTGCCAGTCCCCACATACCGTATCCCAAGTGCTGATGTATTTAATACCGTGGAATTTCTTTAAAATTTCTTCTATTTCGCCTGGTGAAGTCCTATCATTGACGATCATTTTATTTATTTCCCTAGCGTCCAGGCAAATTCTCACCTTTCCGTTCTTTTTCGGGACTGCCACTATTGGACTGGTATATGGTGATTGACTATATTCTATTATGTCATCTTGAATCATACGGTTAATCTCGTTCCGGACCTCGTTTTTTATAGAATAAGCAATAGTAGAGGGAAAGTGAGCGTATGAGAACACTTCCGGGTTCCAGTTGAAAACACTACCGGGTTCCAGTTCATGACGTCATAGAGGCACTGGCAGCTGGTGTCCGAGCTGTCCATGTGACGTCACTGTTTTGTGTGTGTGTGTGTGTGTGTGTGTGTGTGTGTGTGTGTGTGTGTGTGTGTGTGTGTGTGTGTGTGTGTGTGTGTGTGTGTGTGTGTGTGTGTGTGTGTGTGTGTGTGTGTGTGTGACTGAAACACTTCCGTGTTCCAGTTCATGACATCACACAGAGGCTCAAGTCGCTGGCGTCCGTATGGCTAAAACCTGTTTCAAGACGTCACGGAGGCCGCGGTTTCTGCATGTCCAAAATTTGGTAGCCGAAAACAATGTGTAGCGGATGGGGGTACCCGGAATTCGGCGGTTGCCCGGAGAGGCGATGTCATCGGGTACCGTTACTCGAAATTTTGGGGGTATCGGTTACCGTTACCCGAAATGTTTAAATCAACGGATGGGGGTACCCGAAATTTGCATGACAGAGGCCCTGGCAGCTGGTGTCCGAATGTTAAAACACTTCCGCGTTCTGGTTTATTTTGATGTAACAAAATAATCGTTCTCTCTCGAAATTTTTTTAATGTCAGAATTTTGGTACCCTAAATGATTAAAACAACGGATGGGGGTACCCAAAATTTGTGGGTACGCCCACATGACGACGACGTAGAGGGCGTGATGTCTGAAATGTTTAAATCAACGGATGGGGGTACCCGAAATTTTCGGTGTCTGAAATTTAGTACCCGAAAAGTTTAAATCAACGGATGGGGTTACCCGAAATTTTTGGTGTCCGAATTTTGACACCCGAAATGTTTAAATCAACGGATGGGGGGGGGGGGTACACCCTAAAACAAGTCCTGTATGTCTAAACTCTGGACGGGGAGGAGAAACCGTTACGCGAAATTGATCGGTTAAAATTTGGGACAATAGGTACCTGACGGGTTCCGAAATTTGGTGATTAATGACATCCCGACGCGGTTCCTCCGGTACTCAAAACCGGATATTGTATTATTATAATGTTTATATTGTGTTAATATAAAACAGATGCATCGATTTGAATACTGTTTAGAAAACATATATTCTTATCATGCGTTACTAAAATTGTTAACTGAATAAATATATTTACTCCTGTGACGATTCTCCTGTAAACCAGTCAAACAGCATCTAAGCTGGTACAAGCGGTGTGTGTGTGAAACACTACCACGTTCCGTTAATGTATTCAAAGAGGAACTGATAGCTGGCGTCCGTGTTTTATAAAGCTCTGTGTGTGTGTGTGTGTGTGTGTGTGTGTGTGTGTGTGTGTGTGTGTGTGTGTGTGTGTGTGTGTGTGTGTGTGTGTGTGTGTGTGTGTGTGTGTGTGTGTGTGTGTGTG
This sequence comes from Magicicada septendecula, assembly GCA_034769895.1. Taxonomy (NCBI): domain Eukaryota; kingdom Metazoa; phylum Arthropoda; class Insecta; order Hemiptera; family Cicadidae; genus Magicicada; species Magicicada septendecula. The sequence continues at coordinate 148,972,434 of CM068372.1, forward strand.
TGTGTGTGTGTGTGTGTGTGTGTGGTTTATTGTCAGACGTTGAGCTGTCTCAGGCAAGTTGTTGTAAGATGTAGCGCTATAAAAACCGGTTTCTGCTACATTCCATGCTGCTACATCTCAACTGCTTTTGCGCTTATTCAAGAATGATAGGAATAATTGTTTTGTATAAGTGGTATAATAATAAAAATAACGTAGGTTATGGTTTATATATATAAGTTTTAATAATATCGAAAGCTTTTACAATCAAACCATAAGCTATAATTTTTTTCTGTCTCTACACACACACGTTCTCTATTCACAAGACAATTATAATTGAGCAAATTATACGCGCTCTCTCTATATACATAACTAAACAAAATAGACACTTTATCTATATATATATATATATATTTACATAATTATACAAAATAATCTTTTTTCTCTCTCGCTTTCTCTCTCTTTTGCAGCCTTGAAGGTTCTCTCTCTCTCTCTATATATATATATATATATATATATATATATATATACACACATACACACACACACATATAATTAACAAAATAATAATTACATTTACTACAACCAAAACAAGCCTTATATGTCTAACAATAATAATAATAATTAATAACATACAATATTACAATGTTGATGTGTAATATATTAATAATAACATACTGAATGTAGACACACATCAAATGATAATTAATATGGTGTTAACTACATGTGTAAAATGGTACACCAAAACCTTGAATTCAACTCTTTTTAGTATTTTAGATAATAACAGTGGTAACAACGCTTATAAAGCGCACATCCAGTGGAATGATGCCTTAACCAATTACATTTTTTCGTCAAAATAATTTTTTAAAACAATTGTTCTTCAGAGTGTAAATTCTCTCCACTCACAAGCACTCAGAATGTTACAGTGGTCACCATATGGTGGTGAACGACATACATCTCCCTCGCATTCGCACAAACACATAACATCGAAACAAGGTTTCTGTAACTATGAGAGAAATCTTTTAAAAAATTTAATTACACATAAAAATTTAATTAACACTTTAATGATTGTTTATCTCAACTTTTTATGTTATAAACCACATACGTTTTTTAATAATTAAAAACAGAATATAATTTCCTACAATTAATAATACTTGATCAAATACAAAAGAATGTAGACACATCAAATGATAGTTAGTGTGGTATTAAAAAAACATGTATTCTGAATTAAAGTCATTTTGATATCTTAGATAACAACAGACGCGACAACGGTTACGAAGCGGACATCCGCTAGAGTCATGCCTTGACCACTCATATTTTTTTACTAGCGAGGTATACGCTGTACCAGTAAAATTATACATCATATAGTATATCTGATTAACCAGCTTTGTTTTAGCAATTAGCAAATCTTTTATTTGAAGATATTCAATATTATGGTTGTTACAATAACTAATTGATGTTTTGAAGAGTTTGAAAAACTCATTACGAATAAATACTTTCATTTTGTAAATATTCTTTTCGTTTCGTATTGATATCCATCTACTCAGTGTCTTACGATTATTTCTAAAATTATAATCGAATTTAATCATGTTGCATTGACAATATAATCTATTATTACCATTTATTTCTCTGTTTAAAAGTTTTTCTACAATATTAGATCCAAGCAACACCTTGTTCTTTCTCTGAAAATGAATAGTTAACATTAAAAAACGACAAAAAAAATAGAGAAGTCTACTTCATCATTTAAAAACATTTTACTATTAATGTTATTATTACTATTATTATTATAATAAATCAATCCTGTTCTCGTTTATTTGGTCTGGAAAAAAAGAGAAAAAATTAATACATAACCACTTCTGTATAAGTAATTATTAGTGGTACTGAAATATCATACTCACATAATCAATATCCAACTGCACGCTCACTTTCTCGTTCGCCAGCGGAGTGTGTGAGGTTACGCATAGTGATAGGACACAAGGCTTCACAGCTTTCAATTGCTCCTCTGTAAATACGTCACACCATCTTTTAGGTAGGTATACATAGAAAAGTTTATCCTCCGGCTGAGGACAGGCTCCGGTATCTTCCAAATCTACCACAACTAACTCCCCGAATTTCGTTTTCACAAATTTCATGTGAATTATATGATACTTTACTCCTAAAGAAAGACTTGACAAGTCTCTTTTTGGTAAAAAATTTTCAACTGTCTTCGCGTTCGCAACGATTCCTTCCATGGCGAGTACTGATGACTGCACAGGGAAACACTGGCGTATTTATTCTGTTTCCCCCGACCACGTTCCTTCCTTCTAAAGCGTCATCTCCTTCGGTCACGACACCCTACCCCGCACCTCCACCGCAACGGTAACGGCTATAATTTTGCTTCCTACCCCACCCCGCGTCGTCACGGGCCACCATCTGCTTTCGGTCACGACCGGACGATGACATTATACCCCGCACCCCCACACCGCACCCAGAGCCTCGCCACCACCCCGCACCTCGCCTACATATTTTGTTCAATTACTTTGTCTGTCGCTCCGCAACGACCGGGTTTACCCCCCCACCCCCACCCCTCACCCCACTCGAGTCCGTCGGTCACGGTCACCCCGCACCCCACCCTGCGTCGTCTCGGGCCACCATCTGCTTTCGGTCACGACCGGTCGTACAACCCAGCCCCCCGTACCCCGCACCCTACATCCCGCGCGAGGCGACTCAACGAGCGCGCTTCGGCCAAGGTCGCCGGCATCCTGTACTCCTCACCTCGCCTACCTCTCGGTCACGGACACCGGCTGCAACCTAGCTCCCTACCCCGCACCGCCATCCCACACCTTTACCCCGCACCGCATCGGTCACGGACGTCGGCTTCCTACACCGCACTCCCCACCCCACCCCACCCACCGCAACGCGCGTCGTCGGTCACGACCGGACGACTACCTACCCCGCACCGCTGCTCCTCGCGAGGCCGATCGGTCAAGGGCGCGCGGCGACAGCGTCACCGATTACCGGACTGTCTATATAGGGAACCGACGACGCGAAGCCGGCCTCACTCCTTTCGCAATGACCGACAACAGCAGCAGCAGCGGCAGCGGCAGCAGCAGCGAACACCGTGCTATCAATGGTAATGTAATTACTATAAAATTTATGATACTTGACAATACACTAAACACACAAACAGTATTATTAGATTACAAACACACGATTGTTGATAAGATTTGTAGCGAAGCCGTAGCATTAAATAATTATATAAAATGGTATTTAGCAGTTCGTGTATCTTTTAAAAAATTAATAAACACCGAAAATATTTATTGTAATGCGGTATTCAGATCGCGTACAGAACTTAAGTCACAGTATGACGATATCGATGAACAGTATTCGATAGCTAGCGAGAAAATAATGGAATCCGTTGACAAATTCACGCGTGACGGAAGCGGGTGGGTCGAAAATGGTGTCGAGTCGGTGGAAATAAATATTACAAAATACAATCCTCTTGTGGGGTCGAGCTTTCTACCTACACCATCGAAATTGTCGCACAGTAGGAAAGGAATTATTAATGTGAAAAATTTAGAAGATGAAAAGTGTTTCTTGTGGTCTGTGCTCGCCTGTATACACCCGATCGCGTGTAACCCACATCGCGTTAGCCATTACCTTCCGTACGAAGAAGAAATAAACATGAAGGACATACCTTATCCCGTCGCAGTCAATAAGATAAAACGTTTTGAAAAATTAAACGAAAAAATATCCGTTAACGTTTTTGGCTACGAAGGCGAGGTATATCCTTTACGTATTACTGAACACCGCGGTCGAAAGTACCACATAAACCTACTGCTACTGTCCGACGCGAACACTACTCACTACTGCCTCATACGGAACCTTTCGCGTATGCTTTCGTCGTTGTCAAAACGAAACGGCGCTTCGTTTTACTGCAACTACTGTCTACACCGATTTTCGGACAATAAAGATACTAACGCGGCGCGAAAACGAGTTGAAGAACACGAACGCAACTGTTCTCAGCATGCAGTACAGAAAGTAAAACTTCCTGACGAGAACGAAAAGTGGATGTATTTTAAAAACTTTTCACTTTGTCACCGCGTACCTTATACGGTATACGCTGACTTCGAATCGTTTATTGTTCCGACCACCGGTAAAAACGTGGCACATCATATACCAGCCAGTTTCTGCTATGTGATAGTTGACTGGATGGGAAACGCCGTCAAGGAACCTGTAATATACCGCGGTAAAGACGTGGTGGACACGTTCCTTCGTGTGCTTTTAGTCGACGTTCAACGACTCGATAGAAAGTTTAATAAACCGATCCAAATGACAGCGGCCGATGAACGGTCATTCCGAAACGCTACGCACTGTCATCTGTGCAAGAAGGCGTTAACGGATGACACGGTTCGAAACCATTGTCACATAACGGGAAACTATTTAGGCGCTGCTCACAATGCGTGTAATATAAATTACAATATACCAACACACGTTCCGGTTTTTTTCCATAATTTAAGTGGCTATGACTCGCATCATTTGATGCAAGGTTTCGGAAAGTACAAGGAAGATGAAATAACGTGTATCGCTACTACAAGCGAACGTTACATCTCCGTTACACTCGGTCAGCTCCGGTTTCTCGATTCTCTGCGGTTCATGAACGCGTCACTTGAAAAACTCGTCTCCAACTTATCCGCGGATAAATTTAAAATCCTTAATCAATTTTACACGCGTAATGTTAATTTACTGTTGCGTAAAGGTGTGTACCCTTACGAATACGTTACGGACGATTCAAAATTTGACGAGAGGCAGTTACCGGACCGCGAACATTTTTACAACGGGTTGACAGAGTCGGATATAAACGAAGAAGATTACGCGCACGCTCGAGCGGTTTGGTCGGCTTTCGACATGCAATCGTTCGGTGATTATCATGACCTTTATTTAAAAACGGATGTACTACTGCTTGCAGATGTATTTGAAAACTTTCGAAACATGAGCCTGCAGTACTACGAACTCGATCCGTGTAACGTTTTTACCACCGCCGGTTTAGCGTGGAACGCGATGCTGAAAATGACAGGAGTTAGGTTAGAGTTACTCCGCGATATAGACGTACACCTGTACATCGAAAGAGGTATCCGTGGCGGCTTAGCAGCAATTTCTAATCGGTACTCCAAGGCCAACAACCCGTACATTCCCGATTATGACGCAAGCAAGCCGCATAACTATTTACTCTACCTCGATTGTACCAACCTGTACGGAACGGCTATGACACAGCCTTTACCACTGTCAGGTTTTCGATGGTTGGAACGTACAGAGATCGATACGTTGAACGTGCACACGTTACGTGACGATGATGACACCGGTTATATCCTGGAAGTCGATCTGGGGTATCCACATTACCTACACGACTTACACAGTGACTACCCTTTAGCACCCGAAAAGTGTACTATTACGGACAGTATGCTTTCACCGTACTGCTATCGCATGAAGCTGTTAAAAGACTTTGTGTGTAGTAACGGTAAGGTAGAGAAACTGATAACGTCCCTCGAGGACAAGACAAAATACATTGTTCATTACAGAACATTGAAACTCTACCTCGAACTAGGAATGGAGTTGAAAGCGATTCATCGTGTGTTAGCATTCACACAGTGCCTATGGTTGAAACCTTTCATCGATTTTAATACGGAGCGACGAAAGGAAGCCAGAAACACCTTTGAAAAAGACTTTTTTAAGTTAATGAATAACGCACCGTACGGAAAATCGTTGGAAAACGTACGGAAGCGAATCGATTTCAAGTTAGTTCCAAACGAGAAGAAACTTCACAAACTAACCGCTAACCCCAGGCTACAACATTTTTTCATCTATAACGAGGACCTGGTAGGTCTCACGATGAAAAAAATATCCATTACACTGAACCGACCTTTGTACGTTGGGTTCAGTGTATTGGATATTAGTAAGCTGATTATGTATCGGTTCCATTACGGATTCACGATGAATACGTACGGGTCACGTGCACGTCTATGTATGACGGACACTGACTCTCTGTTGTACGACATTCGCACCGACGATGTGTACAAAGACATGGAGGAGCATCTCGAACTCTTTGACACGTCGGAGTACCCTAAGGCACATCCGTGCTATAGTGAAACAAACAAGAAAAAGTTGGGTACTTTTAAAGACGAAACAAATGGAATACCGATACTTGAATTTGTCGGGTTGCGCGCAAAATGTTATTCATTCGTTACGGCAAACGATAAAGAGAAAAAGGTAGCGAAAGGTGTGCCACGTTCCGCGATAGCTACACAGTTGAAACATCAACTTTATAAGCAATGTGTAAAGACCACTTCTCAAACTTATACTACGGCGCAGACTATCCAAAGCGAAAAACATAACATATACACAAGAAAGCTTACAAAATTATCGCTGTCACCATACGATGACAAACGATATGTCTTGGATGACGGTGAAACAACACTGGCGTACGGTCATTATAAACTCTGTCAACCCAGACGCGAGATAATTCAGCAAGCGAGAAAATCCGTTATAAATTATGCGTTCGATATACGTTGATATAAGACTCGCTTGCAGGAGCAACACACTGTCAGTAACGACGATGAAGTCGGTGAGGTTCAGTGAAAACGTAACGGTATATCTCGTACCAAAATTTTGCGATTCGCGTTTCGGGTGGCGATATGGAAAACGTACGCAAAACTATTGCAAAAGAATTGCACAGACCGGTGAGAAGGAACTTTCCCAGACGTGCGGTGGAGGTGAAGGGGTTACACGATCTCTACCAAGCGGATTTGGTGGAAATGATACCGCATGCCAAGTTGAACAAGGGGTACAAATATCTAATGACGGTAATAAACGCATTTAGCAAGTATGCATATGCGATTCCCTTAAAAACTAAATCGGGTGTTGAAGTAGCACATGCTCTCGAACCAATAATTGTAAAAAATAAAATGAAATACCTGCAAACGGATAAGGGGAAAGAGTACTTTAACACTACCGTACAAGCTTTACTAAAGAGATACAACGTCAAACACTATTCAACGTATAGCGAGAAGAAAGCGTCCATCGTAGAGCGATTTAATCGTACGTTGAAAACGAACATGTACCGCGCGTTCAGCGAGCAAGGCCATTATCGGTGGTTGTCGCTTTTGCCTAAATTGGTGATGGACTACAACGACAGAGTGCATAGAACTATAGAGATGAAGCCGCGACAAGTCGACAAGAGCAACGAGAAAATTGTGTTGGAACGAATAAGAAAAAATACCGTACCGCGGAAAGTGAGCAAGAAACATAAGTTTAAAATAGGCGATCGAGTGCGTATCAGTAAATACAAAATCACATTCGCTAAAGGTTATACACCAAACTGGACGAACGAGATATATACAGTGCACAGAGTTCAGCCAACCGTACCGGTTACGTACTTGTTGAAAGATCACACGGGTGACGTTGTAAAAGGTGGGTTTTATGAACAAGAATTGAGTAAAACCAGCGTTGGTGATGTGTATCTCGTTGAGAAAATATTACAACGTAAAGGTGATCGCGTGCGAGTGCGCTGGCTCGGCTTTGATGGTAAACACGATTCGTGGATACATAAAAATGATCTGATATAATAACATTACCACAGTATTTAACCGAACGTAAATGAGTTAAGATGAAGATTGAACAACAATCGTTAAAGTTAAATGTTAAGAACGTAGACTCTGCTAAGTACAACGGTGAAGTTGCATATAATAAACACAGTCCACTGTTTCCAAACACAGTTCGATGTATCGTGTGCGGCGGATCATGTAGCGGGAAGTCAAACGTTGCCTTTAACATGTTATTCGATTCAAACGGACTGCGATTTCAGAACCTGTACGTGTTCTCCAAATCGTTATTTCAACCAAAATATCGTATGTTGGAAGACATTTTTAATACTCTCGCTGACGAAGGAATGACGTACTTCACATACAGTGAAAACGATAAAGTACCACCTCCGCACGAAATTGTACCTAATTCAATCATGTTGTTCGATGATGTGGTATGTGAACGGCAGAATAACATACGAAAATATTTCGCTATGGGACGGCATAGCGGTGTGGACACTTTGTACCTTTGCCAAACGTATAGTCTGGTGCCAAAGCAACTGGTGCGTGATAATGCCAATTTCTTGGTTTTGTTCAGACAAGATGATCTCAATTTACGTCACGTTTATAACGATCACGTTAACACAGATATGAAATACGAAGAGTTCAAAGCGATGTGCGCCGAAGCGTGGAAGGATCGTTACGGATTCATAGTCATCAACAAGGACTCACCGATAAACGCAGGTAGATACAGAGTGGGTTTCGATCGTTTTATACATAAATAGAATAGTTTGTGCAAGAAAGTCATCAGTGTCAAGATGGATGACAAGCAACTGACACATGAAATCGATGCAATTAGCGATAACATAAGACAAAAGTATCGCGCGTTGAAACATGACATCAGAGAGAGCGATGAAGCGTTAACGAGAAAGTACAAACCTCTTTTGGAACCGTTAACCCAGATTTCGGAAAAGTTGAATGACTCCAGTGATAAAATTAAAAAAAAAATAAAAGTTGAAGATGAAGATACGAAGGCAGCTGTTGAGATGAAAACACCATCACAACCTCGTTTCCTCAGAACGGAAGTGTTGGCACAAACGCCTGATGTCGAAACACCGAACGTAACTCTTGAAGAGTTTTTATCAACACCCGAAGGTCGACACGAAGCACAAGAATACGTTGAACAGTCTGTCGAAGGTCCGCTCGCGAGGAAATACTTACTGCTCGCGTTGTCTGATGATCGAGATAAGAAGATGGATCATACATACGGTGTTCGTAACGTTGAAGATAAATGGATGGTAGGCAATTCGGTGTTAGAGATCAATCAAGACGATAGCTTCTACATAGCTGGAAAACGATACAGAGGCACACCGGGCCTCTACGAACTTATGTTTATGAAAGAACCCGACAAGAGCGTCTACGATGAAAACGATTTAGCAGCGTACAGGTCTATATTGTCGGACACTAACGCTTATAAACGTTATTATTTACCCGGTGCTAAAGTAAATACAAACAAAGGTTTAAAGTACAGAGAGATAATCGCTCGATTGTTCCCACCACGCAGCGGACGTGGTATCGATTACGTACATTGGAACGATCCCAACGAACTGGTTGAACGGTTGAGACTGCTGGTAAGTTCAAAACGCACCGGTCACACCGGACACGACAACGAAATCATCTCAGTAGTAGAGGAATTACGTGAAGCCAACATTATCGTATAAATTTTATGAACGTCGGTGTAACAACTCATTGTTGTCAACACTGTCGACATGTGCGGATTAGATTTGACACCTGACTTTGAAGTCGAAAACGAGAGACTGAAAACCTTTACATCATGGCCTGTGTATTTCATCAGTCCGACCGCTATGGTTGCCGCAGGCTTTCATTACACAAATGAAATTGACAGGGTTCGATGTTCATTTTGCGGTATAGAAATCTTTCGTTGGAAAGAGGGTGACGATCCGATTGTGTTACACACGCGATGGTCACCACAGTGTCGTTACTTAAAACGGTTAGCACATCATTTGTAGCGTGCAGTCGTACAATGGTTGTGGACAAGTTCGGTAGACATCAAAGCGCCGTGAGCGTGCGACGTGAAACAAAAAGACAATTACGCGATACTGTAGGATTTAAGATTACGAATGATGGGCATATAGATGTTGAAAACAAAAAGATCCGCAATCTGAACGAACCGGATGCAGGAAAGGATGCTGTATCCCTGACTTATATGCAAACACATTGTCTGCTACTCGATGATGAACGTAAAAGCGTGGACGTTAAAGGGTGTAGATTGAAAAATGTTGATACTCCTGTAGACGTTAAAGACGTAGTCAACAAATATTACGTTGATGACAACTGTATACAACACTCGAGTCAAGAGAGAGGTGAGGTCATCGATGCACGAGATCGATGGGTAATCAACGTTCGAAGTCCGGAACTAGCGACCGATGCGGTCAACAAAAACTACGTAGACTCGAACGTCATTAAAAAAGTATCGAACAGCTATTTGTTTGGGCAGAGCTGGTTGTCAGGAGTGAGTTCACCGATTTTTGCAGATGACGCGGTTAACGTAAAATACATGTTGCAGAACACCGTTAGCTTGGGCGAAGATGGTGTTTTCAAAGCAGCGGAAAAGAGAATATCAGACGTAGCGGATGGTTTTGCAGAGAGCGATGCTGTTAACTTACAACAATTAAATGACGTGAGACGATACGTAAAGAGCGAGATGTATAAGGTCGTTAAAACATTTCAGTATCAACTGGATTACTACTTATTGAAATTGTCTAAGCCACGTAGTTCAGAAGACGAGTGGACACTCGACACGAAGGAAATAAAAAGGTTAATAGATGAATACGATAAAAACACAGAAGAGAAAGGCTGGAGATCGGTTTACGATGAACAACAACGTTAAGAGGAAAAAGGGGTGGGGCGTCGGAAACGTGCTTAAAAACGTTGTACCGTCCGTTGTTTCGTCAGTTATCAATCGAGCGGTGGACGCACTACCTGTCGAATTACATCTGCCGGGTTACAGATTCTGTGGACCGGGCACGAAACTTGAAGAAAGATTAGCGCGTGGTGATCGCGGAATCAACCAATTAGACGAAGCCTGTCGCGAACACGACATCGCTTACGCTCAATACAAAGACAACGAAAGTAGACGTATTGCAGATCGTAAACTCGCGGAAAAAGCGTGGGAACGGGTAAAGGCGTTGGATTCGGGTATTAGCGAACGAGCTTATGCGACAGCAGTTGCAGCGACTATGAAAGCAAAATCAGCAATAGGAAGCGGTCGACGTCGTAAAAATAAAAAGAATGTGAGTAGTCGTGGTCGTGGTGCTGGTGGTGGGATGAAGAAGAGGAGGAAGAGAACTGTCCGAACCGCTAGGAAAAAGAAGAGAACTGCGTCCGGATTGTATCTACGTCCGTACCGAAAAAACTAATTCACATACCGCTCCGCCCGTTGTCCGAAGATGAATTACGTGTATACGCAAAAAAGCTAAACATACCGTATTTTAGAGGTGTTTACATGCGTAACGCATTACCGGATACAGCGCCGTGGAAGAACGAAAGCGTCATCGTAAATTTGGACGACGAGAGCGGACCGGGAACCCACTGGGTATGTTACAAGAAGCGTGGAAATCGAGTACACTATTTTGACGGGTTCGGTAATTTACGTCCACCTCTCGAGCTGATGCAATATTTTGGTGATACAACCGACGTTCGTTACAACTATGAACGGAAGCAACCTCCTAACACGGTCATCTGCGGTCATTTATGTTTAGACTTTTTATCGTCTTCTGATCAGTAAACTTCAGCATGTCGTCGTTAACGGTTACCGTGACGGGTACCGACGCTGCGAATCTCGTGTGTAACTTTTTCCCACCTCTCGAGTTATACGGTGAATGGTACGTTGGACTATTGGATTTTACATCGTATAATTCAATACCAAACGTTACTGAAGGAAAAAATAATGCATTTCCAGTAAAAATTTCCAAGGATCAGTGGTCCGTCATCAAGTTTCCTACCGGCACCTACGAAATCAGTGATATCGAAACGTATCTGCAGAAACAGTTAGGCGAGAGAACAATCAGTTTACGTCCAAACAACAACACATTAAAGTGTGAAATTTACTGTAAGCATGTCATCGACTTTTCGCATACACCGAATACCATTGCAAGTATGTTAGGATTCAAGGAGAATCAGCAGCTGGAAGCGTATATAACACACGAGTCGAACGTACCCGTCGACATAATCAAAGTTAACACCGTTCACGTACGGAGTAATATCGTACAGGGTGCGTACAAGGACGGCCAGGACCAGCACACGTTGCATTCGTTTTATCCGACCGTGGCACCAGGTTTCAAAATAGTTGAAACACCGACAAACGTAATATACTTACCGGTAAACGTACAACGCGTTGACAACATAATTTTGTCTCTCGTTGATCAGGACGGGGATTTAGTCGATTTTCGCGGTGAAGTTATCACGATACGACTGCATCTGAAAATATGGGATTGTATTTCGGACAAACGTCACCTGTAAAAAGGGAGTGTGTACGAAAGAAACATGGTAGTCGGTGTTCAACGTTGAAGCGATTGACATCAAGGAACAAGCGTTTCTTACTTTCACTTGGATTCAAATTATACGATTAAAATAATGTCGGGTGAAATTCTAGCTATCGAACGAGGAGCGGCTTTCGATAACAGAATCGTTGAGTTCGAATATCGTACGCACACACCGTATGCTTCCACCCGATACGGTAACAACGATGAAATACGTATACCCATCCAACAACAGGATGTTTTCACTTTACCGGCGGAGAGTTTTCTGTACATCGAAGGAACATTGACCAAGGTTAACGCTACCGACACAGCGTTGAACGTGAAATTAATCAACAATGCAATGGCTTTCTTGTTTGAGGAGATCCGTTACGAAGTGTGCGGTGTGGAAGTAGATCGTACGAAAAACGTTGGAATTACGAGCACTGTGAAATTGTTACTATCGAGCAATGAGCATGAAAGAAAGCATCTAATCAATGCAGGATGGGTGACGACAACCGATGAGTCGTTGACAGTACACGAGAGTACCGGTGATTTTACGTTTTGTCTTCCGTTAAAAATGCTACTCGGTTTCAACGAAGACTATACACGCATCATGCTGAACGTTAAGCAAGAATTGATTCTGTTGCGTACCTCTACCGATCAGAACGCAATGGTGCTAAAAGAATCAGGTGCAACTGCAAACGGTAATCTCGTAATAAACAAAGTACACTGGAAGATGCCCTATGTGCGCGTGTCAAACAAGTACCGAATACCGCTATTGGAGCATATCGAGGAGGATCATGAACTGGTGATGCCGTTCCGCAGTTGGGAATTGCACGAGTATCCCGTTCTACCGACGACAAATCGACATTCGTGGACCTTGAAGACATCGTCACAGTTGGAAAAACCACGGTATGTGATACTGATATTTCAGACGGACAGAAAGAACAATATAGCGAAAAACGCGTCGGAATTTGATCACTGCAATTTAACGAATGTCAAGCTATTTCTGAACGATAAATACTATCCGTACGATAACCTGAACCAGGATATCGAAAAAAAACGTTACGCACTGTTCTACGACATGTATACACGTTTTCAAACATCATACTACGACCGTCGCAACAGAACGCCTCTTTTGACACCTAATGAATTTATAACGAAAGCACCGTTGTTTGTCATCGATTGTTCCAGACAAGAAGAACCAATCAAGTCGTCTGCCGTTGATGTGCGTTTAGAATTTGAATCCAGTAACAATTTTCCAGATAAAACCACCGCTTACGCTTTGATTATTCACGATAGGATAGTACAGTACACAGCGTTGTCGAATACTGTTCATCGTTTGTCATAAAAAACTTGTTCTCCCCTCTACCAGTTTATAAAGATAGGTATTAGCGATCTCTAGCTTGTAACAAGATCAGTCCGTCTCAACGATGGAAGGTGACTGTGGTAGCGGCGGCAGCAGCAGCAGCAGGCATTGTGAGTGTAACGTTTACTTATCTCTTGCATATCCTATTAACTCTTACACTAAGTTCGTTACCGTCGGACTGTTTAACGAACTCAACTATGAACCGGGTGTTTTGTTTACAAACGGAAAAAAGAAACGTATATTACTTGACTTTTCTGAGTGGAATTACTTGTTGATCTTTCGTGAACAGCTACTATCCAGTATGTTATTGCACGAAGAAGGTGAAAACCGTGAAAGGAAGAAGAGTGTGATGATCAGTCGTAACTTTGGGAAAACGTTTGTTCGGATTAAAGGTAGTAAGACCGAAAAATTTGTTTTCACAGAACCCGAGTGGATCCGTTTTGGTTGTTTATTAACAGTACTAAAGAAATATCTTGTTCGCTTGTTTTATGATCAAGATCACTTCAAGTCGTACATTAATCAGGTAGTAGCCAAGGGGTGTTATGTACCACCATCCTTCTTTTTCCCCTCGTTTTTTCGATTGGAAAGCAGTCGTCATGACCAACAGCTAACATTTGATCGTCTTTACGATGAACTGGTATTGGAAGGAAAAGTAGAGGGGGAATTTGAAAAAATTAACGTATTCGATGCGAACAAGTGTCACTCGGAAAAATGAACTTGAATAGGACGGTTATTGCCGAGTTTGAAGCGTTTCGTGGTGACAAAAATGAATATGTAATCAAAGAGTTCGTTGCAGTTGATATAACAACCGGACGTTTTGTTATCGTGTTGTTCGCTCCACCGTACGAACGTGCACGACTGCACCTGAAATTTCAAAAAATCAATGACTGGTTGGAAACACATTATCACAGAATTCGGTGGAACGATGGTAATGTGCCGTACAACAATATGGTACGCATCGTTGCAGACTTTTTTTCAGACAGTTCTGTTGTCTATACAAAAGGGTTTGAGAAGGCAAATTTCTTACGACAGTTGTATCACCATGGTGAGGTGATTGACTTAAACGATATTCAAGCACCTGTAGTTCCTAGATCCTTTGTACCCATCATACAATGTCCTGTTCCTCATCGTCAACCCGTTACCACTCCCCCCTTACACTGTGCATTGCGCAAAGCTTTGTTTTATGCAGAATGGTTGCGGCAACGAAATAAAATATAGTCGGTTGTGAACATGTTTTCATCATGGTGTTAGTGTGAATGCTACGTGACAGAAATGTCCATAAACGTAGAATTAGGTACCGTAGTGTGTGCGTGAGTGTTAACCTTGACTACGTCACTGTCGCGGTAGACATACTCATAAACGTAGTCCTGGTAGTTCGAGACGGGTCACTGGCACGGTAGATATACCTGTAAACTCGTCAAGGACCAGCATGGGTGTGAAAATTACTCATTACGGTACAGCAAATGTGAATACGCATCATGTATGAACAACATATACACCCGATAAAAAAATAAAAAAATAAAAATAAAGTAAATAAATAAAAAATATATGTACTGCTTTTATACATTGACTTAGCATTGCATAGTGTATCTTATCATTATCTACCACTGTATTAGTTAATAGTACAGCGATAGATAACGTGGAGTAGGCCTGCTTTACGAATCTGTAAAGTTGGGGAAACCACGTTAAAAAAAGCGTAGCGGTCTCTCATTCGCCTCTGGCCGCTAGGAAGAGGATGAGAGGTAAAAAATAAAAGTATAAAAAATGTTTATTTATTTTTAATAATAAATAAACTTATATTGTGCTTTTATGGTTTTACACATAGGACAACAGTAGATATCACTCGTCCACCTCATAGTTGCAAGTAAGAGACGAGAAGTATAAGTACAAAAATAATTACAGTTAAACGACAACGGCCCCTTGGTGTAGTGGATGCATGCCGGTTTGGAGTACCGGAGGTCCCGGGTTCAAATCCCGGAGGGGCCATAATTTATTTTTTGCGGAAACCAACTGTTTCGCCTCGCAGTCGAACACATGCGTCATGTCGGGTACCCCCATCCGTTGATTTAAACATTTCGGGTGTTAAATTTCGGACACCAAGAGATTTCAGGTACCCCCCCCCCCATCCGTTGATTTAAACATTTCGGGTGTCAAAATTCGGACACCAAAAATTTCGGGTAACCCCATCCGTTGATTTAAACATTTCGGGTACTAAATTTCAGACACCGAAAATTTCGGGTACCCCCATCCGTTGATTTAAACATTTCAGACATCACGCCCTCTACGTCGTCGTCATGTGGGCGTACCCACAAATTTCGGGTACCCCCATCCGTTGTTTTAATCATTTAGGGTACCAAAATTCTGACATTAAAAAAATTTCGAGAGAGAACGATTATTTTGTTACATCAAAATAAACCAGAACGCGGAAGTGTTTTAACATTCGGACACCAGCTGCCAGGGCCTCTGTCATGCAAATTTCGGGTACCCCCATCCGTTGATTTAAACATTTCGGGTAACGGTAACCGATACCCCCAAAATTTCGAGTAACGGTACCCGATGACATCGCCTCTCCGGGCAACCGCCGAATTCCGGGTACCCCCATCCGCTACACATTGTTTTCGGCTACCAAATTTTGGACATGCAGAAACCGCGGCCTCCGTGACGTCTTGAAACAGGTTTTAGCCATACGGACGCCAGCGACTTGAGCCTCTGTGTGATGTCATGAACTGGAACACGGAAGTGTTTCAGGCTCCCATGTGTCCATATCGTTCATGGTAACCCAATATTAATTTGTTTTCCACAGCGGTGGGAATTACTAGTTTCCAGTTTATTTGTTTAGGAGTAACCTTAATAAATAATCGGTCATCATGTATACAGTAATATTTAGTAATAACCTCATCAGCATTTTGTATCTTCTGCCGTATGTTTATTAATTTGGGATCCAATTTTTGGTGTTGACTAATTTCATTGATAATAATCTCCAGATCCTTCCGACTCTTAATGACATGGTACACCTTCGCAATCTCTTCCTTTTCTCCTTCAAATGATTGATCTTGTATGTTTATTCGGGACAAGATATCGGCTGCTTATTCTTTCTTCCAGGTATATATTCCCAATCAATGCAATACTCTTGCAAGGCAAGGACCCATCTAGTTAGCCGGCCGTGACTAAGTTTACATCTTTTTAGAAATGAAATTGATTTATGGTCACTTCTTACGGTCACTGGGTATCCGAGTATATAGGTTCTAAATTTATTGCATGCGTACACTACGCTTAGCAGCTCTTTCTCGGTAACGTTGTAATTGCGTTCGCAGCTGTTAAGCACCCTGCTGGCGAAGCTGATTACCATATGATGTCCTTCTTTATCTTCTTGATATAGGGTAGCCCCTAAGCTAACATTGCTTGCATCACAATTTAAATAAAAGCGTTTGTTAAAATCAGGGTGGTACAACATAACTGTTTCTAAAAATTTCTTCTTAATTAATTGCAGAATTTTATCTTGTTCTGGTCCCCATGCCCACTTGTCTTTGGATGATAATTGTTTCTGAAACTTGGCCGTTACTTCTGAATAGTTATCTTGGAATTTTCTATAATAGTTGCAAATTCCAAGAAAGGATTGTAGTTGTGTTTTCTATTTTTTTGGAGTAGGGAACAGTTGGATTGCTTCTACTTTTTCTGTCGAAGGTGTGATACCCTCCTCAGACAAATTAAAACCTAAAAACTTTACTTGATTGGCGATAAATTTAGATTTATTCAGCTTAAGTGTTATGTTGTTTTCAGATAATTTTCTTAGTACCTGTTCCACCCGCTCGCATGTTCATCCCAATGTGAAGAAGTTATAAGTAAATCATCTACATAGACCGTAGTGAACTGCAGTGTTTCTTGTCCCAATACCTGGTCCATACATTTCACAAATATTGCAACTGAATTAATTAGTCCGAAAGGTAGCCTTTTAAATTGATAGTTCCTTCCGTCAAAAAGGAATGCCATGTATTTTCTACTATCTGGGTGTAGCTCGATCTGCCAGTCCCCACATACCGTATCCCAAGTGCTGATGTATTTAATACCGTGGAATTTCTTTAAAATTTCTTCTATTTCGCCTGGTGAAGTCCTATCATTGACGATCATTTTATTTATTTCCCTAGCGTCCAGGCAAATTCTCACCTTTCCGTTCTTTTTCGGGACTGCCACTATTGGACTGGTATATGGTGATTGACTATATTCTATTATGTCATCTTGAATCATACGGTTAATCTCGTTCCGGACCTCGTTTTTTATAGAATAAGCAATTGGGTATGACTTTCTGCGAAAGTTCACTGGTTCTTTAAAATTTATTATACATTGATATCCTTTTACTTTACCTGGAGCATTGGAGAACACATGTCTGTATTTATTATATATCTGAATTAAATTTTCGGCCTGTACCTTACTTATTTGTTTATCAGTTTTTTTCCTTTGGAATTCTCGAATCTCTTCCAACTTACTCTGCCACAGTTTGGGATCATCGTCCTCATATTGAATGACTTCTGGTAATTTATTTTTCTTACAAAAATAGCTTTTTATGGCTCCACATTTGGTGTTAACTGGAACGGTTTGATTAGTGTCAATTAACTCGGCTGTCCATAATCCTTCTTCGGATGTTAAAGATATTGTACCTTTATGCAAGTCGATTATTGCGGAATGCTGGCACAACACATCGCATCCAATCAATACATTGAACGGTAATCCCGTTGCGACCAAGAATCCTATTGGTAGGGTCATATTGTTATTGGTAAGATCGAGTGATACTTGTTTTTTGACTGTTTTATTTTGTCTCCCAGTGGCTCCGATAATTATCACATTATTGACAGGTAAGGTCGGTATGGGTAACTGGACTTCTCGCTGGATTTTTTCAAGTTCAATACTGTCGATCAATGATATGTTAGATCCAGTGTCTATCATTATGGTAGATTTTACCCCATTTAAATTTGCTGATATATATATGATTTCGTTATTACTATTACTGTTTACATGTTTCTTATCCTCTTCCAACAAATCTTCCCTGATATTCTTTAAATAGTGGTTATTAATTATGGTTATTTTATGATTACACTTAATTTTATTTATTAGTCGTTTTTCCCCAAGATTACGGTTCAGTGACGGGTATTCATTAATTTTCACTGCCTCTATTAGTTTAAATGAGGGCTTACTCCCTCTTCTCTATTTTCATTTTGATTACTGTGTTGATTTTGTACTGTTTCAGTGCGATCCTCCGTATTATGTTCTGCTATCCTATAATTTCCATCATGTGGGTAGTTGACTTCATGCCGAGATTGGTCATAATGGTTGTCATATCGGTGACTCCTTGGGTAGTATCGTCGCTGATTACCTTGAGGTCTGGAGTAGATATAATTGACGTTATGTCTATAATTATTGGGTCGTCTGTCCCCATCTCCTCTATTATTGCGACTATCACGATAATTGTAATTGTTATTGCCGCGATAATTATAGTTCCTGGAATTATTATTCGCGTTTTCATTTTGTGTTCTATTAGTGTTAACGTTCTGCGCAGGTCGATTGCGATCGTTATTATGAGAATTGGTTGGTGGCGCGTTATTATCATACTTCTGATATTTATGATTTAGCATTCTATTTCTTTGGTATTGGTTCTCGTGTTCATAATTCTCCAAGAATTTGGCCATGGCTGGAATTGTTTTGATTTGACTACACATACGCGCATTTTTTATCCCTTCCTCGTAATGATAGGATAGTTGTATCACCAAACATTCTTCGGGAATTCTGGGCTCTAAGTTCCACGCCATACATACTTTTCCTAAAAAGTATGAAGTAGGGGACTGGCCTACATTTGTTTCGTATCGACCGTTACTCAAATTATTCCTAATCATGTTCTGGGTCGATTCAGACCAATACTTCTCCTTAAATTGTTTTTTGAACTCAGTCATGTCCAGTATATCCGGACGCACCGCTGTCCACCAATTATCATAAGTATCTTTAAACGTTTCATCAATCATGCTTCGTATAATACTCAAGCGATTCTCTCTATTTCTTATGATCACTTCTTCCAATCTCTTTAAAAATTCCATAGGATTGCGCTTGTAATTACGAAAATTAATCGATTCTCGGTTCTCATGGTTATTTGTATGACTATTTTGGCATGTCCTATCCCGCCATGAATCTACTTCTTCCTGTAATTGTAATTCTCGTCTACTAATTTCTTCTATTTTATTTTTATTGGTATTGATTTGACCTTCCATACTATTTAAATTGCCATAGACTCTTTCGAGTCGTTCGCCCATGTCTGTCTGTATTTGTGTAATACCTTCCTTATTCTCCTCCCGTACCTGATGTACTTCGTTTTTAATTTGCTCATATTTTTCGACAGTTTCCTTCTGGATTTCTTCAACCAATGTTTTATTCTCAATTTTTGTGTCATTAATTTTATTCTGTAATTCTACACGAACCTGTACTATTGTTTCGTTAGTTTTTTCTAGCCCTTCATTTGTTTTGGCTATTTCTAATTTTCTTTCCTCATTATTTTGGTCCACCTTCTGGTTAATTGACACATGAAGATTTTCAATTTTTTCATTAATTTGCCTTAAATTCTCTTCATGTATTTGTAAGATGTCTTCCTTCATTTGTTTTAAACCCTCATCATTCCTATCTAACCTTTCGTGAATTTGGTTTAATCTTTCGTTCATTTGTTTTGAGGTTTCCTTAATTTCCTCATGGGTTTTATCGTATTTTTCCTCCAGTCTCTTTGAGTTTCCCTCCTGTCTCTTCGAGTTTTCCTCCTGCTGCTTTGATTTTTCCAATAGTAGTTTAAACATTTCCTGTATACTCAAGTCTTCCTTTTGGTTAGGCTTATCTGGTTAATCCCCTTGGGCAACTTCTTCAATTATTTCCTTTTCCTTGTCCGTAATAATTTCAGTTTCCGTTATTTCGTCTGTCTGTTGTTCCATTTCACTGTCTGTTATTAGTTCTATTTCCTGTTCTTGTTCATCTATTTCCTTCTCCGTTTCTCCTGCCCTAATCCTTGATCTACCTCTGGTATGCATGTTTACTCTCCCACAGTTGCCTGCTCTGGTTAAGTAATGTTATTATACTTATAGTTACTTAACTTAAGCCCTACACAAGTTAGCGCCAATTTGTAGATAAACGTTGGCGGTCGCTATTGTTCAAGCCCCGCGATGGAAGCCAATTTGTAGGTAAACGGGTTTCCTCTCCTTAAAACCCCACTGTTGTATTTGTCAATTTGTTTTGTATTACTTTAATTATATAAATCTCGGAGATATTTGGAGTTGTGGAATATATGGATGTAATTAATTAATATTAACTTAACTCTTTAATAATTATCAGTGTTAGTGTGCCTAGATCTTAAACAACTTAATCGTTATTCTACAATTTCATCCAACCCTATTATACCTTGAAGAGAGATCTGTCTAATTTCGTAATTTTACGCTCCCTCTTTGGTGTTAGATAATTCCGCTATAAGCGCTGCAGTATCGGCTCAACGAAACTTATAGGTTATTTCGATGTTTATATTAACCATTTATTTTATACTTATTCAGTTACTTTTTGTTCCCAGTTCACTAACCATACTCCAAATAACAAGATTTGACAAATATATAAAGGTTCTTTATTTGTTTATTTAATTCACATTAAATAAGATATGTGCTAATTAACATATGCTTGGACTATAGACTTCAGGTATCGATTGTTGATTATTTTAATCCTTTATTTATATTTGGTTATATATTATGTTTTGATTTGTATTTAATTTATTTCAGGGTGTGAAGGTTCTTGTAACTGTGGGGAAGACTAAAAATACATAGATAAGAATGCAAGATTTACAATATTTATGTGTTGTGTATTTAGTATGATTAATATAATATAATTTACCAGACTCGAACGAAGCAAATCGTGTAGGCGGTTGATCGCTAAATTTACTGTTTTGAATGGTTATGCAGTACGGTTTTCTGTCTTCGGTTTAATAAAAGTAATTCTTGTCCTGTCCACGTCGGAATACAGCTTCAGGATTGATCTACAGCCCGATTGATGTTTCTTCTGCACCGCCAGGATCCAAATAAGTTCTTCCTTCGGTTGAAGCAATTAGTGTTGTTCCGTGTATTTGCAAGGTTATAATTTCTGGTGTAGTGAATATTATGAGTTGTGTTACTGTTAATTCTTTCTATTTGATTAATATCTCATCAATTCCCTTCGGATATGGGACAGTTCAAGTTCTTTCTTGTAGACTTCAATTATTTATTCTCTATTATCATTTCATATTGTAGTGTTATTTTGTTTATCTGTATTGGTAGTAGACGTAAATATTGTAATTAGAATTTTGTATTTTCTTAATCGTATCTGGTAATTTCGAATATTACAATTAAATAGATTATTCTTGGGTTTTTAATCTCATCACTTTTTGTTCATTCAAAGCAAATCTTGTCTTGTTCAAAATCAACAACTTCTTTTTCTTATTTTCCGTCCCTAGCAACATATAATAATTTCTGCCTTCCACATGTTTTGACTATATAGTGTTTCTTTCATATATTTTTTATCTATTCTTTATCAATTTGCTGTCCTATCGGGATGTAACTTTACCGATAGTTGGTTTATTACTTTATACACCTATTCTACTGATTTTTTTATACAAGTCCGCTTTTTTTCTTTTTTATTATATTTAATCCACCTTCGATATTATATTTTACCAATCGATATTATGGCATTATGGTATTATTATAATTTGTATAAATTTTATTAAATATTATTATTAATTTAATGTTTTTCTTTTTTTCTAGCTCTTCATAGCATATTTATTAATTATTATTAATTGATGCACCTAATCTTTATGTTATGAGTGTTTATATAGTAGTTTTGCCTATTAGGCCTTTTATTGTAAACTGATCTACCTGTGGTTATGTCTGTTAGGCATCTATAGTCCCTTTTATATAAATTCATACATACAATCAAATCTTAATTATTAGCACTTATATAAACAATTATTTTTCTATATCTAATAACAATTTTATCTTGATCTCTTGATCGCATACAACAAAATTCGAATTTATGAACATTGATTAACTGCCTCACACTTCATTCTACGACAGTCATTGAATAATACAACTTGTTTCATTATTTTTCATTAACTCAACACATATTTGATATAACATCACATAAACTTTATCATAACATTTTTGTCATAAAATAATACTTCTTAACACAAAATTCTTATTTGTTATTACCATAAATTAAGTCATTGTTTCATTTTTTGTTTTGCTTTTCATTAAACATATATCATTAGCTATTATTTATCTTACAGGTTCGTTTATTCTAGTCAACACTACCTTGCATCCTTATTTAATCTTGTCTATGATTATAAATGTAATTATTGGATCTCTGTTCTATTATGGGTTTAAATATCAATTTGTTTATTTTTCTGTGAACCGTCTTTTATGTAACATGAATGCTAGCATTTCTGTTGCGTTACATATGCTTCCCCTCCTAAAAAAGTTTAGTTTACCTGAATGAAGTTTAGGTCAAATAAACTTGTCTTTTTCACATGCCTTTCTTCATTTCATTGTTAATGGTTGACGATGAGATTCTCAATGTAACTTAATTAGACTAGTATTAATACTTTTTTTTATTTAATAACATTTCATCATTTTAATTAACATTCTTGATCATTTTTATTTCTGTAAATATTATTTGTTGGTAGTTGGCTACACTATTCACTGATACATTAGTTTTACATCTCTTCTATTTATAATTACTATAATTACTGTATTTTTCAATTATTCTTCTGTCAACTCACTTCTTTCTGTTTTCTTCGTCACATTCCTTTGGAAACTGAATTTATTCTTGCAACTATTCTAATATTCCTTAAATATTTAATTTCCCTAACAATCCCTAACACATGCGTTGGTACAGTTCAGAGAGGCACTGTTTGGCTTCATACTCTGCTGTCCACACCACATCTTAATATAGTACTGCTGGAATTCATCTACAGTCAGCTATAAAATATAATAATAATCTCCTAATAATCTCTTTAATTATTTAATAATAAATATTTGGGAAAAGATTTTTTCTTTGTTGCATTTATATTTCTTCATTACTATTCTTCATATTTCGTAATTCCATTTTAATTCCTTAAACATTCGTTGATATTGACTTTGACAGTTATCATTTGTAGTCATTTTTGTTTTCATTTTTGTTGAGATTGTAATGCTAAGTATCTTCTTCATTTGTTTTTTCTCTGATCACAATATTTTCTAAATAGTTGTTGTGTGATGATCATTATAATTGTATTTTTTACTAAATATATTCCTTAGTCCCAACTATTCTTCTTCTTATCGTATTTCACTATTTTGGCTGTTTATTTTTCAATGAATTATGTTCATAAATACTCTTTCTTTCTTGTCTTCTTTAACATTATATTGGTTACATTCAATCGTTTACTGAAATTGTTCCATCATTTGGCAATGTAGTATGTATTTTAGGTCATATGATTTTTTTTTTTTCTTTATTTTGCATAGGTAAATTTGAGGTAATAACTTTTATCTTGGGGTTTCATTCTTCATTATTCACAATATTTCTTTATAAACATTTAATAATAATTCTCTCTTTCTTCTGTAATCTTGGGGTTTGTTATTCACACTATTCCTTTATAAACATTTAATAATAATTATCGTTTTCTTCTGTAATCTTTAATAAGTTGTTCTTATTGTATTTTAGAATTTAGTGGTAGTATTCAACTCAAATTCTTTTTAAATTCCAAGTATTTTCTCTTCAAGACTGGTAATAAGTTGTTCTTATTATTTTTAGAATTTATTCATTATATTTCTTTATGGACTCTTGGTTGTACGTTCCTTTAATCCTTTTCGTGATAGGGTTCATTATTTCATACGTATTGTTATTATTATTTTTTGTTATCACATATGGCCCAGTATATAATAATAATAATTTTTTAGTTATTCCCTCTAGAGTGCTTGGTAGCTCCCTGTTTCTTATTAATACTTTCTCACCCACTTGGTACTTAATTGGTTTTGGGTTATTCTTTTCATATTTTCTTCTCTTCATTTCCGTTTTTTCCATAATTCGGTTATAAAATTTAACTGTTTCAAACTGATATTCGGGGTTATTTGGAAAGTTTATAATATCCTGGATTTCTCTAGGTGGAAGCCTTTCAAACATAACAGTATAAGGGGTATTTTCAATGGATTGATGGTAAGATATATTTAAAAACTCTTCGGTTAGTGACAAGTATTCGTACCACTTTCTCTGTTGGTCATGACAGTAAGTTCGGAGTATTCTGCCAACTTCCCTCAGTACATGTTCTGCCGGATTACTGCTGGGGTGGTATACTGAAGTCTTATATGTTCTAATGTTGTGTTTTAACAGATTATTTCTCCATTTATAGCCCTTAAATTGCGTACCATGATCGGTGATAGATGACGGTTTACCAACCTCTGCTATGTAACGTCCGATGACTATTTCTAGAATTTTCTTGGTAGTGGCTCTGCTAATAGCATAAAGTTTAGTGTATTTGGAAAAATGATCAAAAATAATTATTATGAATTTGTATCTGTGATTTCCTCCACTGCGTGGGAAGGGCCCACATATATCTAGGAATACCTTCTCCAGCTTATATTTGGATATTATCGGGATCATGACTCCCTCCTTCTTCTCATTATTATGTTTAACCATCTGGCAGATGTGACATGCCTGTATAGATTTTTGTACCTTTCTGGTCAAATTTTTTATGTACATTTGTTCTTCTAGGGCTTTGACGATTTTCATGGCTCCCATGTGTCCATATCGTTCATGGTAATCCAATATTAATTTGTTTTCCACAGCGGTGGGAATTACTAGTTTCCAGTTTATTTGTTTAGGAGTAACCTTAATAAATAATCGGTCATCATGTATACAGTAATATTTAGTAATAACCTCATCAGCATTTTGTATCTTCTGCCGTATGTTTATTAATTTGGGATCCAATTTTTGGTGTTGACTAATTTCATTGATAATAATCTCCAGATCCTTCCGACTCTTAATGACATGGTACACCTTCGCAATCTCTTCCTTTTCTCCTTCAAATGATTGATCTTGTATGTTTATTCGGGACAAGATATCGGCTGCTTATTCTTTCTTCCAGGTATATATTCCCAATCAATGCAATACTCTTGCAAGGCAAGGACCCATCTAGTTAGCCGGCCGTGACTAAGTTTACATCTTTTTAGAAATGAAATTGATTTATGGTCACTTCTTACGGTCACTGGGTATCCGAGTATATAGGTTCTAAATTTATTGCATGCGTACACTACGCTTAGCAGCTCTTTCTCGGTAACGTTGTAATTGCGTTCGCAGCTGTTAAGCACCCTGCTGGCGAAGCTGATTACCATATGATGTCCTTCTTTATCTTCTTGATATAGGGTAGCCCCTAAGCTAACATTGCTTGCATCACAATTTAAATAAAAGCGTTTGTTAAAATCAGGGTGGTACAACATAACTGTTTCTAAAAATTTCTTCTTAATTAATTGCAGAATTTTATCTTGTTCTGGTCCCCATGCCCACTTGTCTTTGGATGATAATTGTTTCTGAAACTTGGCCGTTACTTCTGAATAGTTATCTTGGAATTTTCTATAATAGTTGCAAATTCCAAGAAAGGATTGTAGTTGTGTTTTCTATTTTTTTGGAGTAGGGAACAGTTGGATTGCTTCTACTTTTTCTGTCGAAGGTGTGATACCCTCCTCAGACAAATTAAAACCTAAAAACTTTACTTGATTGGCGATAAATTTAGATTTATTCAGCTTAAGTGTTATGTTGTTTTCAGATAATTTTCTTAGTACCTGTTCCACCCGCTCGCATGTTCATCCCAATGTGAAGAAGTTATAAGTAAATCATCTACATAGACCGTAGTGAACTGCAGTGTTTCTTGTCCCAATACCTGGTCCATACATTTCACAAATATTGCAACTGAATTAATTAGTCCGAAAGGTAGCCTTTTAAATTGATAGTTCCTTCCGTCAAAAAGGAATGCCATGTATTTTCTACTATCTGGGTGTAGCTCGATCTGCCAGTCCCCACATACCGTATCCCAAGTGCTGATGTATTTAATACCGT
The DNA here is from genome assembly GCA_034769895.1 of Magicicada septendecula. Taxonomy (NCBI): domain Eukaryota; kingdom Metazoa; phylum Arthropoda; class Insecta; order Hemiptera; family Cicadidae; genus Magicicada; species Magicicada septendecula. The sequence continues at coordinate 148,998,998 of CM068372.1, forward strand.
GGAATTTCTTTAAAATTTCTTCTATTTCGCCTGGTGAAGTCCTATCATTGACGATCATTTTATTTATTTCCCTAGCGTCCAGGCAAATTCTCACCTTTCCGTTCTTTTTCGGGACTGCCACTATTGGACTGGTATATGGTGATTGACTATATTCTATTATGTCATCTTGAATCATACGGTTAATCTCGTTCCGGACCTCGTTTTTTATAGAATAAGCAATTGGGTATGACTTTCTGCGAAAGTTCACTGGTTCTTTAAAATTTATTATACATTGATATCCTTTTACTTTACCTGGAGCATTGGAGAACACATGTCTGTATTTATTATATATCTGAATTAAATTTTCGGCCTGTACCTTACTTATTTGTTTATCAGTTTTTTTCCTTTGGAATTCTCGAATCTCTTCCAACTTACTCTGCCACAGTTTGGGATCATCGTCCTCATATTGAATGACTTCTGGTAATTTATTTTTCTTACAAAAATAGCTTTTTATGGCTCCACATTTGGTGTTAACTGGAACGGTTTGATTAGTGTCAATTAACTCGGCTGTCCATAATCCTTCTTCGGATGTTAAAGATATTGTACCTTTATGCAAGTCGATTATTGCGGAATGCTGGCACAACACATCGCATCCAATCAATACATTGAACGGTAATCCCGTTGCGACCAAGAATCCTATTGGTAGGGTCATATTGTTATTGGTAAGATCGAGTGATACTTGTTTTTTGACTGTTTTATTTTGTCTCCCAGTGGCTCCGATAATTATCACATTATTGACAGGTAAGGTCGGTATGGGTAACTGGACTTCTCGCTGGATTTTTTCAAGTTCAATACTGTCGATCAATGATATGTTAGATCCAGTGTCTATCATTATGGTAGATTTTACCCCATTTAAATTTGCTGATATATATATGATTTCGTTATTACTATTACTGTTTACATGTTTCTTATCCTCTTCCAACAAATCTTCCCTGATATTCTTTAAATAGTGGTTATTAATTATGGTTATTTTATGATTACACTTAATTTTATTTATTAGTCGTTGTTCCCCAAGATTACGGTTCAGTGATGGATATTCATTAATTTTCACTGCCTCTATTAGTTTAAATGAGGGCTTACTCCCTCTTCTCTATTTTCATTTTGATTACTGTGTTGATTTTGTACTGTTTCAGTGCGATCCTCCGTATTATGTTCTGCTATCCTATAATTTCCATCATGTGGGTAGTTGACTTCATGCCGAGATTGGTCATAATGGTTGTCATATCGGTGACTCCTTGGGTAGTATCATCGCTGATTACCTTGAGGTCTGGAGTAGATATAATTGACGTTATGTCTATAATTATTGGGTCGTCTGTCCCCATCTCCTCTATTATTGCGACTATCACGATAATTGTAATTGTTATTGCCACGATAATTATAGTTCCTGGAATTATTATTCGCGTTTTCATTTTGTGTTCTATTAGTATTAACGTTCTGCGCAGGTCGATTGCGATCGTTATTATGAGAATTGGTTGGTGGCGCGTTATTATCATACTTCTGATATTTATGATTTAGCATTCTATTTCTTTGGTATTGGTTCTCGTGTTCATAATTCTCCAAGAATTTGGCCATGGCTGGAATTGTTTTGATTTGACTACACATACGCGCATTTTTTATCCCTTCCTCGTAATGATAGGATAGTTGTATCACCAAACATTCTTCGGGAATTCTGGGCTCTAAGTTCCACGCCATACATACTTTTCCTAAAAAGTATGAAGTAGGGGACTGGCCTACATTTGTTTCGTATCGACCGTTACTCAAATTATTCCTAATCATGTTCTGGGTCGATTCAGACCAATACTTCTCCTTAAATTGTTTTTTGAACTCAGTCATGTCCAGTATATCCGGACGCACCGCTGTCCACCAATTATCATAAGTATCTTTAAACGTTTCATCAATCATGCTTCGTATAATACTCAAGCGATTCTCTCTATTTCTTATGATCACTTCTTCCAATCTCTTTAAAAATTCCATAGGATTGCGCTTGTAATTACGAAAATTAATCGATTCTCGGTTCTCATGGTTATTTGTATGACTATTTTGGCATGTCCTATCCCGCCATGAATCTACTTCTTCCTGTAATTGTAATTCTCGTCTACTAATTTCTTCTATTTTATTTTTATTGGTATTGATTTGACCTTCCATACTATTTAAATTGCCATAGACTCTTTCGAGTCGTTCGCCCATGTCTGTCTGTATTTGTGTAATACCTTCCTTATTCTCCTCCCGTACCTGATGTACTTCGTTTTTAATTTGCTCATATTTTTCGACAGTTTCCTTCTGGATTTCTTCAACCAATGTTTTATTCTCAATTTTTGTGTCATTAATTTTATTCTGTAATTCTACACGAACCTGTACTATTGTTTCGTTAGTTTTTTCTAGCCCTTCATTTGTTTTGGCTATTTCTAATTTTCTTTCCTCATTATTTTGGTCCACCTTCTGGTTAATTGACACATGAAGATTTTCAATTTTTTCATTAATTTGCCTTAAATTCTCTTCATGTATTTGTAAGATGTCTTCCTTCATTTGTTTTAAACCCTCATCATTCCTATCTAACCTTTCGTGAATTTGGTTTAATCTTTCGTTCATTTGTTTTGAGGTTTCCTTAATTTCCTCATGGGTTTTATCGTATTTTTCCTCCAGTCTCTTTGAGTTTCCCTCCTGTCTCTTCGAGTTTTCCTCCTGCTGCTTTGATTTTTCCAATAGTAGTTTAAACATTTCCTGTATACTCAAGTCTTCCTTTTGGTTAGGCTTATCTGGTTAATCCCCTTGGGCAACTTCTTCAATTATTTCCTTTTCCTTGTCCGTAATAATTTCAGTTTCCGTTATTTCGTCTGTCTGTTGTTCCATTTCACTGTCTGTTATTAGTTCTATTTCCTGTTCTTGTTCATCTATTTCCTTCTCCGTTTCTCCTGCCCTAATCCTTGATCTACCTCTGGTATGCATGTTTACTCTCCCACAGTTGCCTGCTCTGGTTAAGTAATGTTATTATACTTATAGTTACTTAACTTAAGCCCTACACAAGTTAGCGCCAATTTGTAGATAAACGTTGGCGGTCGCTATTGTTCAAGCCCCGCGATGGAAGCCAATTTGTAGGTAAACGGGTTTCCTCTCCTTAAAACCCCACTGTTGTATTTGTCAATTTGTTTTGTATTACTTTAATTATATAAATCTCGGAGATATTTGGAGTTGTGGAATATATGGATGTAATTAATTAATATTAACTTAACTCTTTAATAATTATCAGTGTTAGTGTGCCTAGATCTTAAACAACTTAATCGTTATTCTACAATTTCATCCAACCCTATTATACCTTGAAGAGAGATCTGTCTAATTTCGTAATTTTACGCTCCCTCTTTGGTGTTAGATAATTCCGCTATAAGCACTGCAGTATCGGCTCAACGAAACTTATAGGTTATTTCGATGTTTATATTAACCATTTATTTTATACTTATTCAGTTACTTTTTGTTCCCAGTTCACTAACCATACTCCAAATAACAAGATTTGACAAATATATAAAGGTTCTTTATTTGTTTATTTAATTCACATTAAATAAGATATGTGCTAATTAACATATGCTTGGACTATAGACTTCAGGTATCGATTGTTGATTATTTTAATCCTTTATTTATATTTGGTTATATATTATGTTTTGATTTGTATTTAATTTATTTCAGGGTGTGAAGGTTCTTGTAACTGTGGGGAAGACTAAAAATATATAGATAAGAATGCAAGATTTACAATATTTATGTGTTGTGTATTTAGTATGATTAATATAATATAATTTACCAGACTCGAACGAAGCAAATCGTGTAGGCGGTTGATCGCTAAATTTACTGTTTTGAATGGTTATGCAGTACGGTTTTCTGTCTTCGGTTTAATAAAAGTAATTCTTGTCCTGTCCACGTCGGAATACAGCTTCTGGATTGATCTACAACCCGATTGATGTTTCTTCTGCACCGCCAGGATCCAAATAAGTTCTTCCTCCGGTTGAAGCAATTAGTGTTGTTCCGTGTATTTGCAAGGTTATAATTTCTGGTGTAGTGAATATTATGAGTTGTGTTACTGTTAATTCTTTCTATTTGATTAATATCTCATCAATTCCCTTCGGATATGGGACAGTTCAAGTTCTTTCTTGTAGACTTCAATTATTTATTCTCTATTATCATTTTATACTGTAGTGTTATTTTGTTTATCTGTATTGGTAGTAGACGTAAATATTGTAATTAGAATTTTGTATTTTCTTAATCGTATCTGGTAATTTCGAATATTACAATTAAATAGATTATTCTTGGGTTTTTAATCTCATCACTTTTTGTTCATTCAAAGCAAATCTTGTCTTGTTCAAAATCAACAACTTCTTTTTCTTATTTTCCGTCCCTAGCAACATATAATAATTTCTGCCTTCCACATGTTTTGACTATATAGTGTTTCTTTCATATATTTTTTATCTATTCTTTATCAATTTGCTGTCTTATCGGGATGTAACTTTACCGATAGTTGGTTTATTACTTTATACACATATTCTACTGATTTTTTGATATAAGTCCGCTTTTTTTCTTTTTTATTATATTTAATCCATCTTCGATATTATATTTTACCAATCGATATTATGGCATTATGGTATTATTATAATTTGTATAAATTTTATTAAATATTATTATTAATTTAATGTTTTTCTTTTTTTCTAGCTCTTCATAGCGTATTTATTAATTATTATTAATTGATGCACCTAATCTTTATGTTATGAGTGTTTATATAGTAGTTTTGCCTATTAGGCCTTTTATTGTAAACTGATCTACCTGTGGTTATGTCTGTTAGGCATCTATAGTCCCTTTTATATAAATTCATACATACAATCAAATCTTAATTATTAGCACTTATATAAACAATTATTTTTCTATATCTAATAACAATTTTATCTTGATCTCTTGATCACATACAACAAAATTCGAATTTATGAACATTGATTAACTGCCTCACACTTCATTCTACGACAGTCATTGAATAATACAACTTGTTTCATTATTTTTCATTAACTCAACACATATTTGATATAACATCACATAAACTTTATCATAACATTTTTGTCATAAAATAATACTTCTTAACACAAAATTCTTATTTGTTATTACCATAAATTAAGTCATTGTTTCATTTTTTGTTTTGCTTTTCATTAAACATATATCATTAGCTATTATTTATCTTACAGGTTCGTTTATTCTAGTCAACACTACCTTGCATCCTTATTTAATCTTGTCTATGATTATAATTGTAATTATTGGATCTCTGTTCTATTATGGGTTTAAATATCAATTTGTTTATTTTTCTGTGAACCGTCTTTTATGTAACATGAATGCTAGCATTTCTGTTGCGTTACAATATATATATATATATATATATATATATATATATATACGTATGCATACAAAATGATCTCAACAAGAAAAATTTCTCAAAGTATGTAAAGGAAATGTTTTTTAAGACACAATAAAATTGTTATTGTTGTTCGACACCTGAGTTTAATTGCAAGTCCCGTCTCACTGGACCCAGCGCATTTTTGGCTTCTCTAGGCCTTCTGCCTAGTTTTAAATCTAGTGGCCCCACTTAAAAAAAAAAAAAAATTTTTAAATTTTATAAAGTATAAAAGGTTTTAAAGAGGGGTTACAAGTGGAAAGTGATTATTATGTTAACTAGTGCAAAATAAAATAAGGTGGCATTTATTGTTACGTGTTGGACAAATTTAACTTGAATTATTGTATAAGAGTGCCTTTGTTGATTTCTAACTGTTGTTTGTTTCTAATTAAAGTTGTAATTAGAGACTTCATTGGTGTCAGTTATTCTGTTCCCTCTGCACAACACAATGAGCCGTGAGACCATCATGACAGTAGTGTCAGACGTGCGATAGGACCTTTCAAACAGTGGGGACATAGGACACTTCGTAGAAAAGTAGTGTGCATAGTATTGATTTACAATAATGGATACCAGTCAGATGATGGAAACATTCCAAGTCGTGCTACTCCAAATGGAGGAATGACAACAACAGGAGGCAGAAGAAGTAGAAAAGCAAATGTTACGCAAAAAGGAATGAGAATCAATGAGAAGCAGAAAAATAACAAATAGAAGAATCCAATCAGAAAGCAGACACCCATAACTGGAAAGCAGACAAACATAAGCGAGAAGCAGAAGACATCAAAACATTGGTGCAAGAGCAAAAAAAGATGCAAGATCATATGCAAAACTGCGTCTATTACAAATTGAGCTGATTAAACAGGTTACTAGAATATCTGAGGTACAAGAGTAGATGACATTAAAAATATCTGATATAGAAGAAACGTCAATGTCAAACAAAATATCTGAAGTCAAACATGCTATGTCACAAAAATTATCTGCAGTAGAAGAGTTAATTGCCAGTATTAGAAAAAATATAACAGAAGTGAAACAATTTATGAAAGTATAACCATGCTTTTCAAAACCAGCAAGAAGTCACTGAAGAGGATGTTATACAAGAGCATGTTGATGAGAACCAAACACGTCATTGTTCTTAATGGCATATACTTCATCAATACATGACACAACCAGCATGGCTCTCAGCAAAACTAATGCTTTGGTAGGATATTTTGTTTTCCTGGGGACTTGACTTTTGGATCACCCAAGATTTAGTTCCAAGAGCCACATAATTCTTCTTCACAAATTAGAAAACCAATTGTGAGAAATGAATCATTTAATGGTGGCTGAATATAGTAAGTGACAAAATGAAAATGCAGTATGACACTCACAGCAATAGTGTGGGTTTCAAAAAAGGAGACCAGGTTTGGTTGTACAACCCAAAGTGCCGTTGTGGTCACGTCAGAAACTTCAAGTAACTGGGAAGGCCCTTACACTGCGAAAAAGAGAATCAGTGATATTGTTTATACAACAAGAAGGACAGCAGAAAGTCAAGGTCGCCCACCTAGACTGCCTCACAAAATATTACTGCAGAGATGTTTTGTCACTTCAGGGGGGGCACTGACTTAAGGAGGAGGCACTGGTATGTTGAGCGGAAAAAACAGAAGTGCCTAAATGACACTTTAACACATGGAAAAAACACAAAACTGTTTGGAAATCATTCTGTGTGGCAGGATTGTATAACATTCTAGACAATTCAAGATGCCCCTTCCACATATTTCTTGCCTATTCTGCTGGCATCCAGGCCTGCTGTGTAACTATGCATACAATGCAAGGCGGCCAAGGTATAAATACTGGATTTTAAAGTGGCAAAGTTCAGTTATACCTGTCAATATTGCAAATGTGGTTTGAAATGATTATTGTGGTTTAGTGGAAAGTGATTATTGTGTTAACTAGTGTTAAACTGAAATGAGCTGATACTTATTGTTGTGTGATGAACAAAATTAACTTTGATTATTGTACAAGAGTGCCTTTGTTGATTTCTAACAGTTGTTTGTTTCTAATTAAAGTTGTAATTAGTGACTTTATTGATGGCAGTTATTCTGTTTACACTGTATGCCATGACGATTTGATGATCCGTGAGACCATTATAGCAATATCATTTATCTTAAAACATAGGATAAATTATATGCAGGCAATACATTATTTTATTGATATCCATAACAAATAGTTTCAAAATATAAAAATAATTTTAAAAAATATAATGCATAACTAACCTTAAAATTTTTACTCAAAAAAACTTTTCTGTCAGACTTGAAAACTTTTGTCGTGGAACACCTAAACAATAACTTAGGTAAATGATTTAAATCGGGCTTTATTCGGTAATATATGGTGAGAATTTTTCGTCTTTTAAACTTGCAATATGATTATATTAGTCTGAGTTATAAGCCACCACAAATATGAGACAGTGGATGGGGCTAATATGAGACGGTGGGTAGAGCTAATGTGAGACAGCACTTGGGGGTTATTTTATCATTTATTTAAGAGCTCTCTTAAAGTAGTCCCAGTAAGTATTACAATTTGTGAGTGTTGGTGGACTTTCAGACTGTACGATAGTATTGCTAATAGTGGCAATAACTGAAATGTGATCAGAAGAGAAGTCAAGGCAAGAGTCAACTTTGTAGTATTTATGAGGCAAGCATCTTATTATAAGGAAATCAATGAAATCTGATGTTTTATTTGTTTTAGAAGGGCAATAGCTTGGTTGGCCTGTGAACAGGAAGGACAGGGATTCTTGTCTTATAACATTATATAAAATTTTATACCTGGGATTTGCTAGTCTTGAACCCATTGTGGGTATTTTGCATTGAAGTCACTCCCACCATAAATTGTGCACCTAGAGTTCTAAGAAAAGTTTTGAAATCAGTTTCATTGATGCTATGCTTCAGGGACAGTAGAATGCAGAAACGATTAGATATTCAATAAAGGGTTTGTTGCCTGTAGGTGAGCAGTTTTGACTTTAGAGAAGTGACAATGTTTTATATTGTTTTGGATCAACAGAGCAGTACTGCATAAGCTGTGCCAACAGGATGTTGGTTATCATCTTGGAAAATCATGGAATTCTAATACGGCTTCTTTCTGTGAAATATGTTCCAGATGTCTTAGAAATTAACATAATGTCTAGTTTTTTGTCAATAAGAAAACTTTGAGCTCTAGACTGCATTGAGAGAGTCCATTGGCATTCCATAGTCTAATTCTGTAATTGTTATTCATTATTAATTAGAAAGTTTATTGATGAGTGTTGTAAGGAAATTTAGCATTACGCTATTTTGCTGCATGAGTTGACTGAACATAGTCTCAAACTTTGTCAGGAAGTGTGATATCCACATTTGTTGTCTCTTTGGGATTGCTGTCATCAAGGGGCAAGGATTCTGAGCGTTGTTGTTGTCCTGCAGTGTGAGCATATGTAGGAAAAGAGACATTATGGGTACGATATATTCATGTTCTGTTCAGCATTCAGTGTCTTAACATTTGAAGGAATTTTTCTGTGTATGGTCGTAGATAAGGGGGTTTTCTGACCTGCAGGTTTTGATAAACTTTATAGCCTTTATAATTGATTGTATATAGACCATCGATAATGCATATGTGGCTTGTGTATCCATATGTTTGGAACATGTTGTGGAATTAGATTCACCTCTGCACTTTCTGACAGACTGAAAAGGTTTTCTACAGTATGTCTTCCTGTGACCATATGACTAACAACAAGGTGCACTGGATAATGAAGTTTTTTGTCCAAGGTGGCTGTACTGTAATTTGCATGTTACCTAAAAGCTATAAGTCATATATTTATTTATTATTTGCTACAGGTTCAAGATCAACAAAGAAGAGGGGGAGTGGTGTTTTGTCTACTATGTGCCTAATGTTCATTATGTTTTGGACCATGTGTCCCTTTTAATTTAGTGCTTCTTTAATAAAGTGTACACCAATGCTAGGGTGAATGTTTCTTATGACGACTCAGGGTGCTCGCTGGTCTTTAATTTGATATGTGTGGTAAATAATTTTTTCATCCTCGAAGTGACGGATTAATTTTCTGTAAGAATCAGGTGTAAAAGTTTTGATTTGTCATTGAAAGATTTAGTAATGTACATTTCAGATTCTAAAATTTTTATGAGATTATTGATCATTTTATTGTAATTGACAACAATGTGAAGGTACACAGGGGAAAGTGTAGGTACTTTTGGCTGAGCCAAGACTAGGGTACGTTGAAGGTCATCTGGGTTGTCAGTAGGTAACACCGTGAATCTGTTGTGATCATTAAGCGGGTGTGTGTTTCAGATATGTTTTCTGAAGACTGGTGACTTCTTTTTCATGTTTTCACCACCTGCCAGCTGTGCGGTCCATGTTGTGTGAAATCAACATTAACATTTCTGACTGACTGTTGACTGTTGTAGGATTGAAGGGCATTTTGTGACAGTTACTGGAGGCAATATAGACTGCAAATTTGGGATTCCTGAGTGGGTCATAGGAACAGGTTCCACATTTGTTGACAGAGCTGGTTGCTGAATATTCATTGTTGTCTGTTATTACAGTAGAACGATAAACTGAAAGAGACTTGCACTTCAAGATCATTAGTTTATGGGCTTATACAGAGAAACAGGTACAGACAACCACAAGGCCACAAACAGACACACAGTCCTACATGAATAAGCAGATGCATTGGCCGGCTGCATGGATTTGACCAAATTACAGATAAACCATACGTTGTTATTTCTGTTACAGCAATACTAACATATATAATAACGTATTTATTTTGTGAGTAACTCGTATATACTTCTTGCAGGTTTCTATATTATGAATAGTTCTTCAAATATCAACTACTTCTGCAAGTAAAATTGTTATTGTATTTTCACCTGACGCACATTTCACTGATCACTATCATCATCAGAGGTTTATCAATGAATTAAGAAACAACTGAATTGATTCGATTTCAGTATAAAAAATAACGGATAATTGAATACAATATAAAAGAAATGATCAATTAATTTGATTTTACTTACCTATTGTTTAATGTTTATTTACTCAATCGGTTGTTTTACCAGTTATATTGGAAATGTTTTATGTTTATATTTAATTTATTTTAATAAATTTATAATTTTAAATAGATCATCTTGTTTTGTTTTCACTTGAATTTGTTCTTTAATTAGTAGGCTTAAATTATTGTTATTGTAAATATTAAGATTTTCCCAAATATTCATTTTTTGACCTTTTTGTATGTTTTTAATAACTTCATATTTTGAATGTTGGGATTTGATGTGATATTTTTTATACAATGTGTGGGAAAATTAGATTTGTAAATATTTGATTTTAAAAATGCATTCTGGTGTTGAACGAATCTAATCTATATGAAACACCATTTTATGCATTATCCATAGAAGCAGATATATATTCCGCTTCTGTTGTTGATAAGGCAGTTATGGGTAGTTTTCTACCAAAAAACCAGAAAAACCAGAAAAGAAAGATGTGCAAAATGTGAAAAGAACTTTAAGGTACCTAAAATGAACGCAAAATCTGGGAATATTTTTTCCTGCAATAAAATCAAACAGTATAGAAATTGAAACATTTTGTGACTCAGATTACGCAGGAGATGTGAAAGATAGAAAAAGTACTAGTCGATACGTCCTAATGTTAGGAGGCGCACCAATAGTATGGAGTTCTAGAAAACAACCCATAACTGCCTTATCAACAACAGAAGCGGAATATATATCTGCTGCTGAATGCTGCAAAGAAATCAAATACATTAAAACATTCATCCAGGAGTTGACAAACAAAACTGTAAATACTACATTGAATGTTGATAATCAAAGTGCGATAAAACTAATAAAATCTGGACAATTGAGTAGAAAGAGCAAACACATAGATGTCAGATTTCACTACGTGAGTGGACAATTTCATGATGGATTATTTGATATCAAATACTGCTGTTCAGAGAATCAGTTAGCGGATGTGTTTACCAAACCATTATCAAACACCAAGTTTGAAAGATTTAAAAACATTTTGCTTAAAATTATGTAAGCTAGTAAACATTCTTGAAAAAAAAACAATCAAACTTTGTAAATAGTATTTTTCTAAGATTAAAAAACTGGAAAAATTTTCATTAGATAGGCTATGACAGATTATTATGAATTTGTTTAAAAAAGAAGCAACAAATATATGGTAGCCTTATTGTAAGTTAAATTAAAGTAGGCTATTTTGTTTTATTAGAGTCAATATGCAATATCATTAAAACTAACAAATTATGCAGTCAATTTCTGTTGTACTTTATTTTAAAACATTTTGATATTAAGGGAGAGTGTTAAATATTTGTACTTTTTATATAGCCTATGTTATTTCCAATATTTAATTATAATATCAAAATGATTTTGTATAATGTTTTATGGTTATGTTGGCTACTCTGCTATTAATAAAGAAACAACAGACGAGGTTAGTAAAATGGCGTTTTATTATAACCGTGTTAACCCTTCCAGTAATATATAAAAATTCATCAGTTACCAAATAATTTAAATTATTAAATCCTGTCTTATTCCAAGGACTTGTATTGGTACAAAAAAGCAAACACGACCAGCAGTACAATTTATTAGTTGTACTTGATCCAGTTAACCAAGGGTACTTTTTGTAGTTGGCCTCACTAAAACATCTAGTATACGCTCTGTTCTTTTCTTTATGTTCACTTTTAAGTTCTAGAAGGGATGGCTGAGGCCTACCTATCTTTACAATTTGAAGCTTATCCTCATACGGAAGCTGAGCAAATTGTGTCTTTGTCAATAGTTTATTAACTATATCACTAACATCACTCATCTTAATTTATTATTCAAACCGCACAGCACAAAATATCATTCACAAAATTATAACTAATTTTAAAATGAACCACTGCTTTGCGTGCCACACGGCCTACTGTCTCATACTGTTGGCTAGCTCTCCAAGGAGCGAAGCCTAGCCTACGATAAACGTCATTGCCCCCACCAAGTACCTAAAGCGTTACGAGCTTTAAATAAATTATTGAATACTGAAATTTGTCACTTACCAGTTGCAATTATTTACCAGGGTTTACCAGGGTGTCGTCTGATGTACTTAGGCAGAGAAACACGACAGGCATTGCAATGACAAACACCTATTTTGCAAGCACAAATAAATGGTACTTTATTTTCTGTAGCATGACAATTCTTTGTTTACCTTTCGGTTTGAATTTATTAAAATATGTCAAAATAACATTCCTAATAATATTGGATTCACCTAGTCCTATTATCAAAACTTATTAATTTGAATACATAATCTATAAACTTAGGACTACTTATAATAAAACGGAAACCAGCGCTTTCACACACCCACACATACTGTTACTTAAGTTTTTAGCGATCTCATTTTAATTTCAGCTGTTAAAAGGTTGAATTTTGAATTTTCAGTTAAAGTGGTGTTTCATCCTGGTTACTTATCTTTTTAATGAGTCCTGAAGATGTACTCGTTACTCGCACAACATAACTAACGGTTCTCACTGATTCTATTTAGTTTATTTTACGGCTTTCACATTTTGATTCAAACTGTATAACTGTTATTTAATACCGGTATGAACTGTAAAGTGTTTAATTATATATTTTCACATTTTATTGGTTGCGGGCCAAAACGGTACGCAGTCGGCGATCGGAACTGCCCACGTCCGTTTGGTGTTGAAGTTAATTGCCGACTGACTCTTTGTTCTGTGTGTGTTGGCGTAGACACACCCTGCATAGCAGCGTTATGTAATGCGCTGATGTAACGTTCGCCTGTTGTTTCGTTACATAATTTGTTGACTGGTTTTGTGTCATTTGTTGACCTTGGTACAATTTGTCGGTTGTTTTCACTGGTTTTCCAAAATGTTATTGAATAATTGTCACGTATAAAAGCACCAGCAGTGCTGCCACCGTCGCTTTCGTCGCCACCACTGAATTTTACCTTTTTTTTTTTTTATAAGTTTTGTCCCAATTATTGAAAAATGTTATTTATTATATTTAAATTGCCCCCGGTAGGCCAAAATGCCACATTACATACCTCACCGTTGTCATAGCAACGCCATTGAATCGTGACGAGGAAAGGCTTCACAAGTTACTTGCGAAGCCTGAGTAAAGCAAGTTGCAGCGATTCAGGCGCTGTTATATGCGAAATTGTATTGTCTGTAATTAGTAATTATGCTACTACGAAACAGAAGTAAACACATGTGGGAAACACGTCTGACTTCGATAAAATGAACAATTTTATGCAAATTCCTAATAGATTTTTTTGTGCTTTAATCTTTGGGCTTCACAGCTAGCCTAGCTAGCCTAGAATATACGCCCCTGATGAGCAGCTGATCAGTGGGGTTGTTCAGTCAAGTGCTGTTATTTAACATTATCAGTCCTTATTATGGTCTTTATTACTAAACAGAAATATTTAGTATTTGTTATATACAATAAGTATAGATATATTATTATATTATAAATAGTTCTTCAAATATTAACTATTTCTGTAAGTAAACTTGTTATTATATCACCTGACACACATTTCACTGATCACATCAGTATCATCAGAGGTTTATAAATGAATTAAGAAACAGCTGAATTGATTCGATTTCAATATAAAAAATAATGGATAATGCATAAAATGGTGTTTCATATAGATTAGATTCGTTCAACACCAGAATGCATTTTTAAAATCAAATATTTACAAATCTAATTTTCCCACACATTGTATAAAAAATATCACATCAAATCCCAACATTCAAAATATGAAGTTATTAAAAACATACAAAAAGGTCAAAAAATGAATATTTGGGAAAATCTTATTATTTACAATAACAATAATTTAGGCCTACTAATTAAAGAACAAATTCAAGTGAAAACAAAACAAGATGATCTATTTAAAATTATAAATTTATTAAAATAAATTAAATATAAACATAAAACATTTTCAATATAACTGGTAAAACAACCGATTGAGTAAATAAACATTAAACAATAGGTAAGTAAAATCAAATTAATCGATCATTTCTTTTATATTGTATTCAATTATCCGTTATTTTTTATACTGAAATCGAATCAATTCAGTTGTTTCTTAATTCATTGATAAACCTCTGATGATGATAGTGATCAGTGAAATGTGCGTCAGGTGAAAATACAATAACAATTTTACTTGCAGAAGTAGTTGATATTTGAAGAACTATTCATAATATAGAAACCTGCAAGAAGTATATACGAGTTACTCACAAAATAAATACGTTATTATATATGTTAGTATTGCTGTAACAAAAATAACAACGTATGGTTTATCTGTAATTTGGTCAAATCCATGCAGCCGGCCAATGCATCTGCTTATTCATGTAGGACTGTGTGTCTGTTTGTGGCCTTGTGGTTGTCTGTACCTGTTTCTCTGTATAAGCCCATAAACTAATAATCTTGAAGTGCAAGTCTCTTTCAGTTTATCGTTCTACTGTAATAACAGACAACAATGAATATTCAGCAACCAGCTCTGTCAACAAATGTGGAACCTGTTCCTATGACCCACTCAGGAATCCCAAATTTGCAGTCTATATTGCCTCCAGTAACTGTCACAAAATGCCCTTCAATCCTACAACAGTCAACAGTCAGTCAGAAATGTTAATGTTGATTTCACACAACATGGACCGCACAGCTGGCAGGTGGTGAAAACATGAAAAAGAAGTCACCAGTCTTCAGAAAACATATCTGAAACACACACCCGCTTAATGATCACAACAGATTCACGGTGTTACCTACTGACAACCCAGATGACCTTCAACGTACCCCAGTCTTGGCTCAGCCAAAAGTACCTACACTTTCCCCTGTGTACCTTCACATTGTTGTCAATTACAATAAAATGATCAATAATCTCATAAAAATTTTAGAATCTGAAATGTACATTACTAAATCTTTCAATGACAAATCAAAACTTTTACACCTGATTCTTACAGAAAATTAATCCGTCACTTCGAGGATGAAAAAATTATTTACCACACATATCAAATTAAAGACCAGCGAGCACCCTGAGTCGTCATAAGAAACATTCACCCTAGCATTGGTGTACACTTTATTAAAGAAGCACTAAATTAAAAGGGACACATGGTCCAAAACATAATGAACATTAGGCACATAGTAGACAAAACACCACTCCCCCTCTTCTTTGTTGATCTTGAACCTGTAGCAAATAATAAATAAATATATGACTTATAGCTTTTAGGTAACATGCAAATTACAGTACAGCCACCTTGGACAAAAAACTTCATTATCCAGTGCACCTTGTTGTCAGTCATATGGTCACAGGAAGACATACTGTAGAAAACCTTTTCAGTCTGTCAGAAAGTGCAGAGGTGAATCCAATTCCACAACATGTTCCAAACATATGGATACACAAGCCACATATGCATTATCGATGGTCTATATACAATCAATTATAAAGGCTATAAAGTTT
The DNA here is from genome assembly GCA_034769895.1 of Magicicada septendecula. Classification (NCBI taxonomy): domain Eukaryota; kingdom Metazoa; phylum Arthropoda; class Insecta; order Hemiptera; family Cicadidae; genus Magicicada; species Magicicada septendecula. Next base: position 149,014,917 of record CM068372.1, read on the forward strand.
ATCAAAACCTGCAGATCAGAAAACCCCCTTATCTACGACCATACACAGAAAAATTCCTTCAAATGTTAAGACACTGAATGCTGAACAGAACATGAATATCATACCCATAATGTCTCTTTTCCTACATATGCTCACACTGCAGGACAACAACAACGCTCAGAATCCTTGCCCCTTGATGACAGCAATCCCAAAGAGACAACAAATGTGGATATCACACTTCCTGACAAAGTTTGAGACTATGTTCAGTCAACTCATGCAGCAAAATAGCGTAATGCTAAATTTCCTTACAACACTCATCAATAAACTTTCTAATTAATAATGAATAACAATTACAGAATTAGACTATGGAATGCCAATGGACTCTCTCAATCCAGTCTAGAGCTCAAAGTTTTCTTATTGACAAAAAACTAGACATTATGTTAATTTCTAAGACATCTGGAACATATTTCACAGAAAGAAGCCGTATTAGAATTCCATGATTTTCCAAGATGATAACCAACATCCTGTTGGCACAGCTTATGCAGTACTGCTCTGTTGATCCAAAACAATATAAAACATTGTCACTTCTCTAAAGTCAAAACTGCTCACCTACAGGCAACAAACCCTTTATTGAATATCTAATCGTTTCTGCATTCTACTGTCCCTGAAGCATAGCATCAATGAAACTGATTTCAAAACTTTTCTTAGAACTCTAGGTGCACAATTTATGGTGGGAGTGACTTCAACGCAAAATACCCACAATGGGTTCAAGACTAGCAAATTCCAGGTATAAAATTTTATATAATGTTATAAGACAAGAATCCCTGTCCTTCCTGTTCACAGGTCAACCAAGCTATTGCCCTTCTAAAACAAATAAAACATCAGATTTCATTGATTTCCTTATAATAAGATGCTTGCCTCATAAATACTACAAAGTTGACTCTTGCCTTGACTTCTCTTCTGATCACATTTCAATTATTGCTACTATTAGCAATACTATCATACAGTCTGAAAGTCCACCAACACTCACAAATTGTAATACTTACTGGGACTACTTTAAGAGAGCTCTTAAATAAATGATAAAATCTTGCTGAACATACACTCTGCACACCTGCTGAACTGGGTTTGGCTCTAAATTATCTCATCAGTCCTTTTCAATCAGCCTACACCAGCATTACATAGAAGAGGAAGGACTTAAAACTTCCTCTGGTTGTCTGAGAGAAATTAGCAGAAAATTGAAGATTGCCGTGAATCTGGAACCATACTTATCATCTGGATGATACAAGGAAGTGGAATAACATTAAAACAGTTGTTAGAAAATCTAAAGAAAGAAGGCACTGAGAAATACCTAGAAAATCTGTCACCTAGAAAGTACTGATTATTCCTTGCAGAAGGACCCAAAATTAGTAAAAAGGCCACTATTACAAATACTACCAATAATAAACCAGATTGTAGCTGGGTACAAAGCAAATCAAAAAATCACAAACTTTTGCTGAACACTTGGTCAACTTTTTTCAACCTAAAGCCAGCAAGAATATCTCTTTTGATGGAGTACTAAGATATTTACAATCCTTGTCCCAACTGGCTCTGCCAATTAAGACAATGAAATCAAGCGAATAATCCACAAAATTTGAAAAGTAAACAGGCTCCTGTCATTGATTTTTTATTGGGGACAATTTTTAAAGAGCTGCCTCACAAGGCCTTCTTACTAATAACATAAGTCTTCAACACTCAGACATGAATACTTTCCTCTTCTCTGGAAACCAGCTCAAGTAATCATGGTCTTAAAACCTCGTAAAACTCCTCAAGAACCTTCATCTTATCGACCTATAAGACTTCTGCTGGCAATTGTTAAGATCTTTGAGAAACTACTCATAAAAACTAATGCCAATAATTGTAGAAAACAGCCAAATTCCGGATCATCAATTTAGTTTTTGAGAAAAGCATTCAATGGTGGATCAAATACACAGAATAACAAATGTCATCAATAAATCACTGGAATCAAAGATGGTCTGCTCAGGTATGTTCCTCAATATTTCCCAGGCATTCAATAAAGTCTGGTACCTTGGACAGTTATACAAAATAAAGAAAAATCTGCCACATAATTTTTACTATATTCTACATTCCTATATAGTGGGCAGAGTGTTTCAAGCCAAGTTTTTGGATACTTTTTTTTACTACCAGTGGGATCAGGTGTACTGCAGGGTAGTGTCCTGGACCCACTATTATACCTCCTGTTCAACTCAGACTTACCATCAGAAAGTGATGAAGTGATACCACTGTTGCTACCTATGCTGATGACACAGCAATACTAGTAACACATTCTGACCCCTCAATAGCATCCCTTATGCTACAAGAAGTCACTAAACAGCACACAGTTATGACTTGAAAAGTAGCACATACAAATCATTTTATACAAATCAGTACACGTTACTTTCACCTCACCTAAGATTGCCTTTCAGTAACAATAAATGGTCAGCCAATATCACAAGCTGAAAGTGCTAAATACTTTGGAATGCACTTGGAAAGGAGACTGACGTGGAAGAAACATATAATTTCCAAGAGAACTGAACTTAACTTCAAGGTCAGAAATATCTACTGGCTGATAGGTATAAAATCACAGTTGAGTCTAATCAACAACTTTTAATACACAAAGCAGTTCTTAAGCCAGTATGGACTTGTGGTATTCAACTTTGAAGTACTGCTAATACGAGTAACATAGATTCTACAGTGCTTTCAATCCAAAACTCTAAGATCAATAGTCTATGCCCCATGGTTTGTTTACAACAGCTCAAAACACTAGACCTAAAAGTTCCTACAGTAAGAGAAGAAACTGTGCACTTCAGCAGGAAACACATATCTAAATACCATCCCAACATCCTAACTATTAATTTGTTGGATAATAGTGAAGATGTTTGTAGACTAAAAAGACATAAATTGTTAGATCTACCCTACAGTTTCAATGAATAACATGTTTTCTATGTTATCTTTATTGTAATGTCTGTGTTATGTGTACTGTACTCTCTGTATCATTTATGTTCATATCAACATTAAGTATTAACATAAACTGATATTCCTCCCCTACAGGCTCATTGATTAATATATTTATGTTAATGTTCTCAGTTCATGCCAGCAGTAAGTGGTTACTCATTTTGTTTAAATGCTGAGACAATTAGACTTTTAATTTGTGTTTTTGTGTATGTACTTATTCTGTGGACAATAATAAGAACTGTCAGTGGACAACTCTTCAAATAATGTATGTAATCATCTAAAGCATTCAATTTATTTAATGTTCATATAACTAACAGATAACAAACTTGCAATAAATTTTAAAAAACTGCACAATCGTCGCCACATTATTGGTAGCCCATGAAATATTGTCTACACTGCGTGACATCCAGATAATTTAAAAGGTAACTTATCAAGATGACTATAGGTATGTTCATGCCTTCCTGCCACATGGATCAAAGAATGCTTATATTCTTCTATCAGCTCGTACGTTAGAATTCAGCTAATGAAAAACATAATGATAGATGTCTCTTGAAAACTGATGTAGAGATGAAACTTAATGTACACTAACCCTTCATATACTGAAATACTGGTTTGTTATCTGTATTTTCAATTAGCAGCAAACAAAAATAGAATATGTTTTTTTATATGGATGCTGAAAAATCGTTGCCTTTGCATTCTACTGTGAGAAAAATAATTAAGTCAATTAAAACCCCCAATTACTTACACAGCGATGAATATTTTTTTTAAAATAACACTCAAAGATAAAGCAGCAACTGACGCATCACACCATGAGTCAAAGATTATCGCTCAGGAAAAGAAACCATCAGAGTATGGTGAAAATATCAAACAGGCATTGTTAGAAGCTGCTGATGCATTATTTGATAACTTCAGAAATAAGTTGCCATTGCCATTTCAATCCAAATTTTTTGATTCGTGTTTTGATTTCTGGCTACCAAAAATTTTTAATATTAAAAAATGAACACTGCATTCATATTTTGATATGTATATTCATATACTTTAAGTCAATATTCAGAGTTTGGTAAAAATTGTCATCAATTTGATACTCCACATGCATTTATGCAATTTTTTCACAATTTTGGCCCGTGCTCTGAATGCCAATACTGAAATCATGCTCTGTGTGCCCAAACTGATAAATCTGTGTTCTGTGCACCGAGCTTATCTATGCATCATTAGATGTGATGACACGTATTATGTTTAAATTATGAAAACACATACGCTGTGTTAATGCATTGTATTTATATGCATTATATTTAGTAATTCCATATGAAATTATATCTTTCTAATTTAAACTTTATTTTATTTTAACCAATGAATGTAACAGTAAGTTATATTTGACTTATATGAGGGTTTTACACTGGAGTAATTGACAGAAACATTTAACTGGCAACATTGATTGCTAACGTCATTTCATGTTGAATTAGGTAGAATATCTTACACCAGATCAACTTAATGATGCTTAAAGAACCCTTAAGTCTCTGAAACAATATAATATGCTCTTTGAAAAGCAATTTTTATCCTTGATATGACTAGTTTTCATCTTCAAATTTATTGAAAATTTTTTTAAATTTAATATTAAATCATTTTAATTTAATAAACTTCTAAAATTTAATAAAATTCTGAATAATCATTCACTTAGTAACTATGTTCTTTTAGGAGTTGTTTAGATTACTTTTTATTAGAGTTTTTTCAGCCTAAGTTCAGAAAATCTAGTTTGACATGTGAATACATTTATTATAACCAGTTCACAGAATGTTATGTGGTTATACAGTATCGCAAGAAAATAATGTTTCAAGAAATTTATTAACAATTTTTTATTTGTTTGATGAGGAAATCTGTTGCCCCTAAAAACTTTCTTGTATACAAGTTTTATAGAATTTTTTGTTACAGTTTTCCATATAAAATTTTGTATATGAAATAAAATTTTTGTATAAAATTAAATAGAAAAATGGAATAATAAAAGTTTTGTTTTGAATAATGTTTACTTAAATCAAGAATTTCTGTATTTATCCAGAAAGCTTTATGGCCAGCTAAACTTGTACACTTGTTTTTACTTCTTTTTACATTCAAAGTACGCTGTAATAACATCATAAAAATATTCATTTTGCATTTTGACGCATGTGCATCAAAAGGAGCAGAAGAAGAAGAAGAAGAAGAAGAAATGATAATTTCTTTGTGTGCCTATTCTTAAGATATTCATCAAGATTTAGCTTCACAACCATTTTTTATGGTTTTTGAACAAGGGTATTTTTTTCTTACACATCAATAGGCAAGCAATGAAATTCTGAAAACAAGACAAATTTAAACTACTACAATTTAAACACAAAATCATTATGTAATAAAAAACATTTTAAACGCCTGTCAACTTACCAAGTTACTATGCTTCTTAAAGTCAGTGTTACTAACTTTTCTTTAAGGACTGATAAAATTCTGAACTTGGAACAAAAATCCTCTTCCAGAACAAAAATCCCCCCCTCTAACATAAAAATAAGACATGCCCAAGTAAAACCCAACCAGATGGACAGCAACCGAGTTCTATGTGTTTTCCATTTATACAAATAATTGCAAAACTATTAAAATATTTTCATTTATAATTCAGTATTTTGATATTAAAAAAAGGGTATGTAATTAAAATTAATAATACACTTTTTGAAAAATTTCAAAAGTTTGTTTAAAACTGTTTGAGGGTTTTTAACTGAATAAGAAAAATTGGTATGGAGAACCATACATGACTTGCATGTTCTAAGATTTATATTTAAAATCATTTACTTGAATTCAGCTTGATAATTTCTAAAAAAATATATCCATCACCCTCAAACTATTTTCACTATTTATAGATATTTTTGTTATTATGGGGTAACTGTTTAATATAATTTTATTTTCAAGTCACTTTATCTATAAAAATTAGTTACTTTATTCTTATAAAGAAATTGAACTACACAGATAATCATATTATCTCCTCCTCCTCCTCAGCCTTTATCATACGTAACTGCTACGATATCCTGTCATTCAAAATTAAATACTCGTACTTTACTTGATATGTACTCTGTATATACAAGTTCTTGGTAAATAATAATTTACAACAATATGATTTTAAGTAACATCCATTTACATTTGATAGATGGTTAACGATAAACTTGTGTTCATAATATTTTGTAAATTCTCTTATTTAAGTTTGTAATTCTCTACAGTTATTGTGTACAGAGTTCTCTATTGAATGCCAGTGTTTTCAATATCAGTAGTGAGTGAACCATGATAAAAATGACTTTTAATAATATACAAAATTGAACATTTCTACAATCTGTATTCAGCTACAATACGTTTTACTACGTTATATGTAGTCATCTATATGTAGAAATGTTTTCTGTACCAATTCGAATATATAATTGTTGATTACTGCTTTTATAATTAATTACAAATACCGCTATACCCAAATACCATTAATGAACTTTTACATTATCAGTAATTTAAATTGTAGGTAATAGTGTATAAATTATGTTCTGGGGTATTATAATTTTCTCGATGTACTTAAGAAAAATAATACGTAATAATGCAATTATGTAGATGATGTAAAAACTTGTTTCAACTCCTTCACACATACACACATATGCGCATGCACGCGCGTATACACACACGCGCACACTCACATACACAAACACATTCGCTCAACTAATTTGTCTGATGTGTTTGATATTTTCTCTTGTATCCTACACAGGTCCTGATGATGACAATAAATATTGTCTAACGTCAACATACGTAATTTAAAATTTGTGTAATACTTTCTTGACCGACCCTCGCAAACACTTCAACGTTAAAACTCATTGATTTACGGTCACTACGAAATTCAGAATTTTTATAAACAATATTACAATTAATTAGGCTACACAGAGTCTTTAATATTACAACCTACAAACTAATACGCTTAACGATTTAATACTATTCAAATGATTACTTACAGTATCCTGTACTGTATCCATGTCTATGAACGCTAGAAAACGTAACCTGGAATAACTGGAAGCAAGAACTTAACACTTCTACAGACAGGGAATCACAGAGTAGAGGGCACAGAGTAAGGGAAACACAGACCTGCATGAAAAGATCGTCTGCCGAGTTTATCAACTATGTTATAGCCTATCACCAATATGGGTTCACCAGGTAGTTCATGTCTTAACGAGAAGTATATTATTTGCTAAACGGAATGAAATTTCAATAAAAAATATTATTTCACTGCCTTAAGTAATTAAATATTATTACGTTCTGTGTAATATATCGAGGGTTAGTGTTAAAACTATCCAAATCCGGTATTAATCGTGTTTCAAAAACGACATTTTTTATGCATTTCTCTTTTTCTTTTTATTTTAACAGAAAAATATTTATATTATATATGACATATTTGTTTTATTTTAAACATTTTTATTAGTTTATTGTTTTTGATGCCAAAAATGTGATCAAATTTTTTGGAAACTTTACGTTTCATAAAAATTGGGAAAAAAAATACAGATTGAAAAAAGTCAATTTTTCACCCTCTCTCTGTAGAAGGGGTAGATGGGAACCTAAGAACCTTGTGTAATGTAATGTTTTTACAATTGTAATAAACCTACATAGTCAAAAAAATGATTGGTTTCAAGGGGCATTTTGCTCCTCTTAACCAGGGGTACCCTTTCTTCTTTGTAACCGATATTCGTTTTCATCGCGAAATACGGAAAATTTTCCCATAAAGAGATAGGCTTCATAGTGACAAATAAAAATTAAAAAAAAAGATGTATGAATTACAGAATTTAATTTCAAAAAATAAATTAACTAAGCAAATGCATAAACTACAAAATTTAATCATGAAAATTAACATTTATGTTTAGTAGGCTATACACTAAAATAATTAAGTTACCTGTAATTCACTACAGTTCACTGTAGTGCACAGAAGCTCGAGTAAATTTAAATCTAATGTTATAATTCAAATGCCGATAAACAGTATTTCTTAGACACTGTTGAATTAGAAGTACCGCTTCCTAAAGCCCGAGTTAATCGTACTTTTTCATAAATCGTTAAGATTTAACGTTTGATGCCTGATATTTTATGAATTTTAAATACAGTATACTGCACACTAACAGACAGAAGGCAGACTCAAACTAAATGTAAGTGAAACTAACGCTGTAAAAGTAAAATTAATAAGGTCTAAGAATACAGTACCTATTCTTAGGGCTACGCGGCAAAACAACAAAAGATATACAGGTAACGAGTAGCAACAATTTAAGAAATGAAAAATTCCCAAAACTACGACATGTCAATCATTCCATGTGAAATGTGTGGTTTTAAAATACAACGTACACTATGGTATACTGTATGTACATTGCAAAAGATTTTGCTTATTTCTGGAATACATTTGTAGAAGGATAATTAGTGTAGGCTAAAAGAATACTTTCATTATCAGTTTGTATAAGAAAACGTTCCATATCTGAAATAAATTGGTCGACAGAACCAAAGTTGAATCTATAAAACAAAAGCAAAACAATAACTGCTTTCAACTAACTGCAACGTTAGATAACTGCAATAGTCTGGCGACAGGAAGTCAGGTAACACACAAACATGGCACACAGATAAGCGTAGTTAGGTGTTGAATTGCAAAGCCACTATTTTTTAGCTATCATTAGAGTGACCAAAAAACTTAGCATATGCCTTTGTATTATTATTTCGGTACATGTATTCACACCTAAACTAAGCCGATCGTGTTTTCGTTTAGCAAACATTACGTTTAAGTTCACTTTATGTACTTGTGTATTTAGTTTTAATGTGCTAAATACATAAATTTATTATTGGATAAACAATAAAAATTTAGTTTTCGTACATAATAAAATTTGCTATTTCTTTAACTTTCAACACCGCTTGTTCTCACATTTGTAATCACCTTACCATACTTTTAATAGTCTTTTTTTTTTGTTGAATACAAAAATTATTTATTTGGGATAGGCTTACATTTACAGGGGAAGTTATTAATACACACTTGAACACTTGAAACTACGGATTTTGTAGAAGTCAGTTTGCTGACGCTGAGTAGAGGGGAATAGCGATGTGTCGGTCTTGACCGAACGGATCATTAGATACGAATCCGCTAGGGGAATGAATGAACGATCGTTCCGAAAAAAAGAACGACCGTTCACTTCAGAACTCAGAACGGAACAGGGTCCGAGAGACCGAGACCGAAGATGATCCGACTAGAGTGGGGGAAGCTCTGAGTTTTGAAATGAACGGCCGGTGTTCTCTTCTGAATTGAACGGCCGGTCCGGACCGGCCGGTCCGAACCTACCCCCACTCTAGTCGGCTCCTCTTCGGTCCGGATCCGGACAATCGGACCTCCTTCGTTCTTCCACTCTGTTTCAGAACACCTCATCTTGCATCTACCGTCCGTTGAACACACCACACCACCACTTTTTGTTGGGTTCCTGAGTATAAATCTGCGTCTGGAATACATTTATTTTCATTGTACTGTATGTGTATACTGTCTGTATACATATCTTTCGTCTTCAAATAAAGGTACGTAGCGTTTTTCATAATATACATATTTTTTTAAAATTAATACATTAACATTAATTATAATTTTTATTTAAATAAAGTAAAAAACTTTACGCTTAAATAAAGTAAATAAGTTTACACTTCAATTTGTTCCATTCTGTTTCAGAACATCTACCGTAGAACACACCACACCACCACTTTTTATTGACTTTTTAAACATAAATAAATTATAAATTATATATATTCAAAATATATTCTGTCACGCAGAATCTGGAGATGTCACGCCGACAAAGCGTTGTGTGGTACCATTTCAGCGAGAAGGAGACCAACAGAGCAGAATGCAAGTACTGCAAATCAATTATTAGCATTGTTGGAGGATCGACAGGAAATTTGACCCGTCATTTGAAAAGAAGACACCCGACCGTTCCCTTGGAACGAACATCAAGACCTCGTTTGTCTGGGCGATCGGAATCTGAAGATACCCGGCCATCAACTTCTGTTTCTCCACGACCTCCTTCGACAAGGAGCTGTGAGGTAGGTGAAGTTTGTTCACTGACGGACCAACCATCTACAAACATTCGTACACCTATACCCACCCCTCCATTGTTTTCATCTTCCCTTAAACTTTCTCAAGCCTCAGTTGACAGTTTTGTCCAGGTTGTAAAACCAGTTGCTTTAAGTAGAAGTAAAGCTATAGATGCCCAACTTTTAAAAATGATTTGTAAGGAGTTTCAACCCTTCAGTTTGGTTGAAAATCCTGAATTCATAACATTTGTAAATATGCTTTGCCCAGTTTATTCTCTCCCGAGTCGGAAAACCCTTAGCAGAAGCCTTCTTCCTCAAACATACAATAATTTGGTAGAGGAAATTAAAATTAAATTAAAATCTGCCTATGCAGTGTCAATTACCACTGATGGGTGGACTTCAATAAATAGCCAAAGTTTTTTGGCTATCACGGCCCACTACATAGATGCGAGTTCCTCGATATTATGTTCCAATTTGTTAGGGTGCGTCGAATTTAATGAGACGCGTACCGCGTCAAATTTAGGTGCCTTTTTGTTTCAGGAATGTAAAAGGTGGGAGATAGAACAAAAAATCACTGCAGCGGTTAACGACAATGCCCCAAACATAGTCGCTGCTGTGAAATGTAATAACTGGAGGCATGTACCGTGCTTTGCGCATACGTTAAATTTGATCGTCAAAGCAGGCTTAAAACCTATAGACCCTATTGTAGATAAAGTTAAGGGAATCGTACAATTTTTAAAAAAAAGCCCCCATTCCCTTAATAAACTGCATGAAACCCAAAAGCAGTTAGGCTTCCCAGAGTTGAAGTTGAAGCAGGACGTCCCAACTCGGTGGAACTCGACGTATGATATGTTGCAAAGGGTATTTCAAAATAAAGATCCTTTGCTATCGACGTTAGCCGTTTTGGGAAATGATAGCTTCAAATTAAATAATGAGGAATGGGTGGTAATCGCCCAAGCTTTAAGTTTATTGAAAGTTTTCTACGATCTAACAAATGAAATTAGTTCCGAAAAAAACAGTTTCGCTTTCAAAAAGCTTCCTTTTAGCTTGGAACTTAAATTCATTTTTAATTAATAAACTAAAAGATCCCAATTTACATCCAGTTGTAAGAAACATGACTACTATATTTAATCAAGAAACCGAAAAAAGATTTTTAATTAATGAACCATGGAACATCGGACCCGAATCTGCATTGCTAGATCCGAGGTTTAAAAAAAAATCTTTTAAACATTGCCCCCCTAAATACAGTCAGGTGTATGAAAAGTTGGTCGGTCAGATAAAGGGACAAATTATTTCACTTCGCACTCACGAAGCTGTCGAGAGTCGTGATCAAGTAAAAGCACCAAAAGAAGAGTCAGTTTTGTGGGAGGAATTTGACGAGGAGGTAGCTGGGGAACCCTCTATTAGGGATCCAAAAGCAATGGCAATAGTAGAATTGGATAAATTCCTAATGGAACCGTTACTGGAACGGCATGAGGATCCTTTGGCCTGGTGGGACCAAAGAAAAACAATCTACCCCCATTTATATAGAGTGGTGTTGAAGAGGTTATGTATACCTGCCAGTTCAGTGCCCTGTGAACGGATATTTTCTAAAGCAGGACAAATTTTAACAGAAAAAAGATGTCGCCTGGGTGCTTCTAAACTTTCACAAATAGGCTACTATTTTCAAATAATAATTTTTAAATATAATTAATTCACTGCCGACTCGGAACACAAAGTTTTTTATGGGTAAAAATGTAAAAGTTTTACCTTATAGCCTGAACCAGTTTTCGCTTTTAAATAGCTTCATCAGAGGCTGCCATTGGCAGCACTTTTGAAGGATCGATGTTATGTGTGTATGTTCGAATAATGCGTGTGATTTGAATTGTGTCTGTTCGTTTAGGATGTCGTTTTTATGTGTTTTCGTGTGTTTATAGCATTCAAATTCCCGCCTCAAGTTTCAAAAATTAGAAGTTTAAAAAAGTATTATTGGATTTTGTTGGCCATGACGTGTCCGATATTATTAAAAACTATTTTGTATACCATGTTGAAATTTTATGTATTAGTTCTTAAAAAAAGTAGTTTCTACATAAGAAATAAGTGTGAAGAAACTAGTAAGGTTAGGTACAATTTGTATGCTTATTCAGATTTTGAGAAAAATTTTACAGATTCAAACAAATTACATAATGTACTTGAAACGTAACATGTACTGAAGAAATGTGAGACTAATTTAATGTAACTGTAGAAATAGAAATCACCGCCAGTAGAATTGTACACGCTGCAGGTTGTCCAACAGTTCAGGATGCGAGCAGAAATATTATTAGTACTTTTTTAAATTGACTAATTTGTCGATTAAATTTATCACTCTACCTAGCAAGGGAAATCAATAATAACATTATTCTATTATCGAAACTAATTAAGATATTGGTTTATTATTACGGTAGTGTTTTGAAGACGCACAATTGCATTATTTGCAAGACAATAATCCAATCAAAATCAAACATAATAATATAATTACTATTTATTACATTATTGATTTATACTAAGGTGTTTATTGATCTAAGCTGTACTAAGAGAACACGTTATTTATATAATTAAATCCAGGATCTGGGCTATAAACAGTCTAGTATAAACAGTTTAGTTTGTAAACACCAGGTAGATCGAATTTGTTTTGTGCTTTGTGTGTGTGTTTTGATAGTGCGTGTTCTGTTTTGTTTGTAGTTTTGTATGCGATTCTGTATCCTGGTTTTTTGAATTTGTGGGCTATTTTTTCAGTTTGGTTATTGATGTATGTTAGTGTTATGAATTTGTTGTTTTCTGTCTTTTTGGGTGATTGGAGGAGTTGTGTATTAGTGTGTCAGTTGTAGTCGGTTTTCTGTAGCCTATATTCAAATTTTTAGTCAGTTGTCAGTGTGTCAGTTGTAGTCGGAATTTGTGCCTGTGTTCAAATTTTGTGATTGAGAGGTCTAAGAAGTTTATGCTATTGTTTGTGTTCGTATTCGGCAGTGAAGGTTATGTTTTTGTGTATTTTGTTTATGTGCGTTAGTAACTGTTTACGTTGTCTTTTGTTTCCCCTATTGTTTTATGATACACAAAAAACCTGTTCCAAGTCGGTAGTGAATTAATTTTGTAACGAATATTGTAATTTTGTAGTGAATATTTAGTTAAGTAACGGACACGTCATGGACAACGAAATCCAAGAAAATAATTTTTAATTAGAATTTGAAAATTTAGTTTAGTTCTTTGTAGTAGCTTTTTAATTGTAATTATTTTTTGTTTGTTTTATCAATAAATTGTTTTATTAAATTGTAATACGTTTGTTTCTTTTTCCTGTATCCCTTAAAAGTGTAATTAATTTTGTTACGGTCAATTTAATTATTAAACTAAAAAACTTGACTGTTACAAATAATTTATATTAAATATTTTAGAACCACCAACTAATTAAAAAAATATTTTAATTTTGATTTAGGCTTTTTTTAACCAGTATAGGGGAAGGAACAGATAGAAATTAAAATTAAGGTTAAAAAATGTGTGTGTATACGTCTATATATGTAGTACTTCAATTTTTAAAAAATATTTTGTTTTAAAGAAAAACATATAGGCCTAGGCTATATGAAAAAAATGAATATTCATACAAGGAAAAAATAGGAAAATATTTGAGCGTAATAGTTAATGTATTTAAAAAAAGTATTTTATAGAAGCATTATTTTGATGCAGTTTCATTAGTAAAATAAATTGTTAGGCGTTAGAAATGTTAATTTTTTTCCATTGTTAACAGGGTTAATTTAAAAGTAAAATAATTTATCTAATGGGCAAATTTGACAATAAAGTACCCTCTTATAAGGACTAAGACTAAGGAAACGTGAAGGGGGATGAAAAGGACCGGTGAACGGATCTAAAGGAACGGATCACCGCAGTGATCGGTCAAAAATGAACGGATCATTAAAAAGACCGACATCGCCCATCCCTAGAGGGGAACTGTGCTCTTACTATACCCTGATTAACGAAAGAAAGTGACTGGCGGAGCGGCCGCGCGGCGACCGAGTTTGTAGTAAAAACATTCCACTTTATAACCTCGTGGAAACGTAAAATACAGGGCGAGAAATGTCTAATGAACTGTATTTTAATCATCAATTAAAGACGTTTTTAACAAACTTTTCTAATTTTTAAAATCTCTTTTCAATAAATTTACATTGTGAGTTAAAGAAAAAAATACACGAATTTGAATTAAAAAATTAGGGTTTATCGTTTTTATTACGTAAGAACTCAGAGGTTAAGCATCGGAAAAAAATTTCTTGTAGACAAATGGTAGTCCACCTTCTTTAGTACAATATATCAAAAATTGAGATTCCTACGATTAAAATTAACGACGTTATTAATTTTTTTCTAATGTCCTGTTAACTCAGTTGTTAAAAGTTGTACACGAATGAGATTTGCGTGACGCTCTCTTTAGATAACTAAATGTAGAAGACATATACAACTTACACCTTGTACGTGATAGGAATACTACAATGGATTAATATATAAAGTGAATTTCACAGAGAGCAATGCGTGGCGCTCTGCGGCGGAAGTACAGTCAGAACCTATTGGACCCATTTTATTCGCGCGCTACCGTCATTCCCGTACAGCGTCTCGGCCTCTCCTTTATGTCTACAAATAGCACACGCTTCCAGGAAATCTGAACCGTTATACGCACACTAAGGGTAAGGGAAATTTCCAGCTTTCAGTTTAGTTGATGTGGTGGTTGAGTGATGTCCGGTTGTTGGTTATCTTGATTTTAAGTGTTAGTTTCTTGTGCTTTCATTATAAATTGACGTGTTTTTAAGTTATTTTGTGTGAATATACTTCGGTGGCTGAGCATGGAGCAACGTAACGAGGCTGAACCAAGGAAACATAGGGGAAGACCTAGGACTCGAACTCCAAAGAAAAGACAAACTTCGGGCCGAGGCGTACCTATGAAAGGACAGTCAAGAGAAATTGTGTGCAAAGTGCGGGAATATTTTGATAGAGAAAAGGCGAACAAAGGTCCTTTGATTCCGGTTAATAATGCAATACAGCGAACTGCAGATGCTCTGAAAATACATAAAAATACAGTTCTGCGAGTTTGCAAGGAAAAAGAATTGAAAGAAATACAAGATGACAGTAATAGCCAACTTTCAACTCCGGGCAAACAGAGGAAACGGGAGAAAACTGTGACAAAACTTGACACTTTTCAGGAAGACGCTATACGAAGACATGTATATCAATATTACATAAGAAAAGAATATCCCACTTTGAAAAAACTTTTATCATCGTTGGAAAATGAAGAGCTGTTTAATGGCAGTCTGTCTTCGCTTAGAAACGTGCTAAAAGGTTTAGGATTTACGTGGAGAAAATTTTCGGGCAGAAAAGTGATTATGGAGAGAAGCGATGTCGCTGCCTGGAGGTGTCGTTTTCTTCGCCAAATCAAAGACGAGAATTTCGATAATATAATTTGGCTCGATGAGACCTGGGTCAATGCTGGGCATTGTTTGAAACAAGGATGGACTGATGAGTCACTTCAGGGGACAATGTTAACACCTATAGGGAAAGGTGAACGATTAATAATATGTCATGCAGGTTCTTCAAAAGGGTTTGTTCCAAATTCCCTTCTACTATTTAAATCGAAAAAACCGGTGACTACCATGAAGATATGGATCACGACAAATTCTTCGGTTGGTGTTCTGAAACTTTGCTAAATAACCTAGAAGAGCCTGCAGTAATAGTCATGGACAATGCTCCCTACCATTCTAAGCAAATTGATAAAGCTCCCACAAGCAAAGATAAAAAAGCTGACATACTTGCATGGCTGGATAGGAAAAATATTCAATCTACAACCGACTTGAAAAAATCAGAACTTTTGGAATTAGTGAAATGGCACAAGCCCCAGAACAAAAGGTATTTTGTTGATGAATTGATAGAGAGCAGAGGTCACAAAGTGATAAGGCTACCACCTTACCATTGCCATCTTAACGCCATTGAGCTTATATGGGCTCACGTTAAGGGGTATGTTGCCGAAAACAACAAAATGTTTACTTTAAAAGAAGTTGAACGACTGACTAAAGACGGATTTAATCGAATTACTGCTGAGAGGTGGGAGCAAGTAGTGGACCACACCAAAAAAGTTATTATCGATGCATGGAATAACGAAGGACTAATGGAAGAAGCTGTGGAGGAAATGATTATATCCGTGGAAGACAGCAGTAGCTCCGAGGATGATAATTGTTCAGAAGATGATAATAGTGATGACGATCCAATGGAGGGTATCAGAGAACTTTCGTTTGAAGACTACTAACTCACAGCTATAAGTGTTTTTTATAGAGTGTTTTAATAGTGTATTTTTATGATTTATACACATATTTTATGAGCGGATTCCATAAAAGCTGAAGAACACTACAATACTTGTAAGTACCGTACTGTATTTATTATTTATTTGTCAATGCTAATAACAAGTAATTTACTAATTGTTTTTACATTTCAATTACATTATAACAGTAAAATACTGTTATAATTATGCAATATCTGGTAGACCGAGCTTTGCTCGGTAGTTTTAAACTGTAAACTATATTTCATAGTTAAATAATTAGTTATTGAGAAATTTTAATGGCATTAACAATTTCCCAGTAATTACATTGCACTTCAATTAGTAGTATTAAAGCTGATCACAAAACAAAAACAGTTTATTAACAAGAAAACAATAAATACCGTACCGCAAAAGACTAATAAACAATCATTCAAGACTGTTATAAAAAGCATGTAGTTCAACTAAACCACAAAAGTCTGGTCAGATGTACGTTTTTGACAGATCTCCAGGTAGAAGATTAGATTAAATAAGTAGACAGATAACTAAGTATATACTTATGAGAGATTGGTGACTCGTAGTAAGTTGGCTATGTGTCAATGTGTGAGCCGTGAGCGTATGCACCACTTTCTTTGGGCTGTTACTGTACCTTGACTCGATCGCGCGCCGTTGAGCGATGTTAGTTCTAATTTTCCTATATTAACTGATTGCGGTTATATTTCGTAATATTTGAAGGTTACATACCACTTTGTATTGATGAATACAATTTTGTTATGTTTATTGTGAAAAAACACAATGAAAAAAATTATTAATAACGGAGTTAACAGTACATTCGGAAAAAATTAATAACGTCGTTAATATTAATCGTAGGAATCTCAATTTTTGATATATTGTACTAAAGAAGGTGGACTACCATTTGTCTACAAGAAATTTTTTTCCGATGCTTAACCTCTGAGTTCTTACGTAATAAAAACGATAAACCCTAATTTTTTAATTCAAATTCGTGTATTTTTTTCTTTAACTCACAATGTAAATTTATTGAAAAGAGATTTTAAAAATTAGAAAAGTTTGTTAAAAACGTCTTTAATTGATGATTAAAATACAGTTCATTAGACATTTCTCGCCCTGTATTTTACGTTTCCACGAGGTTATAAAGTGGAATGTTTTTACTACAAACTCGGTCGCCGCGCGGCCGCTCCGCCAGTCACTTTCTTTCGTTAATCAGGGTATAGCATAGGCAAACCAAACGGCTAGTACACGTATTTTACCCTACATCGCTTACAAGCGGCCGCGTGGTGGGGGAGAGCAGCTTCAATCATCCAGTCGCAGGGTTCCCAACTTAGGGGTTTTTAATCCACCCCCTAAAATGTTAAGTTTATTCAATGTCAACATGTATGATTTAAAAAAATCTGAATCTCCAGAAGAGAACGAAATTATATTTGATGTATTAAATAATTTATAAATAAAGAGTATTAAAAAATATCACAGCATATTATTTATTATTTATTAATTATCATTTATTATTTTTACAGAGTATTATTTTTTTAGGGGGATTTTAGGGGTTTTTGACTTTAGCTTTGGGGATAAATATTTTTGAGAGTTGGTAACACTGTCCAGTCGCGGCCAGACAGTAACAATGTTTCGTTTTAACATGATAATGTTTTTAGGTTGGGGGTCATTCCAGAAAAATGTAACGTCATCGAAAAATGTAGCGCTTCCACACTTTCGATTCCCCACAGTCTAGAAATCTTTGGTCTCTGTCGTTTTAACATGATAATGTTTGTTATATAGTAAATATATTTGTTATATAGTAAATTTGTTATATGCACATTATACGTTTCAAAAGCCTAAAAACATTATCATGCTTCGATGTTTCGGTTTCGACGAAATTTCTTTAAATTTAAGTAAAAGTTTTACTTTAAATCATAATCCCTTTTTCGTGTGTTGTTTAAAGAAACAAAACTCATGGTTGACAATATATATAACGTTTAATAAGTAAATACAACGATTGTAACAGATTGATATTTTGTGGCAATCTCAGCACATATAAAAATATCGGTATGGAGAACCATACATGACTTCCATGTTCTAAGATTTATATTTAAAATCATTGTTGGAATGAAATACTTCCGTAGAAACTACTTCTTTCTTCAGCCTTAACCACAGCACTGTGGTTACTAACGTATACCACCTCACTATACCACGCACTCGATTTTCACTGATGATGGCAGTCGATAGCACAGAAAACGTCTGGTTTTGTAGAAAACATTGGACCCCGCCAAACACCCCGGGAAGGAATTTTAACAACAAACTACTTCTTTGTTGCCGATAACGTAGCACACAAATAAAAATTATCCCCTTCCCTTCAACTGTCATTTTCATTTATAGAAAATTACCACCACCCCCTTCAACTAGCCTCTTTATTTATAGATATTTCATCTATGTTTCTACAGTGGAATATTATGATCTTCTTTTCAGGATTCTTTATTTATCAAAATGAAGTACTTTACTCTTGTTAAAACATAAAACGTTGCTGGTAAACTACCCTTTCCCCGTAACCGATCTTCACCTAAATTAATAGGCTTTGAATCCTCTACAACTCAGGCATATATGCAAAAAGTTATTTGATTCTGTTTGAATTTACGGCAGTTATCGTTCGTCATAAAAAAATTACTCTTGTTAAAACATAAAATGTTGCAGGTAAACTACCCCTTCCCCTTAAAACCGATCATTACAAACATCAATAAGCCTTGAGTCCTCTACAATTCAGGGACGTCTGCAAACAATTATTTGATTCTGTTTGAATGTGCGGCAGTTATCGTTCGTCATAGAAAAAATCGGTATGGAGAATCATACATAACTTCCATGTTCTAAGATTTATATTTAAAATCATTTTCGAAATGAAATATTTCCAAAGAACTACTTCCTTCTACTTATTGCTTCAGCCTTAACCACGGTACTGTGATCACTAACGTATACCACCTAACGTTAGCGCACTCGATTTTCACTGATGATGGCAGTCGATGGCACTGCCGAAACGTCTGGCTTTACAGAAAACATTGGACCACGGCCAAACAGCTCGGGAAGGAATTTTAACAACAAACTACTTCTTTGTTGCCGATAACGTAGTACACATATAGAAAATTATCCTCTCTCGCTTCAACTATCATTTTCATTTACAGAAAATTACCCCCTTCACCATCAACTACCCTTTTCATTTATAGATATCTTACCTACCTTTCTACAGTGGATTATTATGACCTACTTGTATAACTTAATGTTTGATCTCCATTAAGTAGTGCTCAAGTTTCCAAAGTTTTAATATTATGACGTCCGTAATTAAAACATCAGAGCAGGTTTAGTGTGTATGAGGGTACACCGTGGACAAAAATTTTCAACATTCCCTATTGAGCGTTACTCAGAGTAAAGCTGCGAATCTACAGTGTACGTTTCACAGAACAAACCCGCGGAAAAGAAGGAGCGCTCCGAAGTCACTCATGGACCCTGAGCAACTTGCAGAGGGTTCATTCCCTAAAGACGAAAAGTCTGTCTATGAACCGTTCCTCTGCAAACACGTGCAGTTACACTGCCCAGCGATCCACAGGAAGCAAATCGCTATCCACGCTGGACACTTTTTCGGCTTGCACGCGTTGTGTTGGTGTGGGTTTCGGCACTTACCATTTAAAATATCGGTATGGAGAACCATACATGACTTCCATATTCTAAGATTTATATTTAAATCTTAATATCGCCTGCCAAGCGCGATATATTTTCTCTTATACATGATTTACATTAAAATGAAAAAATTTTAATTTTATTGCCTGGCAACAAAATTTTTATTTTTAACAATTACCATTGTTTGAAAAAGTTTAAATAAATTTTCAAGTACTTTACTCTTGTTAAAACGTAAAAGGTTGCAGGTAAACTACCCATTCCCCTTAACCGATCTTCACCAAAATCGAAAGTCCTTGAGACCTCTACAATTCAGGGACGTATGCAAATAATCTTTTGATTCTGTTTGAATTTGCGGCTGTTATCGTTTGCCATAGGAAATACCCTTGTTAAAACATAAAACGTTACAGGTAAACTACCCCTTTCCCTTAACCGATCTTCACCAAAAACAATAGGTCTTGAGAACTCTACAATTCAGGGCTGTATACGAAACACTATTTAATTCTGTTTGAATTTGCGGCTGTTATCGTTTGCCAAACAAACAAACAAAAAATTTCCCTTGATAAAAAAAAACCGTTGCAGGTAAACTACCCCTTTCCCTCAACCGATCTTCACCAAAAACAATAGGTCGCGAGTACTCTACAAATTAGGGCTGTATGCAAAAAATTATTTGATTCTGTTTGAATTTGCGGCAGTATCGTTTGCCATAGAAAAAAAATCTACAGACACACAGACACACACACACACACACACACACACACACACAAACACACTTTTCGGAAAACGACTTTTTTCATGTTTTGAGCGTAGTAGAATCAGAATCTGCAATAATCTCGAACACGATTTTTTTTGCCATCACCATACTTCCATTCCTTAAGGAATATGGAAGTAAAAGCGTGCAAATGTAAGAAAATAAACATGAGTGAGGCCAGAAATAACGCGAATTGTGTGTGTGTGTGTGTGTGTGTGTGTGTGTGTGTGTGTGTGTGTGTGTGTGTGTGTGTGTGTGTGTGTGTGTGTGTGTGTGTGTGTGTGTGTGTGTGTGTGTGTGTGTGTGTGTGTGTGTGTGTGTGTGTGTGTGTGTGTGTGTGTGTGTGTGTGTGTGTGTGTGTGTGTGTGTGTGTGTGTGTGTGTGTGTGTGTGTGTGTGTGTGTGTGTGTGTGTGTGTGTGTGTGTGTGTGTGTGTGTGTGTGTGTGTGTCTTGCCTGCCTTTTTATTGCGGTAACCATAATAATAAAATGGAAACGTAAACATTAGCCTTCATAATTGAGATATGCTTGCTTGCCACGAACGATATATTTTCTCTCATACATGATTTAAATTAAAATGAAAAAATTATAATTTTATTGCCTGGCAACAAAATTATTTTATTTTTAACAATTACCATTGTTTGAAAAAGTTTAAATGAATTTGCAAGTACTTTACTCTTGTTAAAACGTAAAAGGTTGCAGGTAAACTACCCCTTCACCTTAACCAAACTTTAATGAAATTGGACTCTCGCTGCGAGTTATAGGCCGAGGGTGAATGATGTCTATAGTGTTATCTAGATTTTTTTCTGTGGCAAACGATAGCAGCCGCAAATTCAAACAGAATCAAAAAATTTTTTGCAAATATCCCGGAATTGTAGAAAACTCAATTGATTTTGGTAAAGATTGGTTAAGGGAAACGTGTAGTTTACCTGCAACGTTTGTTTTTTATCAAGGGTATTTTTTTTTTCTATGGCAAACGATAACAGCCGCAACTTCAAACAGAATCAAATAATGTTTAGCATACAGCCTTGAATTATAGAGTTCTCAAGATCTATTGTTTTTGGTGAAGATCGGTTAAGGGAAAGGGGTAGTTTACCAGCAACGTTTTATGTTTTAAAAGGGTAATTTTTTCTATGACCAACGATAACTGCCGTAAATTCAAACAGAATCAAATACTTTCCTGCATACCTTCCTGAATTATAGAGAACTCAAGGTCTGTTGATTTTAGTAAAGATCGGTTAAGGGAAAGGGGTAGTTTACAAACAACGTTTTATGTTTTAACAAGGGTAATTGTTTCTATGACGAACGATAACTGCCGTAAATTCAAACAGAATCAAATACTTTTTTGCATACCTTCCTGAATTACAGAGACCTCAAGGTTTGTTGATTTTGGTGAAGATCGGTTAAGGAAAATGGGTAGTTTACCAGCAACATTTTATGTTTTAACAAGGGTAATTTTTTCTATGACGATCGACAACTGCCGCACATTCAAACAGAATCAAATATTTTTTTGCATACATTCCTGAATTGTTACGTTCTCAAGGTCTGTTCATTTTGGTAAAGATCGTTTAAGGTAAAGGGGTAGTTTACCTGCAACATTTTATGTTTTAACAACGGTAATTTTTTCTATGACGAACGATAACTGCCGCACATTCAAACAGAATCATATATTTTTTTTTGTACGTTCCTGAATTGTAAAGCAATGAAGGCTTATTGATTTTGGTGAAGATCGGTTAAGGGAAAGGAGTAGTTTACCTGCCACGTTTTTTGTTTTAACAAGAGTAATTGTATCTATGACGAACGATAACAGCCGCAAATTCAAACAGAATCAAATAATGTTTTGCATACAGCCCGAAATTGTAGAGTTCTCAAGACCTGTTGGTTTTGGTGAAGATCGGTTAAGGGAAAGGGGTAGTTTACCTGCAACGTTTTTTTTTATCAAGGGTAATTTGTTTCTATGGCAAACGATAACAGCCGCAAATTCAAACAGAATCAAATAATTGTTTACATATGTTCATGAGTTGTAGAATACTCAAGGCCTATTGATTTTGGTGAAGATCGGTTAGAGGGAAAGGGCAGTTTACCTGAAACATTTTTTGTTGTAACAAGAGTAAAGTACTTAATTTTGATAAATAAAGTATCCTGATAAGAAGATCTTAATAATCCACTGTAGACACGTAGATGGAATGTCTCTAAATGAAGAGGCTAGTTGAACGGGGTGGGGGTAATTTTCTATAAACGAAAATTATAGTTGAAGGGGGAGGGGATAATTTTTTTATATATGTACTACGTTATCGGCAACAAAAAAGTAGTTTGTTGTTAAAATTCCTTCCCGTCCTGTTTGGCCGTAGACCAATGTTTTCTGCAAAACCAGACGTTTCGGCAGTGCCATCGACTTCCATCATCAGTGAAAATCGAGTGCGATGACGTGAGGTGGTATACGTTAGTGACCACAGTACTGTGGTTAAGGCTGAAGGAGTAAGTAGAAAGAAGTAGTTTCTATGGAAATATTTCATTTCGATAATGATTTTACATATAAATCTTAGAACATGGAAGTCATGTATGGTTCTCCATACCGATATTCTATGAATTAAAATGGTAGTTGATGAGGGAGGAGATAATTTTTTATAACTTTTATATGTGTACTACGTTATTGACAACAAAGAAGTAGTTTCTATGGAAACATTTTATTTCACTTTGACAAAATTCTATATTTTTTTATCGAACCGAATTCAAGTAAATGATTGGAACTGTATGAGTACCCGCAATACATTTCGATGTTTTTAATATGCGATTGTATCGATATATTACGGTGTGGAAAAGAAGAAGTGTACTAATTGTAAATTGCCCTATTTCTTAATGTAAAGCAAAAATACGTGTTGTTTTCATTTGGTAGTTAGGTAATAATAGTTTTTGGTTTTTAGTTTACTGCTAAAATAAATAAAAGCTGTGGTTGAGAAAACATAACATTATACGTGTAATACAATGCGTATAACAGAGTAACATTTAAAATAAAGAACCTAACGTTTTTAAGTTTACAAATTGGAAAAAACAACAGCAAATACAAAATGAAAAATACAAATATTTATGGGTAATGAAAAAACAAAAAAAACACTGTATTAAGGAATGACAACATATGCTCTACAAAGTGTACATAATGGATGTTTGTTTTTTGTTAGTCACAAAACGAGTACTTGTCGGAAAACGAATTTTACCAAAAAAACGAGTTCTGCCACAAAAAAGTGACGTGTAGGCCTATAATAATAGGCAAGGGGTTGACCCTTGGGCCACTCCCGCCTTACTTCGAGTTGGGGTTTTCGTGGTTTTAGAAAAAAAAAATAGTTTTACATTACACACGTGTTGGTTTCCATGTATAATTTCAGTTTTCATGTTAACCTAACATAATCAATTTTTGGTGTCACAGCCACGACCCGGTGATAAATTACTATTACAGTCATTTACCATTAAAAATATCGGTATGGAGAACCATACATGACTTCCATATTCTAAGATTTATATTTAAAATCATTTTCAGCCAAACAGCCAGGCTGTGTCTTACCTGCCTTTTTATTGCTGTATTAAATGAAAAATATTATATTACATTAAAATTAAAAAATTATAATTTTATTGCCTGGCAACAAAATTATTTTATTTTTAACAATTACCATTGTTTCAAAAAGTTTAAATAAATTTTCAAGTACTTTACTCTTGTTAAAACGTAAAAGGTTGCAGGTAAACTACCCCTTCCCCTTAACCGATCTTCACCAAATTCGAAAGTCATTGAGACCTCTACAATTCAGGGACGTATGCAAAAAATTATTTGATTCTGTTTGAATTTGCGGCTGTTATCGTTTGCCATAGAAAATACGCTTGATAAAAACACGTTGCAGGTAAACTACCCCTTCCCCTTAACCGATCTTCACCAAAAACAATAGGTCTTGAGTACTCTACAAATCAGGGCTGTATGCAAAACATTATTTGATTCTGTTTGAATTTGCGGCTGTTATCGTTTGCCATAGAAAATACCCTTGTTAAAAAAACGTTGCAGGTAAACTACCCCTTTCCCTCAACCGATCTTCACCAAAAACAATAGGTCTTGAGAACTCTACAATTTAGGGCTGTATGCAAATTATGTTTTGATTCTGTTTGAATTTGCGGCTGTTATCGTTTGCCATAGGAAATACCCTTGTTAAAACATAAAACGTTACAGGTAAACTACCCCTTTCCCTTAACCGATCTTCACCAAAAACAATAGGTCTTGAGTACTCTACAAATCAGGGCTGTATGCAAAACATTATTTGATTCTGTTTGAATTTGCGGCTGTTATCGTTTGCCATAGAAAATACCCTTGTTAAAAAAACGTTGCAGGTAAACTACCCCTTTCCCTCAACCGAACTTCACCAAAAACAATAGGTCTTGAGAACTCTACAATTTAGGGCTGTATGCAAATAATCTTTTGATTCTGTTTGAATTTGCGGCTGTTATCGTTTGCCATAGGAAATACCCTTGTTAAAACATAAAACGTTACAGGTAAACTACCCCTTTCCCTTAACCGATCTTCACCAAAATCAACAGATCTTGAGAACTCTACAATTCAGGGCTGTATGCGAAACATTATTTGATTCTGTTTGAATTTGCGGCTGTTATCGTTTGCCAAACAAACAAAATTACCCTTGCTAAAAAAAAACCGTTGCAGGTAAACTACCCCTTTCCCTCAACCGATCTTCACCAAAAACAATAGGTCGCGAGAACTCTGCAAAACCGGGCTGTATGCAAAAAATTATTTGATTCTGTTTGAATTTGCGGCAGTTATCGTTTGCCATAGAAAAAAAATCTACAGACACATAGACAGACAGACACACACACAGACACTTTTCGGAAAACGACTTTTTTCATGTTTTGAGTGTAGTAGAATCAGAATCTGCAATAATCTCGAACACGATTTTTTTTGCCATCACCATACTTCCATTCCTTAAGGAATATGGAAGTAAAATGACAAACGAAATCAATTTGCAATCACCAGCCAACTATTTTGCAACATACAAAATTAAAATTTGTATAATTCTTTCACTACATAAAATTATGTGCGATATTCACTACATATCGAAGCCCAAAAATCGTATTATCGAAATAACTGCGGGTA
This sequence comes from Magicicada septendecula, assembly GCA_034769895.1. NCBI lineage: Eukaryota > Metazoa > Arthropoda > Insecta > Hemiptera > Cicadidae > Magicicada > Magicicada septendecula. The sequence continues at coordinate 149,040,820 of CM068372.1, forward strand.
CGCATAATCACCAAATGATTTTATATATACTCTGAGAACACGGAAGTCATGTATGGTTCTCCATACCAATTTTTTCTATAACGAACGATAACTGCCGTAAAGTCAAACATAATCATACATAAAGTCAAACATAAAGTGAAATCATTTTTTGCATACATCCCTAAATCGTAGAGGACTCAAGGTCTTTTGATTTTGGTGAAGATCGGTCAAGAGAAAGAGGTAACAATAGGTGTGGCTTGAGTACAGTAATTGCTATTGCAAATAGCACAGGGAATGATATTGTTACGACGGTTTCACTGATCGTTGTATGGTATAGTGGACACAAAATACAGACACCAATGAACTCACTAATAACCAGTTTTAATTAATCACAAATACAGTTTGTAATCAACTCGTACAATAATCCAATAATAATGTCAACTATAAAGAATTCCCCACTAATTATAACACACAAGCAATTGGTATCACTTGACAAATCGCACAACATAAACTGATCTGAACGTCGCTTATATGCTTATATTTATACCCCGCTGAGATGCCAGAAAAATATGTCACTTTTTGAATGACGTGTTAAACAAGTGCCTATTACAGGCGCTCTCGAATCCACTGGAAACGGTGTCGTATCTGGCCTTGAACACAGTGCGCCGACCGGTACGGTCTGGAATAGCCTCGATTGTTGACGCATGATAAGTGTCACGTAATTGTCTTTCATCTCAAAGCAGGAATATGTACGCACACAAACATTACAGCTGGGCTCTGCTGGGATAGCCGAGAAACACGTAGAACGACGTTCTCCATTGTACGAGAACGTTCCGTATTGCGTAACAATATACTTCTCGATTTTCGTTCGGGATAAGTCGATTTGCTAGTCTTGTTTTAATAATACGTTCACAGTTTTAGAGTAAACTAAACGCTCCGTCATTGTTCATGCTCTCAAGCCAGTGTTCTTCGGACACAATACTAATTGTCTACAAAGATCTATGTTTGTGCTTTCGGGCACATAAAATTCAGCGTAATTATGTGAACACAATTTTGCGTTCGTTACTATTTACCTAGGAGAACCGAAATAACTGTATTTTAGGAGACATTTTATTCTCTTAAACGTAACAAAATACAAATCAGATAAAATAAAACAATGTTCCCTTAAAGCATTTATCTATTCAGGGTGAGATAATAAACTCATAAACAAACTGTTTTTTTCAGGGGCATATTTACGGGGAGGGACGAAAGAGACCGGACCCCGCAGAGACCCTCTTTTTCAGCCTCTGGAAAAAGTTGACGAATTTTGTTAATCTCTTAATTTTTAAGCTGTTTTATTATTTTTCAGCTGTGCACGGTAATATAGTAGTAACCCCTTTTTCTTCCATGTTCCATAAGGAAAGGAAGTATGGTCATTGCGAAAAAATCGTGTTCGAGATAACGAGTGATTCTGATTGTACTACCCTCAGAACATGCAGAAGTCATTTTTCGAAAAGTGTCTGTGTCTATGTGTAGAAATTTTTCGATGGCAAACGATAACAACCGCAAATTCAAACAGAATCAGATATTTTTTTGCATACAGTCCTGATTTGTAGAGTACTCAAGGCCTATTTTTTTTTGTGAAGATCGGTTAAGGTAAAGGGGTAGTTTACCCGCAACGTTTCATGTTTTAACAAGGGTGATTTTACTTCCATATTCCTTAAGGAATGGAAGTATGGTGATGGCAAAAAAAATCGTGTTCGAGATTATTGCAGATTCTGATTCTACTACACTCAAAACATGAAAAAAAGTCGTTTTCCGAAAAGTGTCTGTGTGTCTGTCTGTGTGTCTGTCTGTCTGTGTGTCTGTGTGTCTGTCTGTCTGTGTGTCTGTCTGTCTGTAGATTTTTTTTCTATGGCAAACGATAACTGCCGCAAATTCAAACAGAATCAAATAATTTTTTGCATACAGCCCGGTTTTGCAGAGTTCTCGCGACCTATTGTTTTTGGTGAAGATCGGTTGAGGGAAAGGGGTAGTTTACCGGCAACGGTTTTTTTTTAGCAAGGGTAATTTTGTTTGTTTGGCAAACGATAACAGCCGCAAATTCAAACAGAATCAAATAATGTTTCGCATACAGCCCTGAATTGTAGAGTTCTCAAGACCTATTGTTTTTGGTGAAGATCGGTTAAGGGAAAGGGGTAGTTTACCTGTAACGTTTTATGTTTTAACAAGGGTATTTCCTATGGCAAACGATAACAGCCGCAAATTCAAACAGAATGAAAAGATTATTTGCATACAGCCCTAAATTGTAGAGTTCTCAATACCTTTTGTTTTTGGTGAAGATCGGTTAAGGGAAAGGGGTAGTTTACCTACAACGTTTTTTTAGCAAGGGTATTTTCTATGGCAAACGATAACAGCCGCAAATTCAAACAGAATCAAATAATTTTCTGCATACAGCCCTGATTTGTAGAGTACTCAAGACCTATTGTTTTTGGTGAAGATCGGTTGAGGGGAAGGGGTAGTTTACCAGCAACGTTTTTTATCATGCGTATTTTTTATGGCAAACGACAACTGCCGCAAATTCAAACAGAATCAAATAATTTTTTGCATACAGCCCTGATTTGTAGAGTACTCGCGACCTATTGTTTTTGGTGAAGATCGGTTGAGGGGAAGGGGTAGTTTACCTGCAACGCTTTTTTTTATCAAGGGAAATTTTTTTTTTTTGGCAAACGATAACAGCCGCAAATTCAAACAGAATCAAATAATGTTTCGCATACAGCCCTGAATTGTAGATTTCTCAAGACCTATTGTTTTTGGTGAAGATCGGTTGAGGGAAAGGGGTAGTTTACCTGCAACGTTTTTTTAACAAGGGTATTTTCTATGGCAAACGATAACAGCCGCAAATTCAAACAGAATCAAATAATGTTTTGCATACAGTCCTGATTTGTAGAGTACTCAAGACCTATTGTTTTTGGTGAAGATCGGTTAAGGGGAAGAGGTAGTTTACCTGCAACGTTTTTTTATCAAGCGTATTTTCTATGGCAAACGATAACAGCCGCAAATTCAAACAGAATCAAATAATGTTTTGCATACGTCCCTGAATTGTAGAGGTCTCAATGAGTTTCGATTTTGGTGAAGATCGGTTAAGGGGAAGGGGTAGTTTACCTGCAACCTTATACGTTTTAACAAGAGTAAAGTACTTGAAAATTTATTTAAACTTTTTGAAACAATGGTAATTGTTAAAAATAAAATAATTTTGTTGCCAGGCAATAAAATTATAATTTTTTCATTTTAATGTAATATAATATTTTTCATTTAATACAGCAATAAAAAGGCAGGTAAGGCACAGCCTGGCTGTTTGGCTGAAAATGATTTTAAATATAAATCTTAGAATATGGAAGTCATGTATGGTTCTCCATACCGATATTTTTATATAACGAACGATAACTGCTGTAAATTCAAACAGAATCAAATAATTTTTTGCATACACCCCTGGATAGTAGAGACCTCAAGACATTTCGATTTTAGTAAAGATCGGGAAAGATAAAGAAGTAGGTTATCTGCAACGTTTTATGTTTTAACAAGGATAATTTTGTCTATGACGAACGATAACTGTCGCACATTCAAAACAGAATCAAATAGTTTTTTGCATACGTTCCTGAATTGTTATGGACTCAAGGTCTGTCAAATTTGGAGAAGATCGGTTAAGAGAAAGGTGTAGTTTACCGGCAACATTTTGTGTTTTAACAAGAGTAAAGTACTCAATTTTGATAAATAAAGTATCATGATAAGAAGATCATAATAATCCACTGTAGAAACGTAGACGAAATAGCTATAAATGAAGAGGCTAGTTGAAGGGGGTGGGGGTAAATTTCTATAAATTAAAATGATAGTTGAAGAGGGAGGGGATAATTTTTACTTCCATGTTCCATAAGGAAATTGAAGTATGGTCATGGTGAAAAAAATCGTGTTCGAGATAACGGCAGATTGTGATTGTACTACCATCAAAACATGAAAAAAAGTTATTTTTCGAAAAGTGTCTGTGTGTAGAAAATTTTTCTATGGCAAAGGATAAGAGCCGCAAATTCAAACAAAAACAAATAATTTTTTGCATACAGCTCTGATTGTAGAGGACTCAAGGCCTATTGTTTTTAGTGAAGATCGGTTAAGGTAAAGGGGTAGTTTACCTGCAACGGTTTATGTTTCAACAAGGGTAATTTTTTATATAACGAACGATAACTGCTGTAAATTCAAAGAGAATCACCAATTTTTGCAAACACCCCTGGATTGTAGAGACCTCAAGATATTTCGATTTTGGTAAAGTCCGGGAAAGATAAAGAGGTAGTTTACCTGCAACGTTTTATGTTTTAACAAGGATAATTTTGTCTATGACGAACGATAACTGTCGCACATTCAAACAGAATCAAATAGTTTTGAATACGTTCCTGAATTGTAATGGACTCAAGGTCTGTTGATTTTGGTGAAGATCGGTTAATAGTAAGGGGTAGTTTACCAGAAACATTTTACGTTGTAACAAGAGTAATTGTTTCATGACGAACGGTAACTGCCGTAAATTCAAACAGAATAAAATAATTTTTACATATGTGCCTGAGATGTAGAGGACTCAAGGTCTATTGTTTTTGGTAAAAATCGGTTACGGGGAAAGGGTAGTTTACCTGCAACGTTTTGTGTTTTAACAAGGGTAATTTTTTCTATAACGAATAACTGCCGCATATTCAAACAGAATCGAATATTTTTTTACATACGTTCCTGAATTGTAAAGGACTCAAGGCCTGTTAAATTTGGTGAAGATCGGTTAAGAGAAAGGTGTAGTTTACCGGCAACGTTATGTGTTTTAACAAGAGTAAAGTACATAATTTTGATAAATAAAGTATCCTGATAAGAAGATCATAATAATCCACTGCAGAAACCTAGATGAAATAGCTATAAATGAAGAGGCTAGTTGAAGGGGGTGGGGGTAATTTTCTATAAATTAAAATGATAGTTGAAGAGGGAGGGGATAATTTTTACTTCCATGATCCATAAGCAAATTGAAGTATGGTCATGGTGAAAAAAATCGTGTTCGAGATAACGGCAGATTCTGATTGTACTACCATCAAAACATGAAAAAAAGTTATTTTTCGAAAATTGTCTGTGTGTGGGTCTGTGTGTAGAAAATTTTTCTATGGCAAACGATAACAGCCGCAAATTCAAACAAAAACAAATAATTTTTTGCATACAGCTCTGATTGTAGAGGACTCAAGGCCTATTGATTTTAGTGAAGATCGGTTAAGGTAAAGGGGTAGTTTACCTGCAACGTTTTATGTTTTGACAACGGTAATTTTTTATATAACGGACGATAACTGCTGTAAATTCAAACAGAATCAAACTGGATTGTAGAGACCTCAAGAGATTTCGATTTTGGTAAACATCGGGAAAGATAAAGAGGTAGTTTACCGGCAACGTTTTATGTGTTAACAAGGATAATTTTGTATATGATGAACGATAACTGTCGCACATTCAAACAGAATCAAATAGTTTTTTGAATACTTTCCTGAATTTTAATGGACTCAAGGTCTGTTGATTTTGGTGAAGATCGGTTAATAGGAAGGGGTAGTTTACCCGAAACATTTTATGTTTTAACAAGAGTAATAATTACCTTGAGTCCTCTACATCTCAGGCACATATGTAAAAATTATTTTATTCCGTTTGAATTTACGGCAGTTACCGTTCGTCATGAAACAATTATTGTTTCATGGAGAACGGTAACTGCCGTAAATTCAAAAAAATAATTTAATTTTTACATATGTGCCTGAGATGTAGAGGACTCAAGGTCTATTGTTTTTGGTGAAGATCGGTTACGGGGAAAGGGTAGTTTACCTGCAAAGTTTTGTGTTTTAACAAGGGTAATTTTTTCTATAAGGAATAACTGCCGCATATTCAAACAGAATCAAATATTTTTTTTACATACGTTCATGAATTGTAATGGACTCAAGGCCAGTTAAATTTGGTGAAGATCGGTTAAGAGAAAGGTGTAGTTTACCGGCAACGTTTTGTGTTTTAACAAGAGTAAAGTACATAATTTTGATAAATAAAGTATCCTGATAAGAAGATCATAATAATCCACTGTAGAAACGTAGATGAAATAGCTATAAATGAAGAGGCTAGTTGAAGGGGGTGGGGGTAATTTTCTATAAATTAAAATGATAGTTGAAGAGGGAGGGGATAATTTTTACTTCCATGTTCCATAAGGAAATTGAAGTATTGTCATGGTGAAAAAAATCGTGTTCGAGATAACGGCAGATTCTGATTGTACTACCATCAAAACATGAAAAAAAGATATTTTTCGAAAAGTGTCTGTGTAGAAAATTTTTCTATGGCAAACGATAACAGCCGCTAATTCAAACAAAAACAAATAATTTTTTGCATACAGCTCTGGTTGTAGAGGAATCAAGGCCTATTGTTTTTAGTGAAGATCGGTTAAGGTAAAGGGGTAGTTTACCTGCAACGTTTAATGTTTTGACAAGGGTAATTTTTTATATAACGAACGATAACTGCTGTAAATTCAAACAGAATCAAATAATTTTTTGCATACACCCCTGGATTGTAGAGACCTCAAGACATTTCGATTTTGGTAAAATCGGGAAAGATAAAGAGGTAGTTTACCTGCAACGTTTTATGTTTTAACAAGGATAATTTTGTTTATGAAGAACGATAACTGTCGCACATTCAAACAGAATCAAATAGTTTTTTGAATACGTTCCTGAATTGTAATGGACTCAAGGTCTGTTGATTTTGGTAAAGTCGGTTAATAGTAAGGGGTAGTTTGCCGGAAAAATTTTATGTTTTAAGAAGAGTAATAATTACCTTGAGTCCTCTACATCTCAGGCACATATGTAAAAATTATTTTATTCCGTTTGAATTTACGGCAGTTACCGTTCGTCATGAAACAATTATTGTTTCATGACGAACGGTAACTGACGTAAATTCAAAAAGTATAAAATAAATTTTACATATGTGCCTGAGATGTAGAGGACTCAAGGTCTATTGTTTTTGGTGAAGATCGGTTACGGGGAAAGGGTAGTTTACCTGCAACGTTTTGTGTTTTAACAAGGGTAATTTTTTCTATAACGAATAACTGCCGAATATTCAAACAGAATCAAATAGTTTTTTACATACGTTCCTGAATTGTAAAGGACTCAAGGCCTGTAAAAATTTGGTGAAGATCGGTTCAGAGAAAGGTGTAGTTTACCTGCAACGTTTTGTGTTTTAACAAGGGTAAAGTACATAATTTTGATAAATAAAGTATCCTGATAAGAAGATCATAATAATCCACTGTAGAAACGTAGATGAAATAGCTATAAATGAAGAGGCTAGTTGAAGGGGGTGGGGGTAATTTTCTATAAATTAAAATGATAGTTGAAGAGGGAGGGGATAATTTTTACTTCCATGATCCATAAGGAAATTGAAGTATGGTCATGGTGAAAAAAATCGTGTTCGAGATAACGGCAGATTCTGATTGTACCACCATCAAAACATGAAAAAAATTTATTTTTCGAAAAGTGTCTGTGTGTGTGTCTGTGTGTAGAAAATGTTTCTATGGCAAACGATAACAGCCGCAAATTCAAACAAAAACAAATAATTTTTTGCATACAGCTCTGATTGTAGAGGACTCAAAGCCTATTGTTTTTAGTGAAGATCGGTTAAGGGGAAGAGGTAGTTTACCTGCAACATTTTACGTTTTAACAAGAGTAAAGTGCTTATTTTTTCTTAAATAAAGTATCCTGAAAAGAAGGTCATATTAATCCACTGTAGAAAGGTAGATGAAATATCTATAAATGAAAAGAGTAGCTGAAAGGGGAAGGGTAATTTTTTTTATAAAATAAAATGATAGTTGATGGAGGAGGTAAATTTTTATAAGTTTTATATGTGTACTACGTTATTGTCAACAAAGAAGTAGTTTCTTGTTAAAATTCCTTCCCGGGCTGTTTGGCGTGGTCCAATGTCTTCTACAAAACCAGACGTTTCGGCAGTGCTATCGACTGCTACTATCAGTGAAAATCGAGTGCGCTAACGTGAGGTGGTATACGTTAGTGACCACAATAGTGGTTAAGGCTGAAGAAAGAAATAGTCTCTAGGAAATATTTCATTTCGAGAATCTTTGGAGCAGCTGCCATCTGCCCAGACGACTAATATTGACTTGGGAATAGTCAGGTTCCGGGAGCGCAGTGAGCGGAGAACCAACCAGGAAGTGCGCTGGAGTTAAAGGTTCAGGGTCCCTAGAGTCATTTGATAAAGCGAACAAAGGGCGTGAGTTGAGGCAGGCCTCTATTTGAGTTAGGATAGTGTAATACTCCTCAAACGTAAGAATGGTTCCGCCGACAACGCGCCGCAAATGAAATTTGTCGCTCTTGACTCCGCTTTCCCACAGGCCACCGACATGAAGTGCTGAGGGGGGAATATAGGGCCATTTGATGCTCTGGGCACTGGTAAAATCCTGCGTGGTCTGTTCAAATCCATTGGATTGAAAAAGTTTGTATAATTCGTGAAGTGTGTTTATGCGAACCACGTCTATCACTATCATTGGTGACAGCAAAAGTTGTTAACAGGTACACTGAAAGGACTCAGGAAAACCAATACATCTTTAAAATAATACTTGCTTTTGCGTAAATCGCAAAAAAAAGATACAGTACCGTTTACCAAATGGTAAAAGCTTAAGAGCATGATAATGTCTTTCTTTAAAAAAATATTTTTGTTGTTGATATTTAAGGCGTTACCGGTACTAAATATTTATTACGTACAGAAGATTAAAAGAAACCCTTATGTTAGCCTATAAAGGAATATACAATGGAGGAGATGTAACCGAATGTACTCAAAGATCTATTGTCCAAATTAGTCGGCGTAGTCGTTGCTAAGTGAAACCCCAATAACCTATCTACAGCTATGCAGTGTTGTTCGCTTGTTAGGTCTTTAATCTGCGACGACGTTAGCATGTTAGCGGTCGCGGTTTTAGTTAACGATTCCCGGCTGGTAAATTGTGCTAACACTTGATTTTAAACTTTCAGGACGCTTTATAAATCTGGTTTAATTGTTTGGAGTGATATTATTTTTAACACATTATATATATTGCGACGTATCAAAACAAACGTTTATTTACAACAATCCCAATGACGTCACGCAAGAATGACGTCATGCAGCGTGATGCGTTACAGTTTACAGCGTTACAGAAATTTTCAAATGATGGCCAGCCAAAAGACATTATCATGTCAAAAGAAACTAACTCGAAGTAAAGCGCTTCGTGTTACTATACATGTCTCTTTTTTTGTAACAGAACTCGCTTTACGCTTTGAACAGTAAGTTTTACACATGTACTTTTTGTCACCGAAATCTGTTTGTAGTTGTCACCTCCATTATTTACAAACACGCTCAGAAATGTTATGACTACACGAGAGAATTATGAGACACAGGGCTCTAGAGAAAGAGATCTTTTTCATTCGGGGGAGGTATCCCAAAGAGAGGGAGCATGTATTTGGAAGATACTGTTAATCCCAAGGTGAGTACGCACTTCACATATTTTTCGGACGCTACTTGCGTTTTGGTACGGCATTTACCTACGCCCTAAAATATAACCTCATGATAATAAAGAACATCTATTATGAACAACATTTTAATTGTAGGTTCAACATATTTATGAATGAAGAACAAAACGTTTAAAGGGTTTAAAGGTCACAACAATGCTTAGTTCTGTTTACTTTTAGTTGCATTTTTTTACTTTCATGTTCCGTAAGGAAATGGAAGTATGGTGGTGGCGAAAAAAATCGTGTTCCAGATAAAGGCTGAGTCTGATTGTACTGCTTTCAAAACATGAAGAAAAGTCATTTTCCGAAAAGTCTGTGTGTAGAATTTTTTTTTTGCGAAATAATAACTTCCGCAAATTCAAACAGAATCAAATAATTTTTTGTATACAGTCCTGAATTGTGGAGTACTCAAAGCCTATTGTTTTTGGTGAAGATCGGTTAAGGGGAAGAGGTAGGTTACCAGCAATGTTTTATGTTTTAACAAGAGTAAAGTACTTGAAAATTCATTTAAACTTTTTCAAACAACGTTAATTGTTAAAAATAAAATAATTTTGTTGCCAGGCAATAAAATTATAATTTTTTCATTTTAATTTAAATCATGTATGAGTGAGAATATATCGTTCCTGGCTGGCAAGCGTATCTCAATTATGTAATGTTTGCGTTTCCAAAGTTTTATTATTGGGATTACCTCAATAAAAAGGCAGGCAGGACTCACACACACACACACACTCACTCACTCACTCACTCAATTTGCGTTATTCCTGGCCTCACTCATGTTTATTTTCTTACGTTTGCACGCTTTTTAAATGGAAAGTACCGAAACCCACACCAACACAACGCGTGCAAGCCGAAAAGGTGTCCAGCGATTTGCTTCCTGTGGATCGTTGGTCAGAGTAACTGCACGTGTTTACAGAGGAACGGTTCATAGACACTTTTCGTCTTTAGGGAATGAAGCCTCTGCAAGATGCTCAGGGTCCATGAGAGACTTCGGAGCGCTCCTTCTTTTCCCGCGTATTTGTTCTGTGAAACGTACACTGTATATTCGCAGCTTTACTCTGAGCAACGCTCCATAGGGATTGTTGAACATTTTTGTCCACGGTGTACCCTCATACACACTAAACCTGCTCTGATGTTTTGATTAGCCTACGGACATCATAATATTAAAACTTTGGAAACCTGAGCACTACTAATGGAGATCAAACATTAACTTTTACAAGCCATTATTTTTATGTATATTATGAAGCAACAAAAGTTTAATAAATTAATACAATCTGTGTACTTATTTCTATTATGATATAAGAATTACAAGCTAATATGTGCACGTGCGTATGAATGCATATATTAGTGGAAAATTGTTTGCCCCTCCTGGAAAATATATTGACCTCCCTGATGGCTAGTTATTTACTAGCCTGTGTGGAATATAGCGTTATGACATGGATCAGAATGGTGGATGTTAAACAGAAGACACAAACGTATTAAGGAAGAAATGTTTGCTGAAAAATTTATAATTATACGGGTGAACAGAATCGTCGTTCAGGACATCAGAATTGTTAATGGCAAGAAAGAGAGACTCGATTTTAAAAAAGAAATATCGGTATGGGAAATCATACAAGACTTCCATGTTCTAAGATTTATATTTAAAATCATTTTCGAAATGAAATATTTCCTAGAGACTATTTCTTTCTTCAGCCTTAACCACTACTGTGGTCACTAACGTATACCACCTCACGTTAGCGCACTCGATTTTCACTGATAGTAGCAGTCGATAGCACTGCCGAAACGTCTGATTTTGTAGAAGACATTGGACCACGCCAAACAGCCCGGGAAGGAATTTTAACAAGAAACTACTTCTTTGTTGTCAATAACATAGTACACATATAAAACTTATAAAAATTTACCTCCTCCATCAACTATCATTTTATTTTATAAAAAAAATTACCCTTCCCCCTTCAGCTACCCTTTTCATTTATAGATATTTCATCTACCTTTCTACAGTGGATTAATATGACCTTCTTTTCAGGATACTTTATTTAAGAAAAAATAAGCACTTTACTCTTGTTAAAACGTAAAATGTTGCAGCTAAACTACCCCTTTCCCTTAACCGATCTTCACTAAAAACAATAGGCCTTGAGTCCTCTTCAATCAGAGCTGTATGCAAAAAATTATTTGTTTTTGTTTGAATTTGCGGCTGTTATCGTTTGCCATAGAAACATTTTCTACACACAGACACTTTTCGAAAAATAAATTTTTTTCATGTTTTGATGGTAGTACAATAAGTATCTGCCGTTATCTCGAACACGATTTTTTTCACCATGACCATACTTCAATTTCCTTATGAAACATGGAAGTAAAAATTATCCCCTCCCTCTTCAACTATCATTTTAATTTATAGAAAATTACCCCCACCCCCTTCAACTAGCCTCTTCATTTATAGCTATTTCATCTACGTTTCTACAGTGGATTATTATGATCTTCTTATCAGGATACTTTATTTATCAAAATTATGTACTTTACTCTTGTTAAAACGCAAAACGTTGCCGGTAAACTACACCTTTCTCTTAACCGATCTTCACCAAATTTAACAGGCCTTGAGTCCATTACAATTCAGGAAGGTATGTAAAAGAATATTTGATTCTGTTTGAATATGCGGCAGTTATTCGTTATAGAAAAAATTACCCTTGTTAAAACACAAAACGTTGCAGGTAAACTACCCTTTCACCGTAACCGATCTTCAAAAAAAACAATAGACCTTGAGTCCTCTACATCTCAGGGCACATATGTAAAAATTATTTTATTCTGTTTGAATTTACTACAGTTACCGTTCCCCATGAAACAATTGTTTCATGACGAACGGTAACTGCCGTAAATTCAAACGGAATAAAATAATTTTTACATATGTGCCTCAGATGTAGAGGACTCAAGGTAATTATTACTCTTGTTAAAACATAAAATGTTTCAGGTAAACTACCCCTTACTATTAACCGACTTCACCAAAATCAACAGACCTTGAGTCCATTACAATTCAGGAACGTATTCAAAAAACTATTTGATTCTGTTTGAATGTGCGACAGTTATCGTTCGTCATAGAAAACATTATCCTTGTTAAAACAAAAACGTTGCAGGTAAACTACCTCTTTATTTTTCCCGATCTTTACCAAAATCGAAATACTAAAAACGGTTTATAGCGCGTAGAGGGATCCCTTATCAGTTATTCTCCGACAATGGAACAAACATTCGTCGTGCTAGTAGCACACTTCACGAATTATGCAAACATTTTCAATCCAATGGATTTGAACAGACCGCCCAGGATTTTACCAGTGCCCAGGGCATCAAATGGTCCTATATTCCCCTCTCAGCACCTCATGTCGGTGGCCTGTGGGAAAGCGGAATCAAGAGCGTCAAATTTCATTTGCGGCGCGTTGTCGGCGGAACCATTCTTACGTTTGAGGAGTATTACACTATCCTAACTCAAATAGAGGCCTGCCTCAACTCACGCCCTTTGTTCGCTTTATCAAATGACTCTAGGAACCCTGAACCTTTAACTCCAGCGCACTTCCTGGTTGGTTCTCCGCTCACTGCACTCCCGGAACCTGACTATTCCCAAGTCAATATTAGTCGTCTGGGCAGATGGCAGCTGCTCCTAAGATTCACCCAATCTATATGGAAGAGGTGGTCGAAGGATTACTTGCACCAGTTACAACAGCGCAACAAATGGCGCATCCCGTCAAAAAATTTGACTTCCGGACAACTCGTCCTTATCCTAGATGACAGTTCCCCCCCTCTTCAGTGGAAACGCGGGGTAGTCACGAATGTCTATTCGGGTCAGGATTCTATAGTGCGCGTCGTGGATGTTCGCACCCCAAATGGTATCCTACGTCGACCCATTCATAAATTATGTCCACTTCCAGTGGACTCAGACTAATTGCATGAGCGTCCATGCGACACGCATCATTGTATCGAATCTTTATCGTACTTTCTATTTGTTGTTTTTATTATATTATTATTAAGTTTTTATTATTGTATTACCAAATTGAATCAGTCTTTGAGGATGTTTTCTTTTATCAAAATTAAGGGTATTACTTGCTTTTTGTTAAAAATTAAATGTATGTATTTACTGAACATATGTTAATGCTTCAAGAAAGATCATGTTATTTATATAAGCACTTTTATTTTTAACATGAGTTTTTATTTTATACATTTTTTACCACAGAAATTGTTTTGTTTTGCTTTTGAGCTTTTCTGATAGCTTTACTTAATTTTGTTATTTACAGATTTTTATGTCAGAGATGATTTACTTTAAACAAAAGGTCAATTTAATGCATAAGGCTTTCAAGTATATTGTGTATTGCTTTTGTATATAACATTTGATATGAATTATATGTTTTTCTTTTATTATTGTATTCTTCTATGGTTTGTGTATTTTGAATTTTTTGGGGTATCATTATTCTAATATTCTTATGTCTTTTATCATTATATTATCATATTGTTATATATTTATGAATTTTTGGGATCACTGTCCTATTATTATGTACTGCCAACTATTATGTCTGTCTGATTATTGTATTATCATGTATCATTACCATGTTATTATGTGTTATGGAATTTTTAGTATCATTATTCTATCAATATGTAACGTAAATTATTATGTATTATGTATTTTTACAGAATTTGGGTGTCATTGCTTGATTGTTATGCATGTCAATTGTTATGTCTTTGTTATTGTATCAGCATTTGTTATTTATTATTGCATTTTGGTGTCATGAAATGGCAATTATTATGTACTATACACACAATGAAGTAAGTTGCAAAATCGCCCCGATTTTGTGCGGGCAGTATGGTTAAACTTTGTACTCATGTAAACTTTGTACTGTAAAATGCCGCATTGCGGGTGCGTGTAGTGACGTCATTTTTCTCCTGCTATCTGCTGCCGGTTTGACACAGGCTGACAGCAGTCAAATTTAAGTTGCTTCCTTGCAAGACTCCGTACAGGCAACACGCCTTGTTCGCTAGCCGCGGCTACATAAAGTTTCAATATTTCATAATTTTAGCATGATCTTTATGAGATAATTTACTTAGGCGATTTCGGCCTCTACACACTGTTATGTGTTTGCAATATTTAATTCTATATTAATTCTCCGGCATTTATGCCTCGCTAAAACTGCACGCGCCAGCAATCATATTTTATTAATTTTCAAATAAACTATTAGCTCAAGAATTATACAGTCCACTTCATTGTTTCATTTCACACCAGCACCACAACAAAGCGTTCCTAAGACTAACTCAAGATTGCATCGAGAGCGTCTAAGACGCAACACTAATAATGTAAGTGATGAATTCGTGGAATATTTAAATAAATTACAAAACTGTTTTGATATCTACAGATACAAAATTACTAAAAAAAAAAAAAAAAATAGATGACTTTTAAGGTTAATTAATAATTTTGACGATTCTATTTAGAAAGAAGGACAAAAAGACAAATACGTTAGAGTGGATTTCTTGTAATTTAAAAATAAATATATTGTACATGTGGCATGGAAAATTTTGCGTTTTTTGCCAGATAGATGGCTGATTTTTGGTAAGTTTTTATTACACAGTTACTTTTACTATATTTCGCGAATGCACTATACGCCAATATTCAGCAAAGAATGTTTGCCTTTAAAAAACTTTTAAAGTCTAAATTTCACTTTTAAACGTAGAATGTAAAACATGTCAAAATTTTATTGTTCAAAGCATCCTCTTTAGTAGACTTTTTTTATTGTGTGTTCGATTATCACGGTATAAAAATTTAGGCTTGCGAGTCAACAACTCCGACGTAGGGTTTTAACGAGAACATTTGTCCGGTCCCTTGAATCTTGTTATAAGTATGTTTTACTGTATTGCGATTGTCGCACGTAATTTTATTAAAATAATAGAAAGCGTGTTAATTTACTGTTTTACTTTATAGAATTGTTGGTTTCGGTTGTAATAGCTTTCCATCGTAATATATGTTTTATGCGAACCACGTCTATCACTATCATTGGTGACAGCAAAAGTTGTTAAGTTAACAGGTACACTGAAAGGACTCAGGAAAACCAATACATCTTTAAAATAATACTTGCTTTTGCGTAAATCGCAAAAAAAAGAAACTAACTCGAAGTAAAGCGCTTCGTGTTACTATACATGTCTCTTTTTTTGTAACAGAACTCGCTTTACGCTTTGAACTGTAAGTTTTACACACTTACTTTTTGTCACCGAAATCTGTTTGTAGTTGTCACCTCCATTATTTACAAACACGCTCAGAAATGTTATGACTACACGAGAGAATTATGAGACACAGGGCTGTAGAGAAAGAGATCTTTTTCATTCGGGGGAGGTATCCCAAAGAGAGGGAGCATGTATTTGGAAGATACTGTTAATCCCAAGGTGAGTACGCACTTCACATATTTTTCGGACGCTACTTGCGTTTTGGTACGGCAATTACCTACGCCCTAAAATATAACCTCGTGATAATAAAAAACATCTATTATGAACAACATTTTAATTGTAGGTTCAACATATTTATGAATGAAGAACAAAACGTTTAAAGGGTTTAAAGGTCACAACAATGCTTAGTTCTGTTTACTTTTAGTTGCATTTTTTTACTTTCATGTTCCGTAAGGAAATGGAAGTATGGTGGTGGCGAAAAAAATCGTGTTCCAGATAAAGGCTGAGTCTGATTGTACTGCTTTCAAAACATGAAGAAAAGTCATTTTCCGAAAAGTCTGTGTGTAGAATTTTTTCTATGGCGAACGATAACTTCCGCAAATTCAAACAGAATCAAATAATTTTTTGTATACAGTCCTGAATTGTGGAGTACTCAAAGCCTATTGTTTTTGGTGAAGATCGGTTAAGGGGAAGAGGTAGTTTACCAACAATGTTTTATGTTCTAACAAGAGTAAAGTACTTGAAAATTCATTTAAACTTTTTCAAACAACGTTAATTGTTAAAAATAAAATAATTTTGTTGCCAGGCAATAAAATTATAATTTTTTCATTTTAATTTAAATCGTGTATGAGTGAGAATATATCGTTCCTGGCAGGCAAGCATATCTCAATTATGTAATGTTTGCGTTTCCAAAGTTTTATTATTGGGATTACCTCAATAAAAAGGCAGGCAGGACACACACACACTCACTCACTCACTCAATTTGCGTTATTCCTGGCCTCACTCATGTTTATTTTCTTACGTTTGCACGCTTTTTAAATGGAAAGTACCGAAACCCACACCAACACAACGCGTGCAAGCCGAAAAGGTGTCCAGCGATTTGCTTCCTGTGGATCGTTGGTCAGAGTAACTGCACGTGTTTACAGAGGAACGGTTCATAGACACTTTTCGTCTTTAGGGAATGAAGCCTCTGCAAGATGCTCAGGGTCCATGAGAGACTTCGGAGCGCTCCTTCTTTTCCCGCGTATTTGTTCTGTGAAACGTACACTGTATATTCGCAGCTTTCCTCTGAGCAACGCTCCATAGGGATTGTTGAACATTTTTGTCCACGGTGTACCCTCATACACACTAAACCTGCTCTGATGTTTTGATTAGCCTACGGACATCATAATATTAAAACTTTGGAAACCTGAGCACTACTAATGGAGATCAAACATTAACTTTTACAAGCCATTATTTTTATGTATATTTTGAAGCAACAAAAGTTTAATAAATTAATACAATCTGTGTACTTATTTCTATTATGATATAAGAATTACAAGCTAATATGTGCACGTGCGTATGAATGCATATATTAGTGGAAAATTGTTTGCCCCTCCTGGAAAATACATTGACCTCCCTAATGGCTAATTATTTACTAGCAGGTGTGGAATATAGCGTTATGACATGGATCAGAATGGTGGATGTTAAACAGAAGACAAAAAACGTATTAAGGAAGAAATGTTTGCTGAAAAATTTATAATTATACGGGTGAACAGAATCGTTGTTCAGGACATCAGAATTGTTAATGGCAAGAAAGAGAGACTCGATTTTAAAAAAGAAATATCGGTATGGGAAATCATACAAGACTTCCATGTTCTAAGATTTATATTTAAAATCATTTTCGAAATGAAATATTTCCTAGAGACTATTCTTTCTTCTGCCTTTACCACTACTGTGGTCACTAACGTATACCACCTCACGTTAGCGCACTCGATTTTCACTGATAGTAGCAGTCGATAGCACTGCCGAAACGTCTGATTTTGTAGAAGACATTGGACCACGCCAAACAGCACGGGAAGGAATTTTAACAAGAAACTACTTCTTTGTTGTCAATAACGTAGTACACATATAAAACTTATAAAAATTTACCTCCTCCATCAACTATCATTTTATTTTATAAAAAAAATTACCCTTCCCCCTTCAGCTACCCTTTTCATTTATAGATATTTCATCTACCTTTCTACAGTGGATTAATATGACCTTCTTTTCAGGATACTTTATTTAAGAAAAAATAAGCACTTTACTCTTGTTAAAACGTAAAATGTTGCAGCTAAACTACCCCTTTCCCTTAACCGATCTTCACTAAAAACAATAGGCCTTGAGTCCTCTATAATCAGAGCTGTATGCAAAAAATTATTTGTTTTTGTTTGAATTTGCGGCTGTTATCGTTTGCCATAGAAACATTTTCTACACACAGACACTTTTCGAAAAATAAATTTTTTTCATGTTTTGATGGTAGTACAATAAGTATCTGCCGTTATCTCGAACACGATTTTTTTCACCATGACCATACTTCAATTTCCTTATGAAACATGGAAGTAAAAATTTTCCCTTCCTCTTCAACTATCATTTTAATTTATAGAAAATTACCCCCACCCCCTTCAACTAGCCTCTTCATTTATAGCTATTTCATCTACGTTTCTACAGTGGATTATTATGATCTTCTTATCAGGATACTTTATTTATCAAAATTATGTACTTTACTCTTGTTAAAACACAAAACGTTGCAGGAAAACAACACTTTTCTCTGAACCGATCTTCACCAAATTTAACAGGCCTTGAGTCCATTACAATTCAGGAACGTATGTAAAAGAATATTTGATTCTGTTTGAATATGCGGCAGTTATTCGTTATAGAAAAAATTACCCTTGTTAAAACACAAAACGTTGCAGGTAAACTACCCTTTCCCCGTAACCGATCTTCACCAAAAACAATAGACCTTGAGTCCTCTACATCTCAGGGCACATATGTAAAAATTATTTTATTCTGTTTGAATTTACGGCAGTTACCGTTCGTCATGAAACAATTGTTTCATGACGAACGGTAACTGCCGTAAATTCAAACAGAATAAAATAATTTTTACATATGTGCCTCACGTGTAGAGGACTCAAGGTAATTATTACTCTTGTTAAAACATAAAATGTTTCTGGTAAACTACCCCTTACTATTAACCGATCTTCACCAAAATCAACAGACCTTGAGTCCATTACAATTCAGGAACGTATTCAAAAAACTATTTGATTCTGTTTGAATGTGCGACAGTTATCGTTCGTCATAGAAAACATTATCCATGTTAAAACAAAAACGTTGCAGGTAAACTACCTCTTTATCTTTCCCGATCTTTACCAAAATCGAAATGTCTTGAGGTCTCTACAATCCAGGAGTGTATGCAAGAAATTATTTGATTATGTTTGAATTTACAGCAGTTATCGTTCGTTATATAAAAAATTACCCTTGTTAAAACATAAAAGGTTGCAGGTAAACTACCCCTTACATTAACCGATCTTCACTAAAAACAATAGGCCTTGAGTCCTCTACAATCAGAGCTGTATGCAAAAAATTATTTGTTTCTGTTTGAATTTGCGGCTGTTATCGTTTGCCATAGAAAAATTTTCTACACACAGACAGACACTTTTCGAAAAATAACTTTTTTTCATGTTTTGATGGTAGTACAATCAGAATCTGCCGTTATCTCGAACACGATTTTTTTCACCATGACACTTTAATTTCCTTATGGAACGTGGAAGTAAAAATTATACCCTCCCACTTCAACTATCATTTTAATTTATAGAAAATTACCCCCACCCCCTTCAACTAGCCTCTTCATTTATAGCTATTTCATCTACGTTTCTACAGTGGATTATTATGATCTTCTTATCAGGATACTTTATTTATCAAAATTATGTACTTTACTCTTGTTAAAACACAAAACGTTGCCGGTAAACTACACCTTTCTCTTAACCGATCTTCACCAAATTTAACAGGCCTTGAGTCCTTTACAATTCAGGAACGTATGTAAAAAAATATTTGATTCTGTTTGAATATGCGGCAGTTATTCCTTATAGAAAAAATTACCCTTGTTAAAACACAAAACGTTGCAGGTAAACTACCCTTTCCCCGTAACCGATCTTCACCAAAAACAATAGACCCTGAGTCCTCTACATCTCAGGCACATATGTACAAATTATTTTATTCTTTTTGAATTTACGGCAGTTACCGTTCGTCATGAAACAATAATTGTTTCATGACGAACGGTAACTGCCGTAAATCCAAACAGAATAAAATAATTTTTACATATGTGCCTGAGATGTAGAGGACTCAAGGTAATTATTACTCTTGTTAAAACATAAAATGTTTCAGGTAAACTACCCCTTACTATTAACCGATCTTCACCAAAATCAACAGACCTTGAGTTCATTACTATTCAGGAACGAATTCAAAAAACTATTTGATTCTGTTTGAATGTGCGACAGTTATCGTTCTTCATAGACAAAATTATCCTTGTTAAAACATAAAACGTTGCAGGTAAACTACCTCTTTATCTTTCCCGATCTTTACCAAAATCGAAATACTAAAAACGGTTTATAGCGCGTAGAGGGATCCCTTATCAGATATTCTCCGACAATGGAACAAACATTCGTCGTGCTAGTAGCACACTTCACGAATTATGCAAACATTTTCAATCCAATGGATTTGAACAGACCACCCAGGATTTTACCAGTGCCCAGGGCATCAAATGGTCCTATATTCCCCTCTCAGCACCTCATGTCGGTGGCCTGTGGGAAAGCGGAGTCAAGAGCGTCAAATTTCATTTGCGGCGCGTTGTCGGCGGAACCATTCTTACGTTTGAGGAGTATTACACTATCCTAACTCAAATAGAGGCCTGCCTCAACTCACGCCCTTTGTTCGCTTTATCAAATGACTCTAGGGACCCTGAACCTTTAACTCCAGCGCACTTCCTGGTTGGTTCTCCGCTCACTGCACTCCCGGAACCTGACTATTCCCAAGTCAATATTAGTCGTCTGGGCAGATGGCAGCTGCTCCAAAGATTCACCCAATCTATATGGAACAGGTGGTCGAAGGATTACTTGCACCAGTTACAACAGCGCAACAAATGGCGCATCCCGTCAAAAAATTTGACTTCCGGACAACTCGTCCTTATCCTAGATGACAGTTCCCCCCCTCTTCAGTGGAAACGCGGGGTAGTCACGAATGTCTATTCGGGTCAGGATTCTATAGTGCGCGTCGTGGATGTTCGCACCCCAAATGGTATCCTACGTCGACCCATTCATAAATTATGTCCACTTCCAGTGGACTCAGACTAATTGCATGAGCGTCCATGCGACACGCATCATTGTATCGAATCTTTATCGTACTTTCTATTTGTTGTTTTTATTATATTATTATTAAGTTTTTATTATTGTATTACCATATTGAATCAGTCTTTGAGGATGTTTTCTTTTATCAAAATTAAGGGTATTACTTGCTTTTTGTTAAAAATTAAATGTATGTATTTACTGAACATATGTTAATGCTTCAAGAAAGATCATGTTATTTATATAAGCACTTTTATTTTTAACATGAGTTTTTATTTTATACATTTTTTAGCACAGAAATTGTTTTGTTTTGCTTTTGAGCTTTTCTGATAGCTTTACTTAATTTTGTTATTTACAGATTTTTATGTCAGAGATGATTTACTTTAAACAAAAGGTCAATTTAATGCATAAGGCTTTCAAGTATATTGTGTATTGCTTTTGTATATAACATTTGATATGAATTATATGTTTTTCTTTTATTATTGTATTCTTCTATGGTTTGTGTATTTTGAATTTTTTGGGGTATCATTATTCTAATATTCTTATGTCTTTTATCATTATATTATCATATTGTTATATATTTATGAATTTTTGGGATCATTGTCCTATTATTATGTACTGCCAACTATTATGTCTGTCTGATTATTGTATTATCATGTATCATTACCATGTTATTATGTGTTATGGAATTTTTAGTATCATTATTCTATCAATATGTAACGTAAATTATTATGTATTATGTATTTTTACAGAATTTGGGTGTCATTGCTTGATTGTTATGCATGTCAATTGTTATGTCTTTGTTATTGTATCAGCATTTGTTATTTATTATTGAATTTTGGTGTCAAGAAATGGCAATTATTATGTACTATACACACAATGAAGTAAGTTGCAAAATCGCCCCGATTTTGTGCGGGCAGTATGGTTAAACTTTGTACTCATGTAAACTTTGTACTGTAAAATGCCGCATTGCGGGTGCGTGTAGTGACGTCATTTTTCTCCTGCTATCTGCTGCCGGTTTGACACAGGCTGACAGCAGTCAAATTTAAGTTGCTTCCTTGCAAGACTCCGTACAGGCAACACGCCTTGTTCGCTAGCCGCGGCTACATAAAGTTTCAATATTTCATAATTTTAGCATGATCTTTATGCGATAATTTACTTAGGCGATTTCGGCCTCTACACACTGTTATGTGTTTGCAATATTTAATTCTATATTAATTCTCCGGCATTTATGCCTCGCTAAAACTGCACGCGCCAGCAATCATATCTTATTAATTTTCAAATAAACTATTAGCTCAAGAATTATACAGTCCACTTCATTGTTCCATTTCACACCAGCACCACAACAAAGCGTTCCTAAGACTAACTCAAGATTGCATCGAGAGCGTCTAAGACGCAACACTAATAATGTAAGTGATGAACTCGTGGAATATTTAAATAAATTACAAAACTGTTTTGATATCTACAGATACAAAATTACTAAAAAAAAAAAACAAAAATAGATGACTTTTAAGGTTAATTAAGTTCTGTTTGCGACATATAATTTTGACGATTCTATTTAGAACGAAGGACAAAAAGACAAATACGTTAGAGTGGATTTCTTGTAATTTAAAAATAAATATATTGTACATGTGGCATGGAAAGTTTTGCGTTTTTTGCCAGATAGCTGGCTGATTTTTGGTAAGTTTTTATTACACAGTTACTTTTACTATATTTCGCGAATGCACTATACGCCAATATTCAGCAAAGAATGTTTGCCTCTAAAACATTTTTAAAGTCTAACTTTCACTTTTAAACGTAGAATGTAAAACATGTCAAAATTTTATTGTTCAAAGCATCCTCTTTAGTAGACTTTTTTTATTGTGTGTTCGATTATCACGGTATAAAAATTTTGGCTTGCGAGTCAACAACTCCGACGTAGGGTTTTAACGAGCACATTTGTCTGGTCCCTTGAATATTGTTATAAGTATGTTTTACTGTATTGCGATTGTCGCACGTAATTTTATTAAAATAATAGAAAGCGTGTTAATTTCCTGTTTTACTTTATAGAATTGTTGGTTTCGGTTGTAATAGCCGTCCATCGTAATATATGTTTTATGCGAACCACGTCTATCACTATCATTGGTGACAGCAAAAGTTGTTAAGTTAACAGGTACACTGAAAGGACTCAGGAAAACCAATACATCTTTAAAACAATACTTGCTTTTGCGTAAATCGCAAAAAAAAGATACTAACTCGAAGTAAAGCGCTTCGTGTTACTATACATGTCTCTTTTTTTGTAACAGAACTCGCTTTACGCTTTGAACAGTAAGTTTTACACATGTACTTTTTGTCACCGAAATCTGTTTGTAGTTGTCACCTCCATTATTTACAAACACGCTCAGAAATGTTATGACTACACGAGAGAATTATGAGACACAGGGCTGTAGAGAAAGAGATCTTTTTCATTCGGGGGAGGTATCCCAAAGAGAGGGAGTATGTATTTGGAAGATACTGTTAATCCCAAGGTGAGTACGCACTTCACATATTTTTCGGACGCTACTTGCGTTTTGGTACGGCAATTACCTACGCCCTAAAATATAACCTCATGATAATAAAGAACATCTATTATGAACAACATTTTAATTGTAAGTTCAACATATTTATGAATGAAGAACAAAACGTTTAAAGGGTTTAAAGGTCACAACAATGCTTAGTTCTGTTTACTTTTAGTTGCATTTTTTTACTTTCATGTTCCGTAAGGAAATGGAAGTATGGTGGTGGCGAAAAAAATCGTGTTCCAGATAAAGGCTGAGTCTGATTGTACTGCTTTCAAAACATGAAGAAAAGTCATTTTCCGAAAAGTCTGTGTGTAGAATTTTTTTTATGGCGAACGTTAACTTCCGCAAATTCAAACAGAATCAAATAATTTTTTGTATACAGTCCTGAATTGTGGAGTACTCAAAGCCTATTGTTTTTGGTGAAGATCGGTTAAGGGGAAGAGGTAGGTTACCTGCAATATTTTATGTTTTAACAAGAGTAAAGTACTTGAAAATTCATTTAAACTTTTTCAAACAACGTTAATTGCTAAAAATAAAATAATTTTGTTGCCGAGCAATAAAATTATAATTTTTTCATTTTAATTTAAATCATGTATGAGTGAGAATATATCGTTCCTGGCTGGCAAGCATATCTCAATTATGTAATGTTTGCGTTTCCAAAGTTTTATTATTGGGATTACCTCAATAAAAAGGCAGGCAGGACTCACACACACACACACACTCACTCACTCACTCACTCAATTTGCGTTATTCCTGGCCTCACTCATGTTTATTTTCTTACGTTTGCACGCTTTTTAAATGGAAAGTACCGAAACCCACACCAACACAACGCGTGCAAGCCGAAAAGGTGTCCAGCGATTTGCTTCCTGTGGATCGTTGGTCAGAGTAACTGACCATCCATATTCATCCATATAGATTGGGTGAATCTTTGGAGCAGCTGCCATCTGCCCAGACGACTAATATTGACTTGGGAATAGTCAGGTTCCGGGAGTGCAGTGAGCGGAGAACCAACCAGGAAGTGCGCTGGAGTTAAAGGTTCAGGGTCCCTAGAGTCATTTGATAAAGCGAACAAAGGGCGTGAGTTGAGGCAGGCCTCTATTTGAGTTAGGATAGTGTAATACTCCTCAAACGTAAGAATGGTTCCGCCGACAACGCGCCGCAAATGAAATTTGACGCTCTTGACTCCGCTTTCCCACAAGCCACCGACATGAGGTGCTGAGAGGGGAATATAGGACCATTTGATGCCCTGGGCACTGGTAAAATCCTGGGTGGTCTGTTCAAATCCATTGGATTGAAAATGTTTGCATAATTCGTGAAGTGTGCTACTAGCACGACGAATGTTTGTTCCATTGTCGGAGAATATCTGATAAGGGATCCCTCTACGCGCTATAAACCGTTTTTAGTATTTCGATTTTGGTAAAGATCGGGAAAGATAAAGAGGTAGTTTACCTGCAACGTTTTATGTTTTAACAAGGATAATTTTGTCTATGAAGAACGATAACTGTCGCACATTCAAACAGAATCAAATAGTTTTTTGAATTCGTTCCTGAATAGTAATGAACTCAAGGTCTGTTGATTTTGGTGAAGATCGGTTAATAGTAAGGGGTAGTTTACCAGAAACATTTTATGTTTTAACAAGAGTAATAATTACCTTGAGTCCTCTACATCTCAGGCACATATGTAAAAATTATTTTATTCTGTTTGGATTTACGGCAGTTACCGTTCGTCATGAAACAATTATTGTTTCATGACGAACGGTAACTGCCGTAAATTCAAACAGAATAAAATAATTTTTACATATGTGCCTGAGATGTAGAGGACTCAGGGTCTATTGTTTTTGGTGAAGATCGGTTACGGGGAAAGGGTAGTTTACCTGCAAAGTTTTGTGTTTTAACAAGGGTAATTTTTTCTATAACGAATAACTGCCGCATATTCAAACAGAATCAAATATTTTTTTACATACGT
The DNA here is from genome assembly GCA_034769895.1 of Magicicada septendecula. Lineage (NCBI taxonomy): Eukaryota > Metazoa > Arthropoda > Insecta > Hemiptera > Cicadidae > Magicicada > Magicicada septendecula. The sequence goes on from CM068372.1 coordinate 149,066,401, forward strand.
TCCTGAATTGTAAAGGACTCAAGGCCTGTTAAATTTGGTGAAGATCGGTTAAGAGAAAGGTGTAGTTTACCGGCAACGTTTTGTGTTTTAACAAGAGTAAAGTACATAATTTTGATAAATAAAGTATCCTGATAGAAGATCATAATAATCCACTGTAGAAACGTAGATGAAATAGCTATAAATGAAGAGGCTAGTTGAAGGGGGTGGAGGTAATTTTCTATAAATTAAAATGATAGTTGAAGTGGGAGGGGATAATTTTTACTTCCATGTTCCATAAGGAAATTAAAGTATTGTCATGGTGAAAAAAATCGTGTTCCAGATAACGGCAGATTCTGATTGTACTACCATCAAAACATGAAAAAAAGTTATTTTTCGAAAAGTGTCTGTCTGTGTGTAGAAAATTTTTCTATGGCAAACGATAACAGCCGCAAATTCAAACAGAAACAAATAATTTTTTGCATACAGCTCTGATTGTAGAGGACTCAAGGCCTATTGTTTTTAGTGAAGATCGGTTAAAGTAAGGGGTAGTTTACCTGCAACCTTTTATGTTTTAACAAGGGTAATTTTTTATATAACGAACGATAACTGCTGTAAATTCAAACATAATCAAATAATTTCTTGCATACACTCCTGGATTGTAGAGACCTCAAGACATTTCGATTTTGGTAAAGATCGGGAAAGATAAAGAGGTAGTTTACCTGCAACGTTTTTGTTTTAACAAGGATAATGTTTTCTATGAAGAACGATAACTGTCGCACATTCAAACAGAATCAAATAGTTTTTTGAATACGTTCCTGAATTGTAATGGACCCAAGGTCTGTTGATTTTGGTGAAGATCGGTTAATAGTAAGGGGTAGTTTACCAGAAACATTTTATGTTTTAACAAGAGTAATAATTACCTTGAGTCCTCTACATGTGAGGCACATATGTAAAAATTATTTCATTCTGTTTGAATTTACGGCAGTTACCGTTCGTCATGAAACAATTGTTTCATGGGGAACGGTAACTGCCGTAAATTCAAACAGAATAAAATAATTTTTACATATGTGCCCTGAGATGTAGAGGACTCAAGGTCTATTGTTTTTGGTGAAGATCGGTTACGGGGAAAGGGTATTTTACCTGCAACGTTTTCTGTTTTAACAAGGGTAATTTTTTCTATAACGAATAACTGCCGCATATTCAAACAGAATCAAATATTCTTTTACATACGTTTCTGAATTGTAATGGACTCAAGGCCTGTTAAATTTGGTGAAGATCGGTTCAGAGAAAGGTGTAGTTTTCCTGCAACGTTTTGTGTTTTAACAAGAGTAAAGTACATAATTTTGATAAATAAAGTATCCTGATAAGAAGATCATAATAATTCACTGTAGAAACGTAGATGAAATAGCTATAAATGAAGAGGCTAGTTGAAGGGGGTGGGGGTAATTTTCTATAAATTAAAATGATAGTTGAAGAGGGAGGGGATAATTTTTACTTCCATGTTTCATAAGGAAATTGAAGTATGGTCATGGTGAAAAAAATCGTGTTCGAGATAACGGCAGATACTGATTGTACTACCATCAAAACATGAAAAAAATTTATTTTTCGAAAAGTGTCTGTGTGTGTGTCTGTGTGTAGAAAATGTTTCTATGGCAAACGATAACAGCCGCAAATTCAAACAAAAACAAATAATTTTTTGCATACAGCTCTGATTGTAGAGGACTCAAGGCCTATTGTTTTTAGTGAAGATCGGTTAAGGGAAAGGGGTAGTTTACCTGCAACATTTTACGTTTTAACAAGAGTAAAGTGCTTATTTTTTCTTAAATAAAGTATCCTGAAAAGAAGGTCATATTAATCCACTGTAGAAAGGTAGATGAAATATCTATAAATGAAAAGGGTAGCTGAAGGGGGAAGGGTAATTTTTTTTATAAAATAAAATTATAGTTGATGGAGGAGGTAAATTTTTATAAGTTTTATATGTGTACTACGTTATTGACAACAAAGAAGTAGTCTCTTGTTAAAATTCCTTCCCGGGCTGTTTGGCGTGGTCCAATGTCTTCTACAAAACCAGACGTTTCGGCAGTGCTATCGACTGCTACTATCAGTGAAAATCGAGTGCGCTAACGTGAGGTGGTATACGTTAGTGACCACAGTAGTGGTTAAGGCTGAAGAAAGAAATAGTCTCTAGGAAATATTTCATTTCGAAAATGATTTTAAATATAAATCTTAGAACATGGAAGTCTTGTATGATTTCCCATACCGATATTTCTTTTTTAAAATCGAGTCTCTCTTTCTTGCCATTAACAATTCTGATGTCCTGAACAACGATTCTGTTCACCCGTATAATTATAAATTTTTCAGCAAACATTTCTTCCTTAATACGTTTTTTGTCTTCTGTTTAACATCCACCATTCTGATCCATGTCATAACGCTATATTCCACACAGGCTAGTAAATAACTAGCCATCAGGGAGGTCAATATATTTTCCAGGAGGGGCAAACAATTTTCCACTAATATATGCATTCATACGCACGTGCACATATTAGCTTGTAATTCTTATATCATAATAGAAATAAGTACACAGATTGTATTAATTTATTAAACTTTTGTTGCTTCATAATATACATAAAAATAATGGCTTGTAAAAGTTAATGTTTGATCTCCATTAGTAGTGCTCAGGTTTCCAAAGTTTTAATATTATGATGTCCGTAGGCTAATCAAAACATCAGAGCAGGTTTAGTGTGTATGAGGGTACACCGTGGACAAAAATGTTCAACAATCCCTATGGAGCGTTGCTCAGAGGAAAGCTGCGAATATACAGTGTACGTTTCACAGAACAAATACGCGGGAAAAGAAGGAGCGCTCCGAAGTCTCTCATGGACCCTGAGCATCTTGCAGAGGCTTCATTCCCTAAAGACGAAAAGTGTCTATGAACCGTTCCTCTGTAAACACGTGCAGTTACTCTGACCAACGATCCACAGGAAGCAAATCGCTGGACACCTTTTCGGCTTGCACGCGTTGTGTTGGTGTGGGTTTCGGTACTTTCCGTTTAAAAAGCGTGCAAACGTAAGAAAATAAACATGAGTGAGGCCAGGAATAACGCAAATTGAGTGAGTGAGTGAGTGTGTGTGTGTCCTGACTGCCTTTTTATTGAGGTAATCCCAATAATAAAACTTTGGAAACGCAAACATTACATAATTGAGATATGCTTGCCAGCCAGGAACGATATATTCTCACTCATACATGATTTAAATTAAAATGAAAAAATTATAATTTTATTGCCTGGCAACAAAATTATTTTATTTTTAACAATTAACGTTGTTTGAAAAAGTTTAAATGAATTTTCATGTACTTTACTCTTGTTAAAACATAAAACATTGCCGGTAAACTACCTCTTCCCCTTAACCGATCTTCACCAAAAACAATAGGCTTTGAGTACTCCACAATTCAGGACTGTATACAAAAAATTATTTGATTCTGTTTGAATTTGCGGAAGTTATCGTTCGCCATAGAAAAAATTCTACACACAGACTTTTCGGAAAATGACTTTTCTTCATGTTTTGAAAGCAGTACAATCAGACTCAGCCTTTATCTGGAACACGATTTTTTTCGCCACCACCATACTTCCATTTCCTTACGGAACATGAAAGTAAAAAAATGCAACTAAAAGTAAACAGAACTAAGCATTGTTGTGACCTTTAAACTCTTTAAACTTTTTGTTCTTCATTCATAAATATGTTGAACCTTCAATTAAAATGTTGTTCATAATAGATGTTTTTTATTATCACGAGGTTATATTTTAGGGCGTAGGTAATTGCCGTACCAAAACGCAAGTAGCGTCCGAAAAATATGTGAAGTGCGTACTCACCTTGGGATTAACAGTATCTTCCAAATACATGCTCCCTCTCTTTGGGATACCTCCCCCGAATGAAAAAGATCTCTTTCTCTACAGCCCTGTGTCTCATAATTCTCTCGTGTAGTCATAACATTTCTGAGCGTGTTTGTAAATAATGGAGGTGACAACTACAAACAGATTTCGGTGACAAAAAGTACATGTGTAAAACTTACTGTTCAAAGCGTAAAGCGAGTTCTGTTACAAAAAAAGAGACATTTATAGTAACACGAAGCGCTTTACTTCGAGTTAGTTTCTTTTTTTTGCGATTTACGCAAAAGCAAGTATTATTTTAAAGATGTATTGGTTTTCCTGAGTCCTTTCAGTGTACCTGTTAACTTAACAACTTTTGCTGTCACCAATGATAGTGATAGACGTGGTTCGCATAAAACATATATTACGATGGAAAGCTATTACAACCGAAAACAAAGAATTCTATAAAGTAAAACAGTAAATTAACACGCTTTCTATTATTTTAATAAATTTACGTGCGACAATCGCAATACAGTAAAACATACTTATAACAAGATTCAAGGGACCGGACAAATGTTCTCGTTAAAACCCTACGTCGGAGTTGTTGACTCGCAAGCCTAAATTTTTATACCGTGATAATCGAACACACAATAAAAAAAGTCTACTAAAGAGGATGCTTTGAACAATAAAATTTTGACATGTTTTACATTCTACGTTTAAAAGTGAAATTTAGACTTTAAAAGTTTTTTAGAGGCAAACATTCTTTGCTGAATATTGGCGTATAGTGCATTCGCGAAATATAGTAAAAGTAACTGTGTAATAAAAACTTACCAAAAATCAGCCAGCTATCTGGCAAAAAACGCAAAACTTTCCATGCCACATGTACAATATATTTATTTTTAAATTACAAGAAATCCACTCTAACGTATTTGTCTTTTTGTCCTTCGTTCTAAATAGAATCGTCAAAATTATATGTCGCAAACAGAACTTAATTAACCTTAAAAGTCATCTATTTTTGTTTTTTTTTTTTAGTAATTTTGTATCTGTAGATATCAAAACAGTTTTGTAATTTATTTAAATATTCCACGAGTTCATCACTTACATTATTAGTGTTGCGTCTTAGACGCTCTCGATGCAATCTTGAGTTAGTCTTAGGAACGCTTTGTTGTGGTGCTGGTGTGAAATGGAACAATGAAGTGGACTGTATAATTCTTGAGCTAATAGTTTATTTGAAAATTAATAAGATATGATTGCTGGCGCGTGCAGTTTTAGCGAGGCATAAATGCCGGAGAATTAATATAGAATTAAATATTGCAAACACATAACAGTGTGTAGAGGCCGAAATCGCCTAAGTAAATTATCGCATAAAGATCATGCTAAAATTATGAAATATTGAAACTTTATGTAGCCGCGGCTAGCGAACAAGGCGTGTTGCCTGTACGGAGTCTTGCAAGGAAGCAACTTAAATTTGACTGCTGTCAGCCTGTGTCAAACCGGCAGCAGATAGCAGGAGAAAAATGACGTCACTACACGCACCCGCAATGCGGCATTTTACAGTACAAAGTTTACATGAGTACAAAGTTTAACCATACTGCCCGCACAAAATCGGGGCGATTTTGCAACTTACTTCATTGTGTGTATAGTACATAATAATTGCCATTTCTTGACACCAAAATTCAATAATAAATAACAAATGCTGATACAATAACAAAGACATAACAATTGACATGCATAACAATCAAGCAATGACACCCAAATTCTGTAAAAATACATAATACATAATAATTTACGTTACATATTGATAGAATAATGATACTAAAAATTCCATAACACATAATAACATGGTAATGATACATGATAATACAATAATCAGACAGACATAATAGTTGGCAGTACATAATAATAGGACAATGATCCCAAAAATTCATAAATATATAACAATATGATAATATAATGATAAAAGACATAAGAATATTAGAATAATGATACCCCAAAAAATTCAAAATACACAAACCATAGAAGAATACAATAATAAAAGAAAAACATATAATTCATATCAAATGTTATATACAAAAGCAATACACAATATACTTGAAAGCCTTATGCATTAAATTGACCTTTTGTTTAAAGTAAATCATCTCTGACATAAAAATCTGTAAATAACAAAATTAAGTAAAGCTATCAGAAAAGCTCAAAAGCAAAACAAAACAATTTCTGTGCTAAAAAATGTATAAAATAAAAACTCATGTTAAAAATAAAAGTGCTTATATAAATAACATGATCTTTCTTGAAGCATTAACATATGTTCAGTAAATACATACATTTAATTTTTAACAAAAAGCAAGTAATACCCTTAATTTTGATAAAAGAAAACATCCTCAAAGACTGATTCAATATGGTAATACAATAATAAAAACTTAATAATAATATAATAAAAACAACAAATAGAAAGTACGATAAAGATTCGATACAATGATGCGTGTCGCATGGACGCTCATGCAATTAGTCTGAGTCCACTGGAAGTGGACATAATTTATGAATGGGTCGACGTAGGATACCATTTGGGGTGCGAACATCCACGACGCGCACTATAGAATCCTGACCCGAATAGACATTCGTGACTACCCCGCGTTTCCACTGAAGAGGGGGGGAACTGTCATCTAGGATAAGGACGAGTTGTCCGGAAGTCAAATTTTTTGACGGGATGCGCCATTTGTTGCGCTGTTGTAACTGGTGCAAGTAATCCTTCGACCACCTGTTCCATATAGATTGGGTGAATCTTTGGAGCAGCTGCCATCTGCCCAGACGACTAATATTGACTTGGGAATAGTCAGGTTCCGGGAGTGCAGTGAGCGGAGAACCAACCAGGAAGTGCGCTGGAGTTAAAGGTTCAGGGTCCCTAGAGTCATTTGATAAAGCGAACAAAGGGCGTGAGTTGAGGCAGGCCTCTATTTGAGTTAGGATAGTGTAATACTCCTCAAACGTAAGAATGGTTCCGCCGACAACGCGCCGCAAATGAAATTTGACGCTCTTGACTCCGCTTTCCCACAAGCCACCGACATGAGGTGCTGAGAGGGGAATATAGGACCATTTGATGCCCTGGGCACTGGTAAAATCCTGGGTGGTCTGTTCAAATCCATTGGATTGAAAATGTTTGCATAATTCGTGAAGTGTGCTACTAGCACGACGAATGTTTGTTCCATTGTCGGAGAATATCTGATAAGGGATCCCTCTACGCGCTATAAACCGTTTTTAGTATTTCGATTTTGGTAAAGATCGGGAAAGATAAAGAGGTAGTTTACCTGCAACGTTTTATGTTTTAACAAGGATAATTTTGTCTATGAAGAACGATAACTGTCGCACATTCAAACAGAATCAAATAGTTTTTTGAATTCGTTCCTGAATAGTAATGAACTCAAGGTCTGTTGATTTTGGTGAAGATCGGTTAATAGTAAGGGGTAGTTTACCAGAAACATTTTATGTTTTAACAAGAGTAATAATTACCTTGAGTCCTCTACATCTCAGGCACATATGTAAAAATTATTTTATTCTGTTTGGATTTACGGCAGTTACCGTTCGTCATGAAACAATTATTGTTTCATGACGAACGGTAACTGCCGTAAATTCAAACAGAATAAAATAATTTTTACATATGTGCCTGAGATGTAGAGGACTCAGGGTCTATTGTTTTTGGTGAAGATCGGTTACGGGGAAAGGGTAGTTTACCTGCAAAGTTTTGTGTTTTAACAAGGGTAATTTTTTCTATAACGAATAACTGCCGCATATTCAAACAGAATCAAATATTTTTTTACATACGTTCCTGAATTGTAAAGGACTCAAGGCCTGTTAAATTTGGTGAAGATCGGTTAAGAGAAAGGTGTAGTTTACCGGCAACGTTTTGTGTTTTAACAAGAGTAAAGTACATAATTTTGATAAATAAAGTATCCTGATAGAAGATCATAATAATCCACTGTAGAAACGTAGATGAAATAGCTATAAATGAAGAGGCTAGTTGAAGGGGGTGGAGGTAATTTTCTATAAATTAAAATGATAGTTGAAGTGGGAGGGGATAATTTTTACTTCCATGTTCCATAAGGAAATTAAAGTATTGTCATGGTGAAAAAAATCGTGTTCCAGATAACGGCAGATTCTGATTGTACTACCATCAAAACATGAAAAAAAGTTATTTTTCGAAAAGTGTCTGTCTGTGTGTAGAAAATTTTTCTATGGCAAACGATAACAGCCGCAAATTCAAACAGAAACAAATAATTTTTTGCATACAGCTCTGATTGTAGAGGACTCAAGGCCTATTGTTTTTAGTGAAGATCGGTTAAAGTAAGGGGTAGTTTACCTGCAACCTTTTATGTTTTAACAAGGGTAATTTTTTATATAACGAACGATAACTGCTGTAAATTCAAACATAATCAAATAATTTCTTGCATACACTCCTGGATTGTAGAGACCTCAAGACATTTCGATTTTGGTAAAGATCGGGAAAGATAAAGAGGTAGTTTACCTGCAACGTTTTTGTTTTAACAAGGATAATGTTTTCTATGAAGAACGATAACTGTCGCACATTCAAACAGAATCAAATAGTTTTTTGAATACGTTCCTGAATTGTAATGGACCCAAGGTCTGTTGATTTTGGTGAAGATCGGTTAATAGTAAGGGGTAGTTTACCAGAAACATTTTATGTTTTAACAAGAGTAATAATTACCTTGAGTCCTCTACATGTGAGGCACATATGTAAAAATTATTTCATTCTGTTTGAATTTACGGCAGTTACCGTTCGTCATGAAACAATTGTTTCATGGGGAACGGTAACTGCCGTAAATTCAAACAGAATAAAATAATTTTTACATATGTGCCCTGAGATGTAGAGGACTCAAGGTCTATTGTTTTTGGTGAAGATCGGTTACGGGGAAAGGGTATTTTACCTGCAACGTTTTCTGTTTTAACAAGGGTAATTTTTTCTATAACGAATAACTGCCGCATATTCAAACAGAATCAAATATTCTTTTACATACGTTTCTGAATTGTAATGGACTCAAGGCCTGTTAAATTTGGTGAAGATCGGTTCAGAGAAAGGTGTAGTTTTCCTGCAACGTTTTGTGTTTTAACAAGAGTAAAGTACATAATTTTGATAAATAAAGTATCCTGATAAGAAGATCATAATAATTCACTGTAGAAACGTAGATGAAATAGCTATAAATGAAGAGGCTAGTTGAAGGGGGTGGGGGTAATTTTCTATAAATTAAAATGATAGTTGAAGAGGGAGGGGATAATTTTTACTTCCATGTTTCATAAGGAAATTGAAGTATGGTCATGGTGAAAAAAATCGTGTTCGAGATAACGGCAGATACTGATTGTACTACCATCAAAACATGAAAAAAATTTATTTTTCGAAAAGTGTCTGTGTGTGTGTCTGTGTGTAGAAAATGTTTCTATGGCAAACGATAACAGCCGCAAATTCAAACAAAAACAAATAATTTTTTGCATACAGCTCTGATTGTAGAGGACTCAAGGCCTATTGTTTTTAGTGAAGATCGGTTAAGGGAAAGGGGTAGTTTACCTGCAACATTTTACGTTTTAACAAGAGTAAAGTGCTTATTTTTTCTTAAATAAAGTATCCTGAAAAGAAGGTCATATTAATCCACTGTAGAAAGGTAGATGAAATATCTATAAATGAAAAGGGTAGCTGAAGGGGGAAGGGTAATTTTTTTTATAAAATAAAATTATAGTTGATGGAGGAGGTAAATTTTTATAAGTTTTATATGTGTACTACGTTATTGACAACAAAGAAGTAGTCTCTTGTTAAAATTCCTTCCCGGGCTGTTTGGCGTGGTCCAATGTCTTCTACAAAACCAGACGTTTCGGCAGTGCTATCGACTGCTACTATCAGTGAAAATCGAGTGCGCTAACGTGAGGTGGTATACGTTAGTGACCACAGTAGTGGTTAAGGCTGAAGAAAGAAATAGTCTCTAGGAAATATTTCATTTCGAAAATGATTTTAAATATAAATCTTAGAACATGGAAGTCTTGTATGATTTCCCATACCGATATTTCTTTTTTAAAATCGAGTCTCTCTTTCTTGCCATTAACAATTCTGATGTCCTGAACAACGATTCTGTTCACCCGTATAATTATAAATTTTTCAGCAAACATTTCTTCCTTAATACGTTTTTTGTCTTCTGTTTAACATCCACCATTCTGATCCATGTCATAACGCTATATTCCACACAGGCTAGTAAATAACTAGCCATCAGGGAGGTCAATATATTTTCCAGGAGGGGCAAACAATTTTCCACTAATATATGCATTCATACGCACGTGCACATATTAGCTTGTAATTCTTATATCATAATAGAAATAAGTACACAGATTGTATTAATTTATTAAACTTTTGTTGCTTCATAATATACATAAAAATAATGGCTTGTAAAAGTTAATGTTTGATCTCCATTAGTAGTGCTCAGGTTTCCAAAGTTTTAATATTATGATGTCCGTAGGCTAATCAAAACATCAGAGCAGGTTTAGTGTGTATGAGGGTACACCGTGGACAAAAATGTTCAACAATCCCTATGGAGCGTTGCTCAGAGGAAAGCTGCGAATATACAGTGTACGTTTCACAGAACAAATACGCGGGAAAAGAAGGAGCGCTCCGAAGTCTCTCATGGACCCTGAGCATCTTGCAGAGGCTTCATTCCCTAAAGACGAAAAGTGTCTATGAACCGTTCCTCTGTAAACACGTGCAGTTACTCTGACCAACGATCCACAGGAAGCAAATCGCTGGACACCTTTTCGGCTTGCACGCGTTGTGTTGGTGTGGGTTTCGGTACTTTCCGTTTAAAAAGCGTGCAAACGTAAGAAAATAAACATGAGTGAGGCCAGGAATAACGCAAATTGAGTGAGTGAGTGAGTGTGTGTGTGTCCTGACTGCCTTTTTATTGAGGTAATCCCAATAATAAAACTTTGGAAACGCAAACATTACATAATTGAGATATGCTTGCCAGCCAGGAACGATATATTCTCACTCATACATGATTTAAATTAAAATGAAAAAATTATAATTTTATTGCCTGGCAACAAAATTATTTTATTTTTAACAATTAACGTTGTTTGAAAAAGTTTAAATGAATTTTCATGTACTTTACTCTTGTTAAAACATAAAACATTGCCGGTAAACTACCTCTTCCCCTTAACCGATCTTCACCAAAAACAATAGGCTTTGAGTACTCCACAATTCAGGACTGTATACAAAAAATTATTTGATTCTGTTTGAATTTGCGGAAGTTATCGTTCGCCATAGAAAAAATTCTACACACAGACTTTTCGGAAAATGACTTTTCTTCATGTTTTGAAAGCAGTACAATCAGACTCAGCCTTTATCTGGAACACGATTTTTTTCGCCACCACCATACTTCCATTTCCTTACGGAACATGAAAGTAAAAAAATGCAACTAAAAGTAAACAGAACTAAGCATTGTTGTGACCTTTAAACTCTTTAAACTTTTTGTTCTTCATTCATAAATATGTTGAACCTTCAATTAAAATGTTGTTCATAATAGATGTTTTTTATTATCACGAGGTTATATTTTAGGGCGTAGGTAATTGCCGTACCAAAACGCAAGTAGCGTCCGAAAAATATGTGAAGTGCGTACTCACCTTGGGATTAACAGTATCTTCCAAATACATGCTCCCTCTCTTTGGGATACCTCCCCCGAATGAAAAAGATCTCTTTCTCTACAGCCCTGTGTCTCATAATTCTCTCGTGTAGTCATAACATTTCTGAGCGTGTTTGTAAATAATGGAGGTGACAACTACAAACAGATTTCGGTGACAAAAAGTACATGTGTAAAACTTACTGTTCAAAGCGTAAAGCGAGTTCTGTTACAAAAAAAGAGACATTTATAGTAACACGAAGCGCTTTACTTCGAGTTAGTTTCTTTTTTTTGCGATTTACGCAAAAGCAAGTATTATTTTAAAGATGTATTGGTTTTCCTGAGTCCTTTCAGTGTACCTGTTAACTTAACAACTTTTGCTGTCACCAATGATAGTGATAGACGTGGTTCGCATAAAACATATATTACGATGGAAAGCTATTACAACCGAAAACAAAGAATTCTATAAAGTAAAACAGTAAATTAACACGCTTTCTATTATTTTAATAAATTTACGTGCGACAATCGCAATACAGTAAAACATACTTATAACAAGATTCAAGGGACCGGACAAATGTTCTCGTTAAAACCCTACGTCGGAGTTGTTGACTCGCAAGCCTAAATTTTTATACCGTGATAATCGAACACACAATAAAAAAAGTCTACTAAAGAGGATGCTTTGAACAATAAAATTTTGACATGTTTTACATTCTACGTTTAAAAGTGAAATTTAGACTTTAAAAGTTTTTTAGAGGCAAACATTCTTTGCTGAATATTGGCGTATAGTGCATTCGCGAAATATAGTAAAAGTAACTGTGTAATAAAAACTTACCAAAAATCAGCCAGCTATCTGGCAAAAAACGCAAAACTTTCCATGCCACATGTACAATATATTTATTTTTAAATTACAAGAAATCCACTCTAACGTATTTGTCTTTTTGTCCTTCGTTCTAAATAGAATCGTCAAAATTATATGTCGCAAACAGAACTTAATTAACCTTAAAAGTCATCTATTTTTGTTTTTTTTTTTAGTAATTTTGTATCTGTAGATATCAAAACAGTTTTGTAATTTATTTAAATATTCCACGAATTCATCACTTACATTATTAGTGTTGCGTCTTAGACGCTCTCGATGCAATCTTGAGTTAGTCTTAGGAACGCTTTGTTGTGGTGCTGGTGTGAAATGAAACAATGAAGTGGACTGTATAATTCTTAAGCTAATAGTTTATTTGAAAATTAATAAGATATGATTGCTGGCGCGTGCAGTTTTAGCGAGGCATAAATGCCGGAGAATTAATATAGAATTAAATATTGCAAACACATAACAGTGTGTAGAGGCCGAAATCGCCTAAGTAAATTATCGCATAAAGATCATGCTAAAATTATGAAATATTGAAACTTTATGTAGCCGCGGCTAGCGAACAAGGCGTGTTGCCTGTACGGAGTCTTGCAAGGAAGCAACTTAAATTTGACTGCTGTCAGCCTGTGTCAAACCGGCAGCAGATAGCAGGAGAAAAATGACGTCACTACACGCACCCGCAATGCGGCATTTTACAGTACAAAGTTTACATGAGTACAAAGTTTAACCATACTGCCCGCACAAAATCGGGGCGATTTTGCAACTTACTTCATTGTGTGTATAGTACATAATAATTGCCATTTCATGACACCAAAATTCAATAATAAATAACAAATGCTGATACAATAACAAAGACATAACAATTGACATGCATAACAATCAAGCAATGACACCCAAATTCTGTAAAAATACATAATACATAATAATTTACGTTACATATTGATAGAATAATGATACTAAAAATTCCATAACACATAATAACATGGTAATGATACATGATAATACAATAATCAGACAGACATAATAGTTGGCAGTACATAATAATAGGACAATGATCCCAAAAATTCATAAATATATAACAATATGATAATATAATGATAAAAGACATAAGAATATTAGAATAATGATACCCCAAAAAATTCAAAAATACACAAACCATAGAAGAATACAATAATAAAAGAAAAACATATAATTCATATCAAATGTTATATACAAAAGCAATACACAATATACTTGAAAGCCTTATGCATTAAATTGACCTTTTGTTTAAAGTAAATCATCTCTGACATAAAAATCTGTAAATAACAAAATTAAGTAAAGCTATCAGAAAAGCTCAAAAGCAAAACAAAACAATTTCTGTGCTAAAAAATGTACAAAATAAAAACTCATGTTAAAAATAAAAGTGCTTATATAAACAGCATGATCTTTCTTGAAGCATTAACATATGTTCAGTAAATACATACATTTAATTTTTAACAAAAAGCAAGTAATACCCTTAATTTATATAAAAGAAAACATCCTCAAAGACTGATTCAATATGGTAATACAATAATAAAAACTTAATAATAATATAATAAAAACAACAAATAGAAAGTACGATAAAGATTCGATTCAATGATGCATGTCGCATGGACGCTCATGCAATTAGTCCGAGTCCACTTGTGACGATTTCATTAATTAAAAATAAAGTAATTAATAAATAGGTAATGTAAAAGCTGAGAAATTTAAATTTTATAAAATCGCACATTTAAACTAAATCTTATGGCTATCATAAAATTATAATAATATTTAATAAAGAGTTTTAATAATAAAATAAAAATAGTATTGCGAGTGTACAGATAGGGAGAACCTTGTTAATTAACCCTGCATAGACATGCGCTAACCGGAATTAACTTGAATACCGACCCCTAAACAAACTAATAATCCTTGTAAATTTGATATTAATTATATAAATAAACAAGACCACAGTAGTGTACTATAATGAAGTCTGTAATTAAGAATATCTTTGTATAATTACAAAGTCAAACTTTAACCATTTAAATAGAGGATAAATGTGGAACTATTTCGTTGCGACGCGTAACCTCCGTGCGATTAACTGACCCTTCCTACATTGAAAAGAGTCGAGATGAAGCGCTCGCGTAGAAGACACACGCCTGAACCATGTCTCCGCCAAAGACAAAATATTTTTATTTAGAAGACCTATACAACATATACAACAATGTGTAGCTAAAGTATTGGCAATTTAGTGTGGTAGTAAGTCTAAATGTTATGAAACCGAAATGCATAAAATAACTGTGTAAGGGATGACATCTCATCTGTTTAATTGGTAAGATGTTTATATTGTTTTAAATAATATGGTACGAGCTACCAAAAGTGAGAACTTTTATAAACAATAATGTGACGTGCGATTCTGCAACAAACAAGAACAGTTACGGCACTTATACTACTAACGATGTTTAACCACGAGACTTCTGAGAACCTCCAAGCTACTTCATTATGAACTAACCACTTCAAGAACTTCAACAGAAAAGTTATCTCCACTTAAGATCAACCGCAGACGAACACCATAAGGACCAAGGACCCTGACTACGAGTAACCTGATGGATTTGGCAGGTGACACGGAGACTTGTTCTCCGTGATTAATTAAAATTCTAACCAATGAATTGCTAAAGACAGTTGAAATAAATAAATAGAAAGACTTTAACGATAACAACATTATAAGATGTAGTATGTTATAGAATTCAAAATATTTGTAGTAACGAATAATGCTGTTGCATATGTATAGCTTCACTGATACAAATTCTTAGATTAAGTCCATTCTTCAAATAGTATTAATTCTTAGATTAAGTCCCCCCCCCCAAAATAGTATTTATAGAATATAAATAAGCGAGCTTAACTCATAAACAAGTTTAAGGTCCCGGATCCGTGGATAATGCTAGGACAAATAAATCCATATGTTTTGGCCCCAGTTCTTTAAAAAAATCTGTTATAAATTGTAATCTCTTAGTCAGAAAACCTTATATGGGAATATTTATGTAGAGCTGTTGTAGTAATGATTTAATAAAGAGATATCGTTACTTTACACTAAAACTGTGAGTGAATAAATCATCAGAGCCCCATGTAAAGGTTCCTTTAGTAATAACTACAGCTGGTTTAATTAATTAATAATTAAAAGTTAATTACGAGTATGGCAGCCCGTGCAATGGATCAGAGGTAAGTATGCACAGGTTCCCGATTTTATAACGTAAGTAAGATGTTATACACTGGAAGTGGACATAATTTATGAATGGGTCGACGTAGGATACCATTTGGGGTGAAAACATCCGCGACGCGCACTATAGAATCCTGACCCGAATAGACATTCGGGACTACCCCGCGTTTCCACTGAAGAGGGGGGGAACTGTCATCTAGGATAAGGACGAGTTGTCCGGAAGTCAAATTTTTTGACGGGATGCGCCATTTGTTGCGCTGTTGTAACTGGTGCAAGTAATCCTTCGACCACCTGTTCCATATAGATTGGGTGAATCTTTGGAGCAGCTGCCATCTGCCCAGACGACTAATATTGACTTGGGAATAGTCAGGTTCCGGGAGTGCAGTGAGCGGAGAACCAACCAGGAAGTGCGCTGGAGTTAAATGTTCAGGGTCCCTAGAGTCATTTGATAAAGCGAACAAAGGGCGTGAGTTGAGGCAGGCCTCTATTTGAGTTAGGATAGTGTAATACTCCTCAAACGTAAGAATGGTTCCGCCGACAACGCGCCGCAAATGAAATTTGACGCTCTTGACTCCGCTTTCCCACAGGCCACCGAAATGAGGTGCTGAGGGGGGAATAAAGGACCATTTGATGCCCTGGGCACTGGTAAAATCCTGGGTGGTCTGTTCAAATCCATTGGATTGAAAAAGTTTGTATAATTCGTGAAGTGTGCTACTAGAACGACGAAAGTTTGTTCCATTGTCGGAGAATATCTGATAAGGGATCCCTCTACGCGCTATAAACCGTTTTAAGGCTGCTATAAAGGCGTCTGATGTAAGATCTGAGACTAGTTCCAGGTCAATGGCCTTAGTGGTCATGCATATAAATAAAGCAATATAAGCCTTTGACGTCGATTTTGAACGCTGCCCGCCATGACGTATAAATACGGGACCGGCGTAGTCGACTGCAGATTGGGAAAATGGCTTAGCAGGCGAAACCCGGGAAGGGGGTAATTGTCCTAATAATTGGCTTGCGCCCCTAGCACGGAAACGAAAACAAGTGATACATTTATGTATTACTGAACGTATATAAGACTTATCATTAATTATCCAATATTTCTGCCGTAAAGAGAACTGAGTCAATTGTACACCAGCGTGTAGTAAACGAAGATGCTCGCTTTGTATGATTAATTTGCTCAAATGGGAGTGCGGGTGGAGTATGATTTGGTGTTTGCTCTCGTAGGTAAGCTGGGAATGCTGAAGGCGTCCGCCCACGCGTAATATCCCCGCATTGTCCAGAAAGGGGTTAAGTGAAAGAATTTTACTATTATTAGGGATGCAGCGTTGTGCCTCAAGTTCCTTAATTTCTATGCTAAAGTGCGATTGCTGGGACTGGCGAATAAAAACCAAAAGTGTATCATGTAACTCCTGGGCAGTTAAAAAGGAAGCGACTCTATCCGCTGCGGGGGGCCTAGAGTTCCGAATGAATCGACGGCAATACGAAAATACACGAAGGAGTTTTGAAAGCGAAGAGTAGTCTTCAAAATAACTAGACGTAGATGAAGCGACAATTAATGAGGTTTGGACCTGCTTTCGTTGTTCCTGCTCAAGATCGGGACGAGTGCAAGGAGAATGGGCATCGAAGGCACAGATGGGCCATGATGATGACTCATGGGCAGGGTTCTGCTTGAACTTGAGTTCCAGTGATTGAAACCAGCGGATAGCTCCGTGAAGAGAATCGCCTAAATGAGAATCGTATGACCTGCGAGGTAGGGATACCACAAATCTGCCATCCTTATTACGGAAAGTATTAGATACAAAATGACTTTCGCATTCCGAGTCCTTAACGGAGGGATCACGAATAGCGACGTCCTCTAACTTCCAGAATTCCTTTAGTTGCGAGGAAACGGCATTATTATCTTCACATGCTATGAATGATGAGACAGGTTTTGTCATGTCGACATTAAATGGCAAGTTACCCGCGAGAATGAATCCCAATTTTGTCTCCTGTATTATGGAAAAATGTGGGCTACGGATGAATTTGACAGGTTCAATTAATTGTAAGTAATACTGAGCACCAAGCAATAGGTCGATTTGCGAAGAGAAGTTCAGTTGTGGGTCGGCTAGGAATATGCCTTTTGGTAAATTTAGGGATGAGATATCAAATGATTCCGCAGGGAGATTATTCGTGATACTGCGAAGCACAGTGCAATGTATGTTTAAACTAAAATTCTTACAACGTGAATGCAACCTTACCCTGGTATTGAAGTCAGCTTGAGATAATGAATTATTTATACCGGTGACGGGTAATTGAGATTTAATTAGTTTTAGACCCATGCGACGTGCGAAATTCATGGTGCAGAAGTTAGCTTGGTAAATTTAGGGATGAGATATCAAATGATTCCGCAGGGAGATTATTCGTGATACTGCGAAGCACAGTGCAATGTATGTTTAAACTAAAATTCTTACAACGTCAATGCAACCTTACCCTGGTATTGAAGTCAGCTTGAGATAATGAATTATTTATACCGGTGACGGGTAATTGAGATTTAATTAGTTTTAGACCCATGCGACGTGCGAAATTCATGGTGCAGAAGTTAGCTTGCAATCCTGAGTCCAATAGAATCCTTACTGGGTGTTTCCTACCGGCATAGTCAGTTGTCATGCAGACAGCAGTGCATAATAAGATAGATTTGTTCGTTTGCAGTTTCAATGAAAATTGGTTGTTCCTACACGAGGCGTTATTGCCTGATACGTGGATCATTGTGTGGTGGCGTTTAGCGCATGTCCTGCAAGCAAATTTGGAAGGACAGTGTGCGAGATCATGGCCTGGACGTATGCAATTTAAGCAGAGTTTATTTTTAATTAAAATATTTTTTCGTTCCAGGGGAGTTATAGCCATGAATTGTGGACACTCAGAAATGCGGTGTTTACCACGACACAGCTGACAGATGTTATTACTGATATGAGAATGGAATGTCGACCTAGTAATATCAACCGGTTTAATAGCCTTGCGATAGGGAGTCTTATCGCTAACGTGTATCTTGCTTACTGAGCTGGTCGCGCCGTCGACGTTTTGCAATAGCTGCCTTCTATTATTTAAAAATTTAATAAAATTACTGAAATTAGGAAACCGCTCGTCCGACAAGCTTTCTTTCCATAGCCGACATGTATGGTTATCGAGTTTTTGCGTTAAGTATTGAACGAAAATGATTTCAAATGTATTTACCGTCAAATTCAATGAATTTAGAGCATTTATATTCGCGGTAATCTCGTCAATGAATTTGGAAATTCTAAGCATGGACTCTTGTTGAATGGACTTCACGCCCAAGACATTCCCTATGTGATAGGCTGAGACAATTAATTTGCTGTCGTACCTGGCTCTTAACAGATCAATGGCTACTGCATAATTTTCATGGGTGATTGGAAGAGATTTTATTATAGTTAACGCCTCGTCCCTTAATGAAGAGTGCAAATAATGTAATTTCTGAATGTCCGTCAGGTCAGTTGTGACGTGTACTAATTCCACAAACATATTATAGTAATGTTGCCAATCAACAATGCTGACTGAGAAGCAGGGCAATTTAATTGGCTCTAACTGTATAGGGGGGGTTTTAATTGGTGTGACTTCAGCTTGGATCAATGACTTCTTGTTCACCTCCTCTACTTGCTCCAATAAATGGTGCAGTTTGCACTCAATATTACAGAGATCATCCTCTGTTTGAACTCTATCACTGACTGATGTGAAATCGGAATCGTCAGCCTCAATTTGAGTATGAATTTCGTCATACTTCGCGGACAATTCCATCAAATGGCGGAGCTTAATTTTTAAGGCATGATGATCGCTTATGTCCGGATTGAAATTGTCAGCGAAAGTATTCACACGGGATATAGACGCCTTAATTGTGCCCCGTTTCTTAATTAACGCCTTCACATCAGCCATGACCGAAATGTAAAATGTGATTTGAAAACGATGTTTAAATGTAGAGCAGGTGAACAATTGTTGTAATTTTGAATAATTTGCTGAAATCTGATATGATGGAGCCAGTGATCGGTGTACACCTTAATATATGACTTACTACAATAGGTACTTAATTTCCTTTTTTTTTTTTAAATAGTTATGAAAGTTAGTGAAAATGTGAATTATTCAAAATGACAATATATCTATAGCCCTGTCACATCACTTAAGTTTCTTAATGCATTATTGCACAGCTGCGTACATGAAAATTTATGTACATATGAAAATCTAGATAAAAATACAAATTAATGGCCACTTAGCAATAATATCTGCTTACGTAAAAATTATTAATAATGTTATATTAAATGTAAAATATTACTCAGTTTGCTGTACCCATCAATTATACATGAAAAATTATAAAAAATGAAAGTTTATAGTCACGTGGATGTTGAATCCCGACGTGTTCAAAACGGCTTCGATCCTGTTGGTTCCGTGTTGATCCTGTTCGGCAATCCTTAGAAGTTGGCGCAACTCCTGCCTCTGCTGGTCGGATAACGCTTGAAGTTGCAGCTCTCCGTATAATTTCAAAATTCTGGAACTTCGCCGCTGTAGGACAAATGTCTTGTAGTCTCAGAGTTGACGCTCTGCAGAATCTTGCATGTCACGTATGAAGTTTGTTTTGAGAAAAATGAAGGCATGCAACGGCCAACAATCTAAAGTTTGAAAGTATTCGGGCTTGAACCACAGGTTGTTTGGACCCATTAAATGAAATATATTTGAAATCGTGGTGGACCAAAATGCGGCTCTAGGATCAAAATGTAAAATCCGGTCGCGGAGGACCAAATGTTGCGTCTTAGACGCTCTCGATGCAATCTTGAGTTAGTCTTAGGAACGCTTAGTTGTGGTGCTGGTGTGAAATGAAATAATGAAGTGGACTGTATAATTCTTAAGCTAATAGTTTATTTGAAAATTAATAAGATATGATTGCTGGCGCGTGCAGTTTTAGCGAGGCATAAATGCCGGAGAATTAATATAGAATTAAATATTGCAAACACATAACAGTGTGTAGAGGCCGAAATCGCCTAAGTAAATTATCGCATGAAGATCATGCGATATTATTGAAATATTGAAACTTTATGTAGCCGCGGCTAGCGAACAAGGCGTGTTGCCTGTACGGAGACTTGCAAGGGAACAACTTAAATTTGACTGCTATCACCCTGTGTCAAACCGGCAGCAGATAGCAGGAGAAAAATGACGTCACTACACGCACCCGCAATGCGGCATTTTACAGTACAAAGTTTACAAGAGTACAAAGTTTAACCAATTAGTTCCACTAAATTTCGTTAATAATTTTAAACGAATGTTTAAAATGCTGTATTGTAACGAAGTTTTGTTAGACTTTAACCCACGAACAAGCCCGCAATAAAATGCTCGTTATAACCAAGTCTCTAATGCGTTCCTACTCGTTAAAAGCGAGTTTAATTATCATTACTGAGATACAAAACCAAACTAACCTCGTACTTTTGCTCGTTACATCCGAGTTCTCGTTATAAGAGATCTCGTTATTCGCGAATTCCACTGTCGATACCCACATTCCCACTATCGCAAACTCGAAATATCAAAATTAGTGTAGGTGCGGTTATTGGAAAAGAACCTTTGATCTATTAAAAGCTTATGAAAGGACCTATCTATTGAAAGGATCTATGTTTGATGTTAATAATGAGACTGTTTTCAGTAATGTAGTGTTCTTGAGATTGCATTTCTTCCGCACGTAAAATCTTTTAAACCTTGTTACATTCATTTTATCTGTTTATATCGTTGTACATCTTTAAGTTGTTATACCGTATGAAATTTTATTGCAGGCATTACGGTACATAAATTACGCAAATAGAACATACTACGTTCAAGTTGTCGCCTTAATTTTATTTACATGCGCCCTGACAATGAGTTTTATTTTATACTAGCTGTTACCCGCGGCTTCGCACGCGAATATTTGACTTTTCATAAGTATTTTAATGGTGGCTCAGTAGACCAGTGGGTATGGGACCTGGCTACTAATCTAGAGGTCCCGGGTTCGATTCCCGGCCCGCACTATAAAATCGAGGTGGGTTTATCAGCCCCCAGGTCGACTCAGCCTGTGAAAATGAGTACCTGGGACAACATCCTGTGGATAATAATGGGCGGCTGAAGCGTAGTGCTGGCCACACTGCCTTCCTTGTATGCCGTACGGCTCGCATATGGCAGCCTACCCTGCTGTACTCCTAAGCTGCTTCGGTGGTACAGATGGGAGCCATTATTATATAAGTATTTTAATATAATTTTTATTGTCTATGTCTACAAGGCGTTCTGTCAGCTCGTATAACAATTTTGTACTCATTAGTCAAATTCTCTTCAAAGCTGTTTTCAACACTTGTACTATTTTAACTTGTACTAAATTATTATGTTGGTGCAACAGCCTTTGGAGATTTAAAAGTACCCGTTTATAAAGCCTTTGGACATATTTATAAAGTACCTGTTAAATCAAAAACGCTAAAGTCTTTATTTTAAGTGTTACTGTGTTAGAAGCATTGTAAACACATTAAACGTTATGTTTTCCTCGACCATGGCTTTTATTTATTTCAGCAGTAAACTAAAAACCAAAAACCGTTGTCACCTAACCTCACAAATGAAAACAACACGTATTTTCCCTTTGCATTAAGTAATAGGACAATTTACAATTAGTACTCTTTTCTTTTCCGCATCGTAATATATCGATACAATCGCATATTATATAAAACATCGAAATGTACTGCAGGAATGGATAAATGTACAGTTCCAATGCCGCTAAATATCGTTTGTTTATTTACTTGTTACTATGGTAATTAATTCTGGTCTACATGGTGTTTTTGACATCTTTATACGCATCAATGAAAAGGCATAATTAAAAGAGCCTAAATCGTGTGAACGGGGCAAAATATCAAATACCAAGTTAGACAGTATTTTTCGCCTGATGTCAAAGATTAGATGTGCAAAATTTGGTGGCAATCGGTGTAACGGTTTGGATTTGGATTCAGTACCCATAAATCCTCAGACTTTGAGTTTTATATATATAAAACAATATATATATATATATATATATATATATATATATATATATAATGCAACAGTACAAACATTAACGGTACTGTGCATTGCAAAAATAAATGAAATAAATAATAAAAATTAATAAATATAAATTAATAAACATGATTCAGATTGCATAAGCTGGATCGTAGTAAAAATAGAATGCATGCATGGACATGCATTTTTCGACACACCTGTCGCTAGCGTTGTGCACGCGCGTATTTTGTTGGTGTGTGTGAAACCTGTCCGTTCCTGAAATGTAACCAACCCTTTTCAAGGAGAATAGTTATATATTTATTTTAATTATAAGAAAACTATGTACGATAGGATAAAACAAAAGACACCAAAGTGTATAGAAATTATAGGTGAATAAAGTGTTAAAAAACCGTATCGATGTGACGAAAAGTGCAATTACTATACGTAAAAAATAAAAAACTCTTTTTGTGAGTACCATAAAGAAGTGCAATTTACGTATAGTAATCACATAAAAGTTAGTGATCGATTGAGCATCGAGTGATGTGAAACAAACTTCGTAATTCGCGAAAATAGGCGAAAATTGTGACTTGAACCAGAGTGGGGAAGGTGACGCTCGACAGAATCTGACAGGTCAAATATTGTTCAGACAGGAATTTTTGCACGACCTGACTATAAATACCAGGTCGCGCTAATAAAAAAGTTTCTTCTTCTCGATTCAACCGTTGCCGCAGGAGGCTATGTCAGTCGACGACGCCAATTCACATCTATAGTAAGAGTCACAGGACAAACTAGATGTCCAACCAGAGCCGCAGAATACATACGATGAGGTTTATGGACACACCGGCAGCATATGACGTGAGACGAGACGACTATTAATTATCACATGACGTAGGACACGACCAGAGGACCAGAAGGACACAGATAACACGACCAGAGGACCAGAAGGACACGGAGGACACGACCAGAGGACCAGAAGGAGGACGTACAGATGAATAACCAGGTCAAACGAGATGATAAAAAACCATTGTAATTATAGACATTTGAAAGACACTAATTAAAGTTGGAATGAAAGACATTCAACCAATATTAAAATAAATAAATTATACATAAATGTAAAAGCAGAATAAAAATTAGAATAATATTTTTTGTATCAAATTTAGTAATTAGTAACGTAAATGATAAGAGAAGATTGAAATTTTGAATTAACGTAAATATAAGATAGATGTTTTGGCTATGCAGGAGATGAGGTGGACTGGTGCTGGAATCATGGATCGAAGGGACTACTCGGTGTATTACAGCTGTCAGAACCGGGACCATGTGCTTGGAACTGGCTTCTTGGTAAGCCGTAGAATGAAAGCAAATATCATTGATTTTAAACCCCTTCCCTAGAATGTGTAAAATTAGACTTAGGGGAACCCTCTTTAATTATACTATAATAAACGTGCATGCCCCAACTGATGATAAGCCTGAGGAGGAGAAAGATGATTTTTATGACTTGCTGGAGAATGCGTATGCTAACATGACATAAAAATAATCATAGGTGACTTAAATGCCAAAGTGGGAAGCAGCCATGCTTGTAGTAATATAGGAAAGTATAGTTTACACTCTGAACACTCAGACAATGGTTTCCGACTATTGAACTTCGCAGTTGGTCAAAATATGATCATAGGAGGGACTTTCTTCGACCACAAAGACATACATAAGGGCACATGGATCTCTCCAGACGGGAGAACAGTCAATCAAATAGATCATGTCCTATTGGATGTCCGCCATAAGTCAGATTTACAAGACGTTAGAGTTTATAGAAGTGCCAACATGGATAGCGATCACTATCTCGTGGTTGCAAAACTGTGAGCTAGAATCTCCAATAATAGAAATGAAAAAGGAATAAAGACTGTTAGATACAATACAGAAATACTAAAGGAAGAAGAAATAAAACGGAGGTTCGAGGAAGTTACTAATGAGAAAATTAGACAGTGGAGACTTGAATGCCGTGAGGAACAAGATATAGAAAACCACTGGCTTAATCTAAAAAACATGTTAGTGACCACGGGAGAAGAAATCGTTGGTTTGAAGAAGAGACATGGGCGAAATGAGTGGTTTGATAAGGAGTGTGAAGAGACAACTGACTTCAAAAACAAGACATACAAATTTATGATCCAAAGGAAATGCACTAGGGCTGTTCAAGAGGAATACAGGAAGGCCAGGCGGAGGGAAAAGAAGATTCATAGAGGAAAAAAGAGGGAGTAGATGATGAGACAGATGAAAAAGATAGAGGAATATAAGAGTAAAAGGCTGAGCCGAGATATGTACAGGAAGGTGAATGATATGAGACAGGAATGTCAGCCTAGAACAAATGCCTGTAGGGATAATAATGGTGGCCTTGTGAGTGATAATGCTGGCGTAATCAGGAGATGGACAGAACACTTCGAAGAGTTGCTAGGCTCAGTTGGGGAGGCTTCGATGGAGGCAGCTGAGAATGAAGAGGAAGCAGGAGAATTCGAGGATGATAGAGAGGAGTTGGTGCCATCCTATGACGAGGTGTATGAAGCTCTAGAAAAGCTTAAAAATAACAAGGCAGCAGGTTCCGATGGTTTACCAGGGGAACTATTAAAGAGCACAGGAGGAGATTTCATAAAGGAATTTGCCCATCTCATAGAGCGAATATGGCTGGAGGAGGTAATGCCTGATGAGTGGAACAATGGGGTGGTGTGTTTAATACATAAAAAGGGTGATCCGCTCATATGTAAAAATTATAGGGGCTCTCTCTACTTAATACAGCATATAAGGTATTGTCCAACATCATATTTTCTAGGCTGCTTCCCTACGCTGAGGAAAACATAAAAGAATATCAATGTGGATTCACTAGGAATAGGTCAACAACAGACCAAATATTTACACTAAGGCAAATCCTAGAAAAAACGATGGAATATGGAGTGGCCACTCACCATCTCTTTGTGGATTTCCAGTCGGCATATGATTCAATCAACCGGAAAATGCTATATAGAGCTATGAAGGAGTTGAATATACCATCTAAGTTGGTGCGTATGGTTGGAGTAGTTATGTCCAATTCTAAGTGCCAAATCAGAATACTGTACAATCAAATCTATCTAACTCCTTAAAAACATTGAATGGGTTGAAACAAGGAGATGCCTTAGCGTGTCTGTTGTTCAACATAACTCTAGAAAAGGTCATCAGGGATTCAGGAATTCAAACTAGCGGACACATATTTCACAGGGAGGTACAGCTTCTGGCCTATGCCGATGACATTGACGTCATAAGTAGGTCTGAATCTGGCTTAAAGGATGCCTTTCAGGAACTGGAGTTGTCCGCTAAGGCTATGGGCTTGGTTATAAACCAAAGCAAAACCAAATATATGGTTGTAGGTGCCAACACTCGTGCCCTGTCCCTGCGCATTAACGATTATGAATTTGAAAAGGTTCAGGGTTTCCCATATCTCGGGTCATATGTGGACTCTGGAAATGACTCCTCTAGAGATATTGAAAAACGGATATTATCTGCTAATAGGTGTTACTACGGACTGGTGAAACATTTTAATTCAAAATTAATAAGTAAAGATACAAAAGCCACCCTATACAAGCCACCATTATTACCTTGATTAGACCAGTCCTGATGTATGGCTCGGAATGCTGGGTGTTAAAAAAAACTAGATGAGCAGAAACTATCCGTTTTTGAGAGGAGGGTACTGAGGAGAATCTATGGCCCAGTGAGGGAAAACGACATTTGGAGGCGACTGCATAATCGAGAGTTGCACGAAAGGTTTAAAGATCTTCTGATCGTGCAACTCATACAAATTAACAGATTGCGTTGGGCTGGTCATGTGCAGAGAATGGCGGAGGATAGAATCCCAAAAAGAGTGATGAATTATTTGCCGATGGGAAGGAGAAGGAAGGGAAGACCGCGTACAAGATGGCTGGACCAGGTTGGTAAGGAGGCAGTGAGGCTGGGTGCAGCAAACTGGTGGACATTGGCCGGGAGTAGAGACCAGTGGGGAAGATTTCTTTTGGAGGCCAGGGCCCGGACTGGGCTGTAGCGCCGAGGATGTATGTAATTATAGACATTTGAAAGACACTAATTAAAGTTGGAATGAAAGACATTCAACCAATATTAAAATAAATAAATTATACATAAATGTAGAAGCAGAATAAAAATTAGAATAATATTTTTTATCAAATTTAGTAATTAGTAACGTAAATGATAAGAGAAGATTAAATTTTGAATTAACGTAATTAGCAAAGTCTTTGATTATAAAGGAGAATGCATATGCAGTAGAAAGTTTAAACAAAGTAATATAAAAGAAATTTGAATAGAAGTGAATTCATTTTGAAGCTAATGAATCAGCAATTGCAAAAAGATGAGCACACAATGAGTAAGCCGAGAGCAAAATAAGTATTTTAAAGTAATTAAAATTAGATAATAAGATTTGTGTATAACTTGTGTATGTAATTTGTTAGCAATAAGTTATGTACGAAATCTTCGTACAAACGATATAATACTGAGTCAATGTTTAATATGCGATATGAAAGATTATAATCACATATGGTGTGACCGCCTGTCACATTGCATAAGCCTCCAGGTTAATAAAAAAAATTTATTTTCCTCGAAAATTCATTTTTTTTTTCAAACTTAAAACATTCTCCTAATTCAACATCCCAAACAACTGATATAACCCAAAACATAACATAACCAATACAATCAATTTCAATAAACTAAAACATAATTAATCCTTCACTTCATATCTTATATTCATACTATGCAATGTGGCAAATATGTAAAGTGGTTTCCATAATATCACCCAGCCAATACAATGTCCAGCCAATCATACACTGTGATTTTCCATTAGTGAGTTGCGTATCTGAAAGGCATAACTATTGCATGTGCATACTGTCATATTATTATTATTATTATTATTATTATTATTACTACTATTATTATTATTATACTCAGGGTCTTATTTATGGATTCGGTAGTTCACGATGGTAATACTTCCTCAATGATGCGCCATGATATTTACTCTTTCAGCAAGGTTACCTTGCGGTCGCCGAATAGCCGTAAGGATAGGTTGGATACCATTCGTTTCGAGGGTAGTAGACCACAGCACATTCTGGAACTGCTTTCCTTGGTCACTAAGTATCCTCTTGACATTTCCATTCTCTGGGATATACTTCTTGAGAATAGCTGTTAACACCGCTTTGGTTGTTGGTCGGGTTACAGGGTAGAGTCTGACATTTTTGGTGAAGGCGTCGATGCATACAATCAGGTGCCTCAATCTGCGAAGACCTCGCGGAAGTGGACCTAAGAAATCGACACATAGTAGCTCACCTTTCCCTTGAGTGACAATTCCCTGGTGCTCAATATATGCGTGCATATTTGGAGATTTTGCAGTTTGACACTCATGGCATGTCTTCAAAATATTTCGAATTCTCCGCACCATATTGTTACACACAAAGCCCTCCTCGAGTGCTAAGTAACACCGATATGGACCAGCATGTGCTAAGCTTTCATGGCATGCCCATGTTATTTGCTCTAACATGCTAATAGGAAGAACAATTTTCCATTTTTCCTCCATCAGTTTATATAAAATATCATTATTACAACAGTACCGCGGCTTCCCTTTACGGAGTATGCTTGTTTTTATTTTTCTGATGTTAGGGTCGGTGTTTTGTTCTAACTGGAGATTAGCTTACCGCTGACGTAACCCTGACGTTATCTCGTACTGCATTGCTAATATTTTCACGTTACTAAATTCTTTAGTTTGCTGTGGATTTAAACGATTATTAATGTCCTTGATATGGTCAGTTTTAATCGCTATGTTGGGCCGCCGTATCTCAATTGGCGTATAAGTAGGTCGCTCACCTTTGTTTACATTATTATAATTAAGGGACAGCTGATATGTATGTCCGTTTATAGTCCAATGCATGATACCGTTAGCCAACTCGAACTGAGCCTGACATTTCGTTAGAATGTCTACTCCAAGTACCATATTACACATTAATTTCTTTATTATTACTACCGGGATATTCATTTCTAATTTACCGTATTTTAATGTGATATATATTTGCCCAGTGCCAGCCGTTTTATTTTTATCTGCCGTCTGAATTTGCAACTTATTCGTAGGTAATATTGCAGTGTTTTTAAAATATTTATTATTTCTTTTAATAAAATGTTCATTAATCGCGGATATTTCTGCTCCAGTGTCAATTAAAATGTGCGTTTTGACGTTATTTATGTATGCATCAAGTGTAGAACATGCAGCGTTACGTTTAGATTTTTCAGAGTGATCCTTGTCGCTTTCTAACAATGCTTCCCGCAAATCACATGGATAAATACCACTAATTTTGAAACAAGCATCCTCACATCAACTACTTTACTACTACACTTAGTGTTACGGCTTATAGTTCTCTTATTGTCTTTATCCACATCCGTGCTAGTGCTAAAGTGCTAGTATCAATGCTTTTGGCTGCTTTTTTAGGCACGCCGCTCCCACGTGACCTTTTACACGTTTTTTTATCAGCATCCACAGTTTATGATACTGTAGGTGAGTACTTATTATTATTCCCTATGTGTTTAACTTTATTAATGGATTGGATTTTCTTAGGTTTCCCTGTAAATTTGTTTTTATCATTCCCCGAGGTTTTATCTTTATTAAATGCTGTATCCGGTTTATATGATGGCTTATGAGTGTCATATGTGTACTGAACTTTTGCTGAGGGCATTACATCCTCCCATTGTGTCAACATGTTTAATAGTGCTTCTAGTGTATTTATCCCTCGTGTTAATACGGCTGTACGGATATTTACATCAAAATGATAGCTTAATTTATGGACTAATTCTGCCTCTGATAGTCCCGGTCTAAGATGTTCAACTTTAGCGATTTCTTTTATCACATACTGCTCATCTTTTATCACATACTGTTCACGTGTGAGTTTTCCGGGAGTAAATCTGCCAAACTCGAGCCTATCTCGGACTTTACGTTGTATATGTTCGTTCCAATACCGATTCTCAAAGCATTTAATGAATTCGTCATACGTCTTAATATTATCACGCACTATAGAGTACATAGTGCTGCAGAACCGCTCAGTCTACGCACAACACATTCAATTTTATCCGAGTAGTTTAATTGATCACCCACGGAGTCCATACCCCGTTCACAATCCCGTATAAATTGAATTGGATTTCCATCACCCCAAAATTTAGGTTGGTTACTAGTATCTTCATTGTGTCTGTAGAAACATATGGTTGGGTTTACATGACCCGCTACATCCCTTTTAACCTGATTAATTTTTTGACGTGAATACGTCTTTAAATTTGCTTCCATAGTGGGAGGCAATTCAGAAAACTGATGATAACAAAATCGGGGGATACAGTTTGGTGTTGCAGCTACAACTATCATCTACATCCAAAATTTAATTACACCCGATAGCTAAAGGATCAAAGAATTCGTTACGTTGAGTGAGGACTGTGACGCATCGCGCGCGGCGGAGGGGGAAGCGCCGCCATTTTGAGGTCGTTTCGCTGCGTCACATAATGTCCGTTTAGTATAAATTTTGACTCGGAGAAGCTAGGACGTTCGTTTGAGTTTCAATCGTCAGCTCTCGTCAAGATCTATCGATTGCGTATATAAAACATTAGTGTGAAATAGTTATAGTGAATATATATGGTGTTAAATTAAAATAAATAATGCAATGTCGGCCTATACTCGTCAAAAAGCCAAATCAAAATATAGAGATCGTATACGGTTGGAAAGGGCTTCTCAAGAGCAATCCAGTGATACCCGTAAAACACCATATGACAGAGTGAAGTGGTGCCGGGAACGTAAAAGAATGAAGGCGTCCGAGCGGATCAACGACGGCGCCAGTACATCTGCAGCTGGGGCGCCCGAGCCTATGCAAGTGGATGATGTAATCGCTTCTATATCAACGCCGGACTGTATAGACATCGATTGTGTGCGATCGCCGATTATGAAGACACATTGGGCAGCAGCTATACGTTTGTCAACAATCCATTCGGACATAAGTGTGATGTGTGTGACCGTCTATGGTTTCTGCGCTCATTGAAGCCACCAAAGGAAAAACACTTACCGCTGCTTAGTATTACTTTCCCAGAAGAGGCAGTGGCTGACTTTAAACTGTGCGGTACGTGTAGGAAATCACTGGACTCGGACAAAGTGCCCACGTTGTCACGTTCGAACGGATTTGTGTATCCACCTAAGCAACATGGGTTGCCCGCATTAGATCCGATCAGTGCACGTCTAGTATCACTGCGTCTGCCATTCACGCAGATACGTCGGTTGCGTTACGACGGCAGCTACGGCATCATCGGACAAGTCATTAATGTACCCGTCGATGTGGACACAATGGTGCAACAGCTACCGCGTCAATTGGACGATGATCAGGCGTTCAATGTCAACATCAAGGAGAACATGATACATAAATCTACGTATCTGAGCAGCGTGGTCAAAAAGTTAGTGGTAAAAGCTTGGTTACTATTCTTACTTGGTCAACCATTGTATAAGCATTACAAGATCACAGTAAACTGGGATTCGTTTAATGGTAACATAGTAACCAGTTGTGTGGCAGCCAACGCCGCCGGTGACGATCCGATCGAGTATCTACAGTGCGACAGCGGTGCACCGGAGTCGGAGGTTCTACTTGCAAGACAGCACACTATGCTGTGGAATGAGGAAAATTGTCTTGACATTGCTCCGGGCCAGCATTCAACACCGCTGAACATTATTTACGACGTGTATGCCGAAGAACTATCGTTCCCTGCGATATACTACGGTACCGGCAGGCAGTTCAACTTGGATGTGCGCGTTACCCCGTTCATGATCGCAACAAGCGAGATACGAAGAAGCGATCGCCGCGGTGTCACACCCGAACACATTTTGTACATGGCCATGAAAATTATGTGGCTGCGTGTCGTCAAAGGAATATACAGTATGTTCCGATGCATACGACAGACTGGTAATATCACTCGCAAAATGCTGGAAGGTCGTACGTTCCTCGATGAGTGTGTAGATAAGAACCTTGCATTTCTCAAATCTTTACCAAATTCTGTGCAGTATTGGATGAATCGCAAAAAGGATCTTTTCGCGATGATACGCCAGCTGGGCAAGCCGTCGATGTTCCTTACACTGAGTGCCAACGAAATACATTGGCCGAATCTTCTCAAGATACTGCACGAGTTGAGTGATGCATTTACCGATGTAAGCGTAACCGATCCACTAGTAGATTTTACTCGATCCATGCGCAGTCACTTGGTCAACGAAGATCCCGTTACGTGTTGCATCTATTTCAATAAATTGGTAGACTGTGTGATGGCGTTGCTGCAAGCCAAGGGTAAGATGAATCCCTTTGGCAAGTATCGTGTTGTGGACTTCTTTCAACAAATTGAATTTCAACACCGTGGCAGTCCGCATGCGCACATCCTTTTGAGCCTCGATTGTGATTATCGCGAGCCCGTGTCCGAAAGTATGCCTAATACCATTCAACTGGTCACCGATCTGTGTTCTGTTAGTCGTGATGACTTGCCGGGTGATCAGTACAACAATCAAGTTCACCGACATACATTTACTTGTACCAAACGAGGTGAAACAACATGCCGCTTCAATATACCCTACTGGCCGATGAGCGAGACACAAGTGCTACTGCCGATGTCAAAAGACGACGGTCGTCGCAGCGGTTTCCAACTAAAGGCAGCTAAACTACGCAAGCTACTAGAGGAAAAACATTATGACCAGTGGCGGCGCTAACGAAACGGGGGCCCCCCGCAAAACTAATTAGGGGGCCCTATAAAAATGGTTAAATTTTGTATACGTAATAGGGGAAACACTCAAATGAGTTTCTATTTACATGTGTTTCACAACAATGGTTTGCAAATACTTTCTCGTCTATCACAAAGCGTTTGCAATTTGCAAAGGACGTTTTACACGTGTACAAACTCTTAAAATTCATTGTTGCTAAATAGACAAAGTTCTATACAAACTATAAAAAAACCAAAATAAAAAGAATGATTTATTTTTATGTCAAAGATCTAAATTCAGACTATGAAACAGTACCGCACACAGAGTGTTAAAAATTTATTATTTAAAAACGAATATCAAAGTAACATTCTAGCTTTTTTCAAACATTTAAATTAGTTTGTAACTGAATTTGTAAAATTCTTGAATATACTCTATACAAGTTCTCCTTAAGTCTAATCCAATTCAATAACACTCGAACTCAAGTAATGTACAATATTTACAGATGAGGATCAACCAAAGTTCACTGTTTTCCTAAGCCTAGTCTTCTTTTTTTAATAGTTAAGAACTTTTCAACCACTTCGTTGATATTAGTTTTCTGTGTCTCTTCATGCTCAATGCTTAACAGTGTCAAGTCACTCAACCGAGCCATGGTACTTCTTAAGTATGACTTAATTAATTTAAGTTTTGAAAAGCTTCTTTCCGCTGTAGCTGTTGTGACAGGTATGGTTAAATAAAGCTGCAAAGCTGTAGTTAAGTCTGGGAGGCAACTCATAAGGCAGCTGTTTTCTTCAACCAGTAAATTCATCATTTCTCGAATTCTTTTCTTGTGTACAATTTTTTGGCCATCAGAGCTTTGAAGGATATTACTTGGTCAGGCAGTGATGTGGAAAGGTCACCAGGATACACATTTACCAGAGCCTTACTTTTCTCCACTATTGTCTCTTGTGAGAAGTTTACTAAATTCTGAGGCGTCAGGAATGAAAACCTATCATCAGTGCAACGCAATCCTTCGAATCTCACTTGTAGCTGAGCTATTACAATATCTAGTGTTGCATTGAAAACTTTTACTTCAAATGATTTCACTGGGTCGTCAATTCTATGGTCAACTGATAATTCAAAAAAGAAGCGTTTTACAACTCGTTTACGCTTATTTTTCATGTTACAAGTTATGTCCCATGACTGGGCCAACTGGGGCCCCCCATGAGGGTCGGGGCCCCCCGCGCCGCGGGGTCTGCGGGGGCCTTATCGCCGCCACTGATTATGACATACTTGGCGAGTTCTATATCGACAACAATATAACGAAGGCACAATACTTGGATATAATCCGATCTACGTTACGTCGGCCAACGTTGATGTTTAAACGCGACTTCACAGAGATTTATACCAACACTTTCAATCCATGGATCGCACAAACACTGGGCTCTAATAGCGACTTGCAGATCATACTTGAAGAGTACAGCACGAAGTTACACGATGAACACCCGGAGAAAGAATATCTACAGTTGTTGAAACAACTCAGCTTGAAGTTACTCAACACGGTTGAGATGTCATCGCAAGAGGCTGCCTGGTACTTGCTTCGCCAAAAAATGAGTATAGCCAGCGTTGACGTTGTTTACATTCCTACTGTTTGGCCACACGAGAGACAGAAGGCTCACAAGCGTAAGGCCGTGATGAACAGAGAACGGTTAGACGAGAACAGCACCGACATCTGGACCAAAACAATGATTCAGCGTTACGAGGATAGGCCCGCGGAGTTAGAGTCGATATGCTTGGCTGACTTTGTCGCTTGGTATACGGCTGTCGGTAACAAAAAGAGAAAACGTCAAGGCGACCACGATAAGTGAAGACAACGAGGATGACACAGAAGACGTTAATGCACATTCAGTCGCATATCGTAAAAGAGGCCGTTGTAGGGTTATACGCTACAGATCGTACGAGACCGATGATATTGTGAACCACAAACGAGAGATGGTCACGTTATACTGTATCTACCGTTTCGCTGTGAGGCAGTCGACATAATTGACCGTAACGCATTTATGGAGACTTACGATGCCAGAGAGGCCGAGATCATGGAGAAGCGCAAACAATACGAATCGAGCATTGATATCGAACGTGTGGTCGAGGAACTTCGGCAGATGTGCGAACAGTTTGACGATGAAGATCCATTGGGTGCCCGCAATCAGCGCGAGGAGTTTGTGAAAAGTATAGTACAGCAAGGCGGCGTAGAGAATGCAGATGATTTCGATGCTGCGACTATGGTGACATCCGTGTCTGCAGTTCGCCGGCGATCGAATGCAATGGCCAAAGCTGACTTCTGTCGCATGATGCGTAGCACTAACTCCGGTCAACGAGAGATACTTCTGGAGGCGATACATCGCTTACACACACTCAACTCGGAACCGACCCAGGTTTTCTTCACCGGCCCTGCCGGTAGCGGTAAGACCTATGTGCTGAAACTCGCAATGGAAATATACAATCTCTTCACAGTGCAACACAACTACTTGACCAACGCGTTCGTAGCGTGTGCCTCCACCGGCAAAGCCGCCGTCAATATCCAAGGCGTAACCGTGCATTCTGCTTTCAAAATTACACATTCGCGTCGGACTGGCACAATGTCACGAGAGATTCTGCAAAATTACAGAAATATGTTTGTCGGTGTAAAATGCGTGATAATCGACGAAGGTAGCATGATCGGATCAGATGTGTTACACAAGATCAACTTACGTCTGCAGGAGATCACCGGCGCGCATGATCAACCGTTTGGCGGCATGAATGTTTTCTTCTGCGGTGACTTTCGCCAACTGCCACCAGTTAACGCTACACCCGTTTATCGAGCCCCACGCAACATGATCGGTGGTGCCGCGCTCTGGCAATCGTTAAACTACTATACACTACAGCAAGTAATGCGGCAAAGCGACGCTACGTTCTCTGCTATACTTACTAAAGTCGGCAACGGAGAGCGACTCGATGTTGATGAAATTAAACTCATTGAGTCGCGATTCAGAAACCAACAGTGGTGCGATACGAACTTGATCGGCGTTGTGCGTTTATATCATCAAAATCACAGCGTGGACTCATACAACAGCAGTGCTATTGTGACAGAGACATAAAGCATCGCCGACGACACTTTGATCGGCTACAAGAATCACACCGAAGCTGCTACAGCCCGGCAAAAGCTTCACAAAATGAGTGTCGTCGAGTTGGGTGGACTGCCTTATAAGATCCCGCTTGCAGTGGGTTACCCTTACATGATTACGACTAACATTGACGTTGAGGATGGCATAGTGAACGGCGCGATTGGTGTGTTAAAGAATATAGAGCTGCTCAGTGAAGACGAGCACTTTGCGGAGTTAGAGCCACAGAACGAACCGTCAACATCTGTGGTCACACACAAACAGCGACTCAGACTATGGATTGAATTCCCGCTCGAGATGATGGGCCAGCGATGTCGACTCAAAGCTAAGCCACATGTAATCTGTAAGCGTGAGGTTCTCGACTTCAAGTGGACACCGATAACAACGCGCAGTGCCAACATACCGCTCGGTCCGACGATCAAATGCCACCGAATACAGTTTCCCATCGTGCCGGCGTGTGCGATCACGATACACAAATCTCAAGGAGGCACTTTCGATCGAGTCGTGTATCAATATGACAAATCGCAACAAAACCAACTATTTTATGTGGCTTTGAGTCACGTCACATCGTTAGATGGCCTTTATATTATCAATGCCCGAAACGATTTCAAGTTTTATCATGGATTTGGTCAGGCGTCTCCTACAGTTAGAGAGATACGAGATGAGTACCAGCGACTGGCTCAACATCCGCTGCCGACACTAGTCGCACAAGTAAAAAAGTTTTGTGATTATGTTCCTGATCAGCGTTGTCTTATACTTATCACCGCCATTAATGCACAAAGCTTGGTCGCGCACTCAGAAGACATCTCTACCGATTCCATCATCAACCGATCTGATTACTTGGCAATTAGCGAGACGTGGATGGAAGATTTCAAGCCAGTGCAGGTGCCTGGCTTTGATCTGAGATCATATCGTAACACCGCTAAGCGCAGACAAATTGCAACTACATCATCGGCGGCGGTATCATCATCATCAAGTCGCATAGCCGGTGGAGTCGCCATATATCGCAACATCAATAGCTTCACTGATTGTAACAGAGTTAACATTGACATTTCCCAGATGAATTTGCAGATCAAAGACCCAAAGGTTGGTGATGTCTGTCTAGTAAACGTAACAGTCAATGGCATCTTCAAATTCATACTCGGGTTGTGACGATTTAAATTGTAACCATTATAAAAAAAAAGAAAGAAAGAAAAAAATTAGGGTTGCGAGCCATTAACCATTTAAATCTCACAATAATTAAAAAAAAACATGTAGGTACTAAGTGTGAAAGGAATAAGTAATTAATAAGGGCAAAGAAACTGTAATAAAAGGCATATTGTAAATAATTATTATTGTCGTATTTAACCCTTGCTTGCTATCAGGCGCCTACCTGTTGATTCCGGACTCGACATGTTTTCCGAGTCTTCTGTAATTAAGAATAAAATAAAAAACTAATGTTAATAATTAAAGAATCTGAAGACACAGATAGTCACTAAAACAACTCATTTAAATTATGTATTTTTATCTAGGGATAGTTTGTATAAATAAAAATGTTTATTCCGCGAGAATATAGTCCCTGTCTCTCTCTAAATAAACATTTTTATTTATACAAACTATCCCTAGATAAAAATACATAATTTAAATGAGTTGTTTTAGTGACTATCTGTGTCTTCAGATTCTTTAATTATTAACATTAGTTTTTTATTTTATTCTTAATTACAGAAGACTCGGAAAACATGTCGAGTCCGGAATCGACAGGTAGGCGCCTGATAGCAAGCAAGGGTTAAATACGACAATAATAATTATTTACAATATGCCTTTTATTACAGTTTCTTTGCCCTTATTAATTACTTATTCCTTTCACACTTAGTACCTACATGTTTTTTTTTATTATTGTGAGATTTAAATGGTTAATGGCTCGCAACCCTAATTTTTTATTTCTTTCTTTTTTTTATAATGGTTACAATTTAAATCGTCACATACTCCGCCTCTTAACCAACACAGACTCCTGAAAATATGGTCAGCAACGTACCGAGAGTATGCTTGGGGCGTACCGTGTGAAATTTCTCTCACCCGTTTTTCTCTGTATGTAAGTAAGTACGAGCAGCATTTGTCACTCTTGACTTGCTGATTCTTACTATCTATACATATACTTCATAATTTACACACTAACTCTACTACTACATAAAATTCACACACTATAAACGTCTTTTCAACATTCTAAATTTTCTTAACTCTACTACTTATAACTACTACCGGATTTTTCTTTTGTGTGAGTTGTCTTCTTCTCTTTTCCTTTTTTTTTTTTTTTTTTTTTTTTTTTTTTTGGATGTCAGCTGACTTCTTGCTTTGCTCTACATTCGATGAATAAGATTCAAGGTTGATCAGGCCTCGTACCTATTTATACGACAAGGTAGCCAAAAGTTACGCCAGTACTCTATGCAGTTGAGTACAAAACTTCTACCTTTTGTTTTTTACATTTATTTATTTATTTAACTTGCACGCTACCATTTTCTTCTTCGTGATAACGTTTTATCTGCGAAATATGTGTCCTTCGCACATATTTTTGAGTAGATGGTTCGTACAGGGCTACAGTTACCGGAGTTAAGTATTTGTGAATTTGATAAGGACCGCTCCATCTGTATGATAGCTTGGAAGTTGTCTTATCGATTGCACTACTCGTTGGGTGCGTTTTATACATAACTAAGTCTCCGATTTGGTACTTTACTTTATTATTATTATTCTTTTGCTCGTAATATTTCCTTGACTTCGCTAAGTTTGTTCGTAAATTAGCGCGCGCTTCATTCCATATTTTCCTAATATTTTTATCCCTAATTTCAAGGGGTAACAATTCATGTATTCCTATCCTGGATACAATTCGCCTTTAATTCAGCATATCATGAAGGACATAAGTCTACCCCATTCGAATTATTGTTCAAGTATAAACCTAACCACCCATTATCCACAAAGTGTTTCCACTTTGTGGATAATGGGTGGTTAGGTTTATACTTGAACAATAATTCGAATGGGGTAGACTTATGTCCTTCATGATATGCTGAATTAAAGGCGAATTGTATCCAGGATAGGTTCTGGTCCCAAGAAGTATGGTCGTTACCATGGTAGGCTATTAAAGCAGATTTTAGGTTTCGCAAATACCTCTCAGCTATATTACCTTGCGGACGATACTCTGTAGTGGTAATGTGGTCTATACCTAGTTTGAAACACATGTTCCTGAATTCCTTAGACTTGAACTGTGGTCCGTTGTCCGACACTAGATGGACTGGAATACCGAATTCTTTGAATAATCTATTCTGTAAAATGCTTACTGTTGTCGTAGCTAAAGCTCGCCGCATGGGGTACATCCAGACGAATTTGCTAAAAGAATCTACGCAAATTAGTAACATTGTATTTCCTGATTTAGAACGTGGGTAGGGTCCTGAAAAGTCTAAATAAATTTTGGCGAATGGGGTAGCAGGAATCTCTGAGATTAACTGACTTATTTGGCTGTTTCTCGCTGGTTTGCTGAGTGCGCACAACTTACACTTCTTTACAAAGTTAGCGATCTCACTGTTCATATTTTCCCAGTGATATTCTTTACGAATTCGATGTATGGTTTTATTTATTCCCATATGTGCTCCAATGGTGGAAGAGTGATAATATTCCATCAGCATAGGTTTAATAATATCAGGGGCGATTATTCGTAAATATTTTCCGTTCGCTATTCTACAACATAATACTCTCTTACTTAATAGGTATTTTTCTGACTTGTTTCCTTTTTCAAGTTGTTCAATAATTGCACTCAAACGTGGGTCTTGTTGTTGATAATGGGCTAAATCCGTAAATGCAAGAGGAAAATTCGGTAATTAAAGTATTAATAATCGGCGTCTCGCTACTCTTGTTTTCGTAAGTATTACTACTCGGCTGGAACATACGTGACAGGGTATCGGCAACTACATTTTGGGTGCCTCTAATATGTTGTACTTTGAATTTAAAACAATTTAATCTTAATACCCATCTTCCGATACGACCTAACTGTTTTGGGTGATTTAGTAGCCAAGATAAAGCTTGATTATCTGTTTCTAACAAAAACTCTTTATGTTCTAAAAAAGGTTTGAACTTCTCAAAAGCGAAAATGATAGCTAAACATTCTAATTCGTATGCGGAGTATTTTTTTTCTTGGTCAGTCAGGGTGCGTGAAGCGTAACTAATAGGTAATCTCGAGTTATCTACTTCCTGATATATTACTGCACCTAGGGCTACACTTGAACTGTCTGTCTGCACAACAAACGGTTTTGTAAAATCGGCTAATTGTAGTACGGGGGGCGATATGATGCTTTCTTTTAATTTCTCAAATGCGGTTTGGTGTTGCTCATTCCACTCAAATTTAACTCCCTTCTTTCTTAAAGTATTTAGCGGTGCTGCAATTTCGGCTAGATGTGGGATATACTTGTGGAAATAATTTATCATTCCTAAAAATCGGGCAATTCCTTTTGCATCCCGCGGTGGTAAAAATTCTCTGATAGCACGGGTTCGCTCTGGGTCTATGCTTACCTTTCCATTGGCTTTTACGATGTGACCTAAAAAGGAGAATTGTGTCACAGCAAAATTTACTTTACTGGGGTTTACGGTTAATCCAGCTTTCTCCAATCGGGATAGTACTTCACGTAGATGTTCAAGATGTTGTTCCATTGACTCGCTGTAAATAACAATGTCGTCTAGGTAGTGGTACACATATTTAAACTTTATGTCATGAAATAATTTTTCTAATAATCTGCTACATACAGAACTACCTTGGGATATACCAAAGGGTACCCTTGTAAATTGGTACAGGTTGAAAGGGACGGCAAATGCGGTGAGACGTTTTGATTCTTCCGAAAGGGGTATCTGATGAAATGCCTGATTTAAATCCATAATGGTAAAAATTTTTGCGTTCGTAAAATAATGAAAAGCACTGTGGATGTCGGGAAGTGGTATTGATTCAAATTCTATCCGTTTATTTAGTTGTCTATAGTCTACAACTAATCTATGTTTATCGTTGCTTTTGGGTACTAAAAACGCGGGGGATGAATAAGATGACGTAGAGGGTTCGATGACTCCTTGTTATAATAGTTTATTAATTTGGTTCCTCATTACTTCCATTTTTGGAGGTGATAAC
Source organism: Magicicada septendecula (assembly GCA_034769895.1). NCBI lineage: Eukaryota > Metazoa > Arthropoda > Insecta > Hemiptera > Cicadidae > Magicicada > Magicicada septendecula. The sequence continues at coordinate 149,107,027 of CM068372.1, forward strand.
TTGTATGGGGCTAAACGTATTACTTTATTATCGCTCAAATTTATTTTGTACTCTATCAGGTCCGTCAGTCCTAACTTAGGGGTGAGGACATTGGAGAATTGTTTGATTAAAGTTTGTATGTTCCGTCTATCTTTACTTTCCAGATGACCCAATTCACATTGGTGATGCTTTAGATGTGAAGAAGTAGTGCTAGTACTTTCTCTGTTATTAGAATTATCATCCAAGTTATTTTTCCGTGAACGATCGAATCCAAAGTAAAATTTCTTATCGTGAATATTTAGAATTAGTCCTGTTCTACTGATAAAATCAGCACCCAATATTAACTCGGGTCCTAATTCGTCACATACTAACATTGGAAAATACCACGTCAGATTTTTTATTTTTACCTTAAACGTGATGATACGTTTTATCATTAAGTTTTGTTTGTTGGCGGTAGAGCATTTAATATTTACTGGTTGACAGCGTTTAACTAAATTATGTTTAAATAATTTATTGGCTAGGTCTTGACTAATTAAACTTCGCGTTGATCCGGAATCAATTAAACCGAGGGTGGATGTAACACCAAGGTCAACTTGTATATACGGTAATTGACACTTACTGAAATCACATTTATTAATAGCGTTACATTTATCGATAAATTTTTTTACATATGGGTCTAGTTTTCTTTTGTTATTATTATTAATTTGTTTTATTTTATTGTCTCTCAGGGGTTTACCTGTTTTCACGTTGCTGCGGAAGACACAGGGTTTCGGATCTCCCTGCCTTACATGTTTTTTGGATAATTTGTTTTTTGATTATACTGTTTCCGTTTACAGTTTCTACTGAGATGTCCAGGTTTTCCGCAGTTATAGCATACATATTCCTTACGTGGGGTCTCACTGGTTTTCTGTCGTGGTTGAGGCTCCTTGGACTTACCATGGCCATAGGTTGATCTTTGAAATGGTCTACTTTCTCGTACACTTCTTGCGTCTGAGACTAATGCTTGCATTTCTTTTCTATGTGGTGTAGTGGATACCGGTGCATGTCTGTGCTGATCTGCGTACCACACATTGGAAGAGTGAATACTACATTGTTCAAGGTCAGCGAAAGTTAGGGGTCTACTTATTAGTGCTAAACGGGAGCGTTCATCAGGAGATAAGCCTACTAGGATAGTATCGACCAATTGTTTCTCAGTCCAGTCGACTTGTAGTATACGTGAAGATTCTCGGATGTCCGCAATATAGTGGGCCAGTCTTTCATGAGCTCCTTGTACTCGAAGTACAGTATTTCTTTTGATGTCCTCATAAATTCCAGTGGGGATAAAATATTTGATTATATTCGTATGAAGTTCTTCTACTGGAAGAGTCGAGTTTAATGATTCTAGTACACGATCTCGTAAAGGTGGTTTACATTTGGGTAAGATTACTTGCAGTATTTGCCGATCGTTTAATTGTTGTAGATCTTTTATTTGCAGTAGGTGTCGGATAAAAGTCAACAGTATCGTGATACTTAACCCATCTGTGTAAGGAATTTCATTAATTAGTTTCTCTACGGGGTGGGAAATCTTTCCGTAGAGGTCAACATTAAAATTTACATTTGGTATTTCTTTCGAAGTATTAGTGGTTGCATTAGGATTTGGAATCGCATATTGACTAGAGCGAGTACGCTGAACTTTAGGCTGTGAGGGTTCTAACATAGTTAGGGTATTTAATTCTCTACTGGGTAAAGAAATTCTCTACTTGGTGATGTCTGTCTAGTAAACGTAACAGTCAATGGCATCTTCAAATTCATACTCGGGTTGTGACGATTTAAATTGTAACCATTATAAAAAAAAAGAAAGAAATAAAAAAATTAGGGTTGCGAGCCATTAACCATTTAAATCTCACAATAATAAAAAAAAACATGTAGGTACTAAGTGTGAAAGGAATAAGTAATTAATAAGGGCAAAGAAACTGTAATAAAAGGCATATTGTAAATAATTATTATTGTCGTATTTAACCCTTGCTTGCTATCAGGCGCCTACCTGTTGATTCCGGACTCGACATGTTTTCCGAGTCTTCTGTAATTAAGAATAAAATAAAAAACTAATGTTAATAATTAAAGAATCTGAAGACACAGATAGTCACTAAAACAACTCATTTAAATTATGTATTTTTATCTAGGGATAGTTTGTATAAATAAAAATGTTTATTTAGAGAGAGACAGGGACTATATTCTCGCGGAATAAACACCCCACTACCTCGTGCAGTACCAGTGGAAGCGGGCGAAAAATCTCACTCTCGCTATGAAGTCTCCAAGCAGTGCACACGCACGAGCAAAAGCTCTGTTGGAATGTTGTGTGATTTGTTGTTAATTTGGCTTATTTCAAATGTAGTTTATTTTCTGCTACACTAAAGAGTGTAACATGTAACATTAATTAAAAATCAGAAACGTGGTGACAAGAAGAAATATGTGACAACAAAAGTACGAGTATTAATAACGATGACTGCTAACTTCACCAACTGACGACACTTTTCAACATCCTACCTGGAGATGTGAGCTACCAGAATTTACAACTCTAGTAGACCCGACAGAAGATGCAGTTCGAGACATCAGAGAATCGACGCCTACCATCGTAGAAGGTTCGACCTAGACTGCAGACGTTTAAGCCTTTAATGACTAAGACCAGACCTAGATGAGGACGACGCTTTTAAGGATTCCCAAGACGGACACTCCCGGAGGAAATTTCTACATACCAAATTAAAGGTGACTCGATAGCACGTCTATCGAGGAATAAATAATAATTATAATTGTAACACAATACACTTTAAAAGAGAGACTTTTCAGAGACGATTAAACTTGTAAAGATTAAAAAGAATTAACTCTAAGAATTTAATGTAACTATTCAGACATAATACACTGTAAAAGTTAAATCTTAATGTATCTTAGTATAATTAATACCATTCTTCAAATGGAATAATAATGAAGCATAAAACTAAAGGTCTTGCAAGCTAATATCATGAAGTGAATATAATTAAAGGTTTGATGACTAAATACCTAAGGTTACCCGGATCCGTGGTATAGCTAAATAAAATCTGTTGCGATCCCAAAGTTTAAATAAAGAATTCAAATAACTTTAATAATTCAATTAGTAATGTCATGGGATCTATCTTTTGAGTAAATGTTATTTTTTTTTCAAATGTTTAATAAAGAGAAGTCTTCTTGTTACACACATATACTGAGTACATAAATCAACAGTTTTCCCATTCCCTGATTTCTTTTATATTTACTCTGTGTTGTTCTGAATAAATTTCAGCTCGTCGAATAAGGCAGCCTGAATAATTGGCAGAACCAATTATTTCGGGTTCCCTAAGTTATAACACTAGAGAAGATGTTATAGGGTGTGTGTACATCCATCCGGGCACAGCTTTAGCAGAAATTAAGCTCTGTATGTTACGATCGCTGTTAAAGTATTCTAAAAACATCGTTAAGATTATACCCGAATACGAGCCAGATCTCACTACACCAATCATGATGGTCGGAGACTTTAATGTTAATGTCTCGCAAGACCGCTCGTTGACCGACTTCATGCTCAGCGAGTTTAATTTGTCTTACATCGAAACTTCTCCAACAACGCTAGGTAATACCTGTATTGATTTAACGTTTACCAGAAATCTCGATGTATCCTGTATGCCATTTGTTTCGTACTTTTCGTATCACAGACCTATCATTAATAAAGTTATAACACAGTGATTATTTGTTTACTTGATTTCTTTCCTGAACCCGACGAAAGGAAAATGTTGCCATCACAAATAAAACATGGAAATCCGAAGGACTTCTTAGTGTTTAAAAATGATTATGACATACACTGAGAAAAAAAATACTATTTTTCAGAGAAAAATTTCTTGACTCAAGAACTTTTAAGAATAAATTTTTTAAAAAACTAATTTCTTCACAAAAGAAAATCAATATTTATTTTCATAGCAATAACTAAACAAAAGAATGATTTTATTTGAATTAATAAAATATTATTGAAATAAATTTAAAAACACTTGAGTAAATTTAAAAAACGTTTGAGACAAGAATATACATTCTCGATAATTATCGAGAATATATATTCTTATGTCAAGAAAATTTACTTGATATAAGTATTTTTTTCTCTCAGTGTATACATATAATACGCTCAAAGAAAATATTACCCGTTACGTACACGTATTCACGTAAAACACACGGCCGTGTCCACGACACAGCCACACCCCGTATTTTTTTTCATCTATTTTACGTTCTAACTCTGTCTTCTGCTGGTGTATTAGTTGTGTATTAGCTTGTATACGGTCCTGACAGCTTGTAATGGTGTTATGTTGTGTGGTAAATCCTGTGTCCACATGTTCATGTAATTGACCAATGTTCGATAACATTTCCATTCTTGCTTTCTCAATTTGGATTTTACATAGCTCCATGTGCTCTGTTAGCGATTTATAAATCTTGGTATTTTCTGCTTGTATGACATTTTTAAATTCATCTTTAAGTTGTTCATCACGCTTTTTATTTTCGGCATCGTGTTTTTGCATTTCAGCTTTATTCTCGGCATCGTGTTTCTGCATTTCAGTTTTAAGTTCATTATTATTTTTTTGCAATATATCTTTAAGTTGTTCGTCACGCTTTTTATTTTCGGCATCGCGTTTTTGCATTTCAGATTTCAGCTCATTATTATTTTTCACTAATTCCTGCAACATACGCAAAATTTCAGCCTGATCCGCCATCTTTTTTTCTCTTTACTGATAAATTTTGTTATCAATGTTCTTATTTATTCCGTTTATTACAATAATTATTACTTAGCACTAGCAGTTCGTGAATAAATTAACTAATAATGATATTAATTGTCCTAAGCTAACAAACCTAAATTAACTAATAATGATATTAATTGTCTTAACTTAACACACATATAAATACAGTTCTAACTCTAACATGTAATTTCCAATAATTGTATCATTCACTAATTTTGCGGTCTATTTATTTTTATTTTGTTTTACTGGGCTAACTTATTCAATGCCCCAAAGTTGCAGGCGCCATTTTCTGCAAGGTAACAGGTAGTTAGCAGACCAGACTTGCAGAAAAAGAATGCTCCATTAGTGATTTACATACATTTATTGTCTCTTTTTTTACAGTAATTTGTATTAAAAAGTGTTCTTGTTATTTCTAACAATGATACAACTTTAAATGTTCAAAATCTTCTTTCAAAATTGTAATTGAAATAAACGTTTTCTTTTATTTAAAACAATGATATAATTTTAAATGTTCAAAAAAGTTTCTTTTTTTTCTTTTGAAGGCTTTATATTATTGAAAGTCAAATTCAGTTTTAAATTTTGCTTTCCTGAACTCTCGTCTTCGTTGTCGTCCCGGTCGAAGATCTTGGTCCCGGTCTCCAACGATCCGTCGTTCGTGTTCCACGTTCCAACCACCCCTCCAGGAACTGCCCCGCGTCTAGGTGTCCGTCTCAGCCGCCACGATCAGCAAACGAAGTTCAGGAACGGTAGTAGAAGATCTCGTACACCGTGGTTGCTCCCTGCCGAAACTCGCTGCTTCCTTGACTCTACGGGCCCCAAGGACTGCCTGGAATGGATGTTGGACTGAACGATGAGTGCTACATGAAGACTGCCGAAAACTCTAGTACACTGAACCAGCAGCGATATAGGGTGACGTCACAGACTACCTGAGCACAGACGTAATTCCTATACATTCTATGCTATACGTAAGAACATTCTGGACACGCCACGTGTTGCAAAATGTATTTCCGTTTTCTCGATTTTTCTAGAACACACGTTTCCACTACATATTAATAAATTAAATTAACCTTTTTATACGCGCACAACACTTCACTCAAACACTAAACTATAGCTTCATAGTCTTTATATCGTCTTATTACTAATTTATACTATTATTCTTAATTTTTAGTAATATTTTTACTTTCAATTTCACCCCAATTGTCCTGGACACGCACTACAGCTGGTCATAATTATGCTTTACATAATCACATAAGGTGTGACCGCCTGTCACATTGCAATATATATGTGTATAGAGAGAGATTATTTCATAATCTACCCAACCATATTAAACTCATTTAACACACTGGGCATAAACGGAACAACATTGCAACCCGATTTTCTACTAATTACTATCTTTTTTCAGTGCCGTCTAGAGTTCGATTCAGTGTATACTTAAAATCGAAATAATACTATACCAAATATAAACACACTTCTCAACAGTTACTGTGACACTGAGTACAGTGTAATATCAATTGTTTAAAATACTGTTATCACAACTCTAAATAATTAAAATATTAGCTAATATACTTCGTATCGCTGTCTGTCAAATACAGTTATCGCATATCACAACCGAAAAACTCTGTAAACATAAATATTTTAACTTGATCGTTTGTTTGTCTACCCCTTTGATGGATGTCTCACCGGGGCCGTAGCCACGATTTAATTCTGGAGGATTCTGAGAGTTGTTAAATGTTTGTGAACAATAGTAGAAAAATTGTGAGTGAAAGAACTCGTTATTTGCTATTTATTTTTTATAATAAAGAAGAAGATGAATGCGAGAACTTAAAGGTTACATTAACAGACATATAAAATATTACAGTCATGAAAACAACAAAAAAGATAGCATCCTTATATTATACAGTACCAGTGCGAGGGGTTTGGGGAGTTACCTCCCTCCACCGAAGAGGCGCGCCTGTGCGCAGAACTTTAGTGTGCCCCATACCCTCTCCCGCAATAAAAAGTCACTTTATAAAAACGTATCAGTCAGTACAAATGAAATATGAAATATATTGATTTGACAAAAACCAGGAATTACAAAAAAATTATGAAAAACAATAAACATATAAGAAGGCTACAAAAACAAAATCATCAAAAATAAGTTGAAAGAAAATAAAGTAATTTGTGTTATTTGGCAAGAATATAATTTGCCAATTGCACCTTATATAGTTTTACGTAAATTAACAGATAAATTTAGTTTTATAAAACCAAAATATTAAATATTTTTGGTTGCACAATTAAACTTGGGCCTACTATATTTTATTTGGCAAGAAAATCACTTTTGATATTTGTACTTTGTATAGATATCATAAAAATAAGAAACAAATAAACTTACAAATATATAAAATAGGAACATTTACAAACATTATTTGGTAAAGAAATAGGTAAGTAAATATTTAAACAGAAAATCATTTAGTGAATTGAACTTTTATAGCTTTCACAAATGTAAATTCTCGAATAATATCGTGTATATCAAGTTGATCCAAAATATCTGACTATATTGATATAAGATGGTAAGATTTGAAAGTCTGTCTTGTACCATTGTGGAGCGCAAGTAGTTTTTAATCATTTTAAGTTTAGAAAAGAATCGTTCTGCAGATGCTACAGATACCGGTAATGACTAAAAAATCCGAAGAGCAATTGTAAAATCTAGATAAACTGTGATAAAGTCGTTTGAATAACCGACTAGATAAGTCGTTAGTTACAGCCATAAGCAAACGAAACCGTTCTGACCACTTCACCAATTTAAAATAATGTGCGACCTAACACGTCAGTAGCACCATACAGTCATAAAAATTTGGAGAGAATACCCGTACAGAGCACCGAAAAGGTTAATACAATTAATTTAATTTATTTCACAATTTTTTTCTTTAAATATTTTCTTCTAGCCTGAAATTGTTGGCGTCTTTACTATCCTGGTGCCCGTGTGCACCGCGCACTTTGCACACTGTGTCGGCACCCCACTGCTCTCCCGCCAGAGGTAAAAAAGAAATACCAAAACGTCCAAAAAAATATTATATACGCAAAAAATGTAGTTATATAAACCGAATTAAATTGTTTTGTGACTAGTTGTATCAGTCGACTAATTAGTTACGTCAGTACGAACACTTTTATGATAGATAGATTTATTTGGCAAGAGAATCACTTTTGATATTTGTACTTCATATAGATATCATTATTGCGGTACGCTATGGCTGGAAGAAATCGCTTCGTGCAAACGTTGCTAGTTGTCTGGTGGTTGAAGGATGGTTCAGATTTGTATCCTAGTTGTTGAGCAAGTATGAAAGTTCTAAGAAAGTTTTGATCAAGTGACAAGAAAGTTCAAATGTTTATTCAGTCCGCAGTTTATCCAACTCGGCTAACGATATTATAGTGCAATTATTTATTCAACGGCGACTTAAAATTAAAGTTTCTTGCTTGCTATGCCGTCTTATACAGACGTGCCCGTTGTTGCACACGGTTTTTCTTGCGCGTATTTGATCATTTATTTGTATGTTTTCATTTAGTACTTTATTACCATTTTAAAAACAAATCAACAACTGAAATTTTAAAGCGTGTCCGTTATTCCTACATCGTTGCAGTGGTTCCACCCATGAACTGATCCGTTTGCCAACTTCAACAAAATGTGCGGCCAATCAAGTACTTGGGCACCTCATAGCGCGTTGTTACGGCTCTGTAACGCCCCCTTTATGATAATGTTCTATTCCAGTGGTTCCCAAAGTGTGGTCCGCGACAATGTTTCAGGGGGTCCGCAGACACTTTTAAGGAAAAACAGAATATACCGTAATTTTCTCAGATTTTTTATGCTCTAAAATCTAAATTTTAGAATCTAAAAACAATTAGTAGAAGATTCCAGTATTTTTTTGTTTAACCTAATTGTAATTGTAAAAATAATTTCAAACTAATAGCTTTAATAATGACTTTAAATCATGTCGTGTAGGGGGGGGGGTCCGCGGACTGAAAAATTTGGGAACCACTGTTCTATTCCTTTTTGTGGCAAACCGATTAGTCCGATTGAATTCCTTGTGCTGTAAATAATTAGTTACAGACATGTACATGTATTTTTAAAAATCGTACAAAACAGTACGTCCTCAGCGTCTGTAGAATGTAGGAGAAAATTTGTGCGTTTTATGGTATCGTTTGTTTTATTTATATTGCAATGTAAGATACCATCTTTACTGTTTCATAACGTTAATACACTTTGCTTATCTATTAACGCAACCCTTATGTTTACACACTTATCTTCTTGATTATAACAAAATACAGTAAATAATAAATAACGTCTTCTTTATATATTTTGTAGTTATATTCAGAAAAATATAAAACCTCCTTATAACTCTCTCTGAAACATTCCCCCCCCCCCCAAAAAAAGGAAACAACCCTGGCTGCCCACCTGCATTATAACTTAAGTAAAATAAATTATATTTCGAAATTGGCACAAATTTTAATCCATCTTCTGCATACAGTTAAATGTTTTGTACGAATTTTTAAGACTTCGCCTGAATGAGTAAGACTACGTGTCCGTAAATGAATATTTGCAAATTAAATCAGTCTACTCGTCGTTTTGCTACAAAAAATAATAAAATATTTCCATAAAATGGGCACTGCAGACTCACAAAAACAAACACTTCAAAATCGCGCTACGGGGAGAAATACGTGGTTGGCTGCACATTTGTTTGATGTTACCATACAAATCAGTTCACTTATAGTAGCTACGGAGCACTTGTAAACGGCCCCGGTGTTCGGTCTTAGATCTACGTCCGTTTTAAGATTTTAATTGTAGACTCGTATTCAAAATGTCAACAAAGCACTAAATGAAATTATACAAAAAATTATTAAATACGGATCGCAAAAACCGTGAATAGAAACATCTGTTTTAAGATCGAATAAAACACATACCACCCTCGCAGTTTAGAGCTAGAAAAGATATGTGTAATTTACTAATACTGAACTCTTAACTCTGCTTGATGGCGACTCTTAAAATTATCTCAGGTTATCAAATAAATGATTACTAACACAGTTAACTTGAAGGACTGCTAATTTTAATGAGCATTTTCATTAACATGTTACAATTTGCATACAATCTTCATGGTTAACAATTATTAAATTTATACCTCTCATCAATTATTATTGAAAGTAGGTTCATAGACCAATTGAATTGCCAATAGTAATAGAGTTACAAAAAGATTGAATTAAGTTGAGTTTAATGTTCAATTTGGTTTACTTGTTAAGTTGAATTCCTTTTGGTTGGTGAGTCCTTCCCTCGGAGTCTGCGATCTTGGAGATTGCGTTGTCGGCGATTCGGATGACCCTGTTGATGACACTCGATGACACTAACCACTTAATTATTTCGGTTACACTTTAATTATCACCGTTCACACCTACTCACTGATTCAGCGTGAAACTAGTGTATACTAATCAATTTTGACACCTTAGTAACTACATGATTAAACTGAGTGCTCGCACTATCAATGATACATCCCGAAAACACTCCCACGATCCGCAACTTCCAAATGCACGCTTTCGATTCTCGATACTCTGAAGTTCGGTAATTACCACCAAGTTATTCAGTCTAACAATTACTTTAATCTGGCATATGTCGTTTACCGTACTACCGGGTTTAATACTGTTTAAACGCACGACATGAATACTGTACTTCTTACTTATTGCAAGTTTTAGTTATAAAATTTTAATACGTGCTAACGAGTCTGAATAGTTGTAATGTTCGCCGTAGACTCTAGTTATGAAATCGTAATAACTAGATATGAAATGCGCGATAACGAGTCTGATAGTTGTAGTGTTCGCCGTAGACTGAACTGACAAAATTTCCAACTACATTTTTTAAACCCCCTCAAACATTTCCCATACTCACTATTTACAAATCGCGTTCCCATTGGTTTCATATACCGCGATATTCGATTTCCACCAACCCAACTAGCTAATTTCGCCCGCTTAAAAGTGACGCTTTCTCTCATTCGTCAAAAAACAGCGCGTGGCAACTTTTACCGCGAAAGCAAAACATGACGCCACCTCGAGTTTTCTCTCTCACCTACTCTGTCTAAAACCTAGCGGTACGTATTGTCCGAGCACTCAGTTCTCCCTCGACTCCACTTACCTTTATTGCCTTTTTTTAACACAATACATTTTATGCTTTTACACCCTGTACATGACTTGCTGAATAACTTTCGCCCCGACATACTGTCGCCTAGACTAGGGTGTGTGTGCTTTGAAAAACACCGCCACGCTGGTTTACAACAGTACATCAAGTCACATTACTTGCATTTCTTATTCTAATATACATTTAGTAATCATGTTTCTATACAAAACTAGCGTAAAATTTGGTAGTATTCAATTTTTACGTTATATCGTTCCGCAAGAGAATCGTATAAGATTTTTTGCTATAAAATTGATGACGATTCTATTGTTGCGTCCTTCAAATGGATTTTATTTCATTTAGTTGTTAACCCCTTTACAATGTTTTTTTTTTCAAAATTCGTACACCTATTACATTCATATTATATTAATCATATATCTACAAATGAAATTTAATTGCTTATACTACAGTACATTTAGTAAAAAAAAAAATTTTTTTTTTCATTACTCCATTCTCCACCCTTTACCTCCATCAGCTGTTGACATTGGCAGTAGGCCACAGTTTGTTTACAAACAGAACTCTAAACTGGTTTTTGCTACCTGCTTGTCAACACTACAGACCGCAACGGTTCTCGCGTCCCGCTACAACTGCCCTCGTTACAAACAACTACTTTCCCTTAACATTACATAACGTCTTGTACCCATAATCTATTTAGAATTTATTCTACATCTACAATACAAAACTATTTATCCTCTCGACATTTTGTCAACTTAGTCTTATTACAATTTTACTTATAAATTATTACACATACATCTGTAAAGTTGTGTTCTTACAATCTGTTTATTTATTATTTCGTTGTTCTTTGAGTGTAGTGTGTGTTAAACTTCGTAATATGGTTTGTTGGTTAAACCTTACTACCTACATTACTTGTTGACGGGACACTGTTGGTCTCCCCCCTAAACTGGTTTTCCCACTTAGTCGGCTTACTATATCCTCGGTAACACTGTCTCGCTCACTCACTTTCCCTCTCTCTTCTCCGTTGTGTTCACTCAATTTAATAACATAATTCGAGCTGTTTGATATTAACTTTTTTCGAATCCTTCCGGGTTGTTGGATGTCTACGAGTTGGTATGTCGCCACTCCCACTTCCTTACTGACCTTATACGGATCTTTGAACGTATCACAAACCCTTCCAATTACTCTTTTATCTAGGCCTGACATTGAGTATTCTCGTAATAGCACTTTGTCACCTACCTGTAACTTCGTAATTTTATCGGCTAAATTGATTTGTTCTGTCCGTTTTCCATCCTTCTCCTTAATCTTTACATAAATACTTCTGTAGTCAACTGGCTGATCTGCTGGTATCATTTCCTTATCTACGTACTTGGTCCACTCACGCCCTGGTTTTCTTCCTTGCCGCGTTTGGTTAAACCCGTACTTTCTTAGATTTTTTGGTCGATACCTTCTACGATGCCTTCTTCTTCTGCTGCCAGCCTCTTTCAGATGGCTCGATACCCATGCGATGTCGTTGGTGTCGTGATAATGTTCATGGTATAATTCAGTTAGTTTCTTAATGAACTCTATCGGAAGATCGTTGGATCCATTAAATTTGACTTCTCTCATCTGCTCGTTGACAACGCTTCGGGTGACGGGTGACGCGTTTATCAATGCCATCTTCGTCCGAACTTCGCTTTGTAACAGCTGCAACTTGCGGTTCGTTTCTCCCGAATGGTTATCTACTTTGCTTGCTAACTCTTTTAGCGTATCCGCCCCTACTTTGAGAGCAGCAACACTTTCGTCACAACGTTTATTGGTCGCTACTACCTTTTCGTTTAAAATTTTAATGTCACTACTATGCTTATCATCTATTTCCTTCATTAATTTTTCATTATCACTAAACTTATCATTAATTTCATTCTTAATAGTACTAATCTCTTCATCTATCATAGCTTTGGTGTCTACTTTAAATTGTTGCAAAATTTTCTTGTTTTCCTTTTTAAATTCACTGAGTTGTGTAGCCATTTCGTCTCTTACGTCTCTTAAAACCTGGTGTTGTAGTGTAATCTGTTGTGATAATTGTTTTGTCTTTTGTGATTGTTCTAACTTCTGTTCACGCATTTGTTTTTGTAATAGTTCCGTTTGCTGTGTCAATTGTTGTGATATCTGTTGTGACAATTGTTGTGACATCTGTTGTGATAATTGTTGTAATAATGCATACGTATTCGGTTCTTTAGGTGTTTCTGTTGTTGTTTCTTGCGCTAATCTCGGTCTACCGTCGTGTTGAATCTCTGGTGTCATTTGTGGTGTTTCTACTTCTTCGTGGTTCTGTCCCCGCGTCCTTGACTCTGGATCCACCGTAGTTAGTTGGGCGAGTGTATGTTGATCCCCTAATTGATTGTTAATATCAAACTCCCCTTCGTAACTCTGAGTTGTCCCTGTTTCCGTATTCATTTTGTTGTTTATTTTGTTTGTGTTGTTCTGTATGTATTTCGTTTGCCTACTTTTGCTTCGTGTGATCATACAAAATTATTCTTATTCTCTACGTTTCTTATTCTACTTTTCTTATACTCTATTCGCAATTCACTTGTCTGTTTACTTTACAAATTAAACCTTGCAATAGGCTCCAAATACTACCTAGTGTAGGATTTGGTCTTTATAAGCTCCACGGTTAAGGGCGCCACATACCACCCTCACAGTTTAGAGCTAGAAAAGATATGTGTAATTTACTAATACTGAACTCTTAACTCTGCTTGATGGCGACTCTTAAAATTATCTCAGGTTATCAAATAAATGATTACTAACACAGTTAACTTGTAGGACTGCTAATTTTAATGAGCATTTTCATTAACATGTTACAATTTGCATACAATCTTCATGGTTAACAATTATTAGATTTATACCTCTCATCAATTATTATTGAAAGTAGGTTCATAGACCAATTGAATTGCCAATAGTAATAGAGTTACAAAAAGATTGAATTAAATTGAGTTTAATGTTCAATTTGGTTTACTTGTTAAGTTGAATTCCTTTTGGTTGGTGAGTCCTTCCCTCGGAGTCTGCGATCTTGGAGATTGCGTTGTCGGCGATTCGGATGATCCTGTTGATGACACTCGATGACACTAACCACTTAATTATTTCGGTTACACTTTAATTATCACCGTTCACACCTACTCACTGATTCAGCGTGAAACTAGTGTATACTAATCAATTTTGACACCTTAGTAACTACGTGATTAAACTGAGTGCTCGCACTATCAATGATACATCCCGAAAACACTCCCACGATCCGCAACTTCCAAATGCACGCTTTCGATTCTCGATACTCTGAAGTTCGGTAATTACCACCAAGTTATTCAGTCTAACAATTACTTTAATCTGGCATATGTCGTTTACCGTACTACCGGGTTTAATACTGTTTAAACGCACGACATGAATACTGTACTTCTTACTTATTGCAAGTTTTAGTTATAAAATTTTAATACGTGCTAACGAGCCTGAATAGCTGTAATGTTCGCCGTAGGCTCTAGTTATGAAATCGTAATAACTAGATATGAAATGCGCGATAATGAGTCTGATAGTTGTAGTGTTCGCCGTAGACTGCCCTGACAAAATTTCCAACTACATTTTTTAAACCCTTTCAAACATTTCCCATACTCACTATTTACAAATCGCGTTCCCATTGGTTTCATATACCGCGATATTCGATTTCCACCAACCCAACTAGCTAATTTCGCCCGCTTAAAAGTGACGCTTTCTCTCATTCGTCAAAAAACAGCGCGTGGCAACTTTTACCGCGAAAGCAAAACATGACGCCACCTCGAGTTTTCTCTCTCACCTACTCTGTCTAAAACCTAGCGGTACGTATTGTCCGAGCACTCAGTTCTCCCTCGACTCCACTTAACTTTATTGCCTTTTTTTAACACAATACATTTTATGCTTTTACACCCTGTACATGACTTGCTGAATAACTTTCGCCCCGACATACTGTCGCCTAGACTAGGGTGTGTGTGCTTTGAAAAACACCGCCACGCTGGTTTACAACAGTACATCAAGTCACATTACTTGCATTTCTTATTCTAATATACAGTTAGTAATCATGTTTCTATACAAAACTAGCGTAAAATTTGGTAGTATTCAATTTTTACGTTGTACACAGAAACTGTTTAATATAAAAATGTTTTAAGTTGTGTAATAAATTACTGGACAATAAGGGCTCTTTCACGCGATAAACCAGTCTGCGGCAGACTGTCTGCAATAGTAGGTTCACGCGAGCTTGCTCTTGGCACACTGTGCCTGACTGCCTCGCACCAAACGGTCCAGTCTCAGTTTAGTCGGTGAAGAGTAAACACTCTAATTCAGGATATTTTTTTAAATTGCTTTTTTTATGCAGTATTTCAAAATTACGAATTGTTGCAGTTATTCGGCGCCCCTTGCCGAATGCAACAACCGTTAATACTGATTTAGTTAAAATGAGTTTAAATAGTCGCGCGACGGAGAATTATCCGTACTTTGTTCAGCGTTCCCTGACGTCACACCCCCTCCGTCCCTTTTCTAGTAAAGCTTTTCGCTCAACAAGTTCAGTCAGTCTACCATCAAACTGCACTGTGAGCAGAGTCGCCCGTCGTCTCCTGGTGGGTACTTTGGTTGGAAGCCTCGATTACCAAGGTAATTATGTTTTCTAAGTACTGTATCTTAAATTTCATAAATCAATGCTGGTGACGAACTGTGTTCGTCTGTAACGTTTGTAAATAAAAACTTGTATTTTGTAAAAGATTGTAACTTATAATCTGCCATGATGTATTCGTTTGTAATAGTTAGCCTTGAGAAAAACCCAAGTTTCAGCCAGTTAGTTTAAAGAAAATGAAAGATGTGTAAAATTTAGCATTGGTCACTTGTTATGGAATTTGATTTGTTATTTTGAGAATTGTTATAAGTGTACTTTTGTAAATTTTGCAATTATATATTGTGTGACTTAACGTGTACGTGTAGTAGCTGGTAACCTATATATAAATTTTGTATAGGATTTTGTGTGAGGCATTTCAAATGTTATATGTGGTTAGCAAATTTTGTCACGAGTAGCAAGCTTATTGTAAAATCGATTTATTCTGAATTGTTCAGATCATTCGCTCGGGAATAGAAAACCGTTAGTTGTACCTTGCCTGGCAGATAACGCGGTGCATTGCGGTATTCAGCCGAGACTTGCCATATCAGCGGTTCTCATCGATCAGCTGCTCTTTATCGTTGCGCTTTGTATGTTTTGGTTTTCTCCACTACTCGTAAAATGGCCTTACTAAGAGAGATTGACCAGCTGCGAAAGCACGATTTGTTATTCGAATTAAGGGCTCGTGGTGTCATAAAAAACGGGACCGTGGGGGAACTGCGGAAATGCCTGCGTAATGTAATACACGAAGGGAAAACCCCCGACGCGAAACACCTTGAGGGGATAGATATTTCGAACGAATGCAAGGAATGCGACTTAATATCAGATATTTTAGATGTCGATCTTGCAAACATCGGCGAGTCCCAGTCCCGGACCGATCACCAAAGGCTTACAGCCAGGTGTCAGGCCTTTGAAGGCCGGTTAAAGTTATTAGAGTCCTGGGCGGAATCGTCGGGGGACGTAAACTCCCGGAAACATATAGTCTCAATAGGGGAAAGGGTTAAAAGGGATTTGGCGGCCAGCGAGACTTGCCCCGTCGCGGAAAGCGAGGCGAGCCCACAAGAGTCCGCGAGGCCGGGTGGCAGTGGCTCTAACGCTAGCTCGCTCATTCAATTTGAAGGTAAGGCGGCCCCATTAGGGAACGCCGTTCCCGGACTCGAGCGGAACCCTTTCTTGAGCGAAGCAAACGCCTCTCCTTCACTGCTGCCTACCAGCTTTTGTTATAGCAAGTTACCACATCCCGCCGAAAAAATAGTCCGCGGGCTTACTAAGGCAGACGGTTTCTGCGTGGAAACTCTTCTAGAGTTTTTTTAAGTCGCCATGAGACTGAAAAGGTGCTTTCCGGTTTCGGAGGCCGGGTTTCTGGCCTTGCTTATGCCTTATTGTAACGGGGCTTTGGGCGATCGACTTGCTAAGCACCTGGCGGCGGATAACTTTGACCGTTTTCACCAGGAAGCCCTGGAATATTTTATTCCCGATCGGCTGTTTTCCTCCTTAAATCAGAAGCTGTTTTTAAGAGCACAAGCGCGCGGAGAACCTTTGTCGACTTACATCTCCGAAATAAAAGAGGCAGCCCAAGTACTGCGACTACCCGTGACTGAGAGGGAAGTAGCAGATAACATCGTTTCGGGGCTGTCCGCCCAAACGAGGTCCTGTCTCGTGTTCTGCAACCGCCCGTCCACGTTTGCCGATCTGTCTGCGTGGAGGTGGCCAATTTCCAATTCACCGACCAGACTACGGCAAATAGAGGCCCTGTTAACCCCCCAGCTAATGCCGGACCGCGCGAGGACCGGAGGTTGTGTTACCATTGTAAGGAAGAAGGGCACGTGAGACGTTACTGTCCCCGTCTGAAGGCCGCGAATCTAAAAAACGCGTATTGAGAGACAGTACGGTCAGCAACTGTTTCTCTACCTTCTGCCCTAAGCCTGACCTGACTAGCCGTCGCCGCGTTCCCGTCAGGACTGCCTTCACCCCGACTTGTTACCTGTGTGGTAAAAAGGGGCACTACATCTAGCGGTGTCGTTCTTTCTCGGGAAATCGTCAAAAAAGAATCCCCGAAAGCGCCGTCGCAAGACCAACGGAAGAAAGTGCTGAATGTTGACTCAAAGAGTCACTTCCCACGATTGTACAAAGAACATCTGGGAGCGGAAAAGAACTTAGCGAGTTTGTTTAAGAACAAACTATTTTCGCCCAAGGTGGAAGTAAGTTTTAAGGATAAAACCGTGAAAGGACTGATTGACTCCGGGTCGGTACGTACAAACATGTCGCGTCGGCTCTTCGAGAGTATTGAATATAACCGAAGCGTCTTGAAGCGGACTAAGAGTGCTGTAGTATGCAGGAGTGCCTGCAACGGCAACTTACAAATCAGTTTGGAAGCCTTGTGCAGGGTGAAAATCGACGCGTTTACCTGGAATTTCCCCATATTGGTCGCCGACGGCCTGTCTTGCGATCTCATACTCGGCGCAGACTTTATCCATCACACCCGTTTGGTGCTGGATATTCACCAGGGTACAATATATTTCAAATTTCGTCCGAAGAACCTTATTTCTCTGTGCGACCGCAAAAACAGTCCCGAAGGCTGTCATTCTAACCTTTTGGAAAAAGAGCCTTTTGATGTCGGACACCTCGACCGAGAGAAGGCGGACGAAATACTTCAGGTATGTAGCCGTCATAAGAACGTTTTAACCGGGGAGCTTGGCCTGACGGACAGGTTGACGTATGATATAACTTTGCTGGATAACCGGCCTGTCAAGGCTCATCCCTACCAGCTCCCCCCCCCCAAATGAAAGCCATGCGTGAGATTACGGACCAGCTGGTTAAAGAGGGCGTGATCAAGTCGAGCGTATCCTCCTATGCGAGTCCAGCGTTTTTGGTCTGCCGGCCTGATAAAAAACCTAGGTTGCTTATTGATTATCGTAAGCTCAATAAGAATATCGAGATTGAAGCGCAGCCGTTACCGAACATTCATACCTGCTTCCAGTGGTTTTCAGGCGCGAGGTATTTTAGTATCCTGGACCTCTCTAACGCCTACTTCCAGATTCCGCTATCTGAAAAATCAATGCCCATTACGGCTTTCGTCGTTCCTTATGGGTTGTACGAGTTTTGTCGGGTCCCCTTTGGATTAAGTACCGGCGCCCAGGTACTTACCAGGTTGTTGGACACGGTCTTGTCCGACATAAAGTACAAGTTCGTGTTCAACTATCTCGATGACATAATTGTATATTCCAAATCATAGGAGGACCACGTCCGTCACGTGGACGAAGTGCTCGCGAGGCTGGGAAAAGCCAAGCTCACTGTAAATCCCGAGAAAGTACGTTTTGGGGTCAAGCAAATAAGCTTTTTGGGACACCTTGTGTCCGAGCAAGGCGTCTGCGTGGATCCGGATCGGACCCGCGCCATTCGGGAGTTCTCGCGTCCCAAGGACGCCAAAGGCGTAGCGCGCTTCATCGGGATGGTGAATTATTTCTCCAAGTTCATCCCCAAATTTTCGGAAATCGCGGCACCCCTGAACCGGTTGAGAAGGAAGGGCGAGAAGTTCCTTTGGGGAACCGAACAACAGGACGCTTTTGTGGCCTTAAAGGACGCAGTTGCTCAACCCCCTGTCCTGCGCATGGCCGATTTTGACAAGACATTTATTCTCCAGACCGACGCTAGCTCTTGTGCCCTCGGCGCCGTGCTGTTGCAGGAGATCGAGGGGGTGCGTCAGCCTGTCGCGTACGCCTCCCGCGTGCTAACCCCACAAGAAAAGAGGGCGTCGTCCGCGTACGAGTCCGAATGTTTGGCAGTTATATTTGGGGTGGAGAAGTTTCGGCAGTATTTGGAACATCGAGAGTTTGTATTGGAGACTGATAATCAGGCGCTCTCGTGGCTGCTTTCCCATCCACGCCAGTTGGGTAAGTTAGGGCGCTGGATCGCCCGACTTACTTCGCTAAAGTTTGAGGTACGCCACATCAGGGGCACGCATAATCCCGTGGCCGACGCCTTATCCCGAATGTTTAATGTGGACGACGTTGAGGATACGCCATCACTGTGCGCTGGCGTCCTATCCAACTTTCCCTTAAGTTTTTCCGACCTGTATCAGCTGCAGCGCGAGGATGACGACGTGGCGAAGATAATAGAGGACGTCGCTTCCGGATCGTGCACGGACAAATACTGCCTGTCGAAAGGAGTTTTATGTACGACAGATAAAGCGGGTAAGCCTTATAGGATTTACTTACCGAAGGCAGTAAGGGACATGGTTTTTAAATATTTTCATGACTCCCTCATGGGAGGGCATTTGGGTTTTTTCAAAACGAAGAACAAGATCTGCAACCTGTTCTTCTGGCCCGGTTGTCATAATGATGTGAAAAGAATGGTCAGACGTTGCGACGTATGTCAGATGAGTAAGCCCGCTCGAAACGCAAAAATAGGTCTTCTGTCATCCTCAGTTCCGAGCAGACCTATGGAGAAAATTCACATAGATTACGTCGGCAAATTGCCCCGGAGTGGAAAGGGAAATCGATTTATCCTGGTAGCTGTGGACTCGTTCTCGAAGTTTTGTTGGTTATGTCCTGTCCGCGATTCCACTTCGGCGGCTACCGTGCAGGCGTTGAACACTTATATCTTTCAGAATTTTGGCTTTCCTAAATACATGATCTCAGATAACGCTACCTGTTTCAGCTCTCATTCGTTTCGCAATTTCTGTTTTTCTCACTGCATCAGACACAGTACCTTATCCCCTTTTCACCCTCAACCCTCACTGGCAGAACGCTGTAATCGCAACCTAAAAGCCTCCCTTATAGCTTTCCATTCAGGGAAGCAGTCTTCTTGGGATGAGTCCCTACCCTGGCTACAGATAGCTTTCAATTCCGCTAAGCAAGAATCCACAGGGAGAAGTCCGTTTGATGTAATGTTTAAATTCGCTCCGTCCACTCCCCTAACCTGCGCTTGGGACATTCAGAGCCTTTTACCCGAGGCAGCGGAAGATACTCAGGTAGTGTGGCAGTCGGTGAGGTCCCACTTAATGAAAGCCCACCGCCGTGCTGCTAACTCGTACAATAAGGATCGTCAGGCTTGTCATTTTAAAATAGGTGATTTGGTGTGGTGTAAGGCCCATCCTCTTAGTTCGGGAGTGAACAAGCTTACTGCTAAGATGATACCCCGATGGTCAGGTCCCTTTCGTATTGTCGATTTCCTAACCCCGGTGACCGTGAATTTGGGACACCCGGAGACCCTGTCACACGTGAAGAAAAGTCATGTTAGTTCCTTGAAACCCACGTTTCATGAAGATAACTCCCATGCCCTGGACGCCGCCGTACCGGCATAGTAAGGATTTTCCCTTGTGCATAGAGATCTAGTTTGCTATATCGCTTTCACTCGCCTTGCTGGGTGAACGACCGGGGGACTGATCACCTCCTTGTCGTTCGCTTCTGGTGTCGAAGCGTTGTTGCGTACGGGCAGCGTTTCTAAGGTGACTGAAGGTGTCTCTCGAAATTGTCCTTAGATAGTGGCAAGTGCCGTATTGAGTAATTGGAATGATCCAAGTTTGGTGTATGTAATGTGTGTGGTTTATCGAAGTCGACTTCGTTTGATTGTGTCCCAACTTTCCCCCGCGCGCGGAACACCCACTGACGAGACACCAATTCACGAGATGCTCGTTTACGGGATGCCCATTTACGAAGTGCCTGTCTGAGGTACGCCCAATGAAAAATTGTTTATGCCTTGTTGTTTGTTTGGTATTTATTGGAGTATGTGATCGGTTGTATCATTGATGTTAATGTGTGATAGAATTAAGTAGTTATATTTTCTTGTTGGTTACTGGGTTACTGGACGCCTTTTGTCCTTATGTGGGTGTTTGTTGTTAATTTGATTGTTGGTGATTTCTTATTTTTGCAAGAAACCTTACATGGTCTCTTTGTAACTGATTATTGGTGTTCTGTGAATATTGAATATTGCTTTTGGTGAATTTGGCCTTGGACAACCGTCGTTTCTGCACCCGACGCTTGCGTTTCTGGTGGGGAGGGGAGTTCTGTTGCAGTTATTCGGCGCCCCTTGCCGAATGCAACAACCGTTAATACTGATTTAGTTAAAATGAGTTTAAATAGTCGCGCGACGGAGAATTATCCGTACTTTGTTCAGCGTTCCCTGACGTCACACCCCCTCCGTCCCTTTTCTAGTAAAGCTTTTCGCTCAACAAGTTCAGTCAGTCTACCATCAAACTGCACTGTGAGCAGAGTCGCCCGTCGTCTCCTGGTGGGTACTTTGGTTGGAAGCCTCGATTACCAAGGTAATTATGTTTTCTAAGTACTGTATCTTAAATTTCATAAATCAATGCTGGTGACGAACTGTGTTCGTCTGTAACGTTTGTAAAATAAAAACTTGTATTTTGTAAAAGATTGTAACTTATAATCTGCCATGATGTATTCGTTTATAATAGTTAGCCTTGAGAAAAATCAGCCAGTTAGTTTAAAGAAAATGAAAGATGTGTAAATTTTAGCATTGGTCACTTGTTATGGAATTTGATTTGTAATTTTGAGAATTGTTATAAGTGTACTTTTGTAAATTTTGCAATTATGTATTGTGCGACTTAACGTGTACGTGTAGTAGCTGGTAACCTATACTAAAGAGTTTGGAACTTTCAGTAAAGCTTGGTTCCACGTATGGGCCCACGAGTGTGAGAGAATTGATTTGCCGCATAATTTCTTCACACCTTCAAGAATACGTACGAACAGCGCAGAAACTCGACTTCCCATGACTGGCTTACGCACGGTGTGACCAGAAACAGCAGGCCGCCAGCGAACACAACTCACATGTTCAAGTAACATTATTATTCATTAGTTATTCACCTACAGTTTCCAGTTACCAGTTTACTATTCAAAAGGAAGATGAAATAAATTTATCGTTTTGTACAATATGAACTTGTATCTCGCAAGGACTTTACAGATAGGGTGTTAAGAGGTTAAAAAAAAAACGAATCATGTACGCTATATTTATTATAAATTGTAAACTAGCATTGACTTATGCAAACATTGAATTCTTAAAGATTTCGCCCATGTTTAACTGATGCTAATGGGGAATTTTTAGTAACTGGTTAATCTAGCGTTTGAATTGTGTTATAGTTGAATTTTGCGATTTTTGGGCACTTAATTTATTCTGTATATGGTCGACTCAGTAATTCACCTTTCTCTGGCTGAAACGCAAATTACATAATGTTCTGGGCTTTATTTTTGTTCTAAAATAAACGGGTGCACTTTGACTCTGCTCACTAGCCGCTTGTACCGAGTTTTAGTTTCATACATTCCCCCGCCTTTAGCTAATTACGTTAGACGTTAAGACTATTTTAAGAGAATCATATTTTGTGTAAATCGACATAGGTAGCAGTAAGTATTTTCATTGTTTCTGGTGTATGTGGTGCGTTACGTTTTATGGGCCCAGCAGGGTAACGTCCCACAGAATGAACCCGAAGAAGTAGTTGCAATATTGGCTCTAGCATTAATTTAAAATAAGAAAAAGAAGAAACGAAGGAACAGGAAAATGTAGATTGACCCACTAATAAGCACTAGTACTAATACTTACCACTAGTAGTTTTGCACTGATGTATCACGAACTGAGAAATGACAATGAAAAGTTTTTAAATTATTTTCGTATGTCGATTTCTTCTTTCGATGAACTGCATAGTTCGTTGGAGAACAACATTCAAAAACCAGAAAACCACGTGAGGAATTCCGTTGCAACGGTTGAAAAGTTAGCAGTTATATTAAAAAATGTATACACTTTGTATTTACAATACACATTGTTTTTTATTCCATTCGTACTTTTAATATTAAAAATTTTAAGTACAATTAATAAGACAAAACTGCAGTGACTATTTACTTACCTAATGCAATTTTGTTTTCTCTTGACATTTCTTCGTAATCTTTATAGGCAATTAAAAATATTTCGTTCCAGCACTGTTGTTTTCTTATTTTATCTTTTATCACTATTATCTTTTGAAGAACAATCCAATATAGCTGGACGATTGCGAATTTCTTCAATAAAGTATTCGACATCGAAAGTATGAATGACTTTTTCCATTCCGAAGAGGCAGAATACTGCTCGTGTGAAAATGTTCTAAGGATTTGCACTTAGTAACAAGCAACTGGCCTGCCCGACGAACAATGGCGGCTACAGACCATCTTTTCGGGGGGGGGAAGCCTGGGGGTATGGAATACCCCCAGCAGAGGAGGGGCGGGGGCCCTCCCTCAAAATTTTTGCAAATTTAGACTTTAGAAGTGGCATTTTAAGGTCATTTAACTCCTGCAAATATGATTTAAATGAGTTACTTTTTGAAAATATTTCCTGATTCGATGGTGTTTTTAAATTATTAATTCAGTGAAATATATCGTCATTTTGTTATGTAATGAAACATACGTATAAGTAAATTTGGTACTTTTTGTATACAACTTCGCCTAATTCTTTCTCCTATAAATACATAGGATGTGCTATAATCAGTAAAAAAGTCTGGATCAGTTTTGTAATTCGTCCAGGCGTTTTTTTCATTTAAAACATATTTTAATTTTAAGAGCAGTTTACCCCTAAAACCCTCAAAATTAAATAAACGGTCAAACCCAAAGCTTGGATATAGGAATTAAACTTGAAATACATGTTTATAATACTATTTATTTATTTCAAACACGAGAATAACAATACATAGTAACACCTTAATAAAAGTTTGTTAAAAGCTTAAACCTAAACAACAAAATCTATTCTCCTCCTATTTCCACTGTTTGCAAATCGTTCAATCACTGAGTCTACGTCAATTTCAATGTCTCTGTGAGTGTGTAACAAGCATAGTCCGGACAATCTTTCTTCACCCATCCTTGCCCTCTGCCACGTCTTCAAACGACGCAAGGTGGAGAAAGTTCTTTCAGCAGACGCCACGCTAAAGGGAAGAGTTGCCAGGATTTTTAATAAGGAGTAAATCGATGGAAACATGTCCTTATCACAAGCGTCCATCGCTTCAATAGCGGTTGCAGGAAGTTTACCCTTACATCTGTTTTCCCTTTCCCATTTTTCCCGCCAAAGTTCGAATTCACTATTTACCAGATACCCATCGCTTTTCCTTAGCCCAAGTATGGGTGCGAATTTGTCAATCAAGTTTTGGAGCTGCATATTTTCTTCGTCCGGTTCTTTGTGTACATCACTGGCACCGTCCTTGGGATTGTCCTTAACAACAACAGTTGGAATCTATACACGAAGTCCAAAACAATCCAATGAGTCTTTGGGAAATCTTGAAATGAGATCTGTAATCACATTGTCAAGTAGGGGAATGTATGTAGATTTCTTGTAATATTCTTCTGGCGTGTTTGATGTGTAATTTGGTCTATGTTGTTGCCGTGCTGTTACGCGAGGAAGTTTTATTTCAACTCCGAGTTGAGAGCACAATTCCTTGACTTCACAAAACACCTCAGAAAATGTCTCGTCACACTTTTGCCTTTTCTTTTTCAGTACAGAAAGTGTATCCTGAATAGCGTCAGAAGCTTTTCTTAAATCAAGGGACGGAGTCTGGAGCCTTCTGCTCAGTGGAAGTGTATGTTTCAATACATCGATCAAAGAAATCATTGCCGAAATGAACTGTACATCACACAGGGAGGTGATCAGTGCAGTTGCGTTGGAGGAAGTAGTCAAATCCGTCCAGCCAGAAATTGATTCCAGAGCTTCAATCAGATAAGGAAGAGCTTCACGAAACTTGAGCACAGTATCATGCCTCTCCACCCAACGTGTTTCACAAAGCCCCGGTAGCTGTTTCCCCAAAAACATACCTAAATCATCGTTTCTCTTTTCCAAAAACTTACGTAAAACGCCATTTCTCTTTGCAGACATATTGAAAAATGATGTTACTGATTTCATTATACCGATCGAGTTTCGGACACTTGCTACGTTGTTTGATTTAGACGGCGAGTTATTCAATGCGTGATTTAAGCAAGGACACCAGCATGCATGCGTTGCTTCACGACGTATTTCACAGACAGCGCCAACAAGCTCAGATGACATTACACTGCAACTATCTGTCCCAATGCCTACACAGTTGTTGACGTCAAGGAGCAACTCTTTGACGATATTTACAACAATTTTTCCAAGTACCTCTCCTGTTAGTTTGCTTTCAAGTTGTACGCCATTTTCATTTCCCTCCTTATCTTGGATGGCATCATATGCATCAATAAATGTGATGAAGTCTTCACGAATACAACCATTATAAACATACCTCAAAGTAAGAGACAGTTGTTCAGTGTGGGATATGTCTGTGGTTTCATCAAATAGTATTTTAATTACTTATTTTTTGCGTACCGTATCACTTATTATATGATATATAATTACCTTAATATCCACTTTAGCGATACACAGTTTCGTCACTGATGACGCGTTTCGGGACTAAGTCCCATCCTCAGATACATAATTAATAAATTAAAATATTAAAATCACGACCATGATACTGGTCAAGTCAAAATAAATAAAATAAATTATAAATCGCATGTAATAAGTTTTGCTAACCACGGCTGGAGCTCCCGCATGCGTTCACCCGCAACCGCGATTGTCACGCGACTCTAGAGTCGCGTGACAATCGCGGTTGCGGGTGAACGCATGCGGGAGCTCCAGCCGTGGTTAGCAAAACTTATTACATGCGATTTATAATTTATTTTATTTATTTTGACTTGACCAGTATCATGGTCGTGATTTTAATATTTTAATTTATTAATTATGTATCTGAGGATGGGACTTAGTCCCGAAACGCGTCATCAGTGACGAAACTGTGTATCGCTAAAGTGGATATTAAGGTAATTATATATCATCAAATAGTATGCTAAAACAGCCAGACTGTCGCACTCTATTTAATATGACACGTGTGATTTCCTTTCCACAACATTCAATCAGGCTATTTTGGGTGTTTTTCCCAATGTATGTTGCCCGTGCAGATGAGTTATAAAGGTGTTTTTTCAGTATGTGGTCACCTGATGAAATACGAAACCTTAAGAGCTCCCTGAAGTTTCCCTCATTTACGGGACTTGGATCTTCTTGAAGGTGGAGGTTACCATCGTCTCGATGTCCACGAAGGGGGATATTTTGTCGTCCCAAAAAGATAATACTTTCAATTATGGGACCCAACCGCTCACGGTTTTCTTGAACTTGCTGTAAGTGCTGAGTAATCACTTTATTAACAACAGCTTCTTCTGGAGATTTCTAGCGTTATTCGATGTTTTTAATTAACGAAATACTCACAGGTGGCATTCACTATAGAAGTGGCCTTCACTGTGGTCTCTACCCTACGTATTAGAAATATTACGCATACCAATACCACGCCCACTACGGACATATAGTTTTAACCGTAATAACTTTTGTCATATCCACTAATATTTTTACCTATTTGGATCGTCTAAATAATGAGTTAGGAAAAGTGTCTCAGGTTCTCGGGGAGGGCCATGGCCCCCCCCCCTGAAGCCGCCACTGCCGACGAATTGAATTCAACTGTCTGGGAGGGAACGAGGCGGCAGACGTCTGCCTCTTGTGGGTCACCCGCACGCTCGTGTGAAAACCTATGCATTCCATCAATTAGATTTCTGTCCCTAGCAGACATGTGCCGCATACGTCTGCCTCATGTGTAAGGGTTCTAAGTGTCGTAAATCGAGTTGAATACGATGATGACCAGGGGTCGTGCTAGCGACATGCATGCCGTCGCCCGCTGTTATGACATGTCCTGAGCTTCTCATACAGCTCCCGCCGCGGGGACCACAATTGACTCGATTACTAGACGTGGACTGCTACAGGCCTGAATACACATTGAAAGGTTACCTGTTTCTTTCTCGAGAACATAGGCCTAATCTCAAAAACTAGAAGAAAAATTTGAACTACGCTTCAGCTACCAGCAATTAGCAATGTTTACACGAAATATCGTATTCGCAAAGCAGCCATTAATAGCGTATCGCGACTAAAAATGTCCGTACTCACATAGGTTAACTATTTAAGTCGATTTCCGTTATTACATTTTTACCAGCACTTTATTTTAGATATTTATTTTTTTGGGTCTAAAATTATCTCGCTGGGTGGGAGTTGACCCCCAAAACCCCTCCGGTGCGCCAATGTGTCTTAAGGCAACTTTCGAACAAATCAACTTATTTTCGTAAAACTTTGTCTACAGTTTCACTCCCCACAGAAAACTGTTGCTTTGAGATCGATACCCCCAAAAATAGTTGGCGGCAGGCAAAAATCTGAGGAAAAATTTTGAATAAATCGAAAAAATCCATCAGACTAAATGGGTTTTTATACCATATGAAGTGTTTACTCTGAACATTTTTGGATGTAGAATACGTCTTGCCTTTCAGGCCAGCAATAGGCACCCCCAACCAGAAAATCGAGCGTTACGTTTTCACGTCACGTTTGAAATTGAAATATTATCTAAACGACAAAATATTCACGCTTATATGAGGTACCATTCGACAGATAAAGGAACAAAGATAATAAATAGCACAATATAAGCAGGCTATTGCATCATCCAGCGCAGGGTGAGAAATAGAAATGTTTTCTATACACGTATAGAAATAATTTGAGTGTGCCAAGCGCTGCCCATTCAGGGCGCTTGATTGTTTGCAACGTCACTCTCACATGGCCTCAGTTACAGCGTAAGGCTCTGCTTCGAAACGACAAATAACATGTGCACAGGCTCGAAGTAACAATGTTTATTATTTTTATAAAAGATACACAATGAAGAAAGCGAGGCCATGTGTTATACCTAACCGCAGAAACTTGGACACACAAAACCACTCTGCAGCGTATAGACATTGATGCCACAAAATCAGGTTCAACATTGTCTCCTAGCAAGCATACTAAACCTCCAAAGAGAATTACCAACTTATCGTTAAACATGACAAAGACGAAGTACGGTACGTAGTACTGTCTTTGAGTTTTATAACACTGCACAAAAATTACTGTACCTTTGAAAGCGAAACTTTCGTACCATGGTTTCAGATTCACCTACATATAGAATACTACAAAGTTCAGGCTCCCAGTACAATAAGACAAATTTCTAATGGAGGGAGAGAAGTGCCAACACGCTTTTTATAGCTGAGACGAAGTGGATATTTCGGTCTACAAAAAAACCCCTTCCGATTATTATGAAGAAATGATAGTGGTCCAACATTTAAGGCCTGGTTTTTGAAACAACTTCTAAATTAGTTAGACGAGGAAAGCATAACAGTAATGGATAACACCCCTTATCATGGAGTCAGTTTACAAAAAATTTCCAACAGATCCATTAGAAAAGACGTCATTATTGAATGGTTGCAACAAAAAGGAATTCAATTTTCGACCACTGAAACTAAATTGTTCAAATGCATGGTACCTTACAAAAACCAGCCTAAAATGTACGAGCTCGATCAGCTAGCAAATGAAAAGGGGCACGAAATGATAAGACTGCCTCCTTATCACTGCTACTACAACTCCGTTGAGTTTGTGTGGTCACAAATAAAGCATATGGTTACCAGGAGGAATACCAATAACACATTCAAAATTAATGCCGTCGAAAGATTTGTTAACGAAGAAGTAGATGATGTGACACAGAAAGACTGGCAAACTGACTGAAAAAATTCAAGTACAGCCTAGCACTATGAATTTCCAAGGCTCAAATGATGAAGACAGTGAAAATTGCCAAACTGATCAGGATGATGACAATGGCACCAAGGAAGAGTTGACGACAGATCCACTGGACTAAAGTAATAGACAATAATGGCTTTGATATTGTTGTACAATGTAATCTTAATATCATAAATGTCCATTAGTATGTTCGCTGTAGCATGTTTCAAAGTATGTTTACGATTTTATCTTTGGAATCAGTGAACACATGAGAGAGAGAGAGAGAGAGAGAGAGAGAGAGAGAGAGAGAGAGAGAGTGTGTGTTATTGTGGAAGTGAGACAGCAAACTATTACTCCATTGTCACCCCTCACTCCTCTCTAGACACCTTACCTATACTTTCACATGGGAGCAATTCATTCGCTGGGTCGGTGTTGCTCAGTGTCCAAAAAGGCTGTCACGTTTCACCTGTGCTTACACAGTGGCACACTGTAACTCTTAGCACTGATGTTTACTAGTAACTCAATTATCACTGTTTTCCATATATTTAGTTCAAAACTATTTCAACATTAATATTCTACCCGTATTTTATTTCAATACCTGCAGTAATTAGAAACAAAATGTTTTTGACCACTTACATTACTTGTAATCAAAAGTCACCAATGTTTATTATTATAGCATAGGGTATCATCAATATTTTGGTCCATGTTAATTTTTAAACATATATTTGCAATCAATTTTTGGCAAACGTTTGTAGCCTAATAAAATTTTTAGTATGTAATAAACTTCTAAATATTTTAACTTATTTTTTCAATCCAAAACTGTTTTGATAAACATTCCATATTTTTTAGATTAAAATTCCACACACTTGCTATTAACAAAATTGTGATAGACCATGGCCAGGAGAGGATGAATACAAAACAAAATACCACTATTCAGAATACAGTACATACTACTTCATGTGCATTAAAAACAGTTTTTAAATTTAATAAATGAAATATCATTAAAATATTTAAATAAGATAAACTAAAGTTGAATAATTTTTTGTCTACTGACATTTCCTTTGTTTGATGTCCTCACTAGCGCAGTAATTGTTGGATAAATATATTTTTATAGGAACTTTTTGTCCCTACAATCATATCACAAAGTTCATAACAAGATAGACTTATATATGCTAAAGGTTAAAGTTACTTGACTGTACCTAGCTGGAGCCGGTTTTTCACATCTGTCCATACTGAATTCATTAAAGAAAAGCTTTGATAACATAACTAATGGATTAGAGCCTGGCAAAGTTAGTCTAACACTGATGAGTAACTTTATGCAAGTAATGTTTCTCCTCTTCAATCTTGCAGCAAGAATTCTTCCACTCATTAACCTTTAAGTTCATCAGTATATCTCTTGATATAAGTGTAATCATCAAACAGAATTTCCTTATTGATTTGCAGTTTCGGCAGAATTTTCTTAATTTCTTCTGCACATCCATGTGAATGATAAAGGAAGTCCATGAAACCACTGAACTGATAATTAGACCACTTCTCAGCTTGTCAGATCGGTATTCCAATTAGTGCTTTCAAGCTTCTCAGCTGATCGTCAGATCGGTATTCCAATTAGCGCTTTCAAGCTTCTCAGCTCATTGTCAGATCGGAATTCCGATCTGACGATGAGCTGAGAAGCTTGAAAGTGCTATCGGAATAATTTTTCTATAGTGGCATGCAACAGTGATAATTCTGTTTGTGAACTTTAAGATACAAGAAAAATATAAATCTTTTAATTAAAAAAGTATTCAAAACATATGGACATTTAACTTGTCTAAAAAAATATGATTTAAAAACATATTAGTAAAACAATTCAGAGTTGACTGAAAAAAGTTCCACCAGCAGTTTTTGAACTCAACATCAATAAAATCACAAAACAATTTAAGGTATTCCACACATACTATAAATTGGTGGAGGTACTGAAACACCTTTCTAAGAATTCCCTGAATATTACATCGCAAGACACCTGCAGCTGTTGGATCTGCATTATGGATTATATGAGCTGTGCAGTATTCACCAGTTACTTCCCAATTCAACTTTTCGTGAGCTTCTAAAAATCATTATTTTTTCTTTCCTTTTTATTTCCCCCAAATTCAAATATTCATTGCCTGCTGACACACCAATTATTTTATCAATAATGTCACACTTTTCTGCTGCCTCAAAAATGTGGTCAAACAGGAAATTTGAAGTTCCTCCTAAAAGATTCAAAGGTTCCAAAATTTCTATAGGCCTACATGTGCCTCTGTTGGGAGTGATATACCTCACTATTACAATCTTCATATCAGTATGATTTTAAGCATCTATTGATAGGCAATAAAATTTGGACATTCACTGTTGATTTTTCTTGGATTTCGTTGTCCATGACGTGTCCGTTACTTAACTAAATATATGGAGCCTCTGAAGAAGCTTTTTAAAAGCGAAAACCGGTTAAGGCTATAAGGTAAAACTTTTATGTGTTTACCCATAAAAAACTTTGTGTTCCGAGTCGGTAGTGAAATAATTATATTTATGATTTTTCATTTCACTTGAGCACAGCCAAACATTTTATTCAATTTTTTCCCCTAAATTACTTAAGTACACTCCATAGATTTGAACCTGTGATTCTGTTTTACACAATGGTAAACAACTGCAGCCAGTTCCGATATTTCAGCTACCATGGTTTTATTTCTAAAAACTAACATTATCTGCTGGTTTGAATCATTTGCATTTACTATCGTTTTGTGTTTTTTTTTTTGTACTTAAATGATTAACTATTTACAATTTTTATCCCCATGGCTAACTCTGAAAACCACGTGCCAGGTATCACATACCACTTATGCAGTCAGCAGTTTCTTTTTTAAATGGAAATTATCCCCTTAAGTTGTTAATAAAAGCGTGCCTTCTCTTTGGCATGTTTTATTATTAAACTTAACTAACTTTCAATAAGAAAAACAATGAAAACAGAATACATAAATGAATGATACAAACTAACGTCCAAATGAATTTTTGGCGTGTTAGCCAATAGTTTAACAAGGAATTAATAATAAACATATGATGAAAAGAAATTGTTTACCATTTTCAGTGTTTTCAAAAATAGGACATATTAGTGTCCCAAAATTACTTTTCAGGACACTGGTGCAAAAGGTGAAGATCTGGGAAATATGGTATGCCTACTTTTGATTGTGTACGGAAATACGAACAATATATATTTTTTTACAAACAATATTGATAAGACTTTGGGTACCTCTTCTGGTATGTTTGTGGTCAGAATAACACCATAACATCCATGCATATCCTCAACTCTTGTCTTTCTCTATATGACAGATGTAACTCCTGCAGGTGCAATGCCTTAATTTTATAAATCGAACACTGAAACATGCAGTATCGGGTGACTGCGCGTGGTAAGTATATTACTGTTCAGTAAAAATTTTAACTTCTTATTTTTATTTGTTGTTTTTGTTCTTCGATTACAAGAATAAACAAAATGATTATTAGACATCTTTAAGAAGAAATCAGCGTTCAAGACCACAAATTGTAACAGGTCAAATAAAAGGATTTTTTATTTTATTAATTTTTGGGGATTTATTAAAAAATATTTTGAATTCATTGTCCATCTGTGTGGCCAGTCCACGTGTTTGAATAAAAGCATTGCGCTAACCAAGGAACAGTACGCAGTAACAGTTGTGTAACCTTTACAAAAGAATGTGCGAGGCGTCGATTCTAAGAACTTTACATTTGTGTGACACCTGCGCCCAAACGCACCACACCAGCGTGTGCGCAGACGACGCCACGGTAGTAAAACTCAAAATGGCTTAGAGACGAGAGTTTGGACGCACATGGTCTCAAAACGACGGATGTAAGTCTAAGCCCATCCTACTTTAGTGACGTAGAACAGTGCTCACGGAATATCGTCAACATCCCGTACTAAAAAACTCCCATGTGTCAGGTGTACAGCCACAAGACTGTGACAACTCAGGCTGTGTGCGGCGACGAAACTGGTTCGTCGGGAAGGCAGTAATGTCCGGCTGCATGTAACAGGCAGTCAACTCACCAGTGCGGCGTCAGCCTGACGCTCGCTAAGGTTAGTGGGCCCAAACGAAATTTAAAATCATAAATCAAATTATGTAGAAGTGTTGTCGGGCTTAGAGGTGAAGCGTACTGGAGTAGTGAGTCGTTGAAGTGAACGGAAAAGTGGAGGAGTGAACGGACTGTTTTCGGACTTAATATGTGGACATGGAAAGAGGGACGCTGGTGGGGTAATACGTAAAAAACAAACTATAATTTAATTTTAATAAAAAGGGGTTTTTTTAAATTGTGTGAATGTGCGTGTGAGCAAGCTGGGCTGTTTTGAGTAACGTAAGAAGTATATTTAAATATAAGACATATCTATATATTTCAAAATTTGGTTTTTGTGTTTTGTTCTAATGATTTAGTCTGTCTGATATTGAGTAAAACTATTTAAGTCACGGTATAAAAAAAAAAATGTGTTAGTCTAGTTATTACGCCATAACCACTTCCTAGTTTTCTGTGCTGACAACTCGTCAACGTAATCGGGGGTTTTCTGAAATTTTATTACAGTCAGATAGCGGGATTTTTATAAGGGCAAGAGTGTAGAAGGTTTCGATATTTAACCTTTAATAAAAATATCGTGGCGACCTGGGCAGTTTCAAAAGGTAAGTTTTACGGGGACCATGACGGTAAGTAAAATTCTGGCAGCGGTAAGT
Source organism: Magicicada septendecula (assembly GCA_034769895.1). Classification (NCBI taxonomy): domain Eukaryota; kingdom Metazoa; phylum Arthropoda; class Insecta; order Hemiptera; family Cicadidae; genus Magicicada; species Magicicada septendecula. The sequence goes on from CM068372.1 coordinate 149,140,879, forward strand.
ATTATTTTATGATGAGTGTAATTTATTATTCAAAGAGTAAAAAGGGAGAGAACCTTTACAACGACGACCCTGCCAGGATGTTCGTATAAAAATTATAGGAGCTAGACCTGTTTTAAAGCACAGAAAATAGGATTTGGTAATGACGTATTTGTAAAATTAATCGTACATAAGTACGTTGTGAAAATTAGGTTAGGTTTGGTAGCGTAAATGTTGGGTTTATTTCCACGTAGTAATAACGATTTTATGTAGTAGGTATTTAGAGTTAATATGTATAATTATTGAGCAATAGAAGGGTGTAGTTTCATAAAAGTGTTATATAAATAAATTTTGAATATGGGTGAAGTACAAGGTAATGATATTGGTTTCGCGTGGGATGAGTGGGAGAGTGAATTTAGAGGGGTTATAGGTGAGATGACAGACGAGGAGTGGGGTAATTTAGATAATAATTTAACATGAATGGAAGAAAAAGAAGAGGGAATCTTCGGAGAAATTAATAAACATAGTGAGATGACAAATAATAAAGGTAAGGTAGTTGAAGTAACAGTGGTAGAAAATAAGGCAGTGAATAGGCCTAATGATAATGACGACAGTGTAGGGGTGGTAGAAAAGGAGCGTTCAGGGGATGATGTAATGAATCTTTTGAAAACAATATATGATAATATGAAGAAGGGTTTTGATGAACTAAATGATCATATTAATAAACGGTTTGACGAAAGTGACAAAATGTTGGATGAATGGTTGCGGGAACTAAAGACAGACCGATTAAAGGAGAACTCAGAAGTTGGATTAAAACAGGTAAGTGATAATAATGTTGTTAATGATAGTGAGAGAATAATTAACCAGGTGAGTGATAACGATAATTCTAACAATGAATTAATAAATAACAGTGACAAAATAGTGGGAGAGGTAGGGTTGACTATTGAAGATAATGATGGTGATTACAATTCTGAGGTAAGTGGTAGTGATAATTATGACGATATAAGTGAAAATATGATGTTAAAGAATAATGGAATAAATATTGAGAATACTGATGAAGTTGTAGAATGTAAAAGTGGAATATTAGTGTGTGTTGATGGGTTAAAGAGAGTGGGGGTAGAGAGTTATATTGTGGGTATGAAACAGAGGGTAAATTTTTTCCGAGGTGTTAAGGGGGGTGAAGAAAGGTCTTCACGAAGGTATTGGGTAGAAAAGTGTTCTACTGATAATTGTTTTTTGAAGTTTTTTATTGTTCCTGGAGAAGTCAGGAAATGTTTAAATGATTTAGTACCCTCTGCATGGAATGAGAGAGAAAGTGTGATATGGCATTATGGTGAGGGAGGTTTAGATAGAGCGTTGTGTATAGAGAGAGAAATAGAATTATATAAGTTAAAGAGAAATTATAATGAATTGAGAAAAAGGTTAGAAGGGGTGAAGATAAAAATTGATAAAATAGCTTACCTGACGTTAACAGATAATACTAACGGAGACTGGACAAAATTGACCAATATTGAACAGGTATATGAACCAATAAAAGGGAAAATGAATGACATAGAAGTAAGGGATTATTATAATAATAATAATAAATTTGATGTAAATAAAAATGATTTATGCTACAAATATGTTAGATATCTATACGATGATGGAGGTTAAATTAAGAAATCGGGGAAGGAACAGTTTAAATATGTTAACATATGGTAATGACCTAGCTGATTTTTGACACTGAAGTGTGATATAACTGAATAATTAATGATGAAGAATTGTAAATAAATGTCTAGTGAATTTCATTGTGTGTATTGTAAAATGTTAGGTAAAGAAATTGTTGTGATAACAATAATAATATTTTGCAGCCTAAATAAATAACAAAAATAATTTGGAAGAGGATAACTAATGAGTTGTAATTATTGTAATTGGTGAAAGTAATTAAAATTGTTGTGTTTTCAATAATTAATTTAATTAAACTAATTTGAAATGTTTAAATATTTTTGATTGATTTAAATGTTGTATAATTGAATTTTCTAATAGATTTAAATTGTTTTATGAGAGCTGAATTTGATAAGTAATTAATAAATAAATGTTAAATTGTTGAATATGAAATAACATTTTTGTTAAATGTTTCAGAGGTTACGTGGAGGTATTGGTGTGTATGGTGTATATATTTTGTGTTTATGTCAGTAGGTGAATTATGTACTGTAAGTATAAAATTTATAATAACAGTCAGATAGAATAAAATGTTTACAGGTGTGAAAGAATTTTAACTTCAATAATGAAAATAACTTGAGATAATAATTTAACAGGTAATAATAACTGAAAGATAATATAAAATAAATGTTAATAATAAATTTGAAAATTTTAAGAAATTTAATTGTAGAAAGTTATGAATGAGTTAAATGATGATGGATAAAATGGTTAATGAAAATTTCACATTATAATGTTTTATATAAAGTTTTAGTTAGTTATTAGTGTACTATTGCTGGGGTGGCATGTGCCCCAGTAGATAGTGGAAAGTGTTGGGGGTGATAGAGAGTATTACCTCCATCGGAGGCCGAAATGGCGAAAATGCACGGCACACCTTTTTGTACAATCTCATATTGCACCTTGATAGACTGCCGTGCCGTGCAGTTAATGACGAGTGTAACATGCTTGAAGGTAGAGTTTGATTTCCCCGACTTTTCGGGTGATTACTGCCTTACCAGCAATAATCGTGGTTTTGGCTAGCGGTCAGCTATGGCCATAATCAAGTCCCTTGGCCATAGCTGGCTTGAAATTGGTTGATATTAGAAATTAATTGGGGGGTGAAACTAGGGGAAATCCCGGAACTATGGAACAGCAGCTGCCACTCTGTCCGAGTAGGGACAGCATAGCCAGGTGGTAGACCCGCATTAAGGGTGTATAACTATATAACGAAGATATGTTGATATCTAAACCGTTCAAATGTAACGCCGAAGCAAGGACAAGGAGATGTGAAATTCCTCCAACTATGCCATCCTTGTGTAGGCCAATGGGCGCTACAGTCCAACAGAACAAAACAATAGTGTGTGTGGTTTGGGGGGTTGCTCAGGTGAGCAACGAATTTAAATCCTGTAAATTAAAGATGATAACTCACTTTTGCTCTAATTAAATGCTTGTATTATGCTTTGATAAATAGGTGTTCACATGTTTATTATACTGTGTTTATTCTGTTTTATAAATGTATTATTTTATTGTGTTAGAGATAAGGATTGATAAAAATATGTGTTTCATATAATTTGTACAAATTTGAAATGTGTTGGTAGTGAGGTCATTCACCTTGGTAAGAAAATCAGTTGATCAGTAGTAGAATGTCACTGATAAATTGTTTACAAGGTAATTAATGTTCAATATGATGTTAATGTGGTAAAAGATTTTATTTGAATGATAGACTGAATTGATATAGTTGAGAATTTTAAATGATTTGTGGAAAATAGTAAAAGGTAGATTTTGGGTGATTGATATTTTGTTGGGACATGTAGATCAGTCCAAGGTGAGTTTAAAGTGGTAATAGAGAGAATAATGTTGTTGTGAGTTAATGTAATAGAATTGGAGAAGTGTGGATAGTGACACAGTAGTTATGGGGAATATATGTAGAGTATTGATTGATATATGGAGATAATAAGTAAATGGTGATATTTGGTTGTAGTTGAGGTGAGGTAATGAGAATGTTAATTAGGGGATGGTAATTTTGTAAGAGGGGATAGTGTAGTGCAGGAGTCCGCAACAAAAGGGTTGGGATGGGAAGGGACCGTTTAGCGCTGGAAGGGGTTGCCTTAGGTAGAATCCAGGAACCAGATTAAGGGAATGAGCTTTTTGGGGGGGGAAACACACATCCTAAATACAAAGGGTTAGAGAGTATATTTTTTTTTATAACGAGAGAATGATGCGAATTGAGTTTAGTAGTAAGTTGGGTTTAGAGATTGTTTGATAGATGTTTTGATAGAGATGGGTGTCATGTTAGTTAAAGTTGTTAGTGATATTAGAGTCAAAGAGGTAAAGATTATATGTATACATATCAAGTGGTATATCGAGTTATTATAAATAATTAAATCACCCAAACTAATGGAGAATGCGATTGTTAAATAAAGAAAGTTATAGTAAAAATATAAAATTTTAATTGAAACAAGTGACAATTTTAATAGAATTTGAGAATGAAGTAAAGTTATAAAGTGTTTATGTTGAGTAATTTAAATATCAATTTTATTGTTAATCATAATAATATTTTGTTATTTTTAAATGTCTTATTATGTTTTTGTGTTTAAAGATAGAATTTTAAAATGTTTTATGTATTTTCTGATGTAACTTATGTATAGCTTATGTAGGTCAAGGTTCTTGACTTGACCCAGTTTGATCAGCTGATAGGTGATGTTCTATACTAAACCAGTTTTGGCAATGAAGCGATGCCAATTTTGTTTCTTAATTAATTTAAATAAATTTGAATAATTTTAATATTGAGAAAAAATATATTTTAATAAATTTAAATTTTTTTTGAAAAAAAAAGAAAAAAAAATTTTTTTGATTTTATGACTGCCATCTAATTGATGTTTTGAATTCTGATTATATTATTGTTTGTATTGCTTAGGACATATGTCTAATCCAATGTTAGGATAAGGAAGTTCATGTTTAAGTAAAAGTTCAATTTATTTATTTTCTAATTATCAATAATAATGAAGAGAGTTATTCAATTCAGACAAAAGATTTGTATTTTGATTTTGAGATTAATGATAATATCGATTTGGTTTCAATTTAAAGGAAACTCCTAAATTTGATAAGATTTGATAGGATGTAGCGATAAGTGTGTGTACGAGCCCAGTAACTGCTAAAGGCAGCCCAGTGTGCATGTAAGGGGGAACATATCGGTTGAGGATCTGGCATGATATAAGACCAGAGCTTTGGATTTTGGGGTTGCATGTTAGAAGGTGAGGTGCGCTGTGGTGCGTGTCTGTTCGATTTTATGGTGTTGGGATCTCGCACAGAGAAGTCCAGTAATCTCGTTCAGATGCGGCCATAGTCGCCGAGCCAGGGGGGTTGTTTACCCATGAAGTATAGGAGCAAAAGGGGGTTGTTGGCACCATATCCTCACCGGTCCTCTTAGGGGTTTTAGCAATGAGATTTCTTCTGTTTTTGTAGAAGATATCTCATTGGGGGGGTATTGTAACGGGTCAAATAAAAGGTTTTTTTTATTTTATTAATTTTTGGGGATTTATTAAAAAATATTTTGAATTCATTGTCCATCTGTGTGGCCAGTCCACGTGTTTGAATAAAAGCATTGCGCTAACCAAGGAACAGTACGCAGTAACAGTTGTGTAACCTTTACAAAAGAATGTGCGAAGCGTCGATTCTAAGAACTTTACATTTGTGTGACACCTGCGCCCAAACGCACCACACCAGCGTGTGCGCAGACGACGCCACGGTAGTAAAACTCAAAATGGCTTAGAGACGAGAGTTTGGACGCACATGGTCTCAAAACGACGGATGTAAGTCTAAGCCCATCCTACTTGAGTGACGTAGAACAGTGCTCACGGAATATCGTCAACATCCCGTACTAAAAAACTCCCATGTGTCAGGTGTACAGCCACAAGACTGTGACAACTCAGGCTGTGTGCGGCGACGAAATTGGTTCGTCGAGAAGGCAGTAATGTCCGGCTGCATGTAACAGGCAGTCAACTCACCAGTGCGGCGTCAGCCTGACGCTCGCTAAGGTTAGTGGGCCCAAACGAAATTTAAAATCATAAATCAAATTATGTAGAAGTGTTGTCGGGCTTATAGAGGTGAAGCGTACTGGAGTAGTGAGTCGTTGAAGTGAACGGAAAAGTGGAGGAGTGAACGGACTGTTTTCGGACTTAATATGTGGACATGGAAAGAGGGACGCCGGTGGGGTAATACGTAAAAAACAAACTATAATTTAATTTTAATAAAAAGGGGTTTTTTTAAATTGTGTGAATGTGCGTGTGAGCAAGCTGGGCTGTTTTGAGTAACGTAAGAAGTATATTTAAATATAAGACATATCTATATATTTCAAAATTTGTTTTTGTGTTTTGTTCTAATGATTTTAGTCTGTCTGATATTGAGTAAAACTATTTAAGTCAAGGTATAAAAAAAAAATGTGTTAGTCTAGTTATTACGCCATAACCACTTCCTAGTTTTCTGTGCTGACAACTCGTCTAACGTAATCGGGGGTTTTCTGAAATTTTATTACAGTCAGATAGCAGGATTTTTATAAGGGCAAGAGTGTAGAAGGTTTCGATATTTAACCTTTAATAAAAATATCGTGGCGACCTGGGCAGTTTCAAAAGGTAAGTTTTACGGGGACCATGATGGTAAGTAAAATTCTGGCAGCGGTAAGTATTATTTTATGATGAGTGTAATTTATTATTCAAAGAGTAAAAAGGGAGAGAACCTTTACAAAATTGTAAGTCCAGCAAACAGTGATACAAATATACGTTACATGCGTAATAACACTTTCTTCAAGGTGAACTATTCCGGCAGGATCAACAACTTAATGTTCGGCAGATAAGTAAACTAAATTAAAAGTGAAAGTGAGCATAAAAGTAAGAAACTAAAGGGTAAATAAAAAATTACTCTCACTGTGCGTGAAAGTGTTAAATACAAAGTGCTGGTTTCAGATTGATATTAGATAGTTACCAAGTTGAATAGTGATAAGTTGACTCACTAAAAAGAAAAATAAAGTAAACAAGTTTTCAATTAGTGGAAAATTTTCATGTTAAAATGAATATCTCAGCCAAGAAAATTAATTCAGAAGTGCCTCATGGTGTGATATAGGAATATATTGTTCAATATACCACAAAATATTTTTTTGGAAAAATTATATAAAACTAAAATAAATTTGGTAAAATTTTAAAGAGATATATGAATTTTGTAAGAATTTGGAATGAGAACTATGACTATTGTTATAACTAATATAACGATTCATATGTCGTCATATCTGAGCGTTATATGAAAGGGTCAGACTGTGCGCCGTAAGCAAGACGGAGAGCGTATAATAAGCAGCTATCTCACTCTAACCTCGTCACAGTGACGTCCGCTGCCGGTACAAACAGGAAAATTTACTCAATTCATTTTTGCAGTTCAACCTGCGATAACTTCAAAACCAATAAATATACAGCAATTCTGAAAACTGCATTGTGTTCAGTAACTGAAGCTCTATAAGTAGCCAAAATCTCAATTAATATAATTAACAATTACAGAAGATACACAGAAGAAGAACGCCAACTGAAATAACGAGAGAATTAGGCTACGTACAGATTAGGTGTTTTCACACACACACACACAGATAAAGACCTAAGCAACAATATTCTGTGGTCAAATCGTTGAAAACACGTTTGCAAATACCAGTAATCAAACGAATTGGAAACACAGGAAGTACGATTTTAGCTAGAAATTCTCAGCCATTACGGACCTGTAAAGGGGGTGTTTTTCGACAGGTTGAATATTGTTTCAACTGGCAGAATCCTGCATGATTTGGAACAGCCAATGACAAGGCTGTATTCTGAACTGACGCTCACCCAAAACCGTTAAAAGCGTTACTCTTCGTTCGGGGCTTCAAGGCGTTAGACGTGTGTAAATTACATGCATAATTTCTCCACATCGCAAAGTTTTATTTAAGCCGTTCAAGAAGTAGTCTGCAGTTGAAGAGGAACGAGTACCGTTCGACAATAACTCTCGCTGTGTAACACCATATTAATTAATTAATTAATAACCGCTTGTGAAGTGACCTGTGCAACAGAGAGCTACAGCAGCTGTAATTGCCTGATCATCGTTCTACAAGATTGGTCAACATCATTTCTACTGTGCAGTACCATCCAAAGAAGGACCTCTACAGATTCCTAGCTTCAGTCGACGCAACAACAGTAAGAAATCGATTCATTGATCAATGAAATAAATAATCAATAAATAATAAAAGCAATAAACAATCTTAAAGACACTAAGTAAATGCACACTTTGTAATTAAATTATTAAGATTAGTTCTAAGTTAGTATAGGAGTGTTGAATGGAAAGTGGAGTATAGAATTGAACATGCAAATTATTGCAGACCTGTTCTTTAGCACTGGTTTGGGAGATATAAATTTTCTCAATCAAACCAGATAAGAACAATAGGTCGTTTGGACGTTTTAATCTTCACTTTTCACGCACACTCAGTAATTATAAGAGTTAGGGTAGCAATAAGTCCTAAACTTGGCAATTTTAAATAATTAACAAAATAATTAAACGTTGATTAAATAACCTTCAACAAAATCTTTAGTGTTATTTGTAACGATTCCCTTTGAATCCACATTCACTGAACGAATCCTGAGATTGTGTATCTCTATGCTCTGAGCTAAGCTGTATCCGTGTCATCTGTTCTGGCGCCCAGGTAAAGTACAAGTCACGGGTGAGTAACGTTTTATCTATCATTAAATATATTAGATAAAATGTGTTAGATAAAAGGTAGCGTTATACTAACTATTATAATTATAAATTATTATAATTGACTGTGCATTCAGTTACAATCAAACTGTTTCACTTTGGTTGGAATCGTAACTATAACTAAAACTGTAATTCAGGAAAAAATTTTAACAAAATATTCAAAATTGGAAATAAAAAAAACAATGCATACCAAAATAAAAATGAATTAACTTCTTTGGATGTCACTTTACCTTAATTTAAACTATGCTCAATAGGTTCATCTAATGGATTTAGACTGTCATTTCTTTAAGGGTATTTTAGTGCTTCAGTTTGGTTTACTTAACAAGAACGGTGAAGTGGTCCTCACATGACACCTTTACAAACATGAGTAGCTACCCTGGATTTTTGTTTTTTGGGTTTTTTAGTGCAAGTATTTTGGGGTCTTCTCTACTGTTACAATGTTTTGAATCAACAATCATCAGGCAACCATTCCATGTGATCCTTGAATTTGAATACAAGTCAGTTTGTACTTATGGTACCTAAAATTGTCTCGTCAACATGAAGCTGCTGCCTCATGACACCATCATTTATAATGTACTGGGGTCCAAACACCCCACAAGACTTCCAGAAGTCCATTCCACTGCATAGAGCCTTCATAAGACTCTTTGACTTATCTCCAAAGTTTCACAGATGACTATACTTTTGAAGGTAGCAAAACATTATCTTTTTGGTTTTGGCATTATTTTGCCCCTCTAAAAGCACAGAATTTAGCTCCCCTATCACCAATTTCCCTTGTTTTACTTTGAAGGTGATAGCTTCACCACTTCTGTCATCTTTTCACACTATCCATGATATCCAAAAAGCACTATTTTTTATATAGCGTGAAGCTATGGTTTACTGGTTCCTTCACCAGCTATTCAGTTTTCCAAAATTTATGTCGAGTCCCCAAGATATGTATTCTTCATAGAGTTTTTAAATCATGTACTGGAGTCCAGTTCAGTGAATACTACCACAATTTGATAATCCAAAAACACAAGTGTGTAGACATAGTCATCATTTTTTAATAAATACAGTAGACTCTCGACTATCCGCCCTCCGTACTATCCGGCCTGTTTGTGAACCTACGTGCCATGTGAAAAACACAGCTTGCGACATGAAAAGCGCAGATTTCCTCCCACCCTGCTACCTGCTCTTTGTTTCATCAGTTGTGTATTGGATGTCAACAAGTGCGGAATACGTTTGCCACTGTTCCTGGTTACGTATGTAAATTGTTTTTTGGTGTGCTTCGTTGTTTTCTTATTGAAGATTATGAAATGGATGATAAATAAAAAAGTTGTAGTGACTATGGAGAAGAAGAACGCGCTATAAAACGACTGGACTCTGGGGTAACGGCAAAAACTATTGCTTCGGAGTTAGGAGTTGGGAAAAGTACAGTTGGTGACTGGAAGAAAAATCGAGCAGAAATTGAACAGTGGTGTGCTGCCCATGCTAGTGGAAGTGGAATGAAAGTAAGAAAAACCATGCTGAAAGGTAAGCATAAAGTTGAGGAAGCTTTATTTTTGTGACATGAACACCTAAGAGGAAAAGGCTTGCCTATTACTGGGCCGATATTGCAGGAAAAAGCATTCCAATTTAAGTGACAAGTAGAAGGAGAAGATTCAAAATTTACTGCGAGTGATGGATGGTTAGATAGGTGGAGAAAACGATTCGGTATTCGACAGATTTTACCATAAATGGGGAGGTTTTATCTGCTGATAAAGAGTCTGTACCTTTGTTCAAAGACCATCTTTTTAAGCTTATTGAAAAGGAGGGAATTTCTGGGGAGCAGTTGTACAACTGCGATGAGACCAGTTTAAATTACAGTAGAACTTGGCTAATTTGAACGTGCATAATTCGAATTCGTGGATAATTCGAACTTTTACCGTGGTCCCTTGAATATCCTATGTAAAACCATACAAAAACATTGTCTGTAATTCGAACTTTTTTTGGTTAATTCGAAATAAAAATTTTACTCAAACTACAAAAAATCACCTGCAGTATGGGCTAGACCATGTAACAATTGAGACACGACTGGAAACAGACAAGCAGGCATCGCCCTTTGTGAACAGACACTTGTCCTTTGTGACAAATTCGTGGAATTGGCGCCAGTATCTCGCGATGACACATGACTTGCTCGCGTAACGGTACCATCCGCCATTGTCCCTTGTTCCACGCCTCGTCAGTCAGCCACCCTCACTGTTGCTTTCAGTTCAGTCTGCCTGCATTCGTGGAAGGGTTAAGTCTTTTTGAGTTTCTACTGTGCAAGCTGTGTCCTGTAGTGAGAGACCTTTCCTTTCTTTATAGAGTACTGTATATACAGACTGGTGTGTTTTAGTGATGCTTACTGTGCAGTTTTATTGTGTTGTGTGTTCATCATAGCCCTTTCAAAACCAACACGGACCCAATACAAATCATTGACATTTGCCAAAAAAGTTGCCGTTATTCGGGAAGTGGAAAAGACAAAAAAAAAAGAAATCTGAAATTGCTAAGGAATTCGGGATCCTGCCAAATACACTGTCAACGTATCTAAAAAATAAAGAGAAGATTTTGAATAGTGTGTGTAAAGCCAGCGACAAAGATAGGAAAAGAGCGCGAGGACCAGAAAATCCTGACATGGATGAATGAGTAGTGAAGTGGTTTAAGCAAGCAAGGGACAAAAAATTCACAGTCAGTGGGCCCTTCGTCAGAGCCAAAGCTGAGGAATTCGCATCTAGCATTTTTACAGACGGCTTGTGGTGCAAAACATTCTGTCAGGTGCTTATTTAGATGAGCACGAAAATACTATCAAGATTAACATCCTTCAAGCTGCCCGCATGTGCAACAGTGCTTGGGACCAAGTTATGCAAAAAACAATTGCTAATTGCTTTTGTAAAGGTGGTTTCTGCAACATTGAAGGTGAAGAGGAGAATAAAGCTGCTAGAGAAGTCATACCCACTGCGGATAACTGGGAAGATGTTGGATATGACGCAGGCATTCGTTACGAAGAGTTTGTAAACATGGATGAAGACTTGGCAGTGTGCGGTGAACAGAGAGATACGGAGATCGTGGCTGATGTTATGAACAAAAGAAATGTTGGTCCATCTTCAGATGAAGAAGGGGACAAGCTAGAACTTCCAGAGATACCGATTCCAATGGCTTCACAGGTATCAAATTACATTCAAGACTTGAGACGGTTTGTTGAAGGACAGCAGAACGTAAGTGGCGCTATTTTCCAAGCACTTAATAAACTTGAAGAGTTTACTACAACTCAGTGTATTAACTGCAAAAATTGCAATCAAAAGTTTCTAGCTTTTTTAAAAAACTGTAAATGCTATATTTTGTACTGAAATGTGTTTATACGTTTGTAATACACATGTATAAGGAAATTGTTTAATAAAATAACATATTGCTTTACTGAATTTCGGTTTTTGATTTGATTTTTCTACACTTATCAAAACTTTCCTAATTCGAATTTTTTAAAGGTCCCTTCAGCTTCGAATTAGCCAAGTTCTACTGTATAAGATGCTCCCTAGAAAAACGCTTGCATCAAAAAAAGAAGCCGCTGCACCAGGATACAAGAAAAGCAAGGAATATAGCACCACGTTGGCTTGCAGTAATGCAACCAGCAACCACAAGCTTACGTAGACTTTAATAGCAAAATCAAAGAAACCTAGAGCTTTTAAAGAACTGGAAAATCAGGAATCACTACCCCCTATATTACACACATCAAAAGAAAGCATGCATGAATTCAGAAATCTTTAAAACTTGGTTCTAAAATGAATTCGTACCGACTGTAGACAAACATTTGAAAAACAACAATTTGCCGAGAAAAGTTGTGATAATTATTGACAACGCACCTTCTAATCCGGCCACTGACGAACTCACAGATGGAGACATCAAAGCTTTATTTTTACCAGGCAATGTGATGGCTGTTTGTCAGCCAATGGACCAGGGCGTCCTTGAAGTGGTAAAGAAAAAGTATCGCCGGCGTCTTCTCAGTTCATTGATATCAGCAACTGATAATAATGAAGACTACTTAACCACTCTGAAAAAGACTGACATGCTAGATATCATAAGGTGGTTGGCCGAACCATGGGAAGAGATTCCAACACTTGTAAGATCTTGAAAAATTCTTTTGGACCATAATGGTGAACACTTCAACCTTGAACCCGTGTGTGAAACCGAAGTGGAAGATAAAAACGATATAAACTTCTTTCATTGCTGGAAAAAGTACCAGCCTGTGATGATGTCAATGCAGAGGACATTAGAGAATGGATGGCAAATGATGAAGTTAATGAAATAAGTGACAATGATATTATGGAAATGGTGACACAGGGAGAAGAAATAGAAGAGGAGGAGGAGGAGGCATCTTTAGATGACAGGAAAAATCTCATCCCACATTCGGAAGGGTTCAAGACGATTGAGGCAGCCCTGCAGTACATTAGTCAGCTGGAGGAAGCGACGCCACCTGATATCATCTGGTTGCATAAGTGGAGGGACATTGCATCGCGGAAGAGGGCTAAAAGGGAGAAGCAGTCATCTATCAAGGACTTTTTCAAAAACTAAAAACTGTACGTTTTGACTCTGTTATCTTAGGCCTACTTTTTTACATTTGTGTAATCGTTTATCAATGAACAGTAAAATAAGTTTAACTCATTTTTTTAAGAATTAGGCCTACGTTTTATGTTAATGTTTTGTTTATTTTAAAATTCTATGTATTCATACTGTACAGTGTACATGATTTTATGTTTCTTGCAATTAAGTTGGACATTATAAAATGTATCTTAAAATGTCTATACAATATTTTTATTCTTGGACTTTCTTTTTCTGTAATAAATTTTTAAAACGTACAGTACAGTACATAACAAACATTTATAAAGTATGGCCTGTACTAAGAGGTCAGAAAATAAATATGAATAAGAGCGGGTTTTGGTATACAAAGTGTGTTTTTAATGGTATGGGTGGGGCAGGAAGTGAGTAATTATAGAACTCCGGCCTATCCGGCTTTTTTGTTATCCAGCCTGCCCTTCTGTCACATTAGGCCAGATAGTCGGCAGTCTACTGTACTACCATGAACTTATGCAAAGCAGTAAACAATGAATAAGAACATTATCAATACAAGACTTTCCTGCAGAGGAACCACTTTGTTATCTGCATCATGTATTGTGGATGTGTCTGAAATACAAAAAAATTAATTAAGCATGAGAAGACAACTTGTATTGGAAGTATGAGAAGAAAATATAGATATTCAAGAGGGGGATTGGAGTTATTAGAGATTAACAAAGATATTTATAGGTTTTTATGAGAAAACATTTGCAATATATAAAATATTAGATCTGGAAATGACTCCTCTAGAGATATTGAAAGACGGATATTATCTGCTAATAGGTGTTCCTACGGACTGGTGAAACATTTTAAGTGTAAATTAATAAGTAAAGATACAAAAGCCACCCTATACAAGACCTTGATTAGACCAGTCCTGATGTACGGCTCGGAATGCTGGGTGGTAAAAAAAACTAGATGAGCAGAAACTATCCGTTTTTGAGAGGAGGGTACTGAGGAGAATCTATGGCCCTGTGAGGGAAAACGACATTTGGAGGTGATTGCATAATCAAGAGTTGTACGAAAGGTTTAAAGATCTTCCGATCGTGCAACTCATACAAATTAACAGATTGCGTTGGGCTGGTCATGTGCAGAGAATGGCGGAGGATAGAATCCCAAAAAGAGTGATGAATTATTTGCCGATGGGAAGGAGAAGGAAGGGAAGACCGCGTACAAGATGGCTGGACCAGGTTGGTAAGGAGGCAGTGAGGCTGGGTGCAGCAAACTGGTGGACATTGGCCAGGAGTAGAGACCAGTGGGGAAGATTTCTTTTGGAGGCCAGGGCCCGGACTGGGCTGTAGCGCCGAGGATGGATATATGTATGTATGTAAAATATTAGATATGGATGGTTCTAAAACTTCTGGAAATGTGATTAACTGGAGCTATACAGAATTTATATGAAAACTAAAAATCTTGAAGCATAAAACACGTACAATAAACAACAACAGAAGATAAACTTAAGCAAATAAAAAATAACGTAGAACAAAATTTTTTATTGTGTACTTTGGGCAGTCTAGCAATTCCGGTAGACAACCCCATTATCATCTGAACCCTATAGACATATTACTTTTAAACACATACAATCAATTTTATTTGCTTATTACAACTTTCAAATGAAACGTATATTAATATTCTCTAGCCAAATTTGAGGTGAAGAAATAAAATCTGTTTTCTGATGGCTCTTTGATGGAAGATTATTGCTGAAATATAATGTGTAAAGACAATAAGAATCTAAATACAACAGTTCACAAAACCAAACATGTTTACTTCAAAGTATTAAAAATCTTAAAATTATGAATTTTTGTACCTGTGATATTCTTCAGGAATGAACAGTTGCAAAGTGCAATTTGGGGTTTAGAGCTTTTCACTCAATATTAGTGATTACTGTACTTTCACTTGTGAAAACTTACGTTTCTTATTGTCCTCGAACGTTTCGGTGTGGTATACACCTTCCTCAGCGAGGTTTGAATACAGAGTGACGTGATCAATTGTAACGGTTTATTCACAGGTTGGTGGGATGTGTGGGGGGTTTGGTGGAAGGGGGTTGGCGCTGGGATTCAAAGTATAGTTTGGTTTGTGTATGATTGTGTCAAATAGTACGTGTGATTTAAAGTGTAGTTGGTCATTTAATATGTCGTTTGGTTGTAGTGTGTGGTGTTTATATTTTCATACTGTTCAGCCGTGTTGAGTTTCCTACTTTTTGGTAAGTAGTGTAGTATTTCGAGGTTGTTTTCTATGTTGGTGTAGCTGTGGTTTTTCAGTCTGTATGTGTATGGCGAATGCGGAGTGTATGTAGTTGTTAGAAAGGGCTTTTAAGTGTTCGGAAAATCTTGAAGAAAAAGATCTTCCCGTCTGGCCTATGTAGAAATGGTTGGAATCACTGCAGTTTAATTTGTATACTCCTGTTTTGTTGTATGTGTCAGTGTCTGTGTGTGTATCGTTTGTGTTTTTTGATGGTGATGTTGGTTCTGTAAGCTATTTTGTAATTGTGTTTCCTGAATGTGTTTGCGATTTTGTGTGTGTTGGAGTTGTAGTATGTAAGTGTGATGTATTTATTAGGTTGTGTGTTGTTGGTATTTTGTGTTTTTGTTTAGGATGTCTGTGTAGATTGTTTATTAACTCGGGGGTGTATCCATTTTTTATCGCTATGTATTTGACTATGTTGAGTTCTTCCTGATAATCTTGTTTACTTTGTGGTATTGTTGTGAGTCTATGGAGCATATAGTTAAAAGTAGCATGTTTGTGTTGTGTTGGATGGTTAGATGTGTTGTGTATGACCATGTCATTTGTGGTAGGTTTCCTGTATATTTTATATGTGTGTGTGTTGTTTGTTTTGTTAATTGTAAGGTCAAGGAAGTTTATACTATTGTTATGTTCTATTTCCAGTGTGAATTTTAGTTTGTGGTGTATTGTGTTTATGTATTTATGGAAATTTTCGATCTGTCTTTTATTGCCTTTATATAGAAGTAAAATGTCATCTACATATCTGTACCAATAAATGATTTTGTTTGTATATTTGTTGTTGTTTAATATATGTTTTTGTTCTATGTTGTGTATGAATATGTCGGCTAGTATTCCTGAAATAGGGGAGCCCATGGGAAGTCCGTCTGTTTGTGTGTAAATCATGTTGTTGTATGAGAAGTAATTTTGTTAAGTGATTATTTTGGTGAGTGTGATGATCTCCTGTATGTGTGTTTCTTGTGTGTTGTTTTGTCTTAGTAAATATTCAAATGTTAGTATGGTCTCTTTGAAGGGTACGTTGGTGTATAGATTGGTTATGTCAAAAGAACCTAAAGTTGAATTGTGCGGAATATGGATGTGTTCAGTGATAAAAAATGGATACACCCCCGAGTTAATAAATAATCTACACAGACACATCCTAAACAAAAACACAAAATACCAACAACACACAACCTAATAAATACATCACACTTACATACTACAACTCCAACACACACAAAATCGCAAACACATTCAGGAAACACAATTACAAAATAGCTTACAGAACCAACATCACCATCAAAAAACACAAACGATACACACACAGACACTGACACATACAACAAAACAGGAGTATACAAATTAAACTGCAGTGATTCCAACCATTTCTACATAGGCCAGATGGGAAGATCTTTTTCTTCAAGATTTTCCGAACACTTAAAAGCCCTTTCTAACAACTACATACACTCCGCATTCGCCATACACATACAGACTGAAAAACCACAGCTACACCAACATAGAAAACAACCTCGAAATACTACACTACTTACCAAAAAGTAGAAAACTCAACACGGCTGAACATATCTAAACACCACACACTACAACCAAACAACATATTAAATGACCATCTACACTTTAAATCACACGTACTATTTGACACAATCATACACAAACCAAACTATACTTTGAATCCCAGCGCCAACCCTCTTCCACCAAACCCCCCCCACACATCCCACCAACCTGTGAATAAACCGTTACAATTGTTCACGACACTCTGTATTCAAACCTCGCTGAGGAAGGTGTACACCACACCGAAACATTCGAGGACAATAAGAAACGTAAGTTTTCACAAGTGAAAGTACAGTAATCACTAATATTAACTCCTGTGAATGAAGAGGATGAACCATCAAAACAACTGTAACACCGTAAACAAAGCGTATCTCATCCATAAATACAGAACTGTCAAACAACAGGTAACGAAAACTTCCTTAAACATCTCCTTCAACAATACATCCCGAAACCACAACATCATACCAGCACATGCACAAATTACAATAAAACAAAACACACATGCTGCACTTCAAACCAAACGAATAGCTGAAAACATATACCTAAACAACATAATCAATGATTTATACCACAAGAAAGATACACTCAACAAACAGGCCTACAACTTACACGTAAAACTAACAAAAGTATTACACCATATAGAACTTGAAAACGTAATACAACACACGCAAAACAACATCGAAAAACTCAAATCAAAAATACAAGATAGACATAACAAAAAATTTAATAACTTCATAACACGCATAAATGAAACAATCCCCACACCGGCACACAAATTCCACACACGCACAGTAAACACAACTGATATCAGTTTCACAAATTATGAAATAACCTTATTAAACAAATGACTAAAACATAATTTAAAAAGCAATACAACCAATAACAACAACAACAACAACAACAACAACAACAACAACAACAGACATATACGAGACTTAATCATTGACGCTGAAACAGCTATACAAAATACACACATCAACGACCAAGACACCATCGACATGACATAAAACGTAAATTACAACACACACAAAAACACCAACCAAAAGGCCACAGTAATGAAATTAGAATGCTAAAAAATATAAAACTTAAATTACATGAACATAACCTAACAATACTAAAAGCCGATAAAGAAAACATAAACGTTATAATGGAAAAACAAGATCTAAACAATAAAATCGAGACATTCTTCACCGAAAACAATATAACTAAATTAGATAAAGACCCCACTTTGAAATATCAAAAACAAATAAACAAATTCATAAATAACGCGAAACACATAATCCAAACAGACAACATCAAACACCTCAAACAAATCAAACCAAACCCTCCAAAACTAAATGCATTACCGAAAATACACAAACCCAATACTCCCATCAGACCATTAATAAACAACACACAAGCACCCTCCCACAAAATCGCAAGACGCCTAGAAAAATTAATCAGAAAAAACATAAATCTAACTAACAACACTTCCGTCAAAAATAACATAGAATTGGTTAACAAAACTGAACACAATTCCGCACAATTCAACTTTAGCTTCTTTTGACATAACCAATCTATACACCAACATACCCATCAAAGAGACCATACTAACACTTGAACATTTACTAAGACAAAACAACACACAAGAAACACACATACACGAATCATCACATTCACCAAAATAATCACTTAACAAAATTACTTCTCATACAACAACATGATTTACACACAAACAGACGGACTTCCCATGGGCTCCCCTATTTCAGGAATACTAGCCGACATATTCATACACAACATAGAACAAAAACATATATTAAACAACAACAAATACACAAACAAAATCATTTATTGGTACAGATATGTGGATGACATTTTACTTCTATATAAAGGCAATAAAAAACAGATCGAAAATTTCCATAAATACATAACCACAATACACCAAAAACTAAAATTCACACTGGAAATAGAACATAACAATAGTATAAACTTCCTTGACCTTACAATTAACAAAACAAACAACACACACACATATATAAAATATACAGGAAACCTACCACAACTGACATGGTCATACACAACACATCTAACCATCCAACACAACACAAACATGCTACTTTTAACTATATGCTCCATAGACTCACAACAATACCACAAAGTAAACAAGATTATCAGGAAGAACTCAACATAGTCAAATACATAGCGATAAAAAATGGATACACCCCCGAGTTAATAAACAATCTACACAGACACATCCTAAACAAAAACACAAAATACCAACAACACGCAAGCTAATAAATACATCACACTTACATACTACAACTCCACAACACACATAAAATCGCAAACACATTCAGGAAACACAATTACAAAATAGCTTACAGAACCAACACCATCAAAAAACACATAAATGATACACACACAGACACTGACATACAACAAAACAGGAGTATACAAATTAAACTGCAGTGATTGCAACCATTTCTACATAGGCCAGACGGGAAGACTTTTTCTTCGAGATTTTCCGAACACTTAAAAGCCCTTTCTAATAACTACATACACTCCGCATTCACCACACACATACAGACTGAAAACCACAGCTACACCAACATAGAAAACAACCTCGAAATACTACACTACTTGCCAAAAAGTAGAAAACTCAACACGGCTGAACATATATAAACACCACACACTACAACCAAACAACATATTAAATGACCAACTACACTTCAAATCATACGTACTATTTGACACAATCATACACAAACCAAACTATACTTTGAATCCCAGCGCCAACCCCCTTCCACCAAACCCCCCCCACACATCCCACCAACCTGTGAATAAACCGTTACAATTGTTCACGACACTCTGTATTCAAACCTCGCTGAGGAAGGTGTACACCACACCGAAACGTTCGAGGACAATAAGAAACGTAAGTTTTCACAAGTGAAAGTACAGTAATCACGAATATTAAGTGCTGTGAATGAAGAGGATGAACCATCAAAACAACTTTTCACTCAGTATTAACCCTTTCACGGATCTGGGCATACATGTATGCCCAGCAGGAAAGAGGCCGAGACGGCCGCTGCATGTATGCCCTGCTGCTAGCAAGCCCAGCCGGCTCTGGGTGTACATGTATGCTCGCGGAGTTTTCGACTTGCCGCTCATGACATATATTTATTTTCGCCGTTAGTTATATCTGTTAGCCTTTCTATGCACCTTTTGTTTCGATATACACTCGATATAGTGCGTATGCGTCTTTGTTCTGATTTCCCTACAACAGGTATTGGTCTCAACTCAGCCTACCCCGGTACCGTTACTTTCTGATGTTTTTAGTGCGTATGCGTCTTTGCTTGAAACTCACTACCACAGCTATTGTTCTCAATTTACCCTGCCCAGGTACAGTTACTTTCTGTCTGTTTTTAGTGTGTATGAGTCTTTGTTCAAATCCCCTACCACGGCTATTGTTCTCAACATTGGGTGCAAGGTATAATTACTTTCTGTCTGTCGAACATCTATTCAGTCTTGTTTGTGATTCTCTTTAGCAAACAGTAGGTGTGAATATTGTGTTTACAATGGCACAGAATTATTTATCTGAGAAGCAAGTTATGGAATTATTGATGAAGAGTAGTGACGAGGAAGACAACATTTTCTCAGACGAAGATATGGATGCTCCCAGGCCTTCTCATAATCGTTCAACACCATGTGCAGCTTCATCAGAAAATGAAACATGAGGAGGAGGAGGAGGAGGAGGAGGAGGAAATCTTCAGAAGCGAAAAAGAATTTACAATTGGTCGGCCAACAGTCCTGCGACAAAACGTCACTCTTTTCATAAAACAGTTAGCGGATTACGAATTATTTTCGAAGACACGGCAACTCACTTAGATTTTTTTTTTCCCCCTTAGAATTTATTTCTGTCATTTGCACAGAAATAAATAATTATTACAAATTTGTTACCGCAAAATGGACAACATTACCATCCCGATTGTCCCAATGGAAAGATATAGGAGCCTGCAGAATTTTATTGCTTCTTGGCGTGTTCACTGCTGATGCCAAGAGTAAAAAAATTAGAAATAGACGAATATTGGGCAAAGGATTTGCTATTACTGACGCCGATATTTCCCCAAATTATGTCTAGGGACCGATTCAAACTAATTCTGCGACTTTTACATTTTTGTGACAATTCTACCCCTACTCAAGATAGCCTTGTCAAAATACGGTTTATTTCGAACACACAAGAAAAAAATTTAGAGAGGCCTTAAATCCATTTGAAAATTTAGTAACTGACGAAAGTTTATTGCTATTCAAAGGTCGTCTCTAATTCAAACAGTATATACCCAAAAAACGTAGCCGTTTCGGTATTAAAATTTTTGTTCTTTGTGGCATAGAAAGCAATTATATTATTGACTACATTATCTACGCTGGTGCCGGAACAGAAATTATGTCTGGAAACGCTGACTGGGGAAAATCAGGTGATGTTGTTGTAAGTTTGTTGTTGCCGTATTTGAACCGGGGTCATACCATTTATCTCGATAATTAGTATTAAAGTCCTGATTTGTTTTTATGGCTCAATGAAAAATTGACAAATGCTGTCGGTACAGTGCGAAGGAATAGAAAAAATGTCCCGCCGATGTCTGAGAAACTGAAAAAAGGTGAAATACAGTTCAGGTCATCTGGAACACTTCTTGCACTGAAATGGATGGACAACAAAGAAGTTTGGATGCTTTCTACTGTGCATGGACCACAGATGGTAGAAACTGACAAAAAAGAACATACAACGGGCCAAAAAAAAATTAAACCCGCGTGTGTGGTAGACTATAATGAATCAATGGGTGCTGTGGACAAGACAGACATGATGCTAAGTTCGGTACAGTGCATACGTAAAACAATAAAGTGGTATAAAAAATTGTTTTTTCATGTGACAGATTTGTGTGTCCTCAACGCAAAAACAATGTTTGAAATACACAAAAAACAAAAATCGCCCCTTGCTAAATTTCATTTAGAACTTATCCGCCAGTTGCTAGATAAATTTCATATGGAATTAGAAAAAAATACGGGTGGACGAAGGACAAGAGAAGAGGAGTTTCCATTTCGACTGGAACACAAAGATGGTCATTACCCAGGGTTTCTTCCGGGAACAGAAAAAAAAGAAATACCCAAAGACGATGCGTGGTCTGTGCATCTCATTCTCAACGAAAAATGACCCGAATTAGATGCAAAAAGTGTGTAGTTGCACTTTGCATGGTGCCGTGTTTTGAAAAATATCATACATTGAAAAATTATTAGATATAAAAATTAAAAACATTTGTTTTAACAATTTAGTGTAGTAATTGTAGCTTTTATGATAAATAAAAAATAACAAAAAATAATAAAAAAATATAAAATTAAATTAAATTAAAAAAAAAGTTTTTAACAGCCAGCGGCAGTCCAAAGCCTGCGTCAAAAATGAGGATGGAAAACTTTTAAATAAACCAAAATAATCGTTAAAATACGTAAAGTTTGAGTTAGTGTAAGCAGCAGGACGAGTGCTGTAATTGCTTAGCCTACAAGCTGCGACAGCTGTCAGCCGTTCCGTTACCACGGTCGCTCACCACTCCCCACCGCGAAAAGGTTAAAAAACATTCGGATGAAAGTTTAAAAAAAAGTGGAAACTCTGCACAGAAAAGCTAGAAAATAGAAAAGTACACATCATAAATTATCTCAAAGGACAGAATACAGGTTCAGGTACTGCTTTATAAATGAAGAGGATCGAGTGATACCCTGTGTAAACAGCTGAAATTTCTGCTACACAAATAATATGGAATTACTTGAGATTATTATGGAATTACTGAAAAGTTTATTTGTTAGCCCAATATTCCAAAATTACATGACAGTATTATTAACTTACACCAATTAGATGCATAATGATATTAACAAATAATTTCTCTGCTAATAATTCCTTTACTCTTAGTATACCCCACAAAACAAGGACTGTATAGAGACAAAAACAGGTTAAGTATGGTTCCTATAGCTAGTCTCACAAATATCTGACTTGATTTAGAAAAAACTAATAGTTTACAACTAATGCATACAAAAAATGTTAAAGGTTAAGCAAGTTTGGGTTGGATAATTATTCTTACTTCAGGGCTGATTTTCAAAAAAAAAAAAACTGTAGTCTATTAAATGAAATGTGTATGAAAACTGTCTTTGTGATAAAATATGTACACACATGAAACTGTCCAGTTAGTGTCAATTTTAGCTACCTCTAGAATATATCACCATACATCATCTAGACTACACTAGAATGAAAATACAAAAATTAAACTGATTTAATAAAAAATTATTTTTTTTATATAATCAGTGGTAGGAAACAAATTCTGCCTTGAATAGTGTTTCATTATTCAATGAGACAAAAGAATGTAACACAATAAAGAATTATCAGTAACTAAATATTCCCCTAAATATTCATAAAACCTCTGACCAATACAAAACAGAAATTTATTTATATTGAAATGTTTGCAGACTGCTTTCATAAGTTTTTATTACAATGATTATAAAAAATATAAACTGCATTTTTCACAACAGCTTTTGAATCCTGGCAACATTGGCAAACTTAAATTCACCACAAAATTATTAAAAAATTATATGAATTTTATATACCTTACAAATCCCCCCCTCCACATGAAGCATGCATATGCTTGCGTAGGCTTGCCATAATTTTTATTGACCGACTGGGACACCTGATTACCAGGGGGTTTGAAGGGAGGCTGCAATTAAAATACAAACATTACAGCGTTTATTACATTGCTACTTTATTGGGTGTATATAATGTATAAATATAAGTGTAAATAAAAGAAAATATTTTTAACAAACTTAAGTGCAGTACTTTAAATTGTGTTTAATCAAAAAATTACTCGTTACGATAAGAATTTTCAAAAAGTGTATAACTTAAACTTGTTTTTTAAACCAGTAATTTTTTCACTTGAATGCACCTTTCTCAATATGTCCTTTTTATTTTTTATTTTGTCAAAAAATTCAATACAACTAAGCCCAAAATTTTCTTTACACAGCATCAATGCACACACTGCTGTGTAAACACACCTGCATTAAACCTCTTGACATTTCGGCAACCAGGCGGGACACCAGGTCTGAAATCTGAAACTGGGACTATCCAGTCAAACCAGGAGACATAGCAAGTCTATGCATGAGTATTCAGCAAGAATTAAATATATCCTGTAAAGCTATTCTGTACTTGAATATCATTGGTTGAAACAACATACAAATATTACATAATATTTTACAAATAAAAACAATTCTTGTAAGATTAAACTTGAATACAGGTAAATGTTGCTTTAAAACAAATGAATGAATTTTGATAGAATAAATAAAACATACCACACTTACAAAACAGCCCTTAGATAGACAGCAGTAACAGATAACAGTTTAATTAACAACTAAGTTTAAATGTTAATAGTCACATAGTCTTTTAAGTTGTCACCTTCTCCGAAATGATATGAGTAGACAACGGAAGAGATCCAATGCTCATCCTGGGTGACACCAATACTGTTCACTGAACTAGTTTTCTGAATAACAATTCCAATAAGAACTCTACTACTCAATTTGTTAAACTCATTAAAAACTTGTTCGTCGCAAGTTTGATCAACAAGTTTGCTCATAATCGTTTTTACAGTCTCAGTATCTATCCCAGATGACACAGTTTGTTGAGTCCCAGATGACACTTTTTGTGGAATCCCAAGTGTCGAAATTTGTTGAAACCCAGATCTCACAGTCTGTTGAGTCCCATATGACATGGTTTTTTGTTGAGTCCTAGATGACACAGTTTGTTGAATCCCAGATGACACAGTTTGTTGAGTCCCAGATGACACAGTATGTTGAACTGTTATACAAATGGCTACTTTGTGACCGTTTTCCAGCAATAAAACCATAGGCCCATTAGGACTAAGTTTTCGAACTGCTGTTCGATTATACTCTGGTTTTGTTACTAGAATCATATACAGATCAGTTAGAAACTTTGTTTTTGATCCTAGGGAACTATACCAATCCTTTACAGTTTCACCAAAAGTTTTAAACATTTCATGTCTATCAGTCCTATCAGGTCTAATTGAATCTACTGAGAATCTAATATTGTTACTCCAGCTGTCTGCTTTTGAAAGAAACTTTGCAAACTCATATTTAATTTCTTCATTTGGAATCTTTACAAACACAAATCCTCTCCCTAAAGATTTGCTTACAGTTAAATAACCTAAACGATAAAGCAGCAAAAGGAATCTGTTCACAGAAAAATGAGAGTTCCTTTCAGTTTTACCATTTACCCAACATAAAACATCTGTAACTGACATAGGGCATGATGTATCCAACAGAGACTCTTCACCGTACAGTAACTTCATTAATTTGTCTTTAATATCAGAGTCATGCAAACCCCAATTCAAGCCTTCCATATGTTTACAGTTATACCAGTAACTCTGCACTTTTCTTGTCCGTAAATATTGCAGAACTGACCAAATACTATATATCTTAATATTTTGGTCTTCTGTATTGTATCCATTATAGTATTCATCAATGATTGTTTTTGCTTTACTTCTTTCTTCATCGTCTTTGATGAGTTTATTAATAATCTTGTCGAGTTCTTCAGAACGTAAACCATAATATTTACTGAAAGGATGGTTGTCCATAAAACAGAAACAATCGATATCGTTATCATCATAGAGAAATCCTTTATTTGTTACTGGAAGCACACCAGTTAACAGCGCTTGCCCCACAGATGGATTTTTCATTAACAAATTACTAAGAGTTGTTTTAATGAAGGAAATCATTTTATTTGTATCAGCATTATTTTGCTTAAATAAACTGCTATTAAAAGGTGCATCACAATCATCAATTAAAACAAAGACTTCTTTTTTGAAATGCCTGTGTAAAATTGTTGACAAATATTCAAAACTATGTATTAAATCCAACTCCCTTGTTTCAGTCAATTCTTC
Source organism: Magicicada septendecula (assembly GCA_034769895.1). Taxonomy (NCBI): domain Eukaryota; kingdom Metazoa; phylum Arthropoda; class Insecta; order Hemiptera; family Cicadidae; genus Magicicada; species Magicicada septendecula. The sequence goes on from CM068372.1 coordinate 149,166,639, forward strand.
TGTAAAATATTTTATTTCAGCCTGAAATCTTGGAATGTCCCAAAGGTAACTATGCTGTTTAAATGTTTTTTGTATTATATTTGTGAAAATGTCACGCAAGTTATTATAATCATTAACTTTGTTAAGTGGTCCGAAGTCTATATATATAACAGGGTACTTGCCAAAATGTGTATTAAAAAATTCTTCGTGTTTACAGATTTCTAAATTGTTATGCTTAAATAATATATAGTTTTTTGAAGTGTGTATAGTGTTTGGTGCATCTGAAGTGTGTATAGCGTTTGGTGCATCTGGCGTATCAACTTCAATTTCGACAAATTTTTTTACCATGTCAAGGTTCGTTGATTTCCCATACTGACGTGGGGCTGTTATTAGGATTTTTGATGATTCACTGAAAATGTCTTTTATCATTAACGTATTATCTACAAATGATGTTGTCTTCACAATTCTAGCAAAATCTGATGTACTGAAATCAAATACTCTCTCCACATTTCCTGCCAACTGTCCACTATCTGCTGCTTCCTGTAATCATAAAAGCACTTCTTTTAACACTAGTTACAATGAATACAAAACAAAAAATGACTGAAGGTCAATATACCGTATAAATATCATTACTGTTTCAACTACTTATTAGGAACTTTCACAGTTCTTGATAAATTATAACAAAACAGTTGTAACTCATTCTTCCCTTTGCAAAGCTTAGTACGATCATAGGTTACTTTTTAAATATACATAAACTGAAAAACTGTATGTACCTTAAAACATATAAAAAATAAATTCTGTGTGACTGATCCTAACAAAACAATTTTTTGCTGTTTTTAAACCTTGAATCTTAATTCTATTATACTAACCTAGAACATTTTATAACTAAAAAAGAAAATAAAAACACATTTTTATTGAAATGGACATTAATTTATTGAAAAGGAAACTTCTAAATCAGTGGTCACCAAACCAATGACCATGAGCTACCAGTGTGGTTATCTGTACTTCACAGTGATCTCCAAATTTTTCGTAGCCCATTAATAATCGTCTACACTGCATAATTACTGTATATCCTGATAACTTACCAAGGTGGCTGAATATATGTGTGTTCATGCCTTTCTGCCACAAAGATTGAAGATGCTTGTATTCTATCTGCCTACTCTTACTTGAATCTTATGTACACAAAACCACATGCAACATCTAAACCACAATTTGTTGCTTGAATCAGAGGTTTCCCATGTTGGCACGACCAGTACAGGCAGTATATAATTACTTGATCACAGGAGTAAATTCTGTAATACTATCATTGTCAGCAATTTTTGTTGTTGTTAGTGATTAACACTACTCAAACGACATCTATATGTTGTGAAGCCGCTGTACCTTATCTTGTTCTGTGATACCAAGCTCAACGCAGTGAAGTCACTGTCTTTAGTTGTTTCATTTACTAACTTCTCTGTCATGTGGCTTTGCAGCAGTTTAGGCTGGCCTTCCATACCACTTCACTTCGAACGTACTCTGTGTATGTTAGAATTCAGCTAATAAAAAAACGTGAAGACAGTCTCATGGTGATGTAACAATGAGACTTAATAGAGCACTAATCACTCATACTCTAAAATACTGGCTTGTAATCTATATTTTCAGTTAGCAGCAAACAAAGACAGAATATGTTTTCTCATATGTTACTCAAATCTCTTTCATTCAAATGTTAATATTATGATATTATTCTGTTCATTTGGATGTTGAAAATCTCACAGTTGGATGTTCCTTCCGCATTCTACTGTGAGAAAAAAATTAAGGCGATTAATAACCCCAATTACTTGGACAGCAATCAAAATTTTTTTGACAACAAAGATAAAGCAGCAACTGAGACTTCATATCACAAGTTAAAGATTATCACTCAAAAAAAGAAACCATAAGAGGATGGTGAAAATATAAAAGAGGTGTTGTTTTTAGAAGCTGCTGATGTATTATTTGATAAATTAAAAATAAGGTTGAGATAATATCACCATATAACCTATGTAGTTATTAGCCAGTACAGTGATAAGACAAGTTGACATTATGAGTAATTATATACAAAATGTCCACGTTTACTGTCGTAATCGAAATCAAAACTTACCTACAACCAAATTTCGTATGTAACCAAATTTAAGGTAAAAACCTTAAAAACAATTAAACAAATAAAAGAATTTTCAAATTATAAGAATAATTGGTTAGTAAAAAGTTAGGCAAGTTAGTAAAAAGTAAGTTACATATGTCTGGCGCGCGCGCGCGTGTATGTGTGTGTTGGTAGGGCTGTAAAATTTAGTTTGGTAAAGTATTTAGTAATATAATTAACAATGTAGCTAATGAAATGTAAAAAACAATAAATACATAAAAACATTAAAAATTAAAAATAAACAATTGAAAACACTAAGAATCATAGACAATAGAAAACTAAATAAATAGTTATAAATATAATAAAACGAAAATAATTGTGAATCGACAAAGCAGTGTAGTAACTGCTTTATTTCATTATAAGCGATATCAGTTTTCTAATTTTACTATTTTTACAAGGAAAAACGTAAATTTAACTATTATCTTTCATCTTTAATTATTAAAAAAGCGTAACTTCGGCACATTAGGTATAAAAAGTCAACCCGTGTCGAAATAGATTACTCCTGTCATATGTGCGTTGTGCGTCTTATTGACAATTCAGAGAGTAGACTAATATTTTCAACTGCGTTTAGACATTTTCCTCTCTCGTGCCTTTCACTGCTGCCATCTTCTCCCCACTACAACCTGCGCGCTGATTCATGTCTGTTGAATATTACTGTACATGGTATTTATGGTTTACCTGGGTTAGGGAGCAAACTACATAGCCATTAATATCTAAAATAAAAATTTGTTGATTTAAAATAAACTAAATTTAACAATCAACTTAAAAAAAGTCTTCATTACAAATTAAAAAAGTGTTCAAAGGAAAACATCGAAACGAAACCATCGATAGTATGAAAACATCGCAACTGAACCATCGATGGTAAAAACATCGAACATCGAATGTTAACCATCGATGTTTTTGGGCTTTAGTCCATGCAGTCAGATTGAAGAAAACCCTGATATAGGTAGAGAAATGATAAATCAGCTTAAAGAAAATTTTCACAGTACTTCTGATAAAAGCTTAAAAATGCAAATTCTGACTACTTTACCTCAAAGTTGGACCTCGATCCAGATTGAAACTGAATTTGGTGTTTCCAACTTTATTGCAAGAAAAGTAAAAAAACTTGTAAAGGAAAAGGGTATAATGTCATCACCAGACCCACGCCCAGGAAAAACTCTAGATCTAGCAACCGTAGAGTTAGTAAAAGAGTTTTATGAAAACGATGAGGTTAGCCATCAAATGCCTGAACTGAAAGACTTTGTATCAGTCAAAATAGATGGAAAGCGCACTCATTTTCAAAAGTTTTACTTCTTTGTACTCTAAGAGAACTTTATGTACTGTTCAAGGAAAGATATCTGGAAAGAAAAATTTTATTTACAAAGTTCTGCGAACTTAAGCCAATTAGGCCAAAACAATGTGTCCTAGCTGGATCAAGTGGAACACATTCAGTATGCGATTAACACATTCACATTGGAGAGCCCTCAATAAAGACCTATAAAGATTTGACTTCCAGCATTGTTTGCAAAGATTCAACACCTAGATGCCACTTCGTCAAATGTGAAAAGTGCCCAGGTAGTGAAAAGCTAAAAGAACATTTTCAAAATTGTTTTGAGGAGGAATGTATTGAAAACGTGACATTCAAGCAATGGATGCAAACTGACAACAAAACAACTTTAGAAACAGTAACAATGCCAGTTAATGATTTTGTGGACAGATTATTTGAAAGTTTGCCAAAAACTGCTACGCCACTCTTTCATTGCCAAACAACAATCAGCTTATTTGAAGCAGCTTAAGGATAATATCCTGCCAGATGAGTACATAGTGATATGCGATTTTGCTGAAAATTATTCTTTTGTCCTACAAGATGCTGTACAAGGATTTCACTGGAACAACGCACAAGCAACCATTCATCCAATTATCATATACTATAGAGGTGAAGATAAAGAAAAGCTTGAACACATAAACCTAGTTATCATTAGTGGTTGTATGTCTCACAATACAGTAGCTGTGCACCTGTTTCAACGCATGATGATTGACTTTTAAAAGCAGAAACTTCCATCACAGCCGCAAAAAATTCATTATTTCTCAGATGGAGCAGCATCCCAATACAAAAATAAGTATAACTTCCTCAACCTTTGTTTTTATAAGGTAGACTTTGATGTAGAAGCAGAATGGAATTTCTTCGCTTCATCACATGGGAAAAATGTTTGTGATGGGGTAGGGGGAACGGTTAAGCGCCTCGCTGCCCAAGCTAGTTTGCGAATGGTCTACAATGATCAAATAATGACTCATCGCCAGCTTTATGATTGGGCAAAGGAGAATATTCCATCTGTTAACTTCCTCTATACAACACAAGAAGACCATGAAACTGAGAACACCTTTTTGGAACAACGACTTGTGAATGCTAAAACCATCAAAGGGACCCAACACCTTCTTTCTTTTATACCTGTCGGAAGTACTACAAAACTTAACGTTAAGGAATACAGTTTTTCAAATAAAACAAAAGAAGAAATTGTGTCTCTTGAGGAAAAAATGAGCAGTTAGAACTTAGTGAAATAGTTGGGTTTGTGACTTGTAACTATTCAAATCAGTGGTGGTTAGGCTGTGTGCTCGGGATCGAAAATGAGTTCGTAAATATAAGCTTTTTGGTACCACATGGCCCTTCCCCTTCATTCAAGTACCCCCTGTTTCCAGACGTATTGAGTGTGAGTAGATCAGATGTCCTAACTAAAGTTGATCCCATAACACAAACTGGAAGAGTTTATAAACTTACAACTCATGAAATGGAAAAAGCCAGCAAAATTCTTGCTCAAAGAAGAAATAAAAACTAATTGGCTTACTCAAGTCGGACAGTTTTAAAACCATAGCCACTTTAAAAGAGCTCAGTCATGTACGTTTTCATTAGTTTATATAACACATTTGGTTTAATTAAACAAAACTAGTTTTTTTTACCTAAACGCTATTTAGTTACGAAAGGTACAGTTAAGTATCTTACATATTTGTCCATAACTTGTGATCCCATAGTGATCCCACTTTAAAATTTTCAGGAAATGTAGATAATAAACAGTAGAATACCATATTTTTTTTTACTTTTTAAAGAACACTTTCATATTAAAAAAAAAAAAAAAAAAAAGTTTTACTTTTTTCAAAAAAACTATTTTTTTTATAATTTATTCAATGTGTGTTTTGGGTTTTAATATTTTTAATGTTTGACGATTCATCCTCAATTGAGGTTGAAGAGTGTGTTTTACTCCTGAAGATGGGACAAGCTGTCCCGAAACATGTTGAGTTAGTATAACATCACAAGTATAAGAATTAAGCCTCTGACGGTGAGTAACGTAGTTTATTTGATTGTCATACAAGTGGCTTGGTACTGTAAATAAAACTTAATATTATAATTAGCCTAGGGCGCTAAGATACCTTAATCCGGCCCTGGTCATATAGTAGAGGAATTGAAAGCAGGTTAACAGAAAATAGGTCTAATAAAATTGTCCAGTATTTTTGTCACTTTCTGTGACCATATTCTGTTGGTGATGATCACAGTTACTTTGTGTATATGCTTGCAGTTGGTCAAAGGAAGATAAGCTGAGAACTGAAGTAATTGACTAGATATAGAAGGAAAAATATGATGGTAAACAAGATTTTGCCAGTTTTATAACTGCATAATTGGAACAACTGCATAATTTTATAAGCTGTAAAAGGAACAACTGTGTGTTGCAGTAATACTGAGTGATATATTGTGATATTTTAGGGGCTTTAATGAATTTAGTGATCTTAGTTAATTAAATTATGCACTATGAATTGTACATATTGCACCAAAATTATTATAATTGTAAACCAAAATTGTGTAAGTTTTCAATAAAGGTTATGATTATTTCACTTAATCCTGACAATATGAATTCGTTCTAAAGACATTAATGTTGATGCCGTCAGTATCAATTACTGTGTCCATCAGCTTTTGCCACAGAACTGTGGTGTTACTGATGGACATCGTGTCAGTAAAAGTTAAGTATTTTGCTTCAGACACTAAAGATGGCCTCCAATGGTGAGGTTGAAACGTCTGTACAAAACAACATAAGATCATTAGAACTGATACCCCGGGAAGTAGTTCTAATGATTACGATGCTGGGCGTAAAAGCTTAAGAAATCAATGAGGCTTTTTTACTGTTGAAAATATGTCCTGCCCTGTCCCCCCTTAAGCAATATTATTAACAAATTATTTTTAAAAATTTTAAATTCATTGAATATAATCGTAACAAAAACGGGTCATTCCATGTCAAACCAACCAGTGACTCAACCTGACCATTTTTAAATTTGATGAAACTTGCAGGATTTATTCTCTCTATAAATGTAAGTACAAAATTTTTTTTTACATTTTTATGTGACCCCATTTTTTAGTTTTTAATTTTTTAAATTTTAAAAAAGTTCGTTTTTTGGCTTGCGGAAGAAGCTTTAATGCATCATAACTTTTGTTCTATAGGTCCTACAGACTTGGTCTTGGGCTCATTTTTTAGATCTTTTTAGTGGCTTTAATTTGATATATAACTTGACACAGTTTATAAAAAAAAATTGTTTTTCGAAAAAAGTAAAACTTTTTTTTAATATGAAAGTGTTCTTTAAAAATTAAAAAAAATATGTTATTCTACTGTTTATTATCTACATTTCCTGAAAATTTTAAAGTGGGATCACTATGGGATCACAAGTTATGGACAAATATGTAAGACACTTAACTGTACCTTTCGTAACTAAATAGCGTTTAGGTAAAAAAAAACTAGTTTTGTTTAATTAAACCAAATGTATTATATAAACTAATGAAAACATACATGACTGAGCTCTTTTAAAGTGGCTATGGTTTTAAAACTGTCCGACTTGAGTAAGCCAATTAGTTTTCATTTCCTCTTTAAACAAGAATTTTGTTTAACAAATCAATACCAAATTAATTTTGGCTTTTTATATTTGTGTTTTTAATGTACTTCAGAGAATTTTTAGTAATTTTTCAACCATATAATTTTTTTTTTTATTAAAAAACTAAAACAATACACTTAAATAAGAATTTGTTTTTCTAAAAGACAAATACATTTAAACTAATATATATTTTTAAAATTTTAATTAACTAAACTTTAATCATAAATAAACTGTGTAAAACTAATAGGCCTAGATGGAATAATTTTCCAATTCCCAAATGAATTGAGTTTCACAGTAACTAGACAGCAGCTATTTAGATGCGCAAGTCTCAACAGGCTTGGTTCCTGTCAGTACATGTAAGCCTAGGTACACAGGTCAGTAGGGATGAGCATTAGGGTGGAATGAAAGTATAGGGCAAAATTCTTTTTTCAACAAATAACTTCCTAATAGCATTTAAAAGTTGCTTTTCTATGTCAACAATAACACTACGAAGTTTTGTTGTTCTATATTTATATCTTGAGGTGCCGCAAGAGCCTTAAAAATAAGGTTTTTTTACAAAAAATCCAAATTTAACATAAAATTATAAATTTTTTCTCTACTTTAGTTTTACATTTTTTTAATCGGTAATTGTTTACGATACTACGTAAGTTCAAATTGCGGCGAAATATTTCTTTTCCTATTCTTATATACTATATAAACACGAAAAAAATAATTTCAAACGGCGGTCGAACCTATTTACGGAGAAAAAAAATTAAATAATTACTCACATAAGAATGCATGCAACAGCCGGTGAACGCCATTATTTTCAGACTACGTAATGTCTTGATGTAATGTTTACACCGGTACAACGGCGCGTGACGTCACCGCTTGCACATCAGCTGTCACTCCAAATTGGACTTTGGGATGTATATAATTCTTGCAAAAATGAAGGCGAACCATTGTCCAAACATTTACAAGCGAGTTGGATGAAAAGCGAGTTGAGCCGATACCTGCCGGTTAGGTTCGGAGAGGCGGCCCGAAGGGCCGCGGGATATAGTTTATTGTTCCAGATAATTCTTGCAATTAAGGCGAACCATTTTCCAAACATTTACAAGCGAGTTGGATGAAAAGCGAGTTGAGCCGATACCTGCCGGTTAGGTTCGGATGGGCGGCCCGAAGGGCCGCGGAATATAGTTCATTGTTCCAGATAATTCTTGCAAAAATTAAGGCGAACCATTTTCCAAACATTTACAAGCGAGTTGGTTGAAAAGCGAGTTGAGCCGATACCTGCCGGTTAGGTTCGGAAGGGCGGCCCGAAGGGCCGCGGGATATAGTTCATTGTCCCGGTACCTGCCGGTTAGGTTCGGAGGGGCGGCCCGAAGATAATTCTTGCGAAAATTGGGCTGTATTGCTGAAATCCGGACAAATTTTCCCAAACGCCAAAAATTACCAAAGGCTGATGTAATGCTGACTTATGGTTGGTGCATAGACAACAATCAACGGCTGGGTTCAAAATTTTGTAATCTCTTATTTCTAATTGGTATTTCTAATTATTAATATTGTGTACTGTTGCCGCGTTAGGTAGTCTGGTGCGTGGATGTTTTTGTGATTTTTAGTGCTTTAGTTTGTGTTTGTGTAATTGTGTCGTGTTATTAATTATGGTTTAATTATTTCTGTTTAGGGTTATTTACTATACCTGTAACATTGTCAATTTGGCGTGATACCTAACATTTTTATCCACACAATGGCCTGCTCAGCTATTCCTTGCGAGAAGAAGCCAGACGAATGCATTCGGATGAGTGAATCCGAGGTTATTGACTTTTTAATAGCCCACGAAGTTATTAAACGGTCAATAAATTGTCCTTCGTGTGGCTCCTTGCTTGAATTGAATAGACAGACATTATTATTTCGGTGTCAGAATTTGCGAGAAGTGGTAGCTAAAAAAAAAAAAAGGAGGTGTAACATCACGTATTCCGCACGAAAAGGGAGTTTCCTTTCGAATACCCGCCATCCTGTCTCAACCTACTTCAACCTGGTCTGCCATTTCCTACATACCAAACCGCCTCGCCAACGCTTTCTCATGTGGAACTGTGGTGTGACCTCCCGCTTCATCGTCGACTGGTACAGTTTTTGTCGGGAGGTATTTGTTTTCGACGCCCAGCGCTCCTCAGCCAAACTGTGGGGCCCTGGAAAGACTGTAGAAGTCGACGAGGCCAAATTTGGACGCCGGAAGTATAATCGGGGCAGGCTCATTAAAGGGCAGTGGGTGTTCGGGGGGAGTGGAACGCGGATCTGGAAAGTGTTTTATGGTACCGGTGGAGCGCCGGGATTCCACTACTCTGCTCGAGATCATTGAGGAGTGGATTCTTCCAGGCACAACTATCATGAGCGATTGCTGGAAATCATATGATTGCCTGGAAGAAGCGGGGTTCATTCACCAACGTGTGAATCACCAGCTACACTTCGTGGACCCCGCAACCGGCGCTCATACTAACACCGTGGAGAGGGCATGGAGAGAAGTCCGCCATGGTATCCCACGATTCGGGCGGAGAGAAGATCATTTCGTTGGATACCTGGCGGAATTCATGTTCAAGCGCCGGTACCCGCTATACGACGGCCATCGCGTGCACGCCTTTTTCAGAGCCGCAGCGGAGTTGTATCCCCCGGCACACTAAGGTAAGGTTTTCATCTTTTCATAATTATATGCATGGATTCCATGTCACCGCGTGTGTGTGTGTGTGTGTGTGTGTGTGTGTGTGTGTGTGTGTGTGTGTGTGTGTGTGTGTGTGTGTGTGTGTGTGTGTGTGTGTGTGTGTGTGTGTGTGTGTGTGTGTGTGTGTGTGTGTGTGTGTGTGTGTGTGTGTGTGTGTGTGTGTGTGCGTGTGTGAAATATTCAAATTGCTGTGAAATATTTCTTTTCCTATTCTTCTATACTATATAAACACGAGAAAAATAATTTTAAACGGCGGTCGAACCTATTTACGGAGAAAAAAATTAAATAATTTATCCCGTAAGACGGCAAAAAACGACGCGTTATTTGCCGCGTGAACTTAGGAAGTACAGCGCTGAGTACTCCGCGCAATGCCGTCATAACTCGTCATTCGCTGTGTATCCGTGCGCCGTTGCTGAGTTAACATGGCGGTCATTCATTTTACATGCGCGCTTATGGGAGTAATTATTTAATTTTTTTCTCCGTGAATAGGTTCGGCCGCCGTTTAAAATTATTTTTCTCGTGTTTATATAGTACTAGCGAGTACCCGGCATGCGTTGCAATGCCACTCAAAGAAAGAAAGTGTTTGTATATATATAATGTATAAAGACTTCGTTCGCGTGGTCTTCAATTTAATGCGATAATATATTTAGAACAGAATCTATTCCATTGGGTTGCCATAGTAACCAGATCTAATAAGTTAGTTTTTTAAGACTCCAAAGAACCCCCCAGAGGATCGTATCACAAAAAAACACCTGTCCTATGTTGGTTCTCCCGTTGCGTAAAATATTTGTGCCAAGTTTGGTTGAAATCGGTCCAGTGGTTTAGGAGGAGATGTGGAAGACCCCAAAGAACCCCCAAAAGAACCCCATCGAAAAAACACCTATCCTATGTTGGTTCTCCCTTTGCGTAAAATATTTGTGCCAAGTTTGGTTGAAATCGGTCCAGTGGTTTAGGAGGAGATGTGGAAGACCCCAAAGGACCCCCGAAGTATCATATCGAAAAAACACATATCCTATGTTGGTTCTCCCGTTGCGTAAAATATTTGTGCCAAGTTTGGTTGAAATCGGTCCAGTGGTTTAGGAGGAGATGTGGAAGACCCCAAAGAACCCCCAAAAGAACCCCATTGAAAAAACACCTATCCTATGTTGGTTCTCCCTTTGCGTAAAATATTTGTGCCAAGTTTGGTTGAAATCGGTTCAGTGGTTTAGGAGGAGATGTGAAAGACCCCAAAGGACCCCCAAAAGGACTCCCGAAGGATCATAGCGAAAAAACACATACCCTATGTTGGTTCTCCCGTTGCGTAAAATATTTTTGCCAAGTTTGGTTGAAATCGGTCCAGTGGTTTAGGAGGAGATGTGGAAGACCCCTAAGGACCCCCCAAAGGACCCCGTCGAAAAAAACACCTATCCTATGTTGGTTCTCCCTTTGCGTAAAATATTTGTGCCAAGTTTGGTTGAAATCGGTCCAGTGGTTTAGGAGGAGATGTCGAAGACCCCAAAGGACCCCCCGAAGTATCATATCGAAAAAACATATCCTATGTTGGTTCTCCCGTTGTGTAAAATATTTGTGCCAAGTTTGGTTGAAATCGGTCCAGTGGTTTAGGAGGAGATGTGGAAGACCCCAAAGAACCCCCAAAAGAACCCCATTGAAAAAACACCTATCCTATGTTGGTTCTCCCTTTGCGTAAAATATTTGTGCCAAGTTTGGTTGAAATCGGTCCAGTGGTTTAGGAGGAGATGTGAAAGACCCCAAAGGACCCCCAAAGGATCATATTGAAAAAACACATCCTATGTTGGTTCTCCCTTTGCGTAAAATATTTGTGCCAAGTTTGGTTGAAATCGGTCCAGTGGTTTAGGAGGAGATGTCGAAGACCCCAAAGGACCCCCCCGAAGTATCATATCGAAAAAACACATATCCTATGTTGGTTATCCCGTTGTGTAAAATATTTGTGCCAAGTTTGGTTGAAATCGGTCCAGTGGTTTAGGAGAAGATGTGGAAGACCCCAAAGGACCCCCCAAAGGACCCCATCGAAAAAAACACCTACCCTATGTTGGTTCTCCCGTTGCATAAAATATTTGTGCCAAGTTTGGTTGAAATCGGTCCAGTGGTTTAGGAGGAGATGTGGAAGACCCCAAGAACCCCCCAAAGGGCCCCATTGAAAAAAATTCATAAACCTTCGCGGGCGTGCGCACAACAACTCACCGAAGTTTCATCGCAATCGGATGAATGGTATAGGAACGCATACGGGACAAAGAAAGAAACAAACATTCATTTTTATAGATATAGATAGAAGAATAGGGAAAAAAATATTTCACCGCAATTTGGGGTTACGTAGTATCGTAAATAATTACCTTTTAATCAAATATTGTTTTTAATAGCAATCAATAGATGCTTCTTTACTATAACAACAATGATATGAAGTTTGGTTGCTCTAAATTTATACCTTGATTTTCCGCAAAAGTTAAATAAATGGGCTTTTTACCTAAAAATCAAAATGTAAAATCCAATTTGAATTGATCTATTATAATTACTTTTTTACTTTCAAATTGTTGCTTTAAACACAGTTTTTAAAATAATAGTATCTAAAACTACTTAAAATAACTGATTAATAATAATAATAAACTTACCGATTGTTTCGGGTGTTTTGCTTTATAAAGAGGTTTTAGAAAGGGATTAAACTTAAACATTGAACATGAACAGTTACCAACTCACTATAATTGAAGAAAAAAGAACAAAGGTAATGACATAATTAATAACCCGTGTCATTGAAACAAAGTAAACATTAAAAAATAATAATAATATTCCATTAGTTCATTAGTTTCACAATTCTTTTATTTTCAACTTTTCTTGAGACTTAGATAAAATGTTTTTTGGTCTTCGCTCTTCGAATTTTCATCCTATCAATTACCTTACTTTTATTCTCCTCTGTAATCATTCCAACATCTTTAAGAACAGCACTTGCGATAGCCGCAGCAACTCTGTCTGAAACCCCAGTTCGATCACAGATAGTAGCTACTGTTGGCAGTTCTACTCACATTTGTTCGCTTGTGGTTGAAGCCAAAAAAGAAGTGGGGGGCTTTTCAGGATTGTATGTTAAGATTGTTAAGTCTTCATCAGAACTTTGCTCAGGATCTGATTGAATAACAACATTTACAGCTTCGCTAGTAGCCTTAACTACTAATTGTTGATTGTACTTTTAACTGTTCCTGTTGCTGTATTACATTCTGCTTCCTCTCTTCTCTTTGTGTTAAAACCTTTGAAACAACTTTATCAGCTCTACTTATACTCATTTTTCTCAATGTTCTCTGGTCAAGTAAAAAATCTTGTTCAAGTTTAGGTACTTTTTTTTCTTTTTTGCACTTACATTCAGAAAATTCTTTGCACTTACAAGCTGCCACATCAAAAAGACGTTTGCTATCATTTAAAAACGATGCTACGATTGAATCATATTTTTCTGTACCTTTTCTACCTTTTGATCTTAAAATATTTCTGTATTTATCATGATAGGTTTTTCCCATTTGCAACATGCGAGTGCGAGACACTACAGGAATTGATGCTTTCGACCAAATAGTTTCAACTTTCTTAATAAGAATATCCACGGATACTAGAATACACGGTAGGGGTCACGGGGTGTGTGCGCAGTAGCAAGCCGCGCCGCTGACGTCACCGCGAACCCAGCCACCGCTCCACTGCCATAACCTATTGTGTTGTTACTGCGTTTATGAGTGAATACAACGTTGTTTACGTGAGTGTAAATTCTTATCGGTGATTGACGATTAAGTGCAGAGTTACGCTGCAGTTATCAGTGTATTGAGGGGTTTTTGAGAGTAAGTTTGAAGTTGTTTGAGTGAAAAATAATGGTTTGTTGTGCGATCGCGAGTTGTACTAACCGCGGCAGACAAGGAAGTAAGTTAGGAATTAATTTTCATACATTTCCTAAGAACAATGAGACGAAACAAAAATGGATAAATGCTTGTAAACGTGCCGATTCGTTTTCAGTTGATAATGCTCGTGTGTGCTCAATACATTTTGCTGATTCTGATTATGAAAGGGATTTGAAAAGTGAACTGTTGAATCTTCCTCCGAAACGCAAGTTGAAGCCTGATGCTGTTCCAACTTTACATCTCCCATCCTCCAGTGTTGATTTACGGGGTAGTAATGAGCCTAATAATCAGAGAGAAATTCGGGCACAAAAACGAAGTTACCGTAAAGAGGTAGAAGAGATTTTACAGGTAAATATATTACCAACTAATGAAGAAACTACTAGTAGAGAAAACATCAACTATGAAAACAAACAATGCTGTAAATGCGACACTGTGGGCTTATGTCAAAAATTAGAAATTATGGAGAAAGAAATAAAAGAACTTAGGCAAAAGAATACAAATTTACAGGATCGTCTCTATCGGTGTAATGATGAGTTACTTAAAACAAAACATTCGCTAAACGTGGTTGAGGGTTCTTTTTCTGACTGTCAACAACAAGTGGTTATGAAAGGGCGGTGCACTAATTGGTCATCTGAAGATATTGCAAAGGCTGCGACTTTACGTTGTATATCTTATAAAGCGTTATCTTTTGGCAGGGATGTATTGAAATATCCTCTTCCTAGTGAAGTCACTGTTAAAAGAAGACTCAGGCAGTTTAGCGTTCCACCAGGTTTTATTGATTTAAGCCTTACTGTCATGAAAACCCAATCAAAGCTACTAACTACATTTGAAAAAGACGTAATTCTTAGCTTTGATGAAATGAAAGTTAACAGTGACTTATGTTTTGACCAGGTAGAGGAGATTATCAGAGGTCCCCACAACAATGCTCAAGTTGCGGTCATCAGAAGTTTAGTAGGAAAATGGATGCAGCCCATTTATTATAACTTTGACACGGCCGTTTCTAAGGACTTGTTGACTGAAATGATTAAAGTCATAGAAAATGTTGAATTTAAAGTGAAAGCAATTGTGTGTGATATGGGGCCATCAAACAGAAAACTTATAGGGAATCTAAAGGTTACATTTGATGACTCAGGATTCGAAAATCCATCAAATCAAAACAGAAAAGTATGGGTTTTTTGTGATGTGCCTCATGCCTTAAAACTGTTAAGGAATCATCTGCTTGACGATGGTTATCGACTTAAATCTGGTAGTTTGCTCACAAAAGAAGCGTTCATTAAGTTAGTTGAACTTCAAGACACCGGCGTAGATTTACAATACGCTCATAAACTAACCATGAACCATTTGCTTGTTGCTGGTACGGAAAGGCAAAATGTAAGGAAAGCAGCTGAGCTCACTGTAGGACAAGCCATCTGTCATAACCTTCCTGAGTTCAGTTATGTTGGTGAGGCTGTAAAGGTCATAAACAATGGATTTGATGTGCTGAACTCCAGAGCTCCTGTTGATGGATATAAATTAAAAAGTGCATACGGAAATTGTTTACCAGAACAAGATGGCGCGTTAGACAAGCTGTATGACCTCATTCTCACAATGAAAGTAATAAAACACATACCAAAAGGAAATGAGAAGAAAGAAAAGAGTAAATCCAAAAAAAAGAAAAGAAACCTACTGATGATTTGCTCCCTTTTCAGAAGGGGTTTTTAATGTCTATAAACAGTCTACGCTCTTTGTTTAAGGAGTTAACATTGGAAGGCTACACGTACGTCATGTCATCAAGATGCAATCAGGATATACTTGAGAGTTACTTTTCTAAAGTAAGAGGATTGGGGAGATTCTACGATCACCCTTTGCCTACCACCGTCTCCGAAAGAATCAAGTCTCTGATTTTGAGCCGTAATGCGAGGGAACTCATATCAGGTGGCACATGCAAGAATGAGAAAGAAATTGATATTTTAAGTGCTAATACTTTGTCGAAAACTGAAGATACGACTGTAGAACCGTCATCTTCTAAGAAGCAAGACACTTCATGTCTACAGGAAAGCTTAGACAGCGAGTGCGAGAACAAGGAGGTTGAAGAAATCATTTCAGAAGTGGGCGACATTTTTGAGAATTGCACCGAATACGAAGAGGAAAATGTTCCAGATTTGAAGGAAAATGTTGAGTTGTTAGAGATGATTGCAGGATATGTTGCTTATAGAGTTAAACGTAAACACCCCAAATTAGCACATTTGTATGGTAACACAACTGAACACGTAAATTTTTCAGGAAAGAACTGGCTTCAAACAATTTCAAGAGGATCTTTAATGAAGCCAACTGAACGGTTCATGGAATTCGCTTTGAAAATGGAAAGAGAATTTCAACGATTCCACGGCAATTCCATTGATGGTAACCCAAAAGTTTTTGTAAGATTAAAGGACGTTATAAACGCGAAATATCCAGGAATAGAGGACTTTGCTGTGATGTGTTTTGTAAGGACCCGCACTTTCATCAGAATGAAAGCTATCAACAAGAAAAAAAAATGCAAAGGTAATAAGCGAACTGAGGGCGAACAAAGACAAATAGTGAAGAAAATGAAAAAAGTTGCAACATAACTTTCCAGAATAAAGAAAAGGAAACACGTTAGCCTAATACAGTTAAAGGCTTTGGTGTGAAAGTAGAAAAGTTGATTTATATTATGTATATAAATATAATTGATATGACAATTTGTAAAGATAAATTACAATTTACTGTTTTAAAGAGTTTAAAATGACATTATTGGGGGTTTCTCCGTACCACAGGTCTATGTGGTCTAAGCCTGTGCGAGCCTCTTCCCCCAGCAAAAAAACGTAGTGCTCTCCGAGATGGTGAAAGAGGTTGACGTCCTTCGGAAGCTTTATACTAGCATTTCACCGACCATAGAAAAAATATATTTGTTTATTTAACTAATAAATAACTTAGTAATAATAATAATACACTAAAACATGAAAAATCTCGATTATATTCACAAACGTGAATGAGTTAAACATGTGCGCGCGGTGTGCCTATAAGATTCTATGCGGTGGGGCGAGTAGGGTTGCCAACTTTTTTTAGAAGAAATAGAGTATATCTGATTTTAAAGGAGGTAAATAAAGAGTACGGACTTACAAAAAAGAGTATCATTTATTTTGTACTTTTAAAAAGGTATTTTTTTATACTTTTTGCAGCACATAACAATTTTTCATTGTTTTTAAAGGAATTGTATGAGTCCAAACATTCCAACTCTAAATTTATATATATCAAGAGCTCATTTTTGATCAATTTCAATGAAGCTCTGTTTCTCTCTTCTCGCCACTTCACATTCATGACCGAAAAGACTCTTTCAGTAAATGCTGAAGTGGCGGGAACAGAGAGTATATAGCTAATCATTTTTTTTAAACAATCAAATTCTTCAGGACATTTTTTAAAAATAAATTGCCATTTTTCTGCAGTGGATTTTTGCATAAAATCTGTGTTATTAAACAATTCGGCTTGGAGTTCTTTTAAAATTATTACTTCTGAATATAAACTGTCCATGTGTATGTTTAGTCTTTGTAAATTAAGTTTTCCTTCTATAATTTGTTCTAAATGATTAAATTCAACATTAGTTTTTAAAGATATTGTATTTAGTGAATACAGCCAGTTATCACTACTAAAATCAAACCATTTTTGTAAATAAGTTAAACATTTGTCTATACACAATGAAAAATTAGTGTTAATTTGATAAAACAAGTCAGGTGATGATTGTTCAAAAGGTTTTAATTTCTGTTTTGTTGTATAGCCAAAATAGTTGTCTTTCTGTCTTTGCAGTAATTCTGATTTTAAATTTTCCATTAAACCAAAAACATCTACAATTGTGACAGAGTTACCTTCCAGAGATTTAATAGTTTTGTGAAATATGTTTAAAATATGGCTGGCAAAATGTAAGTAAATTTCAATTAAATCATGGTTACAATCTAACATCAACAGATTTTGAATTATCATAGGGCAATCCTCATCAAGACTTTTAAAATAATCGCATATTGGATGCCAATTCAGTAATATAGTATCAATACAAGGTAGTAATGATAACCACCTAGTGCCAATATGTCTCTTAAGCTCATGAAAGTCTCCTTCAACTATTGCAACAAACATTTTCAATTCTTCTCTCCTACAAGCTGACACAGAAAAATGGCTATATATTTTTAATATAACATTTTCAACATCATAAGTTAGAAAACCCATTCCATGTTTCACACAGTTGTGCACAATATGTGCATGACAATTACCCTTAACAATATCAGGTACTACATCTACCATGTTAGTGTATAATGAGTGATGCACACCAAAATTTGAATTTGTGTTATCTGCACTAAGGCCAGATACTCGATTAAAAGGGATATTATACATATCCATAGATTTTTTTATAGCAGCAAACATGCCATCAGCACCCTCATTAGCATTTTCATAAAAATCTAAAAGTTTGTTTTGTATTCCCTTTTCCACAGTGAAATATTGAACTACTAAAGGGAATAATTTGATGTTTTTTTTATTGGATGCATCAGTTTGCAGACAGAAATACATATTTTCATCTTTTAAATCATTAACTACACTTTCAAGAGCATGAGGTCCGAGAACTTCCATAACCAGAGCTTCCATTTTAGTCCTGGCTAATTTGATGTTAGTAGCAGTTTTAGAGTCAGCATATATTATTTTATCTAGTTTAACGGAGCAATCCATGCTATTATATGACAAATTATGTTTAACTGTATGGAATGATAAAGCTAATTCAGCAGCTGTAACATTATCATTTTCAGATACTGGTCTTGAAGTTGAAGCTGGAGTCAAAAACTTTTGTAGGACTCCTGATGTTCTTTTTAATTCAGTTTTGGCTTTATGTTGTTTTGTATCTTGATGCTGTTTTATCTGAAAAAAATTAAATAATCTACATGTTGCATGCACCTTAACCAAAACAGCACACACACAAAACATCTTCGTCGACATGAATAAGTCCAATTAAATGACTGCCAGTACCACCATAAGCCCAATTCAATGACACATATTCACACAACCAACCGACCCACCACAAAGATAACACAAACAAAACAAATTAAACATTCCATGAACTAAAATCGTAATAAACAGTTTTACGTACGTGTCCAACTCCAGCTGATGAAATAGAAAAAATTACACCACAAATTATGCATTTTGCATTTGTATCACTTTCTGGGTCTTTCCTCAGCCAAGAAAATTCATTTTCCCAAGATTGTGTGTACTTCTGTGACCTTTTTTTCCTCGTAACAACTTTTCGCTTTTTAGGTGGGGTGCTTGCGTTATCAACACAGGATTCTTGATCTGCATTATCTTGTTCGTCAATTACGTCATCCATTACGAATTGGATAAAAGTATTCCAAACAAACAAAAAACAAAGTCACAACACAGTGGAAACAAAATCAATGTAACGGGTAACCTCAAAGACTACTCAAAACAACTTGTGACATGACATTGACACGTTTAACTTAATGACATTAGTGGCTGCGTTCAGGAACGTTCGAATATGGTTTGGGGAATCGGCGATACCAACATATTAACAGTAAATAGTAGACTTTTTTATTCTGATTATGGGTTTTTGCATATTATTACAGACTGGCACTAGTTAAGTAAACATTGTGTAAAAAAGAGTATTTTAGCGTACTCCATTAGTGTTATAGATTATAGAGTACGCCTACATGATATGGAGGACAATACTCTATTTTAGAGTACGGTTGGCAACCCTAGGGGCGAGGCGAGTGGGTACGCGGTGACGTCACCGCTCACAGCCCACCTGCGCGTGACCCCTACCGTGTATTCTAGTATCCGTGAGAATATCTAATATCTCACTCATCGTTGGTTCTTTTGATGTTGCGTCTGGTTTCAGCTCATGTCGAATATAAAAGTAATATTTCATAATGTCATAATAAGTTGGCAAACTTAACTCACTTAATTGTTTAGGGTGTCCAAAAATTGGACATTCTAACTTTTGTCTAGTCTGAACTGGTTTTGACACTGCCATCGCACTAATAACCAAGTATTAACTAATAAACTATTATACTGATATTCAAGCTAACACATTCATAATATAAAACAAAACCAGTAAACAACAGCATAAAAACACTTGCTACTCAAGCTTGGTCTGGACTGACTGACAGAGACAAGTTGCAACAGGCTTCTCTCCCCCATCCAACAATATGCCTAGCTCAAGGTCACTTCAATCCACCTACTGTTCTGCTTCTGGCTATTGGTTTACAGAACTAAAGAATGTTTTGCTGTGTTTTTAATTAAAAAGTAAGGTGAATCCTTACTATTGCAAAATATTGTTAAAATTAAAAAAAATATTTTAAAAGATGCAAGATTTAGTAGCATAAATATTAAAGTTTTGCAGTATAATACTGTAATTATCTACTACAGAGTAGTTTATGTGTATAATTTCAACCTTTAAAACAGGCATTTGGTATTTAAAATAATTTTTTTTTACTATACCAAATTTGTCAAAATTCGCAAAATCTACTTAAAAATACATATTTTCAACCCTTTTGCGGCACCTCTAAATATGTTATATTTGTGAGCATACTTTAACACTGTCTTAACTAAGGCAATAGACAACTTTTTATCACTATTACATATCGAAATTAATAAAACTATTTTTTCATTCCACCCTAATGAGCATCGCCAGAAAACAATCGATGTTAACATCGTGAAGAGTACATCGATGTTAAAAAAAACATCGGTATGAAAACATCGATGTTTTAAGACCTCAAACATCGATGTTTTTATGCCAATGTTGCAATTCAAATAAAAATCTATGCTTTTTACATGTTTGTAATAGTACAAATAATTGGGGATGAATAATAAATAAAAATAATTAAAGAGAAGAATAATATACCCCGATACTTTACTCACTTACCTTATCAGAAAATTCTGAAAAACCAAAAGCCCTTGGGTGACAACCACATTTTGACAGGCGGAATGTGGAAACCTCAACACTGTACCCGAGAAAACAATTTAAATACATCTAACTTCCCCGTATCAGAATTTCCAGGGCCGTTGACAAACTCGTTGAGAATAGGTTAGGTAAAGGCGAGGTAACGATAAAATAATTTAACTCACATTCATAATTAACTAAATCTGTTAATTATTATTTATTATTATAATGATTATAAAGTGTTTTGAACAAACATACATAAAACCACCCTTTAACAAAAACAGAAACCTCTTTAAGTCTATGTCAGGTTTGTTTACTCCTAGTGAAAGTTTAAATTAGTATTCCCAAAGAGAGATAGGCCTATAAATTCTCTTATTTTCTTTTAAACAGTAAAAGCCTAATAAAAACACAGTGTAAAGTAACACTGTTAATACTTTTAGATTCAATTTATTTTTTATAACAAATTATACAGGTACAGTAAAACCTCTCTAGTCCGACCGCGGCTCAGGCACCGACTTGTTGATGACTCACCGGCTTGTTTACATACTTGTCAGTTGCTTTGCTGCCTCAGTGAGCCGGCATCTAGTGTCTAGTGCGCAGTGTTGTCGGAAGACCTTCCGATTTTTTTTAATGTTCCAGAAAATACGAAATTTGATGTAAATCTTCCGAATTTTTTCCTAGTCTCGTTTCAGTGCTAAGCCGCATTTCTAGAGTTTTGTTTTTGCGTACGATATGACGTCAAATCTGGTGTTTCATTGCAACCGCAATTATAATTGCTTTCAATAAAAGTTTATAAGATGTCTTGTCAAAAATTATAGTTCCTTCCTCCTGTCACAAACAATAATTATGACCACCCATACACAATGACGTATTCAGCATTTTGCAATATCCACATATTGTATCATACTGCTATTAAAATAAGAGTGACTAATCGTTATAGTTTAGTCTCAAGCTGACAGAAGCGCACTACACGACTGTACCTGAATAAACAGATACCGGTACTGTAATGTCTAGCCTACACCAGGTCATAATAATACATTAATATTGTCTCTCCGGTTCTTTACGGATAGTTTACATCTGCTTGTTTTTTAAACACACACACACACACACACACACACACACACACACACAATCATTTCGCGTACGAGGCTGTTATTAATGTTACTTATTCAAACAAATTAAGATGCCAGAGCAATGTGGATAATACATTACTACGTTTTTCGTGAATCGTAATATGTACACAAAGTGTACACATTCCAAAATATACGATTGTTGATGTCTAGCCTCGACTTTCGACAAACATTGCAACAGACACAACACGCCAAGTCACTGTTTACAAAATAATGGAAATCTTTATTAGGTCTACACTGCCTCTTTCTGTTGTGTCTGACGCTTGTTTCGTCTTACAAAATGTCCACGTTTACTGTCGTAATCGAAATCAAAACTTACCTACAACCAAATTCCGTATGTAACCAAATTTAAGGTAAAAACCTTAAAAACAATTAAACAAATAAAAGAATTTTCAAATTATAAGAATAATTGGTTAGTAAAAAGTTAGGTAAGTTAGTAAAAAGTAAGTTACATATGTCTGGCGCGCGCGCGCGCGCGCGTGTGTGTGTGTGTTGGTAGGGCTGTAAAATTTAGTTTGGTAAAGTATTTAGTAATATAATTAACAATGTAGCTAATGAAATGTAAAAAACAATAAATACATAAAAACATTAAAAATTAAAAATAAACAATTGAAAACACTAAGCATCATAGACAATAGAAAACTAAATAAATAGTTATAAATATAATAAAACGAAAATAATTGTGAATCGACAAAGCAGTGTAGTAACTGCTTTATTTCATTATAAGCGATATCAGTTTTCTAATTTTACTATTTTTACAAGGAAAAACGTAAATTTAACTATTATCTTTCATCTTTAATTATTAAAAAAGCGTAACTTCGGCACATTAGGTATAAAAAGTCAACCCGTGTCGAAATAGATTACTCCTGTCATATGTGCGTTGTGCGTCTTATTGACAATTCAGAGAGTAGACTAATATTTTCAACTGCGTTTAGACATTTTCCTCTCTCGTGCCTTTCACTGCTGCCGTCTTCTCCCCACTACAACCTGCGCGCTGATTCATGTCTGTTGAATATTACTGTACATGGTATTTATGGTTTACCTGGGTTAGGGAGCAAACTACATAGCCATTAATATCTAAAATAAAAATTTGTTGATTTAAAATAAACTAAATTTAACAATCAACTTAAAAAAAGTCTTCATTACAAATTAAAAAAGTGTTCAAAGGAAAACATCGAAACGAAACCATCGATAGTATGAAAACGTCGCAACTGAACCATCGATGGTAAAAACATCGAACATCGAATGTTAACCATCGATGTTTTTGGGCCTTAGTCCATGCAGTCAGATTGAAGAAAAACCTGATATAGGTAGAGAAATAATAAATTAGCTTAAAGAAAATTTTCACAGTACTTCTGATAAAAGCTTAAAAAAGCAAATTCTGACTACTTTACCTCAAAGTTGGACCTCGATCCAGATTGAAACTGAATTTGGTGTGTCCAACTTTATTGCAAGAAAAGTAAAAAAACTTGTAAAGGTAAAGGGTATAATGTCATCACCAGATCCACGCCCAGGAAAAACTCTAGATCTAGCAACCGTAGAGTTAGTAAAAGAGTTTTATGAAAACGATGAGGTTAGCCATCAAATGCCTGAACTGAAAGACTTTGTATCAGTCAAAATAGATGGAAAGTGCACTCATGTTCAAAAGTTTTTACTTCTTTGTACACTAAGAAAACTTTATGTACTGTTCAAGGAAAGATATCTGGAAAGAAAAATTGGATTTACAAAGTTCTGCGAACTTAGGTCAATTAGGCCAAAACAATGTGTCCTAGCTGGATCAAGTGGAACACATTCAGTAAGCGTGTGTATGAGTCACCAAAATTCCAAGCTGATGATGGAGCAGTGCAAAATACCCCAACTAACTTCTGGAGAGCCCTCAATAAAGACCTATAAAGATCTGACTTCCAGCATTGTTTGCAAAGATTCAACACCTAGATGCCACTTCGTCAAATGTGAAAAGTGCCCAGGTAGTGAAAAGCTAAAAGAACATTTTCAAAATTGTTTTGAGGAGGAGTGTATTGAAAACGTGACATTCAAGCAATGGATGCAAACTGACAACAAAACAACTTTAGAAACAGTAACAATGCCAGTTAATGATTTTGTGGACAGATTATTTGAAAGTTTGCCAAAACTGCTACGCCACTCTTTCATTGCCAAACAACAATCAGCTTATTTGAAGCAGCTTAAGGATAATATCCTGCCAGATGAGTACATAGTGATATGCGATTTTGCTGAAAATTATTCTTTTGTCCTACAAGATGCTGTACAAGGATTTCACTGGAACAACGTACAAGCAACCATTCATCCAATTATCATATACTATAGAGGTGAAGATAAAGAAAAGCTTGAACACATAAACCTAGTAATCATTAGTGGTTGTATGTCTCACAATACAGTAGCTGTGCACCTGTTTCAACGCATGAAGATTGACTTTTTAAAGCAGAAACTTCCATCACAGCCGCAAAAAATTCATTATTTCTCAGATGGAGCAGCATCCCAATACAAAAATAAGTATAACTTCCTCAACCTTTGTTTTCATAAGGCAGACTTTTATGTAGAAGCAGAATGGAATTTCTTCACTTCATCACATGGGAAAAATGTTTGTGATGGGGTAGGGGGAACGGTTAAGCGCCTCGCTGCCCAAGCTAGTTTGCGAATGGTCTACAATGATCAAATAATGACTCATCGCCAGCTTTATGATTGGGCAAAGGAGAATATTCCATCTGTTAACTTCCTCTATACAACACAAGAAGACCATGAAAGTGAGAACACCTTTTTGGAACAACGACTGGTGAATGCTAAAACCATCAAAGGGACCCAACACCTTCTTTCTTTTATACCTGTCGGAAGTACTACAAAACTTAACGTTAAGGAATACAGTTTTTCAAATAAAACAAAAGAAGAAATTGTGTCTCTTGAGGAAAAAATGAGCAGTTAGAACTTAGTGAAATAGTTGGGTTTGTGACTTGTAACTATTCAAATCAGTGGTGGTTAGGCTGTGTGCTCAGGATCGAAAATGAGTTTGTAAATATAAGCTTTTTGGAACAACATGGCCCTTCCCCTTCATTCAAGTATAGTAATAAGTAGTATAGTAAGTAAGTATAGTATAGTAAGTAGTTTCCAGACATATTGGGTGTGAGTAGATCAGATATCCTAACTAAAGTTGATCCCATAACACAAACTGGAAGAGTTTATAAACTTACAACTCATGAAATGGAAAAAGCCAGCAAAATTCTTGCTCAAAGAAGAAATAAAAACTAATTGGCTTACTCAAGTCGGACAGTTTTAAAACCATAGCCACTTTAAAAGAGCTCAGTCATGTATGTTTTCATTAGTTTATATAATACATTTGGTTTAATTAAACAAAACTAGTTTTTTTTACCTAAACGCTATTTAGTTACGAAAGGTACAGTTATCTTACATATTTGTCCATAACTTGTGATCCCATAGTGATCCCACTTTAAAATTTTCAGGAAATGTAGATAATAAACAGTAGAATAACATATTTTTTTAAAATTTTTAAAGAACAATTTCAAATTAAAAAAAACAAAGTTTTACTTTTTTCAAAAAAACCTTTTTTTTTATAAAATGTGTCAAGTTATATATCACATTAAAGCCACTAAAAAGAGCTAAAAAAATGCCCAAGAACAAGTCT
This sequence comes from Magicicada septendecula, assembly GCA_034769895.1. Classification (NCBI taxonomy): domain Eukaryota; kingdom Metazoa; phylum Arthropoda; class Insecta; order Hemiptera; family Cicadidae; genus Magicicada; species Magicicada septendecula. Next base: position 149,191,952 of record CM068372.1, read on the forward strand.
GTAGGACCTATAGAACAAAAGTTATGATGCATTAAAGCTTCTTCCGCAAGCCAAAAAAACGAACTTTTTTAAAATTTTAAAAATTAATAACTAAAAAATGGGGTCACATAAAAATTAAAAAAAAATATTTTTGTACTTACATTTATAGAGAGAATAAATCGTGCAAGTTTCATCAAATTTAAAAATGGTCAGGTTGAGTCACTGGTTGGTTTGACATGGAATGACCCGTTTTTGTTACGATTATATTCAATGAATTTAAAATTTTTAAAAATAATTTGTTAATAATATTACTTAAGGGGGGACAGGGCAGGACATATTTTCAACAGTAAAAAAGCCTCAATTGATTTCTTAAGCTTTTACGCCCAGCATCGTAATCATTAGAACTACTTCCCGGGGTATCAGTTCTAATGATCTTATGTTGTTTTGTACAGACGTTTCAACCTCACCATTGGAGGCCATCTTTAGTGTCTGAAGCAAAATACTTAACTTTTACTGACACGATGTCCATCAGTAACACCACAGTTCTGTGGCAAAAGCTGATGGACACAGTAATTGATACTGACGGCATCAACATTAATGTCTTTAGAACGAATTCATATTGTCAGGATTAAGTGAAATAATCATAACCTTTATTGAAAACTTACACAATTTTGGTTTACAATTATAATAATTTTGGTGCAATATGTACAATTCATAGTGCATAATTTAATTAACTAAGATCACTAAATTCATTAAAGCCCCTAAAATATCACAATATATCACTCAGTATTACTGCAACACACAGTTGTTCCTTTTACAGCTTATAAAATTATGCAGTTGTTCCAATTATGCAGTTATAAAACTGGCAAAATCTTGTTTACCATCATATTTTTCCTTCTATATCTAGTCAATTACTTCAGTTCTCAGCTTATCTTCCTTTGACCAACTGCAAGCATATACACAAAATAACTGTGATCATCACCAACAGAACATATTGGTCACAGAAAGTGACAAAAATACTGGACAATTTTATTAGACATATTTTCTGTTAACCTGCTTTCAATTGCTCTACTATATGACCAGTGCCGGATTAAGGTATCTTGGCGCCCTAGGCTAATTATATTTTAGCCCCCCCCCCACTGGTCATACGCTAATCTTACGTTTATTTCCAAGGAGCTGAATGAAGCTTTAAACACCCTACAATATATTTCTTAGTTAGGAATATTTCAAACATCTTACTGTTTTTGGAAATAGTCTCAAGAATTGAAAACTGCAGCTTTTTTTCAGAGATTGTTTTAGAGTTACACCTTCAACCATTTGTAGATTGCATGGCTTTTATAAGGAAAAAATTAACTAAGTAGTTACAAAATTATAACAGTTTTATTAAGGGTACATTTAACATCATTTACACAAAGAAGACAATCAGTTAAACATCTTGTGGATTTGTTAAGACTCATGTAAAGTTTAAGCTAGATTCTTTTTTCTCGCTTTAGATTGAGCAAACGTTTTAATCACCTCACTGAAATCAAGTCCATACAGAAAGTCACTTTCAATGAATAAGAGGGCTACACTGGTCAATTTATCCTGGCGCAAATTTGAATATAAATAATTCTTCACCCTCTTCAAAGCTGAAAAAGATCTTTCACCACTGGAGTTAGTGACAGGCATAGTAAGGAAAATGTGCAAAGCTATCTCAACATTAGGAAACATTGATTCTAAGTTAAGCATTTTCAAAAAATTCAACAGTGGTTTTGCTTCAGATCGCTTTTTTTTCTTCTCTTCTCCTTCTTGTTCTGGATTACAAAAAGCCAGTCTTTGAAAAACTTTCCGTTTTTCAGTCTTTTAAAATCTGAGCTAAATCCACACGCTCATCAGGAAATGTCTGATCCAAGTCAACAGCATAATTTTCTATAAGGGGATTATTAGCTTTTTGTCTTATTATGTCATTATTTAGTTCAGAAAGTTCAGGTAATTTCCATATAAATCCAAACTTGTCATGCATATTACTGTAAATTGATTTTCTCTTGTTCAAATTAAGCAGAAGCGAATCTACGGGAACGTAGTAGTTTTCAACAATGAAAGACTGCCTCCCATCGTTCCCATCTAAAGCGGCAGCAGCAGTGCCTTCAGATGTTTTATCAAAGTGCGCTTTTCATATTTTTTTTCTTGCTACATCTTTTTTGTAGATATTTGATTTGCACATCTCCCTTTGCCTCGCTTTCCAATCTCTCAAATTCTCTCTCGTCTCGAAGCGTGGAAACAAATGATTGCAAGTAGCTGTCTGTATAAGGCAATCACACTATCCATGTCAATGCTCTGTCCTTGAAGCTTCTCACTGACATCGAGAAACTTTTTCCAAAAGGCGATGCCACAAACAAATCATGATTGTTATATCCAGGCTTTTTAGTTTTTCTGTCAAATTCCTAGCTTCATACTGCACATCCTTTGTCTGGTTGTTATCCATATTAATATCAAGTCCAATGCGGAAATAATTTCATTGTATGATTTTTAAAGGGCTTTACTTGCATCTGCACGTGCACTCCAGCGAGTTTTAGACAATGTTTTTAGCACAAGAGAGTCCTTTTTCAAGTGAGACAACAATATCTCCCATCTGCTTGTAGAAGAGGAAAAGAAATTGTAAAGCTGCTGTTCAAGAGAAAAAAAAGCAACTGAATAATCACTGCTGTTCACTGCTGCAGAGCCTACTAGTTGTAAAGAGTAGGCTGCACAAGGGACATAGGTCGCCAAAGGATTCAATTCAATAATTCTTGATTGTAGACCTTTGTAGCAATCCGACATGTTATTGGCATTGTCGTAACTTTGCTCCCTACAGTTGTTCAAATCAAGACCCGAAGATTCAATAAGTGTAGTTACAGATTCCACTAGGTTTTCACCTTTATGTCCAGTATTTGGTAAAAACGTAATAAAGCGCATGTTTGGTAAAAACGTGGCGCTCCACAGGAGTGCCATCTGAAAGAACACAGCGAACGATAAAGGTTAACTGATCGGTGTGCGAAACATCGGGCGTTGAATCCACATCTATCGAGAAGTATTTAGCTTGCACAACCTCCTCTTTGTCCTTCATTTTCACTTGTCCCTCTAGCTGTAACACAAGCTAATCCACAGTGGCTGAGTAGGCCAGTCATTTGAGGCCAAAAAAAGTGCAAAGTGGGACAAAACTTGTATCACAAAAATAACCTTGTGGAATCGATTTGTGGAGTCATCTGTATTAATATAAAAAAATGTTTACATTCGTAGGTTTCTTGCAATTTTTTAAATTAACAATAATAAGTCCGAAATTTTGTTGGTTTTTTTTTTTATTTTGATACGATGAAAATTGACTAAGTTATAGTATTTCAAAATACTGCAATTTTACTGCAAAATTAATATTTTTTTTGCAAACAAATTGTGCATGATGCGTGTTTTAGAAATATTTTGAAAATGAAGTCTTATAAAAAAATTTTTAAATAAAAGTTGTTGCTTATGGAATCATCTACATTTTTGTTTCTTTTTTCATATTGTTTCAATAGAAATTAACTGAGTTATGGTTTTTTAAGATAGTGCAAAATAAAAAAATTCCCTGTCATGGCAAGTATTTTTCGAATATATCTTAAAAACTACTAATTAAATAAAAAATAAAATTAATGAATGTTGTTGCGTATGAAATTGTCAAGTTTTTTTTTTTTTCTTTTCGAACGACAAAAATTGACCGAGTTATAAGATTGTTATTACAGTCCGAAATGAAAAATGTTATCTCACGGCAACTTTTAATACGCGTTTTTGTAAAATATCTTAAAAATGAATCATCTAATAAGAAAATACTTTAAATAAAAGATGTAGCTTATGGAATCACCTACTTTTCGTTTGTTTTTTTTTCGTATTGAGTCAATAAAAATTGACCAAGTCGTGGTATTAGTAAGGTAGTGTGATATACAAAATATTCTCTCACGGCAATTATTCATACGCATTTTTCTAAAATATCTAGAAAATTAATGATTTTTAAACAAATATTTTATATGTAGCTTGTTTGTACAACTGCTTACATTCCCTTTTACACTATATATATATATATATTATAACGAAACATTGTTATCAATGTTTATCGTTCTAACTGGAGTACGCATAATAAGCGTTATCTGCTACAATTGTACATTTAGAAGGGTACAGATAAGATTTTATATAGCAAACAAAACAGATAACAGTCCACCTGCATAAATATGTATAATTTTGTCGGCACATGTCAGAAGTGTTAAAAAAAAAAAAAAAAAAAAAAAAAGACAAAAGATTAAGAAGAACTAGGTTGACCAGTGCATAGTGCGGAAATGTAGCTTTATTTAGACACCAAACACATAACGATATAGTGAGAGTGTCGTGAACTATAAGCGTTTTACTATTTCACACCTTTCGCGGTGCTAATTAAAGATCGCGTGTATACATAGCTAATAACTGTGTTCAAGACACGTCTAACAAACAACTTTGTTACCTAAATAAATAAAGGATTGTTGAGGTATTCGCCGATAGAAACTCATTTGCACACGTGGCTTTGCCCTATAAATAGCGAGCCAAAACGAGCATCTCACTCATTCATAAAGTATTCGTTGAGTCGTACACACGGAACGATACGCTGCAGAAGACGCTTCAATGAGACCGGCAGACACCTGAGTTACTACAACTACGTACTACGGACATCAGACTATACCCGAGGCCAGAGACGCTGTGTCCATGACGATAAAGGAACGACGCCTAGCCTAGCTGTTCATACACCGCTAAGCGATGCTGACGGAGGTTTCGAGAGGAATAGCTGTACTCAACGCCGACGCCTGAGACCCGTGTACATCTGTGTAACATGAAATCATCAAAACAGGTGACCTGATATGGTTCAGGGTTCATAATAATGTTGTAAAACACAACAAATAAATGAAAAGCCGCTATAAGCGAAATTGAACAGTTTTAAATAATTGATAAACATTTAATTATATAGGCGGTATGACTAAAGCCTAAAGACACTTTTAAATGTTGTACTGTATATCATATAGAGACATTTATTCAAAAAGACAGAACATTTAGATAATGTGTGATTATTATAATAATATGTTAATAAGAGTGCAGAAAGACTCTAAGCAAATGTTTTCATGAGATTGTGCACTGTATAAAGAATTATATTTGATAAATTAAATGTGATAAATTAAGGGAGAGTGCAGAGAAGCTCTAAGAGTGTTATCAAGATATTAGATGTCACAAATTTTATTATTTCATATTAATTATTGTTGATAGCCAAGCAGGCTGAAGAGTAGAATAATTAAAAGGGAGTTACCCTTAATAAAAGTGTTTATATTAATAATAATTACCATAGAGATAACGATAACTATAACCCTTGTTATATTCATTTAAAAAGTTCGTATTTTATTTTCTCATGTATAAAGAACAGGGTTACGGATTTCATAGAATGAAATCAATTCAGTATTTCCATTTTATTAAATAATAAATTCAATATAACAAAATGATTTTTTATAAATGAATTATAATTACAGGCAGACAGTGTGAAACTGCCCATATATGTGTGTATATTTCCATGTTATATGTTTTGTGTATATACTGTGTATTGTATGTCTTATTTTCAGGAACTTATAAATTATGTACTAAGATATATGATTTTAATATGTGATTGTTAGACGTAAGCATTATAACAATATATCACTAGAGAAAATATGTGTAAAGTAATATTCAAGAAAGAATATAAATTGGTGGAACCCGCCGTAAATTGTGTTGAATATTTGAAATTCTTTTTATTATTATGATTTGTTTAAAGATAAGCACCTTGAGGGTGACAATTATAATCATTGGAATGATAGACTAAAAAGGTAGTTTTCATTTATTCACAATTTATACAACTCAGCTTCCTAAAATAATTCTTTTGGAAACACATCGTCCCAACTCGTTACCTGATACCTAATAAGCCCAAATCCCACACCTAATAGGCGGCAAAGCAGAAAAGTACCATATACTGCAGGTAAGTGTTGGCATGGTATACCCTAACCAGGTCCATGTAAAACTCATAATCCATAATGAAAGAAATCATAAAAAGATGTGTTGCAAAAGAAAATGGCGCCCAACGTGGGGCACGATTAAATAAATAAAAAAAAAAAAAAAAACAATACGAAAAAAATTAAAAATTAGTAAGAAGTTAAATAAATATAAATTCACGTAGAACAAATATTTAGAGTTGATGTGTAATTATTATAAAACGTGCATTTATATGTTGAATGTAGCTGATAAGAACATACAGTTAGCGTTATCAGTAGAGTAAACAAAGGGGAGCTTAGATAAATATTGTGGTTATCAGAAACTGATACTACAGGCGCCCAAGATAACGGTTGTATGTTGATGAATAAATGACTACCAATATTTAATAATAATCCAAATAATTAATAATATACAAATTAATAATAAATATTTTAAAATCGGTTCACCAAATTAAAATTAAACATGGCACATAAACAAGAGGTCAGTTTAGCCGACATAATGAAGAAGTTAGAAGCAAGCAACGTTGAAAACGTAAAAAGGTTTGAAGAAATAAAAACTAGTGGTGCTGAAACTATGAGAAGATTGGAAGCAAGCACGTCAGAAATTCAGAAACTATACGCGTATAATGCTGAAAGTAAGGTAGAAATTATGGAACGAATGGAGACCTTAGAAGGTAAAGTTAAAGAGTCTCTAAAACAACAAGCGGTGGTGATGAATGAAAATTTCGAAGAGCAGCGAAAAAGACTACAACAAAATTTTAAATCTATGGCCGACACACTGGACCAGAAACTCGAAAAAATTACGCATCGACAAGATACCAAGATACAAGTCATCAGCGAGTTGGTGCAGAGTAATGTCAGGAAGACCATGAAAATTGAAGAAGAAACAAAAAGTCTCGCCGCAGCAGACGACACCATCAAGAAATCTATCCAACACCATGACAACAGGGTAGCTCAGCTGGAAGTCAAGTTAAAAGGGGAAGTAGACCGACTTACACGAGAAGTGAGAAGACTACCAACACAAGCGTTAGTATACTCGACCGTACCTAGAGAAGAGAGACCCATTAACTATTTTAGAGGATCCAGAGGGGAAAATCCCATTGAATTTCGTATCAAATGTGAGAAAGAAATGGATAGTATTGGATCTATTCTCAGTGACAAAGATAAAATAGACTTTGTAAGCCGTTACTTAAAAGATGCAGCAGCCAGTTGGTTCACGATGGTGAATGACGATTTAAAAACGTATGAAGAATTTAAACTAGCATTCGAACGGAGGTATTGGAATGAATACATACAAATGAGAATACGAAATACACTGGAATTTGGTAAATATAATCCAGGTAAGCTGTCTGAAGATGAATACGTCATTATGTTAGTAGAGAGGAGTAAACATTTACGTCCCGCTTTAACACAAAAAGAATTAGTCATTAAGCTTGCTAATCATTTCAGCAGGAACATCCAACTAGCTATACATGTTCAGGGTATAGCTACCATTGAAGATCTATTAATACTTTTAACACAGATGGAGGGTGTAATCCGTGAATGAGACCCACCAAGAGGAGTTCAGCGAGATAACCGGAACCAAAATCAAGATAGAGGTACGTGGTATTCGCAAAGATATCGCCAAGAAGAGAAAGGCAGAGAAGATAGACGTACAGACGAGGAAAAATATCCGAAAAACAAAAATGTATCATATGATAGACGCCATGAAGATGGACGAACATATGAGAAGCAGGAGCAAAATAATGAAAGAGGTAATTACAAAGGAGGTTACCGATGGCCGAATTCGTCGAAACGATTTTCGAAACCATGGACATCCGATAGGAATGAAAATACGCAGGCGATTACCGTTGAGAAAAAACAGAAAGAGACACCGAGAAACACTGATGAACGTAATAAACCGTCCACATCGAAGACTGAAAATCAATGACTACATTCTGGAGTCTGTATAGGAGGTATATTCCCACCTGATCTTAGGGAAGAATTATTTATGACCGATAAAATTAATCCAATAAATAATACTGTATGTCCACAAATAAAACTGTATGTTAATAATGTACCTGTTAACGCATTAGTTGATACAGGGAGTGAGGTCACAATTATCAATAGTGCATGGGTAAAAATTCATAATGCTCATTTTAAAAATGTACCGAAGTTGCCTACACGGGAGATACAAATAACTACAGCAAATAAATCGATGGAAAAAGTAAACCATCAGATGTATGTTAGTATTACCTGTCAAGGATTAGAGATAGAATTACCTGTACTGATAGTTGATAAGCTAATATATGACTGCATTCTGGGAGTGGATGCGCTAGACCGACTCAATGCTGTTATCAATATGAAAGATGGACAAATGACATGTACAGTTAATAATATATGTAAAACTATAGATTTAAGAGCACCTGTTAAAGAACAGAATCCTCCACAACCGGAAATACTTAAAATTAGTAGACCCAAGATCACATTAGCCGAAGAACGGATACATCCAGAAGAAGTAGAAGATCAGCCAGGAGAACAACACATAAATGATCTGTTAGAAGAATATGAGGACATCTTTAGCGAAGTACCAACTCAAACTCACGTCTACCAGCATCGAATTAAGGTAACTGACCCGTCCAAGTTCGTCAGACGCACATATACGATTCCAATGAAATACGAGGAGCAGGTAGATCAAGAAATTCAGCGTATGTTAGATAACAATGTCATCCGCAGATCACATAGCAATTACCTGAATCCACTTGTAGTAATCAAGAAAAAAGATGATGCGATTAGACTGTGTATGGATATGCGTAACCTTAACAACGTTGTTGAAAAGATGTACGACTGCGCTCCAAATGCTGAAGAGTTATTTGCTAAATGTGAAGGAGCTAGATATTTAACAAAATTAGACCTTACTTCTAGTTTCTGGCAGATACCAATACAAGAGAGTGACCGCAAGTATACGGCGTTCCTCTACAAAAACAAGACCTATGAATACAACGTAGTACCGTTTGGATTAAGCACTAGCTTGTCTGCTATTGTACGATGTCTAGAAAATGCACTTGGAGAGGAGGTGTCACCTTACACAATGGTATTTGTAGATGACATACTCGTCGTGTCGAAAACTATTCAGGAACATGTAAATCAATTACGAGTTATTTTTGAGAAATTTAGAGTAGCCAAAATTTCCCTCAATTATAAAAAATGTGAATTCCTAAAAACCAATATCAAGTTCCTTGGTCATATTATATCCGAACGAGGTATCAAACCTGATCCTATCAAGATCCAAAGTATCCTAAATTTCCCTATTCCTAAAAATGTAAAAGGAGTAAGAGCTTTCCTAGGATTGACTGGTTATTATCGACGCTTCTCATCTGACTATGCAGCAACAGTAAAACCTCTGCTGGAGTTAACACAAAAGAAGAGAAAATGGAGATGGGAGCAGCATCACACTGAAGCAGTGGATCGAGTCAAAACATTGTTTAAACAAAATTTAATGCTACACCATCCGAAGAAAGACGGCGATTATGTGCTATATGCAGACGCAAGTCAATATGCAATGGGAAGTGTATTGTATCAAAAAGACTCAAAAGGAGACTTAAGGGTCATCGCCTATGCCAGTCGTGTATTCCGAGGAGCGGAGATAGAGTACTGCACTACAGAAAAGGAAGTACTAGCTATTGTATATGCATTATCCCAGTTCCGATTCTATCTATGCGGAACTCATTTTGAAATTCATACAGATCATCAGGCTTTATCTTTCCTATTAACATGTAAGGTAAAGAGTGCGAGGTTGATGCGATGGATACTTGCCATTGGGGAGTATTCTTTCACCATTAAATACTGCAAAGGCAAAGACAATGAAGTAGCTGATACCTTAAGCCGTTATATAGAAGAAAAAGAAGAAACACATGAAGCTAAACCACAAGATGTCAGGGTACTTAGCAACATAACATACAAACCCGAGAGAGAAGTACAAGAATTACTACGTAATCTCGCTAGAGAGCAAGATAAAGATCAGCGATTACAGAATATAAAAAATAATCCGTTACCTATAAATTATTGTGTGAAAGATGGAATTTTATTTAAGCTTATTAATTATGATTGGAAAGTTGTGCTATCTCATGACATGTTACAGCAATTAATTATGCCATGTCATCGTAGTCTAGCTCATGCATCTCCATTGAAGTGCTATTTAACTATGAAAGAAGCCTTCACCTGTAATAATATGTTCAGAAAAATTAAAATAATTGTTAGGAAATGCCATGATTGTCAAACAGCCAAACATCCGAATTTAAACACTTGCGTTGAAATGGGGAGTATCAGAACTAAGAAGAAAGGGGATATAGTTGCACTTGATTTCCTTGGACCACTCCCGCGATCAAGTCGTGGGTACCGCCATATAATTGTGATGGTAGATGTGTTTACCAAGCTAGTAAAGTTATATGCTGTACGAAGACCCACCATGAAATCTGTTCTGAACGTCATCACCCAGAAGTATATACCAAAGTATGGAAAAATGGATAAAGTGTTGACAGATCAAGGTAAGCAGTTTGGTAATAAATTATGGAAGGACGCATTGACAAGACAAGGTATACAACCTATACTTACATCCATAAGGCATCCACAAACTAATCTAGCTGAAAGAATAAATAGAGAGTTAGGCAAGTACATGAGGTTATATTGCTACAATCAACAGAGTAAATGGCCTGACTATCTACAATTTTTCGAAGATGCAATGAATCACAATTATAGTGAAGCTACAGGATACACACCGTTAGAATTAAGTGAGAATAAAATACCTAAAAGATTCTGGCACAACATGATTAATAAACCGGAAAATTATAATGTAGATTTGCCAATTCAAATAAAAATAAACAGAGCTGAACGACAGTTATATCATCAAGCAGGTAAAAGGAGAGACCGGTATAATAGAACTCACCGATTGACAAGATTCCAGATTGGTGATAAGGTATTGATAAAGACAAATCCTGTGGGAAGTAGTATATTAAACACTTCCAAGAAATTCTTCAGATTATTCTGTGGCCCTATGAGCTAAGGAGTCGTCTAGGACCACACACCTACATGGTATATGACCCAGTGAAGCAAAAGGACGTCGGAAAGTACCATGCGTCATCTCTGCGTCATTATATCCAATAATACCCATATGTGATTGTTACTTTAAGATAAGATTTTATATTCTTTCTAATAAACATGTAATATAACTGACTGTGTATGTACTAAACAGATAAAAAAAAAAAAAAAAAAAAAAAAATATGTTGTTCTGTAAAGCACAAACAATTTTTTTTAAAGCAAGTGGGGGAGTGTTATAACGAAACATTGTTATCAATGTTTATCGTTCTAACTGGAGTACGCATAATAAGCGTTATCTGCTACAATTGTACATTTAGAAGGGTACAGATAAGATTTTATATAGCAAACAAAACAGATAACAGTCCACCTGCATAAATATGTATAATTTTGTCGGCACATGTCAGAAGTGTTTAAAAAAAAAAAAAAAAAAAAAAAAAAAAAAAAAAAAAAAAAAAAAAAAAAAAAAGATTAAGAAGAACTAGGTTGACCAGTGCATAGTGCGGAAATGTAGCTTTATTTAGACACCAAACACATAACGATATAGTGAGAGTGTCGTGAACTATAAGCGTTTTACTATTTCACACCTTTCGCGGTGCTAATTAAAGATCGCGTGTATACATAGCTAATAACTGTGTTCAAGACACGTCTAACAAACAACTTTGTTACCTAAATAAATAAAGGATTGTTGAGGTATTCGCCGATAGAAACTCATTTGCACACGTGGCTTTGCCCTATAAATAGCGAGCCAAAACGAGCATCTCACTCATTCATAAAGTATTCGTTGAGTCGTACACACGGAACGATACGCTGCAGAAGACGCTTCAATGAGACCGGCAGACACCTGAGTTACTACAACTACGTACTACGGACATCAGACTATACCCGAGGCCAGAGACGCTGTGTCCATGACGATAAAGGAACGACGCCTAGCCTAGCTGTTCATACACCGCTAAGCGATGCTGACGGAGGTTTCGAGAGGAATAGCTGTACTCAACGCCGACGCCTGAGACCCGTGTACATCTGTGTAACATGAAATCATCAAAACAGGTGACCTGATATGGTTCAGGGTTCATAATAATGTTGTAAAACACAACAAGTAAATGAAAAGACGCTATAAGCGAAATTGAACAGTTTTAAATAATTGATAAACATTTAATTATATAGGCGGTATGACTAAAGCCTAAAGACACTTTTAAATGTTGTACTGTATATCATATAGAGACATTTATTCAAAAAGACAGAACATTTAGATAATGTGTGATTATTATAATAATATGTTAATAAGAGTGCAGAAAGACTCTAAGCAAATGTTTTCATGAGATTGTGCACTGTATAAAGAATTATATTTGATAAATTAAATGTGATAAATTAAGGGAGAGTGCAGAGAAGCTCTAAGAGTGTTATCAAGATATTAGATGTCACAAATTTTATTATTTCATATTAATTATTGTTGATAGCCAAGCAGGCTGAAGAGTAGAATAATTAAAAGGGAGTTACCCTTAATAAAAGTGTTTATATTAATAATAATTACCATAGAGATAACGATAACTATAACCCTTGTTATATTCATTTAAAAAGTTCGTATTTTATTTTCTCATGTATAAAGAACAGGGTTACGGATTTCATAGAATGAAATCAATTCAGTATTTCCATTTTATTAAATAATTAAATTCAATATAACAAAATGATTTTTTATAAATGAATTATAATTACAGGCAGACAGTGTGAAACTGCCCATATATGTGTGTATATTTCCATGTTATATGTTTTGTGTATATACTGTGTATTGTATGTCTTATTTTCAGGAACTTATAAATTATGTACTAAGATATATGATTTTAATATGTGATTGTTAGACGTAAGCATTATAACAATATATCACTAGAGAAAATATGTGTAAAGTAATATTCAAGAAAGAATATAAATGGTGGAACCCGCCGTAAATTGTGTTGAATATTTGAAATTCTTTTTATTATTATGATTTGTTTAAAGATAAGCACCTTGAGGGTGACAATTATAATCATTGGAATGATAGACTAAAAAGGTAGTTTTCATTTATTCACAATTTATACAACTCAGCTTCCTAAAATAATTCTTTTGGAAACACATCGTCCCAACTCGTTACCTGATACCTAATAAGCCCAAATCCCACACCTAATAGCCGGCAAAGCAGAAAAGTACCATATACTGCAGGTAAGTGTTGGCATGGTATACCCTAACCAGGTCCATGTAAAACTCATAATCCATAATGAAAGAAATCATAAAAAGATGTGTTGCAATATATTGTTACATGCCATTTTGCATGCATCTTGTTAACATAAATATCCTCTAATACTCCTACCAAAAGTACCAAGAAACATGATAGTTTTGTTTCAAGAAATAATTAATTAAATACTGTACTTAATTAAATATTGTTTATTTTATTATTTAATTCATGTTAGCTAAGACTATAATAATTATGTTTATTACAGTTAAAGTAATGTTAATAATAATAAGTAAGGAGGACAATGTTTTGGAACCTACTTATAGTGTCTTGTTGTATTTATAAAAACTGTATTGTATACAGAAAGTTAAGAGGAATTGTCATCTGTTACTAATAGTTATTAGTAATTCATTTGGGCCATATTGATTAATATTATATGTGATAATATTAATAACACTAATGTTTATGTTAATAGGAAAGTACCAAAATAATAGTAATAGAGATTTGTAAAACTAGACATGTTACGCTTAGGTAGTTCAGGAATTTTCAATAAGAATTTCTATTAAAATTAGAATAAACAATGTCAGGTTAAGTGATATGATTACTAACTGTGTCCAATAGTTTTAATAAAGTGAAAAAAGTACAAGTAGAACTAATAATAAATAATTTTGGGACAAAAAATTAAAAGTGTAATATGGTAACTCAAGAAATATGTAATAGAAGATAGTCAAAGTGGTGTCAAAATAATCAGTGTTTCATCAGAAGATCAAAGAAACTAATAAAGTGAAGGTCAAAGATCTTATAAAAAAGTTATAACAGTTTAAAGAAAATGAAAGATAAAATATTAGAAGTTTGTTTAGGTTGATGCTAAGATAGCACCATAGTAACATAAACTGTTACATTAGATACCAATAAAAGGAGATACGCCTTAGCAACTGAAATATTATAATAAATTAAATAAGGAGTTGATTATTGGATCTGAACGAGAACGGTTGACATTAAAATAAAAGTGACTAATCCAACATATTGTAAATGTGATATCTGTGAACTGAAAGCCAAGTTAATTAATAATATTAAAACAACATAAATAGAAGAAAGAAGTACTGTATCTTTAAAAAGAAGTAAACCAGGAATCTCTGAAGAAATACCATCAAACTATCCAGGAAGAGAAGTATTTTTTGATAAATTATTAAACTGAACAATTTTCTTCAAAGGCCTAGGCCAAACTTCTCAGACATTGTTTACACTTTTAATTAAAACAATTTCGAACTGTCACTGCACATTCCTGTGCGAATTGTCAAGATGGCGGCTCTGGCTCACGACAACACCATGTATCCCAAACTTCCAAAAATTTTGAAACCAAGTTTTATTAATAAAGTTAATTATAAGAATGTTCCACTGTTTTATAATTTAGTTTCTTCACTATTGTTCTGGTCCAGATGTGTTAGTGAATACTGTTCGGTGTGGTGTAATTTTAAAAGTGTTTTAATATTAGGTTAAATCTCTCACCCACTTGTATAATAATTATTTTAAAACGTTATAATATTTTTAATTTATTCTTCCTTCTTCTATTATATTTTACTTCATTACTTTCTTGATTAATAATTTGTTTTAATATTTGTTAATTTCTTCTTATCGGCCTCAGACACAATTCTATGGTACACTTCCTTCTGTAGAGAGGCACAGATTTCTTCAACTATTCACTTTCAAGTCTAACAATAGAATAATAATTTTTCTTCTGCCCTTGACGAATTTGATCAAAATTAGCTAAATTCCCATTGGTCAAAACGCCGGGTCACTAGGTCATATGACTATAATTATTTAAGATTTACAATTTTTATGTTTCCTACTCACAATTACTCCCTAATCAATATTGAATAAACCTAAACTTACTTTACATCATGATCTTCTTCATAAAATTACAAATATTCTGACATCTCACATGCCATGTGTGAATGTTATAATAACTGTTTTAACAATTTTGCCAAAACTCTATTTCCTAGGCCATTACATACTTTAGCATTTATAAAGTTATTTTACAAATTCATTAAACTATTACAATGCTGTTCTTGATTTCTAAATAAGGCCTAAATTAATGGTTTTGCTATTTTTTACTGGTTTACAGTGACATTATGATTTAATAGTCACTTTGCAATGAAATTATGTTGTTTTGGCCTATGTTCCAGCCATTTCTTTAGTACAATCTTTTAGTTTACAAATATTGTGTAGTCTGTTGGCTTAAATACATTTCCCGCGATGCTACCTGCATCAGCAGCCTTCCCCACAGTACTTCTTGGAAAACAAGTGAGTACATAATGGCATAGCTTGGTGCGAGCCAATCATACACCATCTCTATTGTGATTGGTTGATGGTGTCATTTTTACCTGTACGTGGGACTTTGCTGAATTTATATGTACAGGTAGCATGGCAGGACAGCTTTAGTCTATACCACAGTACTGTGGGCCTGCACGTAGACACCCAAAGTGCAGGAATTTTATACCACTGATGATGGCAGCCAGTGGAGCTGCGGAAACGTTTGGTTTTGTTTTAAACCAGGGACCACGGCCAAACACCCCGGATATCATGCATAATTCAAATGACACCGGCCGTGAAAGCCTAAGGAATAATTTGTTGTAATGGTTAACGTCTTCTGGAGTAAGGAACTCTTCATCTCATATATACAAACACTTTCTGCTACAGTCCGTTTCTTGATGTATGTAATATATATTTTATAATGACTTTACCTCAAGATGTTTTCTCCCTATTTGGAACATGTTTCGGGAAGCCTTTTGTTCCCATCTTCAGCCTTCCTGATTTTGAACCTTGTGAGGTATTTGTGTGTTGCCTGGTTGTTGCTTTGGTTTCCTGTTGGTTTCTGGTGCTTTAAATTGGTATTATTGTGTGTGATTGTGGTGTATATATTAGTATTTTGTGTATTTTCTATGCTGAGTGCTTTAAAAATTGTGTCATGTTTTGTATTGATTTGTATTTGTTCAGGTATTAGTTTGTTTTGTGTTTTATGTGTGTATATTTGTAAATTTTCCCAAATGTTCATTATGGTCCATTAGTGTCATATTGGTTATATCTGGGAAAATTCATGTCCGTGTTTATTGCATGTGTGGGCAAATTAGATTTATATATTTCTGGTTTTTTTGTATGTATTTAGGTGTTCAAATTAAAGTTTTTTCAGCTGTTTTTTGTTTGTCGTATGTAACATTTATTGCAATCTTGGCATTCAATTTTGTATATACCATTGGTTGTTGTATTATCTTTGTTGTGTAGGTATTTAGTTTTTGTAAATTATTTTTATTAGTTTTGTATGCTATTTTGATATCTGTGTTTTTAAATAGTTTTGTTAGCTTTGTCATTTTATTATTTATGTATGTGAATGTGGCCCATTTTTTATTGTTGTTATTATACTAAATATCACTATTGTATTAACGACTCGGAACACTAAGTTTTTTATAAGTAAAATCGTAAAGTTTTACCTTACAGCCTAAACCAGCTTTCGCCTTTAAAAGGCTTCTTCAGAGGCTGCTGTAGGTAGCGCTGTCCATTTTGTTTTGAACATTATCACAAAACAAAACTACTTCACTTATAACAATAAATACTATACACACAGAACGATGGCTTACCCATGGGCTCCCCCATATCCAGCATTCTAGCAGAAGTCTTCCTCCAACACTTAGAAAAAACAAAAATACTCACAAACAATGACAGACACTCACATAAAATACTATATTGGCACAGATACGTTGATGACATTCTAATATTATACAGGGGAAACAAAAGACAATGTGAACAGTTACTAATGCACATACAAAATACATAAAACCATAACCTTCACTGCCGAATACGAACACAACAATACCATAAACTTCTTAGACCTCTCCATCACAAAACTAGAATACAGGCACAAATTCAGTACATACAGAAAACCAACTACAACTGACACACTAATACACAATACCTCCAATCACCCAATACAACACAAACTAGCTGCTTTTAGAACCATGATAAATACATAGACTTAACAACATCCCCTTAGATGAAAAAGACTACAATGACGAACTAAACACGATAAAATATCTAGTAGAATCTAACGGATATGACAGAACAATAGTCAGTAAACTCCTACACAAAACACAAAACAAA
The DNA here is from genome assembly GCA_034769895.1 of Magicicada septendecula. Classification (NCBI taxonomy): domain Eukaryota; kingdom Metazoa; phylum Arthropoda; class Insecta; order Hemiptera; family Cicadidae; genus Magicicada; species Magicicada septendecula. The sequence continues at coordinate 149,209,388 of CM068372.1, forward strand.
CAACAGACAAAGACAGAAAACAACAAATTCATAACACTAACATACATCAACAAACAAACTGAAAAAACTGCCCACAAATTCAAAAAAGCAGGATACAGAATCGCTTACAAAACTACTAACAAAACAGAACACACACTATTAAAACGCACGCACAAAGCACAAAACAAATTCGATCTACCCGGTGTATACAAGCTAAATTGCTCAAATTGCAATAAATTCTACATAGGCCAGACAGGACGTAGCTTCAAACAGAGATACATTGAACACACAAAGGCACTCCACACCACTACAGAATCCACCTTTGCAAACCACCTCATTGAAGCAAACCACACATATAAAAACATCGACAATAACATGAACATTCTACACGTACACACAACCGAAAACTAGACATTCTAGAACAATTAGAAATATACAAACACACAAAAACAAATAAAAACGACATCCTAAACGAAAAGACACAATTCAAATCGCACGCATTATTCGAACACATCTCACCACACACACACACACACACACACACACACACACACACACACACACACACACACACACACACACACACACACACACACACAGCATCGATCTTTCGAAAATCTATCCCGTCGCCAACAACAAGACGGACAGCGCTACCTACGGCAGCCTCTGAAGAAGCCTTTTAAAGGCGAAAGCCGGTTTAGGCTGTAAGGTAAAACTTTACGATTTTACTTATAAAAAACTTAGTGTTCCGAGTCGTTAGTACAATAGTGATATTTAGTTAAGTAACGGACACGTCATGGACAACGAAATCCAAGTTGTTATTATTTATGTGCTGTTCATTTTGATTAATTCTTAATTGTTCAGTTTTTATTTTATATTTGATTTTATTTTCTATTTTGTTTACAGCATTTTTATTGTATCCATTTTCATAAGCAATTTGGTTATATCAAATTTCTTTCTTTGTCTGTTTCTTGTTTGTTTAGGGGAATTTTGTCCATTCTGTTAAATAGTGAATAGAATGCTGCCATTTTATGTTGTGACAGGTGGTCAGAATGGTTAGGTATAACGATGTTAGTAGAAGTTGGTTTTCTGTATATTGCATATTGTATGTGGTTGTTGTTTCTTGTGATGGTTATGTCTAAATAGCTGATTTTCTTATGTTTTCTTTTTCTTCTGTGAATTGTATTTTTGGATGTATGTTATTGATTTGTTTTAATATGTTATCCGCATTTGTGTTTTTGTTATTTGACACATATAGCCTATCATCTACATATCTTATCCATATGCCATTTGGATCAAATGAATTTATAATATTTTGTGGAAGCTCATAAGCAATGGGATATCCATTATCTAGCATAATAGCAGAAATATATATATGAGGCATTTTTGAAAGTAAATGCGGTTTTAAAATATTTGAAACTGTAGTTGTCACATGTGTCTGATCTCCCTTGTCCATTAGCTCATTATAGACACAGTATAGAATGATGGCTTGATAAGAAAGTGAATTAGACATGAAAGCGGCTAAGAAAGTGGTATGTATATTTAAGACACAGAGTGACTGACTATCTGTTCTTAATGATGATTTAGTACAGAAAATCAAAAAAAATTCTGACAAGAAGTTGTATATATTTTGGGTAGAAGTGAAGTTCTGTTTGTTTGTTTCTTGCTCCTTGGTACAACACTCAACGGCTTCCCCACACAGAGGCGATACGCAAGTCAGGACAATATCTTATTACATGGCGGTAAATGAAGGTCACCACACATGGGCAGGATACCGAGGAGCGTGATATTTGTTTACTCGGTATATCGCATTGGTATTTTGGTCTACCAAGCAAGGTCAGTAGATTGCTCAGTATACCGCACGGTAGGTAGCATGGATTCGTCATTTTAGGAATCAGTTCTACTTTTGTCAGTCACTCCTGATAAAAAAGGAGGAAGTGAACCCGCATACGTATATAACTTGGATTAATTTTGTTTACCTTTTATTCTCTATAGAATAATAAATTTTACAATTTAATGAGTACTTTTAAGCAAATAAAGATTTTACGAAGTAAAATTATAAGTTCCATTTGGTCCAAATTGATGCACTGTGTTGCCAGGCCTAATTAATTTTTTTTTTTTAAGATTACAGAAAATTTCAGATGTTTTGATAACTCACAAAAAACTGTAATAGCTTAAACGAATAAGTAAGTTAATATGTTTTGATAAATCACAAAAAACTGTAATAGCTTAAACGAATAAGTAAGTTAACATGCGGTATAATTATTCGCGGAATTTTCACTCGCCAACGTTGTGTTATATTGTCTTTTTTTCTCCTTCTTCCCCATTAGTAATGTACAATACTGCTGTTCATCAAACTTATAAACTTTGAAATTGGAGCAGGATGCAGATTTTATATTTCTTTTGGAATGTTGAAGTCTTGAGATCGTTTGGGTGTTCAATCTATTTGTAATTTTAGTTTTGTACTGTTATAGTAAAAATAACCTCTCATCACTGGAGGATGAATGGGGTAAACACAAAAGTGACATCATCAGGTTTGACAGTAAAATAAAAAAACTGATAACTGAAAAATGCCTAATACATCATTGTGTGTGGGTGGTCCTAATTGTTTGTTACAGGAAGAAGAAACTATAAACTTTCATTGAAAGCAGTGATAATCATGGTTGCAAACGCCAGATTTGATATTATATGCAAAAATAAGATTCTAGAAATATGACACCCTGTAAAACAACGTAGGAAAAAATTTGGAAGATGCATACCAAATTTTGTATTTTCTGGAACATTAAAAATATTCAGATCTTACAAAATTTCGGAGTACCTGTCTAGTCTATACGTGATTCGGTTGGGACAGTACAGCACGTATGAGTCAAGGCCAGCTGTGTTCCAACTACCTACTATACTGAATGTCGCACTAGTGTAGACAGTCCTCTCAGTAAGCAGTGATAATCTTACCAAGTACTATACCGATTATACCATACCAACTTGAGAATGCATTGTGTGGGGGAGCCTTTATGCTGTATCCCACCATGAGACTTTGAATAAATTGCATCACATAATCCAAAAAAATGAGGCAGCATGCTTAATTGCAGAAGTGTGTTTCTTCAATGCTCATCCACATGTTGCTGTTCAGACCCAAAAGATCAATACATCATTTGATTTGGAATTAGCCCTCCCTGTGAACTGAATTTATTGCTAAATTATGTTTGTCTTTTCCTGCATTTGAAGTGGCTCCTTATTGATTAGCACTATAAAGATATCAAAAGGCTGTGCAGCACTGGTGCTCTTCACAGATGGCTTTATTGTATCAAAGGAAAATGCTAAATTAGTTCCACATTATTGACATTACAATAAATGTTTAATAGTGGTAAAAACTAGATTTATTCCCTTTTATTTAAGCAATAAAATTGTTTCAAAAAATATTATCTGTAATTTTTAACTGCTAAATGGTACTTACTTCTGAAAAGATCTCTTATATTGTTTAACTCATTCCTTAACCTCATTATGTTGTTGATTATACTATGCAAATATTTATACTGTATTCACAGTAGCTTTGTGGATGCACAAGAAACACACTATGTATGCCAAGCAGCAAGAGTCAGAGTATTCTTTCAGTTGTCTCACCCCACTTTCTCACTTATTGTGTCTACAATGCTGCTGCATTTATTAAAATCTTCAACTTAGCTTATGCATCTACTCCTAGTATAAAAAACAATAGCTTATTTTTCTCTGTTAGCAATGTCTAAAGTTTTTGATTTTCCACGCTATGTTCATAATAACTGCATTTATTAACAAGTGACAACAGATAACTACTATCGGCAGAAGTTCTCAGTATTTCTATATTTCTTGATACACCACTGAGTTGTGGATCTGACAAACTATATTCACAAAAAAGATTCATAAGGTGTTGAATTAATTGTAGCTTCCATTAGAGGTGGGCCGATATACCTGCAGCAGGTATTTTGGAACAATATTTTTGTGGAACGGATATAACAGTGACTGAAAAGTTGAAATACCTGTTATTCGCGGCCTCACTGTTCCAAGTCAAGGCATGCCCCATGCAACTAATGAATACACAAGTAACAAGTAAACGAATACGCCAAGGCCAAATACTAGGCATATCACTGGTACACAAGGAACAACAAGTAATCGAGTATTTCAAATACTAGGGGTATCACCAGTACACAAGGAACAACAAGTAACCGAGTATTACAAATACTAGGCGTATCACGAGGAACACTAGGTACACAAAGAACAACTAGTATTTTAGGAACAACTGGTATCAGGAGTATTTCGAGTACGAACTAGTACGAAGCAACTTTTTGGTCCTGAATACTTCGTTCTGCGCAAAGAGATGAAGCTGTTTTTAATAAATGAACAAAATTCATACTGATGTTACATTTATTCTCGTGTGTTATGCAGATATATAATACAGATTATAATAAATTATATATTATACTAGTCACCAACTTGGTAAATTTTGAAAAACAAATTATATTGTGTTATAACCTACAGAGTGGCTGATAATAGTTGATAGGCCGCTAAGAGCAGATAGCTAATGAAATTGTACTGCAAACTGTTTAGGTTATGTTTTTATAAGGGTAGTCGGTTTAAATCGTGTTTATTCTCATTCACTCTTGTAGCTTACTGTTATGCTGTTATTATGTTTTTGATGTTTTTTTCACATTATTTGTTGTGCTATACATTATACTTTTGTTAATATGATTTTAACTTCACTGTACATCTCACGTAAATGATGAGACGTTGTAATGGACATTTATGCACTTTATCTAGTCATGCTCATTAAATATTTACTGATCTGATAAGGCTACCCTAAAAACAAGGTGTTTTCGTAAATTTGTTTCTTTTATCTAAACTGCTTGTTGCGTCTTAGAAGTTCTTGAGTTGTTCTTGGGAACGCTATTGGAGTTGCTGGTTTGTGATGAAATAATTGAGTGGACTGTATAATGTTTCAGAAATTAATGGTTTATTGAGTCAAGGCGACATATTTGATTTCTTATTAAAATTTAGATTGAAATAATTGATTGATTGCTGAAGCGTGCAGATTTTAACACGGCATGAGTGCCGGAGAATTGAATAGAAGTAAAGCGGGGCTTGCATTGCAACCCGAAAGCCTAGATGGCCTAACTAAATAGTCACATGGTGTCCATGCTAATAGAATTAAAAATACTGAAAAAAGAATGGTATGTAGCCGCTGCGCGAGAGAACGAGTGATCAGCTCGGAGTCTATAGTAGAACTAATTTAATTTTGTCTGTAGTCAGCCGGTCTGAATCTCGGCTGGCGATAACAAGAACAAACGTGATGTCATCTGCACGCTTCGCAACCTAGTATTTAGATTACAAAGTACACATGGGTACAAACTTTGACCACTGCTGATTTTGAATTTTTGTCTCTATCACTTTACTTATCATTTGACTAATAGTAGTTTCCACTTAGTAAAGAAATAAAAATAAACTCCATAACAGATAACACATTTAGGTGTCAATGGTCAAACTGCAGCCTAAGATGAATACACGATCTGATGAAGATTTACTAAACTTATTAAAAGGCCATCAATAAAACAAGGTAATAAGATGAGAAAGCTACAAGTTTATCTGAATTTCTTGGAGACTGTAAAACATTCATGATTGATTTATGATATGGCTGGAAGTTTCCATTATTTGCCCAACTTGTGCTTTTACCAGGACCTATCAGTTGCACAGTTGATCTACTAGCAGTGGTTCCCAACCTTTTGGGACCCGCGTACCACTTCGGTCTTCTGCATTCTTTTCGAGTACTACCTGATAAGAAAATAAAATAAGATAAGAGAAGATATCTAACGAAATTTTACCGCAAACTGTTTAGGTTATGTTTTTATAAGGGCAATCGGTTTAAATCATGTTTATTCTCATTCACTCTTGTAGCTTACTGTTATGTTTTTATTATATGTTTCTGATGTTTTTTTCACATTATTTGTTGTGCTATTCTAAATTTCATTGCCTGAGTTTTGCAACTGATTAGTCTAACCAATGTTAGTTTGTTTACTCATAGTGAAAACTTAAATTAGTATTCCCAAAGGGAGACAGACCTATAAATTCTCTTGTTTCTTATTTTCTTTTAAACAGTAATAGTTTAATACAGTCACAGTGTAAAGTAACACTATTAATACTTTTAGTTTCAATTTATTTCTTATAACAAATTATATAATATAGGTTACGTAATATCTTCAAATAAATACACAGCAAGTAGGTTTATTTTAATAGGTTTATTAATACATTAATAGGTGTATCTAGGTGAAAATAAACCTACTTGCAGTGTATTTATTTGAAGGTATTACATAGGAGACCTGCAGGAAACTCAACAAGTTACTTACAAAGGAATAATATAGGTTATGTATAATTAGTATATAATAACAGGTATTTGTACCTGTTATTTTTTTAACGGTATTTTCATACCTATTATTTTAAAATAACAGTTTAGCCCACCTCTAGCTTCCATGTTACAGCCCCTTATACATGATGCAGATTGTCACACAGGTTTGAAGCAGCTAGCTTATGATCTGACCTGCATCGAGGACTTGCTCAGTTGCTTCCAACAATTGCGAGTTAACTTGCTGTATGTAAATGCACGCCATTTTGAAGCAGGTCAGGTGGAGGCTTCTTGCACAGGGTTGGCGTTCCCTCCGCCTTACGGGTATCACATGAAGGTAACCTATTTGTAGCCTACAGGTGTAGATGAGTACTTGCTGCTTTTGTTGCAGTCACACGGCTAATACTATGTAAGCTATTTGAAACTAAAAGCCTGACAGTTTTTTCAGAGCAGTGGTCTGCACCAAATCCACCAAAGAATTACCCCCACTTACAAATATAGCATAAAGTGTCTATAAAGGAGAGAAGGGAGATAATGAGATAACAGTTCACCATCTCACTGATGTACTACCTCTGTCTTTGTCTCACACACATGCTTCTAATGATCTCATTGGCTTTGTTACACCCAATGTCCGCTGTGCATCTCTAAGTGACTGTTCAAAATCTTTCATCAGAACTATAACTGTGTTGTAGCAGACATGTTATCTTATTGTCCACTAGAAACACCACATATGCAAACAAATGCAAACTGGTTTTCCTTTGTTACAGACCTGACGATAAATTCTGAACAGTTGTGTTGAGATGTTCTGTGAACAAACCGAATTTGCTGAGATGTGCTGTATGCAGGTTCCAAATTTACCTGCCAACACACGACAGTGTTTAGTAATTGACGATGTCAGCTATCATAATGTACAGTTAGAAAAAAAAAAACACATCTAATTCTGTGAAAAGTGATATGCAAAACTGAAAGATATCTTCACACAATAAATGTTGAGTGTGGATATGGTTAAAGCAGAACTTTAGAAATTGTAAAAACATATAAGCCAAAATTTAAAACAGTTACTTGATCAAATTCTGAAAAGTTAACGATATTGAGTTTTAAGGCTCCCCTTACCACCCAGAGCTATAGAGATGCTGCTGAAAAAAACGTACCATTTAATAAACGATGTCAAAAACTTAGGCAAAGAAAAATTTTCAGCAATTTGGAAAAAAATTTAAACATATGGAAAGAACTGAAATAGGAAGCTATTTTGTATGAAACAGTACATCGCTTCACATTTAATCTTGGAGAAGAAAGTAGTTCAGACAGTTCAGATTTTTTTCAATCAAGAAGGTGATAACCTCTCTGGAATAGGGACTGAAAACTCTTTCAAACATAGGTACTGTAGAATCGTTTTTATAATTAAATAACTCCAATTTTACGATTTTAAATGTACTTGAAATGTTAAATATTTTAATTTAATATTTAACATTTTTAATTAACAGTTAGCATTTCTAATTAAATATTAAATCATAATTTTCTAATTGTAATTTCTGAACTTAATTCAAACAACAAAAATATCAAAAAGTGTAAATGAGTTTTTTCAAAGTACTGACTACATGTAATACTGTGTTACACGGAGTAACATCACAGATATTAAGTAACATAATAAAGTTAAAATGTCAATTGATTTCAGACAAGAGCATCACAAGTCTGCAGGTTTGTTGTAAAGGGCCAGTACATGTTGGAGAGAGATAGTATGTAGTGAGACACTGTAGTGAGAAAAATTCAGTTCTTTAACTAATTTCTCTTTCTGTTTAAATATTTACTTACCTATTTCTTTACCATATACCTAATGTTTGTTAGGTTAATATGTTCCTATTTTACATAGGCCTACTTGTAAGTTTATCTGTTTACTATTTATGTGATATCTACACAAAGAACAAATGTCAAATTGATTTTCCTGCCAAATAAAATATAGTATTGGTAAGTTTAATTATGTGCCAAAAAATATTTACCATTTTCTTTTTTATAAAACTGTTAATCTGTTAATTTACGTAAAACTATATAAGGTACAACTTCCAAATGCTTTTCTTGACAAATAACATAAATTACTTAATTTTCTTCCAAAGTATTTTTGATCATTTTTGTTTTTGTACCCTTCTTGTATGTTTATTGTTTTTTATACATTTTTTACAATTCTTGGTTTTTGTTCAATAAACTTATAATTAATATATTTCGTATTTCATTTGTACTCACTGATATGTATTTATAGTGATTTTTACTTCCATGTTCCATAAGGAAATCAAAGTATGGTCATGGCGAAAGAAATCGTGTTCGAGATAACGGTTGATTCTGATTGTACTACCCTCAAAACATGAAGAAAAGTCATTTTTCGAAAAGTGTCTGTGTGTCGAATTTTTTCTATGCAAACGATAACAGCCGCAAATTCAAACAAAATCAAATATTTTTTTGCAAACATCCCTGAATTGTAGAGGACTCAAGGCCTATTGTTTTTGGTGAAGCTCTGTTAAGGTAAAGTGGTAGTTTACCTGCAACGTTTTATATTTTAACGAGGGTAATTTTTTCTATGACAAATATAATTATTTGATTCAAACAGAATCAAATAATTTTTTGCATACATCCCTGAATTGTAGAGGACTCAAGGCATATTGATTTTGGTGAAGATCGGTTAAGAGAAAGGGGTAGTTTACCTGCAACGTTTTGTTTTAACAAGGGTAATTTTTTCTATGATGAACTATAACTGCCGCACATTCAAATAGAAAAAAAATAATTGTTGCATACTGCGACAATACAAGCATATGCTGTAATGCACATATATGAAATAAAATAAATAAATAACGTGGGGCTCCACAAAATTAAATTACATTAAATACAACAATATGTTACGTTGTAATACATACCTGAATTGTAGAGGACTCAAGGCCTATTGATTTTGGTAAAGATCGGTTATGAGAAAGGGGTAGTTTACCTGCAATGTTTTATGTTTTAACAATGAGTAAAGTACTTAATTTTGATAAATAAAGTAGGTATCCTGATAAGAAGATCATAACAATCCACTGTAGAAACGTAGATGAAATATTGTAACATGACCAGGTGTTACATAACCTAGACATATGCCCTTAGATTTAATAAATACATGACGGTAATGTAAGTAGATAATATAATGATAAGAGTAGCCAAGAAGAGAGGAACCATGGAAGAAGAAAGAAGAAGAAGTGCCACAAGAAGTAGTAAACCTAAACACTGCTTGACACTACAACCATACTATAACTGACACAAACTAATGGACAAATTAAATTCACTTTAAGCTGTCAAGCGAGTCAGTGAATAACTTAAATGGAATGTGACATGTTAATAAAAATAATTAACTAAGAATCCAAATAATGTGATATCAGCATCAGCATTTGGCTGAGAATAAATCAACTATGACTAGTAACTATTAATGCCAAGGACTAAGATTAGATATGGCCACAATATAAGATTGAAGCTGTATTACAGTCTCAAATGGGCTTATGACAAGTAAAAATATTTGTAAGAGGGAACCTTATATGAGTAAGCTACCTCATCAAGGTACTGAAATGTAAACTAATAAACATTATTAAGGCAGAAATCCGATGCAAACGGTATGCCTCGGCAATGCCTAAAACAAACAATCATCAGTAAGGTGATTAGTAGAAAGTACTAGAAGTGTAAATCACATACACTGAACAATCTTTGTACCAAACATAGCGATAAGCATTATTAATATGTTATACAATTAATAGTTCAATTGTTAATTAATAGCATGGAGCAAAATAATGTGAAACAAAATGTCATAGGGAGTAAGCATAGTTCATAGCAATGTATAAGTTAAGGTTTAATCATAATATTCAGTAAATAAATATCAGGACGGATATAATAGTGTTCTAACATAAACGTTTAAGTGAAAAATGCGATGTGGAACACAAACAATGTATTGATAAGAGAGAGTAATCGCCGGCTTTGTTAGCAGACGACAGCGCGAAGCCATATACCTGAACATTGTTAATTAAAAAATGTCAGTGAAAGTGTAAATAAACCAGTGTCAAACTATATCAAATTGAAGAGGAAAAAATATCCTTTAATTTGATTAAAAGGATGGAACAATTCCATCCTTTCGTCCAGTTTGTCCAAATTCTCCTGATTGACTTCTCTTAATTCTTCTCTTAAAATTTGATTATCCTCTCTCAATTCTTCCAATTTCTCCCCCATCTTCTCTTCCAACTTCCTGTTGTCTTCCTTCAATTCTTCTTTCAACTGTCGGTTGTTCTTCTCTATCTTCTTCCTGGTTTCATCGATTTTCTGATTGGTGTTCTCAATTTTATTAATCAATTCTTCTTTAGTTGACTTGAATTCTTCCTTGAACGATTGGTTGTCTTCCTTCAATTCTTCTAACTTCTTCCCCATCTCTTCTTCCATCTTCTTGTTATCTTCCTTCAAATTTTCTATGTTCTTATTCATCCCAGTCAACTCTTCTTTTGTGGATTGATTATCCTTCTTCAAATCTTCTAACTTTCCTCCCATCCTTTCTTCCATCTTCTTGCTGTTTTCTTCCATCTTCTCTTCCATCTTCTTGCTGTTTTCTTCCATCTTCTCTTCCATCTTCTTATTGGTTTCATCAATCTTCTTACCCAGGGACTGGTTGTCTTCCTTCAGCCCTTCCATGTTCTTGTTCATCCCACTTAATTCTTCTTTCAAGGACTGGTTATCACTCCCCATTTTCTTACTGAAGTCTTCCTTCAAAGATTTGAATTCCCGTTGGAACATTTCCATCATCATATCCGTCCTAATCTCCTCCGTTGTTTTGGATTTTTCCACATGTCTTTCCTGGACATTTACTTCCCCTGTCTGGGTAGGCATTTCGGGTTGTTCCTCTGGTTGTACCGGTTGTTTGGACAACACCGGGGGTAATGACTCTCCCACCTCCACTGGCGTCGCCTCTTTATTGTCCATTTCTATTTCTGAATCTTTTTCGGCCTCCGCCGCCCGTTTCTTAGATGTTGCACGTCGTTGCATTTTCCCTTGAAATTCTCTGGCTTTGTAGCTGTTGCCTAGCTCCAACTAGTGATTGTGCAGAATGTATTGGCCTTCCAATCGCTAATTAAAGCCCCTAAAGTTGTGCGCCAATTTGTAATAAAATAAAAATATAAGTAGTAGTGGTGATGTTGACTCTGATGTAATCAAGCCCCACTGTTTGGGCTAGCCAATTTGTAATAAAATAAAAAGATTGAGTTTTTGTGTTCTTAATTGGTTTGTGTTCTCGACGTCTTACTGGCCTGAAACACTTCCTTATGTTTCCCAGCTGGTCGAGTCCCAATGGTAGCAAGACCGGTCGAGTAGCGTGATGTTGATGAAGAAATATATGTTCAGCTCCACCAAAAGTTTCAAAACAAAAATTGTTGTTTTGAAGAGAATTCAAAAAAAAAAAAATATATGTGTTTAAAAAAAATTATAATTTTATTAATTAATTAATTATAATCAATTAATTAATATAGGGCTGTGAAGTTTTAAAAAGTGTAATGCTCTTCTGAAAAATTTTATTGGAGTTTTGGTATATTTTAAATAAACTATCACCACTCATAAGATTGTCTTCAAACCAATCGATACGTGTTTACCTTTTTGTTTTTTAGGTTATCTTCACTTATAGGTGGTAAAGTCCTGGTAGATTATTAATTAGAATTATATTAGTGATAACTAGTAATATTTATGAAATAAAGAACTATTTAGTATTGAAAAGTATTAATGTTTTATTAATTAATGGCAATATTGACTCTTATCGATTATAATATCGATTCTCAGGATATCGAAAAAGTTACAAAGTATATTATATAAAAATCATACAGGGTTCTTTAAACAGCCAATTATTATAAAAGTCAGAGAAATCGGGCCAATATTTAAAATGTATAACGTTACAACAAATTAATAATTATTACTAAATACAGACATTGAATAATAAATTTAAAAATAATATAATTGTTTTCACCAACAGCTGATATGATCACGGAAGCATTGAGGTTGACAAAAGCAAATGGCTGCCATCAAGATGATCAAAATGTCGCTCGATTCTGCTATGTTCTGAATAATGTATTTTCTGGCAGTATTCCTGTTCTGGTGTCTGCGAATCTCTTGTTAAATGTTGTGTAGTGCCTGGTGTAATGTTTCTGGGTTGTATTTTGTGTATCCGTGTAAATATAAGTTCAAACACTTTTCCCTATTCCGACACTAATACGGTTATTGAATTATACAGTTTTCTGGTGTTTTGTGGTGTTTTTCGGAGTAGATATGTATTGTTTAGTGTTAATTAGTGTTTCTTGATTGTTTTTGTCACAATGTATATGTTCTGGAAGGATTTTATAACTCACTCTCGATTTCACAAAAACGTACTATTCACTCCTCGAAATTACTGTTGTAAGTTAGGTTAGATCCGTCACAAAACGCTCGTCATATTAACCGTTCGAATACCAATAATCAACTATCCTATTTCCTTCAGTTTCAATTAAACTCTTAGCCAATATAATATTATTCTTAACATTGTTCAAATATATTTTCATATCCTGTGCATACTTTAAAATTCACTATATGAATGCCTAAACTTTGGTTATTTATCAATTTTATTTACTAGATGTTATTTAAATTAATCTTTCAGTTCATTCGGCTTATTTTCAGATTAAATAATGCCGTTTTATAGTGTTTTCTGTCCAAAATTAGTAATTTTACTTTCATTTGGGTATTCTCTGAAAAGTCAAAACATACTTCCTGTCATTATATAAAATTCATCCATTTTATCCGTTATATTTAATATTAATAATCTTTATTGTATTAAAAAGGTTTATATTACCTTATTTTCTTGTAATTAATTGAATTAGTTGTATTCTGAAACATTATTCTGAAATATATGACTCCCATGTCCAAATTTCTGAGTTTAGTCATTTTCATTTTTATTTATAATTCTGAATATAATTTATTAAAATCTTTCTAAATGGTATGTGCAATTATATGGCTTGATCTCAAGTTTATTTTGTCTAAACCCCTTTTGTTTATTTGCATTTAAATGAGTAATTTCTCTGTTTTAATGAAGTTTGGTTTCCCTTCTATGGCCTATGATTTTTTAACAATTTTTTCTTACAAAATATTTTACAAACAATATATGATGTGCGATACCCTCTCTGACTTTTAAATATAGTCTTATAAACTAAACATTTTTCCAAATTACACAATAACAATTAGTATTGGTTACAATACCAATAACAGTTAAACAAATAAAGAATATTTTTTAAATAAATGGTTGTCTTCAAGTCAGACATTTTACAACAAAATCCTTATTTCTAAACATGGAAATATGGTTTACAGAAAAAGGTTTTCTACTAACTAACATCTTAATTACTCCCTACTATTTATAAGTAGTAATTATTTTTATAGTTCTGATGTTAGTTGAATCAGACCCAAACAAATGGCCTTATATCTAACACATTTTTAAACATTCTTATACTATATACATAAAAACCTTATATCTATATTCTTGTTGCTAACTATTATTATAAGTGGGATTCTACAGTTTTTATACCGTCTTTTACACATTGTCTTTGGGGAATTGTACCCTGTAATAAATAAATAAATAGCATAAATTGTTCAAAAAGTATTATGAAATCTGTTTTTCTTTTTGCATATAAAACAAAATGTTATTTTAAACAGATTTATGTTTTATAAGTAACATATTCTCACAGTACACATTTCAAGTCATTGGAAATTGCATATTTCATTGCATTCAATGTTTGTGATTGCCAAGAATGAAACACAAGGTTCATTTTCTATAATACCCAAAACTATCACTGGTTCACTTTGCACTTTTATATTATGTTATTGCTAAATGGTCGTATAGTCTTATTAACACAATACATTGGTTAGTGTTCTACAATGGAGATTTGTTCCATGGGTACTATATTACTGCTTCATCTTAGTTCACAGGCAACTTTTACTTTATACACTTCTCTCTCTTAAATTTATATACATGTGGTTTTCATTTCGTTATACTTTTATTGGTTAATGATTTATTTTGGGGGTATTGGGATTTGGGTGTCTTTTATAAGAGCATGACATCTTCTTCAGGATGCTGCCTTCTTCTTCTTTCATCAGTCTTCTTTTCTCCTGCCTTCTGGGACTGGTATCTTCTCCCTCTTCTTCTTGATGCCATCAGGTTTCTTGGGACCTTCTCCATCTTCTTCTTGATTTTAGAAATACACCACCTGTATTGGTTGATCTTGGCTTATTTTAGGGTTTCTATTCTATTTATTCTTCCTCGTTGTGAGTTTGGTCATATTCTGTACTGCTTGGTTATTCACTTTCTTACCTTCCTGGGTTATACCTTGAAAACCTTTGGTTATGAGACTGGTCTTGGATGACTCATCACTAGTAACTCCTTTTATTTGAACTTGTATTTTCTTTATAATAATGATTTCTTTCCACAGTTGCTATGAATTAATCTATTTATATTAAACTTAATGCTTTCTTCCAAATTTAAATATTATAACTTCATTATTCTAATGATCAATTGCCATTCAATATTATGCATACATCTGTCACGTTACAATATGTATGTAAAGTGTCGCCATCTGTGGGATTTCTTTAATATTACTATATAGTCTGTTACTAAATAATTAATTAATTAATTTAATAATTTGTATTATTAGAGTAAAATGCCACGAATTTCGTACGCTGACTGCCCGTAAAGAACGTGCACATAATCGTTCATTAATGCGTGATGTTGAATAAATAATAATTGAAAACATAATTTAATTCTCTATATATATTAATTTATATTAGTGTAGTATTTTTTTTCATTATTAATGTTAAACTTTATTTACTATTATAATATATTAATATATTATAGATTTATTAGTTGTTAAATTATTAAAAAATTAAATTAATTATTATTATTAATTAATTAATATATATCTATTATTACAGTAAAATGCCACGAAATTGTACGCTGACTGGCCGTAAAGAACGTGCATGTAATCGTTCATTAATGCGTGATGCAAGAGAGCGACAAAGAGAAGATCGACACAATGAACAATGTCCCCATCATGATGATGCCCGTTTTTACGAGTATGCAGTGAATTTTGAAACCGCTCAGAAAAAATTGGATTTCAAATTGTGTAATGTATGTCATCGTCGTTGGTTTGATCTACATATTGAAGAGGATGGATCTTGTACTCTTTGTCATAAAATTAATGTCAAAAATGAAGTAAATATTTTTTCCGCTGACAATAATATGGATCCTGGTCCACAACCTGATGTATTGAAGAAATTAACCTTTGTTGAAGAACAATTAATCGCTCAAGTTCATCCAGTAATCACAGTCTATCAACTTAAAAGTGGTCAATTTGGATATAGTGGACAAGTAATTAATTTTCATCAAGACATTACAAATTTTACTACTTCTTTACCTCATTCTATCAATACTATTTCACAATATATTTTTGTTAGAAGACAAGGGTGAAGGGTATAAAGATTTTATTGTAAATCGCAATAATGTCAAGGCTGCTTTGGCATATCTTAAAAACAATAATCCTTGGTATCGTGATATTATAATTGACGAAAATAATTTAGAAAGATTACCTGATAATGAAAGTGTTTTTTGACAAATAATATGTGGTCAAGAACAACAAAATATTTCATTTAATTTGGATAATGTTAATTTGGATAGTGAAGATGATGACCAAAATCCATTGTTAAATAATATTTATGAATCTGGAGCTCCAACGGTCACTTTTAAATGTAATTGACAGGCAGTAAATAATGTATTGGGAATTCAGGAAGATAACGATGGATCTCGTGTTTTACCTTGGCCTAGAATAAATTCTGTACCTATTAATGAATTTACATGCGACGGATATATTTGTAGAGCTTTTCCAACTTTATTTCCTACTGGAAAAAGTGATCTTAAAGATGCGAGGTTTCGTAAAATTTCCGATAGCGAGTATTTTAAATTTCGATCCATCATCCAAGATTTCGATTTTTTGCTTTTAACAGCCTGATGCATTGGTGAGCTTTGCAGAATGGGAATATTTCTGTTAAAAAAAATCACGTTTACATGGTATTGAAACAATCAAACAACTTCAAGAAATATTACAAAGCGAACCAAGATTGTATAATCAATTTTATCTTACAATGCTAATCTAAGGTCATCAAGCTCTTATTGGTAAATGAGGTCTCGAGAATTATTGGATATGGTTGAAGAATTAGGAACTCGTACTGTTTTTATTATATTAAGTGCACCTGATTTATACTGGCCAGAGATTTATCGTATTCTTGATCCTGATTATGATTATGCCAATCTGAATCAAAATACTGAATTCATTCGTATATCAAAATTATTGAATTCTAATCCTTTAATTGTTGCCTATTTTTTTCATAAAAGGTTAGAATTTTTTATGGAACATTTTTTTTTTAAATATTTCAAAGTCAAAGATTTCTGGTTTTGTATTGAATTTCAACATAGAGGTAGTCCTCATATTTTCTGGCTTGAAAATGCTCCTGATCTCAATAATCTTAATCCAGATGATATTGTAAGAATACAAGAAATTAGTAAGTATTTCGATGAATTTATATCTACTTGGCATCCAGATCCTTCTCAAACTTACGATATACATCCATGAAAAATGCATTTTACTGACGTACCTGATCAAGATGTTGAGTACAATCATTTAATACGTGCAGTACAAATGCATAAATGTTCTAAAGCTTATTGTCAAAGAAAGAAAAAAAATTCTTCAGAAACTACTTGTTTCCAAAAAAATGTGTCGCCGAAAGTCAGATTCAATTTATTCATGGTGAATTAGAATATATTTCAAAAAGAAATAATTCCTATTTAAATAGTCTACAAATTTTGAAAATTTGGTGAGCAAATATTAATTCACAAGCCATCGTTTCTATTCATGCTGTTCGTAAGTATATTGCTAAGTATGCTAGCAAAGCTGAACCAAGATCGGAAGGTATGAAACATTTCATTAGACAAACAGTGCAAACGTCACATAGCAATGTTAATGTTCAACAAATAGTTCAAAAGATTTTGATAAAAATGTGTGCTGAACGTGATTATTCTGATCAAGAAATTTTTTGGATTTTAATGAGTTGGCCTTTGTTTCGATCATCTCGTCAATTTGTTTTAATTAATTTATCACATAATGTATGGGAACAACTTGATATGAATAGAGGTTGGAAGCATTTCTATTTCAAATTCTTTGGAGAAATATCAACAGCGATCAGCGGAATTTGAAAATATGTCTTTAACAGATTTTTTTACAAAAATTTATAAAAGAGGTGCAAATTATAGTACTAAAAAAGTACCTTTTATTCGTAGAGTCATGCCAAAAATTAAATATGATCCTGGTGTTAAAAACAATGAAAATTTTTACAAGCAATAAGTTTTATTACATATTCCCTGGGGACAACTAAATGATCTAAATCCACATAATAGTACTTGGAAGATTATATATGAGCAGCATTTTGGGAATGATGATATTCTGAATTATGATTTGGATTATATGCTACAAAATTTGGAAGACGAAGAAAATATTGAAGAACAGACCAATTAGAAGTAGATCAACCATATGATCTACTATACATATGGTATAAGTATACCATATACTTATATGGTATGGTATGGTATTGGTATATATATAGCTGCTGGACCAAATACTATTCAGGAAGAAGTAGATCTAGGTAGAAGAGAAATTGATATCAGATATAATTGGCATTCTATTTTGAATCAACAAGTGTTGAATACATTAGAAAATTTCATTGAAAAAGAAAAAGTAATAGAAATTCAAAGAAATGACATTGTTAATGTTCAATATAATCTGTCAAATATTGTTTTCTCTGATGAACAAGAACTGACCAGGCGCGTATCCAGAAAATTTGGGGGGGGGGGCGAAAATGTTTGTGTATATATGTATAGTTTTTGTGTGTGTATGTGTTCGCCATCACTTAGAAAAGTGGAATAATGTAAAAAAATTTCTTAAATAAAAGACATTAAATTCATAATTAATTTATTTATTAATACTATTTTAATTAAAGCATAATTAAATTACAAATTCAATGCGATGATTGCGTTTTTTAGCATATCTATTAATAATATCTTCTGGATCTACTTCAAGATCATAATAAATATTTAGCAAAGCCAATCCATTAAGGCGGTCTTCTGACATTGTGTTTCTAAGCCATGATTTCAATCTTCTTAGAGTAGAAAACGTCCTTTCAGCTGAAGCATTTGAAACGGGAAGTGTAATTAATATTCTTAAAAGAATTTGGATAATTGGATAAATATCCTTATCACACTTATTTAGTAAATCGAGAGCACTATGAGGTCCAATATTAGGCTCTTTTTCCCATTTCAAAGACCATGATTCCAATTCAGAAGCAAGTTCCTTTGCCACAATACCCTTTGATTTGTTGAAAAATGAAGAATATTTCTCCGCAATATAGTTGATTTTCTCTTTATAATGATCGGTTTCTTTCAATTCTGGAAACAAAATCGATAAGCTAAACAAATTTAACGTTTCTTCAGGAAAACGTGTTTTAATGTCTTCTATGACATTTTCCAAGACTGGTATATAAATTGACTGTCTGAAGTAAGTAAGGGGATCTTGAGATGGATAATTTTCTCTATGCTTCTGTATAGCTGCTGTACGTGGTACTTTAATTTCAATATCTAAATCATCAGCTAATCTACGTATTTCTTCAAAGATGCAAATACATCTGTACATTTTTCACAACGACGAATCAATTTCGTTAAGGTGTCTCGAGTCATATCCTGAGCAGATTTTAAGTCAACTTGAATGTTTTGAAAAAAGTAACTTGCTTGCTGAGTACAAGTTAAAATATCTGACAAACATACAATCGCTACTACAGTTTCAGCGTCAAGAAGAGATGTCTTCAGGCCTCGAGCTTTTACCCTTGTTTGTGGATCTTTCCAAGAACACATACTTTCCAGTGCTTTTATGATTAGAGGTAGAGATTCTCTAAACTGCAATACACCATCATGGCGCTCTATCCACCTCGTTTCACAAAGCCCACTAAGCTTGTGACCAAGTATTTTCTTTATAGGTACAGATTGTTTAGATGATGCACCTAAAAAGGATATCGTTTCTTTCATTGTATCTACCACATTCCGAATACTTTTCACTTTAGATGTTTGCGATATTGACAAATTTAGCCCGTGGTTAGAGCAAGGTGAGAAAACAGCATTAATTGCTTCTTCTACAGTTTTAACTGCTCCACAAACTTCAGAAACCATAGCTGAACAACCGTCTGTCGTTATTCCGCCACATTTTTTTAGATCCAAGTTGAAGTTTTTCTGTAATTCTTCAATGACAATTCTTCCTATCTTAAAACCAGATATTATTGGCTCAGTGTTGTCATTGCTGTCATGATGATCTTCAGCACGCACATCAATAAATTTAAGAAAGGATTCAAAAATGCGTTCGCCATCTGTATACCGCAAAATTAATGCCAGCTGAGAGATATTAGAAATGTCTGTTGTTTCATCAAACATTACGCTATAAAATTTTGCAGCCTGAACTTTTGGGATAATCTGGCTGAGAATTTCTTCTGCATAGCAATCAATTAGCTCATTTTGTGTAACACTGCTAATATAGGTAGCTCGTGATGAAGAATTTTGTAACTGATTTCTTAACGTTTCATCTCCTTTAGCACGATATCTCAAGAGAGCCCGAAAATTTCCATCGTTTACAAGACTATTCATTTCTAATTTTCCTGAGTCTCTGTGGCCCCGTAATGGCATACCCTGTTGTCCAAGAACGTTTATAGTATCTACAATTGGTAATAGGCGTTTTCAGATATTTCGAAAATACGCTGCTTATTTATTCGGTTAATAACGGACGACTCTGCATGATCCAAATTATATATAAAATCTTTTGCAGTTTGGATGGAATTTTTATGCAATTCATTTTTATCGTGTTTTTCTAAGATCCCATCTTTTCCTAACAACTTATGAAACCTCGTGACAGGTACCTTAACAAATTGATTTAAAGTTACATTTTTGTTATCACCTCTGACACCATAATTAATAAAGAAAGGGCAATATTTACAAAAATAGCCCTTTTTTGTATGAGAATACACGAGCCAATTATATTTATTTAGATGGTCATGACGTGCAAATCGTTTTTCTGGCTTGCCATTTTTATTATGGATTGAAAAAGCGAAAGTATAATTCATACATGGTACCCATGGATGTAAAATTAAATTCTTCTTTGTTAAGTCATCTACTTCAAGGCCTACATAATTTCCGATATCGTAAGTTATTTCAGTACAATTTTTATTTTCAGATTTGTTAATCAACTTTTCTTTTTCAAATTCATCACTTGTTGGAGGAGTTAATTTATCTTTTATTTTTGTGTCAATATCAGGGAGGCAAGTCCTTTTGGCAGGCGTCATAATAAAATATGAATTAATAGTCCCAGATCTTTTCTTTGCTTGGGAACTGCAGGATGGTTGCGACTCCTGTAACATAATTTTTATTCTAACAGAATATTTATAATTTCAAAAATAAAATTAAATAAAATTTTTAGATTCGACGAGGATAATTGAAAGTGGTGTTTCTCTCCGAGTTACCTACCACTTCGATAGACCTATCTAAACGGTAATAGGATTCTATGATTTACTTGTGAAAATGTAACTCTAAATAGAAAACTAATACGTATAGATATATTGAAGTTCGGTAGATCTATCTAAACGACAAAAGCAAAAATGTTAATATATGTTATGAAAACATAAGTACGAACTCACACGTACTAAAATAAGCGAGATATAATTTTAAATTTTAGAAAATTAATATTTCAATTTTCATAAAAATTAATCAATCTTTTTAGTCGTCAGTATAAGAAGTTATTACAAAAAGGATAAAAAATACCTATTCGCGATGCTACAATTCAGTTGTTTACCAACACTAATACACAACAAAAGCTTTCTACTGCCAATACACAATATATATAGAACACACGAATATATTTCGCACATTACACCTGCAAGAAAAACGAAACTTGTATTTACTCACCATACTTAAAAAGACTTCCGAGTTTAACTCCAATTGTATTTCAAAATAACTTGTTTTAACTCAGGTTATGTATGCTTAACGGATAAAGGGCCGGACAAGTCGACTTGCAATATATTGCAGATGTACAAAGTACAAGAGCGCATGCGCGTAACTGTCGTCTCACCTCGAATCTCGACACTGTTTATCAGTTTATGTGCTATCGAACAATAACTTGTCTCTCTATATTACCGACTATCAAGCCATTTACTCTAATGGCACTTAAATTAAACTAAAATATTATTCGATTTTTTTTTTTTTTATTAATATAAAAATGACATTTTTTCTGAGTGTTGGGGGGGGGCATGTGATTTTAACTGTTAACGATCTCAATAGAGTGATTTAATCTGATGATGGAGCATATGTTCCGAAACCCGTCATTTTAATGACGTACAACGAAGTCACACGACGGATACAAGGTGATTTATTTATCTATAATCTACTATTCCTACGTGACTTAGATACCAAGAACCAACATGCATTTTAAATAACAAAAAATGTGATAATAATGTTTTTGAAAGGAAAAAATGAGAAGATCAGAAACAAAAATTAGTTACAAAAATTAGATAATTTCTTTTTAAATTGACAACAGTACTCAGAACTTCTAAATCATTCAGTCCTAATGATTTATTCATAATTTCAGAACTCCAACACTGAAACAATATTTTCCTATATGAAAATCAATGATCTGACTACATAAGCAGCTGCAAGTTCACATATTGGCTGTAATTCTATTTAGTAGTTTCCAAATGGGTTGTGTAGAATTTGTTCACATATTTCTAAAACTTTGCAAATTCTAAAAAAAAAGCTTGTAGGGCACTATATGAAAAGTATTCATGCAGTACACCTTCAACTTCAGAAGTGTCAAGATTTGATTACGCGCGCGCGCACACACGTGTGTGTGAGGGGGGCTTAATAAGTAAAACAATAATAGCAATGTACAATAATTCTGTGTTTTATATTAATAGCTGTAATAAATGTACCAATAGTTATGTAATAGCTAATATGTAATGTAATAAATACACAAACATAATGAAATAATAAAAATACATTAAATGTTCGGTAAATATTTGATATCTCCGAACTACGGTTTTTGCAGAAATTACTGTTCAAAACGTTGGAGACACACTTGTGGAACACAGTAAAAGCGAAAAAACCTGTGGGAAAACACTGGGATGGGAGAAATCCAGTCCCATTTCCCGGGGAAGGGGGGTTGCAAATCGCAAGTTCCACGCGAAGATTTTCCACATTGGTGCACTCGAAATGGCGTTTGATGAACGTATTATAGAACAGCGAGTCGTTGGATTTTGTAAGTAGCCTAAATTAAACTATACTACACCAACCTTTTGCAAGAATTATATGGAACAATGAACTATATCCGCGGCCATTCGGGCCGCCCCTCCGAACCTAACCGGCAGGTATCGGCTCAACTCGCTGTGCATCCAACCAATACCCCCTCTACTAAGGCCTCACAACCGGTCAGAGAATCGTGTGTCATGTGACCACCATGAGGCGAACATTCCGAGCCCCGAGTCAAGTTGCCATGTGATGTTTGAATAGTTGGTGATAACTTACGTTTAGTTAATTCCATTTCTGTTGCTGGTTTCGTGATTTCGGCCTGATAAATACAGCAGTATACAATGGTGTTAAAGTGTTGTGTACCAATGTGTAAAGGAAATTACGACCTTGATAATAAGGCTCATGTGTTTAAGTTTCCTCGGAGTGAGGTTATGAAGAAAAAATGGTTGCATGCAATCCCAAGAAGGAATACACAATTACTAATTATTCAGTGGTGAGTGTTATTATAATACTATACATATAATATATATATATATATAGGAATGTTAATTATCGACCGTATTATTATACTGTTAATGATTTCGAGGTTCGGTCATTAATTATGAAAACTCAGTTTTGCGACGTTTCGAGATTTATTTTTCTCATAATCATGCCTACAACATTAAAATATAGTCTTACTACAATTATATTATTTGTAAGTGTGTATAGGTGTGTGTAAAGTCATACATTACTATAACTATTTACTTACATTAACTGTGAGATGAGCTACAGCAACCACATTACACTAAACACTTATCACTGTTCCATACTTATACACATATAACACATTACATTTGTATAGTGTTAGCGTTATGTAGTTATCTGACAGACTGCCAGCGATATAAAATTTTAATAGTACCTAACTAGAAAGTTGTTCAGTATTCCTTTACTGTATTAGTTTACAGTATTAGTTTACAGGTATAGGAATACTGAACTGTATGATATACGTGGTGATAGAAGAAAATATGTCCTCAAAGGTCTATTCGAAAGGGGTTTTATTACAGTTTAAATTCAATGATGTTAACTCAGGCAAAATTACAAGTACAAATGAAGTTGATTCCATACTTACACAAGTTCATATGTTCATAAAAGGGGATGATTGTGGCAATAAAGTGAAAGGTACAGCGAATGAGATAGTTCTAGGTTTAATTGAAGAATTTACATTTGAAGAACATAATCCTACATTTCAATTCATAAAGTCTCAGTTACAGCTTTGTTTACTTCCCAAACATAGAAGAGAATATAACCATAACTTTATTGTCCTTTGTTCAATTTTCCATCTTATTTCTCCTCACGCATACAAATTCATTAGAAACCATAGCCATTTAATATTACCACATGTAAACACCTTGAACACAGTTTGTTCCAATTTAAATGGCAGCCCAATTCTTGAACAAAATCCTACATATTTCCTTGAGTACATAAAGCATAAAGCACAAACTTTTGAAAAACATGAGAAGTATGTAATATTAATGGTTGATGAAATCCATATAAAACCATACATGGACTACAAAGGGGGCAATGTTGTTGGATCAAGCGCAGATAACTCCACACTCGCCTCATCTGCTCAAGTGTTTATGATCCAAACTATTTTATCATCCAGAAAAGAAGTTGTTCATATTCTCCCTGTATCAAAAATAACAGCTGACAGTTTGCATAGTATAATTTCAAAAGTTATTGTTGGTTTGGACTCTATAGGTTTATTTGTTTTGGCAGTGGTTACTGATAATAATGCTGTCAATAGCAAGGCAATGTCAAAATTTTCAAGTCCGCCCAAACTTAAGATCCAGTATTGTAATCCCGCATCTCCTGATAAGCCCCTTTTCTATCTTATTGACTCTGTGCATTTATTTAAATGTGTCAGGAACAATTGGCTCAACCAGAATACAAATGACAGGGAATTCGTTTTTCCTGACTTTGATGTTTTTTCTAAGGAGAATGTTGCCTTTTTCAAGACAATAAGGGATTTGTTTGAGATTGAAGGGGGTAAACTTTTGAAATATGGGTATGGGTTAACAGTTAAAGCTCTTTGGCCCACAAGTTTTGAAAGGCAAAATGTAAAATTTGTATGTCAGCTGTTCAATGACAATATAGCAAACAGTGTACTAGTTCTAGGAAAGAAATACAATCTAGTATCTTATGTAAGTACTGCTCAATTTCTGAAAATAATAACTACTTGGTGGCATATTGTAAATGTAAAGACACCCTTTAAAGGTGTAAGGTACAACAATAAATTCCAGGAACCACTCACTGATAAAAGTGATGATGAGAGGAAGGCCTTTCTAATTAAATTTGTAGATTGGTTGGAACATTGGCATGGTTTAGGTCTGAACTATGGAAAACTGTCCAAGCAGACACACACAGCTCTTCTACACACAACTCGTCTCCTAAAGTTGGTAGAGTTTTGTTCACAAGAACTGAAATGGTCGTATTTACTGCCTGGTAAGTTTCAAACTGATCCATTAGAAGCCAGGTTTGGACAATACAGACAGCTAGCAGGTGGTCAATATCACATTTCTGTAAGGCAAATCTTTGAAATTGAAAAGAAAATTAGAATATTGTCTACAATTGAATTGCCTATTTCTGATGGTAGGAAAATTGTAGTTAATGATTTTGTTGAGGACGAAATAATAATGGATCATGATTACTGCGCCACTGCTTCTTCACAGACATTCACAGGGGAACTCAATGTAACACAATCAGACTTAGATAGCACCTGTTCTGATGTGAGTATTTTAACCTACATTGGAGGTTATTGTTGTCATTCCCTTATGAAGAAATTAAATTGTGAGTGTTGTGCAGAATTTCTGTTACTTAATGATATTAATTTAAGGTGTGATCATCATAATTTGATTGACAGTCTTGATAGGGGTGGTTTGAAATATCCAACAGAAGTAGCTGTCAATTTAGTAACATATACTTATGTCATAGTAAGAAACATGTTGGAACCAGAAAAGGAGAGAAAATTCTTGAGCTTAAATAATCATCGTAAATATGTTACAGATGTTACAATGAGAATTATTCTGGCAGCTGATGAGTTCATAGAATTTAGTAATGAATGTAGAAATCACACTAAAGAATTTTTGTATCGTAACATTATTTGGAAGTGCACAAATATTTTATTGAATAACTACTGTAAAGCCAGAAATAATGCACATTCAATGAGTGGTGGTTCTACAAGAAAAACAATAATTTTCTCGAAGTAGGTGCTTATGCAAGGGCATATGTATGTGGACAGATACCCCCACTCACAGGTTCATAACTTGAGTAATATTAACGTATTCTTTTCAGTGTATTAATTTGGTGTTAGATATAAAATTTGCCTTGTTGAAAATTGTTACATATTTTTAATTCTGTACATAATCATTATTATAAAGTATATCATTGTATTATGTAAACATAATTTTGTAATGGTATATTGTTATTCCATAAACTTAATTCCCAACCTCAGTGTATAATAAGTGTTCTCATCTGTCGCCGCGTTCATAACTTGAGTAATATTAATGTATTCTTTTCAGTGTATTAATTTGGTGTGTTAGATATACGATTTGCCTTGTTGAAAACTGTTACATATTTTTAATTCTGTAAATAATTATTATTATAAAGTATATCATTGGATGGCTGGTTGGGTAGGGTGTGGGTGGAACTCGACGTGCAACCACCTCCACGTGGTGAGTTCTGGGTCGTTTTGTTCTAGCAAAACGAGCGAAGAGTTGCACAGAGAAAATTGCGAAATATTGGTAAATTTCTGTTTTTTCTAAAACGTTGCGCGAACGGAAAAAATTAGATTATTGATCAGAATTTAATTTATTTAGGTTATTTAAACCATAAAACAAGCATAAAAAAACTAAAGCGTGTTTATTTTAAAAGTTTCAACTAACTTAAAAAATTTACAAAAATGTGATTTTTGCAATTTTTCATAAATTTAAGTACGATGCGCAAACGGAAGATGTTAACCGATTTTAATTTTTTTATGCCGTTTTTCTTCTTATTACAATAGGCAACTTTTCCGCACTAAAGCGTTCCGAAAAAAAAATATTTATTTTTTTCGACCAGTCTAGTGTATAATAAGTGTTCTCATCTGTCGCCGCGTGTTTAGAACGTTGACATGTTGAATGTATACACCTCCGTTCGCCTCCAAGTGATCACGTGACTTGCGTGTTGTGAGGCATTTGTAGAGGGGGTGTTGATCCAACTCGTTTATGTGAGTAATTATTTAATTTTTTCTCCGTAAATAGGTTCGACCGCCGTTTAAAATTATTTTTCTCGTGTTTATATGGTATAGAAGAATAGGAAAAGAAATATTTCACCGCAATTTGAGCTTAGTCTAGATCGAGCACAATTACCGTTTGTGTATGTCAGTAGTGGATAAAACTAGGTAATTTTAAAATCGGAATAAAATATAACCCAGTGTTTTCCCAAAGTTTTTTTCACTTTTACTATGTTCCACTAAGTTCCACAAGTGTGTCTCCAACGTTTTGAACAGTAATTTATGCAAAAACCATAGTTCGGAGATATCAAATAAAAATGTTTTGTGGAAAATTTCATTCTCTTTTCACATTGAATTAATCTAAACGAATTAAGAGGTACAGCAGTTTTGGTCCCTGATTTTGGGTCCATTTGGTCAGAGTAACATTTGTGGAAACCTATCATATATATAACTAATAATACAATAATTGCACTGACATGTTAATATTATAACCTCACAAACTAATACGCATAGCGATTTAATTACTTTTCCAGTTTGTTAGTTTTATTGGTACGTTTTATTAGCAGCCATCTTAACGACCTGAGGTGGAGACACCGAAAGGTAGGGTTGCCAACCGTACTCTAAAATAGAGTATTGTCCTCTATATCATGTAGGCGTACTCTATAATCTATAACACTAATAGAGTACGCTAAAATACTCTTTTTTACACAATGTTTACTTAACTAGTGCCAGTCTGTAATAATATGCAAAAACCCATAATCAGAATAAAAAAGTCTACTATTTACTGTTAATATGTTGGTATCGCCGATTCCCCAAACCATATTCGAACGTTCCTGAACGCAGCCACTAATGTCATTAAGTTAAACGTGTCAATGTCGTGTCACAAGTTGTTTTGAGTAGTCTTTGAGGTTACTCGTTACATTGATTTTGTTTCCACTGTGTTGTGACTTTGTTTTTTGTTTGTTTGGAATACTTTTATCCAATTCGTAATGGATGACGTAATTGACGAACAAGATAATGCAGATCAAGAATCCTGTGTTGTTGTGTTTTTATGTGACCCCATTTTTTAGTTATTAATTTTTAAAATTTTAAAAAAGTTCGTTTTTTTGGCTTGCGGAAGAAGCTTTAATGCATCATAACTTTTGTTCTATAGGTCCTACAGACTTGTTCTTGGGCATTTTTTTAGCTCTTTTTAGTGGCTTTAATGTGATATATAACTTGACACATTTTATAAAAAAAAAGGTTTTTTTGAAAAAAGTAAAACTTTGTTTTTTTTAATTTGAAATTGTTCTTTAAAAATTTTAAAAAAATATGTTATTCTACTGTTTATTATCTACATTTCCTGAAAATTTTAAAGTGGGATCACTATGGGATCACAAGTTATGGACAAATATGTAAGATAACTGTACCTTTCGTAACTAAATAGCGTTTAGGTAAAAAAAACTAGTTTTGTTTAATTAAACCAAATGTATTATATAAACTAATGAAAACATACATGACTGAGCTCTTTTAAAGTGGCTATGGTTTTAAAACTGTCCGACTTGAGTAAGCCAATTAGTTTTTATTTCTTCTTTGAGCAAGAATTTTGCTGGCTTTTTCCATTTCATGAGTTGTAAGTTTATAAACTCTTCCAGTTTGTGTTATGGGATCAACTTTAGTTAGGATATCTGATCTACTCACACCCAATATGTCTGGAAACTACTTACTATACTATACTTACTTACTATACTACTTATTACTATACTTGAATGAAGGGGAAGGGCCATGTTGTTCCAAAAAGCTTATATTTACAAACTCATTTTCGATCCTGAGCACACAGCCTAACCACCACTGATTTGAATAGTTACAAGTCACAAACCCAACTATTTCACTAAGTTCTAACTGCTCATTTTTTCCTCAAGAGACACAATTTCTTCTTTTGTTTTATTTGAAAAACTGTATTCCTTAACGTTAAGTTTTGTAGTACTTCCGACAGGTATAAAAGAAAGAAGGTGTTGGGTCCCTTTGATGGTTTTAGCATTCACCAGTCGTTGTTCCAAAAAGGTGTTCTCACTTTCATGGTCTTCTTGTGTTGTATAGAGGAAGTTAACAGATGGAATATTCTCCTTTGCCCAATCATAAAGCTGGCGATGAGTCATTATTTGATCATTGTAGACCATTCGCAAACTAGCTTGGGCAGCGAGGCGCTTAACCGTTCCCCCTACCCCATCACAAACATTTTTCCCATGTGATGAAGTGAAGAAATTCCATTCTGCTTCTACATAAAAGTCTGCCTTATGAAAACAAAGGTTGAGGAAGTTATACTTATTTTTGTATTGGGATGCTGCTCCATCTGAGAAATAATGAATTTTTTGCGGCTGTGATGGAAGTTTCTGCTTTAAAAAGTCAATCTTCATGCGTTGAAACAGGTGCACAGCTACTGTATTGTGAGACATACAACCACTAATGATTACTAGGTTTATGTGTTCAAGCTTTTCTTTATCTTCACCTCTATAGTATATGATAATTGGATGAATGGTTGCTTGTACGTTGTTCCAGTGAAATCCTTGTACAGCATCTTGTAGGACAAAAGAATAATTTTCAGCAAAATCGCATATCACTATGTACTCATCTGGCAGGATATTATCCTTAAGCTGCTTCAAATAAGCTGATTGTTGTTTGGCAATGAAAGAGTGGCGTAGCAGTTTTGGCAAACTTTCAAATAATCTGTCCACAAAATCATTAACTGGCATTGTTACTGTTTCTAAAGTTGTTTTGTTGTCAGTTTGCATCCATTGCTTGAATGTCACGTTTTCAATACACTCCTCCTCAAAACAATTTTGAAAATGTTCTTTTAGCTTTTCACTACCTGGGCACTTTTCACATTTGACGAAGTGGCATCTAGGTGTTGAATCTTTGCAAACAATGCTGGAAGTCAGATCTTTATAGGTCTTTATTGAGGGCTCTCCAGAAGTTAGTTGGGGTATTTTGCACTGCTCCATCATCAGCTTGGAATTTTGGTGACTCATACACACGCTTACTGAATGTGTTCCACTTGATCCAGCTAGGACACATTGTTTTGGCCTAATTGACCTAAGTTCGCAGAACTTTGTAAATCCAATTTTTCTTTCCAGATATCTTTCCTTGAACAGTACATAAAGTTTTCTTAGTGTACAAAGAAGTAAAAACTTTTGAACATGAGTGCACTTTCCATCTATTTTGACTGATACAAAGTCTTTCAGTTCAGGCATTTGATGGCTAACCTCATCGTTTTCATAAAACTCTTTTACTAACTCTACGGTTGCTAGATCTAGAGTTTTTCCTGGGCGTGGATCTGGTGATGACATTATACCCTTTACCTTTACAAGTTTTTTTACTTTTCTTGCAATAAAGTTGGACACACCAAATTCAGTTTCAATCTGGATCGAGGTCCAACTTTGAGGTAAAGTAGTCAGAATTTGCTTTTTTAAGCTTTTATCAGAAGTACTGTGAAAATTTTCTTTAAGCTAATTTATTATTTCTCTACCTATATCAGGTTTTTCTTCAATCTGACTGCATGGACTAAGGCCCAAAAACATCGATGGTTAACATTCGATGTTCGATGTTTTTACCATCGATGGTTCAGTTGCGACGTTTTCATACTATCGATGGTTTCGTTTCGATGTTTTCCTTTGAACACTTTTTTAATTTGTAATGAAGACTTTTTTTAAGTTGATTGTTAAATTTAGTTTATTTTAAATCAACAAATTTTTATTTTAGATATTAATGGCTATGTAGTTTGCTCCCTAACCCAGGTAAACCATAAATACCATGTACAGTAATATTCAACAGACATGAATCAGCGCGCAGGTTGTAGTGGGGAGAAGACGGCAGCAGTGAAAGGCACGAGAGAGGAAAATGTCTAAACGCAGTTGAAAATATTAGTCTACTCTCTGAATTGTCAATAAGACGCACAACGCACATATGACAGGAGTAATCTATTTCGACACGGGTTGACTTTTTATACCTAATGTGCCGAAGTTACGCTTTTTTAATAATTAAAGATGAAAGATAATAGTTAAATTTACGTTTTTCCTTGTAAAAATAGTAAAATTAGAAAACTGATATCGCTTATAATGAAATAAAGCAGTTACTACACTGCTTTGTCGATTCACAATTATTTTCGTTTTATTATATTTATAACTATTTATTTAGTTTTCTATTGTCTATGATGCTTAGTGTTTTCAATTGTTTATTTTTAATTTTTAATGTTTTTATGTATTTATTGTTTTTTACATTTCATTAGCTACATTGTTAATTATATTACTAAATACTTTACCAAACTAAATTTTACAGCCCTACCAACACACACACACACGCGCGCGCGCGCGCGCGCCAGACATATGTAACTTACTTTTTACTAACTTACCTAACTTTTTACTAACCAATTATTCTTATAATTTGAAAATTCTTTTATTTGTTTAATTGTTTTTAAGGTTTTTACCTTAAATTTGGTTACATACGGAATTTGGTTGTAGGTAAGTTTTGATTTCGATTACGACAGTAAACGTGGACATTTTGTAAGACGAAACAAGCGTCAGACACAACAGAAAGAGGCAGTGTAGACCTAATAAAGATTTCCATTATTTTGTAAACAGTGACTTGGCGTGTTGTGTCTGTTGCAATGTTTGTCGAAAGTCGAGGCTAGACATCAACAATCGTATATTTTGGAATGTGTACACTTTGTGTACATATTACGATTCACGAAAAACGTAGTAATGTATTATCCACATTGCTCTGGCATCTTAATTTGTTTGAATAAGTAACATTAATAACAGCCTCGTACGCGAAATGATTGTGTGTGTGTGTGTGTGTGTGTGTGTGTGTGTGTGTGTGTGTTTAAAAAACAAGCAGATGTAAACTATCCGTAAAGAACCGGAGAGACAATATTAATGTATTATTATGACCTGGTGTAGGCTAGACATTACAGTACCGGTATCTGTTTATTCAGGTACAGTCGTGTAGTGCGCTTCTGTCAGCTTGAGACTAAACTATAACGATTAGTCACTCTTATTTTAATAGCAGTATGATACAATATGTGGATATTGCAAAATGCTGAATACGTCATTGTGTATGGGTGGTCATAATTATTGTTTGTGACAGGAGGAAGGAACTATAATTTTTGACAAGACATCTTATAAACTTTTATTGAAAGCAATTATAATTGCGGTTGCAATGAAACACCAGATTTGACGTCATATCGTACGCAAAAACAAAACTCTAGAAATGCGGCTTAGCACTGAAACGAGACTAGGAAAAAATTCGGAAGATTTACATCAAATTTCGTATTTTCTGGAACATTAAAAAAAATCGGAAGGTCTTCCGACAACACTGCGCACTAGACACTAGATGCCGGCTCACTGAGGCAGCAAAGCAACTGACAAGTATGTAAACAAGCCGGTGAGTCATCAACAAGTCGGTGCCTGAGCCGCGGTCGGACTAGAGAGGTTTTACTGTACCTGTATAATTTGTTATAAAAAATAAATTGAATCTAAAAGTATTAACAGTGTTACTTTACACTGTGTTTTTATTAGGCTTTTACTGTTTAAAAGAAAATAAGAGAATTTATAGGCCTATCTCTCTTTGGGAATACTAATTTAAACTTTCACTAGGAGTAAACAAACCTGACATAGACTTAAAGAGGTTTCTGTTTTTGTTAAAGGGTGGTTTTATGTATGTTTGTTCAAAACACTTTATAATCATTATAATAATAAATAATAATTAACAGATTTAGTTAATTATGAATGTGAGTTAAATTATTTTATCGTTACCTCGCCTTTACCTAACCTATTCTCAACGAGTTTGTCAACGGCCCTGGAAATTCTGATACGGGGAAGTTAGATGTATTTAAATTGTTTTCTCGGGTACAGTGTTGAGGTTTCCACATTCCGCCTGTCAAAATGTGGTTGTCACCCAAGGGCTTTTGGTTTTTCAGAATTTTCTGATAAGGTAAGTGAGTAAAGTATCGGGGTATATTATTCTTCTCTTTAATTATTTTTATTTATTATTCATCCCCAATTATTTGTACTATTACAAACATGTAAAAAGCATAGATTTTTATTTGAATTGCAACATTGGCATAAAAACATCGATGTTTGAGGTCTTAAAACATCGATGTTTTCATACCGATGTTTTTTTTAACATCGATGTACTCTTCACGATGTTAACATCGATTGTTTTCTGGCGATGCTCATTAGGGTGGAATGAAAAAATAGTTTTATTAATTTCGATATGTAATAGTGATAAAAAGTTGTCTATTGCCTTAGTTAAGACAGTGTTAAAGTATGCTCACAAATATAACATATTTAGAGGTGCCGCAAAAGGGTTGAAAATATGTATTTTTAAGTAGATTTTGCGAATTTTGACAAATTTGGTATAGTAAAAAAAAATTATTTTAAATACCAAATGCCTGTTTTAAAGGTTGAAATTATACACATAAACTACTCTGTAGTAGATAATTACAGTATTATACTGCAAAACTTTAATATTTATGCTACTAAATCTTGCATCTTTTAAAATATTTTTTTTAATTTTAACAATATTTTGCAATAGTAAGGATTCACCTTACTTTTTAATTAAAAACACAGCAAAACATTCTTTAGTTCTGTAAACCAATAGCCAGAAGCAGAACAGTAGGTGGATTGAAGTGACCTTGAGCTAGGCATATTGTTGGATGGGGGAGAGAAGCCTGTTGCAACTTGTCTCTGTCAGTCAGTCCAGACCAAGCTTGAGTAGCAAGTGTTTTTATGCTGTTGTTTACTGGTTTTGTTTTATATTATGAATGTGTTAGCTTGAATATCAGTATAATAGTTTATTAGTTAATACTTGGTTATTAGTGCGATGGCAGTGTCAAAACCAGTTCAGACTAGACAAAAGTTAGAATGTCCAATTTTTGGACACCCTAAACAATTAAGTGAGTTAAGTTTGCCAACTTATTATGACATTATGAAATATTACTTTTATATTCGACATGAGCTGAAACCAGACGCAACATCAAAAGAACCAACGATGAGTGAGATATTAGATATTCTCACGGATACTAGAATACACGGTAGGGGTCACGCGCAGGTGGGCTGTGAGCGGTGACGTCACCGCGTACCCACTCGCCTCGCCCCTAGGGTTGCCAACCGTACTCTAAAATAGAGTATTGTCCTCCATATCATGTAGGCGTACTCTATAATCTATAACACTAATGGAGTACGCTAAAATACTCTTTTTTACACAATGTTTACTTAACTAGTGCCAGTCTGTAATAATATGCAAAAACCCATAATCAGAATAAAAAAGTCTACTATTTACTGTTAATATGTTGGTATCGCCGATTCCCCAAACCATATTCGAACGTTCCTGAACGCAGCCACTAATGTCATTAAGTTAAACGTGTCAATGTCATGTCACAAGTTGTTTTGAGTAGTCTTTGAGGTTACCCGTTACATTGATTTTGTTTCCACTGTGTTGTGACTTTGTTTTTTGTTTGTTTGGAATACTTTTATCCAATTCGTAATGGATGACGTAATTGACGAACAAGATAATGCAGATCAAGAATCCTGTGTTGATAACGCAAGCACCCCACCTAAAAAGCGAAAAGTTGTTACGAGGAAAAAAAGGTCACAGAAGTACACACAATCTTGGGAAAATGAATTTTCTTGGCTGAGGAAAGACCCAGAAAGTGATACAAATGCAAAATGCATAATTTGTGGTGTAATTTTTTCTATTTCATCAGCTGGAGTTGGACACGTACGTAAAACTGTTTATTACGATTTTAGTTCATGGAATGTTTAATTTGTTTTGTTTGTGTTATCTTTGTGGTGGGTCGGTTGGTTGTGTGAATATGTGTCATTGAATTGGGCTTATGGTGGTACTGGCAGTCATTTAATTGGACTTATTCATGTCGACGAAGATGTTTTGTGTGTGTGCTGTTTTGGTTAAGGTGCATGCAACATGTAGATTATTTAATTTTTTTCGGATAAAACAGCATCAAGATACAAAACAACATAAAGCCAAAACTGAATTAAAAAGAACATCAGGAGTCCTACAAAAGTTTTTGACTCCAGCTTCAACTTCAAGACCAGTATCTGAAAATGATAATGTTACAGCTGCTGAATTAGCTTTATCATTCCATACAGTTAAACATAATTTGTCATATAATAGCATGGATTGCTCCGTTAAACTAGATAAAATAATATATGCTGACTCTAAAACTGCTACTAACATCAAATTAGCCAGGACTAAAATGGAAGCTCTGGTTATGGAAGTTCTCGGACCTCATGCTCTTGAAAGTGTAGTTAATGATTTAAAAGATGAAAATATGTATTTCTGTCTGCAAACTGATGCATCCAATAAAAAAAACATCAAATTATTCCCTTTAGTAGTTCAATATTTCACTGTGGAAAAGGGAATACAAAACAAACTTTTAGATTTTTATGAAAATGCTAATGAGAGTGCTGATGGCATGTTTGCTGCTATAAAAAAAATCTATGGATATGTATAATATCCCTTTTAATCGAGTATCTGGCCTTAGTGCAGATAACACAAATTCAAATTTTGGTGTGCATCACTCATTATACACTAACATGGTAGATGTAGTACCTGATATTGTTAAGGGTAATTGTCATGCACATATTGTGCACAACTGTGTGAAACATGGAATGGGTTTTCTAACTTATGATGTTGAAAATGTTATATTAAAAATATATAGCCATTTTTCTGTGTCAGCTTGTAGGAGAGAAGAATTGAAAATGTTTGTTGCAATAGTTGAAGGAGACTTTCATGAGCTTAAGAGACATATTGGCACTAGGTGGTTATCATTACTACCTTGTATTGATACTATATTATTGAATTGGCATCCAATATGCGATTATTTTAAAAGTTTTGATGAGGATTGCCCTATGATAATTCAAAATCTGTTGATGTTAGATTGTAACCATGATTTAATTGAAATTTACTTACATTTTGCCAGCCATATTTTAAACATATTTCACAAAACTATTAAATCTCTGGAAGGTAACTCTGTCACAACTGTAGATGTTTTTGGTTTAATGGAAAATTTAAAATCAGAATTACTGCAAAGACAGAAAGACAACTATTTTGGCTATACAACAAAACAGAAATTAAAACCTCTTGAACAATCATCACCTGACTTGTTTTATCAAATTAACACTAATTTTTCATTGTGTATAGACAAATGTTTAACTTATTTACAAAAATGGTTTGATTTTAGTAGTGATAACTGGCTGTATTCATTAAATACAATATCTTTAAAAACTAATGTTGAATTTAATCATTTAGAACAAATTATAGAAGGAAAACTTAATTTACAAAGACTAAACATACACATGGACAGTTTATATTCAGAAGTAATAATTTTAAAAGAACTCCAAGCCGAATTGTTTAATAACACAGATTTTATGCAAAAATCCACTGCAGAAAAATGGCAATTTATTTTTAAAAAATGTCCTGAAGAATTTGATTGTTTAAAAAAAATGATTAGCTATATACTCTCTGTTCCCGCCACTTCAGCATTTACTGAAAGAGTCTTTTCGGTCATGAATGTGAAGTGGCGAGAAGAGAGAAACAGAGCTTCATTGAAATTGATCAAAAATGAGCTCTTGATATATATAAATTTAGAGTTGGAATGTTTGGACTCATACAATTCCTTTAAAAACAATGAAAAATTGTTATGTGCTGCAAAAAGTATAAAAAAATACCTTTTTAAAAGTACAAAATAAATGATACTCTTTTTTGTAAGTCCGTACTCTTTATTTACCTCCTTTAAAATCAGATATACTCTATTTCTTCTAAAAAAAGTTGGCACCCTACCGAAAGGTCTCATCAAGAACGAAGTATTTAGCAGTGTGGCAGTAAGTAGTGACAAAGTTGATTTAATTACTATTTATTGATTACTTACATTATCTTGTAGTGTTTCCATGTCTAAAGTCACTAGAAAACGTACCGGTAACGTGGAATAACTGGCAACCAAAG
The DNA here is from genome assembly GCA_034769895.1 of Magicicada septendecula. Classification (NCBI taxonomy): domain Eukaryota; kingdom Metazoa; phylum Arthropoda; class Insecta; order Hemiptera; family Cicadidae; genus Magicicada; species Magicicada septendecula. The sequence goes on from CM068372.1 coordinate 149,246,414, forward strand.
AACAAAACAAACAACGTCGGGCTCTTCAAGTATAGGCTTGCATATACAGTGTCTATATAGATCACGTATACCGTGCTGAATCAAGAAGTTAGAAAGGTGGGCCGATATACCTGTAATAGGTATTTTGGAACGATATTCTTGTGGAACGGATGTAACAGTGACTGAAAAGTTGAAATACCTGTTATTCGCGGCGACGCTGTTCCGAGTCGAGACACGCCGCCCTCGCTGTTCCGAGTCGAGACACACCCCCTACGCACCTACACAGACACACACACACAAAAAGTACGCAAGATCACGTAAACCAAGGCCAAATACTAGGCGTACAAAAATATCGCTGGAACGCAAGGAACAGCCAGTAACGCGTTATTTAAAATACTAGGTATTTCAAATACTAGTGGTATCACCGATACACAAGGAACAACGCGTTCCAGAGTAACAGTAATATTTTAGGAACACCTAGTATTTTAGGAACAGGTAGCATCAAGCATATTTCGAGTAGGAAATATAAGTATATACTGTAGTACGAGCCACTTTTTCGTCCTGTATACTTCATTCTGCGCAAAGAGACGAAGCTGTTTTTAATAATGGAAATAATTCATCCTGCTGTTACATTTATTCTCGTGTGATATGCAGATATAGAATACAGATTATATGCTAATAAATTATATATTATACTAGTCACCAACTTGTAACTAAAATCGGTTGGTAAAACTTTATGTTTTTACTCAAAAAAACTTTATGTTCCGAGTAGTTAGTGAAATCGTATTTAATTATATTGAGTTATAACCTGTAGAGTGGTTGATGTTGATAAGCTATATTATCCTTTTGGGTCTTTCACTGTTTCCTGCGGCCAAAGACAACTTCCGTCTCCACGTTTGTTTTTTTTTTCCGTGTTCGATGTGTACTAGAACTGTTTTCTTCACAAGTAACTAATGCCAGTTTATGGAGGTTATGTAGACAATGTAACTTAAATAAAATTTACTTTGGTAGTGTACAATAAAAGGGTGTATTTACTGGAAGTACAGAAATAATTTTCCATTTATCGCACATAATTACGGTACACAGACGATTTTTGGAGGTTGTGTCTACGTTTAACAATGCAACTTAACCTTTTAGATTTTTAAAATTAATTAGATTTAACAAAAATTTCCTTTGTTAGTGTACATTCAAAGGCTGTATTTATTGTATGGATAAAAGGCTGTATATACATTAAAGGCTGTATTTATTCGAATTAAAACCTATCGGTACTTCCAATTTAGAACGTATAACCTAGTAGGCTACGTTATTCGTACATACAGTATTTTATTGGAGTTTATTGGTACATATTTTATTAAAAGGGTGTATTTATTGGAAGTACAGAAATTAGTTTCCATTTATCGCACATAATTACGGTACAGAGACGATTTTGGGAGGTTGTGTCTACGTTTAATTATCTAACTTAACCTTTTAGATTTTTAAAATTAATTAGACTTGTAGGGGTGTGCATGGCAGAACTACTTGTGCACCCACTTTATAATAATTTTTTTGGTAACACTGAGAACTTTAAGCCTTCTTTTATGCTTAAACAAATTATATATACACTTAATTATAGAAAAGCAAAAAGCAAATATGTAATTCAAAAGACTAATTTGCTCTAATAAACACATGCTGAAGTTAAAAACAAAAGAGTTTTTACTTGCCTAACTAATCATTAGTTACTAATGTGACAGTTGGAGCTGCTTTTTCTGCAAAAGCTGGGGTATGTTGGATTCAAGAGTGGTTAAATTAAGTCATAAATCTGAGTGTGCGTCAAGTCTATTTGTGTGCTTGCTTTTCACTTGAGATGAAAATCCCATTTCACTCAAGAATGAGGTGGTGAATGGGATGAGCAACTCCGAAAGTTCAGGATATTCATCTCTTAAAGATATCCAGAACTTTGTTAAGTCAGAATCTAAAAGTTTATGGATTTTGTTGTCCATGACATGTCTCTCACTAACTATACAAAATAATTTACTAAAAATTTAGTTTTAATCCCAGCATCACAGATGATATCACACAATTGCTCATTTAGTTTTACTGACAACATGTTAGAACTTTCAAAATACAAGAATGGGTCTTGAATCCAATTGAATTCACTGTATCCCTCTGGGAAGCAACTTTCAATCTGGTTATAGAGAGTTAAACATCAGAGCTGGTAAAAAACAATGGTAGAGCATGAATAACAAAAATGTACAGTTTAGACTATGTACGAAACAGGTTGAATTTAAATTGTTAAAATGATATATCTTAGTTATTTACATGTAGTAGCTTTTTAAGACACAGTAAATAAATTTCCGAACCTGACTTTGCAACTCACCAAATGCCCTCTCGGGACCCTGCAGTGGCTCATGCCCAATAGGTTAAGAAATGCTGAACTAAAGGCATGTTTGTGGAGTGAAACAAAAAAGATAACCCAGACTTCTAAAATGCTCTTAGTGAAATGGGATTTTCAGGAGTAACAACACACTATTTGGTTAACATGCACATTTTATTAATATTCTAATACCAAGTCAATTAGATAGCTTAAATGTGTAGTACTCTATGTGATGCTGATCACATACTGTTAATCAGCAGCACTGCAGAATATTCTAGAGCCACACTCTTGGCATTCATCTGGAACTTTATCACATTAGTCTGATAATTAGGATGTTGCCACCAGCTGAGTTTTAGAAAGTTGGTGTAGTAGGTTGTGCATTCAGATAGGATGATATTAGACAGCAGTTTTTAATAAAAGTGACAAATGATCAATTGTTTACTTGTGTTGTAAACTATTGCGATTTTTTTATTACTGTTTGTAGGCTATACAGTGTGTCCTGGATAATTATATAAAGAGAACTGTTGTAATATAAGTGTGTTTGTTTTAGCAATTGAGAGTATCTGGTATTCAGTAATTCATTCCACTGTTTTAAGTTCATAATTCTTGTCACAGGTTGTAAGAATATTATTCTCATTAATTTTCCAATTCTATGAAGTCTTCAGTAGTTTTACCACGATGAGACTCAACTTTATCACTGAAGATGCCACATCACTGAATGAGCAAAACTTTTCTTTAATAATCTCAACAAAGCATGGTTATCAGCTAAAAAAAAGTTTTAGTATTAAAAGTTTTGATCACGCAAATCTATAAGGGATACTAAAAAGAAATAACATAATAATTGTATTGGACATAAAGTTATGTCCACAAAACAGATTTTGTTTGAAATAAATAAAACACAATTTGACACAAATATTAATTTTATGAATACTTGTTTGGCACATATTACATAAGGTTACACCATTAAATGAGTTTGCCTAAGTATAAAATTCTTGTCAGATGAAAAACGTGTACAGTCAGAATACTATTTGTTATGTACAATACAAATGATTCACTATGGGTAGCAGTGACACATAAACACTAGATATTGACACTGAATTGTACTTGTTTTGAATGATTCATTGTGTCCTACCTGACCAGAGTACAGGTATTAACCAAGAGATGTTTAGTATACTGCTGTGTAACTGCTACAATGAAGAATTATAAGTAGTACTTTTTGTTTTGGTCATCAACCTTGAAAAGGATAATAGAAACTTTGTATACCATGCTTCCAGCAGTTTTACATGATACATTCCTAGCACAAATAAGAAAAGTTTAAATCTGCTGATGATCTAAAGGAGTGATAGTTATTTGCAGATTGACAGGGTTATAAAATAATTCTGAAAGAATTGTAGCTTTTACAATACCATCCTTTATCAAGTGGCTACTCAAATCTGCCAGCTTTTCACAGAAACTGAAGTTTGATTATTAGATCCATCATGATGACCTACTGATGCTCCAAACATTTCCAGGTTTCTCCTAGCCTTAAAAAACTGGACTGGCCTCATTGAACGTGTATTAAACAATAATATTATTTGATGCAAATAATAAAAATATCCGTGTGTAGAATTATAAAGGTTGTATTTATTCGAAGTACCGGAATTTACTTCCAATTTATAACCTAGTACAATCTAACGTATAACCAAACAAGTACATTAAAATCTGGGTACCCTAAAATCTTTTTTCAATTTCAAGAGGAGTGTCAGTTTTTTAGTTTCAAAGGATAAAGAAAACACTTGTTTACAATTACTTCTAAGATGTCAAGGGTAATTGTAAATTGGGGTACCCGTAAATTGAATTTTAGAGCTGTATTTATTATTTATATTTAAACAATTTTTTGTACGCAACATAATAACAAAAGGTTGAAATATTTGCAGTTATTTCAATTTTAAAATGTATACACAATTTTTAATCAATCAAAATGTTTCAATCCATTTTCCGTTTACAATTACCCCACCTAACCGCAAATGTATGGTGTGTCTCTATCTTCAGTTAGCATTTTTAATTTTAATTGCTATGAAAATAAATTGAAATAACATGTATGAAAAAGAAACGTTTATTTTAGTAGACTTTAAAAGACTTAATACAGGGAGTCTTTAAATTTGTTTTAAAGTTTTTTCCTAAAGCTCTTTAATTTTGCTTAGAATAGCCAAAGACACCACGTGGTCTTTTATTTTACATTACACTTTACAGCACGCGGTAAAATTGTGTTGTTACGATGGCTGACGCGCGAATAGGTATGACGCTTGTTCGCTTGTTTCATTACATTTTTAATCAGTGTTGTGTTGTGAGTTTGACATTCATTTAATTAAAAAATGATTAGCTACGATGAACTGTTGAGTGTTATTGGTACAGAAGAGGATGCAATTTCTTTTCTTCAAGAAAAAGGTTTGAATCACAATCCTCGTCGATGTGAACAAGGACACGACATGGTATTAGCTCTTGGGCAGCAACAGCGTTGGTGCTGTAATAAGAGGACTTGCCATGAGTATAAAGTAGTTCGCAAGGGCACATTTTTAGAGGGGTCCAAATTACCACTGAGAACAATAATAAAATTTATTTATTTGTGGTGTGAAGGCCAAAGTAGTGTGAAAAACAGTAAAAAACAACTGGAAATCGGCGTCAACACACACACAGACTGGACGGCTTACTTAAGATATATCTGTACCGTAGACGTCATGAGAAACCCAAAGAAAATTGGAGGGCCGAATTTAACAGTTGAAATTGACGAAAGTGTGTTTGCCAAGAGGAAAAATAATGTTGGCCGAGTGTATCCACAACAGTGGGTGTTCAGTGGATACTGCCGAGAAACAAAGGAATGCTTTCTGTGTAGTGTGGAAGATAGATCAGCCGCTACCCTCCTACCTCTCATAGTTGCAAATATTGAACCAGGGTCTACTATAATGTCAGATGAGTGGCGTTCGTACCGTCAAATTGTTAATTTGCCACAACAGTACAGTCATTTGACTGTAAACCATAGTTATAACTTTGTGGATCCTGAAACTGGAGCTCATACTCAAGGCGTAGAAAGCATGTGGCGGTCCTGTAAACGGCGAAACATGATTGAATGTGGTACGAGAAGGGAACGCTTAGATTCCTATTTAAGTGAGTTCATGTGGCGAACAAGAAATAGAAATGAGGATTTGTTCCAGAAAATGCTGGAAACCATCAACAAATATGAGCCCCCTTCTTACTAAAAACAAATATGATTTTGGTAAGTATTATAAATTTTGGTAAGTATGTTCTATTTAGAATACGTTTTCATAATGATATTGACTTTGAAATCACTTGCTTAGTTTAATTATTCATTGCTCAAGCTTAATCAAATACCATTTTCAAGGATTTTAAGTATTCTGTAAAAGTATTTTGTTTCCTTATTGAACACAGTACATGACACATTAAAAGTATTCAGTACTTAAAAGTAGGTTAGGTTACATTATTTAATCTAAACAACTTCACAGCAGCTGTAACAAAGTTAATTATAAAATAATAATCATTTTGTATATTTTCTTTTACAAGTGGATATTAAGCCAAAAAGCTGATATCATATAAAGTGTAATAATCATGTGCAGTGTATTATTATTTTTAATATCATAGGTTACAGATTAAACTAACCTTATACTCACGAGGTATAATTGTACTGATTTCACTTGTAAAAGAACGGTTGGCTGAAAATAAGACACAATTGTAACACATATCAGAACCTGTGTGTGTGTGTTTTGGTGGACGGGTCAATAATCTGTAAACCCTTTAATATTGGTCTCCTAGAATGTTGACTGATTAAACAAAATAATTGATTAATGTTCATATGTCAGTACTTTGTGTGTCCGGTGATGTAGGCCTAATTTATTTTTCTTTGTAGGCACAAGAAAAGGGTAGAAACATTTAGGCCTACATCATCATTACGCAGGCTGAGGAACTGAAACTTCTAGCACTATATTCAGGTTTGTAATTTACACAGTGAAACCAGTCGAAACAAAGTATTAAAATCCTTTGAAAATATTAAAAGCGGGCACATTACATCATACATACACAGTATCATCATTGTATGGTGTTCTGTTGTGTGACAGGTCCCAGATAGTACCAATCATCTCCATTCATATGTATTTGCCTTGAACTTTTGAGCTTTCATCTCTACATAAGATACTCCACTTTGCATTTCGTACACAAGCTCATCTTCTCTCCTTTCATGGTTCTTTCAAAAACTGGTGTTACTTGTTCATTTTCTCTCAGGATTAAATATACTTATACTTTAATATTCAATACTTAAAAGTTGGTTAGGTTACATTATTTAATCTAAACAACTTCACAGCAGCTGTAACAAAGTTATTTATAAAATAATTATCTGCTGTATTTTTTCCTTTACAAGTGGATATTAAACAAAAAACCGATATCATATTCTTATACCATAAGAAGTAATATAATCACGTTATGTTCATGATGAGTTCTATTTCTTGTGTATAGTGTGTTTCAGTGTTTGCATTAAACAAAACATTTAAATCAGTGTTGAACACTTGCCAAGTAGTGTGCCTGATATTTTCCAACAAATTCGTATACTGTATGAGAGTAGACTATTGATGTATACTACTTTACATGTCAGAAGTATAACGATATTTACAAATTACTTTATTCTATATTCTTATGTTATTTCTTGGATTTCGTTGTCCATGACATGTCCGTTACTTAACTAAATATCACTATTACATTAACGACTCGGAACACTATTTTTTTTATAAGTAAAAGCGTAAAGTTTTACCTTACAGCCTGAACCGGTTTTCTCCTTTAAAAGGCTTCTTCAGAGGCTGCCGCTGGTAGCGCTGCCCGTCTTGTTGTGGGTGACGGAATCGAATTTCGAAAGATCGATGCTGTGTGTGTGGGGTGAGATATGTTCGAATAATGCGTGTGATTTGAATTGTGTCTGTTCATTTAGGATGTCGTTTTTATTTGTTTTTGTGTGTTTGTATATTCCAATTGTTCTAGAGTGTCTAGTTTTCAGCCTTTTGTGTGTACGTGTAGAATGTTCATGTTATTGTCGATGTTTTTATATGTGTGGTTTGCTTCAATGAGGTGTTTGCAAAGGTGGATTCTGTAGTGGAGTGGAGTGCCTTTGTGTGTTCAATGTATCTCTGTTTGAAGCAACGTCCTGTCTGGCCTATGTAGAATTTATTGCAATTTGAGCAATTTAGCTTGTAAACACCGGGTAGATCGAATTTGTTTTGTGCTTTGTGTGTGTGTTTTGATAGTGTGTGTTCTGTTTTGTTAGTAGTTTTGTAAGCGATTCTGTATCCTGCTTTTTTAAATTTGTGGGCTATTTTTTCAATTTGTTTGTTGATGTATGTTAGTGTTATGAATTTGTTGTTTTCTGTCTTTGTCTGTTGTTTGTTTTGTGTAGGAGTTTACTGACTATTGTTCTGTCATATCCATTAGATTCTGCTAGATATTTTATCGTGTTTAGTTCGTCTTTGTAGTCTTTTTCATCTAAGGGGATGTTGTTAAGTCTATGTATCATGGTTCTGAAGGCAGCTAGTTTGTAACATTCTGTAACAATGACATTCAGTATTTACTCCCACTGAAGAAGAGGCACATCACCTTGAAACGTATGGGAAAATGATAACCAAAGTAAGTTCATATGTGAAAGTTTATATATATAATAATAAGAGTAAAGTACTTAATTTAGATATAAAGTATCCTGATAAGAAGATCTTAATAATCCACTGTAGAAACATAGATGAAATATCTATAAATGAAGAGGCTAGTTGAACGGGGTGGGGGTAATTTTGTATAAATGAAAATTATAGTTGAAGGGGGAGGGGATAATTTTTATATGTGTACTACGTTATCGGCAACAAAGTAGTAGTTTGTTGTTAAAATTCCTTCCCGGGCTGTTTGGCCTTAGTCCAATGTTTTCAGCAAAGCCGGACGTTTCCGCAGTGCCATCGACTGCCATCATCAGTGAAAATCGAGTGCGATAACGTGTGGTGGTATACGTTAGTGACTACAGTACTGTGGTTAAGGCTGAAGCAATAAGTGGAAAGAAGTAGTTTCTATGGAAACATTTCATTTTGCATTTTAAATATAAATCTTAGAACATGGAAGTCACGTATGGTTCTCCATACCAATATTTGGTTAAGTGACCAAAATACCAGGTAAAGTGGTAAGCAAACAGCCATTCCAATCTCCTCAGCCTACACATAGATATATATTATTGCGTGTCTTCTTTATTTACAGTGTGGAACAGTAGATCCTGTTACAGTATACTGGATTTAGTACTGGGTTGAGGCACAGATACTTCTTAAATAATACGTCTACTCTACATGAGTGTTGTGGTTGGTTAGGTAATGATAGTACATTATTGTGTGTAATGATAGTACATTGGGTTAGACGTTTCTTTACAAACCCAATTGACTCTGTAGTGCTCAATTCTAAGTCTTTTGACCTCACTGTAACTGTTTATTCTCCGTTTCTTCCAGCAATTGTTCTTGTAACCTGTCTTGTATGTTACTGTACTAATTTTTAAAATAAACACATGTATCTTGTAGCATAAGCTATTAACCGTAGTGCATACTCCTTCTTTATCTAAAAAGTGGTAGATATGTAATACTAACCTATTAAAACTGTGTATTTAATAATACTAACTTATTAACCATAATGCATGTTCCTTCTTTATCTAGAAAATGTTAGACGTTGAATATTGTTTTTACAGAAACACCAGCTAGCCACAGGTAGTCGTGAGTGGTAAGGAGGTGACTCTATACGCTTCTCGATACATCACCTGGAAAGATATTCTGGACCTCTGTGGACCTCCACATGTACTCACTTAAATAGGAATCTAAGCGTTCCCTTCTCGTACCACATTCAATCATGTTTCAGCGTTTACAGGACCGCCACATGCTTTCTATGCCTTGTGTATGCGCTCCCGTTTCAGGATCCACAAAGTTATAACTATGGTTTACAGTCAAATGACTGTACTGTTGTGGCAAATTAACAATTTGACGGTACGAACGCCACTCATCTGACATTATAGTAGACCCTGGTTCAGTATTTGCCACTATGAGAGGTAGGAAGGTAGCTGCTGATCTATCTTCCACATTACACAAAAAGCATTCCTTCGTTTCTCGGCGTATCCATCGAATACCCATTGTTGTGGGTACACCCGACCAACATTATTTTTTCTCTTGGCAAACACACTCTCGTCAATTTCAACTGTTAAATTCGGTCCTCCAATTTTCCGTGGGTTTCTCATGACGTTACGGCACAGATATATCTTAAGTAAGCCGTCCACTCTGTGTGTGTGTTGACACTGATTTCCAGTTGATTTTTATTGTTTTTCACACTACTACGCCTTCACACCAGAAATAAATAAATTTTATTATTTTTCCCAGCGGTAATTTGGACCCCTGTAAAAATTTGCCCTTGCGAACTACCTTATACTCATGGCAAGTCGTCTTATTGCAACACCAATGCTGTTGCTGGCCAAGGGCTAATACCATGTCGTGTCCTTGTTCACATTGATGAGGATTGTGAACCAAACCTTTTTCTTGAAGAAAAGAAACTGCAGCATCCTCTTTTGTACCAATAACACTCAACCATCGTAGCTACTTACAACACAACACTAATTAAAAATGTATGAAACTGAACAAGCAAATGAAAATGTAACAACACCAATAAATTAGCAAATTCATAAGTGTGTTTTATTTTGGTTTCCACTGTACTATGTGACGATCGGTGAGACCGTCGTAACAATTTAACGAAACATCCCAATTAATTCAATATTATACGTTGAGGATTATAATTTTACATATACACTAATGTAAAATATAAAACATTATTGTTATCTGATTTCAAGCTTGCAGAGTCAATCCAAATAAATTATGTCTGAATGTAAGTACACACATAACAGGCAAAATACAAGTGTTCTGTCTTGTCTGCTGTCATAGAAAATATATTCTGTATTTCTTTACGGTTGCAACTTCATTCATGTGAGTGAAAATTAATTTATATAAATCTCAAATCATCACCGGAATCTACACTGTTGACTGTAAACAAATACAATAAATTCCTTTTGTGATCACTTTGGGCCAATATGAATTTAATAGCACTAGCCGAATAATAACAATAACTGATAACAAGATTATTCAAGATTTGCCATTACTTTCCTATACCTGTGATTACAGGCATATTGATATACCTGTTACTATGTATAGAGGTGTTACTATACATATTGTATGTTAAAACTGTGAGGTGTATTTTATAATCTGGAACATTTTATACCAAATGATTTAATCACAAAAGATTATGTAAAACACAAAATTACAACAAACACACCAAAAGTATCTATAGAAATTTAAAAAAAAACAAAATTATATAAATGACAAATTATTCAATAAATGATTAAATATGTACCATAATTTATTAGATACTGCAATTATTTTTTATAGAAACAAACATCCACTAGCAGCTACAAAACCAATTTTCCCTATAATGTACTTAGCAAGATCCTGATCTTTTAGATACATTGTTGGATTGTTAATGCTAGCATTTTTTTATTCTTTTCCCTAAACATTTTGAAACCATAATTTCAAAGTGATACTACCTGAGATGCCTTTCTATTGTGTTTCCTTTTGCTCCAAAAAAAATATTTTGTTGTGTTGATGTCTTTATTCTTTAAAATTTTGTGTGAGGGAGATTGCAAAATTTTTAACTGAACTGTAGTATTTCATTGTCTCAGTTTTTTGTAATTTTTTGTGCTACTGTAAAGTGTTCACTTTTTATTTACACCTAAGTCATGCCGTTTTTATTTTACATTTTTACACTTTCTGTCAAGCTACTGTAAAGCTACATTAAAATATACAATTTTATTTAAAAAAAAATTATCAAATCAAGCACTTGTCTGTAATAACTGAAATATATGAGAGTTTTATTTAAGGTTATTGCTGGCTCTCACATCCTACCTTCCAGTATTTGTGTATCATCCGTCAGAAATGTGAATAACTCAACAGGATACTAAGTCATTCTTACTACTGTTCAGATGCATTTAGCATGTACACCAGAGGCAGATTTATGCATAGGCAAAGTAGGCTACTGCCTACTGGCGGCAAATTTTGTAAAGGTCGTTATGTTGTTTTTATACCTAAGAGATGTTTCAAATGCCGCTCCATTTCATCTCAATATGATAAGAAGCTTTTAAAAATATATATTGTTTAGTAACAAGGCTTATTACATAAAGAGAATAGTTCATCATTTACTTCTGATCTGTATATGAAGTAGGCCCTACATCGTTTTTTCACAATTACATTTACATACATTATATATGTGATACTTCCATTATATTAATTATTTAACTATTAATTTGTTTACATTCAAATTTCGAACATCCTTTACCGACTCTGTAATTTGACATGAGTGAATGTCAATAGATGCCACTAGCTGCTAACAGACAGACTATGAGCATAGTATAATTTCATACCCAACTCTAGTGCCAGTTGAGCTTCAACCTGCCGAGGAGGGAAATAAGAGGTCTACACATAGTACGTGTCCATTAAACACCTGTTGTATTTTACATAAATCGTTAAATATATATTCATCAAATAAATTGATAAGCAAAAAGTGATAAGTGAAAGGATGATTATGTCAAAAGATGTGTACATAATGTATTTTCATTTATTATGTTAGGGTAATATTAGTGGAATGATAATATTCTACCACTACTGTATTACAGTATACAAATGTAGTGATATATCTTGGCACAATACTATGTAATAAATTTGGATAAAAGGCTCATTTCAAATAGAAAGGATAGCTGGTGTGATCAGTCATAACAAATTTGTATTAGTTTTTTGAGAATTTGTTCCTATCAAACTGCAATAAGCATATTTTCAAACCTTTATGGATGTGTGTCAAGGAATTTACAGATTGCACCAAAAGAAACAGTTAAAATATATCTTTTCAATTAAACAAAAATTGGTCTTGTAATATCAGTCAGTAATACAGCAGGAACTAATCAGTTAATTGCTATTACAAAATGCCTTATTCCTTTTTCATGACGATCAGATTTTGCTATACGCCTGCATAAATAAAAATTATTAAATTGCTTAACTCTCAACACAAAGTATTTAAACTATTTAACATGAAAAGTTCATTATGTCACATATTCTAGTAACAAGGTAAGTTTTTGGAATACTGTTTTAGCTGAATTTATACACTAGGAGGACACTCAGCATTTAGTTTGTGTGTGTAACTCTGGTTAATCAAAGAGAATTATTTGTGTAAATTCAAATTTAGTAATACAAATCTACTACCATAAAGGCCTGGAATGCTATGCGTTAAAGAATTTTAATTAACTTTATATGGGGAAATCTGGTTTACATAACATTATTTCTGAAAATAATAATCCTGAAATGTAATCAGTACTTATATCAAGTTAAGTGCAATAATTAAATAGATTCTTCAACTTGCACGTTGCAAAATTCAGGTGCTAATGCTTTACTTTATTTTTAATTCAACATCAATTTATGTTCAGCAACGTTAAAAAAAAAAACATGTTATGGCCTCTGAGAAAGAACACAGTGAGTGGAAGCTGGCTTAAATGAAGGTAAACATTTTATCTAATAATTAGTGTCCCGAGTTAGAAAACATGTGCAATACATATTATAAAAAGAAGGATATTGTTTTTACTTCCATGTTCCATAAGGAAATGGATGGCGAAAAAAATCTTGTTCGAGATAAGGGCTGATTCTGATTGTACTACCCTCAATACATAAAGAAGTAATTTTTTGAAAGATGTCTGTGTATAGAATTTTGTCTATGGCGAATTATAATTGCCGCAAATTCAAATAATTTTTTGCATATTGTAGAGGACTCAAGGTCTGTTGATTTTGGTGAAGATCGGTTAAGGAGAAGGGGTAGTTTACCTGCAACGTTTTATGTTTTAACAAGAGTAAAGTACTTAATTTTGATAAATAAAGTATCCTGAAAAGGTCATAATAATCCACTCTAGAAAGGTAGATGAAATATCGATAAATGAAAAGGGGTAGGGGAAGTTGAAGGGGGAGGGGATAATTTTCTATAATTTAAAATGATAGGTGAAGGGGAGGGGATAATTTTTTATATGTGTACTACATTATCGGCAACGATGAAGTAGTTTGTTGATAAAATTCCTTTCCAGGCTGTTTGGCCGTGGTCCAATGTAATCTGCAAAACCAGACGTTTCGGAAGTGCCATCAACTGCCATCATCAGTGAAAATCAAGTGCGCTAATGTGAGGTGGTAGATGTTAGTGACCACAATTCTGTGGTTGAGGCTGAAGATAGAAGTAGTTTCTGTAGAAATATTTCATTTCTAAAACGATTTTAAATATAAATCTTAAAACATGGAAGTCATGTATGGTTCTCCACACATTAGATTGTACTGGGTTCTAAATTGGAAGTAGAATTCTTGAAAAGAACGAATCCATAATATTTTTACCATGTGGGGCGCATTCCTTGAAACATGTGGGTGTTAATGCTGCAAAACTCAATGCTGAAAACTTGGCAGAGAAGCACTACCTACCAAGAAAGGCTTAATAATTTGGTAATTTTAGCTATTACAAATGAATTGGCTAACAGTATTCCACTCTAACCCATTATTAATACTTAATCATTTGGGTGTTAACAGAAACTGCACATTGCTTTTTATTGCATTATGTTGGAAAAAGGATTTTAATGTACTTGTTTGGTTATAGGCCTACGTTAGATTGTACTGTGTTCTAAATTGGAAGTAGGTTTTAATTCCGGTACTTCGAATAAATACAGCCTTTTATCCATACAATAAATACAGCCTTTGAATGTACACTAAGTAAGGAAATGTTTGTTAAGTCTAATTAATTTTAAAAATCTAAAAGGTTAAGTTAGATAATTAAACGTTGACACACCCTCCCAAAATCGTCTCTGTACCGTAATTATGTGCGATAAATGGAAACTAATTTCTGTACTTCCAATAAATACACCCTTTTAATAAAATATGTGCCAGTAAACCCCAATAAAATATGCACCAATAACGAAGCCTACTATCTAAGTTAGATAATTAAACGTAGACACAACCTCCCAAAAACGTCTCTGTACCGTAATTATGTGCGATAAATGGAAACTAATTTCTGTACTTCCAATAAATACACCCTTTTAAGAAAATATGTACCAATAAACTCCAATAAAATACTGTATGTACGAATAACGTAGCCTACTAGGTTATACATTCTAAATTGGAAGTACGGATAGGTTTTAATTTGAATAAATACAGCCTTTAATGTATATACAGCCTTTTATCCATACAATAAATACAGCCTTTGAATGTACACTAACAAGGAAATTTTTGTTAAATCTAATTAATTTTAAAAATCTAAAAGGTTAAGTTACATTGTTAAACGTAGACACAACCTCCAAAAATCGTCTGTGTACCGTAATTATGTGCAATAAATGGAAACTAATTTCTGTACTTCCAATAAATAAACCCTTTTAATAAAATATGTGCCAATACTCTGAATTCAAATTAAATAAAGAAAAAAGGAATTGTGTGTGTGTGTGTGTGTGTTTTCTGTGGTTGAGGCTGAAGATAGAAGTAGTTTCTGTAGAAATATTTCATTTCTAAAACGATTTTAAATATAAATCTTAAAACATGGAAGTCATGTATAGTTCTCCACACGGATATTTTCATTATTTGCATCAAATAGTATTATTGTTTAATACACGTTCTATCCAGATCAAATTATGTGTATACAGTTCTGGAAAAATTAGAAATACAATTTTTTTTGTTTATTTTAAACTGTATTATGTTTGGAAGTATCCCAAAGTAAAGTTAACATTAATCATGTCAATCAATGAGGCCAGTCTAGTTTTTTAAGGCTAGGAGAATCCTTGAAATGTTTGGAGCATCAGTAGGTCATCATGATGGATCTAATAATCAAACTTCAGTTTCTGTGAAAAGCTGGCAGATTTGAGTAGCCACTTGATAAAGGATGGTATTGTAAAAGCAACAATTCTTTCAGAATTATTTTATAACCCTGTCAGTCTGCAAATAACTATCACTCCTTTAGATCATCAGCAGATTTAAACTTTTCTTATTTGTGCTAGGAATGTATCATGTAAAACTGCTGGAAGCATGGTATACAAAGTTTCTATTATCCTTTTCAAGGTTGATGACCAAAACAAAAAGTACTACTTATAATTCATCATTGTAGCAGTTACACAGCAGTATACTAAACATCTCTTGGTTAATACCTGTACTCTGGTCAGGTAGGACACAATGAATCATTCAAAACAAGTACAATTCAGTGTCAATGTCTAGTGTTTATGTGTCACTGTTACCCATAGTGAATCATTTGTATTGTACATAACAAATAGTATTCTGACTGTACACGTTTTTCATCTGACAAGAATTTTATACTTAGGCAAACTCATTTAATGGTGTAACCTTCTGTAATATGTGCCAAACAAGTATTCATAAAATTAATATTTGTGTCAAATTGTGTTTTATTTATTTCAAACAAAATCTGTTTTGTGGACATAACTTTATGTCCAATACAATTATTATGTTATTTCTTTTTAGTATCCCTTATAGATTTGCGTGATCAAAACTTTTAATACTAAAACTTTTTTTCAGCTGATAACCATGCTTTGTTGAGATTATTAAAGAAAAGTTTTGCTCATTCAGTGATGTGGCATCTTCAGTGATAAAGTTGAGTCTCATCGTGGTAAAACTACTGAAGACTTCATAGAATTGGAAAATTAATGAGAATAATATTCTTACAACCAGTGACAAGAATTATGAACTTAAAACAGTGGAATGAGTTACTGAATACCAGATACTCTCAATTGCTAAAACAAACACACTTATATTACAACAGTTCTCTTTATATAATTATCCAGGACACACTGTATAGCCTACAAACAGTAATAAAAAAATCACAATAGTTTACAACACAAGTAAACAATTGATCATTTGTCACTTTTATTAAAAACTGCTGTCTAATATCATCCTATCTGAATGCACAACCTACTACACCAACTTTCTAAAACTCAGCTGGTGGCAACATCCTAATTATCAGGCTAATGTGATAAAGTTCCAGATGAATGCCAAGAGTGTGGCTCTAGAATATTCTGCAGTGCTGCTGATTAACAGTATGTGATCAGCATCACATAGAGTACTACACATTTAAGCTATCTAATTGACTTGGTATTAGAATATTAGTAAAATGTGCTTGTTAACCAAATAGTGTGTTGTTACTCCTGAAAATCCCATTTCACTAAGAGCATTTTATAAGTCTGGGTTATCTTTTATGTTTCACTCCACAAACATGCCTTTAGTTCAGCATTTCTTAACCTATTGGGCATGAGCCACTGCAGGGTCCCGAGAGGGCATTTGGTGAGTTGCAAAGTCAGGTTCGGAAATTTATTTACTGTGTCTTAAAAAGCTACTACATGTAAATAACTAAGATATATCATTTTAACAATTTAAATTCAACCTGTTTTGTACATAGTCTAAACTGTATATTTTTGTTATTCATGCTCTACCATTGTTTTTTACCAGCTCTGATGTTTAACTCTCTATAACCAGATTGAAAGTTGCTTCCCAGAGGGATACAGTGAATTCAATTGGATTCAAGACCCATTCTTGTATTTTGAAAGTTCTAACATGTTGTCAGTAAAACTAAATGAGCAATTGTGTGATATCATCTGTGATGCTGGGATTAAAACTAAATTTTTAGTAAATTATTTTGTATAGTTAGTGATAACATGAGACATGTCATGGACAACAAAATCCATAAACTTTTAGATTCTGACTTAACAAAGTTCTGGATATCTTTAAGAGATGAATATCCTGAACTTTCGGAGTTGCTCATCCCATTCACCACCTCATTCTTGAGTGAAATGGGATTTTCATCTCAAGTGAAAAGCAAGCACACAAATAGACTTGACGCACACTCAGATTTATGACTTAATTTAACCACTCTTGAATCCAGCATACCCCAGCTTTTGCAGAAAAAGCAGCTCCAACTGTCACATTAGTAACTAATGATTAGTTAGGCAAGTAAAAACTCTTTTGTTTTTAACTTCAGCATGTGTTTATTAGAGCAAATTAGTCTTTTGAATTACATATTTGCTTTTTGCTTTTCTATAATTAAGTGTATATATAATTTGTTTAAGCATAAAAGAAGGCTTAAAGTTCTCAGTGTTACCAAAAAAATGATTATAAAGTGGGTGCACAAGTAGTTCTGCCATGCACACCCCTACAAGTCTAATTAATTTTAAAAATCTAAAAGGTTAAGTTAGATAATTAAACGTAGACACAACCTCCCAAAATAGTCTCTGTACCGTAATTATGTGCGATAAATGGAAACTAATTTCTGTACTTCCAATAAATACACCCTTTTAATAAAATATGTACCAATAAACTCCAATAAAATACTGTATGTACGAATAACGTAGCCTACTAGGTTATACGTTCTAAATTGGAAGTACCGATAGTTTTTAATTCGAATAAATACAGCCTTTAATGTATATACAGCCTTTTATCCATACAATAAATACAGCCTTTGAATGTACACTAACAAAGGAAATTTTTGTTAAATCTAATTAATTTTAAAAATCTAAAAGGTTAAGTTGCATTGTTAAACGTAGACACAACCTCCAAAAATCGTCTGTGTACTGTAATTATGTGCGATAAATGGAAAATTATTTCTGTACTTCCAGTAAATACACCCTTTTATTGTACACTTACAAAGTAAATTTTATTTAAGTTACATTGTCTACATAACCTCCATAAACTGGCATTAGTTACTTGTGAAGAAAACAGTTCTAGTACACATCGAACACGGAAAAAATACAAACGTGGAGACGGAAGTTTATTTGGCCGCAGGAAACAGTGAAAGACCCTAAGTTTTATTTATGTATTTATATTTAATTTATTACAATTTGTTTTTTATTTTTATTTGTAAAATTTTGTTTATTCTCATTCACTCTTGTGGCTTACCGTTATGTTTTTATTATACGTTTCTGATGTTTTTTCACATTATTTTTTGTGGTATTACGTGTAGGCCTACTCTAAATTATTTAATTGCCCGGAGTTTCGCAACTGATTTGTCTAACCAATGTTAGTTTGTTTACTACTAGTGAAAACTTAAATTGGTATTCCCAAAGGGAGATAAGCCTATAAATTCTCTTGTTTCTTATTTCCATTTAAACAGTAATAGTTTAATAAAGTCACAATGTAAAGTAACACTGTTAATACTTTTAGTTTCAAATTATTTCTTATAACAAATTATATAGTATAGGTTATATAATATCTTCAAATAAATACACAGCAAGTAGGTTTATTAATATATTAATAGGTTTATCTAGGTGAAAATTTACCGAAAAGAAACATACTTGCAGTGTATTTATTTGAAGATATTACATAGGAGACCTGCAGGAAACTCAAAACGAGTTACTTACAAAGGATAAAATAGGTTATGTACATATAGTATATAATAACAGGTATTTGTACCTGTTATTTTTTTGGAACGGTATTTTCATACCTAGTATTTTAAAATAACAGTTTAGCCCACCTCTACAAGAAGTGATGGAGAATAAGTGTGTTAAGGTGGGGAGAGAGGAACGCTAGCGGGGCAGACGTAGGGTATCTATACCACTATTATAAACAAGTCAAGTGTGTTTTCGTTGTCCAGCTAATCTCAGAAACTGCTAATCCGATTTAAACAATTCTTTCACCACCGTGTTCCTTGAATTTGTGGATGTTTTTCGACGTAAATTTGAACCAATAGCTTTAACAATTTTCAAAAACAGAGCCTTAAGACGGTTCCACGTCATGTTGTTTTTGTTAATTTGCGTGTAGTGAAATTTTTTCGGCATGCGACAAACTTTCGTTTTATGAGTGATAGCTATATGGTGTCAGCGAGTGAAATTTAGAGAAAATTCAAAGTTTTATTTTAGTTTTTGTTTCAATAAAATCCTCCTTTTCGTTTTCGAGATATCGGCAGTTTTGTGAAAAAAATTTGTTGGTTGGCGCGTTTAGCAAAGCGCATGAATGCTGCTATAGTACAGTATAGTATAGTACCGGTATAAACTATTTCATATCATAACAATTTTCTTAACATTTAATATTAGCTTAATGTAATCTATTTTAATATTTATTACATTTAATAATAATAATAATTTCAATTTTAGGTAGTAGCTTAATATTATAATTCAGTTTTGAAGTCAACAAGTCCAAGGCAACTGCCTGAATGACTTTTTTGGACTTTGTTGTCTCTTTTTACAACTTTTCTTGAGGCATTAAAGGTCCTCTGTTTTATAATATGCGCGTTTGGAGGTATTCCGCACGTGACCCGCAATGTTAAAAAAAAACTTATGAAACATCACAAAAAAACTGACTAACTAGGGGAAAGTGGGGGAATCCCACGCAGGTGGGTAATCACACGCAGGCTGAATTACGCAGTTTGAATGAGGCTGGCTTCGCCTGGTTTGTGCTGTATCCTGCCAGCAGGCGTAACAACTATAGCGCCACTCGCGCCGGCCATTTTCCAGTTGCGTTGTGGCAGTAGTCGAGCGCGATTTATTTTCATTGCGTTTGATGTACAGTAGTTTTTATCATCTGTAATTTGCAAGGTAAAAGGTAAGTGCTACGATAAGTTTCTTTACTGTAATGTTTAGCATATCAACTAATAGCCCTAGACTGTGGGGTATTGGCACGCAGCCGTTCAAGCGCGTGGTAATCCCCCCTGTAGTCATGCGTGGTATTCCCCCTTGGTAAATAGAGTGGTAAGGTACGTTTTAAATTCCAACGAGTTTTTTTTTATTTCAGATGACTAGAGATTGTGAACGGAAAACCCAGAAAGGACAATGGACCCAAGAACAGTTACAGAAAGCTCTTGATGCCATAAAGGCGGGAAAGAAAATTAGACAAGTAGCAAGGACTTTCGGGATTCATGAAGCTACATTGCGTACGAGGCTGAAAGCGAAGAATACCGAGGGTCCGAAACTTGGCAGAAACCCCACATTCTCTAATGAACAAGAAAACGAGATTAAGGATCATGTTATTAAGATGGCTAAGCTTTTCTACGGAATTTCGTGTTTCCAACTACGAAAGATTGCATTTGAGTGCGCAGAGGCGAACAAGATCCCAAATAATTTTGATAAAACATGTAGGTTAGCCGGAAAGGATTGAGTAGCTCTGTTTTTAAAAAGAAACCCGAGTATCTCCCTGAGAAAACCTGAACCAACGAGCATTAATAGAATACAGGCATTTAATCAAGAAGACGTTAATGCATATTTTAAAAATCTTGACCATGTCTTTGAAAAATATAGATTTAAAGAGGGACGAGTATTCAATGTCGATGAAACGGGCATAAACACTGTTCAAAAGCCCGAGCGAATTTTGGCTCCTAAAGGTGTTAAACAAATAGGAGGGGCTACCTCTTGGGAGAGGCGAAAAAATGTTACAGCCATATGTTGCGCTGCTAGCACGTATGTTCCCCCATGTTCATCTTCCCCAGGAAAAGAATGTCAAGTCTCTTAAGTAAAGGTGGACCAGTCGGAGCAATATGTGATTGTTCTGTCAATGGCTGGTCCAATGAGTCGTTATTTTTAGAATGGATCCACTTTCGCGAGCTTAGATCACTTTCACTTTCTATCACTTGATGCATTATAGTGTATATATTAAATATATGATCAGGGTTACCAACCTTGCATGAGTTCAAATTTGTTGTGTGTTATAATGTATATTAAATCTATATGATCAGGTTTACCAACCTATGGTGGGGGGTTCCGACTTGATGCATTATAGTGTATATATTAAATATATGATCAGGGTTACCAACCTTGCATGAGTTCAAATTTGTTGTGTGTTATAATGTATATTAAATCTATATGATCAAGTTTACCAACCTATGGTGGGGGGTTCCGACTTGATGCATTATAGTGTATATATTAAATATATGATCAGGGTTACCAACCTTGCATGAGTTCAAATTTGTTGTGTGTTATAATGTATATTAAATCTATATGATCAGGTGTACCAACCTCTGTATTATTATTATAGTGTATAGATATTTTATATGAGCAGGGTTGTCAGCATTTTCTGTGGCGGGGGGGAGAGAAATTCAAATATGTGTTATATAGTGTATATATTAAAATATATGATCAGGGTTACCAATCTTACATTATTGTGTGTGTGTATAGAGCAGATCTGCCAACATTTTTTTTTCTCTTCTGTAGTGGGAAATTCAAACTATATGATCATAATTGTTACTCTCTCTCTCTCTCTCACATTTGAATGTAAGTAAAACTATCTCTCTCTCTCTCACTCTCTCTTGTTGTCAAACGTTATGTTCAAGCCGTTTTCTCCTCTCCCTCTCTCTTTCTCTCTCTCTCTCACTGTGTACATTGAGTAAATAATTTTAGCTCTCTCTCTCTCTCTCTCTCTCTCTCTCTCTCTCTCTCTCTCTCTCTCTCTCTCTCTCTCTCTCTCTCTCTCTCTCTCTCTCTCTCTCTCACACACTTGTTGTGTATGTCTCTCTCTCTCTGTGGTCAGTACCGTGCGCATGTATATGAAATTAGAAAGTTTATATTTATTCGACAAATATTAACGCCCTCTCTCTCTCTCGCTCCAGACGTCGGAAGCAATTCCTAGTTTATAATGTAATTACCTGTGCGTGTATGTCTCTCTCTTGCTGCAAACGTTGACAAGAATTCCCTTATTCAAAGCGATTACGTTGTCACAGTACACAAACATAAATATGCCTTACAGACCATTGTAATTTTAAAAATTCATTTTTGCATTAATTAAATATATATATCGTAAACAATGAAATAATAATATTTCGTAATTGTAAGATTTTTAATAAAACAATTATTAGTTTAAATAATAATTTTCATGATTGTAAGCAAAAGTTTTGTGTGCACACACATTGTGTATGTCTCTCTTTCGTTGCAAACGTTGACAAGAATTCCCTTATTCAAAGCGATTTGTATGTGCACACGAACTTAAATATGGTTTACAGACCATTGTAATTTTAAAAATTCATTTTTGCATTAATTAAATATATATATCGTAAACAATGAAATAATAATAATATTTCGTCATTAGAAAGTTTGCAAGGATGAGACGTAGGGTAATCCGATGTGTCAAAAACGTGTAGGTCCTTCTTCATATCTGCATACGCGCTGACAGTAATTATGTGAACTTCAAAGGGTTCAAATGTTTCAAAATAAAAAATATATAAAACAAAAATACAGAATATATGAAATGTATATTTACAAATTAAAAAAAAATATTACATATTATCAAACAATGGCACATAATATTCATCCACCCAATCCTCTATAAATCTACCATAATTAACCCCCCCCCCCCAGCATGATCGTTAATAAACCTCGTGTAAATATTTGCTAAGTCTTTATTTTTTTTAATTTCTGTTTCAGTATGAGACCGGCAATCGGTGCGATGTTGTTGTAATAGCTCCCTGTTGCGTACCACCTCAGTCGCTCGCCTTTCTAACCAATCTGAGGCGTAACTTTCAAAACAGTCAACGGGAGACATACTTGTCTGAATAAGTACTTGTCAATCAAATAAGTAAGTGTACATGAAACATTTTGAATACGTTAATAACTGAGCATAATTTTTATTGTATGTACAGATTTTATTTAAACGTAAAAATTATTTGCATTAAAACATTATCAAGCGCATTATTTATTGAATTTAATACATGTGTGTGTGCGTGTGTGTATGGTGTGTGTGTGTGTGTGTGTGTGTGTGTGTGATCAAATTACAATTTCTGAAAATATATTCTTACTGTACTTTTTATATTACACTTCTAATTGAAGATATATTTTAGGTATAGCTGAATTTAAAGCGTGCAAGCCTTCAGTAAGTAACTATGCTAAACCATTGTAATACAAGAGGTCACTGACACGACTTTACACTGACACATTGCAGTCTCTCACTCTCTCTCTCTCTCTCTCTCTCTCTCTCTCTCTCTCTCTCTCTCTCTCTCTCTCTCTCTCTCTCTCTCTCTCTCTCTCTCACATTTGAATGTAAGTAGCTATGCTAAACCAGTGTAAAGTCGTGTCAATGACTTCTTGTATTACAATGGTCAGTAAACTATATTTTAAGTTTGTGTACATGGATTGTATATTGCAAGCACGAAATTATTATTTAAATCCGATATCTGTTTTTATTAAAATCATACAATGTCAAAAGAGGATGTGGAGACATATACATTACATTTATAAGATAAACGATAGGCTACAAGAACCTGAGGCTGCATTCAACCTAACGCCTGTGTGTATGTGTTACGTTCAAGCTATACTTGTAAAAGTAATAAAGATTGTACGTTTTTTAGTTTAAAAGATTAGGCACTAGAAAAAAAAATATTACCAATCTTGTTAAAGTACAGTGAAAACTTTGTTATTAAAATTTTACTTTTAATCGTGTTGACAGCATCTAGGGAAGAAACAGGATCCCAAGTTCTTTTTGTGTTTCACAGAGAAAAACAGAGGAAACATTTCCATCTAATGTATCTTTTTTAAAATATATTTATTTGAGACTGTAGTTGTTGTTCTGCTTTGTGAAGAATTATTTTTTCTTCCGAGCCGTTTATCTAAATAGACGTGGTTGCGGTAAAGTCAGCGTATATCTTTTACGTTTCTTATTTTTTTATGAAATTATCTGCCAGCGAATATTTATATTTTGTCCAGTGAGCAAAGGCAGCTAAAGCATATGAAGACCTTCCCTACGCACACGCATAGCCCCAGACCGCCAGACAACAGCACAACGAAAATACTTTCAGTATCGCTAACTTCTTAAAGCTTTAAGCAGTGAGGGAAAGCTTTTCCATCACGGTCGATGACCCCTCCTCTCTCTCTCTCTCTCTCTCTCTCTCTCTCTCTCTCTCTCTCTCTCACTCGTTGTTATATATTTGACAAATATTAACTGTGTGTGTGTGTGTGTGTGTGTGTTGTTTTGTCACTGAGTATCGAGCTACTTACATGTGTGTCCACTCTCTCTCTCTCTCTCTCTCTCTGCGTCCATTGTACAGGTTTAATGTAATTGTATGTATATCGTTACAAATGACAAGTAGAAATCCAATCCTTGAAGTGTTTAATAAGTAAATTGTATGTATATATCACTGAATAATAATAATATAATCGTTCTAGTGTTAACGTTTGCTGCAACAGTTCCTCCATAGGTAACGCAGTTTACAAAATAATTACACATAGGTTCAGAGGTGTATAGTGAAATAAATTAAAATTATACACGCATGTCGTTACAGATGAAAAATAGAAATTAATTTCTTCACCTGCGAAGTTCCCAGGTTATATATATTGCTACGACAGCATAGAACAATCTAGGCGTTTATCGAATGTGCCAGAAAGATCTCGACGTAAGCGTGTGGTGTACGTGCTACTAAACGCATGTTGCGAGAATTTTCTCGACTTTGCCAGCCGTCGCTCGGGCGCTCGGACTGTGTCAAGGCCGCAGCAATTACGTAGTTCGCGAGAGATAAGACGCAGTTTGGAAGCTTCTGGTGTGTGAGCGTAACTATAAATACATCGCGTCGCGGCCTTAGTTTTCAGTTCAATGCGAGATTTTTGACTGTGCGGTTCGAGAGTATTAGTGCGATATATTTACAGAGCGGTTCGAGTTATTACGGTGTACGTTCAAGTAGTTATTAGTGAAGTGTTGCGTTTTATATTCGGACGGTATAATTGTAATACAGTTGAGTTTTAATATTAGTGGACATTTTATTGCGTATGAACAATTTCATTTGATTTGTTGTAGACACTGTGTTATTAATTACGAACTGTTTTACTATAACAATTAAAGGTGTGATTAGTGACTTAATTGGTGTCTTGTACTTATTTTGTTTCCACTGTACCTACGACGATCGAGTAGACCGTCGTAACAGTGGTGTCAGAACTGGGATAGAACGGTTAACAGTGGAAACAGTGGACGCTTTGTACAAGACGAGTGTAATTCATAATTAATCGAAAAACAATGGATGCCAGTCAGATGATGGAAAATTTCCAGGCGCTGTTGTTGCAGACAGAAGAACGACGACGACAGGATGCAGAGAAAGCGGAAGAGAGACAGAAAACCCTCCTGCTGGAAGCAGAGGAGGTACGCAGACAGGAGGCGGAAGAAGCAGAAAAACGACAGGATGAAAAACGCAGGCAGGAAAGGGAAGAAGCTGAGGAACGTCAGAAAGCACTAATGCTAGAAACAGAAGAAAGACAAAAAGATAAAACGGAAGCTCTCTTTGAAACTATGCAGAAACAGTTGCAAGAACACAGTACCGCAGAATTGGGTATCCTACGAGGTGAGCTTAATAAACAAGTTACTAAAATATCGGAGGTACAAGAGTCAATGACATTAAAAATAGCTGAAGTAGAAAAATCTGTCTTGACTGTTGAAGAATCGATGTCTACAAAAATATCTGTTATAGAAGAATCTGTGTCAAATAAAATATCTGCAGTAGAAAACTCAATGGCAAACATAAGAGAACAAATTAAAACTGAAGTTGAACAGTGCATGAAGATTCAACCAAAACAAATTTCTGAACAGACTGTACCAGTGATCAAGACAGAAAATAAGTTAACAGAGAAAGTCACTTTGCCTGCAGTAGGGACAGTTCATGTCAAAGCTCCAACCTTTGACGGAAGCACTCACTGGGCAACGTACCTCCGCCAATTTGAAGCTGCTGCATGCGCAAATAATTGGACAGAAAAAGACAAGGCTGTTTCACTTGTTCTTGCATTAAAAGGACCCGCGGCAGAACTACTACAGAAAGTGCCACCTGACAGCCAGAACACCTATGCCGAGTTGATAAAAGCTCTGGAATTACGGTATGGTGAAAAACATTTGCGAGATGTGTACTGCACCCAGTTGAGAGCAAGGCGACAACATTCCGGGGAAAGTCTTCAAGAGTTTGAAGCAAGTATCGACAGACTAATTAGACTGGCCTATCCTGAAGCGCCAGAAGATTTTCGAACGCGTTTTGCGATGCAGACATTTACTGCCGGTGTCCGAGATACCTCGAGATGGTTTCATCCGCGAGGAGCAGTTTGGGTTTAGGCCGAGGCACTCGACTACTCTTCAGCTAGTACGGGTTGTCACCTGTCTAGCCGACGCCGCCAACAATCATCAGGCAACAGGGGCCGTCCTGTTGGATGTGAGCAAAGCCTTCGATAAAGTCTGGCACGAAGGCCTGCTCTACAAACTGGCGCATTCGCTACTCCCGGCATCTATCGTCCACTTGCTCCGATCCTATCTGACGAATCGCACCTTCAGGATCAGCGTCGATGGGTCGTTCTCTCGGGTTCGCCCTGTCGCCGCAGGCGTCCCTCAAGCATCTGTCCTCGGCCCCGTTCTGTACGTCCTGTACACGAACGATCTGCCTGTTTATCCCGGGGTCACGTTATCTCTATTTTCCGACGACGCGATGTTTCATTTTAGCTCGCTTTCGCCTTGGCGGACGAGCGTAATATTACAGCGCCAGTTGGCTATGCTTCCGGACTGGCTAAGGAAATGGCGGGTAGTGATCAATACGGAGAAATCCGAGGCGATCTGCTTTACTCATAAGTCCATTTCCCGATGCCGATCCTTCTCCTTAGAGGGGAGACCCATCAACTGGACCGCGTCGGTGAAGTACCTAGGCGTTCGGCTTGATCGGCGCCTAAACTTCAACGACCACGTGACCTCAACCCTCAACAAGGTTCGTGGCGTTAGAGCCAAGCTATCACCAATGCTTTCGCGGAACAGCCGCCTGGCTGTCCGTACAAAACTGACCATCTATCTACTGTTCCTCCGGACAGTACTTACTTATGCGGCACCCGCCTCGTGGCCTCTCCTGTCGGCCACCAACAGCCATAGGCTGACGACGTTCCAGAACTGGACCCTACGCTCCCTCACGGAGTCCCCGTGGTTTGTGTGAAATTCCGCCATTCACCGGGGTCTTCGTGTTCCCACCTTAGAGGCCTTCGTCTGGTCCTTGGCAACGAATTTGTTCGCCAAGGCCGGCGAGTCCCCTTATCCGCACCTCCAAAGGCTAAACAGCATGGAAAACACACCGCCCCCTCGCCGCGTCAGGCCCCCTAGTGCGCTGTTAAACGACCCCCCTCACAAACGACAGTTCATCACATGAACGCCCCAACCATTTGGAAATCTGAATCGATCACAAACATTCACTACCTGCGACTCTGTAGTCAATCATGGTGCGGCAGATTGGATTGGATAGAACATTATTGCCAGCATCGGCTTTGCCGACTCGGCAGGGCCGTGATCCAGGACACGGGCTCCCGCGAGGTTGTGCAAATGCCTTCCTTGCGAGACCCGACTGCCCCGGTGATGAGTCCCTTTGACTCGGCCGCCGCCTTCGGGCGGTCGAGCCTCTTGTCCTCGCCAGCGCGCCTCTAAGTTTCCGTGGGCCATGCCCTCGGGGACCACGGAGCCGCGCCCAGGCGTGGCAATTGGCTGAAGCCATGACAACTGAGATCCCCGTCAGCACCTGCTTTGCTGATTCGGCAGGGTATGAAAAGAGACACGGGCTCCCGCGAGGTTGTGCAAGTGCCTTCCTTGCGGGTGCTGGCTGTCTTGGAGTCATTCCCATCGTTTCGGCCGACGCCCTAGGGCGCTCGAGCCTCTTGTCTTCGCCAGTGCGTCACTACGTTCCCAAAGGCGTATGCCCGAGGGGACCAAGGTGCCGCGTCTCGGCGTGACAATTGGCTGAAGCAAAAGCAAATGCTTACTCCCGTGGTGGCCATGTCTTTATCATGTACCCGCGGACTGCAACATAACACCCTTGTGCAGAGCAAACGATCGAGCTGACCTGTTGGCACCTGGCGTTCATCAGGCCTAGGCCTGGACAACGCACACAAATTAGGGCGCAAGACGCCCGTGCATCCATCCACGTATTATTTTAATCAGGGTGAGCGTCGACGGGTCCTGTTCTACAGTTCGACCCATCGCCGCCGGCGTACCACAGGGATCTGTCCTCGGCCCCGTTCTGTACCTTGTGTACACGAACGACCTGCCTGTATTGCCCGGAGTCACGTTGTCTTTGTTCGCTGACGACGCTATGTATCACTGCAGTTCCCTGTCCTCGCGTTTTGCCAGTACAAAGCTGCAGCGTCAGTTGAACCAGCTTCCGGACTGGCCACGGAAATGGCGGGTGACGATCAACATGGAGAAATCCGAGGCGATCTGCTTCACTCGTAAGTCCATCTTACGATAGAGTCGGTGAAGTATTTAGGCGTTCGGCGGCTTTGCTTCAACGCCCACGTGACGGAAACCCTTGCCAAGGCTCGCGGCGTCCGAGCCAAATTATCTCCGTTCCTCTCGTGTCGCAGCCGCCTGGCCATGAGCACGAAATTGACCATTTATCTGCTTTTTCTCAGGTCTGTACTGACCTATGCGGCTCCCGCTTGGTGGTCTCTTTTGTCCACCACCAACAGGTGTAGGCTGGAAGCTTTCCAGTCCCGAACCCCCCGATCCTTGACGGGGTCCCCTTGGTTTGTAAGGAAAGACGTGATTGGAAGGGGTCTCCGTGTTCCTACCTTGACTGCCTTTGTCCGGTCGCTGGCTTTAACTCTCTTTGCTAGAGCCTCGACCTCCACCTTCCCATACCTACGAACCTTCAGTGCATCAGAACCACCACCGCCCATTCGAGTCAAGCGCCCTCGGCCGCTTCTTGATGACCCGCCATAAATCCATCCTATTTGTAATTAAAATAAAAACATCAGTCCTCAGCCTAGAGTTTATCACTGAAACTGTCTTTCTGTCCTTCCTGACCACCTCCTAGCACGCTGAGTCGGCTGCTTGTCGCTGGCACGGAGGCTCTCCGCCTCGCGGGGAGCGACCGACGCCCTGGGGCGTCTGCTGACTGGACTTGAGATGGACAACATCTCAATAAAACAAAACACAACTCAATTTCATTCATATATAAACGATCACATAGAAAATCAAAAACACATTGCAAAAGTTAATATAAATATAAACAAACAAAAATATTAAATTAGTAACCTTCTGAAGTTTTGTATACTGACTGAGCACAATCTATTTAATAAACAAACTACAAATCAACTTTGCGAGCTTTCGTTGCAGAAAAATCTTTTATAATGTCACTGAAATCAATTTCGTTGAGCAGTTCAACATTTGCCACAAAACTTGTTAAAACTTGACAATCTTAAGTTAGCAGATGAATTACGCAGGTAGTTTTTAACTCTTTTTAGAATGCTAAAGGACCGTTCACCAGATGCATTTGTGGTCATCATGCACAACAAAATTCTCAACGATGTTTCAACGTTAGGGAAAAGAGTTGGCAATTTGCTTTTCTTGTATAAATCTTAAAAACAATAATGATATATCATCGGCAATAAGGACTTGCCTTGGCTGTCCTAGAACCACATCAGTAGCAGCCACATCTCGATCTGTACTTTAAGAAAATGATTTTGAAGAAAATTGTAAGGTATCGCTCACTTCCCATTGTCACATCCGCTGTCATCACTTGCTGCCTCCAGCATTCCTCAATTAAGTTCTGAAGAAAGGTCTGTAGAATATTTCTGAACTAAGAGAGAAGATTTTTCCCGAATTTCATCATCTTTCAAGGTAAGCAATTTATAAATGAATCCAAAAACTTTGTTCTGATTGAAGTAAATTCTTGATCTGTTTTCTAGTTCACTGAAAATTCTGTCGATTATAACATAAAATGTATTAATAATCATGTCCTTGTCTGCCATCCACGTCATCCAAGTCCATTTTGGAGGTATCTTCATCATTGTTCTCATCATCAGAAAATTGTTTTTTCTTTAACTAAATACAACTATTTCATTAACGACTCGGAACACAAAGTTTTTTATGAGTAAAAACATAAAGTTTGACCTTAAACCTGAACCGGTTTTCACTTTTAAAAAGCTTCTTCAGAGGTTGCCGCTGGTAGCGCTGTCCGTCCTGTTGTGGGCGACGGAATCGAATTTTGAAAGATCAATGTTGTGTGTGTGGGGTGAGATATGTTTGAATAATGCGTGTGATTTGAATTGTGTCTGTTCGTTTAGGATGTCGTTTTTATTTGTTTTCGTGTGGTTTGTATATTTACAATTGTTCTAGAGTGTCTAGTTTTCGGCCTTTTGTGTGTACGTGTAGAATCTTCATGTTATTGTCGATGTTTTTGTATGTGTGGTTTGCTTCAATGAGGTGGTTTGCAAAGGTGGATTCTGTAGTCGAGTAGAGTGCCTTTGTGTGTTCAATGTATCTTTGTTTGAAGCTGCGTATTTTTTCATTCTTCTCCTCTTGAAATCTAAAACATAGTCAGCAGTCTCTGACTTACACAGTTTCATACCTTTCATCTCATAATAATTGAATCGTTCTTGTAAGCCCTGCACATAATCTTTGAGAGATTTGTAAATATTGCAAATGACTCCTAAGTCAGTGTAAGTGCTTTGCAATGTTTTACTTGCAGCATTAAAGGTGTTCAAGAACATCATTCCATAAAACAAGTAATATTGCTGTTTCTATCCTAGTAAATACTGCACACAATCTCTCAGCTGTAGCTCTGTTTTTCTGGTTTTTCTTGGGGGTTTCCAGAGATGACTTGAAGTGCTTTATGAAACTCCCAATAATGAAGGAGTAAAGTCCTTGAAGCATGCCATTTAGCTGACCACACTGGTCGTATTTAGCCTTTTAGGCAACAGTTTTTTTCTTGATTTCAACTGTCTTTTATTATGTTTTCAAGTAAAGTCCACCTTGCAGTTGACGCGGTAAAAAAACACATAGAGTTCTTGTATGAACATAAAAAGCTTGGTTGCTTGAAGGCAGCAGTTAGCTGCGTGGGTCCCTACCAGATTTAAGGAGATGGGTCGAACAAGGAATTAATTCTGCCAGAGGATTGTGATTCTTAATTCGGGCTTGAAGTCCTTCATGTTGCCCCGACATATTTGATGCATTATCATATGACTGGCCTCTCATATCGTTTATCGAAATATCTAGTAATGAAAGTGTGTTCAAAATTAATTCTTCCATTTGAAGCACCCATGTGGTTTTCCATTCTGATAAATTTAATAAATCTTTCCGTTGGGCAGCCATTATTTAAGATATAGCGAACAATCAAAGTCAATTGGTCATGATGAGAAATATCAGGTGTTGAATCTACAGTAATCGGAATAGTATTTGCTTGATTTTTAACTCCTCAACAATTGCTGAAACTATTTTATTGTACATTATTTCTATAATCTCATTACAGATAGTCTTTGAGAGTTAACCTACCTTTCCTTGACCAGGATTGCCATAATTTTGAATGTGAACTTTTAAAAAATCATTGTATTCGGCTAGCAATTCTAGAATTCCTAGAAAATTGCCATTTGTCCAAGATCTAAAAACTTAATGCTTTTCTGAGCCTTGAAAGGCTAGCCCCCGCGAGCACCAAGAAATTTAATAACATGTAATACACGAATCAAAACTTCTGCCAATAGTCTACTTCTTTTAAGTATTGTTGATGAAGAGCAGAGTCAATCTTACCTAGTAAATTGGCTCTGATGACGTAGAATTGTGTGTTAATTCTATGCTCAGAACTCCTCTCATGCTGTGACAATCTGGAAATATGTTTCCAGTCATTAAAGCCATGAATAAAAGAATTTCAGTCTCGTCTGAATGGAAAAGTTTGCATAGAACACAATAAAAAGATCCCTTTGAATTAGAATACATCAGCCATTCTCTTTTCTTCAACTGTCCATTTTGCAAACGATTAAACAACATACTCTTGTTAGCATACCTTGGCTTATCAGGATAAATACGCCTAGATTTTGAAAAAATCACAATCACACACAGTTATTTTTTGACAAGTGTTCTGGAAGATTTTTAATTATATGATCTTTAAGCTCATTCGTCAATGGTTCCCAAAAATTTAAGTCTATTAAATCAAATTTAATAATTTCTTTTTGCAAATTACAGTTAACTTTTGAATTATCTGAATCTAAGCATTGAATGTCGAGAATAGTATCTGCTACTTCCGGATCATTAACTTCACCACTTTCATATAAAACAGGTATTTACACTATTAAAATCAATATTTACTTTGCTACAACATGGGCGTTGTTGCAGACCTATGTTAAAAATCTGCTGCATTTACAAGTTCATTATTTACTTCACAATAATTTGGATTTTGTTTTTGATCAGAATCCAGAATCTATTGTTAAATTTAGTTGGGGCAGGATCCGTAAGCTTATCAGAATCGGTAGAATTTGAACCAGTACTTTGTGAAACTGTTGAAGCTTTCAAAAACTTGTCCAACTTAGCAGTTTTGTGTAATAATTTTGAGGTGAGCGTCATCTTTAGCTATGTTCAACTTGCGTTATAAGCTCCACTTGCAGTGTGCAAATTCTGACTCATTTTCAATGAAGACATGAAGGATGTTCAGACAAAACAACACACACAGAAAAAAAACCAGGCTAAACAATACAAATATCTGAACATAAATAAATGGCTTTCAAATGACTCCACTAAATAATAAAAACAGTTAACACAAAGTGTATCATCTACAGAGCTTTTAGGCCTACGACGTATTCAGACCTTTCCAACTTAAAATAACCTCAAAACTGACAGGTGCATTGTTGTTTACTGTTCCGCCGCCAGTCTACTGGCTGTAAGTTAGAAGGGGAAGGGGAGAGTGTGACTCGTCACCGCCACGACTGACGTGACGACGCGCCAGTGTCGACTGTCGACTGACTGGTATGACGGGGCTGTCTACCCAGGGACATATCCTGATCTAGTAACCTCTAGGACTGTCAACCTGATATTAGTCACTGCCTTGCACTGTTAATTAATATTGGTGGTAGTAAACTGCGTGTTTGACTTACAGTTTTTCTCATTAGAAAAAAAATTGGCCCTGCGGCCTCCTTAAGCCTGCGGCCATAGGCATGTGCAGGACTTCAGTAGTGGTGGTGCCAAGAATGGCTTCCGGGGGGTCTGGGGTCCTCCCCCGGAAGATTTTTGAAAATTTATTGCTTAAAAACGTGTTTTAATGCTATCTGGAGGCCATAAAAAAACGTTTTGAAAAGCGAGGTTTTTTGAGGGCCCTTCAAATAAATTTTTACTTTTTTAATGGACTCAACTCTTTGCACTTACCGGACCGATCAAAAGTTGAAACACACACATGTTTAACAAAATGGCTTTAGAAATATCAATTTAGACGAATTTTGTCTTTTAATGAGTTAGCCTATCTGGTTAATTTGTATAACAAAACGGAAACAACTTTGATTTTTAGAATATTTATTTATATCCAATGTACAATATTAGTGAAAAAAAACACAGAATTGAAAAATTGATTAATTTGTACTCTAGACAAATAAAGCTGCAACAGGTTCAAGTTTAGTATTTAATAGTTAGTAGTGTTCAGAACAAAATATAAAAGTAAGGAAATATTTTACATTACATTACAGGGTCATCCGACGGTCGAATGCAACACTGTTTTTGAAGTTGTCAATTACATCACATGTTCTTGCGTTAGCAGCCAGTTCTTGTTCCACAAACAGAATCATCAAGTTTTCAAAACGATCTTGACACATCGTAGATCTGAGCTTGGATTTTATGATACTCAGCTTTGAGAAGGTTCTTTCACTTGTACAGCTAGTTACAGGCATCGTGGAAAATGTATTAATAACAGCACTAAAGTTTTCAAAGGTTGAACTTCGCTGGAACTTCGATAACCAGTTAGCCTAATCCAGTCCGGAACACTTTTAGGCGGAAAGTTTGAATCAGTTTCTCCACGCTTCTTTTATTTCAACAGCTTAAATTCTGCCTCTAGTTCTGCAGCATTGACATTGAATTGTTTTGCGAGAATTTCGAAGTCCTTATTTTCACACTTGTAACAATCATTAAGATTCAATCCCATCATTTTCCCTGTGGCAGAGATAACGTTTTTTGTTTTTTGAGCAAATCGAGAATTTAGATTTTCCACAAGGCGGTGCAAAACAGGATTGTAAGTGAACAGTTTCAATTCCTCTTTTTTGTGTCTGCGTAGAAAGCAGAAGAAGGGCAACTAGTGTCTTCTAAGAGGACTGATACTTTCCTTTTCCGAACATTAGAGATTTGAACATCTAAACACATTTCCTTTGTTTTGATAAAAATATGCTCAAACTCTTCTTCACTGTTTCTCATTTCTACCAAAGCAAGAGCTAGGCTTTCAACATCTTCAACTGCTTGGCAAAGGTCTATTTTAGGACATTGCATAGCTTTGCTCACTTTTACCACAAGCTGAAGTACGGGATGCATAATTTGCAAAGATGCAATAAAATTAAAAGATTTTACTTGTAGCAAAATACCTTTACCTTGGGCCCGAACTTTTGAATCGGAAGTAGATTCCGTACACTCTTCAATGGCTTTTACAATTTCGTTTAATTGAACATAAATAACAGACACCGCTTCTGAACGGCAGGCCCATCTAGTGTCTGAAAGGGATTTTAGAGTCTTTAGTTTCATTGTAGTTTGTTTGACAATACCCTCAAAGACTGCGTGCCTCTTTGGACTACCTTCGATTAAGTTAAAACTAGCTGGACTATTCCAAAGAAGTTAAAAATAATTGGATTTGCCTTGTGACTTGTGCAGGCACTTACCAAGGCAAGGTTCAAACAATGTGCATAACAGTGCACGTACGTTATGGATGGATTGACTTCTTTACATCTGGCCTGTACTCCGGTAAATTCATCGGCCATTGCCGAAGCCCCGTCAAAACACACACAAACTACATCTCTCCACAGCACACCTACTTCAGACAGAACACAGTTTATTGCCTTAAATATGCTTTCCGCATCAGTAGACTTCAATCGCTGTAAGGACACCAATCTCTCGACAGGATATGCATTTCCTTTCGGTATGTAGCGAAACACGACTGCTAATTGCTCGTGATGGCTCACGTCAGATGTTTCATCGCCAATAACTGCAAAGGGCTGTCCCTTGATTTCATCACTTATAGTTTTCAGTATCACTGCTCTAAGTGACGATAAGATGTCATTTTGAATGTGGTTGCTAAGATAAGTACAGTTCTTAGGAGTATTTTTTAAGTAGTTTTGAAAAAAAGGGTCATATTGCAAGATAGCAACAATTTCCAGGAAAAGACCTTTCTCTGTACTATCCTCACTCTCGTCATGTCCCGTAAGAGGTTTTCCACCTTTAGCCAACAAACGGACAATATTGAAAAGCCGCGACATGTACTCACGATTTTCTAGGCGTTTTTTCTCCTTCTCTTTTAGTTCAGCTTCCTTAGCATCATCCAACATTACATCAACTGGTTTGCTAGTAACATAATTTTCTCAGCCAACCATACTCGATATATGGCATCTACTTTTTTCATGGGCTCTGAACATTTCATTAGCTTTATGCCAAAAACTAAACCCTGTTGTTGTAAACGCATTTTCAACTAACTCAATTAAAGCAAACAACGACAGGCAAAACAATAAGCAGCATCTTTTGCCACGCTGTACTCCAGCCATTTGTAATTTTCGAACCATTTGGGTTTAAACGATCTTTTCCTAGAATTTTTCCCCTTACCAACTTCTTTTGTAGAGTAGTTTGAAATTCGTGGTTGGTATGGTCCATGAGAAATCCTAGCTGACTTTTCTTGCCTGTTCTTTGGCAAGCCTTGACAAGGATCATCGAGCTCAGCTGCTCTCTTCACTGGCTCACCAACAACATCCTTGTTTTCATCATCATCATTATAAATAATTTCCGAACTAGGACCAGCAACAGCATCTGAAAAGGGAACATACACTTAGGCTTAGGCCTATTTTTATCGCTTTAAATTATATTATGCTGTACAATTTACTATAGCCTACAAATATTTTTCCCTCTTGACGCTTCGTAATATGTGGATGGCCATTTATTGTAAATATAAACAAAATTGCATGTTAGGGGCACGTGAGTAATAGTGTACACTCACATACAAAAAAGTTAGTAAATTTTATTTTAATTTTGGATTAATTTAGCAAAAACAAAATTAATAATCGAAATATTTAAGCAAGAAGAAAGTATTGTTTAAATTAGCAGCCATCCTTACTTTTCTTTTATAAAATTGCTAAACTGTTATAATTGTTTTTATTATTTAGACAAAGCTTTTCGTCATTACTGACATCTTCAGGTTGTCAACCTGTGGGTTGTTGTTTAAGACCTGAAGATGTCAGTAATGACGAAAAGCTTTGTCTAAATAATAAAAACAATTATAACAGTTTAGCAATTTTATAAAAGAAAAGAAGAAAGTAACACATTACAAGACAGACAGGCTGTAAGAAATATATTACAAAATATAGTGAAAATAACTTACCGGTTTGTGGTTGAGTGTCCAAATCCTTGGTGGGCTCGGGTTTTTTAATCAGCCATTTATACATTATAAAAATAAACTTATTCAACAATTAAATAACATAATGAACAGTAGGCCTACTGTCTTGTGTCCAAACTGAACGCCACTGGCCGGACTGAGTCTCTCGTCTCAGTCTGACTGGCACCAGCACCGCGATAGCTGGCGCCGCCACCCTGGCGCTGAGTAAGGCCTAAAAACACGGCAACGACGGCAACTACACTATTCATGCAGCCACTTCCCAACGCGACGGCCGACGCCAGATTATGTGACAAAAGCTATACGAAATTAAAGTTGATTAGATTCATATATTTATCGGTTTAATAGGAGTGCTGTCACGGAAATTATCCAGTTTCTACGTAAAAACATATTCTGCACGTAAAAAAAAACAAAAACAAAAAATTCTCAATCTAGTGGTGGTGCCACGGCACCGGTGGCACCTTCGTTGGACACGCCTATGCCTGCGGCCCCTGGTCCTGGGCCCGTCGGGCTCAATTGGTAATCCGCCACTCCACACCCACATCAATATAAAATGTATTTATTAAAAACTGATCTCACCAAAATAAGCAATTACACATTCTAAATCAGTGGCCACCAAACCATTGACCATGAGCTACCAGTGTGTTCACGAACAGAGCCATTTTTACCTATGGGCAAACCCGGCAGATGACGGGGGCCTCGACTTTAAAGGGGCCTCAAACCAAGGCGTGTTGAAACAAAGACAAAAAGCGCGAAAACCTAAATGCTCGAGGGACAGCACACTCTACGCGTGCTTAACCAAAGACAAGAAGGTTGGTTGGTATTTGGATAATACAAAGTTATAACTTGTGTAACTAATAAGATTAAAAGTGTAAAAATACTATAGATTGGTGAAATTATAAGGCACTTCGTACCTCGTACGGTCGTATCTATAAAATCGTTAAAAGTAATTGACTTGTTTCAGTTTATATTCGGTACTTATTATCAAATTTATAAATCAGTCCCCTTGTCGAGAAACTTTGGTAATGTACATGACGCATTTACTTTCGGTAACATTCCCTACACGCAGACGCGCGCAACATAAGGCACAAGAATCCCAGTAAAGTTGGTAAACATGTATACAGCGCTATCTGCTGATCTAAAATCTAAATATAATATACTAGTTACTAGGATATTTGCCATTACCGGAGTTGTTTTTTATTGCCTTTCATGTTTTTTGCAACGCAACTGTAATTGCATTTTATTGACATTTTATTAATTAAATGATAGTTGAATAAGAGACAATGACTTTGCATTAACCCGATATTAGTTTTTTTATACGTGCTGTGAATAGAAAAATAAAATTAGTTGACTTTAAACTAAGGTAAGTAAAATGGCGTATTATTATTAAATACTTTTTTGTGCTTCTTAGGTTTTATCTTATTAGTATGTTTTTCAACGCACTCTAAATTGTTCGTATCAATACTTCATTTTAAATTCGCTAACGCTTAGAAACTAACCTCAAATTATACTGACAGTGATATTATGCTATTTACTTGGTCCGAAGTAAAAAAGATTTTGGTTCGTAGCTTTGAATGACATATCAGAAACTTTTAAACATGTATATCTGTAAAAAAGTGGATGTATGCTTGAATGAAAATGTAATGCGCACCTTTAGAAAATGATGTAGGGCTTTTAAAATTTTGTTCTGTATTGGTACGTTATCAGTGTAAGGTTATGTCTCATAAATTTTGCAAGGTCGAATTTTAGGTCGTAGAACACAAAAAAATATTACATTTCTGGTATGTCAATTCGAAGATTATCAAAAATGATCTATTTACATAATAATATTATGCACCATTAATTCATTCGGATATGTCATTGCTGAACTGACTCATTTCTTATAAAAAACATAAAAGTCACTAGTTGATTTATTTATTTTTTAATTCTAGACTGTTCTAGATCGAATTTGATTCTAAAAGAGAAGGAATTTTGAAACCAAAAATGAAGCATTTTGAAAGTGGTGCTCATAAACGCCGACAAAATTGAAAGAGAAAAAAAATTAATTGATAAAACTCGTAAGGTATCGTCTTTCTTTCATGTCATACCAAGCCAATCGGAAATTGAAAGAAGATCCTGTAATTCACCTTCATCAACTGAACCTCAGAATCATCTACTCATAGACAATAATGATCCAGCTATTGAAGTATCACAGTTCTCTTCGTCTACATTTTCTGAACAAGGCGGTCAAATAGTTTGTAATTTGGAAAGGGAATCACTCGTTTCGCAACATATTCAAGAAGAGTTTTCACATAATAATCATTCGAAACAGAATACACATGAAATGAACACATATTCAACTCAAAATGATAAAGGTGAACAAATAGAGGTTGAAGAATTTCTCAGCTTAGATATTGCATTATGGGATTTAAATAGAATTTCAAAAACCCAACTCCAAGAATATTTTATTCGAAAAGGGCCTTCATGCTATCAAAATTTAGATAGTGATTTCAGTAAATCTATTAGAGTATACGAATTTTTAGAAAAGGGAAAACAGGTTTCTCAAAAGCGAAGTTGCCAATTGACATTTTTTTATAAAGAACTTCAAAATGGAGAAAAAGTAAAATGAGACTGGTTGTTATACTCTCCATCCACCGGTAAAATTTATTGTTTCGTTTGCAAACTCTTTGGTTCTACTTTGATGCCCACAAACCCTTTCAATTCCAACGGTTTCAACGATTGGAAGCATGGTGGTCAAGCTGTTTCATTTCATGAAAACAGTCAACAGCATCGTGCTTCTTTACTGTCATTTCTTAACCGTTCTTCTATGTCTGGGAGAATAGACTCTGAGATTCAAAAGCAAGTGAACGAGGAAAGAGATTACTGGCGTCAGATTTTAACTAGAATTGTTTCCGTAGTAAAATTTCTTACTGGACGAGGACTTGCTTTGAGGCGTGATGTTGAGGAATTTGGGTGTAAAAACAATGGAAACTATTTAGGACTACTTGAATTAATTAGTGAGTATGATCCGATTTTGAAGGAGCATATAAAAAAGTATGGTGGTGCTGGCAGTGGTACAGCTTCTTACTTATCACCAAGTACTTGTGATGAATTTATTCATATTATGGGAAAGCGAGTGCTTCAAGAAATTATAAAAGAAGTAAAGGGTTCCAGATATTATTCAATATCAGTAGATTCCACGCCAGACGTTGCACACATCGATCAGTTAACATTCATCATTCGATATGTTTTGTTTGGAGAGCCTACTGAAAGATTTTTAAAGTTCCTTCCTATATCTGGACATTCAGCAGAGAACTTATTCGATGAAGTAGTTAACTTTTTGAATGAAATTACCATACCAATTTCTCATTGTTGGGGTCAATCTTATGACAACGCATCTAATATGAGTGGTTGTTACAATGGCCTTCAAGCAAAAGTCAAAGAATTAAACGAATTAGCACAATTTATTCCTTGCTCAGGTCATTCGTTAAATTTGGTCGGAGTTTCTGCTGCTGAAGGCATCCCAGAGGCCGCTAGATTTTTTTACTTCGTACAATCATTGTATCTGTTTTTCTCATCATCTACATCTAGATGGAGGATACTGTTGGATTCATTGACAGGAAAGAAGAAAGTTGTAAAGGCCTTATCTACAACTCGATGGTCTGCTCGTGCAGATGCAGTCACTGCACTGTATGATAACTATGCAGAAATAAAATCAGCGTTGCAAAAATTGAGGACGATGATGATCAGACAGAAGTTAAAGCTTCAAGTTCAATTCCATCCATGCAAAAGTTTGAGATAGTGTTTTTAACTCTCGTGTGGAACGATATTTTAACTCGGATAAATAAGGTAAATAAAGTTTTGCAAAAACCAACATTGACCCTTTCAACAACGGTGACGATATTGAATTCCCTGTCTGAGTATATTAATAAGAAAAGAGATAGCTTTGAAATGTATTTTACAAAAACAGAAAATTTTATTGGATCTACTTTGAGTACTTTCGAACAATGCACTAAAGAAACACGCGTTTCCAAATGCAATTCAAGAATTAAGTTTTTTGACAATTCTCAGACGCCTGATACTGTTTTTACACCGAAGGAGAATCTAAAGATAAAAGTTTTTTTACCTATTATAGACAAATTAGTTAATAACTTGAAAGACAGAGCCTCAAAATATTATGTAATAGCTGAGAGATTTGAATTTTTAGAAAATTTGGTTGTTCTCTGTGAAAGTTCCTTAAAGACTCCCTGCAATACTTTTTCGAGAATATATAAAAATGATGTTTGCGAGAAAGAGTTATTTGAAGAGTGCCTCCATCTACAAGGTTTTTTAAAAGAGCATGTAGACTTGGAGACGCTTCTTTTAAAAACAGAAGACGACGATAAAGAAAAGGATGAAGAAAAGGATGATAAAGATGAACTGATGGCAAAAAAAATCGTGTTCGAGATTATTGCAGATTCTGATTGTACTACACTCAAAACATGAAAAAAGTCGTTTTTCGAAAAGTGTGTGTGTGTGTGTGTGTGTGTGTGTGTGTGTGTCTGTCTGTCTATCTGTGTGTCTATCTGTAGTTTTTTTCTATGGCACGATAACCGCCGCAAATTCAAACAGAATCAAATAATTTTTTGCATACAGCCCTGATTTGCAGAGTCCTCAAGACCTATTGTTTTTGGTGAAGATCGGTTAAGGGAAAAGGGTAGTTTACCTGCAACGTTTAGACATGGAATACATAGGTATGTAATGTCTTACTCGCACGTTTCGCGAAAATCGACCGTTATGTTTCAAATGTACTTTCGGCATACCACTATCTCACGAACCGCTCAACCAATCCCAGCAAACCAGGTGTCAGGTGATCGAGTCACTCGGCCCCCTTCCAACAATAGTACTGAGAATTTTGACAACTGACTTCAGTCGCCTCTAGGCTTTGTCTGCGTGAGGGTGTTTTTGCGCCGAAAATTTCTAAATTGCTCCACTAAAACTTAAATATCTCGGGAACTACAAGTCCGATCGCGAAAATACAAAGTGCGTTGTGATCCTCAAAACTAATCTCTCCAGTAACACCAATTCCGAGTACCAGAAGCACTCACATAAAATAATAACATTTGAACTCTAAAATTTGAAATGCGTCGACCTAAAAATCGCGATAAAACTCGAACCAAAATTTTCAAACCGAAAACCGGCAAATCCTATGCAGAGCGTCAACAGGCCTATCGTTTGAGACTAAAATCAAAGAAATCGGCCGAGAACTTAGGAAATGGCAACCATTTGAAGATTGACGAAACCCCGTCAGCGCCCAAGCGGCCTGCATCTCCGATACCTGGGTCATCCGGCGTGCCCCCAAAGCGACTCAGATCGAGCGTACCGCTAGCTAGCAAGAAAACAGACGATGACAACATTAATAACTTGTGCTTCGACAACATTGGACCCTCGATGCTCTGCGCAGAACAGCCCGGTCCAAGTCGCCGCTTCAAAGGAGTCGACGAGGAATTCTCTAAGCACTTTATTAACAATCCGTTCGGCTCGGTGTGTGGGATCTGCGATCGCTTGTGGTTCAAGAGTGATCTAAGACCGTGCGTACCATCATACATAAGTCTCTTGGCCACAGTGTTCGGAGCGGACGAGTACTCAAGTGCGAGTAATACGGAAGGCGTGTGCTCTACGTGTGTTGCAAGTCTCAAACAAGGCAACGTACCGCCGCTGTGCAAATCATACGGCGATATGTAGCTGTTTATTTAACCAACCCTTCATTCCTTCCCAAAGCACAAGTCTGCCCATAATTCCATGTCTACCGGTAGTCCCACGACTACCAGGTTTATTTTATTTTTTTAATCAAGGGTAATTTGTTTCTATGGCAAACAATAACAGCCGCAAATTCAAAACAAAATCAAATAATATTTAGCATACAGCTCTGAATTGTAGAGTTCTCAAGACCTATTGATTTTGGTAAAGATCGGTTAAGGGAAAGGGGTAGTTTACCTGCAACATTTTATGTTTTAACAAGGGTATTTTCTATGGCAAACGATAACAGCCGCAAATTCAAACATAA
The DNA here is from genome assembly GCA_034769895.1 of Magicicada septendecula. Taxonomy (NCBI): domain Eukaryota; kingdom Metazoa; phylum Arthropoda; class Insecta; order Hemiptera; family Cicadidae; genus Magicicada; species Magicicada septendecula. The sequence goes on from CM068372.1 coordinate 149,289,154, forward strand.
TCAAATACGTTTTTGCATACTGCCCTGAATTATAGAGTTCTCAAGACCTATTGTTTTTGGTGAAGATCGATTAAGGGGAAGGGGTAGTTTACCAGCAACATTTTATGTTTGAAAAGGGTATTTTCTATGGCAAACGATAAGACCCGCAAATTCAAACACAATCAAATAATATTTTGCATACAGCCCTGAATTGTAGAGTTCTCAAGACCTGTTGGTTTTGAAGAAGATCGGTTAAGGGAATAGGGTAGTTTACCAGCAACATTTTATGTTTTAACAAGGGTAAATTTTTTTATGACGAACGATAACTGCTGTACATTAAAACAGAATAAACTACTATTCTGCATACCTTTTTGAATTATAAAGAACTCAAGGTCTGTTGATTTTGTTGAAGATCGATTAAGGGAAAGGGGTAGTTTACCAGCAACGTTTTATGTTCTAACAAGGGTATTTTCTATGGCAAACGATAACAGCCGCAAATTCAAACAGAATCAAATGATTATTTGCATACAGCCCTAAATTGCAGAGTTCTCAAGGTCTGATGATTTTGTTGATGATCGGTTAAGGGAAAGGGGTAGTTTACCTGCAACATTTTATGTTTTAACAAGGGTATTTTCTATGGCAAACGATAACAGCCGCAAATTCAAACAGAATCAAATAATTTTTTGCATACAGCCCTGATTTGTAGAGTACTCAAGACCTATAGTTTTTGGTAAAGATCGGTTAAGGGAAAGGGGTAGTTTACCTGCAACGGTTTTTTATCAAAGGTAATTTTACTTCCATATTCCTTAAGAAATGGAAGTATGGTGATGGCAAAAAAAATCGTGTTCGAGATTATTGCAGATTCTGATTCTACTACACTCAAAACATGAAAAAAAGTCGTTTTCCGAAAAGTGTCTGTGTGTGTGTGACTATAGATTTTTTTTATGGCAAACGATAACTGCCGCAAATTCAAACAGAATCAAATAATTTTTTGCATACAGCCCTGATTTGCAGAGTACTCGCGAACTATTGTTTTTGGTGAAGATCGGTTGAGGGAAAGGGGTAGTTTACCTGCAACGGTTTTTTTTTAGCAAGGGTAATTTTGTTTGTTTGGCAAACGATAACAGCCGCAAATTCAAACAGAATCAAATAATGTTTCGCATACAGCCCTGAATTGTAGAGGTCTCAAGATGTGTTGATTTTGGTGAAGATCGGTTAAGGGAAAGGGGTAGTTTACCAGTAACGTTTTATGTTTTAACAAGGGTATTTCGTATGGCAAACGATAACAGCCGCAAATTCAAACAGAATCAAAAGATTGTTTGCATACATCCCTAAATTGTAGAGTTCTCAAGACCTATTGTTTTTGGTGAAGATCGGTTAAGGGAAAGGGGTAGTTTACCTGTAACGTTTTATGTTTTAACAAGGGTATTTCCTATGGCAAACGATAACAGCCGCAAATTCAAACAGAATCAAAAGATTATTTGCATACATCCATATATTGTAGAGTTCTCAAGACCTATTGTTTTTGGTGAAGATCGGTTGAGGGAAAGGGGTAGTTTACCTGCAACGGTTTTTTTTTTTAGCAAGGGTAATTTTGTTTGTTTGGCAAACGATAACAGCCGCAAATTCAAACAGAATCAAATAATGTTTCGCATACAGCCCTGCATTGTAGAGTTCTCAGGATCTGTTGATTTTGGTGAAGATCGGTTAAGGGAAAGGGGTACTTTACCTGTAACGTTTTATGTTTTAACAAGGGTATTTCCTATGGCAAACGATAACAGCCGCAAATTCAAACAGAATCAAAAGATTATTTGCATACAGCCCTAAATTGTAGAGTTCTCAAGACCTATTGTTTTTGGTGAAGATCGGTTGAGGGAAAGGGGTAGTTTACCTGCAACGTTTTTTAAACAAGGGTATTTTCTATGGCAAACGATAACAGCCGCAAATTCAAACAGAATCAAATAATGTTTTGCATACAGCCCTGATTTGTAGAGTACTCAATGACTTTCGGTTTTGGTGAAGATCGGTTAAGGTGAAGGGGTAGTTTACCTGCAACCTTTTACGTTTTAACAAGAGTAAAGTACTTGAAAATTTATTTAAACTTTTTGAAACAATGGTAATTGTTAAAAATAAAATAATTTTGTTGCCAGGCAATAAAATTATAATTTTTTCATTTTAATGTAATATAATATTTTTCATTTAATACAGCAATAAAAAGGCAGGTAAGACACAGCCTGGCTGTTTGGCTGAAAATGATTTTAAATATAAATCTTAGAATATGGAAGTCATGTATGGTTCTCCATACCGATATTTTACTTCCATATTCCTTAAGGAATGGAAGTATGGTGATGGCAAAAAAAATCGTGTTCGAGATTCTGATTCTACTACACTCAAAACATGAAAAAAAGTCGTTTTCCGAAAAGTGTCTGTGTGTGTGTCTGTCTGTGTGTCTGTCTGTGTGTGTGTCTGTAGATTTTTTTCTATGGCAAACGATAACTGCCGCAAATTCAAACAGAATCAAATAATTTTTTGCATACAGCCCTGATTTGTAGAGGACTCGCGACCTATTGTTTTTGGTGAAGATCGGTTGAGGGAAAGGGGTAGTTTACCTGCAACGGTTATTTTTTATCAAGGGAAATTTTTTTTTTTTGGCAAACAATAACAGCCGCAAATTCAAACAGAATCAAATAATGTTTCGCATACAGCCTTGAATTGTAGAGTTCTCAAGACCTATTGTTTTTGGTGAAGATCGGTTAAGGGAAAGCGGTAGTTTACCAGTAACGTTTTATGTTTTAACAAGGGTATTTCTTATGGCAAATGATAACAGCCGCAAATTCAAACAGAATCAAAAGATTATTTGCATACAGCCCTAAATTGTAGAGTTCTCAAGACCTGTTGTTTTTGGTGAAGATCGGTTAAGGGAAAGGGGTAGTTTACCTACAACGTTTTTTTAACAAGGGTATTTTCTATGGCAATCGATAACAGCCGCAAATTCAAACAGAATCAAATAATTTTCTGCATACAGCCCTGATTTGTAGAGTACTCAAGACCTATTGTTTTTGGTGAAGATCGGTTGAGGGGAAGGGGTAGTTTACCTGCAACGTTTTTTATCAAGCGTATTTTCTATGGCAAACGATAACTGCCGCAAATTCAAACAGAATCAAATAATTTTTTGCATACATCCCTGATTTGTAGAGTACTCGCGACGTATTGTTTTGGTGAAGATCGGTTGAGGGGAAGGGGTAGTTTACCTGCAACGGTTTTTTTTATCAAGGGAAATTTTTTTGTTTGGCAAACGATAACAGCCGCAAATTCAAACAGAATCAAATAATGTTTCGCATACAGCCCTGAATTGTAGAGTTCTCAAGACCTATTGTTTTTGGTGAAGATCGGTTAAGGGAAAGGGGTAGTTTACCTACAACGTTTTTTTAACAAGGGTATTTTATATGGCAAACGATAACAGCCGCAAATGCAAACAGAATCAAATAATTTTCTGCATACAGCCCTGATTTGTAGAGTACTCTAGACCTGTTGTTTTTGGTGAAGATCGGTTGAGGGGAAGGGGTAGTTTACCTGCAACGTTTTTTATCAAGCGTATTTTCTATGGCAAACGATAACTGCCGCAAATTCAAACAGAATCAAATAATTTTTTGCATACGTCAGTGAATTGTAGAGGACTCAAGGCCTTTAGATTTTGGTGAAGATCAGTTAAGGGGAAGGGGTAGTTTACCAGCAAACTTTTACGTTTTAACAAGAGTAAAGTACTTGAAAATTCATTTAAACTTTTTCAAACAATGGTAATTGTTGAAAATAAAAATAATTTTGTTGCCAGGCAATCTGAAAATTTCAGATTTTGTACCACAAAATCTGAAAAGATTATACGATAGTTTATGAAATGGTTAATAATACGTCAGTGGAAGGTGTAATGAGAAATTAGCAGAAGTGGAAACCTGGGGAATGTTAACTGTTCTGTAGATACAATTTTGTCAGAATGTTTGGAAATGATCATCAACATTGAAGAAAAAGTAAGCATATTAAGAAACATATGTAAGTACTTATTATAAAAAAATAATGTTTGTTTTTTGATAAAGTCATTTTGATTATAAAATATAAATATTTACAACAAGAAAAGAATTTTCAGTTTTCAAAATTTAAATATATTTTTATAAAACAATGGGTTCTTCATTGAGGTGGGGACCATGTCACTCACTCCATCTCAAGCCTCCTCTCCCATTTTGCAGAAAAAGAGGACCCTGTCAAGGCTGATACTTTGACGACAGTGACAGGGCTTTCCACCAAATTCAGAAGAGTGACAGGTAGGCCCAACTCTGATTGGCTCCTCAGATTTCCCCAGCGTTAGTAGGTTCTATGAAAATATTTAATTCAAAAATGATTTTAAATATAAATCTTAGATATGTTTTATAAATCTCATGTTTTATGTTTTAACATGGGTAATTTTTTATATGACGAACCATAACTGCCGTAAATTCAAACAGAATCAAATAATTTTTTACATATGTGCCTCAGGTATAGAGAACTCAATGTCTGTTGATTTTGGTGAAGATCGGTTACGGGGAAAGGGCAGTTTACCTGAAACATTTTTTGTTGTAACATGAGTAAAGTACTTAATTTTGATAAAGTATCCTGATAAGATCTTAATAATCCACTGTAGAAACGTAGATGAAATATCTATAAATGAAGAGGCTAGTTGAATGGGCTGGGGGTGATTTTCTATAAATCAAAATTATAGTTGAAGGGGGAGGGGATAATATTTTTTATATGTGTACTACGTTATTGGCAAGAAAGAGTATTTTTTTGTTAAAATTCCTTCCCTGGCTGTTTGGCTGAAAATGATTTTAAATATAAATCTTAGAATATGGAAGTCATGTATGGTTCTCCATACCGATATTTACTTCCATGTTCCTTAAGGAAATGGAAGTATGGTGATGGCAAAAAAAATCGTGTTCGAGATTATTGCAGAATATGATTGTACTACACTCAAAACATGAAAAAAAGTCATTTTTCGAAAAGTGTCTGTGTGTGTGTGTGTCTGTCTGTGTGTCTGTCTGTCTATGTGTGTGTCTGTCTGTAGATTTTTTTTCTATGGCAAACGATAACTGCCGCAAATTCAAACAGAATCAAATAATTTTTTGCATACAGCCCTGATTTGTAGAGTACACACGACCTATTGTTTTTGGTGAAGATCGGTTGAGGGAAAGGGGTAGTTTACCGGCAACGGTTTTTTTTATCAAGGGAATTTTTTTTTTTGCAAACGATAACAGCCGCAAATTAAAACAGAATTAAATAATGTTTCGCATGCAGCCCTGAATTGTAGAGTTCTCAAGATCTTTGGTTTTTGGTGAAGATCGGTTAAGGGAAAGGGGTAGTTTACCTGCAACGTTTTATGTTTTAACAAGGGTGTTTCCTATGGCAAACGATAACAGCCGCAAATTCAAACAGAATCAAAAGATTATTTGCATACAGCCCTAAATTGTAGAGTTTTCAAGACCTATTGTTTTTGGTTAAGATCGGTTAAGGGAAAGGGGTAGTTTACCTGGAACGTTTTTTTAACAAGGGTATTTTCTATGGCAAACGATAACAGCCGCAAATTCAAACAGAATCAAATAATATTTTGCATATAGCCCTGAATTATAGAGTTCTCAAGACCTATTGTTTTTGGTGAAGATCGGTGAAGGGAAAGGGGTAGTTTACCTGTAACGGTTTTTTATCAAGGGTATTTTACTTCCATATTCCTTAGGAATGGAAGTATGGTGATGGCAAAAAAAATCGTGTTCGAGATTATTGCAGATTCTGATTCTACTACACTCAAAACATGAAAAAAAGTCGTTTTCCTAAAAGTGTCTGTGTGTGTGTGTCTGTCTGTCTGTCTGTCTGTCTGTGTGTCTGTCTGTCTGTCTGTCTGTCTGTCTGTAGATTTTTTTTCTATGGCAAACGATAACTGCCGCAAATTCAAACAGAATCAAATAATTTTTTGCATACCGCCCTGATTTGCAGAGTACTCGGGACCTATTGTTTTTGGTGAAGATCGGTTGAGGGAAAGGGGTAGTTTACCTGCAACGATTTTTTTTTAGCAAGGGTAATTTTGTTTGTTTGGCAAACGATAACAGCCGCAGATTCAAACAGAATCAAATAATGTTTCGCATACAGCCTTGAATTGTAGAGTTCTCAAGATCTGCTGATTTTGGTGAAGATCGGTTAAGGGAAAGGGGTAGTTTACCTGTAACGTTTTATGTTTTAACAAGGGTATTTCCTATGGCAAACGATAACAGCCGCAAATTCAAACAGAATCAAAAGATTATTTGCATACAGCCCTAAATTGTAGAGTTCTCAAGACCTATTGTTTTTGGTGAAGTTCGGTTGAGGGAAAGGGGTAGTTTACCTGCAACGTTTTCTTAACAAGGGTATTTTCTATGGCAAACGATAACAGCCGCAAATTCAAACAGAATCAAATAATGCTTTTGCACACAGCCCTGATTTGTAGAGTACTCAAGACCTATTGTTTTTGGTGAAGATCGGTTAAGGAGAAGGGGTAGTTTACCGGCAACGTTTTTTTATCAAGCGTATTTTCTATGGCAAACGATAACAGCCGCAAATGCAAACAGAATCAAATAATGTTTTGCATACGTCCCTGAATTGTAGAGGTCCCAATGACTTTCGATTTTGGTGAAGATCGGTTAAGGGGAAGGGGTAGTTTACCTGCAACCTTTTACGTTTTAACAAGAGTAAAGTACTTGAAAATTTATTTAAACTTTTTGAAACAATGGTAATTGTTAAAAATAAAATAATTTTGTTGCCAGGCAATAAAATTATAATTTTTTCATTTTAATGTAATATAATATTTTTCATTTAATACAGCAATAAAAAGGCAGGTAAGACACAGCCTGGCTGTTTGGCTGAAAATGATTTTAAATATAAATCTTAGAATATGGAAGTCATGTATGGTTCTCCATACCGATATTTACTTCCATATTCCTTAAGGAATGGAAGTATGGTGATGGTAAATATCGGTATGGAGAACCATACATGACTTCCATATTCTAAGATTTATATTTAAAATCATTTTCAGCCAAACAGCCAGGGAAGGAATTTTAACAAAAAAATACTTCTTTCTTGCCAATAACGTAGTACACATATAAAAAATATTATCCCCTCCCCCTTCAACTATAATTTTGATTTATAGAAAATTACCCCCAGCCCGTTCAACTAGCCTCTTCATTTATAGATATATCATCTACGTTTCTACAGTGGATTATTAAGATCTTATCAGGATACTTTATCAAAATTAAGTACTTTACTCATGTTACAACAAAAAATGTTTCTGGTAAACTGCCCTTTCCCCGTAACCGATCTTCACCAAAATCAACAGACATTGAGTTCTCTATAGCTGAGGCACATATGTAAAAAATTATTTGATTCTGTTTGAATTTACGGCAGTTATGGTTCGTCATATAAAAAATTACCCATGTTAAAACATAAAACATGAGATTTATAAAACATATCTAAGATTTATATTTAAAATCATTTTTGAAATAAAATATTGTCATAGAACCTACTAACGCTGGAGAAATCTGAGGAGCCAATCAGAGTTGGGCCTACCTGTCACTCTGCTGAATTTGGTGGAAAGCCCTGTCACTGTCGTCAAAGTATCAGCCTTGACAGGGTCCTCTTTTTCTGCAAAATGGGAGAGGAGGCTTGAGATGGAGTGAGTGACATGGTCCCCACCTCAATGAAGAACCCATTGTTTTATAAAAATATATTTAAATTATGAAAACTGAAAATTCTTTTCTTGTTGTAAATATTTATATTTTATAATCAAAATGACTTTATCAAAAAACAAACATTATTTTTTTATAATAAGTACTTACATATGTTTCTTAATATGCTTACTTTTTCTTCAATGTTGATGATCATTTCCAAACATTCTGACAAAATTGTATCTACAGAACAGTTAACATTCCCCAGGTTTCCATTTCTGCTAATTTCTCATTACACCTTCCACTGACGTATTATTAACCATTTCATAAACTATCGTATAATCTTTTCAGATTTTGTGGTACAAAATCTGAAATTTTCAGATTGCCTGGCAACAAAATTATTTTATTTTCAACAATTACCATTGTTTGAAAAAGTTTAAATGAATTTTCAAGTACTTTACTCTTGTTAAAACGTAAAAGGTTGCAGGTAAACTACCCCTTCCCCTTAACTGATCTTCACCAAAATCTAAAGGCCTTGAGTTCTCTACAATTCACTGACGTATGCAAAAAATTATTTGATTCTGTTTGAATTTGCGGCAGTTATCGTTTGCCATAAAAAATACACTTGATAAAAAACGTTGCAGGTAAACTACCCCTTCCCCTCAACCGATCTTCACCAAAAACAATAGGTCTTGAGAACGCTACAAATCAGGGCTGTATGCAGAAAATTATTTGCTTCTGTTTGAATTTGCGGCTGTTATCGTTTGCCATAGAAAATACCCTTGTTAAAAAAATGTTGTAGGTAAACTACCCCTTTCCCTTAACCGATCTTCACCAAAAACAATAGGTATTGAGAACTCTACAATTCACGGCTGCATGCGAAACATTATTTGATTCTGTTTGAATTTGCGGCTGTTATCGTTTGCCAAAAAAAAAAATTTCCCCTGTTAAAAAAAACCGTTGCAGGTAAACTACCCCTTCCCCTAAACCGATCATCACCAAAAGCAACAGGTCGCGAGCCCTCTACAAATCAGGGCTGTATACAAAAAATTATTTGATTCTGTTTGAATTTGCGGCTGTTATCGTTTGCCATAGAAAATACCCTTGTTAAAAAACGTTGTAGGTAAACTACCCCTTTCCCTTAACCGATCTTCACCAAAAACAATAGGTCTTGAGAACTCTACAATTTAGGGCGGTATGCAAATAATCATTTGATTCTGTTTGAATTTGCGGCTGTTATCGTTTGCCACAGGAAATACCCTTGTTAAGACATAAAACGTTGTTGGTAAACTACCCCTTTCCCCTAACCGATCTTCACCAGAAACAATAGGTCTTGAGAACTCTACAATTCAGGGCTGTATGCGAAACATTATTTCATTCTGTTTGAATTTGCGGCTGTTATTGTTTGCCAAATAAAAAAAATTTCCCTTGAAAAAAAAAAACCGTTGCTGGTAAACTACCCCTTTCCCTCAACCGATCTTCACCAAAAACAACAGGTCGCGAGTCCTCTACAAATCGGGGCCGTATGCAAAAATTATTTGATTCTGTTTGAATTTGCGGCAGTTATCGTTTGCCATAGAAAAAAAATCTACAGACCCACACACAGACAGACACTCACACACACAGACAGACACACACACAGACACACACACAGACACTTTTCGGAAAACGACTTTTTTTCATGTTTTGAGTGTAGTAGAATCAGAATCTGCAATAATCTCGAACACGATTTTTTTTGCCATCACCATACTTCCATTCCTTAAGGAATATGGAAGTAAAAAAATCGTGTTCGAGATTATTGCAGATTCTGATTCTACTACACTCAAAACATGAAAAAAAGTCGTTTTCCGAAAAGTGTGTGTGTGTGTGTCTGTCTGTCTGTGTGTCTGTGTGTATGTAGATTTTTTTTCTATGGCAAACGATAACTGCCGCAAATTCAAACAGAATCAAATAATTTTTTGCATGCAGCCCTGATTTGCAGAGTACTTGCGACCTATTGTTTTTGGTGAATATCGGTTGAGGGAAAGGGGTAGTTTACCTGCAACGGTTTTTTTTTCAAGGGACATTTTTTTTTGGCAAACGATAACAGCCGTAAATTCAAACAGAATCAAATAATGTTTCGTATACAGCCCTGAATTGTAGAAGTCTCAAGACCTGTTGTTTTTGGTGAAGATCGGTTAAGGGAAATGGGTAGTTTACCTGTAACGTTTTATGTTTTAACAAGGGTATTTCTTATGGCAAACGATAACAGCCGCAAATTCAAACAGAATCAAAAGATTATTTGCATACAGCCTTAAATTGTAGAGCTCTCAAGACCTATTGTTTTTGGTGAAGATCGGTTAAGGGAAAGGGGTAGTTTACCTGAAACGTTTTTTTAACAAGGGTATTTTCTATGGCAAACGATAACAGCCGCAAATTCAAACAGAATCAAATAATGTTTTGCATACAGCCCTGATTTGTAGAGTACTCAAGACTTTTTGTTTTTGGTGAAGATCGGTTAAGGGGAAGGGGTAGTTTACCTGCAACGTTTTTTTATCAAGCGTATTTTCTATGGCAAACGATAACAGCCGCAAATTCAAACAGAATCAAATAATTTTTTGCATACGTCCCTGAATTGTAGAGGTCTCAAGGATTTTCGATTTCGGTGAAGATCGGTTAAGGGGAAGGGGTAGTTTACCTGCAACCTTTTAGGTTTTAACAAGTTTAAAGTACTTGAAAATTTATTTAAACTTTTTCAAATAATGGTAATTGTTAAATATCGGTATGGAGAACCATACATGACTTCCATATTCTAAGATTTATATTTAAAATCATTTTCAGCCAAACAGCCAGGCTGTGTCTTACCTGCCTTTTTATTGCTGTATTAAATGAAAAATATTATATTACATTAAAATGAAAAAATTATAATTTTATTGCCTGGCAACAAAATTATTTTATTTTTAACAATTACCATTGTTTCAAAAAGTTTAAATAAATTTTCAAGTACTTTACTCTTGTTAAAACGTAAAAGGTTGCAGGTAAACTACCCCTTCCCCTTAACCGATCTTCACCAAAATCGAAAGTCATTGAGACCTCTACAATTCAGGGACGTATGCAAAACATTATTTGATTCTGTTTGCATTTGCGGCTGTTATCGTTTGCCATAGAAAATACGCTTGATAAAAAAACGTTGCAGGTAAACTACCCCTTCTCCTTAACTGATCTTCACCAAAAACAATAGGTCTTGAGTACTCTACAAATCAGGGCTGTGTGCAGAAAATTATTTGATTCTGTTTGAATTTGCGGCTGTTATCGTTTGCCATAGAAAATACCCTTGTTAAAAAAACGTTGCCGGTAAACTACCCCTTTCCCTCAACCGAACTTCACCAAAAACAATAGGTCTTGAGAACTCTACAATTTAGGGCTGTATGCAAATAATCTTTTGATTCTGTTTGAATTTGCGGCTGTTATCGTTTGCCATAGGAAACCCCCTTGTTAAAACATAAAACGTTACAGGTAAACTACCCCTTTCCCTTAACCGATCTTCACCAAAATCAGCAGATCTTGAGAACTCTACAATTCAGGGCTGTATGCGAAACATTATTTGATTCTGTTTGAATTTGCGGCAGTTATCGTTTGCCATAGAAAATACACTTGATAAAAAACGTTGCAGGTAAACTACCCCTTCCCCTCAACCGATCTTCACCAAAAACAATAGGTCTTGAGAACTCTACCAACCAGGGCGGTATGCAAAAAATTATTTGATTCTGTTTGAATTTGCGGCAGTTATCGTTTGCCATAGAAAATACACTTGATAAAAAACGTTGCAGGTAAACTACCCCTTCCCCTCAACCGATCTTCACCAAAAACAATAGGTCTTGAGAACTCTACAATTCAGGGCTGTATGCGAAACATTATTTCATTCTGTTTGAATTTGCGGCTGTTATTGTTTGCCAAAAAAAAAATTTCCCTTGATAAAAAAAAACCGTTGCTGGTAAACTACCCCTTTCCCTCAACCGATCTTCACCAAAAACAATAGGTCGCGAGTCCTCTACAAATCGGGGCCGTATGCAAAAAATTATTTGATTCTGTTTGAATTTGCGGCAGTTATCGTTTGCCATAGAAAAAAAAAAATCTACAGACCCACACACAGACAGACACACACACACACAGACAGACACACACACAGACACACACACAGACACTTTTCGGAAAACGACTTTTTTTCATGTTTTGAGTGTAGTAGAATCAGAATCTGCAATAATCTCGAACACGATTTTTTTTGCCATCACCATACTTCCATTCCTTAAGGAATATGGAAGTAAAAAAATCGTGTTCGAGATTATTGCAGATTCTGATTCTACTACACTCAAAACATGAAAAAAAGTCGTTTTCCGAAAAGTGTGTGTGTGTGTGTCTGTCTGTCTGTCTGTGTGTCTGTCTGTCTGTGTGTCTGTGTGTATGTAGATTTTTTTTCTATGGCAAACGATAACTGCCGCAAATTCAAACAGAATCAAATAATTTTTTGCATGCAGCCCTGATTTGCAGAGTACTCGCGACCTATTGTTTTTGGTGAATATCGGTTGAGGGAAAGGGGTAGTTTACCTGCAACGGTTTTTTTTTTCAAGGGACATTTTTTTTTTGGCAAACGATAACAGCCGTAAATTCAAACAGAATCAAATAATGTTTCGTATACAGCCCTGAATTGTAGAAGTCTCAAGACCTATTGTTTTTGGTGAAGATCGGTTAAGGGAAATGGGTAGTTTACCTGTAACGTTTTATGTTTTAACAAGGGTATTTCATATGGCAAACGATAACAGCCGCAAATTCAAACAGAATCAAAAGATTATTTGCATACAGCCTTAAATTGTAGAGTTCTCAAGACCTATTGTTTTTGGTGAAGATCGGTTAAGGGAAAGGGGTAGTTTACCTGAAACGTTTTTTTAACAAGGGTATTTTCTATGGCAAACGATAACAGCCGCAAATTCAAACAGAATCAAATAATGTTTTGCAAACAGCCCTGATTTGTAGAGTACTCAAGACTTTTTGTTTTTGGTGAAGATCGGTTAAGGGGAAGGGGTAGTTTACCTGCAACGTTTTTTTATCAAGCGAATTTTCTATGGCAAACGATAACAGCCGCAAATTCAAACAGAATCAAATAATTTTTTGCATACGTCCCTGAATTGTAGAGGTCTCAAGGATTTTCGATTTCGGTGAAGATCGGTTAAGGGGAAGGGGTAGTTTACCTGCAACCTTTTAGGTTTTAACAAGAGTAAAGTACTTGAAAATTTATTTAAACTTTTTCAAATAATGGTAATTGTTAAATATCGGTATGGAGAACCATACATGACTTCCATATTCTAAGATTTATATTTAAAATCATTTTCAGCCAAACAGCCAGGCTGTGTCTTACCTGCCTTTTTATTGCTGTATTAAATGAAAAATATTATATTACATTAAAATGAAAAAATTATAATTTTATTGCCTGGCAACAAAATTATTTTATTTTTAACAATTACCATTGTTTCAAAAAGTTTAAATAAATTTTCAAGTACTTTACTCTTGTTAAAACGTAAAAGGTTGCAGGTAAACTACCCCTTCCCCTTAACCGATCTTCACCAAAATCGAAAGTCATTGAGACCTCTACAATTCAGGGACGTATGCAAAACATTATTTGATTCTGTTTGCATTTGCGGCTGTTATCGTTTGCCATATAAAATACGCTTGATAAAAAAACGTTGCAGGTAAACTACCCCTTCTCCTTAACCGATCTTCACCAAAAACAATAGGTCTTGAGTACTCTACAAATCAGGGCTGTGTGCAGAAAATTATTTGATTCTGTTTGAATTTGCGGCTGTTATCGTTTGCCATAGAAAATACCCTTGTTAAAAAAACGTTGCCGGTAAACTACCCCTTTCCATCAACCGAACTTCACCAAAAACAATAGGTCTTGAGAACTCTACAATTTAGGGCTGTATGCAAATAATCTTTTGATTCTGTTTGAATTTGCGGCTGTTATCGTTTGCCATAGGAAATACCCTTGTTAAAACATAAAACGTTACAGGTAAACTACCCCTTTCCCTTAACCGATCTTCACCAAAATCAGCAGGTCTTGAGAACTCTACAATTCAGGGCTGTATGCGAAACATTATTTGATTCTGTTTGAATTTGCGGCTGTTATCGTTTGCCAAACAAACAAAATTACCCTTGCTAAAAAAAAACCGTTGCAGGTAAACTACCCCTTTCCCTCAACCGATCTTCACCAAAAACAATAGGTCACGAGTACTCTGCAAATCAGGGCTGTATGCAAAAAATTATTTGATTCTGTTTGAATTTGCGGCAGTTATCGTTTGCCATAGAAAAAAAATCTACAGACACATAGACAGACAGACAGACAGATAGACACACAGACACACAGACAGACAGACAGACAGACAGACAGACACACAGACACTTTTCGGAAAACGACTTTTTTTCATGTTTTGAGTGTAGTAGAATCAGAATCTGCAATAATCTCGAACACGATTTTTTTTGCCATCACCATACTTCCATTCCTTAAGGAATATGGAAGTAAAAATAAAATAATTTTGTTGCCAGGCAATAAAATTAAAATTTTTTCATTTTAATGTAAATCATGTATAAGAGAAAATAAATCGCGCTTGGCAGGCGATATTAAGATTTAAATATAAATCTTAGAATATGGAAGTCATGTATGGTTCTCCATACCAATTTTACTTCCATATTCCTTAAGGAATGGAAGTATGGTGACGGCAAAAAAAATCGTGTTCGAGATTATTGCAGATTCTGATTCTACTACACTCAAAACATGAAAAAAAGTCGTTTTCCGAAAAGTGTCTGTCTGTCTGTCTGTCTGTCTGTCTATCTATGTGTCTGTAGATTTTTTTTCTATGGCAAACGATAACTGCCGCAAATTCAAACAGAACAAATAATTTTTTGCATACAGCCCGGTTTTGCAGAGTTCTCGCGACCTATTGTTTTTGGTGAAGATCGGTTGAGGGAAAGGGGTAGTTTACCTGCAACGGTTTTTTTTTAGCAAGGGTAATTTTGTTTGTTTGGCAAACGATAACAGCCGCAAATTCAAACAGAATCAAATAATGTTTCGCATACAGCCCTGAATTGTAGAGTTCTCAAGACCTATTGTTTTTGGTGAAGATCGGTTAAGGGAAAGGGGTCGTTTACCTGTAACGTTTTATGTTTTAACAAGGGTATTTCCTATGGCAAACGATAACAGCCGCAAATTCAAACAGAATGAAAAGATTATTTGCATACAGCCCTAAATTGTAGAGTTCTCAATACCGTTTGTTTTTGGTGAAGATCGGTTAAGGGAAAGGGGTAGTTTACCTACAACGTTTTTTTAACAAGGGTATTTTCTATGGCAAACGATAACAGCCGCAAATTCAAACAGAATCAAATAAGTTTCTGCATACAGCCCTGATTTGTAGAGTACTCAAGACCTATTGTTTTTGGTGAAGATCGGTTGAGGGGAAGGGGTAGTTTACCAGCAACGTTTTTTATCATGCGTATTTTCTATGGCAAACGACAACTGCCGCAAATTCAAACAGAATCAAATAATTTTTTGCATACTGTCCTGATTTGTAGAGTACTCGCGACCTATTGTTTTTGGTGAAGATCGGTTGAGGGGAAGGGGTAGTTTACCTGCAACGGTTTTTTTTATCAAGGGAAATTTTTTTTTTTTTGGCAAACGATAACAGCCGCAAATTCAAACAGAATCAAATAATGTTTCGCATACAGCCCTGAATTGTAGATTTCTCAAGACCTATTGTTTTTGGTGAAGATCGGTTGAGGGAAAGGGGTAGTTTACCTGCAACGTTTTTTTAACAAGGGTATTTTATTTGGCAAACGATAACAGCCGCAAATTCGAACAGAATCAAATAATGTTTTGCATACAGTCCTGATTTGTAGAGTACTGAAGACCTGTTGTTTTTGGTGAAGATCGGTTAAGGGCAAGGGGTAGTTTACCTGCAACGTTTTTTTATCAAGCGTATTTTCTATGGCAAACGATAACAGCCGCAAATTCAAACAGAATCAAATACTTTTTTGCATACGTTTCTGAGTTGCAGAGGTCTCAATGACTTTCGATTTTGGTGAAGATCGGTTAAGGGGAAGGGGTAGTTTACCTGCAACCTTATACGTTTTAACAAGAGTAAAGTACTTGAAAATTTATTTAAACTTTTTGAAACTATGGTAATTGTTAAAAATAAAATAATTTTGTTGCCAGGCAATAAAATTAAAATTTTTTCATTTTAATGTACATCATGTATAAGAGAAAATATATCGCGCTTGGCAGGCGATATTAAGATCTAAATATAAATCTTAGAATATGGAAGTCATGTATGGTTCTCCATACCGATATTTTACTTCCATATTCCTTAAGGAATGGAAGTATGGTGATGGCAAAAAAAATCGTGTTCGAGATTATTGCAGATTCTGATTCTACTACACTCAAAACATGAAAAAAAGTCGTTTTCCGAAAAGTGTCTGTGTGTGTGTCTGTCTGTGTGTGTGTCTGTGTGTGTCTGTAGATTTTTTTTCTATGGCAAACGATAACTGCCGCAAATTCAAACAGAATCAAATAATGTTTCTCATACAGCCCTGCATTGTAGAGTTCTCAGGATCTGTTGATTTTGGTGAAGATCGGTTAAGGGGAAGGGGTACTTTACCTGTAACGTTTTATGTTTTAACAAAGGTATATCCTATGGCAAACGATAACAGCCGCAAATTCAAACAGAATCAAAAGATTATTTGCATACAGCCCTAAATTGTAGAGTTCTCAAGACCTATTGTTTTTGGTGAAGATCGGTTGAGGGAAAGGGGTAGTTTACCTGCAACGTTTTTTAAACAAGGGTATTTTCTATGGCAAACGATAACAGCCGCAAATTCAAACAGAATCAAATAATTTTTTGCATACAGCCCTGATTTGTAGAGTACTCAATGACTTTCGGTTTTGGTGAACATCGGTTAAGGGGAAGGGGTAGTTTACCAGCAACCTTTTACGTTTTAACAAGAGTAAAGTACTTGAAAATTTATTTAAACTTTTTGAAACAATGGTAATTGTTAAAAATAAAATAATTTTGTTGCCAGGCAATAAAATTATAATTTTTTCATTTTAATGTAATATAATATTTCTCATTTAATACAGCAATAAAAAGGCAGGTAAGACACAGCCTGGCTGTTTGGCTGAAAATGATTTTAAATATAAATCTAAGAATATGGAAGTCATGTATGCTTCTCCATACCGATATTTACTTCCATATTCCTTAAGGAATGGAAGTATGGTGATGGCAAAAAAAATCGTGTTCGAGATTATTGCAGATTCTGATTCTACTACACTCAAAACATGAAAAAAGTCGTTTTCCGAAAAGTGTCTGTGTGTCTGTCTGTCTGTGTGTCTGTCTGTGTGTCTGTAGATTTTTTTTCTTTGGCAAACGATAACTGCCGCAAATTCAAACAGAATCAAATAATTTTTTGCATGCAGCCCTGATTTGCAGAGTACTCGCGACCTATTGTTTTTGGTGAAGATCGGTTGAGGGAAAGGGGTAGTTTACCGGCAACGGTTTTTTTTTAGCAAGGGTAATTTTGTTTGTTTGGCAAACGATAACAGCCGCAAATTCAAACAGAATCAAATAATGTTTCGCATACAGCCCTGCATTGTAGAGTTCTCAAGACCTGTTGTTTTTGGTGAAGATCGGTTGAGGGAAAGGGGTAGTTTACCTGCAACGTTTTTTTAACAAGGGTATTTTCTATGGCAAACGATAACAGCCGCAAATTCAAACAGAATCAAATAATGTTTTGCATACAGCCCTGATTTGTAGGGTACTCAAGACCTGTTGTATGTGGTGAAGATCGGTTAAGGGGAAGGGGTAGTTTAACTGCAACGTTTTTTTATCAAGCGTATTTTCTATGGCAAACGATAACAGCCGCAAATTCAAACAGAATCAAATAATTGTTTGCATACGTCCCTGAATTGTAGAGGTCTCAATGCCTTTCGATTTTGGTGGAGATCGGTTAAGGGGAAGGGGTAGTTTACCTGCAACCTTTTACGTTTTAACAAGAGTAAAGTACTTGAAAATTTATTTAAACTTTTTGAAACAATGGTAATTGTTAAAAATAAAATAATTTTGTTGCCAGGCAATAAAATTATAATTTTTTCATTTTAATGTAATATAATATTTTTCATTTAATACAGCAATAAAAAGGCAGGTAAGACACAGCCTGGCTGTTTGGCTGAAAATGATTTTAAATATAAATCTTAGAATATGGAAGTCATGTATGGTTCTCCATACCGATATTTTACTTCCATATTCCTTAAGGAATGGAAGTATGGTGATGGCAAAAAAAATCGTGTTCGAGATTATTGCAGATTCTGATTGTACTACACTCAAAACATGAAAAAAAGTCGTTTTCCGAAAAGTGTCTGTGTGTGTGTCTGTCTGTCTGTCTGTCTGTGTGTCTGTCTGTATGTGTGTCTGTAGATTTTTTTTCTATGGCAAACGATAACTGCCGCAAATTCAAACAAAATCAAATAATTTTTTGCATACAGCCCTGATTTGTAGAGTACTCGCGACCTGTTGTTTTTGGTGAAGATCGGTTGAGGGAAAGGGGTAGTTTACCTGCAACGGTTTTTTTTTATCAAGGGAAATTTTTTTTTTTGGCAAACGATAACAGCCGCAAATTCAAACAGAATCAAATAATGTTTCGCATACAGCCCTGAATTGTAGAGTTCTCAAGACCTAAAGTTTTTGGTGAAGATCGGTTAAGGGAAAGGGGTAGTTTACCTGATACGTTTTATGTTTAACAAGGGTATTTCCTATGGCAAACGATAACAGCCGCAAATTCAAACAGAATCAAAAGATTATTTGCATACAGCCCTAAATTGTAGAGTTCTCAAGACTTTTTGTTTTTGGTGAAGATCGGTTAAGGGAAAGGGGTAGTTTACCAACAAGGTTTTTTTAACAAGGGTATTTCCTATGGCAAACGATAACAGCCGCAAATTCAAACAGAATCAAATAATTTTCTGCATACAGCCCTGGTTTGTAGAGTACTCAAGACTTGTTGTTTTTGGTGATGATCGGTTGAGGGGAAGGGGTAGTTTACCTGGAACGTTTTTTATCAAGCGTATTTTCTATGGCAAACGATAACTGCCGCAAATTCAAACAGAATAAAATAATTTTTTGCATACAGCCCTGACTTGTTGAGTGCTCGCGACCTGTTGTTTTTGGTGAAGATCGGTTGAGTGGAAGGGGTAGTTTACCTGCAACGGTTTTTTTTATCAAGGGAAATTTTTTTTTTGGCAAACGATAACAGCCGCAAATTCAAACAGAATCAAATAATGTTTCGCATACAGCCCTGAATTGTAGAGTTCTCAAGACCTATTGTTTTTGGTGAAGATCGGTTAAGGGAAAGGGGTAGTTTACCTACAACGTTTTTTTAACAAGGGTATTTTCTATGGCAAACGATAACAGCCGCAAATTCAAACAGAATCAAATATTTTTTTGCATACTTCAGTGAATTGTAGAGGACTCAAGGCCTTTAGATTTTGGTGAAGATCAGTTAAGGTGAAGGGGTAGTTTACCTGCAACCTTTTACTTTTTAACAAGAGTAAAGTACTTGAAAATTCATTTAAACTTTTTCAAACAATGGTAATTGTTGAAAATAAAATAATTTTGTTGCCAGGCAATCTGAAAATTTCAGATTTTGTACCACAAAATCTGAAAAGATTATACGATAGTTTATGAAATGGTTAATAATACGTCAGTGGAAGGTGTAATGAGAAATTAGCAGAAATGGAAACCTGGGGAATGTTAACTGTTCTGTAGATACAATTTTGTCAGAATGTTTGGAAATGATCATCAACATTGAAGAAAAAGTAAGCATATTAAGAAACATATGTAGATACTTATTATAAAAAAATAATGTTTGCTTTTTGATAAAGTCATTTTGATTATAAAATATAAATATTTACAACAAGAAAAGAATTTTCAGTTTTCAAAATTTAAATATATTTTTATAAAACAATGGGTTCTTCATTGAGGTGGGGACCATGTCACTCACTCCATCTCAAGCCTCCTCTCCCATTTTGTAGAAAAAGAGGACCCTGTCAAGGCTGATACTTTGACGACAGTGACAGGGCTTTCCACCAAATTCAGCAGAGTGACAGGTAGGCCCAACTCTGATTGGCTCCTCAGATTTCCCCAGCGTTAGTAGGTTCTATGAAAATATTTTATTTCAAAAATGATTTTAAATATAAATCTTAGATATGTTTTAAAAATCTCATGTTTTATGTTTTAACATGGGTAATTTTTTATATGACGAACCATAACTGCCGTAAATTCAAACAGAATCAAATAATTTTTTACATATGTGCCTCAGGTATAGAGAACTCAATGTCTGTTGATTTTGGTGAAGATCGGTTACGGGGAAAGGGCAGTTTACCTGAAACATTTTTTGTTGTAACATGAGTAAAGTACTTAATTTTGATAAAGTATCCTGATAAGATCTTAATAATCCACTGTAGAAACGTAGATGAAATATCTATAAATGAAGAGGCTAGTTGAACCGGCTGGGGGTAATTTTCTATAAATCAAAATTATAGTTGAAGGGGGAGGGGATATTATTTTTTATATGTGTACTACGTTATTGGCAAGAAAGAAGTATTTTTTTGTTAAAATTCCTTCCCTGGCTGTTTGGCTGAAAATGATTTTAAATATAAATCTTAGAATATGGAAGTCATGTATGGTTCTCCATACCGATATTTTATATGACGAACGATAACTGCCGTAAATTCAAACAGAATCAACTAGGTTTTTGCATACCTTTTTGAACTAAAGAGAACTCAAGGTCTGTTGATTCTGTTGAAGATCGGTTATCGGAAGGGGTAGTTTATCAGCAACGTTTTTTGTTTTAAAAAGGGTAATTTTTTTTATGACGAATGATAACTGCCGAAATTTCAATGAGATTCAAATAATTTTTTGCACTCTTTCCTGAGTTGCAGAGAGCTCAAGGTCTATTGATTTCGGTGAAGATCAGTTAAGGGAAAGGGGTAGTTTACCTGCAACATTTTATGTTGTAACAAGAGAAATGTTTCCATGACGAACGATAACTGCCGAACATTCAAACAGAATCAAATATTTTTTTGCATGCTTCCCTGAATTGTAGAGGACGGAAGGTCTGTTGATTTTGGAGAAGTTCGGTTAAGAGAAAGGGGTAGTTTACCTGAAACATTTTATGATTTAACAAGAGAAAAGTACTTAATTTTTATAAATAAAGTATCCTGATAAGAAGCTCATAGTAATCCACTGTAGAAACGTAGATGAAATATCTATAAATGAAGAGGTTAGGTGAACGGGTGGGGATAATTTTCTATTATTAAAAATTATAGTTGAAGGTTGAGGGCAGAATTTTTTATATGTGTACTACGTTATCGGCAACAAAGAAGTAGTTTTTTGTTAAAATTGCTTCCCGGGCTCTTTAGCCGTAGTTCAATGTTTTCTGCAAAACCAGACTTTTCGGCTGTGCCATCGACTGCCATCATCGGTGAAAATCGAGTGCGAAAACGTGAGGTGGTATACGTTAGTGACCACAGTACTGTGGTTAATGCTGAAGCAATAAGTAGAAAGACGTAGTTTCTATGGAAATATTTCATTTTGAATATGATTTTAAAAATAAATCTTAGAACATGGAAGTCAAGTATGGTTCTCCATACCGATATTTCTATGGCAAACGATAACAGCCGCAAATTCAAACAGAATCAAATGATGTTTTGCATACAGCCCTGTATTGTAGAGTTCTCAGTACCTATAGGTGTTGGTGAAGATCAGTTAAGGGAAAGGAGTAGTTTACCTGCAACATTTTATGTTTTAACAAGGGTTATTTTTTATATGACGAACGATAACTGCCGTAAATTCAAACACAATCAACTACGTTTTTGCATACCTTTTTGAACTAAAGAGAACTCAAGGTCTGTTTGAAGATCGGTTAAGGGAAAGGGGTAGTTTATCACCAAAGTTTTATGTTTTAAAAAGGGTAATTTTTTTTATGACGAACGATAACTGCCGAAAATTCAAAGAGAATCAAATAATTTTTTGGACACTTGCCTGAGTTGTAGAGAACTCAAGGTCTGTTGATTTTGGTGAAGATCGGTTTAGGGAAAGGGGTAGTTTACCTGCAACATTTTAAGTTGTAACAAGAGAAACGTTTCCATGACGAACGATAACTGCCGCACATTCAAACAGAATCAAATATTTTTTTGCATGAATCCCTGAATTGTAGAGGACTGAAGGTCTATTGATTTTGGAGAAGATCGGTTAAGAGAAAGGGGTAGTTTACCTGAAACACTTTATGATTTAACTAGAGTAAAGTACTTAATTTTATAAATAAAGTATCCTGATATGAAGCTCATAATAATCCACTGTAGAAACGTAGATGAAATATCTATAAATGAAGAGGTTAGGTGAACGGGGTGGGGGTAATTTTATAATATTAAAATTTATAGTTGAAGGTGGAGGGGAGAATTTTTGTATATGTGTACTACGTTATCGGCAACAAAGAAGTAGTTTTTTGTTAAAATTGCTTCCCGGGCTTTTTAGCCGTAGTCCAATGTTTTCTGCAAAACCAGACTTTTCGGCAGTGGCATCGACTGCCATCATCAGTGAAAATGGAGTGCGAAAACGTGAGGTGGTATACGTTAGTGACCACAGTACTGTGGTTAATGCTGAAGCAATAAGTAGAAAGAAATAAGCAATAAGTAGTTTCAATGGAAATATTTCATTTAGAATATGATTTTAAATATAAATCTTAGAACATGGAAGTCATGTATGGTTCTCCATAGCAATATTTTAATTAAAGCATACAAATTATATCTTTTAGTTTAAAACAATAATATTCAATGCTCAATTTTTCAAAATCTAGTATTCTAAAAAATTAAGTTTATTTTAATTTTTCCAACCATTTTTTCAAATAGTTTTAATTCTCTTTTTGCATGGGCCTATTTGTTACTTACTTACTTATACATCATTTTCTATGTAGACGATTGTAGTATCTATAAGCATATTCTTAACTGTTAAATATAAATAAATAAAATCATTATTTAAAAAATTTTGAGTTGTGATTTTTGTAAAGCAGCCTGTATTTATTAATTTAATAAACCAAAAAAAAACTTAATAATTTGTATTTTTCATTGCAGTGCGTGAAAAATACATTTTTATTACCATGTGATTTTTTTTTAAATTGCATTTACATTTTATGCCCACATGCAACGAAAAATGTCGTATATATCTTGGACGTTTAATGTAAAACTCTTGTGTGCATAATATACTATACTTGGGGCCTCATTTCCGGGTCTGCCGGGGGCCTCTGAGGTCCTAAAAACGGCTCTGTTCACGAAAGATTCTCTATACTTCAGTCATCTCCACATTTTTGGTAGCCCACTAAAAATTGTCTACACAGCATAATCATATGCTGATAACTTACCAAGGTGACTGAATCTATTGTATGTGCATGCCTTTCTGCCACAAAGATCGAAGAATGCTTGTATTCTGTCTACCTACTCGTACCTGAATTTTAATGTACACAAAGTCACAATTTGTTGCTTGAATTAGACGCTTCCCATGTTGGCAGGAACAGTACAGGCAGTACATAAGTACTTGATCACAGGAGTAAATTCTGTAATACTATCACTGTCAGCAAAAAATGTTTCTTAGCGACTAACACTACTCAAACAACATCTATAATGTTGTGAAGCTGCTGTACCTTATCTTGTTCTCTGATACTAAGCTGAACACAATGATATCACATGTCTCCAGTTATTTCATTTACTATCTTCTCTGTCATGTGGCTTTGCAGCAGTATGGAAGGTGGCCTTCCACACCACCTTACTTGCAATATATTTTGTGTATGTTAAAATTCAGCTAATGAAAAACGCGAAGACAGTATAACATGAAGAAATTATATATAGGTAGAAATTATATTATATATAGAAGAAATTATATTAGAAGAAATTATAATTACAAATTCTACATAGGCCAGACAGGACGTAGCTTCAAACAAAGATACATTGAACACTCAAGGGCACTACACTCCACTACAGAATCCACCTTTGCAAACCACCTCATTGAAGCAAACCACATATACAAAAACATCGACAGTAACATGGACATTCTACACGTACACACAAAAGGCTGAAAACTAGACACTCTAGAACAATTGGAAATATACAAGCACACGAAAACACATAAAAACGACATCCTAAACAAACAGACACAATTCAAATCACGCACATTATTCAAACATATCATGCTCCACACACACACAATATCGATCTTTCAAGAGTCAATACCGTCGCCAACAACAGGACGGACAATGCTCCCAGTGGCAGCCTCTGAAGAAGCTTTTTAAAGCGAAAACTGGTTCAGGCTATAAGGTAAATATGTTTATGTTTCTACCCATAAAAAACGTTGTGTACCGAGTCGGTACCGTAGTGAATTAATTATATTTAGTTAAGTAACGGACACGTCGTGGACAACGAAATCCAAGAGCTTAAAAAAAAGTCAACAGCAAAACCCAAACTTACATCTTTACAATGTTAAAATACAAGAGTTTTTACGTAAAAAAGAAATTGTTAATGAATAAAATACATACAAAGAGAACAAATGACTTCACATTAGTAACTTCCAATACTGTAAAGCAGTACGGTAAAAAACATATAAAATAATAATGAAGTTACACCAATGAGAGGTTTACTGTCCCCAGGGTGGCAGATTGGGGAAAGCTCTACAAATAAGTAGGGTATGTTGGAAATAAAATATCTCCCATGAACCAAAACAGAAACTGCAACTTTCAATTCCAGTTTTAGCAACGAAATGAAGAACTTTGTTTCCACCCTCCGAAGTTTAAATACCTTAATGCATGATTGAAGCTTCTCAGAAAAGAACAACTCCAGGAGGTAATCTGATACGAGAATCCTCCATAGTATTTGGCAGTGGAACTGGGCCCACAAATTATGAATAGGTCAGACCAGCATGCATTGTTGGTAAGAGGCTGGAGCTCTCTGATAACGCTATTCAAATTTGAAACACAAAAGAATATATTTCCTTATAGCATTAAACATAAACGCAAAGCATGAAGATTCATCAAGTGAAGTTATGTTACGTGGTCCATATTTGACTAAAATCTAAGAAATAAAAGAAGAATTAAGGAACAATATATGCATTAATAATAATTCCATGATAATATTTCAATAATAAGGCACAAATTTGTAAAAAAAATTCAAATTAAAAAATCAGATATCTAACATTCTCCACACACACACACACTCTCTCTCTCTCTCTCTCTCTCTCTCTCTCTCTCTCTCTCTCTCTCTCTCTCTCTCTCTCTCTCTCTCTCTCTCTCTCTCACACAAGTTATAATTTTAATAAGACACAAAAATAAAACTGAATTAATAAATTGTATTATGAAGTTCAGTCGTAAACATTAATTGTGATACTTATTAACGGAATATTTATTATTGGTGTTATAACGTTGCAGAAATCAGACCCTATAGGGTATCCACAAGTATTAGATAAATGATAACAGGTAAAATAATTTAATAAATGATGATGAAAAAAAATATATATAAAATGGAATTAAGAAAGAAAAAAGAAGAATTGTAAACAAGAATAATAATTAAAAGAATAGACTAGACTGACAAACAAATTACTATGACCCAACCCCAGAGATTGGCCAGATAAAGACAATAAGATGAGAAAAGATTTACAGAAATTAAGATGACAATTAATGATAAAAGACACAAATGAGTAAAGAAAATATAATAACTAACCATGAATAAAACAATAATAAAGAAAGTACACTAACCATAAAGAATAAGTAAGACAATTATTATTAGATAAAGTATGTTGTTAAGAACCTTATTATAATAAGAAAGTAAGACACAAAATATTGAAAGAATAATCATAAATGTATGTTTAAAATATCATTGAAACCAAGAGTGAGAGATAGGTAGGGAATGATAACAATAAACAGTGAAGTGATGAGAATATTAAAATAAACAACTTATAATCTTAAGGAAAAAGAATAGTAACCAAGTGTAACAAACCAGAACCATAATCAAATGATGAATAGACAAATAAGTTAATTGTGTTAGCCTGTAAGAAACAGAATAGTTGTGGGTGTAAGAACTAGAAAACATCTACTATTACTAAAAGAATCACTAGAATGATTATCTTTATAGAATAGATGGTGTCGATACAATACTCACCAAAATTGTTTTTGTTAATTTAAAGAAAATTAGTTTGTTTGTTTAGTATTTATAGGAGTATAAACCAAGAAGTCATAACTTTAAAGTAATATGTTTGTATTTTTTAGGTAAGTAATAAGATTATAAAGAGATGAGGTGTATGTTAATTTCAAATAATAACATACAATATGACAATGGTGATTAATAAGAAGGAATATGGCTGAACCATAGAAAGACCATTAAATTATTTCTATATTATGTTTTGTTAATAGATTTAAGTGTTAAATAGGTGTGTGAGAAATGGGAGTAGGAATAAAATAGCAATGACATAAACTTAACAAGCAACAAATTAATAACTATTAAGTTATATAAATAGAAAAGAAAAAATGACAGATAAGAAATAATCTTGTAAAAGTATAATAACAATAATAGATGGTAAAACAGTTTCAAAGTAATTCAAAAGCCAATAATTGCGAAATGAAAATAAGCAGAACATATGTACTTAATAAATAATGTTTAAATAGAGCAAAATAAGAAATTCTAAGATGTTACAGTTTAGGCCTATAAATGACATAGATGTCTAACTTCAGAAAACCAATTGTAAACAACTGAATATTGTATTTGAACGATAAGACCAAGTAAATTATGTAATTACCATTAGCTAACAATAATAACATGTCAGAATTATAATAAACAGTATAAATAAGGGAAATATGTAATAACATAGTATTAGCAATTTTGTCCAAAAACAATAATACATGACCTAGACCAGCCTTGTGAGATGTCAAATTGATCTTTGAAAGAAAATAGGGACATCTATGTTAATATTTCAAGCATTGGAAATATCCCCAAGGAACAATAACCATTATAAAATATTTATTCATTTTGAACAGAAAACCAGGATTTATAACAATAGGTTCAAATGTGCTTAACCAATCAGAGTCAAGGCGGTTGCCATAACAACAAAACGTTATTATAATTTTGACCGTTATGTAACGGGAGTTCCATTAGTAACTATCCAGAGGTATAGACGCTATATTGATGCGGACCTATTAAAGGCTAATAACGAAGAAAATCAAACATAAATGAAAGTAAATTGATCACAAGAAGTCAGCTATAGTTCCAGCAACTCAAGGAACTATAGTTGAGTATAGTATAGGAACTATAGCTGACGTCTTGTGTTCAATTTACTTTCATTTATGTTTGATTTTCTTCGTTATTAGCCTTTAATAAACGAAATTTTAAAATCAAAAATTAAATAAAAAATTGAATAAAAAGAAACACACGCCAGAAGGAGACGACAACCATATCATTGAAAATAAACGAATGTACTAACACAACAGTGAAGAAATCTTGACGATCCATAACACAAACAACATGGTTTTGTTAAGTATAAATTAAATTATCAATAATTACGAACTAAAACTGATTAACTTTTTTCACAATATATAACTCTCACTCTGAACTTTGAACACCAATTTCTTTCAAGGATTAATGAATCATATTTATTAACACTGTATGTAACTGTAAGATAACCTATGTCCGAAACCTATAAAACTGGCACACACTTTTAAACAACAGAGTTGAATTTCATGTAAACCTTTTTAGTATTTAAGTACCACAATTGTAAGGTGGTGTACTTTATTTAACATCTTGTTTTAAATCTTTTCGTAATCCAAAGAACTCACTGG
Organism: Magicicada septendecula; assembly: GCA_034769895.1. Classification (NCBI taxonomy): domain Eukaryota; kingdom Metazoa; phylum Arthropoda; class Insecta; order Hemiptera; family Cicadidae; genus Magicicada; species Magicicada septendecula. The sequence continues at coordinate 149,316,789 of CM068372.1, forward strand.
CAGAATAAATTGTATAAATAAGAACGTTGTAGCCACTATAGCTTCATACGACTGCTGCCACCTTTGCTCTCTGCTGAGTGAAAATTAATTTGTTGCCGAGGCTAAACTTTATTATAATACTATCTAATTGTACAACAGTTATTAAAAATTACTGAATCATAGAATCAAATAAATAAGTACGAATCTTTACTAGCTGTCCTGTGTTTATTAAAATTGTATTATGTATGTTGTGTTCTTTAGCGGAGAATAGAATTCTTTGCCAAAAAATTTATGTTGGCAACACGTGCAAAGACAAGCGAAATTCGAGTTCCCGCCAGTCTGCGAGGTAATTCGAATTCATCATCACTATACAGGAAACAAAATAATTTTAAATCTTTTAATTGTTTTCTGAAAAACAATTTGGCGCCTTTCGGGAAATAAATATACAAAATAAGGACAGGTAAGGATTTCGGTACTGGTTATTCGTACGTTCGCGACGGACGCAGTCTGCGTGAGGTACGTTTAAGAGCGACGACGACTTGGTAAGACCTTGAGAGTACGACATCGTTTAATTGAAAATAGACACGATTAATAAGACCGGGAAGAGGTCTCTTACAGTATTAACTTATTCATTGTATGTGACTACTGAGAATGCCCTTCATACAGCCAGTATTAGACGAATCAACTAGAAAAATCTACCAGACCTTCTGAATTTTTGAAGTTAATTCATCTGACTTTAAATTAAAAAGCAGAATTAGTTAATTATCAACATATTAGGATATCACTCCTCATCCAAAACTCCCATGATTCCTATGGTCTTAAATTCACACACACACACACACACACACACACACACACACACACAATCCTAAATGATCCACATACATCACTGTAACATCCTACTAAAGGTTAACAATTAAATCATAAAAACATACACTCAGGACCATGGCAAAAATTTTGTTTTTTTGGGGGGCCAGATTAGATTGGAAGCATGGAGTCAAAGGTGGAATACCGATTCCAGAAAGATGGAGGCTCCCTCCAGACCCCCCCCCTTCGGAGAAGACAGGCACAAACATAAGGGCCTAAAGTCGGGGTTTTGGACATGATGTAAATATGAAATTAAAGAAACAGAGAAAAACATAATAAGTTATAAGAAACATTTATACCCATTTTCTAATTTTCTTATCATATTAGAATAAACAAAAGTGAATATTAAAATCTGATCTTGAATTATTCATTCCCCATAATGCACAACATAATTCCTACTACAAAAGTCTGATAAAGCATGTTGTGATAATAAATCATTAATTTTTTATATTTAAAATCAAAAAGTTAAAATGACCTTATGTTTCTAAACTTTACTTGTTGAAAACAGTGTCCTTAATAATGGCCTGTAAGCCTATATTGAAATAACATTAAAAATTGCATAATCTAAATGTGACTACCCTCAGTGGCGCAACCATGGGGGGTTTTGGGGGTTAGAACCCCCTCTCCCCCGAAAATCTGGAAAAAATTTTGTAATCAACGTATGTACAAACAGTAAGAACATAATAATTATAGTATCTGCTTTATATGTTAATTACTATAGTCTTACAAAGTAACATTTTTACTATTACTAAATGATAAACTAAAATTCAGCATAGGTAAATATACCAGACGTGAATAAACTGTTCTTTTGCCAACGGCGCATGATATGTAATTGTCTTAGTACTTTTAAAAAAACACCAGTTTTCATCAAAAGCGTAGCGTTTAGTTTATTGCTGTATTTTCCGGTTTCGGAGAGTGAACTGGATCAATCTGGGTGGCCTGTCAATATCAGTGCAAAGGAAAGTCATACATAGTTAGAGTCGGAAAATAATGTATAACGTGTACAAGTTTATTCAATCGGAAGATAAGGGAATATCAGAAAGAACGTTAGTAGGGGGAAAATGACAGTTCTACCCCGGAAGTGACGTCACACGGCGGGAAATTCAAAAATTGTGGTGGGGGGGTAACCATGCGGCAGTAGTCTGTCGGCCATGTTGTCGTCGTCGCCGCCTAAAGTGGGGTAATGTGTGCGTTGATTGGCGGAGGCGTGGCTATGTTCGCCGTTCGCCGTTCGCCGTTCGCCGTTGACGTCGTCATCGTCGCTGGGCGTCGGCCTGGCGGTGGCTTGATGGCCGCCCGCCGTGGTGGGGCGACGGCGGCCATGTTGGAAAAGCTGCGATGTTGTCAAGTGGTGTAAGAGTGTAGTGGTTAAGGTACGGCCTGGTTGCCGATTCGTGCGTGTGTTATAGTGTATGGTTATGTATATGTAAGGGGTTTTTCCGGAAGTTCGGCCATGTTGGAAAAGCGTCGTCGGTGTTGCCAACTGTTGTCGGCTCGGTGTTATAGTGTACGGGTTGAATGTATGTTTCGCCATTGTTGCCAACTCGGTGTTAAAGTGTACTGGTTTCGTATATATTTACCCTGCCGTGCCGATATCGTCGATGTTGTGTATAAACATGGTTACTCCCACCACCACAATTTTTGAATTTCTCGCCGTGTGACGGTCCAGGCTAGAACTGTCATTTTCCCTGTAAGAAATACACATGATATTCAGTGTTCGATTCACTTATCTGAACGATTGCATTGTTGACAACTGTGTGTCTATGTGTTAAGTAAATTGTAGTATGCGAAAAGGATAGTTGAAAATAAACATAAAAATATTATACGATAAAAAAAAATCCATGCTTTCCACATGTGGAGTTATTTTTTACAACAGAATGCTGACAGACCACTCGTTATTACTGGTGTGTATGTAATATAATAGGGACATGGGGTAGTTGGCTCCCACACGCTTTTTTTTTTTTTTTTTTTTTTTTTTTTTTTTTTTTTTTTTTTTTTTTTTTTTGAATGTAGCAGTTGACTCCCACGTGCATTTTGCAGCTGTCTAGACATCTGTTTAGCGAGTCGCTAAATTAATTGCATCCGGCTGTCTGAGCGTAGAATTAATTGCCACCATCTGTTAGTTGTCGCCGTCTGTCTGAGCGTATAATTAATTGTCGCTGTCTGTCTGAACATATGTTAATGTTGGGTGTGAACGAATTTAAAGGCGTACATAAATTATTGTGTGAACAAGTCAAGATAAATATGCGTGGCAGTCGTTACTTTTTTTGTTGATGATGTAATCGGTCCGTCTGTATGGCCATCTGTTTATCGCAGCGTGCGAACGTATTCGTACATAAAGTTTTTTTAATAACAGAACAGGATGTGTGACACCATCTGTTATCACAGCGTGTGGGAATTAGAACGCAGACCGAGCTAAGTGCGTGTTCATGACTTTGTGTGTGGGAGCTTTTTTTGTTGTTACCATCTCTTTCGTGTACATCCTTGAAATACTATATATAAGCCTGTACGAACTGCTCTCCAAGACACATAGTTCGTCGCGAGACTCAACTGGAACTTGTATAAGGTCAGTTTGATTTTTAAATATTCTTTAATTTCTAAATTATATTATAATCATACACTTGTTGTTTAATAAAATTGATTTTTTTTAGAATAGTGTTAATGTTCCAAGGAATTTTGAAATTAAAAAAACAATAAAAAGGTTAAAGCAATACTGTTTAATTACAAATAATTAAAATACATGTAATCAAAATATATTACAATTTAAAATACATAATATGTAAACGCACACAGTAGTGAAAGTAATCAAAATATATTACAATTTAAAATACATAATATGTAAACGTACACAGTAGTGAAAATTACAGTGCACTATGACATGACAAATATGTACAAAAAATGAAATAAACACACACAGTAGTAACAATTAAAAAAAAAATACAATTGTATACAATTATATCAAATGAATTATGTGTAAGCACATTATTTTAAATATTATTGGTAAACGTGTGCAATGACAATTATGTACAAATATACTTGTTAATTCTGAAGATGTCTAAAGTGTACAACATGTAAGCCTTGTTTTATTATCTAGGCATAATCAAATGAAATATGTGTAATCACATATATTATTTATAATTAAATGAAATAGAACTAAGTACATGTTTATATATATATATATATATATATATATATATGTAATCGTACGTGACAAATGAAGATGTCCATTCGATACTACTGTACAATTTCTACTATGTAAGCTCTATCCTTTTCTCCGCGATAAATTAGTTGCAGCGAGCACGGTAATAAATTTTTTAATTCCTCATCTTCAAAAACACCTGCGTATCTCTTTGGTAGATATACACGATATTTTAGTCTAGGGTCTTTGTAATCTTGAAGAGTGACGAGTATAGTTTTACCGTATTTTGCGTCTATATTTTGCATTTCTTCTATCGGATATTTTACACCGATTATCAATTCCTTTATTTTTTTATACTCGATTGCGCTAATAGTAGCAAACTTTTCAGTGAATGATGCCATTTTAAAATAAAGAACTTATAATAATTTGCGGCACGTCTCTCAACGAATGAACGAATAACGCTTGCGCGCAGTGGAATATATAGGGAGGTAGTTGTGGAGGTGGAAACCGGAGAGGGGGGAAACCACTCAACGCACAGTAAGCGTTTATTTTTAACCGTGTGAACAGGTCACGAGTTGATTTCTCACGGCTCGATGGGTAGGTGGGGAAGAGGGGAGTCGGTTATTTTTTTATACGTCTAGACAGCACTTGTGCTTGTTCGAACATGTCGCCGACGTTAATTTATTTTTAACTGTGTGAACAGGATGCAACTTGATTTCTCACGGTTCGATGGGTAGGTGGGGAAGAGGGGTGTCGGTTATTTTTTTTTATACGTCTAGACAGCGGTCGCGCTTGTTTGAACACACTAATTTATTTTTAGACAGATGATGTAATCGATAGAAAGACGACGACTGTTTTTTTTTATGTAAGCGCTAAACAATAATTTTAGTAATTTATCAGAAACGTATTGACTATTCTAAAATCTGACACAACCCACTCGCGTAAAGCGTGTACTCTACTATTTGTACATATTTCCGGACATAAGCGGTGCGTGAGACAGGCTGTTCCGTGTATTGATTGTAATTGATCGAGTTTGGGACATCCGAAATCTTCTAAATTTATAATATTAAAATGCACGATACGCTTCTGTAGAAATCTTTTTTTTTGCAATCCTTTTACGAACACGAAGTTAAAAGGAAACGTATACTTTTCTAATATCGGTACAAGATGTTCGTACGATGTGTCCCCGTCCGTCCACGTTAGTCCATGATAATGGTCTGTTAACCATCTGTTTGTCCTCACATGCTTGTGATTCGAAACAATCGTCTCTACTGGATGTGTAAATATCCAATGCCTGCTGGCAAATGCAGTGACGTCCATAACGGCTAGTTCCTTAACGAGTTCGTTTCCATCGTTGTCGATAAAACAGTGAAAGTCAACTATGACTGCTAGTTTATCCTCGCACATCCTTTTTTCGTTATATACAACGTGTTTGGTTTTACTAGGAACGTTGCAGATCCGTCCGTCTTACGGAACAGACACGTTGTATATTGTGAAACGCTCGTAAAGAATTTGTTCGGAACGTTTATTTTGTACTTTATATTTTCGTCACGGATCAGTGCAACAAATTTACATGTCAGAACGTTGTATACAAAAATTTCTATAGGGTACAGTACTGTATGCTTTAAGTCACTGCAGCGTATGTACTCGTACGGAGATAGCAGCTCCATGCGTCCGTCTTCAACGCGTGCTGTTCAAACACTGAGGTATGCGATATTAGCGGAGGTTGTATAAAACACTTTTGTCACAGCAGCATATATATATATATATATATATATTTTCAAACCTGGTGTTCAATAGACGCGTGAAAACGAACTAGAAATACGCTCTCATGTAAGCAGTGTATGCGGTTCTACATAAGGGACAATTATGTAGGGTTATGGCACAATTCACACATGTAATAAAATGTCGACAGGGAATAAGTACAACTTCCACGTTTTGTGTGTAACAGACTTTGCACATCGTATCACGGTTCGAGCTTTCTTCTACGTTTTTTATATTCTCCTTGATCGTGTCGGTGCGTTGTTCGTTCTTTGCTGTCACTGCTACAGCTGTTGGTGCTTGCGCCTCGGTAACAATACCCAGTGCCTTGAGGATAAAATTTTTATCTTTCATTAACATTACGTAAGAGCACGCAGGGAAATGTCGTGCGTGTTCCATCCAAGCATATTCTCCACGTTCCCATTTGTTTAATCCGCCTCCACAGCAAAAACAAATCACTCTATCGTTGCATCCGGTGTAAAAGAAACCCGCTTCTGATAATTCTTTAGGTGTTATCGTTAACGATACAGCCCATTCTTTAAAACTCTTTAAACGGTTTTCCAAGTTTCTGTAACGTGGGTACGGAGATGTGATTTTTTGAATTAAGATGACCTGTACTTCTTTATCGTCCGGTGATAAAGACTTGATTGATGTAGTCGTTGCCGCTTCACCGCATTGTTTGAAATAGCGGTTGTTGCTGTTGTGATTGATATCGTCAACATAGATATCGTGTGAAAGCATCTTGTACGTCCACTCGCGACTCGTGCTGATGAAACACTGAACGAAGAATAGGGAGAAGAGGAGAATCGTTTTCCCCCTCCACAAAAATAAAATACACGAAAATTGATTACATTACATTCTATTTACAATAAAATAAAAATACATGAAAATTGATTACATTTTTTTTTTAATTAAAAATTACATTCTAAAAAAGAAAATTTCTATTTACAGTAAAAAAAAAAAAACATTAATATATAGTAAGCGTTTAATTGTGTCTGCGCACCGTGTTGGATAACGGAGTGTACACATTTATTGAATCATGCAGTATCAAGCAGTAGGCCGCTGTCTGAGCGGGGAAATTGGTCGATGACTCGAATTCCAATCTGACGTCGACTGGTGATGACTTGAGCGATTCGTCCTGTCTGCTACAATCGAAGACGAATAACGGTGCTTTTGCTATGAACTCTGTAGGTGTTAGAAGTACGTTGGGTTGACTTCTGTGGTAGTACGATTTTTGAAATCGTGTATACATGTCGTACAGCAATGCGTAACGTCCGTTATCGATATCCAGGTTCAGGTTATCGTACGGGTAGTATTTGTCGTTCAGAAAGAGTCTCGCGTTTGTCACATTGCAGTGATCGAATTCACCTGCGTGTTTTTTCAGATTGTTTTTTCTGGCGGTCTGAAAGGTGAGTATCACGTACCGTGGTTTCTCCAGTTGTGTAGTTGTTTTCACTGTCCAAGTCTGTCTGTCGGTCGCCGGTAAAGCCGGATACTCGTGCAGTTCCCAACTACGAAACGGTAAGAATAGCGGTAGGTCCTTGCGTATGATATCCAACAATCGTATCCGTACTTCGTTGTTCACGTACACGAACGGAATCATCCAAGAGATTTTGGTCAGTTCTATATCGGCGTTAGCGGGCGCATCCGTGGACGAGAACAAAGCGTTAACGTTGCTGGAAGTGCGCAACAGTATAAGTTCCTGTTTCATGTTTAAAATAACATGCGTGAAATCCTCAGCGAATCCCATCAGCATCCTCAACGGTATGCAAAAGTTGAATTCCTCGTGTTGGCCGGTCGGTGTTATCTCGTTAGCTGTAGGAGCAACCCAACCGGCGTTTTGCATCGAAACAATGTCCTGCTTGCCGGCAGATAGCATGGTTTTAATAGTGGACGTGATGCCGACGCTCTTGGTACGATCCACTTCCACACCGGCCAGTTCGTAACGGATTTCTTCGAAGAGAAACGCGATCGCATTGTTGATCATTTTTACGTTCACACTACCGGTGCTGTCGGTCTTTTTGCTCAATTTGCCTTCAACGTACAGGAAACTTTCCATCGGTAAAGTGAAGACTTCCTGTTGCAGTATAGGTATGCGTATCTCATCGTTATTTCCGTATCGTGACGCTGACGCGTACGGTGCATGAGGATGATATTCGTAATGTGTGATGTTGTCTTCGAAGAATGGTCGACGTTCAACCGATAAGACGATACCGCTGTCCGCCATATTACTTGTTTTTCTTGACTTTGAATCCTAATGAAATCAGGTAGCGTCGGTTAGTTGCTGTTAACCGTGTCAACGACGAACGTCTACTGATACCGAGCCGCCGCCGCCACCGCTCTTCATCACGGGGGTATCGGTGAAATAAATTCCCATGATTACTACACACGTTTCAAATGTATACGTGCGGTGATGACTTCGCCTTGAAAATTCACAATATCACCGTCCTGATCGTGTACGGACAGTGTAACGTTACGCAAGTGTAGTACGTTAAGTGGAAAATAAATGACGTTTCTAGGCGTTTCTACTATCTTGAATCCTGGCTCAACCGTTGGATAGAACGAGTGCAGTATATGCTCGTTTCGTCCCGTCTTGTACGAGCCTTGTACAGCGTTACACCTTATCTCCAAAACGTTCACTTTGTTAATGTTTACAGGCACGTCCGACGTGTGTAATATATACGCTTCTAACTTTCTGTTCTTGGAAAAACCCAACATGGTACCGATCGTGTGTTCCGTACATCCGAAATCGATATCGTATGAACAATAAATTTCACATTTCAACGTGTTGTTGTTGGGTCGTAGAGAAAATTTTGGGTCTGCTAGTTCTTTCTTCAGGTATGTTTCGATATCACTGATTTCGTACACTCCGGTCGGTATATTAACGAGTTCTAACGTTTTACGTGCTCCCTTTAGTACGGGAAAGATGTTATTTCTTCCGCTTTCCACGTTCGGTATAGAGTTGTACGTGGTAAAGTCCAGCAGTCCCGCGTACCATTCACCGTTCGTCAGTTCAAGCGGTGGAAAAAAGTCACAAACCAGTGCGCTTGGATCCGTTCCTGTGACAGTGACCGTAAGCGAAGACATCTTGTCGTTTACTGATCGTTCGATGTCAAAAACTCTAAACATAAATGTCCGCAGATGACCGTGTTCGATGGCTGTTTCTGTGCGTAATTGTAATGAATGTCGGTCACGTTCGATCCAAAGTACCGTATTAGCTCGACAGGAGGGCGCAGATTGCCGAATCCATCAAAGTACCAGACTCTGTCGCCTCGCTTCTTGTAGCATACCCAGTGCGTGCCCGGTCCGGTAGCGTCGTCCAGATTCACGATTGCGCTTTCGTTCTCCCACGGTGATGTACTAGGAAGTGTGTCGCGCATGTACACGCCTCTGAAATAAGGTATACGCAATAGTTTCGTGTACTCATAAAGATCTCGATCGGACAACGGACGCACGGGTATTTTGATTAGTTTTTTCGGTACGGTCGAAGGTATAGTCCTGAAGCCTTTTTACCATCGGCCCGTCTTCGTCGACGTCCTGCCCCAGTTGTCGTTGTCCTCCTCCTCCTCCTCCTCTTCCTGATTATCGTGCGTCGAACCGGCTTGCGTCGTCTGGTGCGACGTTTACGCACACCGCCACCGCAGCATAGCCCGCTGCCTAACGCTGATTTCGCCTTCATCGCTGCTGCTACGGCTGCCGCGTACGCTCTTTCACTGATGCCGGAATTCAAAGCTTTCACTCGTTCCCACGCTTTACCGGCTAGCACACGATCCGCTACACGTCGTCGTTCGTTGTCCTTGTACTTGCTGTAAGCGATATCGTGTTCACGACAAGCTTCGTCCAACTCGTTGATTCCTCGATCACCGCGAGCCAATCTCTGCTCTAGTTTCGTTCCGGGTCCACAGAACCTGTAGCCGGGCAGATGTAGTTCCACCGGTAATACGTCCACCGCTCGATTGATCAGTGTAGGTACTGACTTCGCAACGAATGGTACCGCGCTTTTAACTATTTTTCCGATAAGACCACGCCCTCCCTTTTTTTTTCGGCTACGTAGTTCGTACATGACTACTGTTTCGCTTGCTCTCGATAAAGGGATCTCCAATCGTGCTCGTCCTTAGATTTGTCCAGATCACTAATCAACTCGTTCGTCTCCGACTTGTTCGTAAGTAGTAAGTCCGCCTCTTCGGCACCAAGTGAAGTACGCGCTGCGTGCTTATGCAATTTATAGATATACGATACCACTTTCTCCCAACGATGTTGGAACACTTTTGCGAGTTTGTACGTTTCGCTCTTCGCGTACCGCTTCGCCTCCTCCAATTGACGTGCGTTCACCGCGTCCGTAGCCCGTGCGCCACCGTCGCCGACGTTTAGAATAGTCTTTCCTTGTGCGTTGAAATAAGCGTCGTTTACCGCGGTGATCGTGTGTCGGTTCAAAAATTCTAAATTCACCGCGTCCTTGTTGTTGACTGGCGGCGCTAACTGTGTTATCCGCACGTTGCCGACCATTAGGTTAGAGTTCGTATCCTTCGGTATGATTTTCGAGTCCACGTATACTTTGGTCGCAGCGTCTCTCGCACGAATCGGTTCCCTCAGAGACTGTATGCGATGGTCCCGCGCGTCGACGACAGCTCCGTTCTTCTTGTTCGGTACCAGCTGTGTGAAACGTAAGCACGAGTAGTCTACGTACTGCTTGTTGACAGCGTCCCCGAGATCGACGGGAGCGCCGACGTTGACGAGCTTACGACCTTTCGCGTCTATTCCTTGCGTCGTCGTCGTCGTCGACGACGGATCGTCGGCAAACAGACAGTGGTCACGCACGAAGCGCAGTGGAACGGCATCGTTACCGTCTTGCGGTTCGCCCAAGTTGTGTATTTTTTTTCCCGCTACGTCGAAGTGTCCGTCCTCGGTCATCGAGATACCAATATCCTCCCGTAGACTGCGACGCGTCTCCCTTCGCGCTCTGACAGCGCTCTGGTGTCTGCCGAACTTGTCAACACTCATCTTGTGAATGATGCGTCTCGTCCGTTGTTCACAGCATTTATACGTACTCGCGTAATAAATCGATTAGTTTTGATACGATCGTACTGTCTATGCATTTTATTCCGACAACGGAGAGTCCGTCGCTATGTTTTCCTTTTACGATCGTATTTAGAAATTCATCGTACACGTATACGCGTGCGTCTTTGAAGAAATAAATCTTTCCGTCGATGTATCGGAACGCACTGTCGACGGCTTCTGGTAAGCCGACAAAACGATCTTTAACGTATCCGTGTTTCTTGATCGTGAACGTGCACTCGTCTATTTCGCCGTAATACATATCGTTGTACAACAGAAGAGTTCGACCCGTGTACGTGTGTATCGCAGCGTTTATTTTCGTCATCGTGCGAACACCGAGCGTTGTGATCGAACGCGGATACCCGTTCAGCGGTTGCAGACTGTGTATATCGAACATGTATACGTAGTTGTCTATGAATAGCACCACTTCTTCGGTTCGCGGTCTCTGGTACATCGCTGAAACGTTGGTGAACGTCAACGGTAAGAAAGTCAACCAATCCGTCAACAGAAGCGGCGGACTCGATCGCTTCGACTCGAGATCCAATGTCCACAAAAAGTTATCGTGCACAATATACAGGTGTCTGTTGATTATTAAAAATTGATTAACGTTCTTTAGCCGACATAAATCCGTCGTCCGAACGGTGTCGTTCGTTGTCGTCGCCGTCGTCGTTGACGTCGTCGTCGTAGCTGGCGGCGGCGGCGGCGGCGGCTTCCCGTACAAGCGTTGAATGCCTTTTATATCGTCGTCTCTCAGGTCGAACGGACCGTTCGAGCGTGGTACGTAGAACGGGTACATGATCGAATCCTTCTCGAGGGAATGAGACAGTCCTAACGCGTGTCCGATTTCGTGCGTTAACACCTGAAGGAAACTGGTCTGATCGTCCGGTATTTCGGTTGCGTTCGTATAATTCCACGATTCGTAGTAGTCCATGTGTATTTCGGTAGTGTTATACGGTAAATCGGGCGGGTAGTAAGCGTGAGCGAGTATACCTCCTCGTCCGTCCAAATCGTACCCGCAGATCGTGCACCTGGAAGTCAGACACCTGTGTTTAAAATATTTCATAGCAATGACCATGTCGGCGTTTATGTCGTTGGGTCGATATTCGAATTCCAGGTTCGAATGTTTCTGCCATACAGCGAACGCTTGTCGCGACGCTTCTATAGCGCTGACGCTACCGTGAAAGAACCGCCACGACAAACGTCTCTTGGCCCACGGTGTTCGTAAGGTGTACGACACGAAATCTTCGTTACCGCATCTCCGCGCACGCATCAGATTCATCGTTTCGTTGTTCAATTCTCCATTTACGGTTAAATTGTAATTCACTTGAAACGTGCGAAGGTAGGCGTCCATATCGATGGTGGCGTTGTCCGTGAGTCGTAAACTATCGTCGGGCACGTAACCGTATCGCACCAAGTAATCTATAGCGAAATCAACATCGTTAGCGTTAACGCTCGATGCGACAACAGCACTTGTGCACACGATAATAAACAGTAGCACGATATCCATGTTGTCACAACCAAACGTGGAATGTCCCCGGCACATGTACGACAGTATTATTTATAGACTTTATCGGCTTTCAGAATCGAACCGCTCTTATTATACGATTATGCCTGCTTCACGTAGTTCTTCCACTATGGAGACGATTTCGTTCGTGTGCTTACTGTTTCCAACACGTTGTGATGCCATTAACAGTCGCAATCTGTCCACCAGTTCGTTCGGATCGTCCCAGTGCACGTAATCGATTTTGTCTTTTTTTCTCGTTAACGTCATATACGATGTATCAATATTATTATGCCCCTGTCCTGTACGTTTCGGCGGAAACAGTTGCGATATTATTCGTTTATACTTTACACCTCTGTTCGCGTTCACCTGTGCGTTCGCTAAGTAATACTGCTTATGCGCGTTGGTGTTACGCAGTATATCTTTGTACGCTTTCAGATCTGATTCCTTGTAAATATTTTCATTAGGATGCTTCATGAACACTAGTTCGTAGAGTCCAGGTGTACCTTTGTATCGTTTACCGTTGATAAGAATCGAATCGTCCGTATCGATTTCGAACTGTGAATCACCGATCATCCATTTTCCGTTTTCGTGTCTTACACCGTACGTATAGTCCATCAGACGATCGCGTTCGGACGAAACGATCATACGCATGTACTTGTTCGCTAATGATTCACTGTCATATTTGTCCTGAAAATATCTACGCGCTTCACGTCTTCCTTCCGGTGTGTCTAGCATTTTTTCAATGTTGAGACTGGGATCGTCCTCATCATCGTCTAATGTTTCGGCTATCACGGGCGTTTTCAGGAAACGCGGTGGCTTCGTTCGGGAACGAGATGGTGTTCCCGCATCGATTTTACTAATTGCACCTGTCGGATCCTCTTCCTTCTCCTCTTCCTCATCCTCTTCACGTTTCATCTTTTTCACTCTTGAAGGCTTTTCATTTGTTGATTTACGTTTCTTTTCAAGCAACGCTTGCGAAATATTTTGTAACGGTTCTAGAATCGGTTTGTAACTTTTGGATAACGATGCTTCTTCTTCACGAATCCCATGTTTTAACGCACGGTATTTCTTCCGTATATCATCACTGATCGTGTCGATATCACGTGCTAGTCGTTTCTTCTTGTCGTCCATCTCGATAAACGGCAGAACATCAACTAAAGTCGTTGACAGCAGATCATGTGTATTTAGCTGAACGTGTGACTTTTTTTTTGTTTAATCGTTAGGTGCGACTACTATGAAACGGTCAAAACCGACTCTATACCTGCCAGCGTCGATAGAAGAATCCTTGTCCACAACGAGAAACCCGTAACGATCTTTCCACGCCTCAGCGCACATATTCTTAAACGTGTCATATTTCATGTCCGTGTTGACGTGATCGTTGTACGCATGTTTCAAGTTGCGATCGTCCTGTTTGAACAACACTATTAGATTGGCATTGTCACGTACCAACTGTTTTGGCACTTGACTGTACGTCTGACAAAGGTAAAACGCGTCCACACCGCTGTGTCGTCCCATAGAGAAATACTTGCGTATGTTGTGTTGCCTTTCGCAAGACACGTCATCGAACACCATAATAGAATTGGGATCGACCTCGTCGGGAGGTGGTACCTCTTCGTTATCGTTGTAGGCGTGATAACCCATTCCTTCGTCGGAAAGTCGTGTCATCAGGGTCTCCAGCATCTGATATTTGGGTTGAAATAGTGATTTAGAAAACACGTATAAGTTCACGAATCTCAATCCGTTTACATCGAACAACAGGTTGAACATGACGTTTGTCTTTCCGCACGCGGAAGGTCCGCAGATAATCGAACGAACGGTATCGGGCAGAAGACGTCCGTGTTTACGTTTTTTTCTGCCACTCCCACCATCGTCGCACAATTTCGAATAGTCCACGTCCTGTATTTTTAGTCTGTGCGCTTGTTGCAATATTTTCATGTTGTCGTTCTACGCACAGTCTATTTAATAGTCGCACTATATCGTAGCAGTCGGTAGATATGTAACTGCATACACATGTGTCCGGACCCGTTTCACAGTTCGGATCCGACCAAACACATTCTTTGTAGTGATCGAATCCGGTGCCGGTTGGTACTATTTCGCTGAGTCGGAACCTCGTCACGCGATTGGTAACCCGTTGCCAGTACTCGTACACCGTCAAGATCCTGCGCATACGTTCAACGTCGTTTGCGGTCGTGTTCACGATGTACTCATCGTAACCAGGGTGTGACACAATGTCTTTTACACTGTACACAGCGCGCATGTTGTCATCGTAACGCATCGATGCATACTAGTTCTATTTCCTCGAGTCGAATCGTTGTTATACCAAGTTCTTCTTGTGTATCCACGAATCGTGTTTACCATCGAATCCTAACCATCTGACTTTCACACGATCGCCTTTACGTTGTACGATCTTTTCTACCAAGTACACGTCACCAACGTTCGATTTACTGATTTCGTGTTCATAAAAACCACCTTTCAACACTTCTCCTGTATGATCCTTTAGCGAATAAGTGACGGGTACGCTGCCGGTACGCACTGTGTGAACGAAGAATATCTCGTTTGTCCAATTCGGTGTGTATCCTTTAGCGAACGTCATTTTGTGTTTGCTTGTACGCACACGATCGCCTACTTTGAACTTCGGTCGTTTATAATCGATGCTCCTCGCCGTGTTCACACGAATCCTGCGTAACACTGTACGTTCGTTGGATTCGTTCACCTGTTGTGGTTTCATTCCAATCGTTCTGTGCACGGTGTTGTTATACGTGCTGACTAGTTCCGGTAACATATCCAACCAACGGTAATGACCTTGTTCGCTGAACGCGCGATACATGTGCGTTTTCAACGTACGGTTGAAGCGTTCCACAATGGAAGCCTTTTTCTCACTGTACGTGGAATAGAGTGTGACACCATATCTGCTCAGCAATTTTTCTACGGTACTGTTGTAGTACTCTTTCCCGTTGTCCGTCTGCAGATATTTCATTTTATTAGCACGCAGAATCGGTTCCAGAGCTCGTGCGACCTCTACACCCGTCTTCGTTTTCAATGGAACGGCGTACGCGTACTTGCTAAACGCGTTAATCATCGTCATAAGGTACTTGAATCCCTTGTTCACCTTTGCGTGCGGTATCATCTCTACCAGGTCTGCTTGGTACAAGTCATGAAGTCCCTTCAACTCGACCGCACGTCTCGGAAAATTCCTTCTTACCGGTCTGTGCAACTCCGTCGCGATAGTCTTGCGAACGCTCTGGTGTATATTCTTCACAGCTCGTTTCATTTTCGTGTCGTCGTGCGAACCGTGATTCGCAATACGCTGGAATGTAGTAAACTGTCGGCTCGGTGCTGAAGGTAATTCTCATCGATGCCGTTCTGGCACGTCCACCTTCCATCACGCGACTGTCACACCGCCACCGCTCCACACCCGCTTTATATCATCTCGACCGAACGGAAGAACATCGCGTTCTTTTTCCGATTGCGCAAGTACGTTAAAACATGAGCTAAACTGATTTTCATACGCCCATTACGCACGAGGCTCATACCGATGTAGTATCTCGGGAGCGCGTGTTGTTTCGAGTCCAACGCTCTTACAGTCTTAACAGAATTCATGTCTTTAAACATGACGCTACGTATAACGTTGTCGCGGTACTCGTGCATTTCCGCGACTATGACGTTATCGTTCTCAGGTAGCCACTCGCACATGTGTTTAGCTTTGAGTTCAGCGATTGGGCGTTGACTTCTCGATTTCGTATGCAGGTGTATCAGATACGAGTTCAACAACCAAAATTCGTCCGCCATAGAGCCCGTGCAATGCTGCCACTGTTCGTACAAACGCTGGTCTTTCACCGTGTACCCTTGTTCGTGCGAATACCGCAGACCAAAGTATTCGCAATACTTGCGGAGTGTAGGCAATGCCTCCTTCAGAAAGGCTACCGAAAATAATCCCTGCGCCTTGTTGTTCACCAACGCGAACTGTTTCCCTCTCGCTAGTGTCGGTAACGAGGACGGTGGGCAGTGCAGGTCAAAACTTACGTTGTAGCTAGGATCCAGTGCGCACTTTGGCACTATCATCATCACGCTTCTGTATATTTCCATCGGTGTGCGTATCGGAATAGTGCGCTCCGTAAGGACGATGCAACAAGAAGCGTGTGGTATCGAACTTCCGTAGGCGAGCATGTCCTTGTATACAGTAGTGTAGTTTATCTGTCCGTGTGAATCGTGTAAGCCGTGCACACGCTGAACAGCGTTATAGAGTTCAGGAATCGGACGGAAACGTGAAAGAAAATTCCATCCGTGACGTACGGTACACTTGAACATATTCTTTTCGTAAACCACAAGTTCTATCGGTACGTTATTTTGTTCGCACTCTACGATAAATTGAAGCCACCGTGATTTGTTGTGTATACGATCGGATACTATCATCAACAGCACGATCGGTGGCAAATCACTGCGGTGTTTTTTTATGTGACGCCAACAACGTGCGTGATATTTGTCAACGCCGAATTTGTAACGTGTACAGTAGTTGCCACAAAATCGTCTTTTCTTCACAAAATACATGGAACATAAGTTGGACCGTATCGCGCTTCGTGAAGCTTTGGTTATTGTGAAATGTTTCCCATCATCATATCGATAGACGTCCATCGTCTCGATGATCTGCGATGTGAGTGATACGCTATTAATCGTGATCATGATATTTATAGTGTATACGCATATTGTTTGAGTAATTTTTTTTTTATGTGTCTTCACTCACACTTTTGGAGTGAATACTGTCGTTCGGTAGTAGTAGTAGTAACACCTAGTACTACTAGTACTACCCAAACAACGGGCATGTTTGTACATGAGTTTATGTTGGCTGTTTGCGTGCGTCGACTTCTACAAGTGTTCACGAACGAAATCGCATGCGGGCATTGACGCCTTATGGACTTGGGCGGGATCATCACCCACTGCCCAATCCATAATTCGTATTTTACACTTGCAGCATCTTACAACATCACCATCGTCTTCGTAAATAAACCCAGCTTTCGCTAGGTCAAAAATTTTTACGTTCGCATTCGGAAATTTATGAACGAAAAATTTAATGTTACCACGACGACTGATGTTGTAAAAGCTTTTTAAGCGGCTTGCAAAAGAATATGTGGACACATCCATATCTGAAGCAAGAATGTTGGTTTGTCGCGTTGCATTTCACCTCCTCAGCGATAGCTGCGCGCGCATCCGTAGTGGGGATGGCTGTCGTCAACTGGTCGCTATGAAATAAAGCACGGTGGTGGGAGCAGATAGCTGCGCGCGCAGTTGGTAGTGGGGGATCGTCGGCGGTAATAGTTCGGTAGTGGGAGCGGATAGCTGCGCGCGCTACTGTCATAGATAGTATAAGTAGAGCGACGATCACTGCCAGCGTTCACCTTCAAGTCTCGCGCAGTGTAACTTTCACGTGTCGCATATAAAATAGTGCTTATTTTCTAATTTCGTATCAGTATTCAATTGTTCTTCAAGCAAGCAAGTAATTGTTAAAGTTTCGTGTTTTCATTGTTGTTGATAATGCAGTCATTTGCTGTTGAATGTAAATATTCGTTACGCGGCGCGTTGGTATTGCGCGTTTACACGCCTATCACAGATGACGAAGAATGTGTCAACGATGTCATAACCTTTTTTGATGAAATGCACGATACGTTACGTACGGACATTCTAAACGAACTGACACGTTTGCTTTCTATAAAGTGGCATATAACGGTTAAAGCGAGATTTGTCAAGTACATCGTAAACGCTGACACGGACCAGGACGAAGAAGTGACGACTGAAGCTTATTTTCACGGACGATGTCATACGACACTGATCGCTGACCAAGATGTATTGCCCGATCGTTTAGAAGCTTCATACGAAAAGATCATTGAATCGATCGATAAATTCACACGCGAGGGTAGCGGTTGGGTGTTAGACCACATAATCTCCTTAGAACTCGTTCTCTCACGATACCAACCGCTAACCGCCTCCAGTTTCATTCGTACACCTCCTGAATTGTCTCGTACTAAATCCATCATCAACGTGAACAATACAGGCGATCAAATGTGTTTCGTATGGTCAGTGTTGGCCGCTCTGTTTCCACAACACTCACACAACGATCGTGTATCCAAATACAAGCCGCATATCTGCAGTATCAATACTTCTGGTATAACTTACCCCACCCGTCTATCCGACATTGTGAAGTTCGAACGAGACAATCCTAACGTTTCTATAAATGTTTTCGGTTACGAAGAATATGAAATTTACCCTTTAAGAATAACTCCTTCCAGCGGCAGACAACATCACGTTAATCTATTACTTCTTACCGCTGACGATCGAAAACATTACTGTTTAATCAAAAATACAAGTCGCTTATTCTCTTCACTAAGCAACCACGATGGGCGTTCTTTCTATTGCAATTACTGTCTGCATAGATTCTGCAAAGAACGACTCCTTACCGAACATATCCCCCACTGTTCACCATATGGTGAACAGAAAATTCGTTTACCCACGACAGCGGAGGAGGAGAATGTGATGTATTTCAGAAATTATACATACTGCCATAAGGTCCCTTTTGCGATATACGCAGATTTTGAATCATTTATCGTCCCTTGCCATCGCTGCGACGCTCCTCCGCACACATCGTCCACCACAACGGAGTCGTTACATCTTCCTTCAGGTTTCTCCTACCTCATAGTCGACTACGAGCGTAACATTTTCAAACCCCAGGTCGTTTATCGCGGTGAGAACGTGGTAGACGTTTTTCTCAATAGACTGGTCGCTGAAGAGCGAGAACTTTTCAGAATCATCCGATCCATTGTCCCTATGACTATGAGTGACCGTGATTTGTTATCTTTCGCAAATGCCCTCGTATGTCATCTCTGTGAAGAACCATGACATGACGGGTAGCGAGAAATTCAACGAAACACGTCTGCCCGCACGCGAACACTTTTTCAACAGGTTGAGTGAATCGCCAATATCTGACGAAGATTACGCTCACGCGCACAACGTGTGGCGTACTTTTGGAATCAGTACACTGGGCGAATATCACGATCTGTATCTTAAAACAGACGTGCTGCTACTGGCCGACGTCTTCGAGGCGTTCCGTGAGATGGCCATGCGGTACTACCAGATCGATCCGGCTCATCTTTACTCGCTTCCTGGTGTCGCTTGGCATGCGATGTTAAAGATGACCCGTATGCGACTGGAGCTGTTGACGGATATAGATCAGCATCTCTTTATAGAATCGGCTGTTCGTGGTGGCGTTAGCATGGTACCCAACCGCCACGCCAAGGCCAACAACCCACTAATTGTCGATCAGTACGATGCTTCAAAGCCAACCTCTTTCATATTGTACACGGACTGCAACAACCTTTACGGTGCAGCCATGTCACAACCGCTCCCTTACGCCGACTTCAGATGGTTAGATCGTAACGAGATCAACTCACTGGACGTGCGTACTCTGTGCGATGACGGTGACGTGGGCTACATACTCGAGGTCGACTTACACTATCCACCTGAACTTCATGACCTCCATTCCGATTATCCATTGGCACCCGTCCGTTCCTGTGTCCATCCTGACGTACTTTCACCGTACTCTCGACGACTCCACACACGACTGCACTATACAAAAGGGTATAGCGGATCGGAAACGCCTTCGTCGTCCGTTCCCAAGTTGCTGACGACTTTGGACGACAAGCAAAATTACGTTCTTCATTTTCGAAATTTAAAATTGTATCTGAGTCTCGGTTTAGAATTGAAAGCGATACATAGGGTGTTGAGTTTTAAACAGAGAGCGTGGATGAAACCGTTTATCGATTTCAACACGCAAAAGAGAGCAGCAGCCACCAACAGTTTCGAAAAGGATTTTTTCAAACTGATGGTCAACGCCGTCTATGGCAAATCGCTGGAGAACGTGAGGAAACGAATAGACTTCCAACTAGTCTCTAACGAACAACGGCTGCAGAAAATTGTTTCCAATCCTCGGCTAAAGCGTATGATCCGCTACACCGATAACTTGGTCGGACTGGCCTTACGAAATAGGACGATATTCCTTTCCCGTCCGGTGTACGTCGGCTTCACAGTACTCGATGTCAGCAAATTGATAATGTACAATTTTCATTATCGGTACGCTGTCGCCAAGTACGGACAACGATTGACCTTACTAATGACTGACACAGACAGTTTGCTTTACAGCATTCAGACTGACGATTTGTACTCAGATATGAAAGAGGATCTCCACCTTTTTGACACATCGGACTATCCCGCGGATCATCCTTGTCATTGCGACGACAACAAAAAAGTCGTGGGGAAGTTCAAGGATGAGACCAATGGAAAACCCATCAGGGAATTTGTCGGACTCAGGGCGAAGTGTTACTCGCTCTTGTTGTCCGACCGCACCGACAAAAAGGTGGCGAAAGGTGTGCCAAGGACGGCAATAAAAAAAAGGTTACGACATCAATTGTACAGCGAGTGTCTTTTTGACAGTCGTACCGTATTCACCTCTGCTGACTGTATACGAAGCAATCATCATAAGCTGTACACGCAACGTATAACAAAACTTTCCCTGTCTCCTTATGATGATAAGAGGTATGTACTGGACGACGGTGTAAGTACACTCGCGTACGGGCATTACATGATAGCAGCAATAACCAACGACGCTGCTGGTCCTAAGGCAAAAAAGAGAAAGTACACGGACCGATAACTAACGGTAAAGATGATGTTCAGCATTACACACACACACACACACACACACATTAACTTTATGTTCTTTATTTACTTATTTTACAACTTTTGATACGTTTTACAGAATGAACAACAAGAAAATTGTGAAAAATAGGACAGCAGAGCAACGTCGAGTACGATGGTAAATATAACATTTTTTTCTTTATTTATAATGCACAAAAAGAATATTCCATTCGATTGATGTGTGTTTTTTTTATAGTTCACAACGGTTACGTCGTGCTTTGACAGGACCTGGCTCGAGTCGGTAAGACCGTTTTCATTAATAAACTCTTGTCCTAATGCGTTTACCTCCGGTGTTCAATTATATATATTTTTTTTTATTTCAGTGATACCGACGAGGCACCTGTCACCACTGATTCTCCCGTATCTCCAGAACCCGATTCGAGTCGGTAAGACAATTGTCATTTTAATAAACTTTTGTACTTTTGTGTTTTTTTTTTTACCTCTGGTGTTCAATTTATTTTATTTTATTTTTTTTCAGCAATGATGCTGCTGCTCCCGCTGTTGCTGTAATTCGTCCCCAATCTCTGCAACCTGGCACGAGTCGGTAAGACAATTTTTCATTAATAAACTCCTGTGCTCTTACGTTTTACCTCCAGTGTTCATTTCATACATGTTTTTTTTTTAAGTGATGCTAACGCTCCGACTGGTGCTGTTGCTGCTGCTGCAGATTGTCGTCGTCCCCTATCTCCAAACAGCCTGCAATGTTTTAAACGCGCGTTATTTCGATTACAGGCTAGTGTGTTGCGGTAAGTCAGTTTTTCATTAACAACAAAGTCTTATACTATTGCGTTTACCTCATGTGTTCAATTTATACTTTTTTTTTCAGCGATGCTCTAGCTGCAGGAGTGGCGGTATTTCACCCTCGACCCGGTACGAGTCGGTACGTTTGTTTTTAATTAACATTCATTTGTTCTCTTACGTTTAAATCTGGTATTAAAATTGTTCCTTTTTTTTTTGTTTCAGTAATGTCGAGTCCACAGAAGAAGGTGAAGTTATGGAGGTAGAGAACAATCAAAGCGATGCTGATACGCTTGAATTAAATCCGAACGGTAATGATGATAGTGACAGTGATGATGACGATGTAGAAGTCCTCGACATAAATATGTAAGTCATCTTCTTATGCGTACATACTGCTTTGTTTTATTTGCGATTATACATAATTTCTATGTTGTCTTTTTTTTTTAGTGACATTCGCCCGATACCAGCGCCGCCGCCACCTCCACAACCACAACCGATTACGCCACCGCAATCACCACCACCGTCACCACCGCCACCACCGCAGATGCAACCTCAACCACGCCCACAGCCCATTTATCAGCAACAGCAGCAGCAACTATTGCGGAGAGATCCCCGTTTGTGGACCCCTCCAGAAGACGCGCTACCCGTCTTCTTTGAAGTGCTACACGCAACCGAACCGAGGACGCACGATGACCCAACAACATTGAGACTCCTTCTTAGAAGGAGTCTACCGACATGGTGTTGGCGTCGCGGTGAGCCCTGTCCTGTTCAAGGTATGATTCCTCCACACAATACATGCAGTATATGCATAGAATCATACAATGACGGGCAGAGGCTCCTCGGTTTGGTATGTGGCCATACATACCATTACCGATGCGTCCTCAACTGGTTCCAGGCGGTAGCGATGGAGGGGACACCACCCGCATGCCCACAATGCAGGATGTACGTATTCGGAAAGTCGAATCGTACGTTTTATGGGCGTATGCATATTTAAGGTATATTACAGTGTTAATAAAGGTTTTAGTAATCCATCCTACTTGTAACAACCACATGTCACTAATACTCTTACTTTTTTGTTACAGATGGAAATTAACCACCGGATGAAGACTTTTTAAAAAAAAAAATACCTGATTGTGAAATGTTTAAATTTGTATATATTTTTTTATTGTATAATATTTTTTATGTTTATATATTTGTAAATATTAGTTGTAGGAAATTAACCACCCGGATGGAGACTTGTAAAAAAAAAATACCTGATTGTGAAATGTATAAATTTGTATATATTTTTATGTTTATATATTTGTAAATATTAATTGTAAAGTAGTTATTTTTTCTTTTATGTTTATATTTGTAATAAACTTGTACATATTTTTTCATTGTATAAGTGTTTATTTTCAACTATCCTTTTCGCATACTACAATTTACTTAACACATAGACACACAGTTGTCAACAATGCAATCGTTCAGATAAGTGAATCGAACACTGAATATCATGTGTATTTCTTACAGGGAAAATGACAGTTCTAGCCTGGACCGTCACACGGCGAGAAATTCAAAAATTGTGGTGGTGGGAGTAACCATGTTTATACACAACATCGACGATATCGGCACGGCAGGGTAAATATATACGAAACCAGTACACTTTAACACCGAGTTGGCAACAATGGCGAAACATACATTCAACCCGTACACTATAACACCGAGCCGACAACAGTTGGCAACACCGACGACGCTTTTCCAACATGGCCGAACTTCCGGAAAAACCCCTTACATATACATAACCATACACTATAACACACGCACGAATCGGCAACCAGGCCGTACCTTAACCACTACACTCTTACACCACTTGACAACATCGCAGCTTTTCCAACATGGCCGCCGTCGCCCCACCACGGCGGGCGGCCATCAAGCCACCGCCAGGCCGACGCCCAGCGACGATGACGACGTCAACGACGACGTCAACGGCGAACGGCGAACGGCGAACATAGCCACGCCTCCGCCAATCAACGCACACATTACCCCACTTTAGGCGGCGACGACGACAACATGGCCGACAGACTACTGCTGCATGGTTACCCCCACCACCACAATTTTTGAATTTCCCGCCGTGTGACGTCACTTCCGGGGTAGAACTGTCATTTTCCCCCTACTACTAACGTTGCAGTAAAGGTAGCTCAGGCGTGCGGTGTGTCTCTAAGTAGTGTTTTTAGAATTATTAAAGAAGCATCCGCGGATACGGCTGACATAAAATCTTTCAGTACTTCCCATAAAAAATGCTCAACAAAGGAAATAAAAACTGACTTAGATGATTTTTGACAAGTGTACTATTCGATTAATTATTTACGAATATCAATTCACAGAAGGGGAAACACCAACATTCAAAGTAAAAATTCTTTAAACAATTTTAAGAGTATTTCTTTAAATTAATTATAATGGTAGTGCATCTAGTCTGAGCCACATTATTCGTCAAATGAGATTTCGATGAAAACATGCCAAAAAACCAATAGGAAACTTTTAACAGAATAACTCATTAGAAAGTTAGGAGAAAATATATAAGACCATTACGGAAATTCAGAGAAGAACGGCAGCCTATATTTTACATAGACGAAACTGAATTCAACATCAGTTAAAAAAAACGTGGATAGGCGTCGTTCTTCTCTGAATTGCCGTAATTTTCTTATATATTTTCTCTTAACTTTCTATTGTATTATTCTATTAAAAGTTTCCTATTGATTTTGGCACGTTTTCATCAACAAATGTGGCTGAAAAAAATGAATAAATAAATCTACCTGCAACATCATTAACAAAAAGACAAACACGATAGGCCTAACTGGTTAGTGGATAATGGGATTTCTTTAGTCCATTTATTTTAACATGAGTTCTATTCACTAATTAAACAAAGTAAACCAACATACAGAACTCTTATAATAACCACTGTTTTGGCAAACCATGGACATTACATTTTACGACTTCCACTCGATCATCCTGACTTCCTGATCTTAATCGTAGAACTGATTTAGGCAATCCTGAAGAAGCGTGCTAAAAACCGTGCATTTTCCATAGACAGTGTTAGAAACGTAGCAAAAAAGGAATTTGAGTGTATTTCTTTCATAGATTGCACATCAAGATGTGACCATGTCATGAAAATTGAAAAGATTACGTGAGATCAGACCAAAGAGTGTATAATGTAACAAACAGTTCGTTTCAAAATTAATAAATAACGTGATAGCAGCAGTGAAGACGATTTAAGTTATAATAACAGCGAAGGAAACATTAGTGGGATGGAAGAATTGAGCTAAATATTTGTAATTGGTTGTAAGAAATTAAATTGTATAGGCCTATTACTTAAACAGTTTTGGTATAATTTTCTCATTAATATTGTCTCTCCTGTTCTTTATGGACAATTTTATCTGTTGTTTTTTTAAAACACACACATTCGAGCCTGTTATTGATGTTACTTGTTCAAACAAGTTGGCAGGGTAATGTTGACTATATTCCTGGATTTTGTTGTCCATGACGTGTCCGTTGATTAACTAATTATAAATATATAACTACTGACTCAGAACACTAATTTTTTATTAGTAAAAATGTTAAACTTTCATCTTGTAGCTTGAACTAGTTTTAGTCAGAGGCTCATTTTTACCGATATTACTACGTTTTTTCCTAAATCGTATCATGTACACAAACTATTATGTAAGCCTACTGGTACTTAAAAATATACAATGCTTGTTAATGTATAGGGCTCGACTACAAGATCTGGAAAAAGACGCAATAGACACAACATGGCAAATCACTGTTTACAAAATAATTGCAGTAGGCCTACTAAATGTTAAACATTTTCTATTTCTGTGAAATCTTTGTATGGTATCTCTGTTGTATCTATTGCTTGTTTCGTCTTACAAAACGTCCATATGTACTGTTTAGTAGTGTCGAAATAGAAATCGAAATCAAAACCTCCGTACGTGTAAGCCTGTGCTTAACATGTTTTAACTCATAATTCTTACAAACATTGTGTGTACGGTATGACTCTTACACGTGCGGTATGTGTAAGAAGGGCCTTTGCAGCATTATAGGTGGAACGTACTGTACATGAGTGAAATTCTATGAAGCAAAGTAAATTTTTACCTGTTCTTGCGACATTGGCTCCTTATAAGGTGCGTATTGTCGTTTCTCCAGGAAAAAGCCTTCCTTGTAAAGAAAAGAATGAGGAAAACCAAAATTGTGCACCTTGTTTCTAAATTTTTAACCCCCCCCCCGTAAAAAATCCTGGGTGCGCCACTGCTACCCTGAATCCCATCTTTAATGTAGTAAATAAAAATTATTCTGTTTATTGATGTTCTTTTAGGGATATGTTTTGTTTATTTTTTATTAGAGTTATTCTAGCCTAAGTTTAGAAAATCTAATTCAATATAAATATGTTTATTGTAATCATCTAACAGGGTATGATATGGTTATGAAATTTGGCCAGAAAATAATATTTTAAGAAAGTTGTGGACATAATTTTATTTGTTTGATTAGGAGGCCTGTTGCCCCTAAAAACATTTCTATGTACAAGTTCCATGACATTTTCCATGATGTTTTTCCTATGAAATTTTGCATATCCAAATGTATATAGAGAATTAAATATTTTTACCTGGGCTGGAAAAATTCTAAAATAAAAATAGAATAACAAAAGTTTTCTTTTGAATTATGTTTGTTCGAATTAAAATTTTGTGTATTAATTCAGAACAGCTTGTAAATTTATGGCCAGTTATATTTGTAAATTTATCTGTACTTCTTTCTGAGATTTAATAAAAGTTATAATAAAATAATTGCTTTTCCTTTTTCCCTGCTTATACTATTCCTA
The DNA here is from genome assembly GCA_034769895.1 of Magicicada septendecula. Classification (NCBI taxonomy): domain Eukaryota; kingdom Metazoa; phylum Arthropoda; class Insecta; order Hemiptera; family Cicadidae; genus Magicicada; species Magicicada septendecula. Next base: position 149,343,420 of record CM068372.1, read on the forward strand.
TCTTTGATTTTAAGATTAACAAAAATTAAATTAGTATATTATAAAGTGAAAAAATAAATGTTAGGCTAACAGTAAGCCTTATAGTAGTCAACAATCTTTCTTTAGGTCTAATCACTTCCTGTAGCTTATACCCTTCTTAATATAGCCTACTGGTGAGGGGGCTACAAGACTCAGTAGACTTTCAAAAGTATTTTGGTACATCCTACAATAATCTTTTGAAATAAGAACAGTATGGCTCAGTTGTTTTATCACAAACATTTGCACAGTGCTGAACAAGATCCACCAAAGCAGGAAGAACCCAAAATATATATGTTACAGATTAAAATTAATTACCTTTTTATCCGTCATGTGACTTCTTATTGTTTTTATTTAAATTACGCGTTTCAAAGCACAAGGCCTCATCTGCAGTTTTAATCTGTATTGAAACGTGACTTGGATACCAGAGAACATGAGTTAAAATATATTTGTTGTTTTGAGAGTGCGACCAAAACACAAAGTGCAAAATAGTATTGGTGCTAGAGGTTGTAGGTTAATATTATTTTGAATGATCATCACTTCTTTCACAGCACTTTAACAATTAATAATTTAATGCACTTTCACCTGTGAAAAAACTTACTTTTTGTTATATCCTCATACGCACGTTTCGGAGTAGTTTGCTCCTTCATCAGTGAGGTATAAATGCAGCAAGTGTCAAGGCGTTGGTAATCTGTAACGGTTTTTTGGGGATTGGTTGTGTGTGGGGGTGTGTGTAGATGAAGGGGGTTGGCACGAGATTCTGAATTGTGTCCGTTGTGTATTATTGTGTCGAATAATGTGTTGGATTTAAATTGTAATTGTTCATTGAGTATGTTGTTTGGTTGTGTTTTGTTGTGTTTGTATATTTCGTATTGTTGTGTGGTGTTGAGTTTGCGACTTTTGGGCATGTAGTGTAAAATTTCAAGATTGTTTTTTATGTTGGTGTAACTGTGGTTTTCTGTTTGGATGTGTGTGGCAAATGTGGATTGTAAGTTGTTATTGGATAAACCTTTTGTGTGTTCAGAAAATCTGGAGTAAAATGATCTTTCTGTCTGGCCTCCTTTATCACTGATGAAGGAGCAAACTACTCCGAAACGTGCGTATGAGGATATAACAAAAAGTAAATTTTTTCACAAGTGAAAGTGCATTAAATTATTAATTGTTGTAGGTTACTCTGAGTTGACCTTATTAGAGCTGTGTAATATGACTTATTGTGGTGTAGTATGATCTAATAAACAATATTAGTGCCCCTAATGAAATAGAAACTGTTTACTTCGCTTTTTTTGTGTGAGACACTTTCAAACTACCTATCTAATATTATTTCATAATAACTAAAAATTGTCATGTATTGACAAGTTAATTGTTATATTATACACATTATGTTCCAAGTGTAATTTATTTTCTATACAAAATACAAAGAGACTGCATTTGAACTACCGTATATAAATATTTTAGAATAAATATTTAAAAGTGTTGGGCTTTAATATCCAGTATCCATTTACATTAATAACAGGTGCATATTTTTACCTTACGAGAAGATTATCCTATATTTTCTTATCTGTATTTTATTATTAATTTAATAAAATACAAATTTATTTTCGAAATGTATTTACTTTTGCAAATTTGGAGTAAAAATAGCTGAATGGTGCCCCCTATGACAGTTGAGGCCCTGGTGCCCGGTGCTGCAGCATACCCTAGCGTTATGGATAATCCTCCACTGGTTGTTAGGTTAAATGCAAACTAACCTTTCTCGTTTTCTGTGAAATCCATGTACAAAAATTCGAAGTAAGGGCTATTACTATACATGTCTCCCTTTCTGTGGCAGAACTCGTTTTCCACTAATACTCGGTTTTTGTACAGGTCACTGGAAAAGCTCCCAACACGAAACATCATTGTGTTTCAACGCCGTATTGCTGTAAGTAATTATGCATTTTTTAGCAACTTGCAAATAAAAAGTGCGAATGTTTCGCTTGCGCACCTAGTTTTGGCCTGTAGTTTACGTAGAAACCCAAAAACCGGCGTTTTTGCAAGTTGTTTGGGTGTCAGAGCCAAGGTAATCACTCGGAATGATTACCAAAGTTTCAATTAAAAATTGTTCAAGGTAAAATTTCAAATAAAACCGAACTTGTAAAAATTATATGCTGTAAATAGTTTTTATACAAAATTGCTTGTAAAGTTAACAACAGGCGATTTTAAACAAATTAATGTTATTGTGAAAATAATGGATATAAATTAATTAAATTTTATACATTTATAGCATTACTGTACCTGAACTTCCATACCAAATTTCAGATCACTTTGTTAATAATTAACGCCAAATATAATCTCCACTAAAAGAATATACATTTTCAACATTGTTTCAAGAAATGCTTCATATTTTCCCCCTAAACTAACGTAACTTAACCTACGTCCCCCTCACCCAACTCCAAATTGGTGTCATATGTCCCTGCAACTGAGAAAGTATTATCACTGTAGGGTTACCTTTAGTGGCACAGCAAGGGGGGGTTTAGGAGGTTAAAACATCCCAGAGGTATGAAGACGAAAGGAAGTGTCAAAAAATGAAAAGAAATACGCCGGTACCGGTAATCTTATATACCGAATCAGGCTAATTTACGTGAGTAAAAATATTTTAAATCGAGTTAGCTGTAACCTTCTTGGGAGTACTTTATCGCTTCTTATGAACACTGCTAGTTGACTGATGGTTGAAGGGTTGTTAAAATTTTTGTCCTAATTGTTTTTTTTTATTTTTTAGGTTTTTATCCTAGGCCTAATGTTTTCCTACCTCCGAAATCGAGGTTTTTCCTAATAAACTTTCGAAAGGGATAGATTCTGTCTAAAGCTTTCACTGGCGACGTCAATGTTAGGCCGTGGTCCCAAGTTGTTCGATGCAATGCAAATGTTTCGGCCGTTCCTTCGACGACCATCTTCAGTGCAGAAGTCTGATATGGGGAGAAATATAGTGTTAAGAATAACGTAGAACTAATAGAAACATTAAGAAAAGTGGTAGTCAATGAAAATATGAATCTCATATCTTCAGATTTTAAAGATAGCCTATGTTTACTAGCATAAAGGTAGATAAGGTGATTAACTTATTAGAAAGAAATAACTTGGGAGGTTACAAGTACAAGGACCAAGTGTTGAAGGTAGTAAAAGAATGTTTAAGGCAAAATTATTTTAGATTTAACGATACATTTTATATACAAAGGGAAGGTTTACCTATGGGATCGTCCATAGAAATCTTTATGAACGATTTGTAAAACAGTTTATTGGATACGACGAAATATAAAGAGAAAATAAAATGAAGGGTTAGGTATTTAGACGATGTATTGGTGATACGGAAGGGGAATATAGAAGAAGTACATGATTTTGTAAATTAGGTGAATAGTATGGATAGTAATATACAATTCAAAGAAGAAATAGGCGGGAAGTAGTTGCATTAATTAGATTTAACGATAAAAATAACAGATGGAAAAGAATTGCTGGTGGGTATATTCAGGAAGGGAATTTATTCGGAACTAATTATTCCTAACGATTCATACCATCCATATAAATATAAAATGACAGCATTAAACGTTTTTTGTTATAGGATGGATATGTGTTTGAAAGATGAAGATACCAGGGATAAGGAGTTAAAGAGGATATAGCAAATAATAATTATTATAATATGAATGTAGTTAACAAAATAATTGATAAGATCCGTACAAGAGAAAATATGGGAGATAGGAAGGATAAAAATTATATGGGATCGATAACATATTTAGGAACGAGGACAAAAAGTATTGTGAAATGTTTTAAGAAGTATGATGTAGATGTAGCAATTAAAAAGTGTATGACAGTGTTTGATAAAATTAAGAAAAGTAATACAGAATAAATTTCAATTTTACAAAAAAGTGGGGTATATAAACTTAAGTGTAAGGATTGTAATAAATTGTACGTAGGCGAAACGGGCTGTAAGTCCGAGTGTAGACTGGCGGATCATAAAAGAGGGGAAGGAAATAAGACATCCAGTTCACTATATGCTAGGCGTTTTGTTGAAGAAAACCATAAGTCTGTTAATCTGTTAGAGGAATATAAAATTATAAAGGTTAAAAATAATTCGGTGGAAAGAAAGTTTAGACAAGAACTTGAAATATTAAAGAAAAGAAAAAAGGATCTAAATAGTTTGATTAATTCAAAGGTGAAATTTGATAATGAAGATGTATTTTACCATATAGGCTATTAAGGAAGAGAGAAATGTAGAACATAAAGTTTGGTAGCAGTCTGATACTTAGTTTACCAGTCAGCAATGGAAATGTACAAGGAGTGGTGACCGGCTGATTGTTTGCTGGCTAAGGCGTAGCAAAGGAGTTTACCTGCTATGTTTGTTTATGTCAAGTTGACGCTTCCGGGTTGTAGATAAGATATATAAAGGTATGACGGTTTCTAGGTACTACTTGTGTATTTTATGGTGGCCGGCAACCTTGGTGAAAGTGATATGCGCAGAACCCTGTTTTTTGTCAGTGTAACGGCACATCTCACTGAGTGCGTAAGTGTTGATGTGTTTTCAAAAACATTTACCGAATAGGCCTGCATTTAATTTAATTATTGTTTTCAACACAAAAGACATATCCTACACTACGAAAACTTCATCAACTTCTTAACTCTAGTGTAAACTTTCAAGGTAGCTTATCATGTTTAAGAAAAGTTATTATAAACTTAGGGTTTAAAAGGGTTTAAATGGAAGAAGCTAAAATAATAAAGTGTACTAAATGAACGTCAAGAGCTAAGGGCAAAAAAATTGAATACCTCAGGAATATAAAACAATTCAGGGCAGAAAAGCAGCCAATACTAGTAACTATTTATTATTTACATTAGGCCTATGTAACAAATAACATTGTTCTGGTATTTCAAATACACAATTGATACAATTTCGAATAATGCTGAGTAAAATTACAAATAGTAGTTAGTTGAATGAAATCCGGAAACGTCAACAATGTGTAAACCCGATTTTTAATAATTCAATAGTTAACGGCACCCATAAAGCCGGTAGCAATAGTAAAAAGACGGACATTATTGAAATGAAGTGTTACAACTGAGCACACTTAGTCTCCCCACTGCCCCACTTGTCGCTCAGCTATGAAGCGGCCACCGTAAAGTAACGCGATTGTAGGTTGTTGTGTTCCATCTGAAGATGAGCCGAGAGGCTTGTAAGCACTTATGAGAAGTATATAATTGCGTGTTAGTGGTTGCAGTACAAGTTTAGTAAAAATTATACTTAACCACTAAATTGTGTTTACCTTTTAAGTGTCTATTGTTGTACACAGTTTTCGCATTTTTTATGTAGTGATTTATTATCATTAAAAAAAAATCAATAAAAATCTTGAAAATAAACCGTTATTCCTTAGTACGTAAAGCTAAGATGGGACACAGCGTTTTAGAACTCCGCCGTTTGCAAACTGGTTCTGAACCTTTAGTCCCCATTTTATGTAAATCTTTTACTCGTTTATTGACAAACAAGTAGACCGATTTCATTACATTACAAAAAAATTAGTCAACTTTTTCGACCTCTGGGGAAGGTCCGGTCCCGTTCGTCCTCCCCCTTAAATACGCTCCTACAGGCAACCATCAGCGTCTGCAGAAGATGGGAGAAAATTTGTTACAGTTTCTGGTATCGTCTGTCTTAATTATATTGTAATTTTAGATGACATCTTTATTGTTTCATGACTTCGTTAAATTTCAGATATCTACTAATATAAATCTTATGTTTTCACATTTACGTTCATGATTACAAGAAAATAAATGGCAAATAACGAATTCTTTTTCTTTTAGTATTTGTAGTTTTATTCACATAAAATCAACTCCCCCCCCCCCAACCGTGCCCCCCAGAATACTGACTTCGGGGGTTGCAAACGACGGACAAGCCCACCGCCTCGTTCCGAGGTTCAGTAGAGCTCCTACCGCGGGACCACGATGTATGGGGGGGGGTCCGTAGATGATGCCTACTAGCGTTTGAGAGGCTTCAATTAGACTTAGTCTAATTCACAGTCAGTCTTCACCGAGGTCGGGTCCAAGATTCACCCAGCACATATTGGTATTGGGCATGGTTGCTAATTAGCTTACAGCGGACACAGCGGCGGTAGAACTTTCTGGAAAGTGTCCTCATAGTGGCGTTCAGGGATTGGACACCTACGCCGTTTTGGATGATCTGGCTGTGTGACGATTTCCTTAATTAAAAATAAAATAATTAATAAATAGGTAATGTAAAAGCTGAAAAATTTTAAATTTTAATAAATCGCACATTTAAACTAAATTTTATCGCTATCATAAATCATAATAATATTTAATAAAGAGTTTTAATAATAAAATAAAAGGAATGCAAGTGTACAGATAGGGAAACCCTTGTTAATTAACCCTGCATAGACATGCGCTAACCGGAATTAACTTGAATACCGACCCCTAAACAAACTAATAATCCTTGAAAATTAATATTAAATAAATAAATAAACAAGACCACAGTAGTGTACTATAATGAAGTCTGTAATTAAGAATATCTTTGAATAATTAAAAGGTCAAACTTTAACCCCTTAAATAGAGGATAAATGTGGAACTATTTTGTTGCGACGCGTAAACTCCGCGCGATTCACTGACCCTTCCTACATAGTAGAGAGTCGAGATGAAGCGCTCGCGTAGAAAACACGCGCTTGAACCATGTCTCAGTAAAAGACAGAATATTTGTATTTAGAAGACAGACACAACAATGTGTAGCAAAAGTATTGCCAAATTAGTGTGGTAGTAGTCTAAATGTTAAAAACTGAAATGCATAAATAACTGTGTAAGGGATGACATCTCATTTGTTTAATTTTGTAAGATGTCTATGTTGTTTTAAATAATATGGTACGAGCTACCAAAAGTGAGAACTTTTATAAACAGTAATGTGACGTGCGATTCTGCAACAAACAAGAACATTTACGGCACTTATACTACTAACGATGTTTAACTACGAGACTTCTGAGAACCACCACGCTACTTCATTATGAACTAACCACTTCTGGAACTTCAACAGGAAAGTTAACTCCACTTAAGACCAACCGCTGACGAACACCATAAGGACCAAGGACCCTGACTACGAGTAAACTGATGGATATGGCAGGTGACACGGAGACTTGTTCTCCGTGATTAATTAAAATTGTAACCAATGAATTATTAAAGACAGTTGAAATAAAAAAATAGAAAGACTTTAATGATAACCACTTTATAAGATGTAGTATGTTTTAGAATTCAAAATAGTTGTAGTACCGAATAATGCTGATGTATATGTATAGTTTCACTGATACAAATTTTTAGATTAAGTCCATTCTTCAAATGGCCCCCAAATAGTATTATAGAATATAAATAAGCGAGCTTAACTCATAAACAAGTTTAAGGTCCCGGATCCGTGGATAATGTTATGCTAGCACTGATAAATCCATGTGTTTTGCCCCAGTTCTTTACCAAAATCTGTTATAAATTGTAATCTTTTATTCAGAAAACCGTATATGGGAATATTTATGTAGAGCTGTTGTAGTAATGATTTAATAAAGAGATGTCGTTACTTTACACTAAAACAGTGAGTGAATAAATCATCAGACCCCCATGTAAAAGTTCCTTTAGTTATAACTACTGCTGGTTTATCTAGTAATTAAAAGTTGATTACGAGTATGGCAGCCCGTGCAATTGATCAGAGGTAAGTATGCACTGGTTCCCGATGTTATAACGTAGGTGACACGTTATAGCTGATGTCTCAAGTAATGAACTTTGAAGGCTCAGCGTAAACCTTAGTCCAGGAGAGATTTTAGCGCTCGTTTATAGGCCTTTGCCAAGTACAGGGTTACTTGGCAAATGCGTTCACGAATAATACAGTGTTCACGTAGGTAACCATCGGGGCCACATACGTGGTAACAATGAGTTTGGCTAGGTGGCGGGATATTTAATTGCTGCAGAGCAGGGGTCTGAGTCGTCGAGTAAAACCTACGCATAGTCTGGGGTGGAGCCTCCTACGTCTGGAGAAGACTACATTAATGCAGCTCTTTACCGCGTTAATGGAAATCCTCCTTTGTCCGCCCACTCAACGTGTGCGTCCAGCTGTTCATGGAGCCAGAGAACGGCCATTTCAGCAATGCGATCGACAGCATACACTGCCGTGTCGTCATGAACATGGCAAACCTGGTTTCAGGCAATTTGGGTAGGTCGTCGGCGTACACAGAGAAAAACAGGGGACCTAAGACGCTTTCCTGAAGTACTCCAGCGGTAATTCCTCTTTCCAAAGAAAGAGCGCTGTCCACCCGCACGTGGAAGGTTATGTTCCGAAGGAAGCTAGCGACCAGATGAGCCTAGCAATCCGGAAGCATAATTTCCGTCAGTTTGTGTAAAAGTCCAGGATGCCAGACCGAAGGCCTTCTCGACATCAAGTACCCAGCACGAAATTTTAATTGGCCGGGGACCATAATATCGAAACATTTCAAGTGATCCAGTACTCACCGCTGTATCAAGCGTTCCGAAATTTTCGACGTGGCTAACAGGCCGGAGGTTGTCGGCGTTGGGGGGTGAAGTTGATCGCCTGCACGTGGTGCCCCCTGCATAAACTAAACGATCAACAAAGGTTCACCTAAAGCACGGTGACCAAAATGATACAAAAGAACCTTGCCAAAAACACCAACGGCCCTTTTCAGGGCCTTGACACGGACCTAAGTATCCTCTATTGGAATGCCGGAGGTCTTAGCAACGATAAATTTTTACAATTTAAACGAAGCATCTGCCAAATTGATGTGGATCTACATGTTATAGTAGAAGCAGGTGCTGCGACTGAATTCTCTGAATTTTACCAAACTACTGGATACTGCAGCCATATTTTATCTCGATCACGACAAGTCGCCTCGGGGATAATTGTTGGAATTAAAAATAATCTCTGCTCAAAATTTGAGATAATCCATGAGATGCAAGACGATGACAAAGTGGAAATAATTCTAGCCCATATATGGAAAAATAACAAACATTTCACAGTCATAGGATTATACAATCCTCCTGGCAATATTCCATCCCTTGATGCAATTGAATCAATGATCCAAGCAAATAGCATAATCATAGGTGATTTTAACAGCCAATCACCGAGATGGGGATATGACAGGTTAACACCCGCAGGAAGACGCATAGAACTTTTCATCGACGAAAATTTTCTTTACCTGAAAGACACGCCACCAACCTTCCTGTCATTTGCTGGACAGACTTCCCGACCAGATCTCGTCCTTACGCACCCTAACATCGCACAGAAGACAAAAGTTCACTTGATGGATGATGCAGGAGGCTGTGGACACCGCTCCATTCTCATCAAATGTGCGACAGGAAAAGCCACATACATTAACAAACGTGCCCCCCGGTGGAACTTTAGAAACGCCGACTGGAGCGAATACGGCAAGATAACAAATGATATTATACCACACGAAATAAATTGGAAATCACCTGAAACAGCTATAGAGTCCCTGAACGATGCTATACTGAAATCTGCTCTATTATGTGTACCAAGGGGTCAAGTAAAGGGTTTTCGACCGTTCTGGAATAAAAGACTTTCATCCCTCAAGAAAACAAGAGACTCTCTGAGAAGGAAAGCAGAGAAATCTAAAGAACTATCTGACTGTATCCAACTCCGAAAATCCCAGGCCATACTACGTAAAGAAATTAAGTAATCTAAAAGATCGGCCTTCAAAACCTTCCTATCGGAGCTGGATTTCCGGCGCGATGGAGCAAAAGCACACCGTTTTGTCTCAAGGCTAAATAATGACACTGAAGCCAGAGGACAACAACCTTTCAAAAACGGACTCAATCTTATCACAGATCCCAAAAAAATAGCTAACACCTTTTGCAAGTACTACGCAAATATAAGCCGAACCCGAAAGACAAGAAACGAACACAGACACCTGAATAAAAAACCTCTAATGCAATGCCTCAACAAAACCGAACAAAAAATTTGCCTAAGCAATTTTAGCCTCTCCGAACTTGAATTTTCACTATCAAACACAAAGGGCAAGAAGGCAGCAGGAGCCGACGCAATCTACCCAGAGCTCCTAAAAAATCTTGGTAACACAGCGAAACTAGCCTTGCTCAATCTCATTAATCTAACGTGGAAAACACGCGTCCCTCAGCAATGGAGGAAAGGGGAGATTATACCTATTACCAAGAAAGGAAAGCCAAGTGATACACCTGAGGGCTACCGCCCCATCACATTAACAAGTGCTTGCTGCAAGGTTGCCGAAAGAATGGTCGTGCGGCGTCTGAACCAGTTCTTTGAAATGAATGCAGTTATTGATGAATGCCAAGCAGGTTTCCGAGCGCACCGATGCACCATGGACCAAGTCGTCTACTTTGCACAAAGTGTTAAGGATGGGTACCACAAGAAAATGTCCTCCCTAGCAGTAATGGTTGACCTAAAAAACGCGTACGACACAGTCTGGAGACCCATGTTGCTTCACAAACTTGCTTTGAGTGGCGTCGCAGGTAACCTTTTTAACTGGATAGCGTCCTTCCTGAGTCAAAGACAAATTCGTGTCCGCTATAATGATTGCCTTTCAGAGTAAATAATTCAACGCCAAGGGCTACCCCAAGGTGCCGTTATCAGCTGCAGCCTATTTAACCTTATGGTCAATGACATTCTGGTGGCTGTTCGGTGTGTGCCGGGAGTACAAGCGCTCCTGTATGCCGATGACCTTATCATCTGGGCAACTAGCAGCCATATCATGGGTCTTGAAGCAACTATTAATAGTGCACTTGTTAAACTAGAAGAGTGGGCCAAACTAAATGCCATGACGGTAAATACCACCAAGACGGCATACCAACTTTTCTCTCTATCAACAAGGCGGCCTACGGTCAATCTGCGCTACTGTGGATCGGAACTCGAAGAGGTGAACATGTCTAAATACCTGGGTGTTAATATAGACACCAGAATGACGTGGAAGCACCATATAGAACAGTCCGCGAACAGTGCGTCTAGGCGCTGCCGGCTACTTAAACGACTCACTGTGACTACATGGGGAGCAAATCAAGATGTTCTGACAACTGCATATAAGAGCTACATTCGGTCGCTATTGGAATATGGCGCAGAAGCAACTATTACTGCCTCCAATGCTGCATGCCAGAAACTTCACTTGGTCCAAAATGCAGCCCTTAGAACGATAACTGGTGCGCCGAAATCAACTCCTATACTTGCCATGGAGTCACAACTGCAAGTAGAAACCTATCCAAGTAAGACGGGAAAAGCTGTGCCTCATATCCTGGGAGAGATGTAAAAGAGCCTACCAACAACGGTGGAATAACTATAAAACAGCGACAGAAAGGCTGAAAACTCAGAAATGCCCGATTGCGATCTATGAAGAACTCCAACGCAAATATGACATAGAACCAAATGAGGCAGCACCATTTATACATCACCGTGAATTCTTTAGCCAACTCCCAAATGCTAACCTGAAACTCTTCGACCATAATAAGACAAAAACAGAGTCGAATGAAGCCGAGCTTCGTCAAGCAGCCTTACACACTGTACAAAAACATTTTCCCGCTGAGCAGTGGATACGAATCTACACAGACGGATCCTCTATACCATCTACAGGGGCAACAGGGGCTGGGTTCTACAGCTCTCTATTTGAAGGCCACCTCGCTGTAGGAGGCCGGCTAAGCAATTATGACGGAGAGGTAGCAGCCATAAAGGCAGCATCTATTGAGCTTGCCAAGATCTCACCACCTAACAAAGCCGTCTTCCTCATAGATTCGACTGCAGCGATTCAAAACGTGACCTCAAATGGTGATACAAACTGCTCCCTGACAATTGAGTGTAGGCGAGAACTGCAGAACCTTGTACAATTAGGCTGGCAGATTGAACTGCAATGGGTACCCAGCCATGTCAACATCATGGGAAATGAAAAAGCCGACATCCTCGCCAAAATGGGCGCAGCACTACCTCAGCCGGAGACCCCCAGCTCATATGCATCTGCGAAAGCAGGAATAAACTCCTCAATAAGCCTATGGCTAAAAGAAAAACAATTAAGAGCCTGTGTGGGAAAAAGATGGGCAACATTGGTTACGGACGTCCCCATCAACAGAACTCTACCCCGAGCAACTAGTGTTGCTCTTTTTAGAACTACAACCGGTCATGTCTACCTGGCCTCCTACCTGCACCGCATTGGCGTGTTGTCGTCTCCTGAATGTATTCTCTGTGGATACGCTTCCATGAATGCGGATCACCTGATTGCATGTCCAGCCTTGATCTCAGACACGCAAGTCCAAGACGAAGATGGTACGACAAGGCTCTCACGTCTCTACTGGTCAGCGCGCCGCCTAATGGCCCAACAGCCAAGGGTGGGCGTTGGCTAGTAAGTAAGTAAGGTTGTCGGCGAGCCCCCCATGAGGAAATCCTGACTGAATCCCTGGTGGTATATTTACAAATCTAACATACGTTTTCGAAAAATAAGAAACATGATTGTTCTGACAGAAACATTGTCTGGTTTATTTATTTTGCGTTGTACAGAATTTAAATTAAGTGTCAAAACACGAATTAAAATAATAAATAATTCCAGCAATAATATATGAATATCTACATTAATAACGTATAAAACTCCAACTTACTATTTAAACTCGTCACTTCCGCATAATCCTTCGTCTTCCATTTGTCATTACAATGTGTCTCGTCTGAGTCATCTGCAGTGGTTGGAGTGTTACTAGCAGGGCCGGATTAAGGTATCTTGGCGCCCTAGGCTAATTATATTTTACCGCCCCCCTCATCTCCCATAGGATACTCTTACGTTTATTTTCAAGGGGCTGAATGAAGCTTTGAACACCCTACAATATATTTATTAGTTAGGAATATTTCAAATATCTTATTGTTTTTGGAAATAGTCTCAAGAATTGAAAACTGAGGCTATTTTCCAGAGATTGTTTTGTAGCTTGCATGGCTTTTATAAGGAAAAAATTAACTAAGTAGTTGCAGAATTATAACAGTTTTATTAAGGGTACATTTAACATCATTTACCCAAAGAAGACAATCAGTTCAATATCTTGTGGATTTGTTAAGTCTCATGTAAAGTTCAAGCTAGATTCATTTTTCTCGCTTTAGATTGAACAAACGTTGTAATCACCTTACTGAAATCAAGTTCTTGCAGAAAGTCACTTTCAATGAACAAGAGGGCTACACTGGTCAGTTTATCCTGGCGCAAATTTGAGCGTAAATAATTCTTCACACCTTCAAAGCTGAAAAAGATCTTTCGCCACTGCAGTTAATGACGGGCATAGTAAGGAAAATGCGCAAAGCTATCTCAAAATTAGGAAATATTGATTCTAAGTTAAGCGTTTTTAAAAAATTCAACAGTGGGTTTGCTTCAGATCGCTTTTTCTTCTTTTCTTCTCCTTCTTGTTCTGGGTTGACAGGTCCATAGTTTTTTAAAAACTGAGCTAAATGCACACACTCATCAGGAAATGTCTGATCCAAGTCAACAGCATAATTTTCTAGAAGGTGATTAGCTTTTTGTCCTATTATGTTATTATTTAGTTCAGAAAGTTCAGGTAATTCCTATAAGAACCCAAACTTGTCATGTATACCACATGTATATCTCGAAAACAGGCGCCTGTGTTCAAAATTAACTCAAATTTTTATCCTTGTAATTTATTACCAATTTTACATTTAGCTGTAGAATTTTATTATTTTTTAGCTAAAATTTTGCGCCCCCCAAAGTGCCGCGCCCTAGGCTACAGCCTAGTCAGCCTAATGGCTAATCCGCCCCTGGTTACTAGTATCTCAAGTGTATAATAATACACTCTGATATGTCGTTTATAATACTCTCGACACTTTGTTTCTATAGTTTAGCCAGTGCCGGCTTTAGGTAGGCCTACCGTATGTGCCCTAGTGCGAAAATATCGGTGCGCTCTATGTAAGGCGTGAAAATGCTAATCGTAAGAAATTATTGTAATAATTGTATACTACAAATATTTCGTGAATTTGGCTAAGAATAAACTACATCATCACTAACATATTATTTATTTAAATACGATAAATTAAATATGAAATACTTAATAAGTTAGTCAAAGTCCAAAAACTACTTTTCGAGCTTTTTATGAACACATTTTTTAAGAAGATCGGTGAAGTCTAAACTTTCGGCGAATTCACTTTCAATAGATATTTCCGTTTCGTCCGAGAGACTATGAACATCAGTAAGATTTCATAGTCTCTTATTAGTTTAAAGGAAGTTAATAAATTGCTAAACTATTGGGATTCTTACTTCGATATATATTTTCTCGAGTATGTTTTCACTCGTGAGAAAGTTTTCACTCCACGGAAACAAAAAAGATGTTGGATCTGATCTACTCTAAGATCCTTAAATATTAATAATAGATTTTGTATAACCAGAGGCGGATTTACCATTTTGCCGCCCGTAGGGTGTATAAATTTGCCGCCCTACCACAAATCTCTGTTGGAGGGGGGGAGGAGGTTACAGGTTTAATTCAATCCTTCATATTTTCAGTTAGCCTAAAATTTGTTCTTTATATAATATTTTCTTCTCAAATTTTCTTAATACATTTCTATAGAACAATTTACATAACGTATTAGGAAGAGTACAATAATAAATTAAATTACTGTAGACGTGTTTATTACAAAACATTTTAACTGAACTTAAAACATAGCAATTTAATGCAATTTTGTATGCAAGTTGGTACAAAATTAAAAAGATAAAGAGAGTTGTAATAATAGTCCTTGAAATAATTTTTAAACCTTACGTCGTGATTATTTATGGGCAAAATTATCAATATCTGTCAGGGCCGTCTTAAATTACAATTATTTAGCGTTATTTTCTGCGTCGCATAAAAATGAAAATCAGTACCATCAAGTAACCTCAAAATTGTGTCCACTACACCGTGTTGTGTTGAAGGATGTTTAAATACGCTATTATACTTTTTACGATGAATATTAGTATAAATACCAACCAATAATAAACCACGTGCACAAAAGCAACTGTTAATGTTACTTCCGATGTTTCATCTGCAATCCGAATCAACGAACTAACGAATAATAACTGAAGGAAAAGCAAACAGTTGCTTATTACTACTTATTATTACTTATGTATTAATAAGTAAACAAACACAAGAGGGGGTGGTGGTGGGGTAAAGAAAATGTGATCAGACGATTCACACTGTACGCAGAAGTACACAGCACGCCGGTCAGGGTTTGGTACGAAATGAATGCTACGCTCAGTGTGTGACCACAGAGTACGAATATATATGACTGTTAGCTGTTAGTGGCATCTATTGACATTCACTCACGTCAAATTACAGAGTCGGTAAAGGATGTTCGAAATTTGAATGTAAACGAATTAATAGTTAAATAATTAATTAATACAATGGAAGTATCCCATGTATAATGTATGTAAATGTAATTATGAAAAAAACGATGTACTTCGTATACAGATCAGAACAAACTACTCTCTTTATGTAATAAGCCTAGTTACTAAACTATATATATTTTTAAAATTTTCTTATCATATTGGGACGAAACGGAGCGGCATTTGAAACATCTCTTAGGTATAAAAACAACATAACGGCCGTCAAATTTCACGTTTATAAAATTTGCCGCCACTCAAATTTTGCCGCCCGTAGGCAGTTGCCTACTTTGCCTATCCATAAATCCTCCTCTGTGTATAACATGTAATAGGTAGTATTCACAATGTGCACATTTATTCCATACAATAAACATATTTCCGTTCGAACTTAATTTCTACAGAAGCGCCTTTGTACTCTATATTAGCGAGTATAATTGAGACAATAAGTGGGTTTGTTTTGTGACGGAGATGATAAAAAATATGTATACTTATACACTGCAAATTGAAACTTTGTTGGCGTCTCGCACCGCCCCAAAACACTTGTCGCCTTCGTGTGCCGCACGACCTCGCCCCCCTCCCCAAAAGTCGGCACTGAATTTAGCGGTTCCAATTTTACATATTCGTCTTTACAGTCCAAAAAGTTTTTACATAACCATTTCCACTTAATACCGGACACAGTGGCGGCTCGCTTATTGTTCTGCGCTGCAAAAGTAGCAACAAAATACGACATGAATTTTAGGAAAAACTACTTTAAGTTTTCCTGTTTCATTTTCATCCATTTTGGCGTAGAATATTATCTTTAAAATTATTTAAGATTTTATAGTTAAATGATTTTACAATACTGCAACAAAATTATAAATCACGGGGTAACTAAACGTCGACAATGACGTGTCTTCTTCCCTTCCTCGTCGTCTATTAACAGCAGGTCAAGAGCGAAAGGAGGTAGTTATGAGCTACTCTGCATATAAAAATGTGTGAATTATTTTTTCTGTTTACTGAAAAATGTTTAGTATAATTCAATGGCGGCTGGTGACTGAAAAATTTGAAAACTGCAACGGGGTTGCAGTTGGGTTGGATGGAATTAAAATGTTTCATTCTCTGAATAGAAAATGTCCAAGTCCCCTCCAAACAATACACAAGGAAAGCAAAATATTGCAATTTTAGTGTCACACCCAGATAACGACGAATATGACATGTATTGTACTGTATAATCTTTTTTAAATTTACGATTAAATATTCTGTTACCTGATTTTACACTTTGATTAAAATTTGCAAGTTCTTGTGTAGGCCTACCTACTCTCTTAATTTCAATTTTTTCCTCAATCGGACGTAAACTGAACGGCGTGTTCGTTAACTTTCCACAGAATTCATTGCGTCCTACCAGTTAATATAATAAATATCTTACATTATGACACCTTAATCCTTTACATTACTATTATTTACGTTTAACGATGAACTGGACTGACATTAACAACGAACTTTACAAAAAATTCGAACTTACCAACAAACAGACTGGTGGCGCCATGACGTACAAGCGGGATTCGCAGTCCCTAATCAAAGCAAGCGGAGCTATACCATAGGCACACCCGAGTCTATACAGCCAGAGCCCTACTCCACTGTATTCCTCATATACGTACAAAGCGCGTACGTTGCACAGTTGGTGCATACGTACACCGCGGCAAGAGCGTGTACGGTTTTTAGTATTGCTCTGCGCTTCCCAATCGGCAAATGATTAATTACGATTATTTAGCTTGAAAACACTATTATTATTTATTGTTTTATTCATAATTCTATAATTTAAAATACGATTCGGGATTTAATGGGGGTTGTACAACCGTGCAACCTAAGCACGGGCGACCACTGGTATAATTTATTCAACGTGCTTCTGCACGGGTGGCCACTGCCCCCCCCCCCTCTAAGGATGTATTCATCCTGGGGGGGGGGGTCAAAATGAATACAATTCTTTCAACGTTTCAATTATAATTTGTTAAAAAAGTTAATAAATTAAAACATTGTTTAAATATGTAAATAAAATCAAACAAAGCAAATATAATAAACACAGAAATAAATAACACAGAACACAGAAATGTTGGAAGAGAGGATAAGTGTTGGGTCCCTTTTACAAACATAATTTGCTGCATAGATGTACCTGAATTAAGTGCTTAGGTGGGCCGAATGCTTTTCAGACTATCCAAAAAAAGTATTCAAAATAAAGTAATAAAGTAAATAAAATCATCAACAATCTTAATAAAGTTTTTTAAAGTTAAATAAAGTTGATTTATTCAAATTAATTTAATCGCAAACTTTTGCCCCACCTATGGGGGGCAAAATATACGTTTTGGCACGATTTGGAAATACACTTATTTACATGTGTTGTAGTAGTTGAAATTATAAAAAGGGGGTCTTAGTCGAACCTTCAGTGATTCATGATACTCCTGTCAAAATATAATGAGTCTCAGTGCAATGAGTGCAGTTTGAGATGAATTTAAAATTTAAGTGCGCACTCTTGCCCCATTCTACCCTGTACATGGCTCATAATACCACCTTTTCCTCTAATAACGTCTACTGTTATTTGAAACACGAACCAAATAATTTTTAGTTGTCTTGATTGTTCATCTCTTCTTTCACAGCACTATCACTTTACTAAAAATGAACTTTTTCTTGTGAAAAACTTACTTTTTTCGTCGGACGCGTTTCGGCTTAAGTATCCGCCTTCTTCAGCTTTTAGTCAGACTGCCATCATTTCGTAACGGTTTTTGTGTGGAAGGTGTAGTGGGGGTGGTGTGTGGAGGAAGGGGATTGGTGCAGGGATTCAACTTGATGTTTGTTTTTTGACAACTTGATTCAACGATCAATTACAATATAAATCACATACACTTTTTGACACAATTTTACAAAAAACAAACATCAAGTTGAATCCCTGCACCAATCCCCTTCCTCCACACACCACCCCCACTACACCTTCCACACAAAAACCGTTACGAAATGATGGCAGTCTGACTAAAAGCTGAAGAAGGCGGATACTTAAGCCGAAACGCGTCCGACGAAAAAAGTAAGTTTTTCACAAGAAAAAGTTCATTTTTAGTAAAGTGAAATAATTTTTAGTAACTGTTCTTTTTTTTATTTTTGTTTGTGGTGAGGGCCCCTAGGCTGCAGCCTATGCTTAAATCCGGCACTGGTTTACATACTGTAATCTCAAACGTGAATTTTTATGTATATTAGTAGAAGGTCCATGTTTTTTATTAAACATAACCCAACAGCAGTTAAACGAATAAGATGCCATAATTAGATGTCAAAAGGCAGCCGTGTACACTAGGACGTACGTAAATCAGTTTTTATTGTTGATATGCGTTTCACTTTAGGCCTAATTAAAATTTCCATGTTTGACGATCTCGTATAAGGGATCGTCTGAAGATGGAGCGATCGTTCCAAAACGCGTCACAAGCAACTAGAAGTCACAAGACGGAACTGAAATAAGGTAACAGGCCTATATTAATTAAACAAAATGTTGCCTGGCGCGCACCTTTTGAAGGTTGTAAAGTGTCCCTTTAAATTATTCGACCGCCGCGCGCTCCTTGATAAACCCTAACCCCTTAAAAGTGGCGCAAAAGCAAAATAGAATGGAACAAAACGGAAGACACTGATAGTCTGCCATCGTGTGGTCGTGGGACGAAGTGTGCAGGGGGAACCATGGGGGAACAAAGTAGATAGCTGTCTGCTGTCGTGTTGGCCTAATTGTGGTACGAAGTGTGCAGGGGGAACAAAGTACATGAAGTGTATGACGTCATACAAACCTGTCTTTTCTGCAAACATTACCTCGTGTGTAATCTCTTTCTCTATGATTTAGCGCGGCCGTTGTATTAGACGGTAAGTATACACGTTTTCACGTAGACTAGTATGCTTTTACCAGTAAACTAGAACTGGCCTTATCTTCTAGTAGGCTTTCTCTGCATAACACGGGTTGCAGTCATGCAGAATGTGTGCGAGTTTTAGCGCACTTTCTCTACCAAGAAAAGTTTATGTAATAATACGAAAATATACCGCTCTTGCGTCGCTTAATGGAATAACGAACAATGGTTTAATTTGTACCAGTAGCGTGGCGTCCATGTAACCGCTGTTGCCGACGGCAACAGTACTGGAAATAAGAGTAAATAATATTAATTATATCCCAGAATAAATACTTTAGTTATTGAATAATTTGAAATCCGAACAATATTAGTAGGGAAACTTGAAGAAAAGCGTGGCATTGCTTTCGCACTGCTGGGCACTTGCACCGTCTTGTGATGTCGGCTCAGACATAGGCAATGTTTTAATTCGTCCACCCAATGTGTTGGCGCTATATAAACCGGCAAAACGCACAGTTAGCAGCTATGTTTGTTTTCGGAACTGACGAGCAGCAGATACTACATACCTGTTTGTGTTTATTCGTTTAGTCATGCGTTTCTCTGTTTGTCTTTATTAATTTTAATTCGATTATTTGTGTTATGATTTATTCTGTGTAAGTAAATGGGAGTCAGATCCCGTTGAACCGGGACCATCTTCTTCTTCCAGCGAATGATAGAAAACGCTCTAAAAATAACACTTAGTACTAGAAAAAATTCGAATTAATTTTTAGGTTAAGTTTTAGGCCCAACTGACGGACGCCGAGAACAAGCATCACTCCACTGTAGCTGTATTGCTCGACGTGAGTAAGTCTTCGATCGAGTCTGGCACAAAGGCCTTCTCTACAAACTGGCCCTGTCCCCACTTCCTGCCTTTTTGTACATCTTCTGTGATCGCTTCTTTAGGGAATGCGTCGATGGGTTGTACTCATCCGTTCGACCGATCGCCGCAGGCGTTCCTCAAGGTTCTGTCCTCGGCCCCGTTCTGTACTTTGTGTATACGAACGACCTGCCCGTACAGCCTGGAGTCACTCTATCGCACCATGCGGATGATGCCATGTACCACTATAGCTCGGCTAACCGTGGTTATGAGCTACGGCGGTGCAACGTCAGCTCGTCCTACTTCCGGAAATTGGCGGGTGGCAGTGAATACGGGGAAATCGCAGGTGATTGCCTTCTCTCGTCAGACCCTCTCCCTACTACTTGGGCATCAGAGTACTTGGGCGTCACTCTTGACCGGCTCCTACGCTTCGCAGCCCATATCTCACAGTGTCTCCACAGAGCCCGCAGCGTCAAAGCCAAGCTATTTCCCTTCTTATCTAATCGAAGTTCAGTGACTGTGCGCACTAAACTGTCTATTTACCTGTTCTTAGAGCCATCCCTGACATATACGCAGTGCCCGTATTCTGGTCCCTGCTTCGGCCCTATGTTACTGCGCGATTGGAAGCTTTTCAATCCTGCACCCTCCGTTAAATCTCCAATTCTCACTGATACGTCCGAAATGATGCTATATCAGGCGAGGATTGACGGTTTCTTCCATCGATGAGTTTGTCCGCTCCCTTGAGCTCAAACTGTTCACACGAGCCTCTACCTCGTCCTATCCTCATCTCCGCCGCCTCCAGTCGTAGGCCCACCTTCATGAAGACGTAAGTGCCCCCGAGCCTTGCTCGACGACCTCCCATAACCAATCTTCTGCCCCACACCGCCACCATTAGATCGCTTGACCAACCATCCCTTTCTCTTTAATAATCAGTCAATAATATATAAAAAATTCTTTCTTTTCAAGATATAAGAAAATAATAATATTCTTAACCACTCCCTATTCGTCCGTTTCATTCCACGGGAGGGGGACCCGTTGCGGATCGTTCTGCTGTCCAGAACCTGAAAGGGAGGCATCGGGTTTGCCCGGACACTGCAACCACTGGGGCACGTCTAGCTGCCACCCTTACGAATGGATTGGATTGTTATCTTTTAAGCAAATAGACTTCACACACAACGGATCGTCAGTTCTTTACGAACGCAGACGCTTTGTGTTTCTGAAATTTATATAACGAATATAACCCGCTCCGCCACACATCGTAACCTTGAACTAACTAACGTGAATACTTATGACACGTATTTTTTCTCGCACTGTCGACACTAATGTATCTTTTCCTCCATTATATAATTTTTCTCACGTACCCCAAACGTAGTGAGGATCTGAGATGCAAGCAAGCTTTACAGTCCTATCAACAGGACGTTTCTGGGAAAAAGCGAAGACCACAGAAAACCAAATTGCCAGTATACAAATGTGTATATGCTCCAACACTGACGTACAGTTGCAAGTCATGGACTCTGAATGACAGACGTAAAAAGAGAATACAAGCAGTGGAGATGAAATTCCTGAGGAGAATTGAGAAGAAAACTCGTAGAGATAGGGTGAGAAACGTTAACATCCGGAAGAATTTGAAGATACTCTCTTTAAATGATAAAATTCAAAGTTCGCAACTGCGTTGGTGTGACCACGTGTGTAGGATGAATGAGGAAACGTACCCGAGAAGAGCATGGGAAGTAAAACCAGAAGGCAGAAGAGCAAGAGGACGGCCCAGAACAAAATGGGAGGATAACATCAAGAACAGTGTAGAAAGCAGAGGAGCCCGGGTTTTGGCAATAGACAGGACGAGATGGAGAGCTCTCTCGAAAACCTCGACACCCGACGGGTAGAAAAGGATGATTAAGAAGAAGATATAATTCTCCCACGTACCTCAGACGTAGTGATGCGTACTGTCAGAGTACCACAGAATGGGAACCTCTGCTGCATAAATAGCACTTCCCTTGTTCAATAAATAGCGAGTACTTTCTGTGTTCAATTTCAAGATCAAAACCGGTTGCTGTGGGTGGACCCAAGTAGTTGGTGATGTCTAAACATTCGTAACCCCCCCTAAAAAAAACATTTTCACTAACAGATAGAGGAATTTAGTTCCTTTACTAGGGTAGGGTGAAAAGTCCCGGGCCTGAATAAGAAAACAACAATTTTTTCAATTAATTTGCATTCATTTCTCAACATAATCTCCATTTAGCTCAATTCGCTTTTCCCCCCATGATGTTCTAAAGCGGTTATGCCAGACTCATAAGCCGATTTGTCGGTGTCCTCAAAGTACCCGTTTATTGCATAACTATCTTGATTGTCGTCAGTAAATCTTTTCCACCGGCCATTTTTACTTCCATGTTCCGTAAGGAAATGGAAGTATGGTGATCGCGAAAAAATCGTGTTCGAAATAAGGGCTGATTCTGATTATACTACCCTCAGAACATAAGAAAAGTCATTTTCCGAAAAGTGTCTGTGTGTCTATATGTAGAATTTTTCCTATGGCGAACGATAACTCCGGAAATTCAAACAGAATCAAATAATTTTTTGTGTATGTTCCCGAGTTGTAGAGGACTCAAGGTCTATTGATTTTGGTGAAGATCGGCGAAGGGGGAGGGGTAGTTTACCTGCAACGTTTTACGTTTTAACAAGAGTAAAGTACCGTACTTAATTTTCTTAAATAAAGTATCCTGAAAAGAAGGTCATAATAATCCACTGTAGAAAGGTAGATGAAATATCTATAAATGAAAAGGGTAGTTAAAGAGGGAGGGGGTAAATTTCTATAAATAAAAAAGGTAGGAAGGGTTTTTTTTGAAAATTACCTTTCTGATGTCGAATAAACTACTTCATTTGAAGGATAAGACATCTTAGTAATTATATACAATTAAACTATTACTCAATAAAAGTGTAAATATCAACACTGGGGTTGTTCGGTTAATGGAGAGGATAGTTTACCTTCATTGTTTTGTGCTTTAATAAGAGTAAAGTACTTAATTTTGATAAATAAGTGCCCCAAAAATAAAGTCATATTAATCCACTGTAAAATGGTAAATGATGTAGGCTATCTATAAATTGAGAGGATAGTTGAAGGGGGAGGGGGTGATTTTTTTGAAAATTACTTTGCTGATGTCAAGTAAAGTAAGAGAATTTAATTTTGAAGGATAAGATACGTTAGCAATTACATATGATAAAACTATTACTCTATGAAAGTGTAAATATCATTTCTAATGGTGGTGATCGGTTGAGTAGGAGGGATGATTATCCGCGTAGTTCGGTTTCTTTATAAGAATAAAGAAACTAATTTTTATAGATAAAGCCACTCGAAAATAACATTATATTAAACGACTACTCCATAATAACAAAAATATCTATAAATAGTGAAAATAGTTTGAGGGTGGGGGAAATTTTGTTTAGAAATTATCGAACCGAATTCAAGTAAGTGATTTTAAACATAAATCTTAGAACATGGAAGTCGTGTATGGTTCTCCATGCCGATATTTTTGATGTTAGGGAAGAGGTAGAAGTTAATCGGGGTTTACTCGGGCGAGTATGGTGGTGGGTGAGGAAGCAATTCAAACTTCAGTTATTTGATTTTAACCACCGCAGCAATAATGACGCCACGTATTTTCAAACTGGCCACCGTTAAAACAATGCTTGAGGCGTTTACTGTGATGTACTGTCAAATTAACTTTAACATAACAACTCATTGACTTGGAATATCTAAATTCAGCGTGCAAAGAATGACATTATACATCACGATCAAAATAATGAGCATAGTAGCCCTATATCTGTGTCAGGACCGGAACTTTTCACACTACCCTCGTATAAGTGCCCTCGTATTGTCTCACTGTGTCTGTCTATTTTAAATGAAATACATTTAATATTAGATAAATTTCAGTATTACATAACTTTACAATTATCAGAAAAATTACGAAAACCTCAAACATTACTCTATGTTTATATGTTTATATTTTTAGTAAAATAACAACTGTGGAAGCGGACAATCACACAATAAACAGTAAACTTTCTCAACTATTGCAATTTTGTTTAGTTAAATTTATAACGATAATACCTAAACAACAAGTAATTTACTCCTGCCTTTAAGTTATGTATTTTCATAGATATACATAGGCCTGTATCTAACGTTTTTTACAGATAAATATAACTGATGACATACATTTCATCCATGATATATGAATGATCTGATACATGAAGTTTTTCTGCAAACATACCTTACAAATATTTTGGAGGCGGTCGAAAATTTGCAAAGCTGTTGAAAGATTTTGCCAAATTATTAAAGACACCAAATTTGTTTTTTGAGTAAAATTCCTCATCCCCACGTTAGCTTTTACAATTTTCTTAAAATTTTGACTTTCATTTTGGTCCGTTGTGCCCCTAAGTTAACAGTTGTCAGAGTAAACACTATATTTGCTTGGAGTTAAAATTCCCTTCAAACTGGTGCTCGACATAGATTTTTATAATTTGTATTCCCATTTTTGTGCCAGGTGACCTTAATTTTTTAAATTCTCAAAACTGAACACTAAAATCAGATGTCGGTTACAATTCGCTTTAATTTGATATGCAACATAGATTTTTGCGATTTTTCAATCTTTCCCTCTCACACTTTCGTCTCCCGCTCCCCCATTTTTGGGATAGATAATAGGATAATTAGACGGTCTAAATAACATACCTTGATGT
Source organism: Magicicada septendecula (assembly GCA_034769895.1). NCBI lineage: Eukaryota > Metazoa > Arthropoda > Insecta > Hemiptera > Cicadidae > Magicicada > Magicicada septendecula. The sequence goes on from CM068372.1 coordinate 149,368,229, forward strand.
TAAACTAAATAAATACGGTTATTTTACATTAAAGGTGAAATTATAAGCAATAAAGTTCCTTATGTTTTTAGTCCCAGTTATCCTGGTTACCGGCACGTAACATTACACGTTACACGTCGGAGAGCGACCGACGCCTCACGGCTTCTCCTTGCTGAGCTTGAGACAGGCGACATCTGTTGCCTGAATTGGTTCCAGCAGCAGAGCCACAAATACAATTTTTCTTTCTTCCCCGCCATCTAGCGAATGATCGTGTTGGCGGATCCCATTCCAGTATTAGGCACCTGTCGATTGTACCCGTACTAGGTTATTTTCTGGCAGCCATTGGGCTTGACGCGGATGCTGCAATCCTTGCATGGGTGCAAAGACACCCCGCACAAACAAAGCCACAAGCTAGGTATATGTTAGTTGCTCATATAAGACGGATGGGTATTTTCAGGGAAAAAAATCATCGTCTTATAAGCTCCCTGAGCTGCAGAACTCACTCGCTTTCTTGAAAGGAATATATTTATTACTACCGTATATAAATTTCATTATTCCATAATTTTTTAAGTATCAGAAATATTAAAAAACCCCGATTACTCAACTATTTTTTAACATTGAAAATGTTTATAAGGACGTGTCGCACATTTGCGGCCGATCGCTGGTGCGTTATCGAAAATGGGAACCGGCGAGTATCCATAGAAACTACTTCTTTGTTGTCATTAACGTAGTACACATATAAAACTTCGCTTATGAATGCGACTACATTTAACTTATAATCTGTACATTGGTAAATGAAGAATGAATTATTCATTGATTGGTGAATGAACATAAATATATATATTTTTTAGATTTATTGAAGCATTTTCAATGCCCTTCTCTGTGCATTGCATTTGTGCAATGCCTGTAAATTGTTTAGTAAAATAACAATTGTAAAGTAGGCAATCACACAGTAAACACTAAAATTTTCAAACTACTCCATTGTTTGTTTTTTTTTTTATTTAAATTTGTATCATAATAGTCAAATGACAAATTAATTTAGTTGTAGATTTTAAGTTTGTGTATGTTTATATCTATAGATATTATACTATGCGTGAAGTATGATGTAATATACATATTACATCAGGGCGGATGACGTCGGCCGGAACGGTACCTGCCACACCCGCACCCGCAAGACGGCACTTGCACACTTCACCGTTTACCGTGCCTTGGGCGACAGGTCCATTGTTTATACGGACATTTTTCCTTCAGTTTAAAGAGTAGAACCATTTTCTGAAATCTGGTATTTCCCTTTAGCAACACTCTGTATATACATTATAAGACTTCCGGTGTTAAGGCAATGCGGTTTTAAAGCTTCAATTGTAAAGCCAAGGACACGAAAATTATGGACGACCACACGGCGTCGCGACACACCGCCGGCCGAGGGACTTACACACTCGTCAGGGCAGAGGGTCCATGTTTATAGTAATGGAAGAAGAGACAAGCAGTAACGAGCACCAAAAAAAAACACTGTCTCTGCGCACTATGTCTTTTGTTTCTCCAGTCAGTGCTGACCTATGCTGCTCCCGCCTGGTGGTCGCTTTTGTCGACCACTAATAAATGTAAGCTGGAATAATTCCAGTCAAAAACCCTCCGTTCCTTGTCGGAGTATCCTTGGTTCTTTGGTTAGTAAGGAATGATGCCAGTCGTGGAGGCCTTCGAGGTCCTTCTCTTGCCGAATTTGCCCGGTCACTCGCCGAAACTCTCATTGCTTCTGCAGCGCCCACTTCCTTCCCCTACCTCAGAACCATTATCACGTCTGAACCGCCTCCCCCTATCAGAGCCAAACGCCCTCGGGCTATTTTTGATGACCCCCCGCATAAGTCAACATCGTTGCGCTATCTAAGTAGCCCCCAGCATCTTCCTTTCCTTTGTGTCACTCATTCGCTCCTCAGGGATATCCTTCCCCAAGCAGGTCTTTAGCACATGGTTGGCCTAGTCACCATTTGCCACCGGCACGGAGGTTCCCTGCCTCGCGGGGAACTACCGACACCTCAAGGCGTCTGCCTACTGTGTCCGATGCGGGCAGCATCTGCCGTCCGCCTTGCCACCAGAGGGAGAGCTACCAAGCAATAAATTGTTCAGTAAACTGTTCAAAACGTCTGGCGCCTCTGCGGTTAACCGCGTTGGCGTATCCTTCTCAAGTATTAGGCCCCTATCTAACGAAAGTCCAGCGCTGTTATCATATGACAGTCATCGGGCACGACTCGGAAGCTGGATTTCAGCCATGGGTGCAAGGACGCCCCACTGTTAAGGCGCGTCCACACTATGCCGCTGTATGCCAATTGGCAAGGCCAGTTGGCAAAGCCGAAACCGATGTAGACGTGGCCGTTGGCACGTGCCAATTGGCAAATTCGTTCCAAGCGGCATGCCAACCTGAATCGCTCGGGTGTCGGTCTACTTCAAAGAAACCCGATAAAAACAAGTGGGGACGTGCCGACTGGCCTCACACGGCTTCAGTTGTGATTCAGACTACCGATGAGCTAAGTCGTTTATTTATTTACGTTGTTTACTTTATTAAACTTTTTATTAAAAATAAAATAAATTTCATTTTATCTATTTATTGATGGAGTGGACAAATGATAAAGTTATTAATTTGATATATTTATACCGAGATCGTCCTGTTTTGTGGGACTGTCGTTTGAAGGAATTTAAAGACAGGGATAAAAGAATAGACGCGTTATTGGAAATCGTGGTTAGTTTTGGAGTAGAAAAAGATGAAATTGAAAGAAAAATCAAGAACTTGGTGTGCCATTTTTCGCGCGAATTAAAAAAAGAAAGAGAAGGTATCAAGTTCGGTGCAGGAAGTGATGATGTTTACAAAAGTAAATGGTTTTGCTTCGACAGTATATTGTTTCTCAAAGATCGGAATCGACCAAGAGGAATGACAGATTACGCACACTCAGGTAAGATAAATTTTATTCGAATAATAATTATTTATTATTTTATTTATACTACAGTACGTAATTACAGTATAATATAGATCATATATTATGATCTATTAAATTATTTGAATTTTATGAAGAATAAATGTAGGTACAGACAAGAATAAACATAATGTTTGAAATATTTTATTGATAATAATTGAAAATTGCTTTCAAAATTTATACTGTACTACCATACGGTATACAGATCTATTAAATTATTCATCAATTATTATGAATAATTATTAACGACAAGAATCAATGCAACATAAAGTAAAGTTTTCTTATTTGTCGTATTGAAAAGGTACCATTCCATCTGGGGAAGCAAAAAACTCGGCTAATTCATTTATAAGCGCCTGTGAATCGTTAGGACTTCTTCTTGAAGTTCTGGGAATGTTGACCAATGCTTGATTTGAAGGTGATTGTCTCCAATGTTCTGGGTTAATCTCACCCGTAGTCAAGGAGTCAGAATCAAATGTCCCAGGAGGATAGTACATAGCTGTAGAGGTGCTTTTCCTCAAGAAATTATGTAGATAAAGTATTGCTAGAACTACTTTCTTAGCATGTTCTGGTTCTAACAACATAGGTCTCCGTAGTTTCCGATACACAGACGATATTATACCGAACGTGTTCTCAGACACTCTACCAGTGGCGGCCGGTGAGTCCTGATGATGGGGAGGCTACAAGGCATTTATGTGAGCCGCTCTCACTCATATCAGTCATAGCACCCCCACCCCCCCGACACTCGTTATTTCACTACTAATTATGGTAGAGCTATCTGATTTCAACAGCATACACGTCCTAGAAATATACGCTTATATTTAACAAGATAAACCAAAGATTAAGTTACTTTTGTTCTAGCAAAGAAGTAAACTTCTGAGTAGAAATATATTTTGTAAACTGCAATGAATTTACTTGTAGACCTACAAATTCATTCATTTTCTTATTCTCAAAATTGTTGGTGACATCATCATGCCATATCGGTCAACTTTACAATTTGCAGAGTATTCCCTGTGCAGTTGAAACTAAAGCAATGGCGCTGGGATGATCTTAAGTCATGCGGGTCCTTAAGTAAATCTTGATTCTCTTAAGACAAGAAAATCTTCTCTCTACGTAAGAATAATTACAGGGAAGAATTGCTGCAATAGAGTAAGTAATTTATACTCTTCGGGAAGAATTTCGTTTGCACGAAAGTCATCGTCATCATACATCTGTTTTATTAATCTGGTTAATTTCACTGTGTAATGGCGAGAAAATGGTGTCAAGACCTGGTCTTAATTTTTATTTGTTAAAATGCTGAGTATATATTTCAATTAATGGAACAAAAGAATCAGTCAGGAATATTTTATCATAGTAAGAAAAGTTTTTAGTGTCACCTAACTTCATAAATTTTAATTCCTTACAGCTGGAAAATTATACTCCTTGATGAACAATAATACTGTTTAACAGTAAGCAGGGCCAGCAGAATAATTCTGACTTTACTCCACTACCGCATAGCCATTTACGTTGGTCACACCATAACGACTGGAAAGTTCTAGTTTGGCTTTCGTGCCTATTAAGAAATAAAAATTAAAAAAAAATAAATATAACTATGTTTCAGCATTTCACTTCTCTCTAAATCACTCAACCGGGAAAGTAGTTTTTCCAGTAGTGTTATTATAATGTCTTTGTTCGATACTGCAATATCACTTTCACTTTCTTCTGCCAAAGCCATTTTAGCCTTGTGGTAGAGATCAAAAACACACGGCAAGAAGAGTAAAATAATAATAATACACACGCACAAGGAGCACGAGGACGTAAAGATTGCGTAAAACTAACATAAACCACAATAAATATGGCGCGAGGCTAACTCACTCGCCTCCGTAGCGCGGTTACATACTACTTGTGTATTTTATGGTGGCCGGCAACCTTGGTGAAAGTGATATGCGCAGAACCCTGTTTTTTGTCAGTGTAATGGCACATCTCACTGAGTGCGTATGTGTTGATGCGTTTTCAAAAATATTTACCGTATAGGCCTGTATTTCATTTAATTATTATTTTCAATATAAAAAACATATACTACGCTACGAAAACTTCATCAACTTCTTAATTTTAGTGTAAACTTTCAAGGTAGCTTATCGTGTTTAAGAAAAGTTATTATAAACTTAGGGTTTAAATGGAAGTAGATTAGAAATAATAGAAGTGTATTAAGTGAACGTTAAGAGATAGTGGCAAAAATAATTGAATATCTCAGGAAAATGAAACAATTCAGGACAGGAAAGCGGAAATGGAAATGGAAAAATTAATACCATTAATTATTTAGTATTTACATTATCGTATAATTAATAACATTGTTCTGGTATTACAAATACATATTTGATACAATTTCGAGTAATACTGAGTAAAATTACAAACAGTAGTTAGTTGAATGAAATCCGGAAATGTCAACAATGTGTAAAACCCGATTTATAATAATTAAACAGTTAAGGTTCTTTAAATAGTTAAACAGAGCCGGCTGTAGCAACAGTAAGACGGACGTTTTTGTAACGAAGTGTTACAACTGAGCACACTGAGTTTCCCCACTATCCTCACTTTTCGCGCAGCTATGAAGCGGCCACCGTAAACTAACGCGATTGTATGCACTAGCGTACCCCACCACTTGCGGGCACGTAGTTGTACGAGTACTATGGGGGCTACTCAGATCCCTGCCTCTGCCTGCTGCAATTCTGCACTAATATTGATAACGCGCGATTTAAAATTTTTTTATTTGTAAGTAATTAAATAATTTAAAATGCTAAATTGTGATTACAGATAGATTACATGTTCAGTTACAATAAAAGTTAGAGCCTATTACTAGTTGTTTATTTTTTAATAATTTTCTAAATATTACTGGCGAGGCTTAGCCTCCCTTGCCTCCCCTGACGAGCCGCCGCTGCACTCTACGTGCTCCGCTTAAACAATAATTAAAAAATCTTTGTTTCGAACCCTGTAATTGTGCTCCAGGAAAGGGTTTCATAATGTTTTTTGAAAGTGGAAACGCATCGTCTGCGACAAAACAAACGGTCTAGCAATGTTTCTGCCAGGAAGTGCACAAGGGGGAGGGAGATACATTGTGTTATCCTGAAGGCATCTTTTGAATTTTGTTTCACTAAATACTCGTACACGCCCGTCCGATATTCTGTCTTGGCAACCAACATTCGCATAAATGAAATATTGTAGTTCGCATCCACGACAGCGAAGAGAACGGTACTAAACAAGCCCTAATAATTGAAATACTCTGTCCCGCTGTTAATTGGTGCTTGCAAAGTGATACGATTCCCGTCGAAGGCGCCAACGCAGTTTGGAAAATTCCATTTGTCATTGAACTCCTTTGCTACCGTTTTCCACCCAGATTCATTTTGTGGCATCTGAAACAAAACAAGTACGTACTTGTAGGAGGGCTGCCAAAATAGCACATTAAAACAGGAAATTTTCCTGTTTAAACAACTGGACTGTATTTAGCTATTTCGTGTGGACCCTCATTTTCAAGAATTCTACAGTTCACACCGCTTCAAATGTGCTAATAATGACAACATTGCATTTTTCTAGTATTTACTTATCACCAGATTTCTTTCTGTCTTTCTAGGACCAGAAGACGTCTGAGGATGTGGAGGTCACTCAAGAAGAGACTCAGAATGTCGACCAGATAGAAGAGCCCGGTGAAAAAAAAACAACAGAAAACCGTATTCAAGTCACCAAATGCACAACCACGCACACAGAAAACTCGCCAGTCATCGGCCACAGAAGAAGCTCTTTCTATTATGAAAGATATTCAAGTACGTAACGCATTGAAATATCAATACAGTGCTTTTGTAGAACAAGTAGGAATGCGAATAAGAGACCTTCCATAAACAGTGAAACATCTTATCAGCACTACTTTATTTGATGCAGAGATGGGTATATATGATAATTCCAATCCCCCCACCTTATTCACAGCCTACTTACATTTTACCCCACTTTCCACAGCGACCATTCTCTTCCCCTACAATACCTGACTCTATTCCTGGTTCCTCTCCACTTCCACAACACCCTTGGAATTCCAATCGAATGCCGGCGAGCTATCAAACCAACAGCCAGTGACAAGTCCCACCCACTCTTCTCAGGGGTGTACTCACAGTGATTCCATCGACAGTATTTTTGTGGATTTATAGTTATTCAACATTACAAAATTTCAATTTCCATTTTATACGAAGTATAAAAAGTCTTGTGCTCTATATATGTTTGGTTTTCATCACATTTGTGCAGTATATTACATAATAAATGTTTTCCTTTTTAATAGATACTTTTATTAATTCTTACCTTAATGTAACCTTGTAAAACGCTGACTATGGCATCACAAACATCCGGAGTGATTTTTGGAATTATTTGCTTCGAAATCTTGAACATGTAACTTAACGAATGGTAGGAATCTCCCGTCGCTAGGAATAGCAAAGTAACTGCTAGACGTTCATCGGCAGAAATAGCTCTTCTGAATGACATATCTTCCTTCTTGATTTTTGGTGCAATCAAATTCAGAAGAACTTCAAAATCAATACTTTTCATCCGAAAAAAGTTTTTGAAACCACATCCAGATCTGTACTCGAGATTCAATTCGTCCAAATCGTCCAGTAGTAAATCCTTCATTAAGTCACTTATTCCATATCGTGAAGACTTGGACGTACCCAAAACCGTCGTCTGCGCCGTTCGCGATGTTTTTCTTCACTGTCAACTATATTAAAAGCAGCAGAAGCGATTAGTACATCCTTCTCGGTGAACATTGTGCGACTAAATGCCAACACAGATGTGGACGTTTTTTATTTTCACTACAGCCACTTGGCTTGGCCAGTTGGTTTTGCCAACTGGCCTTGCCAATTGGGATACAGCGGCATAGTGTGGACGCGCCTTCACAAAACAACGCAACCCAGTAACAAAAAAAATATCGGTATGCAGAACCATACATGACTTCCATGTTCTAAGATTTATATTTAAAATCATTTACGAAATGAAATGTTTCCATAGAAACTAATTCTTTCCACTTATTGCTTCAGCCTTAACCACAGTACTGTGATCACTAACGTAATACCACCACACGTTATCGCACTCGATTTTTACTGATGATGGCAGTCGACGGCACTGCCGAAACGTCTGGTTTTGCAGAAAACATTGAACTACGGCCAAACAGCCCGGGAAGGAATTTTAACAACAAACTACTACTTTGTTGCCGATAACGTAGTACACATATAAAAATTATCCCCTCCCCCTTCAACTATAATTTTCATTTATAGAAAATTACCCCCACCTCGTTCAACTAGCCTCTTCATTTATAGATATTTCATCTACGTTTCTACAGTGGATTATTAAGATCTTCTTATCAGGATACGTTATTTATCAAAATTTAGTACTTTACTCTTGTTACAACAAAAAATGTTTCTGGTAAACTGCCCTTTCCCCATAACCGATCTTCACCAAAATCAATAGGCGTTGAGTCTTCTACATGTAAAAAATTATTTGATTCTGTTTGAATTTACGGCAGTTATCGTTCGTCATGAAAAAATTACCCTTGTTAAAACATAAAACGTTGCAGTTAAACTACCCCTTTCCCTTAACCGATCTTCACCAAAATCAATAGGCCTTCAGTCCTCTACAATTCAGGGTTGCGTGCAAAACATTATTTGATTCTGTTTATCGTTTGTTATAAAAAAAAAATGGTGTCCTGTAAATCGCGACTAGTGACAATCGCCACCAGGGACAATCGCCACCAGCAGGGGCTTCCCCACCACCTCTCGTTAATATTTAAAGCTTGGATTTCGCAGGCCTGGTCTGCCTTGATCAGTCAAGTGAATTTTACTGATTCCCATCACACTTTTCACAGGCTTTGGACTGGCTGCATGCAATATCTATTGCATATAGGCGTGTTTAAAATCAGCTATTGGCTTCGTCAGTTACTTTGAGCTCAAATTAAGCTCCGTCACTAATATTTACTGTATTTACATTATTTACATTTTTTTACTCTCATAAGTCAACGTTTAAGCTCCTGGACTTTATAGTAACTCTTCAAAATTTTTGGAGATGAGAAATTGTTTTCAAACAAGTGACAATATCACCACTTTCTTCATATTTTTTAACCGTTCTTTCCAGTCTGTTATCTATAGTCATGTAAGCAGTTTTCCTTCGTTTACCTTCCATGTTGAGCTGGGCCCTTATTAGCGCACATGCTGTGCTCTCTGCTTCTTTCTTTAAACAGTTGATGAGGTCCTTGACTCGAGGATTCGGTCTTCCAAGTTTGGTATTAATTTTGTTGTGCCATCCCTCGACAGAGTTGGTGGTTCGATGACGCCTGTTGTAACAACTCCAAAGCTCGACTGGAACTTCTTCGTTTTCCATCCATCTCTCCACGAAATAGTCCAAAAATCCAGAAAGTTTTTCATTGTCAGGCACTCTGGAATGTATTTCCATCCAGCCGTCGGGAACATCCTCAGGCCGAAGAAACGCCAAAACAGCACACATGCGGATGATCATTCTCACTTCTTCGTTCTTCATATACTCACAAGCAAGTCCCAAATCTTGAACTTTTCTCCAGAAGCACTTTCTCATGTGGAAGTAGCAACCTTTTACCTCTACTGCGGGAAATAGCCTACAAATTTAAGGATAGAAATTGCTGCCGATTCAAAATCGACTGTCACCGTCGCTGGATTCCACTCTGGTATGGCCTCAATAAGAAGGCGGAAAAGTGGAATACATGTTTCTTTCCTTTTTTTTTTTTGGCAAGAGAGCAAATATAACTGGATATATATTTGTTTCGTTCTTTGAGCTTCCAAAATCTGCATGAATGGTATAATTTTGCGAAACTTGTTTACTGCAACTCTTAAAAGTCCCATCCATAAAAAATCTTGCTTACTTCTCAAAGCTTCTTTTCCTAATGCTCCACTAAAAATAATAAGTCGCCCGCCTGTGTTGTCGTCTTTCAAAAGAAAACTACTTTCATCTGTCATGGTAAGCATTCCCATTTCCACAACAACTTCTTCAGATGATTCCGGTTCTCGTTGATTACCTTGCGATTTGGCCCTGTGGCGATATAAAGACCTCTTCATAACTTGCTGATCTGGCATTTCGGTTACAAAATCATAGCACACGTTGTGGAGATTACCCATTTGTTCGGAGTATATTTTAGAAATTGGCGTGTACTTGTCGCGTGCTCGCTTCTTCGCCTGATTGAGAGTCTTCAATACTTCTGAGCGAGCATCATCCGGAGGTCCACATTGATGCTCGCTTGAACACAGCACTTCACCACGTTGGCTCTTGATTGATCCTCGGCAACGTGTCGATCTCTGTCTTGAACAGCACCAAGTTACAGTCCCATCTTCTTTGGTCCTTTTAATGTTGTACGCGTAATCTTGGTAGTGGGCGCATGGCTTCCCGTGACTGTTCGTTGACACTTCCATATAACCACAACTAGAATGCACTAAATAACCATGACCGGAACACTATGACACTCAGAGCAATAATGAGAGAAAGCGGAGCTAGCGGGCGGAGGGGATGGTCCTGCGGAATTTCCTGTTATTATTCCAGCGGTCATTGCCTCAGGGTAGGGAGCCGGGGACAGTGGGTAGCGATTGTCACAAATTTTAAGCTGGTGGCGATTGTCGCTGGTGGCGAATGACATGTATTCAAAAAAAATTACCCTTGTTAAAACAAAATGTGGCAGGTAAACTACCCCTTTCCCTTAACCGATCTTCACCAAAAACAATAAGTCTTGAGAACTCTACAATTCAGGTCTGTATGCGAAACATTATTTGATTCTGTTTGAAGTTGCGGCTGTTATCGTTTGCCATAGAAAAAAATTACCCTTGTTAAAACATAAAACGTTGCAGGTAAACTACCCCTTTCCCTTAACCGATTTTCACCAAAATCAATAGGCCTTCAGTCCTCTACAATTCAGGGATGCGTGCAAAACATTATTTGATTCTGTTTATCGTTTGTTATAAAAAAAATTACCCTTGTTAAAACAAAATGTGGCAGGTAAACTACCCCTTCCCCTTAACCGATTTTCACCAAAAACAATAGGTCTTGAGAACTCTACAATTCAGGACTGTATGCGAAATATTATTTGATTCAGTTTGAATTTTCGGCTGTTATCGTTTGCCATAGAAAAAATCTACAGACACACACACAGACACTTTTCGAAATATCGGTATGGAGAACCATACATGACTTCCATATTCTAAGATTTATATTTAAAATCATTTTCAGCCAAACAGCCAGGCTGTGTCTTACCTGCCTTTTTATTGCTGTATTAAATGAAAAATATTATATTACATTAAAATGAAAAAATTATAATTTTATTGCCTGGCAACAAAATTATTTTATTTTTAACAATTACCATTGTTTCAAAAAGTTTAAATAAATTTTCAAGTACTTTACTCTTGTTAAAACGTAAAAGGTTGCAGGTAAACTACCCCTTCCCCTTAACCGATCTTCACCAAAATCGAAAGTCATTGAGACCTCTACAATTCAGGGACGTATGCAAAAAATTATTTGATTCTGTTTGAATTTGCGGCTGTTATCGTTTGCCATAGAAAATACGCTTGATAAAAAAACGTTGCAGGTAAACTACCCCTTCCCCTTAACCGATCTTCACCAAAAACAAAAGGTTCTTGAGTACTCTACAAATCAGGGCTGTATGCAAAACATTATTTGATTCTGTTTGAATTTGCGGCTGTTATCGTTTGCCATAGAAAATACCCTTGTTAAAAAAACGTTGCTGGTAAACTACCCCTTTCCCTCAACCGATCTTCACCAAAAACAATAGGTCTTGAGAACTCTACAATTTAGGGCTGTATGCAAATAATCTTTTGATTCTGTTTGAATTTGCGGCTGTTATCGTTTGCCATAGGAAATACCCTTGTTAAAACATAAAACGTTACAGGTAAACTACCCCTTTCCCTTAACCGATCTTCACCAAAAACAATAGGTCTTGAGTACTCTACAAATCAGGGCTGTATGCAAAACATTATTTGATTCTGTTTGAATTTGCGGCTGTTATCGTTTGCCATATAAAATACCCTTGTTAAAAAAACGTTGCAGGTAAACTACCCCTTTCCCTCAACCGAACTTCACCAAAAACAATAGGTCTTGAGAACTCTACAATTTAGGGCTGTATGCAAATAATCTTTTGATTCTGTTTGAATTTGCGGCTGTTATCGTTTGCCATAGGAAATGCCCTTGTTAAAACATAAAACGTTACAGGTAAACTACCCCTTTCCCTTAACCGATCTTCATCAAAATCAACAGATCTTGAGAACTCTACAATTCAGGGCTGTATGCGAAACATTATTTGATTCTGTTTGAATTTGCGGCTGTTATCGTTTGCCAAACAAACAAAATTACCCTTGCTAAAAAAAAACCGTTGCAGGTAAACTACCCCTTTCCCTCAACCGATCTTCACCAAAAACAATAGGTCGCGAGTACTCTGCAAATTAGGGCTGCATGCAAAAAATTATTTGATTCTGTTTGAATTTGCGGCAGTTATCGTTTGCCATAGAAAAAAAATCTACAGACAGACAGACACACAGATAGACAGACAGATAGACAGACAGACAGACAGACACACACACAGACACTTTTCGGAAAACGACTTTTTTTCATGTTTTGAGTGTAGTAGAATCAGAATCTGCAATAATCTCGAACACGATTTTTTTTGCCATCACCATACTTCCATTCCTTAAGGAATATGGAAGTAAAATGACTTTTTCATGTTTTGAGGGTAGTACAATCAGAATCTGCAATTATCTCGAACACGATTTTTCTTGCCATCACCATACTTCCATTTCCTTATGGAACATGGAAGTAACAACACAGGGGACAGATAACAGTATAAAGTACGTTCAAAACATGATTCATAGTATTGTTTACATAAAATTGACAGTACACTCCTTGTTTATCAACAGATTTAACTGATAAGGTTTGATGAAAGGTTTGTTGTGAATGAAAGGGAATGGGAAAAATAAAAACATCTTATTCTCGTCTTATCGTGTTCAAGGCTGTTTGGTCAGACGATGACAATGACAATTTCGGATCGTTGTTTGTTTATTGACAGCCGTCGCAGTGCAATGCCAGTTAACCGACAGTACAGTACAATCGCCAGCAAACTATAGGCCTACAACTTCCACTGTGTAACTATCGTTTTTATGTTATTGTACATGTTATTTACAATTTATTATTTTACATTAATTTCTTACATCACTATCGAGTGGCGTAAATAGGAGCTGCTTCTGGGGAGGGGGGGATGAGATTATCTTGAAGACTGGACAACCTACTTTCCTCAGGACAAATGAAGAATGCAGGCGTCTTCCCATATAGTTTTATTCATACGTTTTAATACACAATTTGCGTCACAAAGTTTTTGGATAAACCAACGCGAAGTATAGGCGTTGAAGAAATATGGAAAAGCGCTGATTTCAAATTTGTATCAAATTAAAGACAATAAATCTCATGTCATTAGTAATCACTTTAATTCTAAATTTGTCCTTGGATTTCTTGTCCACGACGTGTCCGTTGATTAACTAAATATAATTATATCACTACCGACTCGGAACACAAAGTGTTTTATTGGTAAAAACGTAAAAGTTTTATCTTATAGTCTTATACCTAAATATATAAGGTAAAACTAATGGTAAACTAAATGTATAAGGTATATAAGGTCCTATATATAAGGTAAAACTTTTACATTTTTACCAATAAAAAACTTTGTGTTCCGAGTCGGTAGTGATATAATTATATTTAGATTTCTAAATTTGTATTCTTAATATATCTTATGACAATGAGTCTTCCTGAAGATATTTTGAAAAACCTGGTTGTATTACACTTTCGCACTATAATTTAAGAATCTTTCAAGCAACTTATAGTTCGTGTGTCCAAGTGTGGAAAAATCTTCTCATTTTTGCGAATTAAAGCGAAGAAACTGCTAGTTTACCTGTGCAAAGATGACGGTTCAAACCATAGACATACAGTATGGCGCGATCGTCGTGGATAACTGAATTCCGCGGATAATCAGCAATATGTAAGAAAAAAGACGGAAAATAATGAAAATACTTTATTAAAAACAACTGTTTATTTAAAGTAAAGCAATGCAGTAAAACCCCGGTAATATGCTTATCAAGGGACCTCGTGAAAACCGCGTATTGAGAGGTATACTTCTAAGTAGCAATATATAAATACTGAACTGTGTAACGTAATAACATGATCTAGCACACGTTACGGCCTACAGACAGTCGAACGTATCCAACCTTTCTAAGCTCCTGAGGTCGATGCCGACAAACTACAGCGAGAGGTCGTGAGAGGTAGCGTCACCAAGGAATCACACGTCACTTCGCAGAAGCATAAACAAACCCATTCTCAACAATATACCACAGCTACGGTTACGTCACCCGTCGCCTGCCACTTGCCACCCGTCGCGTCGCTTGCCACCTGGAAGTATAAATGAGGGCTTAGTGAGCAACGGAGTCGCGCCTCCGGCGGGGAGATAGGGTGGCGCAATTTTTTAGCCCTTTCCATACACGCCGATCGTACATAGGAGGACTGTCCTCTAATTCCTTGTACCGACTGCGCTGTACTCGTTTGAACCTGGCGTTCATCGGGCTCCGGCTCGGACAAACCTGTGCACCTAAAACGGCCTGTGCATCTTCTGCCTGTCTTAATTTTATACGTAATCCGATTAAACAAGCTTTGTGAACGACATCTAGGATTGTGAACAAAAAGTATTTTAGGCATACGTGTAGGCATCAACTAAGAAATATTTTGTAGGCCTACTCGTACATGACTACAAGGGGGTCTACATGAGAGAATAAAAAATTACCTCACCCCCAGCAATCGGTAGTTATGGGGGTGTATTTGTTTATAAGAATTTTTAGTCTGCCTATGCTTTTCGTCAAGAACAATATTTTCTACACAGTTACTTCCTCCTCCTCTTCCTACAGCCGGCAATCGGGTCTTGATACCCTCCGCCACAATGTGCCAGTATCGAAGGACTTTCATCCTCGCACTCCAAGTACTGTGACGATTTAAATTGTGACAATTACAAAAATAAAAAAAAAAAATTTAATTAATTAAGGTTGCGTACTATTAACCATTTAAATCTCACAATAATAATAATAATAATAATAATAATAATAATAATAATAATAATAATAAAAACATGTAGGTACTAAATGTGAATGTAAGAAGTAATGCAAAGTATCCGTAAAGAAAAGGCATATTGTAAATAATTATTATGTTCGTATTTAACCCTTTGCTTGCTATCAAGCGCCTACCTGTTGATACCGGAATCGACATGTTTTCCGAGTCTACTGTAATTAAAAATAATATAGTAAACTAATATTAATAATTAAAGTATCTGTAGACACAGAGAGTAACTAAAACAATTAATTTAAATGATGTATTTTTATCTAGCGATAGTTTGTATAAATAAAAAAGTTTATTCAAAGAGAAACAGGAACTATATATGCTCGCGGAATAAACACCCCACTCTCTCTTGTCATGTACAAGGGTAGCGGACGAAAAATACAGCTCTCGCCATGACGACTCCCAGCAGTGCAGACGCACGAGCAAAATGCTCTGTTCAAAAGTTATGCAATTTATTGTTAGTGTGGATTAATTAATTATTATTTTGTATTTTACTAAGTGTTACAAAAAGTGTAACATGTAACGTTAACAAAAAGAACATTTCAAAAAACTTTGTAACAAGAAGAAAGATGTAACTACAAACGACAAGTGTTAAAAAAAAAAGATGACTGCAATCTTCACCGATGGACGAATCTTTTCAACTTCTCACCTGTGGTCATGGACCATCTGAATTACAACTCTAGTATACCCTACCGATGATGCAGTTCGAGACATCTGAGAATCAACGAGTATCTGTGTAGAAGACTCTACCTATCCTGCAGACGTTTTAAGCCATGAACAACTGAGACCAGACCAAGACGAGGACGACGTTTTAGGACTCCCAAGACGGAACCACATGGAGGAGATTACTACATCCAAAAATAGAGGTGACTCGATAGCACGTCTATCGAGGAATAATGATAATAGTTTTTGTAACACAATACTCTATTAAAGAGACTTTCAGAGACGATTGATTTTATAAGAATATAAAGAACTTAAATTTGAGAATTTAATTGTAACTATTCAATATCATTCAATTGTAACAGTTTCGATATTAACGTAACGTAGTGTTATTAATACCATTCTTCTAATGGAATATATATATGAAGCAAAAAGGTAAAAGTCTTGCAAGATAAAGTTTTGAATTGAATATAATTAAAAGATTAGAGACTAAATATCAATGGTTACCCGGATCCGGGGGTATAGCTAGATAAATCTGTTGTGATCCCGTAGTCTAAATAAAGCAATTAAATTAATTTTAATAATTTGATTAATAATGTCATGGGATCTGTTCTTTGGAGTAAATGTTATATTTCAAATGTTTAATAAAGCAAGTCTTCTTGTTACACACATATACGGAGTATATAAATCAACAGTTTCACCTTCCCTGATTCCTTGTATGTCTTATTGTGTATTGTTCTGATTTAAATTTCAGCTCGTCTGGAATAAGGCAGCCTGAAATAATTGGCAGAACCAATTATTTTGGGTTCCCTCCGTTATAACTCAAAAGAAGAGGTTATAAGATGCGCCACTCTGCTAATTTGTTTAAATTTTGCTACTAATTGTAAAAAAAAAATTAAAAAAAAAATTTTAATGACTTGTGTTGTTAAACAGTAATTGTGTCCCTATTCATAAGCTGTTGATTTATTTACTCGTGTATTTTAATATGTGTCAGAAATTTAAATAAGATAAAAAGAATAATTAATATTATAGTGATATAGTATAGATAATTTTATTAGTAAATATGATATGTGTAAAGTAAGAGTAACATATAATCCGATGTAAACAAACCATGTAGGTACTTGTTAAAAGTCCCATTCATAAACG
This sequence comes from Magicicada septendecula, assembly GCA_034769895.1. Lineage (NCBI taxonomy): Eukaryota > Metazoa > Arthropoda > Insecta > Hemiptera > Cicadidae > Magicicada > Magicicada septendecula. The sequence continues at coordinate 149,385,154 of CM068372.1, forward strand.
TACCCCATTCACGACAATCTCAGACATGTAAATTTCCTGTTGGCGATTGTTTAATATTATCGTAGTCGGTCTCCCCAGTTAGAGTGAGAACAATCGGTCACCCTTCTTGTGTGGTGTATTGTTATTTGAAGCGTGTCTGTTCATGTGTTAGTAACCGAAGGGGGAATCGTTTGCCGTAAGCATCTGTAAGACTGTGTGAGATTTCTCTCTCTCTCTCTCTCTATGTAAAATGACAACCTTTGTCATCTCATTCTAATTGTTTATTAATAAACGTGTAAGAATACGATTTATTCATATTGTTATATTTGTGTAAAATGATATAGCGTTGTATAGTAGTAAATACAAATCTTAGAATAATTAGTTCTAGCCACTTTACGAAAATGGCTGAATTTAATCCTGATTTATTAGTAAAAGATGAGCTATGCTACGAAGCACTTTTACGAGGTCTAAAACACGTGAATGTAACCGTGTCTGAATTACGAAAATCATTACGCCAAACCGGATCAGAGACAACCTCGCAGTTAGATAAATTGCGTGAACTCGATTATGACGACGAACGAGAAACCTGTTATGCGAAATATCGGGAACTGATAGTATTATCTCAGAACCTTAAAGACAAGAAATCACCCACGGAACTTTTGCGCGTTACACAACGTATAGAACATTTAACCCGCCGATTAAATAATTTATTAAGCTGGCCCGACGTCCCCGTCGTCCCCGCCGATGTGCAGAAATTTGCAGATGAGGCATTATGCCAATTACCTATAATTATTAACGACTTACGTCGAAAGTCGGATGCATCAAGAATGGAGGAAATTGAGCAATACTTACAAAAATTATATATTTCCCCTGGTCATTCCCCTATAGTAGAACTCCCTCCCACCACCTCGAACCCCGAATCTCCCACCGCATCTAAGATACAACTGAGTCCTGTACAATTACCTAGTAGAAAAATAAATACCCTAACTATGTTAGAACCACCACCACCTAAAGTTCCTCGTACTTGTACTAGTCAAAATGCGACCACTAATCCTTCGAAGGAAGTACAAAACGTAAATTTGAATGTTGACCTCTACGGAAAGATTTCCCACCCAGTAGAGAAAATAATTAATGAGATTCCTTACACCGATGGGTTAAGTATAACGATACTGTTAACTTTTATAAAATACCTGCTGCAAATAAAAGATCTACAACAATTAAACGATCGGCAAATACTGCAAGTAATCTTACCCAAATGTAAACCACCATTACGAGATCGAGTACTAGAATCATTAAACTCGAGTCTTCCAGTAGAAGAACTTCATACGAATATAATCAAATATTTTATCCCCACTGGAATTTATGAGGACATCAAAAGAAATACTGTACTTCGAGTACAAGGAGCTCATGAAAGACTGGCCCACTATATTGCGGACATCCGAGAATCTTCACGTATACTACAAGTCGACTGGACTGAAAAACAATTGGTCGATACTATCCTAGTAGGCTTGTCTCCTGATGAACGCTCCCGTTTAGCACTAATAAGTAGACCCCTTACGTTCGCGGACTTTGAACAATGTAGCATTCATTCTTCCAATGTTTGGTACGCAGATCAGCACAGACATGCATCGGTATCCACTACACCACATAGAAAAGAAATGCATGCCTTAGTATCTGACGCAAGAAGTCTACAAGAAAGAAGACCATTTCGAAGATCAACCAATGGCCATGGTAAGTCCCAGGAGGCTCAACCGCTCCAGGAAACCAGAAAGACACAACGTAAAGAATATGTGTGTTACAACTGCGGAAAATCTGGACATCTCAGTAGATACTGTAAACAAAAAAGGTATAATCAAAAACCTCATTATCCAAAAAACATGTAAGGCAGGGAGATCCAAAACCCTGTGTCTTCCGCAGCATCGTAAAAAAAGGTAAACCCCTGAGAGTCAACAAAATCAAACAAAATAATAATAATAACAAAAGAAAACTAGACCCCTATGTAAAAAAATTTATAGATAAATGTAACGCTATTAATAAGTGTAATTTCAGTAAGTGTCAATTACCTTATATACAAGTTGACCTTGGTGTAACATCCACCCTCGGTTTAATTGATTCTGGATCAACGCGAAGTTTAATTAGTCATGACCTCGCCAATAAGTTATTTAAACATAATTTAGTCAAACGCAGTCAATCCGTAAACATTAAATGCTCAACCGCTAACAAACAAAACTTAATAATAAAACTTATCATCACATGTAAAATTAAAATAAAACATTTGACGTGGTATTTTCCAATGTTAGTAAGCGACGAATTAGGACCCGAGTTAATATTGGGAGCTGATTTTATCAGTAAAACCGGAATAATTCTGAATATTCATGATAAGAAATTTTACTTTGGATTCGATCGTTCACGGATATATAACCTAGAGGATAATTCAAATAACAGAGAAAGTACTAGCACTACTTCTTCTCATCTAAAGTATCACGAATGTGAATTAGGTCATCTGGAAAGTAAAGATAGACGGAACATACAAAAGTTAATAAATCAATTCTCCAATGTCCTCACCCCAAAGTTAGGACTGACGGATCTGATAGAGTATAAAATAAATTTGAGCGATAATAAAGTAATACGTTTAGCCCCATACAAGTTATCACCGCCAAAAATGGAAGTAATGAGGAACCAAATTAATAAACTATTAGAACAAGGAGTCATCGAACCCTCTACTTCATCTTACTCTTCTCCCGCGTTTTTAGTAACCAAAAGCAACGATAAACATAGATTAGTTGTAGACTATAGACAACTAAATAAACGGATAGAATTTGAATCCATACCACTTCCCGACATCCACAGTGCTTTTCATTATTTTACGAAAGCAAAAATTTTTACCATTATGGATTTGAATCAGGCTTTTCATCAGATACCCCTTTCAGAAGAATCGAAACGTCTCACCGCTTTTGCCGTCCCTTTCAACCTATACCAATTTACAAGGGTACCTTTTGGTATTTCCCAAGGTAGTTCTGTATGTAGCAGATTATTAGAAAAGGTATTTCATGACATAAAGTTTAAATATGTGTACCACTACCTAGACGATATTGTCATTTACAGCGAGTCAATGGAACAACATCTCGCACATCTACGTGAAGTACTATCACGATTAGAGAAAGCTGGATTAACTGTAAACCCTAGTAAAGTAAATTTTGCTGTAACGCAATTCTCCTTTTTAGGTCACATCGTAAAAGCCAACGGAAAGGTAAGCATAGACCCAGAGCGAACCCGTGCTATCAGAGAATTTTTACCACCGCGGGATGCGAAAGGAATTGCCCGATTTTTAGGAATGATCAATTATTTCCACAAGTATATCCCACATCTAGCCGAAATTGCAGCACCACTAAATACTTTAAGAAAGAAGGGAGTAAAATTTGAGTGGAATGAGCAACGCCAAACCGCATTTGAGAAATTAAAGGAAAGCATCATATCACCCCCCGTACTACAATTAGCCGATTTTACTAAACCGTTTGTTGTGCAGACAGACAGTTCAAGTGTAGCCCTAGGTGCAGTAATTTATCAAGAAGTAGATAACTCTCGATTACCAATTAGTTACGCTTCACGCACCCTGACGGACTAAGAAAAGAAATACTCCGCATACGAATTAGAATGCTTAGCTATCGTTTTTGCGTTTGAGAAGTTCAAACCATTTTTAGAACATAAAGAGTTTTTGCTAGAAACAGATAATCAAGCTTTATCCTGGCTACTAAATCACCCAAAACAATTAGGTCGAATCGGAAGATGGGTATTGAGATTAAATTGTTTTAAATTCAAAGTACAACATATTAGAGGCACCCAAAACGTAGTTGCCGATACCCTGTCACGTATGTTCCAGCCGAGTAGTAATAATTACGAAAACAAGAGTAGAGAGACACCGATTATTATAATACGTTAGTTACCGAATTTCCTCTTGCATTTACGGATTTAGCCCATTATCAACAACAAGACCCACGTTTGAGTCCCATCATCGAACAACTTGAAAAAGGAAACAAGTCTGAAAAATACCTATTAAATAAGAAAGTATTATGTTGTAGAATAGCTAACGGAAAATATTTGCGAATCATCGCCCCGGATATTATTAAACCTATGCTAATGGAATATTATCACTCTTCCACTATTGGAGCACACATGGGAATAAATAAAACCATACATCGAATTCGTAGAGAATATCACTGGGAAAATATGAACAGTGAGATAGCTAACTTTGTAAAAAGGTGTAAGTTGTGTGCACTCAGCAAACCCGCTAGAAACAGCCAAATAAGTCAGTTAGTATCTGAGATTCCTGCCACCCCATTCACCAAAATTTATTTAGACTTTTCTGGACCCTACCCACGTTCCAAGTCAGGAAATACTATGTTACTAATTTGCGTAGATTCCTTTAGTAAGTTCGTCTGGATGTACCCCATGCGGCGAGCTTTAGCTACGACGACAGTAAGTATTTTACAGAATAGATTATTCAAAGATTTCGGTATTCCAGTCCATCTAGTGTCGGATAACGGACCACAGTTTAAGTCAAAGGAATTCAGGAACATGTGTTTTAAACTAGGTATAAACCACATTACCACTACCGAGTATCGTCCGCAAGGTAATATAGCTGAGAGGTATTTGCGAAACCTAAAATCTGCTTTAATTGCCTACCATGCTAACGACAATACTTCTTGGGACCAAAACCTATCCTGGATACAATTCGCCTTTAATTCGGCATACCATGAAGGACATAAGTCAACCCCATTCGAACTATTGTTCAAGTATAAACCTAATCACCCATTATCCACAAAGTGGAAAATACATGAATTGTTACCCCTTGAAATTAGGGATAAAAATATTAGAAAAATATGGAACGAAGCGCGCGCTAATTTACGAACAAACTTAGCGAAGTCAAGGAAATATTACGAGCAAAAGAATAATAATAATAAAGTAAAATACCAAATCGGAGACTTAGTTATGTATAACACGCACCCAACGAGTAGTGCAGTCGATAAGACAACTTCCAAGCTATCTTACAGATGGTGTGGTCCTTATAAAATTCACAAATACTTAACTCCGGTAACTGTGACCCTGTACGAACCCTCTACTCAAAAATATGTGCGAAGGACACATATTTCACAGATAAAACGTTATCATGAAGAAGAAAATAGTAGAGTGCCAGTTAATTAAATAAGTAAATGTGAAAACAATGTTTAGTACTCAACTGCGAAAGTACTTAAGTAACCTTTGGCTACCTTGTCGTATAAGTAGGTACGAGGCCTGATCAACCTTGAATCCTCTTCATCGAAAGTAGAGCAAAGCAAGAAGTCAGCTGACATCCAATAAAAATAATGGAGTAATTAAAGAGTAAATTCTATAACTAAGAAAAACTCTCACGAAAGAAAAAGGAAAAATCCGGTAGTAGTAATAAGTAGTAGAGTTAAGGAAATTTAGAATGTTGAAAATACTTTATAATGTAAATTTTATGTAGTAATAGAATTAGCGTGTAAAATATGTAGTATGTGTATAGATGGTAAGAAACAGCAAATCAAGAATGACTTATGCTGCTAGTAATTATATACAGCTAGAAACGGGTGAGAGAAATTTCACACGGAACTCCCCAAGCATACTCTCGGTACATAGCTGACCAAAATTTTTAGGAGTCTGTGTTGGTAAGGAGGCGGAGTATGTGACGATTTAAATTGTGACAATTACAAAAATTAAAAAAAAAATTTTAATTAATTAAGGTTGCGTACTATTAACCATTTAAATCTCACAATAATAATAATAATAATAATAATAATAAAAACATGTAGGTACTAAATGTGAATGTAAGAAGTAATTAATCAGGGCAAAGTATCCGTAAAGAAAAGGCATATTGTAAATAATTATTATGTTCGTATTTAACCCTTTGCTTGCTATCAAGCGCCTACCTGTTGATACCGGAATCGACATGTTTTCCGAGTCTACTGTAATTAAAAATAATATAGTAAACTAATATTAATAATTAAAGTATCTGTAGACACAGAGAGTAACTAAAACAATTAATTTAAATGATGTATTTTTATCTAGCGATAGTTTGTATAAATAAAAAAGTTTATTCAAAGAGAAACAGGAACTATATATGCTCGCGGAATAAACACCCCACTCTCTCTTGTCATGTACAAGGGTAGCGGACGAAAAATACAGCTCTCGCCATGACGACTCCCAGCAGTGCAGACGCACGAGCAAAATGCTCTGTTCAAAAGTTATGCAATTTATTGTTAGTGTGGATTAATTAATTATTATTTTGTATTTTACTAAGTGTTACAAAAAGTGTAACATGTAACGTTAACAAAAAGAACATTTCAAAAAACTTTGTAACAAGAAGAAAGATGTAACTACAAACGACAAGTGTTAAAAAAAAAAGATGACTGCAATCTTCACCGATGGACGAATCTTTTCAACTTCTCACCTGTGGTCATGGACCATCTGAATTACAACTCTAGTATACCCTACCGATGATGCAGTTCGAGACATCTGAGAATCAACGAGTATCTGTGTAGAAGACTCTACCTATCCTGCAGACGTTTTAAGCCATGAACAACTGAGACCAGACCAAGACGAGGACGACGTTTTAGGACTCCCAAGACGGAACCACATGGAGGAGATTACTACATCCAAAAATAGAGGTGACTCGATAGCACGTCTATCGAGGAATAATGATAATAGTTTTTGTAACACAATACTCTATTAAAGAGACTTTCAGAGACGATTGATTTTATAAGAATATAAAGAACTTAAATTTGAGAATTTAATTGTAACTATTCAATATCATTCAATTGTAACAGTTTCGATATTAACGTAACGTAGTGTTATTAATACCATTCTTCTAATGGAATATATATATGAAGCAAAAAGGTAAAAGTCTTGCAAGATAAAGTTTTGAATTGAATATAATTAAAAGATTAGAGACTAAATATCAATGGTTACCCGGATCCGGGGGTATAGCTAGATAAATCTGTTGTGATCCCGTAGTCTAAATAAAGCAATTAAATTAATTTTAATAATTTGATTAATAATGTCATGGGATCTGTTCTTTGGAGTAAATGTTATATTTCAAATGTTTAATAAAGCAAGTCTTCTTGTTACACACATATACGGAGTATATAAATCAACAGTTTCACCTTCCCTGATTCCTTGTATGTCTTATTGTGTATTGTTCTGATTTAAATTTCAGCTCGTCTGGAATAAGGCAGCCTGAAATAATTGGCAGAACCAATTATTTTGGGTTCCCTCCGTTATAACTCAAAAGAAGAGGTTATAGTACCCCTCTCGCATATACAACAACATTCTCCCATCTTTTGCTAGGGCGGCCTTCATGTTTCTTGCTCCTTTTCGGATTCTATCCATTTTCACTACATCATGGCCTCAGGAGCTTCCTTCAGACACAGTGGTCTTTAAGTCAGTGTCCAGACTTCACTACCATAGCGTAGAATGGGTCGTATAATAATTTTGTATGTGCGCATTGTTGTCTGGCTATGAATATCTCTTGGTTTAAAGATGGGATAAAAGCAAAATACACCTTGCTGGCAGTGGCGGATTATCCATAACTCTAGGGTATGCTGCAGCACCGGGCACCATTCAACTGAATTGACTAAGCGAAGCAAAGCTTATGATCACATTACGCAATTGTTTGGTTTTCTTACGCAGCTGTTAACCAAGGAGTGTGTCGAGTTGGAAAATCAAGCGAAAGCTCGTATAGAAGTTTACTCGAACGATTTGAATAACGATCTTCTAATAGAGTTGAAACACTTTATGCCACAAGTAAAACTGCAAGAAAGAGATTTTTTTAAATCGTTCGAATGAAGATGATAGATTCCATAATACTACAGTTTGTCCGCTCAGAGTATTAAACTAGATTATTGATTGTAAAATGATTGATGTATTACGAACATATACACTGCTTATCGTCTGCTTTTGACGATTCCAATAGCTAACTGCGAATCTAAAACATCCGGCTGTACAATGTTTACACATTTTCCGGAACCAAAGATTACAGAAGTGATTGAATTCTCAGCTTCCACTCCTGCTTGCCTTTCCAGAGATCTTCTTCAATTTCTCGTTCCCTCAAGTCTGAATTTCTTCTATCCATGTGATCGGTGGTCTTCCTCTTTTTCTTTTTCCTGGTGGGGCCCATTCCATAACTCTCCTTGGCAATCTTTCCTGTGTCATTCTGTCTCCATACCATTGTTTTTTTTTGTTTGGATAAAATCAACAATTGAATTTTTCACATTCATTCTGTCCTTAATGACTTCATTTCTAATTTTCTCACGTCTGGATACTTTTGCAGAACGTCTCCAAAAGTCCATCTCTGCTGCCATTAATTTTGTTCTTGTGTGTTTATTAGTAATCCAAACTTCTGAGCCGTAAGTCATGATACTTCTAACAATGGTTTTAAATATTTTGGTTTTAGTTTCTGCTGTAATTTGCTTATTCCACAGAATTCCATTTAATGTAGATATATCCATCTTTCCCAGATTAATTCTGGATTGTATTTCTTTGTCTTGGTTCCCACTTGCCGTAATTTTCACCCCTAAATACTTGTATTCCTCTGTATATGAAATCTTCCCCGTGTCTTCCTCCAATATCAAGTCTTGATGAAGGTCACCTATTGCCATGTATTTTGTTTTATTCACATTTACCTTTAGTCCCCATTTCTGATATTCCTATATCAGTTTTCTAGTCATGTACTCTATATCTTCAAAATCTTGAGCCAAAAGTAATTGGTCATCAGCAAACTATAAGGAATAAACTGTATTACCATCAAGTGGAAGTCCCATGTTTCTGCACATTTTTTCTTAGTCTCTATTGCTTTCTCCGTATAAATTTTGAAAAGCGTGGGTGATAGACAACAACCCTGGCGTAAACCTTTGGTCACTTGAACCCCTGGTGAGAGATTCTTTCCTATTTTTATTCTCGATATCTGAAACACCATTTTCTGTATTAAAACGCATTAAAGATATGTTGAGTTCAACTATGGGAGATGAGAGATTGTCTTCGTTAGCAAGGTACTGAAAGCGAGATACTTGAATCACCCGATTTAGAAGAAATTATACAAGACCTCGTTAAGACAAATTAAGAAAAAATGGACCGATTAGTATTTTCTGAGCTTAAGTACTACAACGCTCATTGTAACCACTATATTTGTTGTAATTTGAGAGTTTAATAAAATAACTGTTAACTTCTAATCCGCGCCTGCTTGCTGGCTAAAACCGTGATTCGTGTTTCCTTGTTTTGTTTCGTTTCTGCCTCGACACAACTGCCTTCAGTTTCTGAAGTTTACTTTCTTTATTATCTCGTTTTTTTTTGTTTTACAAATTTATCCAATAAAATTATTAAATTTGTAAATATCCATCTAGTTTCATTAAAATACAGAAGTTCATTTATGTATTCGCATGTGGAGTAGTCGAATTTAAAGTACCGTATTTTAGAGGATTAGACGTTTAATTAGTATTAGTAATAACTTATACGTATTCGCCAGTTCGCTTGCAAGGTGTCGACAAACTTATTGAACAGACTGTATGTCCGTTGAGACTAGTTAAGAATAATAAAAGATAACGGTTAACGAGCAGGTAAACGACTGAAATACACCGTAACTTACAAAGTACTTACTGCAAGTGAATCTAAACTTTACTTTGGTCATAACATTTAAATCGGTTTCCTTTCTTGGTATTATTACATTGAAATAATTATATTTACATATAGCCTATATACACACAGTATATTACTACTTGGTAATATCCCGCTTAATTCGCGGTTTTCACGAGGTTCCTTATGAGCGTCTTAACGAGGTTTTACTATATTGCTTTACTATTTAAAATAAACAGCTAATGTTAATAAATAATTGTTATTACCCGTTTCTGTACATATTGTGGATTATCCGCGGCGATCGCGTCACCCAATTCCGAGGATAATCGCAAGTTTACTGTATTTACGTTTTCAAGATTGCTGAACGAAAGATAAAAAATACTGTAAAACGTATGGAAGTCAAAGTATCCAATTCAAAACGGATGTACCGTAATGTACAAAATATACATTTCTTTTTTTTTAAATTCATTTTTCTTACGATAGTCAACTATAAATAGCAAGATAAAAGAAAAAGATAAAATGGAATCAATTAAGAAAATAATTAAATGTTTTATGTATATATAATTTTATTATATATTATAAGTGGACCAAGGTACAACACCTTTACTTACTTCATTTCATTGCTCACTGTGCAGTTAGAAATTCAGTTAATTTTACCACCATATTTAAACAGTCATATAATATGACTACAAAGTAATCGTTTTACAAAAACAAAAGAAACTCATTTGTTAATAAGCTTTATTCATTATGTCTATTCAACAATATTTAAATGATGTCACTAACTTAACCTAATATTCAAAGTCTAATATTTTAAAAAGTGGTTGTTCAAAAGATTTTCAAACATTTAAGCATGGTCAAAATAATGTATGCTAACGATAGCGGATAAGAATTTTTTTTTAATTTTTAGTCGGTAGAAAATCACAAAATTTTTCCGAAAAATTAAAAATACAAACAAGTGTTTGCTCATAACATTGGTATTTATACTTATATCATTATAAAGCAAAATTAATGTTATAGATATTTTATGAACTTCAGTTTAGTTCATTAGCATTTTGTCTCCTAAAATATTAGTTTTTGAATTATTGAAGTCGAAAATTGTTTTGGCTGTAAAGAAATTGAAACACAATTTTTAAACAATCAAACCTCCCAAAGTATTGGACCTGATAAAATTAATATTTTTCTAGTTATGTAACAAAAATTGTCGCTGGTAACGATTTTATGGGGAGTGAAAATCATAATTTTTAACTCGCAGTAACTCGAAAACCATTGGTATCATGAAAGAGTGCATCCTTACATTTTTCTTATAATTCAAAAATCTATCAATTATAGGTGTTACATATTTATTTTTATAAAATTTCCCACACACTGAGAAGGGGTGACAACCACCCCTGAAGGAGAGCACCCAAATTTTTTTTAACTTTTGTTACGTAGAAGACATTACGAAAGTTTTCACGTCGATTCGTTTTATTGCAGTTAATAATAAGGTAAAATGCTTCATTGACTCGGCTATAATATCGGAGTATAGACTACATTATCGTTCACACCGAAGTCACACACTCAGGGGCGGATTAACCATTTAGTCTGACTAGGCTGTAGCCTAGGGCGCGGCACTTTGGGGGGCGCAAAATGTTAGCTAATAAATAATAAAATTTTACAGCTAAATGTAAAATTGCTCAATCTAAAGCGAGAAAAAATAATCTAGCTGGAACTTTACATGAGTCTTAACAAATCCACAAGATATTTAACTGATTGTCTTCTTTGTGTAGCCTAAATGATGTTAAATGTACCCTTAATAAAACTATTATAATTCTGTAACTAGCCTACTTAGCTAATGTTTTCCTTATAAAAGCCATGCAAACTACAAATGGTTGAAGGTGTAACTCTAAAACAATCTCTGAAAAATAGCCTCAGTTTTCAATTCTTGAGACTATTTCCAAAAACAGAAGATATTTGAAATATTCCTAAGAAATATATTGTAGGGTGTTTAAAGCTTCATTCAGCCCCTTGGAAATAAACGTAATAGTAGCCTATGGGAGGTGAGGGGAGCGCTAAAATATAATTAGCCTAGGGTGCCATGATACCTTAATCCAGCCCTGCACACACTAAGAAATCATTGTTCTTGTGTTACTGATGTTATTTTCTGACGTATTACTGACGTTTTGTTTTTGTGTGTTGGGAACATTGCAGTTATACATGTGTGGTGTAGGTGTGCGCTCTCTGACTAGGGTTGCCAGGTGTGGGGATTTTTCCCCACAGTGGCGAAATTTGAAGCCTCAAAATGGAAAGTGGGGAAATGGTGGGGATTTGTGTAAATGTGGCGAATTGGTGGCGATTTCAAATAATAAAAATTGTTAAATTTGTAAAGTTATAGTTTATGCGTATTTTAATAACTATTCAGTAAAAAAAAATATTTTTTCTTTTTTAAAGACTTTTAAGCCTGATTACCATAAATACTGAACCCCGAGTTTAGGGAACCACCAGGAGGGATCCATGGGCTTCCTGCTCTTGTAAACTGCCTTAGCAACGCTAATTCGTCAAAATACCTTAGTAAGCTAGTTGCACAACTAACATACTGGGATTCACAGGATTAGTTATTTACAATAGGGCATGGATAAGTTAGAATTTATGACGCCGGCGTCAACAATGTTGGAAACAATCTAACTAAACTCCGGGATATTGGGCCGTGGTGTACTCCTGTTGTTACTAACAGACGTTTCAGCCTCTCCTCTGGAGTCCATCTTCAGTGTGGAAAACGATTCTTTTGCCACAGTACTGTCCGTACTGTGGTTACCTGACGAATACCGTGTCATTTATCGAATCGTTAGCGAATTGTAAATTGTTTTTGTGAATTAAACAAATGAAAAGTTGTTAACTATAGTGTAATGTGTGAATATGAAAACTCAAGTCTATACTGAACTATGTGCATGAAAAGGTTTTCAAATAATATTGAGGCTGACCTCAGCAGGTTAGAACATTTTCTTTATCGTACTTAAAACAAGTTTTTAATATTTATATCCTTCTTGTAATAGTATTTAAACATTTAGAACATACTCAGACGCTATAAAATGAGACACTCTGCATAAAGCAGACGTGTTTGTGGCAGTGGGGATTTTGATGGCAAAGTGGGGAAAGTTTGGGTAGCAATGTGGGGAAAAGAGGACTTATTGACCTGGCAACAATACACTCGGACTGACATCTTTCGGAGGGTAGACCTTGTTCTGCGTATAGGCGTTTAGTTCGCGATAAAAATGTTGGTAAATTATTACACAAGTGTACTGACTGTTTTTATATTATTGACTGCTAGAAAAGCAAGGTAAATTGCTCAGTTATTGGACTCTGTACTACATTTCTGTAGAAATTGAGTATTGTAAGAAAAATAAACCAGGAAGACGTAAAGTACCGTACGTAGTTTTTATTAGTCATGTTTTCCACATGTGAAAGTGAAACAGTAATTATAAGCCGTAATTGAAGCACTATTGTTATAATGTACCATGTAATTGAGTTTCCTCCGTCTGTGTGTTTTATGTGTAAAATTGTAGAATGTTAAGTAAAAGATGATCAGAAAGTTCAGTGAACATAACCTTCAAGACTGTTACTCCAAAAAATAGTTTGAATACCGTGTCGAGGCGTTAAGAATACTTGGTGATAATCATTTAAAAAAATGAGGTTAATATGCAATAATTCACACAGACACACACACACAAGTTAAAAGTAATCAATTAGCTCGTTATCCGAGTTTTATTGTTTATGCATCAGTATTAATTTTAGGTTTCGTTTACTGTAAGCCATGTCATATTTTTGGGTTTTAACTATTTTTCTATAATGATGTACGTTTTGTTTTTATAAGCGTAGGCCTAAATTGTTTTATGTAAGTCGGTGAATTTTTGTAGAGAAGTAAAGTTCTTTGCATTTTACTTCATTCTTACGGGATAGATTTGTGGCAATTTAGGTTGTAAGTAGTCTTATTTTTATAATTTGATGTAACTTCTAAAACATGTTTGAAAAGTGTGTTATATCACCCTGCTAAGATATAAAATTTACTTCCTTCGGTAGTAGTTTGATATCTCCGAACTACGCTTTTGCATAAATTTGAAAGTAGGTATCTAACTAAAAACTTTACACTATTGTAACATGGTTTAGATTATACGGTATACCGATTATACATAGAGTCTAGTTTCAAAATCAACTTCAGGTAAGAAGAAAACAGTAACACTGTGGTTGGCACATTTTGATTGTTACAGATAAACTTTGCATAGGCCTAATCAATAAACTTTTCTTAGAATATTTTTTCATAACAAGTATTCCATTATGTGTAAGAAATTATAACATGGAAATTCAATAACAAAACAAAGGAATTTTTAGTATAGGTCAAGACACTAGGCCTTCATGTTTAAAGTAAAATTCATGAGTATCTTTAACATGTAAATTAATTTGTTTTATTTTCTATAACCTGTTTTCAGGTGTTAACACACATCAGACCAATCCCTTTGATGGTGCTTGGATTAAATATATAATTATATTTTATGTATATTATTAGACTGAAACATATTTCCTTGTGAAGATAGGTCATTAGAAAGGTAGGTTTTTATAACATTACATTATTTTAGTGTAGTTTTTAAAAAATTGTTTTTACAGTCCAAAATAAATGTTTCAGCGTGAGGGTATGAAACTTCACTATTAATTTTATTTTAGAGCTGTTTAAAAGTACGACAGTTTATTTTAGTTGCTTAATGTTTATTTGAATGTTAGGGTGAAATGAAAACACATGTTATGTGAAGTTGCTATAGTACAGGACTTAGCATTGTAAGCTTCGAGGTTACGCAATAGTAACAGCTCTTCCCCGCCCCTCGCCCTCCAGCGTTGTCGCACGTTACACTTGGTTATGCGTAGGCAACGACGGAGAGTGAAGCGACATGGCAATACCGCAGTCGCCTCGGAGCTTATATTGATATGTCTCACATTATAGCAGATTAGACTGTGTCTCGTAGTCAGTGTGAATTGGAATTCTTTACTTTCATGATACAATATGGTAGTATTTGTTACAGATGAGTTTAATTATATAAGCAATTGAAAAACAAACAATAACAAATAACAGTAGATTATGTTTGGTAGCAGTAAAGCTTGGTCATTGTACCAGTTCCAGGTGCTTTTGAAATGTTGGGATACAGAATTGACAGTTTTGCTTGCAGCTTTGTCTAGTCAACATCGTTTGACTTTCATGAATATTAATGGAATTTGACTTCATGAGAATTAATGCCTTCTATGCTGGTTGCTTTGTCCACTCCCAACTGCAGAGCCATCCCTCCAAGCCTCACTCGCTAACCATACATATTCTAAATTAGTCAACCAAAATATGCAACATTGCATATAAAAACTATATTCTTAATAATGGAGGCTGTTTATTGACACTGGTTGTCTGTCACTGAATTTCATTTATTAAAATACACACTCAAATTTAAGAAAAAATTACATTCAGATTCTGTCTGAGGATTTCACGCCTGGCTTCAATGTTATCAGAACTTCGGCTTACCAGGCTGTAAGGCCGTGGTCCAAGGTTATGTGCAAACGTTTCGGCCCTGCCTTCGATGGCCATCTTCAGTGCTGAAGGTTGAAGTTCTAATAACATTACATTCAGATGTTAAGACGCAGTGTGGTACCTACCTGATATGGCATCTTTGGTAGTAAGCCTAGAGTAAGATCTAACCATCTTATTGTAAAGTTTTTTTACTAAGGTTTCTATATGCTAAGGCCTGTGTTAGATTAAAGTGCACACTTTCCTCAACCCAGGCCTGAATGGTCGAGGAAGGTGTGCACAGCGGCCCACAGACTAATCTCCATTAGTCATGCCTCGATGACTGCCCCACGTAAACAAATAAATTTCCTTGATCAATGATGTAGATTAAAATAATCAGTTCTATCTTCATCATCATTGTCATCATAATTAGACAAAGAAATCAGTGTTTGTCTCATGACAATCGACCTACTTTTAGCCCTAGAATTAATTGTATTTTGATTTCAAACTCTTGGGTAATTTCAGTGGAATAACTAAAAGCCTTGTTATTAACTTGGTACTTTTTAGGTAAAGTTATGGTTAATTTTCATTGTAGTGTACATAACAAATTTATAGTACATAATATAGTATTACAGAGGACATAGTAGATACATAGTACATTTTATCGAGTTAATTAATTAGCACAAAACCAAGTTTTGAAATGGGGTTTTAATTGTTATCAGTTGGTTTTGATTTTCTATGTATGTATTGGAGCTGTTTTAAACAGTTGAGCTCATTTTGCAGGCCTGAGATTGCCAGAGGCCACATTAAAAGAGTTTGATCACTTAGACCTCTATCAGTAACTGACATTTTAGTTTTTTTTTTCAGATATTTACAATTCCTACCAATCAGGTAGTTATTCTGAAGTCCTTCAGTGCCGTTCTGTAGTAAGTTCTCCAGCCAAGATTTCCTCTTTATCCTGTTCACCATTGCTCTTGATGTCATCTGAATCACTGTCACTATTGAGGTTCACAACAATGCAGTGTCTGTACCTGTAAAACATTCAACAGCATCGTCCAACTCCCATAATGAGTCCTCAATAATTTTAACATGGCCAAGAAAACGTCTGTGTAGTAGATGAGAGATTGGTTACGTTATTGTTCAAGGTAATTGTCACATGCAGTACAATGTTACTTTTTATCTTTGCCAAAGCTAGGCCAGTAGGATTCAAGTCGCAGTGGTAAGGGGGCAGTCTTATACTGTATGTTTACCATCTACAGCTTGTGAAGATACTAACCAATTTATTAACAAATAAATAAATTATTCTGCCAGAACCTTACCTTGCGATCTTTCTCTCGCTAACTTACCTTTTAAAAACACCAACAGAAGTTCAGGGTTGCCACCAATATCTTTGAAGGACAGATATGGAGACCTTTATACTTTACCTTAATTAAAATACTGGATAATTTTGCAATCTGACTTCCCCCCAATTCAGAAAATTTCATGGAGCGATTAGACGAATTTTTCAGCACAGAACACTAGGAAATGGTAACGGCGAAATAACTACGCTAACACATGGTTATGCAATTAATACCAAAATATTTTATTTTCTCTCAAATTTACTGTATGTTATTTCCACTAATCTCTATTATTTAAAGTTTTCTTATACTAATTTCTATTTACAGACCAGTACTCTCTTTTACTTTTTATTTCTCCCCTTTTCCCTCACACACACTCTCACTCTCTTTTCGGGGCCGTTTTATTGAGTGAGCTCTTTAGTAATTCAAATATACAAAACTGTTGATCAGACTGATTGTTTTTAGAATACCTGAACGTGCTATTCCGCTGTCTTTCTATTTCACTCTCACAAACACTGTTTTTATACTTCACTTTTACATTTGTTATTCATTCCGCGGACACTTATTTCTGCTTGTTGTTCTTCTCTGACACAATTTACATATTTCGGTAGACCTTGGCTACTCAGTTCACTTCGGTCTACCGAAATTCCGAGGCTGCATTATATTACGTCTGTACTGTGTGATTCGTTGTGACGAACTGCCCGGCTACTATGGTCGACTGTGTGTGGGCGCTTGGTTGCCTACCCGCCAGGCGTTAGGTGTCGCCGTCGACTTGTACTCTGTGATTCTTTGTTTCCATCGCATCTGACAATTCGCATTTTTGTAACATGCTGTGCCTTACACGGAGCTACAGTCAGTGACCAAAAATATACTCTGGTTAAATAAAAAGGTGAAAAGCTTTAAATTGTATACCCTCATCAGTTTGTACCGTTACAAGCTATTCAGTCAACAACTTATCTTTTAGCTGTTGTTCAGAAAGGTCCTACCAAATTCAGAAGTTCGTCTTTTACATATGAACTGAACCATACCACTCCTTGTTCTGTCAGGTAACTACATATGTCACATTTTTTCCAGCTCTTGTTTGGAAATTTTTTGCCTGTTCTCAAATGATAAGAAGCGTCCATAACTATGGCTCTATTAGGAGGTAGATTTGGTAAGACTGTCTTCTCAGACCATTCTTTGAAACCAGTACTATTCATTTCTTCAAGGTAGTCAACCCCTGTGAACCATTTTTTCCTTTTCTTTGATTGAAAAATCAGTATCACGTCGTTTTGATTTGTTACAACATTGAGGTTTTTAAGAAATCCATGTTCATTTCCAACATAAACAGCAATCAAGCATTGTCCTCGCCCTGGAATATTCTTCAGTCCTGCCGCCTCACCTTCCAACACTGTATGTTGGGCTGATTTTATGATTGCAGGTCGCCAGGGATTCTAAGTGTGTCCTGCATTTAAAAATGTCTCGTGCACATATAATATATAGTTGTCTTGATTATTCATCACTTCTTTCACAGCACTAACACTTAACTAAAAATGAACTTTTTCATGTGAAAACTTACTGATTTTATTGGACGCATTTCGGCTTATGTATCCGCCTTCTTCAGCTTTGGTAAGGCAGTCTGTTACCAAAGCTGAAGAAGGCGGATACATAAGCCGAAACGCGTCCAATAAAATCAGTAAGTTTTCACATGAAAAAGTTCATTTTTAGTTAAATATAATATATGTCTTCATTCACTCCAAAGTCATCGTTTGTCCCTCAGGTAGTGTCTCCTAGTAGCAAAGCCATCTCTTTCAATAAACATAGATAGTTTTTTTCAGCATTCTTTAAACAAAGCCAAGATCGACAAATTATCTGTAAACTGTAGTTCTGCTCATTAGAGGTAAACATTCATTGTCATTTATTTTCTTTGTAACAAGTAATAAAATTGGAGATCGATTTTCTCTGTAGATCAGTGTGTTGATTATATACAATCTGTTGAAATTCAGTCTTGGTGAAGTCTGAGCTCTTTTCATTCTTGTTTTGGTACCTGCAGCTCGAAGTTATTTTTCCCAGATGTCATAATTTTTTCTTCATCCGCTCCCTCCTTCCTGATATGTGCCACAGTTGCTTTGCTGGTCCCTGTCAAAGTTACTGTACACTCAGCTACTTCCCTCAAAGAAGTTGTGGATTCAGCCAAAACATTACCAAGAACTGTCAATATCATGTTTCTCTCCCCACTACCAAGTGCATTTCCTTATCTATTTGTGTTGTATCTAGAGTGTTCTCCACTGACTTGATGATCGAGCTAACACTGTCATAGTGTCCAAACTTTTTAAGGCCCAGGGAAGAACACAGTTCTGTGAAAGTCATTAGTTAATAGGCATTTCCTTATGACATGACATGTTCACTTAGGCTGGAAGCTCTCAATTACCTTTGCTTTCCCATCGAAAGAATCCTAACATTCGGTTTCGTGGTAAATTCTACAAAGGGATTCATTGAACATTCTCTGCCATCTTTCTTCCTGAGTGAGGACAGAAATGAGCATCAACTAATATGTCCAGAATGAGTATAATTACTTTACTAATTTTATTTTAAAACAAAAATCAGTATAGAGCATTTAAAATAGCTCCGAAACGCAGACAGAAAGTTTAAACCGTCAGATAATAATTGGAACACCATTTCAAAACTTGATTTATTAATACATTTTTAAATTGATTTTTATGCTAATTAATTAACTTAGTGTATTATAACTGCCGCGATTACATACTATAAATTCGTTATGTATAATATAATAAATATTAACCATAAGTTCACCTAAGAAACTACCAAGTTAATGCCAAGGATGTAAGTTGTTTGAACTTTTTAATAACTTCTGTTTTTAGATAACTTCTATTAATTGCACAAATTTGTAGGTAAAAGCATATACATATTAAGTAGTAAGTAAATACCATTAAAATTGCCTGAGAGAGTTTGAAATCAAATACAATTAGTTCTAGGGCTAAAAATAGGTTGATTAACATGAGACAAACACAGATTTCTTTGTCTTATGATGATGATAACAGTAGTGGTGGTGATTACTTTAATCTACGTCACAGATTGAGGATTTTTTTAAGTGGGGCAGTCAACTAGAAATGACTAATGGGGATTAGTTGGCCAGCTGCTATGATGTGCTGGGCAGTTCCCTCGATCCTTCCGGCTACTGAAAGGTTTTAAGTAGAATAAGTAAGTGTCGACACAAGAAGCCATGGACAGTCTGTGATGTTTTTGAAACTTATTTTGGTTGTCAATAAACAAGTGTATCCTTTCTTGACAGAACTAGTTGGGTGTATTGTTGAATTGTCCTGTTCCTGAGGTGTGTTGTAGTTCAGTTAAGTTACAGGTTGTAACATGTTGTGTTTCACTATAACTCCTTACATCCATAACATTTTATGAATTAAATGTACATACTGTATAAAGGTAATTGCCGGTGTCTCAAGTGTATTTGGTAAAATGCGGAATTTAAGGGGTATATGAGGTCACAGTGTTTTTGCCTATGATTGTATAAGGAATGCTGTTTTTTATTTGATTAAATTTCATAACATTTTGCTAGCACTTATTAAAAATTTTTATTTTCATATTTTATTTTATTATTTAATTAAAATAAATACATATGAATACCAGCAGCCCCACACAATTTTCTTCAAATATCTAAGGTGTGTTTGTACCATTTCAGATAGAACATACTTATACCCAGTTTACTGTGTTGAATTGCTTTGGGGAAGTACAAGTTGTGTGTATTAAATAATGAGACCGTGTTTCTACGTCATAGAGAAAGCAGTGAGAACTGATTGTGAGCCATTTGTTGGTGACCTGGGATGTACCTGAATGTGTATAACAAACATCATCATTCTCCGCGATTCAGTTGATTGTGAGCCATCATTTAGTACAGCTAAGTTTTCAGTTGGGTTCCGGAATTAGTGTGTCAGTTTGAAAATTTTATGAAAATTAAACAAAACCCCAGTGTAATGTTGTCTGATGCTTTCTTAGGCTTACATGAAGATTGCAGGTCTTGTGCACATGTTTAAGCATTATAAAAGTTTAGTGAAGACATCGGACGTGGAATAGAATGAAGACCCTGGACGACCTTCTACTTCAAGAACCGAAGTGGATGTAGAAAAAAAGGCAGATTATTTGCGAAGACTGCTGAGTGTCCAAATGGTAGCTGAAGGCATGAACGTAGACAGAGACACTGAGCGGAAAATTTTGGGTGAGGATCTCAACATGAACAAAGTTTCTGCCAAGATGGTTCCTTGGGTTCTCACACCAGAGCAAAATGAACACTATAAGGAAATTTGTGCCGATATGCAGAAAATCATCATTTGTGACCTGGATCTTCAGTATGATCTTGAGATGAAAGAACAGAAAATGCACTGTAAAACATCGCCATTACTTAGAATGAAAAAAGGCTTGTCAAACCAATTCCAAATTCAGAGCCATTCTCATAATGTGTTTTGATGTCAGGGTCTAATTTAGGAAGAATGGGTTTCAGAGGCACAACAGTGAACCAGTTTTAAGTGTTTCGACAAAGCTGAGAGAGATCATCAGAAAAAATTACTGTAACAGTGGAAAAAATGGTTTCATTCTTCATCAGAACAATGTGTCTCCTCACACAGCACTTTCTGTGAAGCAGTCTTTGGCCAACAAATGCATTATACCACTGGAAAATCCTCCATATTTGCCAGATTTTGAACCATTTGTGTTTTCTTTTAAGTGAAATCTGTGCTCAAAGGAACACATTTTGAGTCACTTAATGCAGTAAAGAAGAAAGTGGCAGACATGTTAAAACAGCAGACAGAAAGTGATCTGCTTTGCACCTTCAACCGGTGGAAAACAAGACTGTATCAGTGTGTAACTGCGAATGAGAACTGTATTGAAGGTATGTTATTGAGGACTATAGGCCTAATATGTATAAACAAAGGTACATCAGTCTCGTTATTTAATAGACAAATCTTCTATTCTGGCAGAATGCAAGTACTCTACCCTCAGACTTATTGAGTATTAAAAAATTATGGTTTATGTAGAGAAAACTGTTATTGTATTACACAGTGACCATGAACTGCACGTACCTTTGACTGTAACATAATAGAAATGAAGTATGAAACTTAGAATTTGGGCGGGTTTGTAGCTAATATTAATAAACTACAGGTGTGTGTAACATCGTTGTACTTTCTAAAACAGTTCAGGTTGTTACTTTAACAAGTCACCTGCCTCTCGTTTTGCCCTCCCACACACAGTAATGTTAAAAAATAATGTAACTCCTAGCAAAAGAACCTGTGAATAGTGCTGTCATTACCTGATCTTTGAAGAAAACAAAAATTTATTACACACATGACAAAGAGAAGAACACATAACATACACATAAATAAAAACAGAATAAATTAACCATTTTACGTGTGAAGTGTAGCTTTTATAAAGCTTCAGATATAAATACAATTATTAGTGTGTGTGGGCATGCATGCATATATTGTATGAATTGTAATAATTTTTTATCATCTGTTTTTCTATGCACACTTTATAATATTTTTGATAATTTCAGCATTTAAAATGGCTGAAGGCATCGGAAGAGGAAAAATTGGTAGGGGGGAAATGCTTAGAATGATGATGGAGTCTGCAAAAACCTCGCCACCAAGTGAACTTCCAAAAGAAACTGTTGGTAGAGGAGAGATGTTTAAGCGTTTTGTTAGTCCCCCACCAGTACAAGAACCAGCAAGGCCTCCAGCTCCAGCTCAAACTCAAGAGGTAAGTGAATGTGTTGAGCTAGAGAAATATGTGTGTGGTGGATAATTAAACATGCCTTTATATTTCTATTTATATTCATATGCGTACGGGTATGTCAGACGTCTGTAGACCTGTAGATCATACAAGTGCAATATTAGACCAACAATGGAGACAGTAAAACTGTCTCTGTGCTATAATAATGGCTCCATTTTGTGCCATCGAAGTAGTGTAGTAGGAGTACCAAGCGGTATGACCATACAAGAAAGGTAATGTGATTGGCACTGTGCTTTAGCCACCAATTATTGCCCCAGAGTGTTATCTCAGGTACTAATTTCCATTGTCTGAGTTAACCCAAGAGCTGAGAACAGCACCATGATTTTATGATACTGATGGGAAATTGAAGCTAAACTCTCTGGGAGTAGTAGTCAAGCAACATACCCCCTGGTGTACTAAGCCCCATTACAAATTTTATAATTTTTTATGAGTCACTTTAATCTAACTTGTCTAATTCAACAGTTATCTTTTACAAAGATAATTCAGTTCATGCTATTTTCAATGTATAATATTTTTTTAAATAATAGTGAGTCACAATTCATCCAAAATCAGATTTAATAACGGTAGTCAGTGAATATTACATCACTCACAACCAACAGCTATATCTCTGTAACCTGCATGTCACTTAACTCAATTGTAGTTCACCAATGAACACCATATGTAATGGTTTTGAGTAGTGTTTGTTTTGCTATTTATAGACAATGCTGCTAATCCTGCCTACTGCGCACTTCATGCAACTGTAATGTTTTTGGTTTTTCTGCTTTGTTTTTTCCCTGTCGTGACTTCAAATCGATAACATTGGTACACACCCTGTCTTCTTTTTGAGTAGTTGGAGAAACACCTTTTTAATACTTTGAGTTCATGGACGTAAATTAATGTCATGCGAAAACTTCTAATAATGACAGAGGACATCAAATGATGTCCTGGATTTTCATATTGTTTCTAATGGGCCTGTATGTATAAAGATGTTGTAGGAGTTGTTTTTAAAACCAGATATTGTAGTATTGTATTGTAGTACCCAAATCATTTACTAAATGGCATGTGTATTAATTTTCTTAGCAACAAATAAACATTCAGTTCATGTCAGCTCTTGTATTGTGCTTTTTTGTGAGCCGCTGTTGTATAGCTTGTTGCATGTGTTTTGTGAGTAAAAACTTTAGTAAAACCAAAACCTAATTTTATAAAATTATGTGAAAACATATAACACAATATGTAATATATTTAGGGCAAATAAAATAAATAAAATTAGAAGTTTATTACTACAAGTATTACTACAGTATTTCGGCCAATTTTTGCAAAACATAAATTTTCTAATAAACAATTATTACAAGCCATATAAACATCCGAATCTTATACAGGTCACGTAACTGTAAAGAAAACATGTAGACATTTATAAAAATGTTAATAAGACAAATTTCTAAAGTCAGATTTAGTGGGTACAGCATTTTAAATATGTGCTAAAATGGCCCGGACTGGATGATGCACTGGTGTTTTAAAGTCACGGGATCAGAATTTGAATACATGTACCTTACGATTTGTATTTTGCAACTGCTTGTTACATTACAACATGGCAGTAAAAGCCAGACTGGTTGGTTACAGAAAGTTCTCTTGTAATTGTGTTCTGTTGCTTTATCTCGTTTTTCACTGAACAATGAGGAGAACATACAAACAGAATGTGTGTTATCATGATCTTCATTATGAAGATCCTTTCCCAGTAATTCTTCAGTTCCGGATTATTTTTATCCAGTTCACTGTGTTACAGCATTCGATCAGCTCATCGCTCCATCTTGCAAAGGAGTTATCGTTATGACTTTTGATTTCAAAATGAACAACTCAACCTTTCTGACCATCTACAATTTTCTTGCCTTACCAAATGTCCTACTTACCACTTTAACAGGAAAATTATATCATGTGTATTTTAGTTTGGTGTTGTGGTCATTTAATCTTTTTTTCTAGTTATACTGTTTCCGTTCTTAGCTTAATCCTGATGTAAACAAACCCACGTGGCTCATCTGAAACACTATTGGTCAGGGGCGTTGACATTGTTCACACAGTAATCTGTTACGCACATGTGCAGAATGTCTGTCTAGTCATGTGAGAGTTGTCATTACTGCGACAAGTGGTTTTGATTACGTTTAATCATCTTTATGAATACACAGTAGAACTTTATCGCTGCTAGCAAAATGAACATAAATTTACAAAGTTTTTAGTAAATGATATTGACGAAAAATTGGGGCACGCCCATTTAAAACTTCCTCCTATTCACTGTATTCTGAATTCCATTGAATAAATATTGTAGTGCTGCGATATCCGTCAGGGGCTCACCCATTTCAGTTTGTCTCTCTTTCATTTATCATATAGGGTGAGTACGTGGACTGGCGACCACGGGATCCTGAGCTAAGAGTATGGACAGTAGTATCCAACTCTTCCCCTCAAGATGTCAACACATTTGTTCTCATTTTTATAAATCTCGTAAAGGTACAGATTATTTAGCAGTGATAATAGCTGGGGTTCCTATTTACAACATGACCTATACAATATTGAAGTACTCTTATATGTTAATTTTGTCAACAGTCTCATTGTATAAAAATTCTTCAATTGTGTGATTGATGTTTATTTTACCTTGATATTGACAAGGCCAAACTCAGCCTCAGGTAGGACAAAGAAATTGATTATTCGACATCCTCTTAAATTGAAATGACTATTTTAGTCTAGTTGAATTATAAAAAACATTTTATCTACTCGGAACTATTCATTAGTCGTACGTTCCTCAAACTTCTTATTGGTCTTTCAGATTTGTCGGACCGTGCTTGTTATTTTGTTAAGATGTGCCGACAGTGATTTTGAATATATTAAAATTATTTACATATAAAAAAATCAAGTTTCTCACAGTTCGAAATGGAAAATTTCCTAACATCTATTTAAGTGAAGAGTGTATGTTAATCATTCTTTTGTGGTTGCAAGGTGACCACCAATGTCCTGTTTTGATGATTTTCAAGGATTTGTACCGTGCGTGGCAATCTAAGCTCTGATTTGCCGAAGCAAGGGAGTAGCCCGGTTACGTGGATGAAGCCTTTTGAAACTATAAAAACTCTTGGAGGCCCAAGCCTTCATCATTTGGCCTTCGAGTGATCCGGGGCGACACAGCCGTGTGTCCTGTAAATTTTTGCTTTCGTCTTCGATTACTGTGAATCTACAAGTTTTATAATTTTAAAGTCTAACTATTTAATTTTTATAAAGTTTAAATTAGTATAAAGTTTCGGTATAATCGCACCAAACTATTTGGTACTGCTCTTCAGTCGCAGCTCATATCACAGTATGGCACAGCTGAACGCAGAGGGAGGTAGGACTAAGGAATAATCAAAATTGCTAACTTAATTCAAAAGATAGAGAGAGACTATAAAAGATTATAATATTGTTCTATCAAGTTATTCGTTATATCAAATTTTTACTTTGTCTTATTAATTATCTCTGAAATAAAGAGAGAAACAAAACAAGATTGTTGACATCAAATATAAATTTTGTGACATCTGAAAGAAATTCTGTCTTATTTGTATTTTATTATATTTTCAATTATATCTATGTATATTTTAAACAAGTAAAGGGAGGGACAGAAGATTTGTTGTGGCTAGCGTCTCCCGAGCGGTAAGGAGGCTACCAAGTATCCTACGATAGCTTTTTAAGTGTTAGATGTAGTGGCTTGCAGGTGTTGCAGACAAATGAAACAACAAGTTAAGATTACTAATTCATATGTTTACTAACTTCGTAACTTCTGTTTCTGTCTATTACATATATTAAGATAAGTTTCTTTATAAAGTTTCAAGCATTAACCAGTGACATGCTATATATGTTCTTACATCTTGTAATAGTACAATTAACTACAACATAATTATTCTCTTTTTTTTTTTGAATCAAATAAGATTATGACTTCTCTTTTTGCATTCTCCACCATTTAAATCAAACAAATTTCATCATTGAGGTAAAGACCCCATTTAATTAAAACAGACACAATTTCAACATTTCTTAATCCTTATAATTAAAATAATTGATTAATCAAATTAATTTAAAGACAGCCCAGTATTTGCCACACACACTTACATTCATTTTCCCCTTTTACTTTAGTGCTTTTTAAAATTAAACTTTCATAATTGGTGTGTTTAGTTTATATCATAGTTACTCTGTTGGTAGTTTCCTGGCGAACACGCGTTGCACTTCTTGTATTTCACCGTTTGCGTTCAAACTACGTCCTCACTAAATTTTGATCACTGCCGAACTGTTCAAGTTTAATTTCTTCCCTTTTCTGCTGGTCGGTCTACATTGTTGAAATTTAGTCGACCCGCGTGCCGACGCAACCGCGCGGTTTAGATGTTATTAGCCGAACTGTCTTTGACCTACATTCCCATTTTTATGTGTGGGCGAGATGAAAACTGTGCCCAGCCGGCGGACGCACACAACTGCTCGCGTCCGTTGTCTTGAGATGTTATTTTCCGACTGTCTTTGTTCTCTGCGCACTGGGTGAGAAGTTATTTTTGATACGTGACATTATTGTGTGAATGTTGGCCGACACCTGTGCTCATATGCGTGAATTCGCACCCTCGTTGATAACCTGCATTCCAGTGCCTCACCGCAACAGTCCCATAGCTATAGTTCATTCACAAAATATACTCGGGTTAGGAAAGAAACTTTAGATTACAGACCCCTTCATTCTGTACCGTTACAATACCCCCCCCCATGAGAGGTTTTCTGCCGAAACAGAAAAACTCATGCTAAAACCTAAGAGGACCAGCGAGGATATGGTGTCAACAACCCCCCCTTAATTCCTTAATAAATCATGGGTACTCTACCCTCCTGGTTCGGCAACTACGGCTGCACCTGAATGACTCTACTGGACTTCTCTGTCCGAGATCTCAACACCGTAAAATCAGACAGGCACTCGCCACAGTATCGCCTAACCTTGTAACATTCCAGATAAAATCAACAACTGGCCTTATACCAAACCAGATCCTCAACCGATATATCTCCCCTTATATATACTGGATTGCCTTTAGCAAAGTACTGGGTACGTACATAGTTGCCTTACTATCTTAAACACGCTATCTCTAAATATTCATCATTAATGTAAAATTCACATAAACATTTCATATTTACCTTTAAATAAAATTTACTCCCATTTCTCCACCTTTAATTGTTTGCTTGACATCAAAATAAATTATTTAAATTTCATTCATGTAGTGAAATAAATCTAAGTTCATTACCAAATATTCATATTTAAGTTAATTTACCTCATCACTTTTAATTAATCATTTTAATTAAAATTTTCAAAATTCAAAATCTTTAAATGAATGTAATTTTCATGATAAATCTTTATAATCATATGCATATAACGGTTACATCAACAACGTTTTGCTATCATCAACTCAATTATAACTACATTTGGATACAAAGTATAATACAAACAATATGAATCAGCTGATACACTACCAGCTGAACGACCTTACTCTAGGTACACTGAATACACATAAACATAATATAACATAAACATTCATAAAGAACATCAAACTCATTTCATTAAAATAAACATCTCATTTGCATCAGAATAAAATTTACAAACATTTCAACTTTAATTTCAATTGAACCTTTTATTCCTCAACCTTTAATTATTTATCATTTATTGTACCATTAAATTCTCAAAAAAATTCAAATTGATTATCAACATTCATTTTACAGAACATTTCAAAATAACATCTTACCTAAATTAACTTCTTTCAAACTCATTTAATGCCATTATAATGCTCTTTTACTTTACTTCAAAGTCATTATGAAAATTCATACTTACATATGGTCAATCACTCCATCAAATGAACATATCATCACTTGTCATAGACTCAAACTATAAACAATTCTCACCACAAATATAACGTACAGAACCATATGTACTTTTTGAAACATTATAACACCCATATGACTCAACAACTAAACACATTCTACCTTTACTCATTTACCATTTATTATACAGTTCAAATCTCAGAAACATCATTTAAATTTATTACCAAAGTTCATTTATACAACATTAATTACTCAATTAATTCATCTCAAATTATTTAATTCAATAAGTTTCTAAAACATTAAGTTTTTAATTACAATATTCCAAAACAATTACTATTCATTTGCATCATTAACTTCATAATTATTCTCGTTATTTATTTAGTCTGGTATACCATTATTATTATTATTAAAATCAATTTCTACTGCATACATACATTGTTTACATGAAATACATAGTACAACCTAACCTACTACACCAACACAATTTACCTCACTATAAATTGATTTACAATTTTCTGTTATATCATTATTGTTTACCACACCTCATTACATAATTTAGCCAAGTCATTACCATGAACTAAAATAATTAAATGTTCATTCACTGTTTATCTAACCCCCATCATCGTAAATGGATGTTTTTATAACACAACTCATCTTTATCTACATACATTACATTCTTATTATTAATATAATGCCCCGTTAACTCTGTGTTATTCATTATACCATAATAATCTATAGGATTATTCCTTATTATTATCTCATCCACCTTGTCTACATTAGTTATTTTTGTCCAGTCTCCCTTAATATTATTCGTTAAACTCAGGTAAGTTATATCATCATATTCGTCTACTATATCCATCACATCACAAGGTTCATCATCTACAGTGGTATTATCAGAATAATCATCAACCTCTACTACAACCGATAAGTATTTTATATCGTCTATTTTCTCCACTTCTAACCTCTCTATCAACTCTTTATAACTTCTACCAATTCAAATACCTCTGTCTTCCTATCAACAAACAACTCTTTCTCAAAATATCTCTCATCATAACGCCATCTCACACTTTCTCTCTTACTCCATGCAGAGGGCACTGCTTTGTTACTACACCATCTGGCTCTACCAGATGCACAAAAAAATCAAGGGACAATTATTTGTAGACCATTTATGTACCCAATACATTCGTGAAGACCTTTCTTCACCCCCCACAACACCACGGGAAAAATTTACCCTCTGCAACCCCTCTCCCTGTAAACTCTCTACTCTCTCTCTCTCTCTCTCTCTCTAACTTATCAATACTCACTAACATTCCATTATTACACTCTGGTTCAATTAAAACTTCATCAGCACTCTCAATATTACAACCTTACTCTCTAACACCACATTTTTAATTATATCATCATTTTTCTCACCCCTACTTACCATATTATATGTTACCTGATCGTTTTTATTCTCGTTTACTTTATCAGTCTCTTTACCACTTTCTACCTCCACTATAATCTCATAATTATCATCACTATTCAATATTTTATTTTCTAATGCTACCACTTCCACTATTTTACCATTATTATTATTTGTCATATCTCTAACACTGTTACTTACCTTCTTATTCATTACCTGATTTAATTTCCTTTCTAACCTTTTATTCATTTCGTTAATCTTCTCCTTGCAATTGTTACTTATTGATTCTATTATCTGCTCTTTCATACTAGCACGACGTGTATTAATTTCGTTCATTTGCTTATTAAAATTAAAATTTTGCTGTTTTATCTCCTCTCTCATCAGCTTTATCTCATTACAGTATTTTGTTCATTTAATTTGTCATTCATTTTAGTGTTTACTTCATCAAATTTAGCATTTAAATTACTATTTATTTCATTATTTTGCTCTTTCATAAGGAATTTCATCATATTTATTATGTCATTAGTATCGTCTTTCTTAACTGGGATCAGCGTCGATTGATTCGTTACACCTCCCATTATTTTCGACTCAGTCAAATTACTTTCACTTATTAACATTACATCTGTTTGAATTCCTGAATCGCTTCTATCAGCCGACTCAGTTGACATACTTTCCAACATCAACTTATTTTCGTCTTCATCTCCGGCAATTACATCAATCTCATTTATTTTATTCTCCATATTTTATGAAATTTTCGTATACTAACAAAAACTCGCACATACTATTGTTTTACTACTCACTTAACCTAACATCATTTTATGTACGTAATTTATACGTATTACTGTTTAACCTCTCAAATCACGCTTATATCCACGAGTAGGTGTGGTTTGTATCAAATTTATTTGCACAAACTGTCCCTGTTCGGGCGCCAACTGTAATAGTACAATTAACTACAACATAATAATTAATAAAAAAAAAAAACGCATTTTACCTTCTTGGGTTCCGGGATTCTACACACGAACTTGTAGTCTATAAACGTGATTTAGGGCTATGTGTTGTAATAATTACTCTCATTTGCAGTTAACTATTTCAACTTCATTTATTATTCTCTTTTTTTTTTAATCAGATAAGATTATGACTTCTCCTTTTACATTCTCCACCATTTAAATCAAACAAATTTCATCATTGAGGTAAA
Source organism: Magicicada septendecula (assembly GCA_034769895.1). NCBI lineage: Eukaryota > Metazoa > Arthropoda > Insecta > Hemiptera > Cicadidae > Magicicada > Magicicada septendecula. The sequence goes on from CM068372.1 coordinate 149,415,837, forward strand.
GACCCCATTTAATTAAAACAGACACAATTTCAACATTTCTTAATCCTTATAATTAAAATAATTGATTAATCAAATTAATTTACAGACAACCCAGTATTTGCCACACACACTTTCATTCATTTTCCCCTTTTACTTTAGGGCTTTTTAAAACTAAACTTTCATAATTGGTTTGTTTAGTTTATATCATAGTTACTCTGTTGGTAGTTTCCTGGCGAACATGCGTTGCACTTCTTACCTTGTATTTCACCGTTTGCGTCCAAACTACGTCCTCACTAAATTTTGATCACTGCCGAACTGTTCAAGTTTAATTTCTTCCCTTTTCTGCCGGTCGGTCTACATTGTTGAAATTTAGTCGACCCGCGCGCCGACGCAACCGTGCGGTTTAGATGTTATTAGCCGAACTGTCTTTGACCTACATTCCCATTTTTATGTGCGGGCGAGATGAAAACTTGCCCAGCTGGCGGACGCACACAACTGCTCGTGTCCGTTGTCTTGAGATGTTATTTTCCGACTGTCTTTGTTCTCTGCGCACTGGGCGAGAAGGAATTTTTGATACGTGACATTATCGTGTGAATGTTGGCCCACACCTGTGCTCATACGCATGAATTCGCACCCTCGTTGATAACCTGCATTCCAGTGCCTCACCGCAACAGTCCCATAGCTATACTTCATTCACAAAATATACTCTGGTTAAGAAAAAAACTTTAGATTACAGACCTCTTCATTCTGTACCGTTACAATCTATACTTGAAAAGTCATATATTTTAATTTTCCATATGGACTGACCTTTTTAATCTCATCCAATGAAACAAATAATTGTTAAAACATTATGTGCATACAAAGGTGGAATAAGCAATCAATAATAAAATCAATATTCTCAAGCAATTAATACATTAATTAACCTTAATATAAAATCTTCATGAAAAGTTACCTTGTACTCTAGATCAGTGAGTTAAAGCCATTTATAAAATATATGGGTCAATCCATGTCAAATCAACACAAAAAAAATATTTTTTTTTCCTGAACATCTCAGAATTTGATGAAATTTGGCAGGGAGGTAGACCTCATATAGACCAAGAAAAATACCAATTTTTTTTAAGTATCTCAACCGGTTTAGAAATTACAGCTATGTAAAGTTTCCAAAAAACACCCGAAAACGCTGGTACCCCAAATTCTTGAATTGTGACTGTGGCTCTTCTAGTTAAGCTAGAGAGTTGGGAGAGGTGTCATTTTAAAGCTCTTTTCAAACCCTTTCATTTGATATACAACACAACACAGGTTAAGAGGAAAAATATTTTTTCAAATTCAAAATCAAAATTTTGATTTCAAATTTCTCAAAAAGCGCATTTTTTTAATTTTCAAAAAATTCTGCATTATAGTTTGTACTATTATAAACTTGTTCAGTAAGTATAAAAATGGGACAGCAATGGATTCATTGTTTAAACAATTTTAAAAAATTAGGTGTATTGTGAATTTGTACTAAAAATGGCAAATATTAGTATATAAAAGGGTCATTCCATGTCAAATCACCCAGGTCATGACACCCACCTCCTCAGATTTTGATGAAACTTGACACAATTGATTCTATTACTATCCTGATAACACCTGCAAAATTTTTTTGCTCTATCATTTATAGTTTTTTATTTATTAATTTTTTAGTTTTTTTAATTTGGCGCTATCCGAAGCCTCGGAAATCACGCCTTTAACGTGTACTCACAAATTTAAAAATATTTTTCTTGAAAACTATTCAAGATATCATCATGAAATTTTGCAGGAAGTTTGTGTGTTATACCTAAAAGCAGCGAAAAATGCTCTTATTAACCTATTTCAATCCCTCAAAAAACTAAAAATATTTAAATATAATTTCTTAGAAATTTTAGAAACGGGTGTTTTATTTTACAATAACCACAATATCTAGAGTCTCAGACATGATAGAATGCTCAAATTTATTTTAAAATACTCTTAAATATATAGGCTATTAGATAATTAAAAAATATAGTTGGCTTTTTAACATGTTTAATTACAATACAAAATAAAGAACTATATAGGCCTATCTAAAAAAACTACTGCTTTTAAATAGGTAGTCCGTGGGAAAGTTAAAATTTAGTTTGCTTTTTATTTTTTATAACTTTTACAAACTTATAAACATTAGGGGAAGTCTTACAGTACCTACTGCATAAAAACAACTCAAAGATATACTAGTAAGTTCATAACAATTTTTCATAACATACTAGTAATTTTTCATAACATGCTGTGAAGTATGCAAACCAGCATGGCAGATATTCAAGCCTGTAGCATTGGACTATTTAAAAAATCCAACTGTTTCCAAACAATCTACATACCTTCAAAAAAGTTACAGTGTGTTTCTGAATTAAGTGACGAAGAAAAAGATTTGATTCGCCTTAGATCTGGAATTAATTTGTGTGAATTTAAAAATATCTGTTCTCATCACAGCTACTACTTTTTAAACGTATTTGAAAGTATCAAACAATCTGTGTAGACCCGTTAAAAAAACACAAAAAACCTATTAAAAAATCGTTGAGGAGCGTAAGTTTAAGTTTTTCAAAACAATTGATAGCAAAAAATATTTACATAAAACCTGGGCAAAAGCTTTGTTCAACATGCCGTAACTTTTGTGAAGAAAAAATAAAAGTCAGTGAGAATGAAACAGATGATGAACTCATGACTAAATTAGATTCATTAGAATCAAGAAATGTATCCCTCTCACAAACAAACACTGATCTAGATGATTTAGGTTTAACACCAATAAAGCTTCACACCTTGTCATCACGTAGTAAGGGGTCGTATTATAAAAGAAAAGTTGATAATGTAACTAAGGCTGTGAAAAGAAAAATTTCAAAAGCACTAGATTATGATGTTCCAAGTTCTGATGATGAGGAAGAAGATACAAGTATGGTTAAAAAGGCACAGGATTTTGATGTGATGATTCGTCTTTTGAAAGAAAAGATTTTATCTGTTGGGAGGTCTCAAAAAATCCATATTTTGATTTTGGGTCCAGAATCTTGGAGCAAAGAAAAAGTGATGAATGAATTCAATGTGAGTGAATACATTGTGCGACAAGCAAGAAAGCTGAAACGTGAAAAGTGTATTTTGGCAATTCCTGATCCCAAAAAAGGTAAAACACTTTCTGAAAATACAATTAAACTTGTAACAGACTTTTATCAAAATGATGAAAGTTCAAGAGTGTTACCTGGGGTTAAAGACAAAGTAAGTGTTAAAAAAAATGTTTACATGCAAAAAAGACTTATCTTTTGTAACTTGAGAGAACTCTATTCTTGTTTTAAATGGGAATATCCAGATGTGAAAGTAGGGTTTTCAAAATTTTGTTGTTTGAGACCTAAATGGTGTATCCTTGCTGGTTCTGCAGGCACACACACTGTATGTGTTTGCTGCATCCACCAAAATGTAAAACTGTTGCTGGATGCTGCCAAAATTGAAGAATCATATAAAGACCTAATTAAGATGTTTGTGTGCAACATAGAAAATTCCAACTGCATGCTGCGCCATTGTGATAACTGTCCTGCAAACACTGCATTAATCGATTATTTGACTGAAAAATTAAGTGAAGATTATGATTTACAAGAAGAAACTGTAATAAGCCAATGGGTGAATATCGACAGAGCAGAAACGGTAAAACAATCTATTAGCGTAGAGGACTATATTTCTTTATTGAGCAGATCACTAGAAAAGCTAATATCCCATTCATTTGTCGCTAAATCGCAGTCATCAGCTTTTAAGAGATTGAAAGAAAACCCACCATCCAATACAGCAACTGTAGTAATGGATTTTAGTGAAAATTATTCATATGTCATTCAAAATGAAATCCAAAGTTATCATTGGAATAGAGGGGGTTGTACTCTTCATCCAGTAGGAATTTTTTTAAGAAACAAAGAGAATGTTTTGATTTCTAACCATTGTTTTATAAGTGACAATCTTGAGCATGACACAAGTTTTGTTAACTATGTCCAAAGGTAAATTACAAAATGGCTGGCAATAAATCATCCAGAAATAGACACAGTTCATTATTTCACTGATGGCTGTGCTGGTCAATATAAAAATAGTTTTAAGAACCTGTCTGGGGATTTGAAAGACTTCAATATGAAAGCTGAACACTCGTTTTTTGCTACAAGTCATGGGAAATCAATATGTGATGGTCTAGGAGGAACGGTAAAAAGAATTTTAAGGAAAGCAAGCCCCCAGCTACCAGATGAAGATCAAATTATGACAGCAAGTGCTGTCTACAACTATTGTGAAAAGAACATTGAAAACATTCACTTTCACTTTATTGACAAAAGAGATGCTGATTCACTACGATTGGAACTAGAAAAATGATTTTCAACAACCCGGACTATTCCTGGTACTAGAAGTTTTCATAATTTCAAACCACTTCAGACAAACAACCTTGAAATTAGAAGGACTACTGATAGTCTTAACCCTGCACTAATCTTTTCTTATCAAACTTCTGATTGGGTTTGTGTTCAACCATCTTCAAATAATTATGTGGCTGCAAATTATGATGGTAACTGGTATTTTGGACTAGTAAAAACTATCTGCAGTGAAGAAGAAGATGCAGAAATTCTTTTGCTCCACCCTTCAGGACCAGCTGCATCTTTTTATTGGCCTCAAAGAGAAGATTCATGCATAGTGCCTTTGAAACACATCATCAGTATAGTAGACGCACCTCAATCTTGATCTAGTGGCACCGGAAGAATGTATTATTTCAAAAAAGATTGTGTGAAAAAAACTGAAAGCTGTTGGATGAAGTGGAAAAAGTATTTCAATCAGCATTGACATGTATTAAAAAGACAAACAACTCACAATATTGAATGTGTATTTTGAACAATAAATTGTGTGTAACGTAAGTACTCAATCATCTTTTGAATTTTAAAAGATATTCTTCTGTTATGCACAGTAATTAAACATGTTAAAAAGCCAACTATATTTTTTAATTATCTAATAGCCTATATATTTAAGAGTATTTTAAAACAAATTTGAGCATTCTATCATGTCTGAGACTCTAGATATTGTGGTTTTTGTAAAACAAAACACCCGTTTCTTAAATTTCTAAAAACGTATATTTAAATATTTTTAGTTTTTTGAGGGATTGAAATAGGATAATAAGAGCATTTTCGCTGCTTTTAGGTATAACATACAAACTTGCTGCAAAATTTCATGATGATATCTTGAATAGTTTTCTAGAAAAATATTTTTAAAGTTGTGAGTGCATGTTAAAGGCGCGATTTCCGAGGCTTCGGATAGTGCCAAATTAAAAAAACTAAAAAATTAATAAATAAAAAACTACAAATGATAGAGCAAAAAAATTTTGCAGGTGTTATCAGGATAGTAATAGAATCAATTGTGTCAAGTTTCATCAAAATCTGAGGAGGTGGGTGTCATGACCTGGGTGACTTGACATGGAATGACCCAAAAATGTTTTATAAAACACTATTAAGCTTTAAATTATAAATAAAATATTGTAGTAGACTTTTTAAGATGCAAACCAGGAAAGATGCTACTTCTATTTGCTGTCAGTAGCTCTTTAATGATATTTGTCCTTGAAACCATTTGGGTCATGACAAGCAAAGCGCGTGTATCTACAAGCTTGCAGCCTGCACTGGCTGTTCAACTCAGTGAGTCAGAGACAGAGTCAGTCTTGCAGCAGTTACATTGGTGGTTGGATGTGCTTTCAGAGTTTTTGATTTTAGTGAACATAAGAGAAGTGCAGTTTTTCTTTAGTTTATCAAAATTATTGTGTAGTGTGTTAATTATGTATGTACCTAAGCATTTATTTTGATTGCAAGTTTTTTTATTATAAGTTTTGGATAATCTAACTTGCTAAAAAATTTGTATCATAAATACATTTTTTTGCCCTGACAACTGAAATTTCTAGCATTACTTTTTGGAAGAAATTTATGATTTATTTAATATAAAAATGAACAATGAAACATGTTTTTATTTAAAAATAAATTGTTAAAATTAAAAAAAATTCTCATCAAAATGTTTGATTTTTATATAAAATAAAGTAACTATCTTTAGGCCTTTTCTTTTTATTGATACTTAATTGATACACTATGCAACGTAGTATGATTCCAGTGTTTACTTGCAATAAATTCTTTGAATATTGAATGAAACAAATTTTGTGTACAATGGAAAAGCAAAGGCATAAAACTTTAGAGTGTTGCAATCCTTTAAAAAAACAAAATCATTCAGTAAGAGACAAAAAGAGGTTACAAAATGTTACTCAGTGGATGTGTGAAATGTTTCCTGATGTTTCAAAACTATCCAAAGTTTGTGATAAATGTAGGAAAGAGATAAGTTCTTTGAAAAATAAGCAGGAGAATAACGATAATATTAGTGATTCTAGTGTTACAAATTATGAACAAGATGATCCCAATTTTTCTGCTTCATCATCAGTTGTGTTGGAAACCTTAAATACGTCCCTTCAAGAACTAGGAGAATCCCCTATTGATGGCAAAAAAATGAAGTTAAAGCAATATTCAGCAAACAAAATTAAAAACATTGAGTGTGCAATCAAACGGCAGTTGTTTATAAATGCTGAAAATTCCTCCGACATAGATGAAAGAAGTGAACTTGAATAATCTGTTGTAGCAAACCTGAAAACAAACTTCTCCAATTCTGAGATTAGAAAAAAGAAGATAATGCTACTTATATGCCTGCCTGAATCGTGGAGCGTGCGAAAGATCGTGCGGGAGTTTAATGCTCCAACCTATATGGTTCGTCAGGCAAAAAAGCTACTCAAAGAAAAAGGAATATTAGAAAGTTCCGACCAAAAGCCAGGAAAGAGTCTATCGAAAGAAGTGGTTCAAGCAGTTCATTCTTTTTATGAAAGTGATTATATAAGTAGAGTAATGCCTGGGAAAAAAGATTGTGTTACTATAAAAGGAGAAAACGGAGATAAGTCAGTGGTATCTAAAAGACTTATTTTGTGCAACTTGAAAGAAGTGCACACTTGTTTCAAGGACACTTTCCCAGATTTGAAAGTAGGATTTTCAAAATTTGCTGAACTGAGGCCTAAATATTGCATCTTTGTAGGACAGAGTGGAACCCACTCGGTGTGTGTTTGCACTATTCACCAAAATATAAAACTTATGATTGAAAATGGTAAGTTAGGGACTTTAAGTAATGGTGATTTAGCAACATACAAACATTGTTTGGCAAGAATGTTATGCAATCCTCCATCAATTGATTGCTGTATGGGCAGTTGCTCTTCTTGCCCTGGAGAAAATGAAATTAAAAACGTGTTAGAGAAAGCTTTTGATGACTCTATGGTTGAAAAGATAACTTTTCGGCAATGGGTTTCAGTGGATCGATGTTCATTAGAAACCATCCAGAAAAGTTCACAGGAATTCATTGAGACGTTTTGTGAAAAACTAACTGTTTTAATAGCCATGATTTTGTAGCTAAGCAGCAAAGTTCATTTATGAATGACGTCAAAGAAAATTTGAAGATTGGAGAGTATTGTGTGACATTGGACTTTTCAGAAAATTACAGCTTTGTAATTCAAGATGAAGCTCAAGGTTATCATTGGGCCAGCGACCATGCAACAGTTCATCCTTTTGTAATTTACTTTAAAGGAGAGGAAAAAACTGAACACATCAGTTATGTCATAATTTCAGATTGTCTTGAACACACACTACAGCCATTTATTGCTTCCAGAAAAAACTGTTAGACTTTTTAAAAAGTAAATTTGAAACAGTTCAGAAGATCTACTACTTCTCAGATAGCAGTGCAGCACAATATAAAAACAAGAAAAATTTTTCAAACATCTGCTTTCACAAGGAAGATTTTGAAGTTGATGCTCATTTTCACTTTTTTGCCACAGCCCATGGCAAAGGGCCTTGTGATGGTGTCGGAGGGACAGTGAAAAGGTTAGCAACAAAAGCAAGTCTGCAAAGACCTTATGATAACCAAATTCTTACACCCCATCAACTTTTCGATTGGGCAGTTGAAAACATCAAAACTGTCTCTTTTGAGTTTTCTACGCAAGGAGAACATATTGAAACTGAAATAAAGTTTCTAGAAGAGCGCTTCAGTAACTCTCTTACAATCAAGGGAACTCAAAAGCTGCATTGTTTCATTCCTGTGGAATCAAGTTCATCAAAGATAACAACAAAAGTTTTCTCCAACAAAGTAAGTCTTTAGAAAAACTGAAAATGGCAGACATCAGTGGGTACATTACTACTGTATATGATAACCAGTGGTGGTTAGCTTATGTCTTAGCTAAAAATGAAGATAATGATGAACAAGTCAAAGTTACTTTCCTCCATCCATCTTTTGCCTATCCAAGGAGACCTGTTATCTTATCGTTATCTGTAAATGATGTTCTTTGCAAAGTACAGACAGTGACACCAACAGGAAGAATATATAGGATTCCAGAAAGTGATGAAATAAAGACAAATGAAGCATTCAATACCTACTATGAACTTTCTCGAGTTTAAAAGGAAGTTAGTTTTCTTCAAACTTTGTTTTCAATTTAGGACGTCATGTTTGTATATATTTGAAAAATTGGCCTAAGTTTTCATCCAGTCACACTAAGTAAGCCAGGTAGGCTATTTATTTTCATCACAACCTGTAATAACTTCTTATTATAGCCCTCATATTCAGAATCCTTCAATACAGTATAACATAAGTAATGTAGTTTATATTTTAATAAAATATTGTTTTGAAGCTCTAAGGTTATACATTTTACCTATATGAACTAAGAGTAAAAAAAGGATTTAAACCTTTCAGTGTTTGAGTATTAGAAAGTTTTCAAACATATTGTATTTTATGTAAAGCTAAATAGTGTAATAAATCTTTTGTTACAGTAATACTTGGCGTTACTAGTACAAATTCACAAAACGCATAATTTTCAACAGAATAAAATTTTGAAAAAGAAGGAAAACCTAGGTATAAATAAATCCATAAGAAAAATATGATCATAAAATAAATGTCAATTATAAGAAGGACAATTAAAAGAGTAATTGCAAGAACATAATACTAGTGGAACGATTCAGAAGAATTAAGAAAAAACAAAAATATAATACAAAATATATGTTACCAATGACCAGAAGGAGATTGCAATAACAGTCAAAATATGACAGAGAATTAAAATAAATAAAAACTTTACACTGAATAACCAGTGATAATTATATTAAACCAGCTTCCAACCATAAGGAGAAATAAGATGCCTACAGAGCTAACCATTGAGAAAAGTAACTGAGATAGAAATTAACTAAGATAGAAATATTAATAGATCTGTTCATATACGAAGTGAAGTATCCAAAGATATTTTATTTTTTTTTTATAGTCATAAGGTGGACTATTCTTATGTAATTTTTATTAATAACTGTCTGTAGATAAGTCCAGCAGTATTATTATGTATTGATCAGAGATGATTTGCCTCTGTAATCAATAAATGACGTAGTATGGCCAGCAGAGAAGTGTAGCCTACAGTGCCCCTCTGAACTGCCCCAGCTAACGTGTTAGGGAATTTTAGGGAATAAATATCCCAAGGATAAAGAACCAAGTTAAGAAGAAAATGGAAAAATTAAAAAAAAAATAACGAACCTAAGATGACTATTACTATCAAGAAAAATCCAGTTAATAATGAAATATAGATCAGCTCAAAAATAACTAAGAACAAATTTTTTTAGAAATATGAAGGACGTAAAGAAATATAATTTATAATAAAATATCATAAGCAATTATTTCAGACAAACTAAATATGATCTGAACTAATCACTTCTGGAAGAGAGCAATCTGTAGCATGACAGATAATCCACATAAATCAATTACTAAATAATCATTAATAAAACTCAAATATATGGAATATCCAAATGAGAATCAATTAAAAAGCACTATGAATTATTATAATCACAAGAATAATAAACATAAAGAAAAAATCTGCAAATAATATAATTATACTACAAATTAAAAACCCAGAAAACTAAAATTTGAATAACAAAATTACCCAGGTAGGATAGAAGCAGGCAATGAAGATACCCAGACCAAATGAACTGACAAAGAAAACAGACCATAGTAAACAAAGGAATATACAGCGAAATGGTACTGAAGAACGAAGAAAGAAGAAATATAGAATGAACAAAAATACTGAAGAATAAGAAACCAGTGAAGATCCACTAGAATAAAAGAAGTGAAACGACCAATACCAAATAGAAACCCCATAGGGAGAAAACCCAAAAACCCCAAAAATAAATGAATGTCCCAAGAGAAAGTATAACACCCCAAAAAACAATATCACAATGTAAAACTGATAAAAACCAAAAGTGTTTAGAGTATTAAGTAACAGTGCACCTAAAAAAGTTATTGTGTAGTTTATATAGACAAACATTAACAGTCCCCCCATGGTTAAATATTTCCTGTTGTAAAGCTAGAAAAGGACTAGTGATAATATCAATAAATAACCAGGGACAAGGGTAAGTTATTAAATTGTAATCAATAAACTTTGAAAAGGTACATGAGTTACCGTGCCAGTAAATAACTAAGTGTTTTTGAACAGTATCATATTTGATATGAAGGAATAATATTTCTAATAAAATGCCACTGTTTATAAGAACATTCCATAGAATGAATAATATAAACAGCGAGCTTGTGTTATACATAAAGTGACGGGGAATACATCCTTAAAATTGGGAGGTACAGATAAGACTAAATAAATAGTTTAAGAAGGTGTTAACCATTTAATGGAACGAATATGTTATGTTCTTATTTCCAATATTAACTATATAAATAAGATTTAGAATTAAGCAATATTATAGTTATAAAATATTATTTTGTTATTAATTTAAATTAGGAATGCCATATCTAAATGTAGATACCATTCCTACATTATAAAATGTTTTTTATAATTTATACTGGAGGCCTTTACTTGATGAAAATCCATTATATTAAAGCATTAAAGAAAACAAGTTTAGTTTTCTTTAATGCTTTAAAATTTTTTTTATTATGTTACTAGGTGTAATCTGTACACATAAAAGGTATTATTCAAAGTACCAGTTTTGATAGTAAATAAGTGTTGTATTTTAATTGTAAAATCAATGTTCAACGTTATAATAGTCAAAGAACAAATTGTTAATAAATTATATCAGAATAGAAGGTCAGAGAAGGGTACAAACTAACTGTATTAGTAAAAATTTTGCAAATAGCAACAGATCAAATATAGGACATATAATGAATTTAGACTACAGAATAATTAACAAATCTAGTCCTATAAACCAGTTAAACTGATAAGATAGACACAACATATAGTAATACCATGTAAATAATACTTTATAAAGAGATGGTCAGCAGATAAGTAAAATTATGCATAAAAATGGAATGTACTAACTGACATTATCAGGGGAGGAGTCATAGATAAATGAATTGTATTTAAAAACAATCATTAATAAACTAAATTGCAAGAAATTAAGTAAGAATAGACAATTATATTAATTTCAGATTTAATAAAATAATAATCATATCAGGGAAAATGGCTATTATTTGCTTAGAGAACAGGAAATACAATATTAAGCCTACCTTCCAAAATGTAAGAAATATAATTTTTTTAATGAAAACTTTGTAAAACTATATTAATTAGTATCAAAATAAGTAGAATAGAATAAAGAAACCGAATATGTATTTAGTATTTCATACAGTTAATTCATAACGAAATTTTTTTGAGTATAATGTATTAAAATAAAACGTATCGGAAGCTAAGATAATTTGAAACAATATATAATATATATTAAATTGGCTAAGATTTTCAGGAGACGAAGGAAATGAGAACAGTTCATTATTATCCATTGACGAGTGTACTTAACTTGATTATTTGTTCGGAATAACCTATAATGGCGAACTATCAGTAAACCGAGTTCGGTGAAAATTTTCATAAAATTTTATTTTGAGTTATTTATTATTTGTGAACCGGCGAAATTAAAATATGAACAGTGTATCACCAATAAACAGAACCACATACGCCTAATTAATTGAAATAACACCAATAATTCCACACAATTTACAGACGAACAATCAAGGTTAAACCCGACACATATAGACCAAGTGAGATAGACACAATAACAATAATTTACACCAAGTGAACTATTAAACCATACACCAGTGACACTCATATAAATCCAGAACCATTATACACAATTGCTGAGACCATTTAAACGGAGAAAAGACATCTTTATTTAAACAAATCCTTCGTCAAGGTTATATGCTCCACTACGCATGCGCCAATCGGCCATTTTGATTCATCGCTGTTCTCACTCCAGCTGTCAAGAAACGAATTCCTGCTGCTTTTGGTTTGAATAAATATTAAATATAACTTTTATTTTTTTTATTATAACATTGTATTGTTTAATATTAAGGCATTTATCATTGTAAGTGTTATACTTTCCTGTCCATACCCTTCTATGGCTATTCTTAATAACCGTTCAAAGAACTATATTTTTATATAATACCAATGTAAACTTTTATATCGACCGGCCCTGAGTGAGTCGATACTGTTTTGTAACATCGATTCTTATCGATCAAATTAACTAATTTCTTAATAAACGTTCTGTTATATAATTTGGATTTAATTTTTCTTTAAAAAGGCTTAATAAATAAATTAATCAAGAATACAGACTAACCGAAAGGCGGTACATACGAAACAACGAATGCTTCAAGAAGAAGAAGAAGAAGAAGAGAGCCGTTTTTCGACAAGATTTTGAGTTAACCAGATTGTCATTAAATAAATTTACAGAAAGTGACACTATTACATTAATAAACATAATACCATTTAATTTCTACACACAAACAATAAACACGATTATTTCCTAAATATTAGGGTTAAAAATTACACAGAAAATATTTGTCAGAAAAATTTTTTTTTAAATAAAAATTTTTTTTTATTTCAAATTTTTTAAAAGCAGTCACACAGATTATTTTGTTTTATTACAATATTCATCATCAATATAATCATTGTCTACTACTGCACAAGATATGTCTACATTATTTATCATAAATCTCTTAATATTCATCTTCGCTATCAACTCTCCATAACCTCTATTTAGCATGAACCACTCTAACTCTTTCTCTCTCTCATCACAACATTCCTCGCAACATTTCACATTCTCATTCCACACAGAGGGCAACACAACATTGTTACAACACATCCTGGCCTTACCAGATGCACAAAAAATCAAGGGACAATTATTTGTAGACCATACGTCTCCCAAATACACTCGTGAAGCATTTTCTTCACCCACAACCACACCACGGGAAAATTTTGCCCTCTGTACACTCTCTTCATACTCTCTCTCCAACTGATTAACATTTGTTTCTCCCCATCTACAACCCATTACTCTCTCATTCTCACTCACTATCTCACTAACTATTTCTGTATTATCACTATCTGATACCATATTTTCAACATCATTACTCTCTTTACTTACCAAGCTTTCTAATTTGTCATTTACTGTAATTGTTTTACCGTCTATCACACACACACACTCTCTCCTAACTCATCTGTTTTTCTTTTTGTTTCACTACATATTTCATTTATTTTGCTTAATTCGTATTTCAATTCATTAAAGTTACCTTCACACTTAATTTTTACTTCATTAATATCAATTTTAAGTTATAAAATTTAGCATCAAAGTCATTGCTTAATTTTTCAAATTTACTATTCTGTATATCAAAACTACTCTTGACTTCGCTAACGTCACTGCTCAATTTATCAAATTTATTATTCAAACTGCACAGCGTGCTACATAAATATTTCATCATATTATGTTCAGGTTGATTACTTTCCTTAATTAATTTTGGGGTCATCTGAATCCCCGAATCATCTGTAATATTTGTTTCACTTGTGCCATTTATATTTATTTTTTTATCGTCTTTACCTACACTGGGTGTTGACTGTACTTCGGGGCTGTTTATAACAGCTGATTCGTCAAAATTAATCCTTTCGCTTACAATACTTTCATCATTTCCTGCCATTTTTGTCTTGTTTATAAAATGTTATATAGAAATTTTAACCTTGTACTTATTCAGTATTACCTCTACACAATTATGACCCTGTTACTATCTATTTTTCATAATATTTCATTATGTTTATGTAATTTACAAAACCATCCTCCCTCTCAACCTGTTCTGCAGCTTAATTAGGTCTGGCGAATATAATAAAAACTTACACTCACCGTCCCTAGTTCGGGGGCCAATGAAACAATATATTATAATTCAATTTATATTATAACTCTTACCTTAGGTTCTTCCCAGGATCGTACAAACGAAAACAGCTGCAGAAAGGATTATTTGGATTTGATATGTGCAATAATTATGTTAACACATTTGATATGGTCTAAATCACATACTTATTTTTATTGATCAAAAATTCACTCCTTTCTTTTACGTTTTACAAACAATAGTACAACTGGTTGAAATTATTTCTTATCTCTATTGAGTTTTGTTTTGACTACTATTATGAGTGATATTACTAAATAAATAAAACATTGAAAATGAACCAGTGTGTAACCTCTATATTACCACACACACACACTCATTCTGTTACATAAAATATATATAATATATTTAAATAAACTCCACCCCTTAGAGAGCTCTATCGTACAAAGTATTTTATTTTTTTTTCTTTTATAGCGAACAATCACCGGTTAATTGGAATTGGTTTTAATATGCCTATTAAGTGTTTCTAGTTACCCATACGCTGCGTGCTCATAGTTGGTTGCACGAACTGGTGTTGAATACTTGCTTCGATCTCACGCACTCCGGCACTCGTTTATTACGTTTACTGTTTGTGTTTAAAGGTTCTTACTGTTTTATTTGTTCCACATTATACAATACAATAAAGTCGGCCGACGTAATTTTATTCGCACTAATATGTTGTAGGCTGGCCGCGCGCTACACTGTTTATACACTTTTATAACTTTTATGAGATACTTTAATAGATAGGCCGAATATAAATTACGGCCTATCTTGCACCCGAGGCCACCGTTTTATTTAGCAAGCTGTATGCTACACTTTACTGTCTGTTGTTGCTTCTGTGGTGACAATCTGCATACTGTGATTCACAAGGACTGCTGCTGGGGCGGTTACGTAATATGTCTAGACGGTTGTTTAGGCTAACAGTGTGTTGCTGGTTAAACTGGGGCACCTCACAGGTGTATGCTGACAATGGAAAATTAAAACTGATTTAGATTAAAACTGGGGTATCACTCAGTTCTGTACTGTTACAACTAAAAATATCTGTGTAAATAAAAATACATACTTAAATTAAGTTTGTGACTGAAAACGAAAAGCCAGTCTGAAATAAGCAACACTTAGTTCAGCAACAACATTGGAATGATACCAGTATAACGAGATACATGCGCATGCTTATATGCGGTTAATGCAAAGACAAATAGATATTTCATTGCAAAGAATCTAGAAAGGTTGGATAAAATTGGACCAGTACATTTTTTGTGGGATACAGATGATTTGTAAAGTTCATTTACAGTGCACTTGAAATACATAATTTTATGTATTTAGGGTATTTCTCATGTTTGTATTTTGATGACTATAAGTAGAAGAGTATTGTGTAGTAAGGATCTTGTTGTAGGATACACCTGTGTTGAAAACAATTGGACGTGGAGCTCTAATGGATATGGCACGTCGGTCAGTGCCACCCACAGCAGCACCACAAACTGTGTTGCCTCAAGAGGCTGTTACTATAACACCCACTGTTACTGTCACACCAGCTGCTACTATTCAGAGTAACACGCAGCAAGCAACCACTGGCAGGGGCAGAGGGCGTTTAGCTCAAATCATTGCTGAAAGGTATGTTATTTGATGTGTGTATTATTGCAGTAAATATTCAGACTGTGCTGGAAATGCAAAATTCATTTCTGATAATATAAAGCAATTACGAAGCCAGTATGGAATCTGTGATTAAGAAGGAAAATTATTACTTGCATTTGAAAGAAAATAATAGTGTGTGTGTGTGTGTGTGTGTGTGTGTGTGTGTGTGTGTGTGTGTGTGTGTGTGTGTGTGTTCTTAAATTGTAACTGCCAGGTTTCATGCAGCTGTTAAAATATATGTAAACAGTAGAACCCTGCGAATCTGAAATAATTGGGACTGACCCCTGTTCGGATTAAGTGGATGTAAAACGTAAGTTATGTGAAATGTGTATTCATTTGACTGCAGACTACAATCCATTTGCCCATCAGTGTCAATGACCACACTCTTATATGTACGAATATTGTGCACATTACATGGTGTTGTAACTCTCTTCAGTTCGTTAGAAACAACTGCCTGTTATGTATTTCTATGGTACTGTTGTCTATTACAGTGTATTGTAATCTTGTTTTTATTAAAACGACCTTATTAACTTTACGTTATGGTACAGTAAAAATGTTGAGTAAGCGTAAACACAATTTGTGTTCATTAAAAGACAAGTTAGAAGTTATTAAATGTTTGGATAAAGGTGAAAGTGCTTCTAAATTGGCTACAGAGTTTGGTGTCGGAAAAGCAGCTGTCGGTGATTAGAAAAAGAACCATGCTACAATTAACAGTTCAGGGCAAAAACATTGCTGATACTGTCAAAAAACCATGAAATTCAAATATGTCAGCATTTGGCAAAATTGACGAAATGTTGTGTTTATGGTTTACATAAGAAAGGGAAAAAGGAACTCCCTTAAGTGGACCACTCATACAAGAAAAAACTAAACAATTTAACTCTCTTTTAAAGGGCTCTTTCATTTAATCTGAGTAATGGTTGGTTAGATCGATGGAAGAAGAGACATGGAATTCGTCAGCTATCTGAATATGGTGAAATTTTATCTTCTGACCAAACTGCCGCTGATGATTATAAAATTAAATCTAAAAATTTGGTATCTTCTTTAAATATGTCCTTATGATTATAAATTTAAATCTAAAAATTTGCTATCTTCTTTAAATATGTCTATGGAGCAAGTTACAACTGTGATGAAACAGGTTTAAATTTTAAAATGCTTTCCATTTAAAAGTTTGGTGTCTCAAAATGAACCCTGCGCTCGTGGATATAACGTAAGCAAAGAGCGCTTAACGGTATTAGCATGTAACAATGTAACAGGGACAAATAAAATGCCACTTATGGTCATTGGAAAATATCGGTATGGAGAACCATACATGACTTCCATGTTCTAAGATTAATCATATTCGAAATGAAATATTACCATAGAAACTACTTCTTTCTACTTATTGCTTCAGCCTTAACCACAGTACTGTGGTCACGAACGTATACCACCTGACGTTTTCGCACTCGATTTTCACTGATCATGGCAGTCGATGGACTGCCGAAAAGTCTGGTTTTGCAGAAAACATTGGACTACGGCTAAACAGCCCGGGAAGGAATTTTAACAAAAAACTACTTCTTTGTTGCCGATAACGTAGTACACATATAAAGTAGTACACATATAAAAAATTCTCCCCTCCACCATCAACTATAATTTTTAATAATAGAAAATTACCCCCACCCCGTTCACCTAACCTCTTCCTTTATAGATATTTCATCTACCTTTCTACAGTGGATTACTATGAGCTTCTTATCAGGCTACTTTGTTTATAAAAATTAAGTACTTTACTCTTGTTAAATCATAAAATGTTTCAGGTAAACTACCTGTTTCTCTTAACCGATCTTCTCCAACATCAATAGACCTTCCATCCTCTACAATTCAGGGATGCACGCAAAAAAATATTTGATTCTGTTGGACTGTGCGGCAGTTATCGTTCGTCATGGAAACATTTCTCTTGTTACAACATAAAATGTTGCAGGTAAACTACCCATGTCCCTTCACCGATCTTCACCAAAATCAATAGACCTTGAGATCTCTGCAACTCAGGACAGGGTGCAAAAAATTATTTGATTCTCTTTGAATTTTCGGCAGTTATCGTTCGTCATAAAAAAATTACCCTTTTTAAAACATAAAACGTTGCTGATAAACTACCCCTTCCCTTAATCGATCTTCAACAAAATCAACAGACATTGAGTCCTCTTTAGTTCAAAAAGGTATGCAAAAACCTAGTTGATTCTGTTTGAATTTGCGGCTGTTATCGTTTACCATAGAAAAAAATTACCCTTGATAAAAACCGTTGCAAGTAAATTACCCCTTTCCCTTAACCGATCTTCACCAAAAACGACAGGTCTTGAGTACTCTACAATTCAGGCCTGTATGCAAACAATTATTTGATTCTGTTTGAATTTGCGGCTCTTATCGTTTGCCATAGAAAACACCCTTGATAAAACATAAAACATTGCTGGGAAAGTATCCTATTCCATTAACCGATCTTCACCAAAAACAATAGGTCTTGAGAACTCTACAATTCAGGGCTGTATGCAAAACATTATTTGATTCTCTTTGAATTTACGGCAGTTATCTTTCATCATAGAAAAAATACCCTTGTTAAAACATAAAACGTGGCAGGTAAACTACCCCTTTTCCTTAACCGATCTTCACCAACACCAATATGTCTTTAGTACTCAAGAAATCAGGGCTGTATGCAAAAACTTATTTGATTATGTTTGAATTTGCGGCTGTTATCGTTTGCCATAGAAAAATATCGGTATGGAGAACCATACATGACTTCCATATTCTAAGATTTATATTTAAAATCATTTTCAGCCAAACAGCCAGGGAAGGAATTTTAACAAAAAAATACTTCTTTCTTGCCAATAACGTAGTACACATATAAAAAATATTATCCCCTCCCCCTTCAACTATAATTTTGATTTATAGAAAATTACCCCCAGCCCGTTCAACTAGCCTCTTCATTTATAGATATTTCATCTACGTTTCTACAGTGGATTATTAAGATCTTATCAGGATATTTTATCAAAATTAAGTACTTTACTCATGTTACAACAAAAAATGTTTCAGGTAAACTGCCCTTTCCCCGTAACCGATCTTCACCAAAATCAACAGACATTGAGTTCTCTATAGCTCAGGCACATATGTAAAAAATTATTTGATTCTGTTTGAATTTACGGCAGTTATGGTTCGTCATATAAAAAATTACCCATGTTAAAACATAAAACATGACATTTATAAAACATATCTAAAATTTATATTTAAAATCATTTTTGAAATAAAATATTTTCATAGAACCTACTAACGCTGGGGAAATCTGAGGAGCCAATCAGAGTTGTGCCTACCTGTCACTCTGCTGAATTTGGTGGAAAGCCCTGTCACTGTCGTCAAAGTATCAGCCTTGACAGGGTCCTCTTTTTCTGCAAAATGGGAGAGGAGGCTTGAGATGGAGTGAGTGACATGGTCCCCACCGCAATGAAGAACCCATTGTTTTATAAAAATATATTTAAATTTTGAAAACTGAAAATTCTTTTCTTGTTGTAAATATTTATATTTTATAATCAAAATGACTTAATCAAAAAACAAACATTATTTTTTTATAATAAGTACTTACATATGTTTCTTAATATGCTTACTTTTTCTTCAATGTTGATGATCATTTCCAAACATTCTGACAAAATTGTATCTACAGAACAGTTAACATTCCCCAGGTTTCCATTTCTGCTAATTTCTCGTTACACCTTCCACTGACGTATTATTAACCATTTCATAAACTATCGTATAATCTTTTCAGATTTTGTGGTACAAAATCTGAAATTTTCAGATTGCCTGGCAACAAAATTATTTTATTTTCAACAATTACCATTGTTTGAAAAAGTTTAAATGAATTTTCAAGTACTTTACTCTTGTTAAAACGTAAAAGTTTGCTGGTAAACTACCCCTTCCCCTTAACTGATCTTCACCAAAATCTAAAGGCCTTGAGTCCTCTACAATTCACTGATGTATGCAAAAAATTATTTGATTCTGTTTGAATTTGCGGCAGTTATCATTTGCCATAGAAAATACGCTTGATAAAAAACGTTGCTGGTAAACTACCCCTTCCCCTCAACCGATCTTCACCAAAAACAACAGGTCTTGAGTACTCTACAAATCAGGGCTGTATGGAGAAAATTATTTGATTCTGTTTGAATTTGCGGCTGTTATCGTTTGCCATAGAAAATACCCTTGTTAAAAAAACGTTGTAGGTAAACTACCCCTTTCCCTTAACCGATCTTCACCAAAAACAATAGGTCTTGGGTACTCTACAAATCAGGACTGTATGCAAAACATTGTTTGATTCTGTTTACATTTGCGGCTTTTATCGTTTGCCATAGGAAATACCCTTTTTAAAACATAAAACGTTGCAGGTAAACTACCCCTTTCCCTTAACCGACCTGTACCAAAATCGACAGATCTTGAGAACTCTACAATTTAGGGCTGTATGCGAAACATTATTTGATTCTGTTTGAATTGGCGGCTGTTATCGTTTGCCAAACAAACAAAGTTACCCTTGATTAAAAAAAACCGTTGCAGGTAAACTACCCCTTCCCCTTAACCGATCTTCACCAAAATCGAAAGTCATTGAGACCTCTACAATTCAGGGACGTATGCAAACAATTATTTGATTCTGTTTGAATTTGCGGCTGTTATCGTTTGCCATAGAAAATACGCTTGATAAAAAAACGTTGCTGGTAAACTACCCCTTCCCCTTAACCGATCTTCACCAAAAACAACAGGTCTTGAGTACTCTACAAATCCGGGCTGTATGCAAAACATTATTTGATTCTGTTTGAATTTGCGGCTGTTATCGTTTGCCATAGAAAATACGCTTGTTAAAAAAACGTTGCAGGTAAACTACCCCTTTCCCTCAACCAATCTTCACCAAAAACAATAGGTCTTGAGAACTCTGTAATTTAGGGCTGTATGCAAATAATCTTTTGATTCTGTTTGAATTTGCGGCTGTTATCGTTTGCCATAGGAAATACCCTTGTTAAAACATAAAATGTTACAGGTAAACTACCCCTTTCCCTTAACCGATCTTCACCAAAAACAACAGGTCTTGAGTACTCTACAAATCAGGGCTGTATGCAAAACATTATTTGATTCTGTTTGAATTTGCGGCTGTTATCGTTTGCCATAGAAAATACCCTTGTTAAAAAAACGTTGCAGGTAAACTACCCCTTTCCCTCAACCGAACTTCACCAAAAACAATAGGTCTTGAGAACTCTACAATTTAGGGCTGTATGCAAATAATCTTTTGATTCTGTTTGAATTTGCGGCTGTTATCGTTTGCCATAGGAAATACCCTTGTTAAAACATAAAACGTTACAGGTAAACTACCCCTTTCCCTTAACCGATCTTCACCAAAATCAACAGATCATGAGAACTCTACAATTCAGGGCTGTATGCGAAACATTATTTGATTCTGTTTGAATTTGCGGCTGTTATCATTTGCTAAACAAACAAAATTACCCTTGCTAAAAAAAAACCGTTGCAGGTAAACTACCCCTTTCCCTCAACCGATCTTCACCAAAAACAATAGGTCGCGAGTACTCTGCAAATCCGGGCTGCATGCAAAAAATTATTTGATTCTGTTTGAATTTGCGGCAGTTATCGTTTGCCATAGAAAAAAAATCTACAGACAGACAGACAGACAGACAGACACACACACAGACACTTTTCGGAAAACGACTTTTTTTCATGTTTTGAGTGTAGTAGAATCAGAATCTGCAATAATCTCGAACACGATTTTTTTTGCCATCACCATACTTCCATTCCTTAAGGAATATGGAAGTAAAATATCGGTATGGAGAACCATACATGACTTCCATATTCTAAGATTTATATTTAAAATCATTTTCAGCCAAACAGCCAGGCTGTGTCTTACCTGCCTTTTTATTGCTGTATTAAATGAAAAATATTATATTACATTAAAATGAAAAAATTATAATTTTATTGCCTGGCAACAAAATTATTTTATTTTTAACAATTACCATTGTTTCAAAAAGTTTAAATAAATTTTCAAGTACTTTACTCTTGTTAAAACGTATAAGGTTGCAGGTAAACTACCCCTTCCCCTTAACCGATCTTCACCAAAATCGAAAGTCATTGAGACCTCTACAATTCAGGGACGTATGCAAAAAATTATTTGATTCTGTTTGAATTTGCGGCTGTTATCGTTTGCCATAGAAAATACGCTTGATAAAAAAACGTTGCAGGCAAACTACCCCTTCCCCTTAACCGATCTTCACCAAAAACAATAGGTCTTGAGTACTCTACAAATCAGGACTGTATGCAAAACATTATTTGATTCTGTTTGAATTTGCGGCTGTTATCGTTTGCCATAGAAAATACCCTTGTTAAAAAAACGTTGCAGGTAAACTACCCCTTTCCCTCAACCGATCTTCACCAAAAACAATAGGTCTTGAGAAATCTACAATTCAGGGCTGTATGCGAAACATTATTTGATTCTGTTTGAATTTGCGGCTGTTATCGTTTGCCAAAAAAAAAAATTTCCCTTGATAAAAAAAACCGTTGCAGGTAAACTACCCCTTCCCCTCAACTGATCTTCACCAAAAACAATAGGTCGCGAGTACTCTACAAATCAGGGCTGTATGCAAAAAATTATTTGATTCTGTTTGAATTTGCGGCAGTTGTCGTTTGCCATAGAAAATACGCATGATAAAAAACGTTGCTGGTAAACTACCCCTTCCCCTCAACCGATCTTCACCAAAAACAATAGGTCTTGAGTACTCTACAAATCAGGGCTGTATGCAGAAAATTATTTGATTCTGTTTGAATTTGCGGCTGTTATCGTTTGCCATAGAAAATACCCTTGTTAAAAAAACGTTGTAGGTAAACTACCCCTTTCCCTTAACCGATCTTCACCAAAAACAAAAGGTATTGAGAACTCTACAATTTAGGGCTGTATGCAAATAATCTTTTCATTCTGTTTGAATTTGCGGCTGTTATCGTTTGCCATAGGAAATACCCTTGTTAAAACATAAAACGTTACAGGTAAACTACCCCTTTCCCTTAACCGATCTTCACCAAAAACAATAGGTCTTGAGAACTCTACAATTCAGGGCTGTATGCGAAACATTATTTGATTCTGTTTGAATTTGCGGCTGTTATCGTTTGCCAAACAAACAAAATTACCCTTGCTAAAAAAAAACCGTTGCAGGTAAACTACCCCTTTCCCTCAACCGATCTTCACCAAAAACAATAGGTCGCGAGAACTCTGCAAAACCGGGCTGTATGCAAAAAATTATTTGATTCTGTTTGAATTTGCGGCAGTTATCGTTTGCCATAGAAAAAAAATCTACAGACAGACAGACAGACAGACAGACAGACACACAGACACTTTTCGGAAAACGACTTTTTTTCATGTTTTGAGTGTAGTAGAATCAGAATCTGCAATAATCTCGAACACGATTTTTTTTGCCATCACCATACTTCCATTCCTTAAGGAATATGGAAGTAAAATTACCCTTGATAAAAAACCGTTGCAGGTAAACTACCCCTTTCCCTTAACCGATCTTCACCAAAAACGATAGGTCTTGAGAACTCTGCAATTCAAGGCTGCATGCAAAATATTATATGATTTTGTTTGAATTTGCGGCTGTTATAGTTTGCCATACAAAATACCCTTGATAAAACTAAAAACGTGGCAGGTAAACTACCCCTTTCCCTTAAACGATTTCACCAAAAACAATAGGTCTTTAGTACTCAAGAAATCAGGGCTGTATGCAAAAACTTATTTGATTATGTTTGAATTTGCGGCTGTTATCGTTTGCCATAGAAAATACCCTTGTTAAAACATAAAATGTTGCAGGTAAACTACCCCTTTCCCTTAACTGATCTTTACCAAAATCAACAGATCTTGAGAACTCTACAATTCAGGGCTGTATGCGAAACATTATTTGATTCTGTTTGAATTTGCGGCTGTTATTGTTTGCCAAACAAACAAAATTACCCTTGATAAAAAAAACCGTTGCAGGTAAACTACCCCTTTCCCTCAACCGATCTTCACCAAAAACAATAGGTTGCGAGTACTCTACAAATCAGGGCAGTATGCAAAAAATTATTTGATTCTGTTTGAATTTGCGGCTGTTATTGTTTGCCATAGAAAAAAAATCTACAGACAGACACACACACACAGACACTTTTCGAAAAATGACTTTTACTTTTTTTCATGTTTTGAGTGTAGTACAATCATATTCTGCAATAATCTCGAACATGATTTTTTTTTTTGCCATCACCATACTTCCATTTCCTTAAGGAACATGGAAGTAAAAGTAAAAAGGCTAAACCGAGAGGTTTTAAAAATGTCAATATGAATTCACTTCCATTTTATTACAAAAATCAGAATGAAGCTTGGATGAATGGGCAGTTATTTAAGGAGTAGTTTCATCAACAATTTGTACCTGAATTAAAAATTATTCTGAGAAACGGTCTGCCTGTTGAACCATTGTTGGTTATTGACAATGCTCCATCACACCCCAAAGAATCTGAATTAATCTCTGGCAATATAAGGGCTGTATTTCTTCCTCCAAATGTAACACCATTACTGAAGCCTATGAATCAGGGTGTGCTTGCACAACATGAAATGCATGTACAGGAAAAACTTCTTCGACAGCTCATTGATAATATTTATGAAACTCATTCTTTATCTCATGAAATTAAAGGAAATTGCTACCAAAGATGTTATTTATTGGATTGCTGAATCGTGAGACAGTGTAAAAGGTGAGACCATAATAAAATCCTGGAGAAAGTTATTGCCTGATATTATAGACGTTGATCAACGAACATCAATTGAAGACATAGATGCAACGGAATCCATTCTTCTGATGGTGAAGCAGCTAGAGGGTTGTGAAGAAAGTGGTGAGAATCACGTTAATCAGTGAGTTAATGTTGACAAAGCCCACCAGGACAATTCAGACAGTGATATCGTGGCTTACGTTCAAGCAGAAGCTGACTACGAAGAAAGTGATGATGCAGATCCTGAGTCGGAACCAGTTTCACGTACAGAAGGCACTTCAGCATTGGAGGGTGCACTATGATACGAGGAACAGGACCAGCAAAGCTACGCCAATTGATGTCATGTTTATAAAGCGCTGGCGTGATATTGCTGCATCGTCCCGAATGTCCAAATTTTCCCAGAAGAAATTGACCGATTTTGTTTTTCAAAAAGACTAGGTATTTTAAAAATAATGTTCGTACTTTATTGTTTATTTTCAAGTAATATTGTTTATTGTACACACTATTTGATTTATATCATAAATATACTTATCATTAATTACCATATACAAGTGTTTTTCTGTATAACATTCTGTTTATAATAATTTCGTCTGATTTGCTATAATAAAGTTGTGCATATTATTGTGTTTCATCTGAATTTTATTTTTCAAAACCTGTTCGGATTATCTGAAATTTTCAGATTTTTCGGGGTTCTACTGTATCATTTTGTCAGCAAACATGAAAATTGTAAGTTCTCATGTACATGACGTATATTTCACAGAATTATCTCTATGCTCAGAGACTGAAACGTTTTAAGAAAATACAGTGTGCAGCAGGGAAGTTTAAATTAATATTATGCAAGTGAATTTTGCACATTAACAAAGTTTACTGTGTAAATGTACAGAATAACGTGTGCCATTATAAACACATAAGTAACTGTTCATTTGGTCTTGAAAGTCATGTCATTCAAATGCTTCCCATATTTTTACACTTATTCATGTACCCTGTGCTGAAAGTTATGCATTGCGCATCACACCATGTCTTGAGCATCTGGTGTGCATGGTTTATTGAAAAACATTTTCACGTTGAGGTATTCCCAAAGGAAATAATCATGGACAAAAAGGTCAGGCGATTGAGCAGGCCATGGCATGTCACTGCACTGGGTTAATGAGATGGGCAGGAAACGTTTCTTTAATAAGAAATTTTGGATTCGTGGGGTTTTACTGTATATACAATCATTTTGTCAGCAAATATGAAAATTTAAGTTCTGATGTACATAACGTATATTTCACAGAATTATCTCTATGCTCCGAGACTGAAATGTTTTAAGAAAATTCAGTGTGTAGCAAGGAAGTTTAAAAGAGTTCAACACTAGTTCTAGCTTCTTACTCACAATAACCTCCTTGGAAGCTCTTGCCATATGGGCAGTTGCTCCATCTTGTTGTCGCCATAAATGTGTTGTGTATTATGCCACACTTCTTCAGTACCAACCTCTTAAAAGAAATATGGCCTCACACCAAAGTTTGCCACACTGTTACACATTCAAGGGGACATCATAAAGTTGTAGATTGTTTTCCAACCATTAGCAGAAGTTTTGTTTACTTATGTAAGCTGAACACATGAAAATGTGCTTTGTCACTTATAAGAAGAACCATATTTTACTGTTAATAGATGAGCTTAATGTTTGCAGATTTCACATTCACAAAGTTTTAGTAATATGTTTTTAGGGATTAATGTATGTAGTACTGACCATGACAATGTAGGTTTTTGTTTGTAATAATGTAATTAATGTAGTTTTAATATTGAGTTGAATAATAAACTAAAAAAAAAACTATTTTTTTATTGTGCTAATGATAATGTAATGTTTGGCTTTGTCCGCCAAATTGATACTTCATTTTAACATATATTTCAGCCTTTCCTAGTAGAGTTCAGTATTCTGTAAATTATACTTTTAGTTTTTATCACATATCTGCCTACTTCTCACATGTGAAACCAGTTTTTATACAATTACAATGAAAAATTAACAAGTTTTCATTCTTTGTTGTTGTTGTATACTGTATTCAAGTGATTCAAAAAATAAAAAAGCATTGGGTGTGTTATATTGTATACATGTGATAATAGTATATTTTACCAAGTTTTTAAAAATTGTAATGGTGTATACAGCCACAAAAAATTGTAAAATTAATGTTATATTGTCTTCAAACTCAGCCAAAAATTGAATATTTGCTTTTTCTTTTTGTAAAAAAAAAATGGTAAGAATAAATGTATATGGATTTTCCATTTGAATCGTAATTTAAAGAGTAATATGTTTACTTATTTTTTCTTTTGTAAAAATATTCCTTGTTTTTACTCTCAGGGAAAAATTGCAGCAGTCGTCTTCATCATCGTCAGCTTCATCTACAATTCCATCTGGACCAGACACAAAATCGACTCCATCTGGATCAAATTCACCCAAATCTGATAGGTCAACACCAGAATTTAAAAAGGATTCAGAACGTAGTACACCACCAACACAGGAAATTAGAGATCTAAGTTTAAGAGAAAAAGTTCGTCCACCTGTTATGGAACATGGAGAAGCTGGCAGAAGGTATGATTCAGCAATTGTAATTCCAAAATATTGATTGCAGCATAGGACCTTTCTTCTTTGCTCATATGGCTTACATAATCTGGTTCTCCAATATAAACTTTTTTGGTGACACAGTAAGGAACTCGTTTTTGTTAATATTGTTCTTACATTATTAAAGTTTCTAATACAAACAATAATGTAGATTACTGGTTATAATCTAATAATAATGCTGCATGTTGATGATTATGACGGACAATGATGACAACGATTGTGGCAGTCCCCCATTCACTGAACCACCAGTGGTAATCTGTCCACGTTTTCCATTGACACATGTGATATTTAACTTTACAAGTGGAGTCATTTATGCGTTAGCACCACAGTCATTATTCACAGTAATAAGTACTGTTGTAGGAATAATTTGATAATGGTATTTATTTTCTTGTTGATACTTGTAATAAAGTTTGTCTCTAATTCTGCTAACAAAGCTTATAATTTGTGTTACTCCCTCAATTGTGGGTGTACTCTACTGCATTATTACATTTCAGTCACTCACAGAAATGTATAGTCATCTACAAAAATTTTTCCACAGACCCACACGTGTATACAGTATTGAAGAAGTACATTTAAAGAATGTACGTAGACAATACTGTGAGGTCAAAATAGTATGTTTAGTATTAACTGGCATTAGCTCAGTTTGATAAAGATAACACCTATGAGAGTATGGTAAAGTTACCAGTATGGAATAAGATAACTTTTTTTTATGAATATATATTTATTTCTCAAAGTAATTTTTTTGTTTAGCTTCATACACTGGTTCCAATGGTGTTCCATATTCTGTTCAAACTTAGGCAAGCCCTGACTTTAGTATTTTATAACATTCACAATATAGTTAAAAAATAAACAATTACCCAGTGTAATCCTTATTTATTTCTCTACACGATCATATATAGTGTCATTTTGCGAGGGGGTTAAATCCAAAAAAAGTTGCTGTTTCTACCTTTCTACACAAACATCAACTTCATAGAGCTGCTGTGAATAAACTAAGTATCAGAAAAAAATTTCTATTAGAAAGTGATTTGTACAAATATTTTTTATCACATTAAAAATTGTATGTGGGTTCTATAATACATTAAATGTTATTAACATTTTATAAACAGAATTAACAATGTTGCACACCACTATAGAAAAATTATTCTGATTAGCGCTTTCAAGCTTCACAGCTTATCATCACATCGGAAATTTGATGATCAGATGATGAGCGGTGAAGCTTGAAAGTGCTGATCGGAATAATTTTTCTATAGCGGTGTGCAACAGTGTTAATTCTGTTTGTGATCATAACCACTAACACAACTTTATTAATTAAATATTCTAACAATTTATAGTATCGTACTATCATGTTACTGAAATTGGTACAGGTCTAAATTTTAATTCATTTGAGGCATAATATAGGTAATTTCAAATAATATCAGAAATTATTTTGCTAAACATTATGCCACTGATTTGTTATAATATTATTATATATATCCACCAAAATCAGTAAATTTTTTTATTTTTATAAATAAGGCCTTTTCAAAATTATTATAATTTCATCATCAGTTTACACTATAAAATGTTGTTATTTGTGTTCATTATATTTCACTTCACTTCATATTGGAGATTCACTACATAAGTGGAAGATTCAATATAAAGTGAAGTGAAATATAATGAACACAAATAACAACATTTTATAGTGTAAACTGATGATGAAATTATAATAATTTCGAAAAGGCCTTATTTATAAAAATAAAAAAATTTACTGATTTTGGTGGATATATATAATAATAATATCAGAAATATATAACTATTGGTAATTTCTTAATGGGTAGACATCTGAAACTTGAAAATTAATATGCCGTGAGAGGAAAAGTACACTTACATAATGCTGCGGAATAGGTCTCTTTCATGAATATGAGGTAATTTCATGTAATATCAGAATTATATAACTATGTGATGGTACAATCATGGTACATTTTTGGAATTACCTTAAATATGGTAACTAGAACATAAATATTGTATTTTTCTATTTTTGTCATACTAAACCCAACCTTAAACACCCGATACGAATCTGCAGTGAGTGGACTATATGACAATATTTGTCAGGATTTGAAACAATTCATAGCAAAAAACTGTGTAACATCACAAAAAACAGTGTGCAGTTATTGCGATAACCGAGCCAAACCTTAATTACATCAGAGGCTGAGAATGTGTTGACAACGACAAAACGGCGATGTCAACAAGTTAAACAAAGAAAATGTGACGTAGGTTCACCCCACTTCCGCAAAATCCAACAAGGAATTGTCGTCATTTCATCTGCAGCTCTGATCAACGCCGGCCGGCAACCCGTCACTTACGGGTGAATTTTAACTTTTTAGACCACTGTAGGTGGTTAATAAACAGTATAAGTGCGTCAACTACCAAAATGTGACCGTAACGTATATACGTAAACGCGGTAACGTACGCGAAGTTTTACCGCAAAGAACTACAACACCGACACGAAATGGGTGAGAGCGTTCCTTGTACACTTTAAATCCTTTCATTATTTCCCAATATAAAATTTTATTGTAGAAATCAATTATTTCAAATTTTCAATATATTTAAAAGGAGCTCCAACATTAATAATCAAATCATTGTACCATGAGCATGAAAGAGAGAGAGGTTGCGTGTGTGTATTATAATTTAAGTGCTGGGTTGTGCGGAATTATATATATATAAATGTATATCTTTATTTATTAGATACCATATATTATGATACAACACATTTTTTAGTAGATGTAAGGATTTTGGAGGGTAATTTGATTTGGATAACGCCCATGGCGCAATATGTAGGTTATATATATATATATATATATATCTATGTAATAACTATTAATTTGACTACTAATAAAATACTTTCTATATGTTATTTGGTGTATGTCTTTATTTCAGGTAATTTGTTTCACTAACTGGTTCGTGTTACACGAAGTCTGGCCCTAAAAGTAAATTTCGATCATGTTACCTTTTACAAACATGGCGACCGAGATTATTTACGTATAGACAAAAATACATTTTTCACTATAAGTAATAAAACGATAAGTGTAATTGATTACATTTGGCACGTGCCGAACATGGACTCGACATAAAATAAAATTTTATGTAGAGTACACCTACTGGTATGTGAAACAATTACTTGAAGTAATAGCGTAATAGTTCGCAAAGCGCGCAAGGTAAGGTTAAATTTTAGGTTATAAATAAATACGTTTTAGTAACCTAAAATAATACAACATGAGTACCAGTGACAATATTGTAATAGAAACCAGTACATCTGAGATAAATGTAATTAGTGAAATGGATGTACAAACACCTCAAACTAGTCAGACTGATGAGGCAAGTACGCCTGGGTCTGCAGAGATAACGAAAATTGACACATCCATTTACACTATTTCAGATAGCAAACTAGACAGTACTGCTTCATTGATGCAACTATTATTAAACAAATTCGATGAACAGAGTGTAAAATTCGATAATTTTGACAAGAAACTAGATGTTCAGAAAAGCGAAATTAAAGAAATTCAAAATAGTTTTGATATTAATTTCAATGAATTGAAAAATGAAATTCAATTAGGTCACAATCAACTTATTAAAAAATGTGACCAGCTTATTACAAAACTAGATAATTTAAATGTGGTAGAAAATCAAGTAGAAACCCAGAAAGTCAATAGCGGTACCCAGCAAAATGCTGGACTGAATATAAACCTATTTAAAAATAATAATTCCAATAATGAATGTAGTATAGATAATCCAAATAATACAAGTAGTAAGATTGTGGTGTTAGAAAAGGATAAACATGATAATGAAAGTATAATGAATGATAATGAAATATTTGAATTTATGAAGTCAGAAAGAAAGTTGAGAGAAAGTATTTTAGTACAAGGAATGCAGGGGGTAGAATTATCTTTTAATGTTGTATTAGGGGGTGAAGACAAGTCTTCATGTAATTGTTATAAGGATAAGAATGCCTTTAATTTATATTTGATAGACGATAGTTCTACAAATAAAGTTTCTTTATGTTTTTGTGTACCTAAGAGGTGCAACAATTTTATGATAGGGACCCCTGCATATTTGGAGAGAGAAAGTGTATTTTGGTGTTATGGAGAGAAATGTATTAAGAGAGAAAGTATAGAGAGATATTGTGAGAGTAAAAGAGTAATAGAAATATTTAAAGTAAACAGAAATTACAGACAATTGTTAGAAAGGTTAGGGTTAGATGTAGTATATGAAAATGATGAATACTTACCTGATAATAACAATAAATTGGAAATAACAGTAATTGAGAATAAAGGTATTCAGTATTTACCTGTGGTGGAATATTATGATGATACTGAGATAAACGGAACCCTACTTGATCGTGACTGGAAATATTTGTTTAATAACCATTTCATAAAGGAGTACGAATATAATGTATCTAGTAATAAAATCTATTTATTAAATAAGAATTTATATAGACCTAAGATTCGTTTGTTGTTTAATGATGGTGGATAGACTGTTGTATTGTGAAATGAACATTAAATAATAATATGAAAAGTGGTATTGAATTGGACTGCTATGGACTGATTTCGATTAATGACACAATAATGAAGTTGGATTGTATATTTTTCATTGTATTAATTGTCTTTATCTATCAATGTATTTTTGATGTGTATTATGTATTACAGGTATATTTACACCAGTATGTATTATTATATATTTTACATATATGATATGTTTAATAATAATAATTTTAAATTTTAATTGGTATTGAAAGTAATTCCTAATAAATGCTTAAATAAGTATATATATTTGAATTTTGAAATGAGGTATTGTTATAAGTAGGTAAGAGAGGAATTTTATAAGAGAATTGTCAATGATTACAGTAAGTGTTTAAACAGGGATAGAGCCTGGGTATAGATAAATGCAGGTGAGTTATGCAATTAATGTAAATGGAGTTAGAAAGATAAGAATTTTTAAGGAAATACAAAGAGAATTATTAGATATTTAGGGACACAGTAGTTAGTGATTATTTGTAGAGAAGGTGTTTAAGTAGAGGTATAAACATATAATTATTGTTGATGAATTCTGTAATGGGGGTGAGGTGATAAAAAAAGAGTAGCCAACCAATAGTGTTGTGGCAGGTATTAGCGTAGTTTAAGGGAGTGTTTGCCGAATTATTTGGAAGGGCAAAATATTAGAGATGTATATAGCCAGTTAGGGAACACCCAACCCAGTGCAAAGACGAGCGGTGCCATAGGATTTAAATGAAAGTAGTAATGGAGTATATAATTGAGATATTGGTGTCATTGATAGGTAAATTTGATGGTCAGTTAGAAGAAGGTGAGTAAAATTATAATAAAAAAAAGTATAGTGAATATAGGAGTTATCCAGACTAAACAGTGATAGAAGGTGAAAGGTTAGGTAGTTAGGTAGGTAGAAAGTTCAGAGTATAGAGAAAGTAAGAAGTGAATAATGAAATAATAATAATAATGTAGTATGAATACTAATAATAAATTTGAAATAAATATTAATAATTCATTATAATAAAATTGATGTCTAATTAATGACTTAAGTGAAATTGTAAATTTTAAATGATTTAAATTAAAATGAATCAAGAATATTTAATGTATTAATGTATCAGTGTTAATTATTAATGTATTATTATTATGTAAAATGTATTTATGTTATAGAAATTTCAACATGATGTTATAACATGGGAATAATGTGTAGAAAAAAAAAAAAAAATTTCTTTTAACTGGCGCTGTTAATAATACAAATAAGCTAGATAATTACCTGTTAATAATAATAATAATAATAATAATAATAAAATTTTATTTTTATCATTCACTAAGAGTTATAAATAAATAAATATATCGATTTATTGATTTTCTTAATTTGTTTTTCTCCAAATTTGGGAGATTATAATGTGTAATTTTCCTATTATATTTTCAAT
The DNA here is from genome assembly GCA_034769895.1 of Magicicada septendecula. Classification (NCBI taxonomy): domain Eukaryota; kingdom Metazoa; phylum Arthropoda; class Insecta; order Hemiptera; family Cicadidae; genus Magicicada; species Magicicada septendecula. The sequence goes on from CM068372.1 coordinate 149,449,028, forward strand.
TATATTTTATTCAATTTTGGTAACTATATTATATTAATGTGCTTATGTTACAATTCTAGTAATTGTAAAAGAATTAAGATAAATATTATCGATAGGAATCGAAACCATTTTGCAACTCAGGGTTTGTAATATGAAAAAGAGATATTCTTTTTAATTCTTGAGGATTATAATTTTATAAACATATTAAGCCAACCCAGTGCTTATTGGCACAAACCAGCACTTAGCTAAGGGGAACCAGATCAGTTGAGGATGTAGTGATTTACTAAGCCACTATTTTAATGTTTATTATATATTGTTTCAGTGTTTGGTGATATGACAGCGGTCCTGAGCTGGCCAACGAGTCAGAGCAGGAGCGTTAAGAGCCTAAGTGGCCTTATGGTGTTGGGATCTCGCAGGAGAAGTCCAGTAAGGTCATCTAGGTACGGTCATCATCACCAGACCAAGGGTGAGTTGTTGTTATTTTTATGTAAATTTGTAAGGGGGTTGTGGCGACTTGTCCTGGCTGATCCCTTTAGGAAGTATGAAAGGGTCAATGAAAGTTTGTGTGCTTCGTCACACCATCTTTCATTGAGGGGGTTTTGTGATGGTACAATCATGGTACATTTTTGGAATTACCTTAAATATGGTAACTAGAACATAAATATTGTATTTTTCTATTTTTGTCATACTAAACCCAACTTTAAACACCCGATACGAATCTGCAGTGAGTGGACTATATGACAATATTTGTCAGGATTTGAAACAATTCATAGCAAAAAACTGTGTAACATCACAAAAAACAGTGTGCAGTTATTGCGATAACCGAGCCAAACCTTAATTACGTCAGAGGCTGAGAATGTGTTGACAACGACAAAATGGCGATGTCAACAAGTTAAACAAAGAAAATGTGACGTAGGTTCACCCCACTTCCGCAAAATCCAACAAGGAATTGTCATCATTTCATCTGCAGCTCTGATCAACGCCGGCCGGCAACCCGTCACTTACGGGTGAATTTTAACTTTTTAGACCACTGTAGGTGGTTAATAAACAGTATAAGTGCGTCAACTACCAAAATGTGACCGTAACGTATATACGTAAAACTCGCGGTAACGTACGCGAAGTTTTACCGCAAAGAACTACAACACCGACACGAAATGGGTGAGATCGTTCCTTGTACACTTTAAATCCTTTCATTATTTCCCAATATAAAATTTTATTGTAGAAATCAATTATTTCAAATTTTCAATATATTTAAAAGGAGCTCCAACATTAATAATCAAATCATTGTACCATGAGCATGAAAGAGAGAGAGGTTGCGTGTGTGTATTATAATTTAAGTGCTGGGTTGTGCGGAATTATATATATATAAATGTATATCTTTATTTATTAGATACCATATATTATGATACAACACATTTTTTAGTAGATGTAAGGATTTTGGAGGGTAATTTGATTTGGATAACGCCCATGGCGCAATATGTAGGTTATATATATATATATCTATGTAATAACTATTAATTTGACTACTAATAAAATACTTTCTATATGTTATTTGGTGTATGTCTTTATTTCAGGTAATTTGTTTCACTAACTGGTTCGTGTTACACGAAGTCTGGCCCTAAAAGTAAATTTCGATCATGTTACCTTTTACAAACATGGCGACCGAGATTATTTACGTATAGACAAAAATACATTTTTCACTATAAGTAATAAAACGATAAGTGTAATTGATTACATTTGGCGCGTGCCGAACATGGACTCGACATAAAATAAAATTTTATGTAGAGTACACCTACTGGTATGTGAAACAATTACTTGAAGTAATAGCGTAATAGTTCGCAAAGCGCGCAAGGTAAGGTTAAATTTTAGGTTATAAATAAATACGTTTTAGTAACCTAAAATAATACAACATGAGTACCAGTGACAATATTGTAATAGAAACCAGTACATCTGAGATAAATGTAATTAGTGAAATGGATGTACAAACACCTCAAACTAGTCAGACTGATGAGGCAAGTACGCCTGGGTCTGCAGAGATAACGAAAATTGACACATCCATTTACACTATTTCAGATAGCAAACTAGACAGTACTGCTTCATTGATGCAACTATTATTAAACAAATTCGATGAACAGAGTGTAAAATTCGATAATTTTGACAAGAAACTAGATGTTCAGAAAAGCGAAATTAAAGAAATTCAAAATAGTTTTGATATTAATTTCAATGAATTGAAAAATGAAATTCAATTAGGTCACAATCAACTTATTAAAAAATGTGACCAGCTTATTACAAAACTAGATAATTTAAATGTGGTAGAAAATCAAGTAGAAACCCAGAAAGTCAATAGCGGTACCCAGCAAAATGCTGGACTGAATATAAACCTATTTAAAAATAATAATTCCAATAATGAATGTAGTATAGATAATCCAAATAATACAAGTAGTAAGATTGTGGTGTTAGAAAAGGATAAACATGATAATGAAAGTATAATGAATGATAATGAAATATTTGAATTTATGAAGTCAGAAAGAAAGTTGAGAGAAAGTATTTTAGTACAAGGAATGCAGGGGGTAGAATTATCTTTTAATGTTGTATTAGGGGGTGAAGACAAGTCTTCATGTAATTGTTATAAGGATAAGAATGCCTTTAATTTATATTTGATAGACGATAGTTCTACAAATAAAGTTTCTTTATGTTTTTGTGTACCTAAGAGGTGCAACAATTTTATGATAGGGACCCCTGCATATTTGGAGAGAGAAAGTGTATTTTGGTGTTATGGAGAGAAATGTATTAAGAGAGAAAGTATAGAGAGATATTGTGAGAGTAAAAGAGTAATAGAAATATTTAAAGTAAACAGAAATTACAGACAATTGTTAGAAAGGTTAGGGTTAGATGTAGTATATGAAAATGATGAATACTTACCTGATAATAACAATAAATTGGAAATAACAGTAATTGAGAATAAAGGTATTCAGTGTTTACCTGTGGTGGAATATTATGATGATACTGAGATAAACGGAACCCTACTTGATCGTGACTGGAAATATTTGTTTAATAACCATTTCATAAAGGAGTACGAATATAATGTATCTAGTAATAAAATCTATTTATTAAATAAGAATTTATATAGACCTAAGATTCGTTTGTTGTTTAATGATGGTGGATAGACTGTTGTATTGTGAAATGAACATTAAATAATAATATGAAAAGTGGTATTGAATTGGACTGCTATGGACTGATTTCGATTAATGACACAATAATGAAGTTGGATTGTATATTTTTCATTGTATTAATTGTCTTTATCTATCAATGTATTTTTGATGTGTATTATGTATTACAGGTATATTTACACCAGTATGTATTATTATATATTTTACATATATGACATGTTTAATAATAATAATTTTAAATTTTAATTGGTATTGAAAGTAATTCCTAATAAATGCTTAAATAAGTATATATATTTGAATTTTGAAATGAGGTATTGTTATAAGTAGGTAAGAGAGGAATTTTATAAGAGAATTGTCAATGATTACAGTAAGTGTTTAAACAGGGATAGAGCCTGGGTATAGATAAATGCAGGTGAGTTATGCAATTAATGTAAATGGAGTTAGAAAGATAAGAATTTTTAAGGAAATACAAAGAGAATTATTAGATATTTAGGGACACAGTAGTTAGTGATTATTTGTAGAGAAGGTGTTTAAGTAGAGGTATAAACATATAATTATTGTTGATGAATTCTGTAGTGGGGGTGAGGTGATAAAGAGTAGCCAACCAATAGTGTTGTGGCAGGTATTAGCGTAGTTTAAGGGAGTGTTTGCCGAATTATTTGGAAGGGCAAAATATTAGAGATGTATATAGCCAGTTAGGGAACACCCAACCCAGTGCAAAGACGAGCGGTGCCATAGGATTTAAATGAAAGTAGTAATGGAGTATATAATTGAGATATTGGTGTCATTGATAGGTAAATTTGATGGTCAGTTAGAAGAAGGTGAGTAAAATTATAATAAAAAAAAGTATAGTGAATATAGGAGTTATCCAGACTAAACAGTGATAGAAGGTGAAAGGTTAGGTAGTTAGGTAGGTAGAAAGTTCAGAGTATAGAGAAAGTAAGAAGTGAATAATGAAATAATAATAATAATGTAGTATGAATACTAATAATAAATTTGAAATAAATATTAATAATTCATTATAATAAAATTGATGTCTAATTAATGACTTAAGTGAAATTGTAAATTTTAAATGATTTAAATTAAAATGAATCAAGAATATTTAATGTATTAATGTATCAGTGTTAATTATTAATGTATTATTATTATGTAAAATGTATTTATGTTATAGAAATTTCAACATGATGTTATAACATGGGAATAATGTGTAGAAAAAAAAAAAAAATTTTCTTTTAACTGGCGCTGTTAATAATACAAATAAGCTAGATAATTACCTGTTAATAAGAATAATAATAATAATAATAATAATAATAATAATAATAAAATTTTATTTTTATCATTCACTAAGAGTTATAAATATATCGATTTATTGATTTTCTTAATTTGTTTTTCTCCAAATTTGGGAGATTATAATGTGTAATTTTCCTATTATATTTTCAATTATATTTTATTCAATTTTGGTAACTATATTATATTAATGTGCTTATGTTACAATTCTAGTAATTGTAAAAGAATGAAGATAAATATTATCGATAGGAATCGAAACCATTTTGCAACTCAGGGTTTGTAATATGAAAAAGAGATATTCTTTTTAATTCTTGAGGATTATAATTTTATAAACATATTAAGCCAACCCAGTGCTTATTGGCACAAACCAGCACTTAGCTAAGGGGAACCAGATCAGTTGAGGATGTAGTGATTTACTAAGCCACTATTTTAATGTTTATTATATATTGTTTCAGTGTTTGGTGATATGACAGCGGTCCTGAGCTGGCCAACGAGTCAGAGCAGGAGCGTTAAGAGCCTAAGTGGCCTTATGGTGTTGGGATCTCGCAGGAGAAGTCCAGTAAGGTCATCTAGGTACGGTCATCATCACCAGACCAAGGGTGAGTTGTTGTTATTTTTATGTAAATTTGTAAGGGGGTTGTGGCGACTTGTCCTGGCTGATCCCTTTAGGAAGTATGAAAGGGTCAATGAAAGTTTGTGTGCTTCGTCACACCATCTTTCATTGAGGGGGTTTTGTGATGGTACAATCATGGTACATTTTTGGAATTACCTTAAATATGGTAACTAGAACATAAATATTGTATTTTTCTATTTTTGTCATACTAAACCCAACTTTAAACACCCGATACGAATCTGCAGTGAGTGGACTATATGACAATATTTGTCAGGATTTGAAACAGTTCATAGCAAAAAACTGTGTAACATCACAAAAAACAGTGTGCAGTTATTGCGATAACCGAGCCAAACCTTAATTACGTCAGAGGCTGAGAATGTGTTGACAACGACAAAACGGCGATGTCAACAAGTTAAACAAAGAAAATGTGACGTAGGTTCACCCCACTTCCGCAAAATCCAACAAGGAATTGTCGTCATTTCATCTGCAGCTCTGATCAACGCCGGCCGGCAACCCGTCACTTACGGGTGAATTTTAACTTTTTAGACCACTGTAGGTGGTTAATAAACAGTATAAGTGCGTCAACTATGTAGCGGGTCAAATTTTGGGTGTTTTTATTTTCAACAGTATGGGATAATTGTATTTTTGTTCATTTCATTTTTGGTCGGGGGCCTTGTAGGGTATGACGAAATAACTGTATTATTGTGCAACATATAATAGTCAGTGCAACAGAACAGTGAAACAAAGCAATAAGGCGCAGTTGTTGTTGAGGAATGCGGCAGAGCATTTGCACCTCCACCAAAATTCTAAGAACTCTGTACATGTGTGTCAACGCTCAAGCGCAACTACACCTGCACGTGCTCAAAGGACGCTCTAACAAAAACTCAAGATGGCCAGAGCGTAAAAAATATTCGTCGTCTTCTCTAAAACCTCCCGGAAGTCGCATTAAACTCCGCCTACTGTTGGGGACATCAGCGGAACCAAGTCCAATATCGGCCTCTGGACACGCACACATACCAGCTTTAATCCATATATAAAGTGGTTACTTCCCAACAAATGAGGCCTGAGCGACGAAAGCATAGGGGCAGTGAAACACTGATTCCCGGCAGAAAGTAAAAAGTACCTGTTACATTACAGCCCAGTCTAACAGTTGTATCCACCGGCGCCGGTACAATTAAAGTAGGCTCGCCAACCAAGTTTTACTTTATCAATAGAAGAGGTGTTAATTATGGCCAAAATTTTATGTGACCGCGGTCGACCCAACCGGGAGTAGAGAAAACAGTTTTTTTTTTATAAGGAACAATCAACTTTCGTTTAAACTATGAGTGTGTGTAGGAACCGCGTGGCGACGTCTACGTAAGGGTTGGGGGGGGGCTTAATATGAAATGTTAAAGGGTTTGTAAATTCAGTATATATGTGTGAATGGCAAAGCTGGGCAGCTTTTGTGTATATTTGTGTTTTTATTTGATATTTGCATTTGTGTCTTGTGAAATAATAAGGTAAGCTGTAATTCCTAAGTGTTATGTTGGTGTTGCACCACTTTGCAGCAATGTATCTCAATGAATTTCAATGAGTTTAAAAGCAGTCAAGATTAAGTAATAATAAATATAAATTCTCTTCTAAAATGAGTTGTGTCAGTACTTAGCATAACCCGTAGACCATGTTTGTATCTAGGTACATGTGAACGAATCCTGGGACCCTGTAAGTTTTCGTAACGGTAAGTAACAATTTAATTTGAAATTTAATAATAACAATAAATGTGATCGATAAGCAAGTCACAGTTGGCGCCACGAAACAGGCACGAATTGAATTAATTACAATTAATTAATTGAATTCCGCATCGACATGGATACAAGCATGTTCTAGGTTAGCTTAGTAACCTAACAGTAGATTACAAAATTTAAATAATTACTGTATTTATTTTATTTAATTTAATTAATTATTCTATTTAAGCAATTTATATAATTTAATTTATATCAATAATATAAAATGTCAAATAACGAAAATGACGTAAATAAAATGAGTGTCGAAGTTTTCGACGACTCAAACGTTAGTAACTATGAAACACACTCGACTCCAAGTGTGAGTCAGAGTGAAGCAGAAATAAGTATAACAGATCAAAGTAAAGTAAATGAAGATTCAGGGATTCAAATAACCCCGAAATTAGATAGGGAAAGTAGAATTGATAGTAAAGAAGTCGGCTTCACTGACGAAAACATAGCAGCACAATCTACTCCGTCGACAACACGAACTAAAGGGTTGTCGATGGATGATTTGTTTAATTTAATGAAAACCATGGCTGAAAATATAAATAGCAATTATAAAGAGCAACAAATTGATTCCAATGTCAAGTTTCACGAGTTAAAAAATGAAATAATGAATAAATGTATAGAAAGCACTAACGAAACAATAAGAAACAGTTTAAATAAATTAGAACAGAAGTTTGAGAAATTAGGTGACAATGTTTTAAATATGACAAAATGTAAAAATGACGAAATAGTAGACAATTCTGAGAGTATAGTGGGGGTGAAGAATAATGTAGAAGCAAATGATGAAAATATAATAACAAATAATAACAATAATGTCAAAAATAATGAATTTAATATTGAGAATAATAATGTGTTTGAGAAATTGGTATCAGAAAGTGATACGGTAAAAATAAATAATGAGAGTACTAATGAAAGTGTAGAATGCAGTGATTATGAGATGTTAATGTGTGTCAGTGAGTTAGAGAGAGAGAGAAAAAATAATGTTGTAGTAGAGTGGGGACAGAGGGGAAATTTTCCTTTTATTATATATGATGATTTAATGTGGTCGCAAGAGTTTTTGAAGGGCAAGAGTCCCGTGTTAGTAGAAGATTTGAGTGTATTTTATTTGTATAAGTTTATACCCTCTGTCTGGAGTAATATTGAAGATATGAGATGGTGTTATGATGAGAGAGATTTAAATAGAGAATTGTGTGTTGAGAGAGAGATAGAAGTATATAATTTAAAGAGAGATTATGATGAGTTGAAAGAAATATTAGAAGTGTATTTAAACAAGAATGATTCAATTGATAACACAAAAGTAACTAACCCGATATTGGAAATATTTACTGACGGAGATTTAACAGAAATACTTAACGTAGACTTGGTGAATGATTATTATGGTATAACGGATAAATTGAAATTGTTTGGTTATGACACACAAGAAAACAATATGTATGTCAATATAATTGAACGGTGCTATACAAAATCAAGATTAATCTTTGACGATGGAGGGTAGACTGTAAAACAATAAAAGACAATTAAACATTATGTTTTATGGTTTTTTGACATGGCAGATTTGGACAGAAGTGTGGAAAAAATGGAATAATAATTAACAAGAGTTGTAAATAAAATATAGTGAATTTATATGTGTATATGTAAGATGATTGTTGTGATAATAATATTGAAATACTTGCAATTTAAATAAATAAACCAAATTAATTTTGAGAACCAGTAATCAGAGAATTATAATTGTTTGGATGGTAATGAAATTTATATTTTAATAATGAATTAAATTTTAACAATTTGATATATTTTAAATAGTTTAATTGATTATGTAAATGTTGTATAATTAATTTTTTTGTAAATTCAGTTTGTTTTACGAGATGGAAATTTGGTAATGAATGATAAATTATTTAATTTAAATTAATAAATTTTGTGAAATGTTTCAGAGATGGTGGTGATTATGTTTTGTGGGCATATCATGTTAAGTGGATTGTAAGTAGAAAAATTTTATAATCAGGTGTAATAAAAATATTTACAGGTGTAATTGAGATTCTAATTCAGTAATAAGATGTTATTTGGAAATAAGTTGGTTCAAGAAATAAAGATAATTAAAAAATTTTAATACTAAATGAAAAATGATAAATAATGATTATCAATAATAAATTTTGAAAATTTCAAGAAAGTTAAACGGTAAAAGGTTATGAATGGGTTAAATGAGTGTTGATGCAAATATTATATGATAATGTATATACAAATTTTAATTAGTTGTCAATTGTAATTAGTTATTATGTGGCTATTGTGGGGGTGGCCTGTGCTCTCACAAGTAGCGAAATGGGTTGGGGGTAGCAGTGAGTGTTACCTCCATCGGAGGCCAAACTGGCGATGAATGTGCGGCATACCTTATCCGTGTAAAATAAAAATTTTACACACAATACTAAATAACGTGTCGCACATAATAATATTGATGTGGAACAGGCAGTGAAATAAAAGTTTAGATTTCCTCGACTTTTCGGGCGGTTACTGCCTTACCAGCACTAACCGTGGTTTTGGCTAGCGGCCAGCTATGGTCATATCAAGTCCCTTGACCATAGCTGACTTGAAATTGGTACAGATTTGAAATTCAATGGGGGGACAATTAGAGGAAATCTCCGGTACTATGGAACAGCGGCTGCCACTCTGCCCGCTTGGGGGTGGCATAGAAAAGGTGGCAGATCCGTTTTAAGGGTGCATGATTATTAACAAGAACATGTTGATGTTCACAACTTTAAAACTTAATAGCGGAAGCAGAGACACGGAGAGGTAAAAAACCTGCTCCAAAATATACAGTCTCTGTGGAAGCGAATGGGCGAGACAGTCCAACATAATCTGAAATAGTGTGTGTGGATGGGAGGTGACGTAAAGGAGTCACGAATTTAAAGTTTATGACGTAAAAGTTTTTGCTTATTCAAAGTTTAATTCAAATAAAACTGCTTGTGCTCTGTTCAGGTAATTAGCTGCTCAGATATTTTAAAATAAGGTGTTCATACTATAATTTTAAGTGTATTATTTTATTGTTGTCTATTAGATGAGCATTGATAAGAATATGTAATTTTATTATGTGTGTATTTGTTTAAGCCCATAAGTAAATCGTCTGGCAGGCTAACATAAATAACCAGAATCAGAGAAATTGGAAACAGTGAGGTGAGAAGGGAGAATAAATAAAAATAAATATGTATATTCCATGTAATTTGTTCAATTTTAAGATGTATTTTCATGGTGTTAGGAGGATCAGCTGATCAGCAATAACGTCACTGGTATATTGGTTTATAAATGTTACAAGTAATTAATGTTTAGTGTACTACAGATATTTTGAAGTAAAGACAAAAAGAATATGAGAAATAAAATAACAATAATTTATGCAAATTAATAAAAGATAATTCATGGGTGATAAATGTTTTATGGGACACGTAGACCTGTCCGAATTGAATTAAAAGTTGAATTTGAAATGATAGAGATGAATATAATGTAATGTTGTTTTTGAATTGATATGATGTAACAGAGTTGGTGAAGTATTAATGTTGACACAGTGGTAATGGAGACTTTATGTAGATTTTGAATGATATATTGTTGTTTTTATAGCTAATGAGGTTATTTTGTGTATTAGTAGTAATGTAATGAGATTGAGATTTTTGGGGATGGCAATTTTGTATTAGAGGGTAGTGTAATGGGGAGTCCGCAACAAGGGTTGGGACGGGATAGGAATAGATTTTAGTGGGGAAGGGGCCGCCTTAGGTAGAATCCGGGCCGCCAGATAAGGGAATTGAGTTTTTTGGGGGCGGGGAAACACGTATCCTATATACAAAGGGTTAGAGAGTATTTTATATGTAGAGAAGGTGGCGTTGTGTGTTAAATGATAAGTTGGGGTTTAGAGTGTTCTGATTAGTAGATATTTTGATAGAGATGGGTGTCATGGGAGTTGAAGTTGATGAATATGAGGATCAGAGGGAGAAAGTTTATATATAGAGATCTAATACAGAAAAACGAGAATAACTAATTTACATCACCCACAGTATATTAAAGTAAGATTGTTGAAAAGAAAGAGAGATTCATGATAAAGAATATACAATTGTTTATTTTTTTTTCAACCAGTGACAGAATTTTGATGAAATGTGAAAATAATGTAAAATTAAGAAGTGTTTATTTTAAATAATTTAAATGTCAAGTTGATGATTAATTACATTAATATTTGTTTGTTTTAAATGTTGTATTTTATTATGTTTTGTATTTCAAGTTAGGATATTGTAAATGTTCAATGTGTTTTCAGAACTTATATATAACATATGTAGGTCAAGGATTTTGGACTTGACCTAGTTACGATCAGCTGATGAGGTCATACACCTACTAAGCTTGTGTATAGTAGGAATCCAATTTTAATTTGTTTGTGTGATTAATTCAAACCAATATTTGAATAATCTTAATAAATGTTATTTAATAAATAAATTTAATAAAATTTTTTAATGAATAAATTTAAATTTTTTTTTGGAATTTTAAAATTTTGAAAATTTTAATTTTTTTTGAAAAAAAAAAACTTGATTTTTCGCCTGCCAGCGAGTGACTATTTTAGATAATGATTTTTTTTGTGTGTGCATTAACCATGTTTCTTTTATTGTATTGCATTATATTGGTAGACTATAAGTGATTCTCCTGTTAGAATAAGGATGTGTTTATATTATTAGAAATGTCTAGGTTAAGTCATTTGAAACAAAAATTAGAAAAAAGAGGAAGAGAATTTTTTGATAAAAGATTCTTTTTTTTGAATTTTGAATTTTTTAAATTTTTAGTAAATTTTAAAAGAAATTTTTATTTTTTTTTATGTGTTATGGTAACATGTAATGTTAGTATGTGTGAGCCCAGTATTTGCTAAAGACAGCCCAGCTTGCAAAAAAGGGATCCATATCGGCGGAGGAGCTGGAATAATTTTAGCCAGGGATTGAGGATTTTCGGGGGTAGTATGTTAAAAGGCGAGGTGCGCTGTGGTGCGAGTCTGATCGATTTCTCGGTGTTGGGATCTCTTACGGAGAAGTCCAGTGATCTCGTTCAGATGAGTCCATGGTCGCTGAGCCAGGGGGGTCGTGTACCCATGAGATTAAGAACCAGGGGGTTGTTGGCACCAGTTCCTCACCGGTCCTCTTTGGGGTTATCGATGAGATTTCTTCTGTCGTGAACAGCAGAATTCTCATCGAGGGGGTATTGTAGCGGGTCAAATTTTGGGTGTTTTTATTTTCAACAGTATGGGATAATTGTATTTTTGTTCATTTCATTTTTGGTCGGGGGCCTTGTAGGGTATGACGAAATAACTGTATTATTGTGCAACATATAATAGTCAGTGCAACAGAACAGTGAAACAAAGCAATAAGGCGCAGTTGTTGTTGAGGAATGCGGCAGAGCATTTGTACCTCCACCAAAATTCTAAGAACTCTGTACATGTGTGTCAACGCTCAAGCGCAACTACACCTGCACGCGCTCAAAGGACGCTCTAACAAAAACTCAAGATGGCCAGAGCGTAAAAAATATTCGTCGTCTTCTCTAAAACCTCCCGGAAGTCGCATTAAACTCCGCCTACTGTTGGTGACATCAGCGGAACCAAGTCCAATATCGGCCTCTGGACACACACACATACCAGCTTTAATCCATATATAAAGTGGTTACTTCCCAACAAATGAGGCCTGAGCGACGAAAGCATAGGGGCAGTGAAACACTGATTCCCGGCAGAAAGTAAAAAGTACCTGTTACATTACAGCCCAGTCTAACAGTTGTATCCACCGGCGCCGGTACAATTAAAGTAGGCTCGCCAACCAAGTTTTACTTTATCAATAGAAGAGGTGTTAATTATGGCCAAAATTTTATGTGACCGCGGTCGACCCAACCGGGAGTAGAGAAAACAGTTTTTTTTTTATAAGGAACAATCAACTTTCGTTTAAACTATGAGTGTGTGTAGGAACCGCGTGGCGACGTCTACGTAAGGGTTGGGGGGGGGGCTTAATATGAAATGTTAAAGGGTTTGTAAATTCAGTATATATATGTGTGAATGGCAAAGCTGGGCAGCTTTTGTGTATATTTGTGTTTTTATTTGATATTTGCATTTGTGTCTTGTGAAATAATAAGGTAAGCTGTAATTCCTAAGTGTTATGTTGGTGTTGCACCACTTTGCAGCAATGTATCTCAATGAATTTCAATGAGTTTAAAAGCAGTCAAGATTAAGTAATAATAAATATAAATTCTCTTCTAAAATGAGTTGTGTCAGTACTTAGCATAACCCGTAGACCATGTTTGTATCTAGGTACATGTGAACGAATCCTGGGACCCTGTAAGTTTTCGTAACGGTAAGTAACAATTTAATTTGAAATTTAATAATAACAATAAATGTGATCGATAAGCAAGTCACAACTACCAAAATGTGACCGTAACGTATATACGTAAAACTCGCGGTAACGTACGCGAAGTTTTACCGCAAAGAACTACAACACCGACACGAAATGGGTGAGAGCGTTCCTTGTACACTTTAAATCCTTTCATTATTTCCCAATATAAAATTTTATTGTAGAAATCAATTATTTCAAATTTTCAATATATTTAAAAGGAGCTCCAACATTAATAATCAAATCATTGTACCATGAGCATGAAAGAGAGAGAGGTTGCGTGTGTGTATTATAATTTAAGTGCTGGGTTGTGCGGAATTATATATATATAAATGTATATCTTTATTTATTAGATACCATATATTATGATACAACACATTTTTTAGTAGATGTAAGGATTTTGGAGGGTAATTTGATTTGGATAACGCCCATGGCGCAATATGTAGGTTATATATATATATATCTATGTAATAACTATTAATTTGACTACTAATAAAATACTTTCTATATGTTATTTGGTGTATGTCTTTATTTCAGGTAATTTGTTTCACTAACTGGTTCGTGTTACACGAAGTCTGGCCCTAAAAGTAAATTTCGATCATGTTACCTTTTACAAACATGGCGACCGAGATTATTTACGTATAGACAAAAATACATTTTTCACTATAAGTAATAAAACGATAAATGTAATTGATTACATTTGGCGCGTGCCGAACATGGACTCGACATAAAATAAAATTTTATGTAGAGTACACCTACTGGTATGTGAAACAATTACTTGAAGTAATAGAGTAATAGTTCGCAAAGCGCGCAAGGTAAGGTTAAATTTTAGGTTATAAATAAATACGTTTTAGTAACCTAAAATAATACAACATGAGTACCAGTGACAATATTGTAATAGAAACCAGTACATCTGAGATAAATGTAATTAGTGAAATGGATGTACAAACACCTCAAACTAGTCAGACTGATGAGGCAAGTACGCCTGGGTCTGCAGAGATAACGAAAATTGACACATCCATTTACACTATTTCAGATAGCATACTAGACAGTACTGCTTCATTGATGCAACTATTATTAAACAAATTCGATGAACAGAGTGTAAAATTCGATAATTTTGACAAGAAACTAGATGTTCAGAAAAGCGAAATTAAAGAAATTCAAAATAGTTTTGATATTAATTTCAATGAATTGAAAAATGAAATTCAATTAGGTCACAATCAACTTATTAAAAAATGTGACCAGCTTATTACAAAACTAGATAATTTAAATGTGGTAGAAAATCAAGTAGAAACCCAGAAAGTCAATAGCGGTACCCAGCAAAATGCTGGACTGAATATAAACCTATTTAAAAATAATAATTCCAATAATGAATGTAGTATAGATAATCCAAATAATACAAGTAGTAAGATTGTGGTGTTAGAAAAGGATAAACATGATAATGAAAGTATAATGAATGATAATGAAATATTTGAATTTATGAAGTCAGAAAGAAAGTTGAGAGAAAGTATTTTAGTACAAGGAATGCAGGGGGTAGAATTATCTTTTAATGTTGTATTAGGGGTGAAGACAAGTCTTCATGTAATTGTTATAAGGATAAGAATGCCTTTAATTTATATTTGATAGACGATAGTTCTACAAATAAAGTTTCTTTATGTTTTTGTGTACCTAAGAGGTGCAACAATTTTATGATAGGGACCCCTGCATATTTGGAGAGAGAAAGTGTATTTTGGTGTTATGGAGAGAAATGTATTAAGAGAGAAAGTATAGAGAGATATTGTGAGAGTAAAAGAGTAATAGAAATATTTAAAGTAAACAGAAATTACAGACAATTGTTAGAAAGGTTAGGGTTAGATGTAGTATATGAAAATGATGAATACTTACCTGATAATAACAATAAATTGGAAATAACAGTAATTGAGAATAAAGGTATTCAGTATTTACCTGTGGTGGAATATTATGATGATACTGAGATAAACGGAACCCTACTTGATCGTGACTGGAAATATTTGTTTAATAACCATTTCATAAAGGAGTACGAATATAATGTATCTAGTAATAAAATCTATTTATTAAATAAGAATTTATATAGACCTAAGATTCGTTTGTTGTTTAATGATGGTGGATAGACTGTTGTATTGTGAAATGAACATTAAATAATAATATGAAAAGTGGTATTGAATTGGACTGCTATGGACTGATTTCGATTAATGACAAATAATGAAGTTGGATTGTATATTTTTCATTGTATTAATTGTCTTTATCTATCAGTGTATTTTTGATGTGTATTATGTATTACAGTGTAACGGTACAGAATTGTGAGCTACCCCAGTTGAATTTTATATTAATTTAAATCATCATTTTAAGCACTTTCCAAATTGCCAGACTTTCACCTGTAAGGAGCCCCAGTACAGCAATGCAACATACATACAGTCAGCCAAAACATTTGCCAGACGCATTGCGTAACCGCCAGCAGCAGCCTTGTGACACAGTCTCCAGTCTGCAGTGTGTCATCAGATAGTGCACAACGCACAGTAGTAAGCAGCATTCAGACGGTAAAGTGGCAGATAAAAATTACATAGTGGCCTCGGGTGTAAGATAGGCCGTAGTTAAGAGTAGGCCTATGTTTTAAAATACTAAAACTAGTATAAAAAAACAGTATAACGTGCGGCCAGCCTAAGCGAGCTAAGTGTTCGAAAATTTATGTCGGCCGACAAAAATAAAACGGAATGCTATTTTAAAGTGAATTAAAGTAATAGTGGCGCATCAAGTTAATTTGAAATAAGCAATAACAGTACCGCGGTTAAACAGTGAAAAACTAAATCATGGTGTGTTAAACAGTGCATTCACAGCAGAGGTGTAAAACAGCGGAGTTCTTCAGACGTTAAGTATTAACTGAGTTTTAAACAAGATTATTTTCTCCTTTTCCACAGAGTATAAGTCAACATAAATAAATTGTAAATCTAAAATGTACATCAGAGATCTCAAAGTGGGGTTTAATAGAACGATAAATTCAAAGAACGAATGTGTGTGAGTGTGTAGCTAAAGCACGTATTGGTTCATGGCAAATAGTAAATAGTTGGGGTATACCATAGTTGTCATAAGCTAGTTAATTAAGAAATATTTTATTACTATGTTTGATTTCACAAATTGTTGCTGCTTCTGCAAGTATTTGCTCTAAATGTCATGAAAGAGAGACGAAGTAATTATTTTGAATAATAAATCAGAGGCAATTTGTTTTAGCACAAACGGTGTATTTGATCTTTGCCCATATCAAATCCAAATAATCCTTTTTGCAGCAGTTTCGTCCGAACGACCCTTGGAATAAAAACCCGAAGGTAAGAGATAATTATAATGTAATTAATTGAGAAGTTTCATTGGCGCCCGAACAGGGACAGCGAATATAATTTGTGGTTATATTCGCCGGACCTAACCAAGCTGCAGAAAGGGTTATTTGAGAGGGAGGACGCTTTGGTAAATTAAATATAAAAAGGGTTAAGTCAATAGTGGATAAGATTAATATTCTTGTGTAACATTATATAAACTTGTATAAAATGGCAGCGAATAATGACGCTGTCAATGAAATAACGAGTGTTGACAATTGTGACGAGTCAAACGTTATGAGTAATTTTGAGATACATTCGACTCCAAGTGCGAGTCAAGATAAAACAATACAGCTAAATATAACAGATGAAACAATAGTTACAGAGGACTCTGGGGTTCAATTAACCCCAACCTCAACAAAATGTAATAGCCAATTTGACAATGAGGTAATGAGTTTTTTGCAGAAACAATTTCAAGTAATCAATAGTCGTTTTGATGTAAGTGATGTTAAGTTCCATGAGTTAAAGGGCGATATAAATAATATTGACCAAAAATTTGATAAGCGTTTATATGATATGAAACAACAGAGTGTTAAGTTAGAAGACAATATTAATAAACGCTTAAATGAGACGAATGAATGTTTCAATACATTTAAAGAACAAGTGGTAGAACAAATTGAGAAACAAATACAAAAGGTAACTGAAAATTTTGAGTATAAAACAGATGATAATTATAATGATATGTGCAAAAACGTGGTAGTTGAGAATAAGGAGATTAATGTTGAGAGTGATGAAGATTTTGTTGAAGTAGAGTTTAGTAATGAAGTGTTGCTAGCAAATGTTTATGAAGTAGAGAGAGAATGGAAAGAAAGAGTAGATGAATGTGTAGAGCAGAGGGTAAGTTTTCCCCTTATTTGTGATGAACCAGAGTGTTCAAAATTGTTAGTATTGGAGGGCAAGAGACCCTTATTAGTGAAAGATTTGAGTTGCTTATTTTTGTTGAATAATTTTGTACCCTCTGCATGGAATGAGAGAGGAAGTATGATATGGTGTTATGATGAGAGAAGTTTAAATATAGAATGGTGTAGTGAAAGAGAGACAGAGTTATACAAAGTAAAGAGAGACTATAATGAGTTGAGAGAGATGTTAGAGACGAAATACTTACCTGTTAAAATAGAGAATGAAGATTATTTTGATGATACATGTTCAAACAATAATAATTTACCTTATGATGAAAAAATAACTGACTTGATAATGAATATTACTGATGGAGACTTAACCGATGTACTCGATGTTGACCTGGTATATGATTATTATGGTAAAATGAACAAACAGAAATTTTATGGTTACTATATACAAGATAACCGTATACAGAATGTAAATAAAATTGAAAATTGTTATTTGAAACCCCGATTAATTTTTGACGATGGAGGTTGAAATTCATAAGTGAACAATTTTAAATATGTTAATATAGGGTAATGACCTAGCTGATTTTTGATATTGAAGTGTGACACAAATGAATAATTATTGTTGAAGAGTTGTAAATACATGTGTAGTGAAATTAATTGTATGTATTATAAAATGTTGAATGGTTTGTATGAAATAACATTGTTGTTAAATGTTTCAGAGGTTACACGGAGGTATTGGTGTGTGTGTGTGGTGTGTATTTTGTATTCATGTCAATAAGTGGATTGTAAGTATAAAGTCCATAATACTAATCAGATAGAATAAAATGCTTACAGGTGTGAAAAAATGTTGATTCAATAATATGAATTGAGATAATAGCATTAAATAGAAATTGTAATTAAAAGAGAAATAATAACTGAAAGGTGAATTAAAATAATATTTGGCTTAAATTGTAAGAAATAGCCATTGATAAATATGTTATCTAAAAAATTTATAAAAAACTGAAGAGTACAGGTGTTAGGATGATGTAACCAGAATGTTTAGACTATGTGAGTGTTGAGACTGAGAGTGTTTATGTAAACAGGTAGGTTGTGTGACCAATGTTTACAGCCAGATGTGTTGAAGTTGATAACTGTTGCAGTTTGATGAATCAGTATCTTGAGCAAAACCCTATTGTGGCATAAAAGAATTGAAGTTAATTTTTTCCAGATAAAATAATAATGAGGTAATTGTTGTAACTTAGAGTTGGAGAAATTAAATACAATCAAATTAATTTGATAAGTAAATAATTGAAAAGATGATTTTAATAATAAATTTAAATTTATTCTGATGCAAACTTCAAATGTAATTGTAAAACAAATGAAAAAAGTACTTTACTTTGATGGGAAACTGAAGGAAATTTTGTATAATTAAGGTATTATTTTGGTTGGGCAATATTGTACGGGGACTATTATTCAATTTAACTGGAATTTATGTGTACCACTGTAAACCTATATTGTTTTACTAACACTCTTTTTGGGTTTATAATATAAAATGAGCCAGTGCGTTGTCAATGAACCAGTACGGCTAAGAGGAAACAAACCAGTTGTGGGATATGGAGTGATGGAAGGCCGCTTGTCAATTTTTTAATCAAATGTTTTAGAGTCAGGCGATACTGGGTCGGGTATCTGTTCGATTTTTCGGTGTTGGGATCTCGAACGGAGAAGTCCAGTAAGATCGGATGGGTGCTGTCGCAGTCGCCAGACTAGGGGGGTAAGAACCCATGATTTAGTAGTGTTCAGGGGGGTTGCGGCGCCATATCCTCACCGATCCTCTTAGGTTTAGACAATAAGAGTTTGAACGCTCCGGCCTTCAACCTCTTATTGGGGGGGTATTGTAACGGTACAGAATTGTGAGCTACCCCAGTTGAATTTTATATTAATTTAAATCATCATTTTAAGCACTTTCCAAATTGCCAGACTTTCACCTGTAAGGAGCCCCAGTACAGCAATGCAACATACATACAGTCAGCCAAAACATTTGCCAGACGCATTGCGTAACCGCCAGCAGCAGCCTTGTGACACAGTCTCCAGTCTGCAGTGTGTCATCAGATAGTGCACAACGCACAGTAGTAAGCAGCATTCAGACTGTAAAGTGGCAGATAAAAATTACATAGTGGCCTCGGGTGTAAGATAGGCCATAGTTAAGAGTAGGCCTATCTTTTAAAATACTAAAACTAGTATAAAAAAACAGTATAACGTGCGGCCAGCCTAAGCGAGCTAAGTGTTCGAAAATTTATGTCGGCCGACAAAAATAAAACGGAATGCTATTTTAAAGTGAATTAAAGTAATAGTGGCGCATCAAGTTAATTTGAAATAAGCAATAACAGTACCGCGGTTAAACAGTGAAAAACTAAATCATGGTGTGTTAAACAGTGCATTCACAGCAGAGGTGTAAAACAGCGGAGTTCTTCAGACGTTAAGTATTAACTGAGTTTTAAACAAGATTATTTTCTCCTTTTCCACAGAGTATAAGTCAACATAAATAAATTGTAAATCTAAAATGTACATCAGAGATCTCAAAGTGGGGTTTAATAGAACGATAAAATCAAAGAACGAATGTGTGTGAGTGTGTAGCTAAAGCACGTATTGGTTCATGGCAAATAGTAAATAGTTGGGGTATACCATAGTTGTCATAAGCTAGTTAATTAAGAAATATTTTATTACTATGTTTGATTTCACAAATTGTTGCTGCTTCTGCAAGTATTTGCTCTAAATGTCATGAAAGAGAGACGAAGTAATTATTTTGAATAATAAATCAGAGGCAATTTGTTTTAGCACAAACGGTGTATTTGATCTTTGCCCATATCAAATCCAAATAATCCTTTTTGCAGCAGTTTCGTCCGAACGACCCTTGGAATAAAAACCCGAAGGTAAGAGATAATTATAATGTAATTAATTGAGAAGTTTCAACAGGTATATTTACACCAGTATGTATTATTATATATTTTACATATATGACATGTTTAATAATAATAATTTTAAATTTTAATTGGTATTGAAAGTAATTCCTAATAAATGCTTAAATAAGTATATATATTTGAATTTTGAAATGAGGTATTGTTATAAGTAGGTAAGAGAGGAATTTTATAAGAGAATTGTCAATGATTACAGTAAGTGTTTAAACAGGGATAGAGCCTGGGTATAGATAAATGCAGGTGAGTTATGCAATTCATGTAAATGGAGTTAGAAAGATAAGAATTTTTAAGGAAATACAAAGAGAATTATTAGATATTTAGGGACACAGTAGTTAGTGATTATTTGTAGAGAAGGTGTTTAAGTAGAGGTATAAACATATAATTATTGTTGATGAATTCTGTAGTGGGGGTGAGGTGATAAAGAGTAGCCAACCAATAGTGTTGTGGCAGGTATTAGCGTAGTTTAAGGGAGTGTTTGCCGAATTATTTGGAAGGGCAAAATATTAGAGATGTATATAGCCAGTTAGGGAACACCCAACCCAGTGCAAAGACGAGCGGTGCCATAGGATTTAAATGAAAGTAGTAATGGAGTATATAATTGAGATATTGGTGTCATTGATAGGTAAATTTGATGGTCAGTTAGAAGAAGGTGAGTAAAATTATAATAAAAAAAGTATAGTGAATATAGGAGTTATCCAGACTAAACAGCGATAGAAGGTGAAAGGTTAGGTAGTTAGGTAGGTAGAAAGTTCAGAGTATAGAGAAAGTAAGAAGTGAATAATGAAATAATAATAATAATAATGTAGTATGAATACTAATAATAAATTTGAAATAAATATTAATAATTCATTATAATAAAATTGATGTCTAATTAATGACTTAAGTGAAATTGTAAATTTTAAATGATTTAAATTAAAATGAATCAAGAATATTTAATGTATTAATGTATCAGTGTTAATTATTAATGTATTATTATTATGTAAAATGTATTTATGTTATAGAAATTTCAACATGATGTTATAACATGGGAATAATGTGTAGAAAAAAAAAAAAAAAAATTTCTTTTAACTGGCGCTGTTAATAATACAAATAAGCTAGATAATTACCTGTTAATAATAAGAATAATAATAATAATAATAATAATAATAAAATTTTATTTTTATCATTCACTAAGAGTTATAAATAAATAAATATATCGATTTATTGATTTTCTTAATTTGTTTTTCTCCAAATTTGGGAGATTATAATGTGTAATTTTCCTATTATATTTTCAATTATATTTTATTCAATTTTGGTAACTATATTATATTTATGTGCTTATGTTACAATTCTAGTAATTGTAAAAGAATGAAGATAAATATTATCGATAGGAATCGAAACCATTTTGCAACTCAGGGTTTGTAATATGAAAAAGAGATATTCTTTTTAATTCTTGAGGATTATAATTTTATAAACATATTAAGCCAACCCAGTGCTTATTGGCACAAACCAGCACTTAGCTAAGGGGAACCAGATCAGTTGAGGATGTAGTGATTTACTAAGCCACTATTTTAATGTTTATTATATATTGTTTCAGTGTTTGGTGATATGACAGCGGTCCTGAGCTGGCCAACGAGTCAGAGCAGGAGCGTTAAGAGCCTAAGTGGCCTTATGGTGTTGGGATCTCGCAGGAGAAGTCCAGTAAGGTCATCTAGGTACGGTCATCATCACCAGACCAAGGGTGAGTTGTTGTTATTTTTATGTAAATTTGTAAGGGGGTTGTGGCGACTTGTCCTGGCTGATCCCTTTAGGAAGTATGAAAGGGTCAATGAAAGTTTGTGTGCTTCGTCACACCATCTTTCATTGAGGGGGTTTTGTGATGGTACAATCATGGTACATTTTTGGAATTACCTTAAATATGGTAACTAGAACATAAATATTGTATTTTTCTATTTTTGTCATACTAAACCCAACCTTAAACACCCGATACGAATCTGCAGTGAGTGGACTATATGACAATATTTGTCAGGATTTGAAACAATTCATAGCAAAAAACTGTGTAACATCACAAAAAACAGTGTGCAGTTATTGCGATAACCGAGCCAAACCTTAATTACGTCAGAGGCTGAGAATGTGTTGACAACGACAAAACGGCGATGTCAACAAGTTAACCAAAGAAAATGTGACATAGGTTCACCCCACTTCCGCAAAATCCAACAAGGAATTGTCGTCATTTCATCTGCAGCTCTGATCAACGCCGGCCGGCAACCCGTCACTTACGGGTGAATTTTAACTTTTTAGACCACTGTAGGTGGTTAATAAACAGTATAAGTGCGTCAACTACCAAAATGTGACCGTAACGTATATACGTAAAACTCGCGGTAACGTACGCGAAGTTTTACCGCAAAGAACTACAACACCGACACGAAATGGGTGAGAGCGTTCCTTGTACACTTTAAATCCTTTCATTATTTCCCAATATAAAATTTTATTGTAGAAATCAATTATTTCAAATTTTCAATATATTTAAAAGGAGCTCCAACATTAATAATCAAATCATTGTACCATGAGCATGACAGAGAGAGAGGTTGCGTGTGTGTATTATAATTTAAGTGCTGGGTTGTGCGGAATTATATATATATAAATGTATATCTTTATTTATTAGATACCATATATTATGATACAACACATTTTTTAGTAGATGTAAGGATTTTGGAGGGTAATTTGATTTGGATAACGCCCATGGCGCAATATGTAGGTTATATATATATATATCTATGTAATAACTATTAATTTGACTACTAATAAAATACTTTCTATATGTTATTTGGTGTATGTCTTTATTTCAGGTAATTTGTTTCACTAACTGGTTCGTGTTACACAAAGTCTGGCCCTAAAAGTAAATTTCGATCATGTTACCTTTTACAAACATGGCGACCGAGATTATTTACGTATAGACAAAAATACATTTTTCACTATAAGTAATAAAACGATAAATGTAATTGATTACAACTATTGGTAATTTCTTAATCGGTAAACATATGAAACTTGAAAATTAATAGGCTGCGCAAGGAAAAGTACACTTACATAACGCTCTGGAATAGGTCTCGTTCATGCGTATGTCCAGCAGCACTTCACTGTTGCTTCACTTGTATTGTGACAGAATACTAAACAAGCACATTAGTTATAAATTTATGAACTTGTGCACTACATAAAAGTACCGTGTACAAGGATATACAAATTAATTTTACTGTTGATTTGGTTGCTTTTATAATTTTCTGCCAGTCATAGTGCAAAAAAGTACTTCTATTACAGAATTAACAGACATTTACAAAAAAATTATTAAATTTTAACAGATTAAATAGAGAATAAAACATTTGGGACAATGTATAGAACACAATTACAAAAGTCTTTTTGGCTAGAAAATTTTTTCCTTTACTTGTTTCACAACAGTTAGACAAAGTAAATGTTAGACAAAACACTGACTTGTAACACATTCTGCTCAACTGTAAATTAGTGAAAAATGAAAAAATTTGAAACTTCACAGTTGAGAAGAGAAGTAAGAAAGAGTTTCAGGGGTGTGTTTATTTGATATTTCTCTTAAATGTTGTGGAAATTATAATATTTTAAAGTTGTGGCTCTCCTTTTTTAAATAAAAATTAGTCCAGTTATACCGGACCAATAAACCGATTTGTCAGTGTTCTCAAAATCTTTTTTGAGATTTGATTGTTGTCTACAAATCTTTTCCACAAAGCCATTTGATTTTAGAAAACAGAAGTTGTTCATAGATAAATTTGGTAAGTTTAGTGCATTAGAAACGTGTTCAAACATTGATTCTTAGATTTTACCCATCACACGTGTGTGAGTTGGTACATTGTCTTGGTGAAACAGCACTTTTGTTCCTTGTTAAATGGGGTCATTTTTTCTTGATTTCATCATGTAATTGCTGTTTAAGCTCACACAATACTCGTCACTGGTTGTTCTTCGGTTTTCAAGGTCGTTGATAAAGAATATTCCATGCTGTCCCAAAAAGCAGTCATCATAACCATAATAGCAGACTGGAATTATCTTTACCTTCTTTGCTGTTGGTTTGCCTGTCATGGTCCATTGTCTTGTTAAGAATGTCGTGTTGAACCTAAGTCTCATCACGGATTATGGATAGACACAAAAATTTGGTTGGATTGCGCTTGCAGAGTGCCAGTCAGTAGAAACCTCCTTCCAACATTGTTTTTAATCAGGTGCGAGCAAACGTGGCAGTCAACTAGCACACAGCTTTGTCATACCCAATATTTGTGTAAGATATTCTGCACATGTTCCTTTGATCTCTACTATCTTACTCACTTTCATTGTACAGTCTGCCAAAGCATATTTGTCTATTTGTTTCTGGTATAGTCGTTTCAATGCAACATCCACTACATGGTTTGTGAGTTATGCTCAGCTGACCTATTTTCAATTCAGAAATCCAGCACTTAAATCATTGTATTCTGTAGAGAAGAATTCCCCAATATTAAATCTAGCATGTTTTTTTATTTTTTGTATTGGTTGCACAGTCAAGTCTTTCAAAAAATTATGTGTTTGGGACAGGTCATGCTTTTTTTTTTTTTTAATATGTTATTGCACCTATCGATAGTACGTCCTTCAATACGTGCTGCTTTCTGCCGACTGCTTTTTTCTTGTTTTTTCTCCATGTCTCGTTGCTTTATTATATAGCCCCAATTTTTACACGTTTTCGTTAGTTAATTGCTTGAATAGTAAACAGTGTGTCGTGCGTTAATTTGTTCACAACAGCTCGCGAGTGTAAAGTGCAACTTGTCTCGGTTACAACTACAAGAAGGAGATTCCTGTGTTCACGTCGCCATGATTATGAAGGAGATAACCTCGTCTACCTGCTAGCTAGCAGGTATCTTTTCATCAGGAGCACGTGTTACAGCTGCAGGCAAAGGTGTTCTTGTCACTGGATGCGATTCCAAAGTTGGTTATGCTATCGCACGTCAACTGGATGACCTTGGTTTCACTGTTTTTGCTGGTTATCAAGAAAAATTTGAGTCTTCAGCAAAATTAAAAGAAGAATCGTCTGGTAGGCTTCATGTACTTCAACTTGACGTCATGTCAGAAGCTCAAATCCAGCGTGCTGCTGAATACATCAAAGAGCATTTACCCAGTGGAGCTGCAGTTCTCTGGGCCTTGGTAAACAATGTATCATCGGCAGCTTTTGGTGAAGTTGAATGGATTCCCATTTATGTATACAGGCGTCCCAGCTGAGCTTAACCTTTTGGGCACGATACGTCTTACCCAAGTTTTTCTTCCTTCAATATGAAAAAGTAAAGGTCGTGTTGTGAACATATCAAGCATTCATGGCAGAATAGCTTCTCCTGTAAAGCCACCATTCTGTATATATAAATTTGGTTTGGAAGCTTTCAGTGAGTGCCTTCGCCTAGAAATGCAACACTGGGGAGTAGACATTGTAGTAATTGAACCTGGAACTGCAACAACAGGTGGTGAAGGTTACTGGTCTGACAACAAACATATGCTGGAACAAGCTAAACTCATGTGGCAAGAAATGGACGATGGAGTACGTCAAGATTTTGGAGAAGATTACTTTGAATACAAAGTCCGTTATATGCCAGAACACAATACTGCTCCTGATGTTGACTTGACTCCAATGTTACGCTCACTTGTGGACGCAGTAAGCTGTACATTCCCTCTGACTCAGTACACTCCTATTACTCGACAAGAGAAAATTCAAGCATTTGTTGCTCTCATCATCTTCCAAGATCAGTGTACTACATGATTTACGTTTAAATAGGTACATTGAAGTGACTATGGACCAACGAAGATACACGTCGATGTTAATTTTCATGTTGTGGCCCCTTAATTGATTTGTCTCATAACACTCAGATATCTTACAGTATTACCTCATAGAATTATATTTTTCTGCTTCATGTTTCAGTACTGGACATCTAATTCATTTATGTAATCTTCCTCGCATAATCAGTAAAGGGGGTAAAATTAAACAAAAAAACATAAAAAAAAAGCATGACCTGTACCAAACATATGGTCCTCCGGGCCGGATGTGAACTTATTTATTAGTGACTCATGGATTTACAGTGCGTTAATGACATTTTATGGTTTTAATTTCATTCGTTTCGTATTGACTACACATGGTCACACTGTTCCCAGTTTTATCGTAGCATTTTCCTTGTACAATCCGCCATTTTGCTCCAGTGATATTCCTTGTTGGCCAGCAAACACATGGTTGCCAAATCTAACCTGACTTTATTCCTTTGTCAATAGCAGCTCAAATTCACAACCGATGAAAGTGTTTGTTTACATTGTGATAGCGTACGACTCAAAGAGCATTGAACGGTTGCTTTTGGTGTGTATGTTTAATTGCTGTGTTCTAACAATAATTAGCAAACTGTTTATGCCTCAAAATAATTATTTAAGAAACATTAAATTTTATTTTCGGCGTTTTTACATATTTATGTTAGTGTCGTTACATTAGTTTATGTTACTGCGGACTAAAGTTCCGTTTATCCGAGTGTGGATTATCTGAACTTCTCTACGTTTACCGCATCGTTATTTACGTTTTGCACAGCTATTTATTTAAGTACAGCTATTGTAGTTCATCTTTTCGTGCATGCCATTGATTACTAGATTATAATCCAAGAAAGTGGAACAAACCGCTGCTGACATGTTAGCAGCATTACAAACTCAGGTTATTAAATTGTTGAATATTATTCATAACACTGCCACAGGTAGTAGCAGGTTGCCACCTAAACTGTCAAGCAGAATTGACCATCTTTATACCGAATTTTCTCAAAATCAGTCGCAATTGAAGTCGCTTAATTCTGGTACTGACACGAATGTTACTGTTACTAAGTTAAATGAATTTCAAAATCAATTTGATGAAGTCTACAGCCAACTGGTTATGTTTGCCCCAGTTGAAAACACTGAAGTGAAACCTGATGTGCGCGAATTAAATAATTTGCATTTATCATCTATCGCTAATTTGCCGAAGGTGCAGATTCCTACATTTTCAGGTGAAATTAAATAGTATCAGAATTTCATCGCGCTATTCAATTCATCGGTGCATGAAAATCCTGCTCTTTCTAATGTACAGAAATTTCAATTTTTGAGAGGTTTCTTGAAAGGGGAAGCCCTCCAGATCATCACTAGTCTACCGATGACTCCAGAAAATTATGATGTTGCGTACAATGCCATAATTAATCGTTACTCGAACAAGTGCCGTGTGGCTACTTATTACTTTAATGAGATTGCCACATTTGAACCGAATTCAAAACCCAGTTATGAGGGTCACCAACGATTTTTATCTGTGCATAATTCTATTAGCGCATTAGAACTTATTTCGGAGATCGATTTAAAGGATTTTCTACTGTTTTCGTTAGCTTACAATAATCTAGATCCTGAGACTAAGTCTATGTTTGAGCATTCAATTAAATTCAATTCGGTTCCTACGCTGACGGACCTAATGGATTTTGTTACCGATTTATTAAGATCTACTGAATTACTAGAAATGAATCCTGCTACTAGCACTGCGATGAAGCAGAAACCTGAAGCTCCATCTCATTCTTCACGCTCTCCACGCACTACTCCTGGTCCTGCTGTTTACAGACCTCGTACGTTAATCACCGAAAAGCGATCAGCCATATCGCGCTCTAACGAAAACCAGCATTGTGTATTTTGCAAATCAGACTATCACAATATTTTTACTTGTACTGATTTTCTGTCATTAAGTATTGATGACAGATATAAGCGCATATCAGACCTCCGTTTCTGTGTTTCTTGTTTTGGTAGACACGCTCGTAAAAATTGTCGATCTACTAAAACATGTAAGACTTGTAATTCTAGAGAGCACAATTCATTGTTGCATCCTTTCACCGAAAAGGGAAGTGCCCCGTCCAGTACATCTACGAGTCCACCTAGTTTTAATAACGCTACCCGCACCTCCGTCACTCCAAATTCTGGGGCCTCATCGCACTCTTCATTGAGCAGCGCTGAATCAGCTGTATCCAATATTTTGCTGAATCTTTCGGATATGGTTAATTTGTCATGCCCCGCAGCCAATCACACTGTTTTACTGGTAACTGCAATGGTTCAAGTTTATGATTCGACTGGAAATATAATTTCTCTGCGTGCTGTCTTAGACTCCGGCTCTGAAGGCAGCATCATCACGTCTCAAGCCGTTCAGAATTTGAATTTACACGTTGATCGAAGTGCCAGTCAATTAGTCGGTATTGGCGACTCCACTTCACGAGTCAAGGGCTCCGTTCGTTTCGACATCCACCCTCCAGAATCTCCTCAGTCACATCTCTCCTGCCATGCATTGGCTGTTCCGCACATAGTTGGTCATCTGCCTACCGCTCTACTTCCAGATTCTACACTACAAAAATTCTCAAATTTCAAACTCGCCGATCCGCAATGCAATCGCCCTGCTCCCGTCGACTTATTACTCAGCTCAGATATCTACAGTGAATTGATTCATCATACGCCTCTTACGATTATTAAGGGTCAACCAGTGGCACTTGTCACCATTTTTGGTTGGTTTTTTTTTGGACAGATGCCGAATAACTTGAACTCTGCGCAGAAATCATGCACTACCTCGCTATTATCCACACTTGAACCGCTGAACTCGACTTTACAACGATTTTGGGAGTTAGAAGAAGAAATCAACATCCCGAAAATGCAAGATCCTGATGATGTTAGATGCGAAGAGATCTACAAGAAGACGACCACTCGTGACTCTTCAGGATGCTACACCGTCGCACTACCATTCAAAACTGAAACTACTCCTTTGTTACCACTCGTAACTCCATTCAGCGTCAATACATCAAGTTTGAAAAACGATTGTCATCTCAGCCTGAGATACAAATTAAATATCAGGATTTCATGCAAGAATACATCAAATTAAATCATATGTCACCCGCACCTGAATCCGTCCCTTACGTCATCCCACATCACTGTGTATTTAAGGATTCCAGCTCCGCTACCAAAGTCCATACGGTCTTTAACGCCTCTTATCCTGACTGTTCTGGTAATTCCTTAAACAGTCAACTCCTTTCAGGACCCAAGCTCCAAAAGGATATTTGCACTATTTTGACCTCCTTTTGATTTCACGATTATGTTGTATGCGCCGACATCAAGATGATGTATCGTCAGGTTTTATTACGTGAAGAAGATCGTCGTCAACAACACATTTTTTACCGTCCGAATCAAGATTCTCCGATCTTGGAATTTCAACTTAACACTGTGACATACGGTCTTACTCCATCCGCTTACCTCGCCCAGTGTACTTTACTTCAGTTAGTTGAAGATGAAGGTTTTCGCTTCTCGCGCCATTCAGCACCACACATATGTTGATGACGTCATCTCAGGAGCATCATCCCTATCCAAGGCTCGAGAGTTAATTAAGCAACTAATTGAATTATTCGCACGTGGTGGTTTTGAGCTTCGAAAATGGTCGTCGGACTCACCAGAGTTAATTGCGCACTTTCCTCAAGATCATCTCGAGAATCCAGTGTCTTTCTCCGATGATTCTTCGACTATCAAGATACTAGGGCTTCAATGGACTCCCAACTCCGATGTCTTCTCATATAAAGTTATACCATTTGACACCATTCCTACCAAGCAAAGCATTCTTTCGTATGTCGCTCGATTCTTTGATCCGTTGGGATTTATCACCCCAGTCACCTTATGGGTTAAGTCTCTGCTCAAGACTCTATGGCAAAACCGACTAGGCTGGGATGAAGTACTTCCATATATATGGACTTACTATAAAAGTCAAAGCAAATGTTATGCTTCAGAATTGGATTTCTTGAAGATAGTGTGCTTAATGACATGCTGTAGTTTGTGAAGTAACAAATGAAAGTGTACATGTTAATTGTGATTATCTTGAATCCCATCTCTTTATGAAAATACTTTCTTTTATCTGAACTGTTATACTTTTTTTTTTGTTTAAACCAGTTTTGTTTATAATAAAGTTTGATGTTCAGTGTTGTCTCCATTATGTAATTAGCTTTTGAGTAGTGGTTGGTCTTTTCTCAAATTTAAACAGAAATATTCCATCACTGCTGACGTTTAAAGTTACAGTTTTTCATTTTCTGGTCCAACATGTTATTATTCATATTCTTATGGTTAATGTAACTTTACTGTAAATCAAGTTTTTATTAAAGCATCTTATTTATTTACTTTTTTAATTATTTCTATTTGCTTCGATGTTGCACGTGCTTTTTTCTTCCCTGTGGTCTCCATATTGTCATTATATTCCAGTTCCGAAATGTGGGTTAGGTTGTTTCTAGATAATATAAATTCAAAAGTCTGCTCTATTGAGAATTTTAATAATATTTAATGATTTTGAATAGCATGAAATTTAATATTAATTGCAATAAGAACGAAAGAAGAAAAAAATATTTTAAATTTAAAAACATTTAAATGTAAATGTTATATTTTGTTGTACAGAATTCCAGCGACAGCTAATTACATACGTCTAGACCTTCAGTCAGGCAGAGCAATTTATGAATATGAAGTTAAATTTGAACCAACTATTGATAACATAAGATTTCGACACTCCCTTGTTAGCAGGAACAAAGATGTATTTGGAGAATACAGATTATTTGATGGTAGCATCTTGTATTTACCATTTCAGTTGCCAGATAATGTAAGTATATAAATCAGCATGTATACATAAGTCTCTCTCTCTCTCTCACACACACACGCGCGCGCGCGCGCGTTCCTGGCTACCAGCACAATATCATCCGCATATGCTCCTAGTTGCCCCGTCCTTTTGAAGATGTGTCCTCTGAAGTCTATCTTGTTTATAGCATAATGTAGTGCCAAGTTGAAGAGGGTTGCAGATAGTGCATCACCCTGCTTTACTCCAGTACCAACCTTAAAATCTCGGCTTTTGTTTCTTCCCAGAACTACTCTTCCTTTGAAATCGTTCAGACTGAGCAGTACCAGTCTCACAATCTTTAACAACATTTTTCGATTTACATTATCGAAGGCGTGCCTGAAATCTATAAACAGTATATGGAGGTCAATACCATATTCGAAACATCTTTCGAGTGACTGCATCATGACGAAAATTTGATCGACTGTGCTCCGGTTGGCTCTAAATCCACTTTGATGTTCACTTAGGATTTCCTCTGCATATACATTTAGCCTATCAAGGAGAATCATGGAAATTGTCTTATAGACACAGCTTAGCAGTGTTATGCCCCTATAATTGCTGCATACAATTTTATCTCCTTTTTTAAAAACTGGGCATATTACTCCAGTCATTTGGCATTGTCTCTTCCTCCCATACACTACATACTATATCATGAATTTATGCAGTTAGTGCTCCACCGCCTTTTTTGATCAGTTCAGGGCTAAGCTGATCTTCGCCAGGCGCTTTCCCGTTCTTTAGTCGATTAATTGCTCTTCTCACTTCCTCAACTGAGTGAATTTCTACATATGGTTCTGGACCTATTCTTACATTCTCTTCTACAGTCTCCATTGTGTCAGGCTTATTTAATATTTCTTCAAAAAATTCAGCCCATCTGTTGATCAGCCTGTCTTCTGCTATTAGTTTTCCATCTTTGTCTTTGCAGATATTTAGCTTTGGTTGGTAACTTCTGTTTATGTTTTTCTCATAGAACTCCCAAAATATTCAGGGTCGTCTTATATGCAGGCTTGTTTTTCTTGTAAAACACCTTCAAACGCGTTATTTTGTTATATAAAAATTATAAAATATATTCAGTTGACAAAACTGTCTTGATTATATCATATTCTTCTTCCCCCCCCCTCACACACTTAAGGAATCCAGTGCTGGTTACATATTCGCAGTAGCATTTGAAAGCATTCACATTCAAGGCTATGTTTTCTGTTACACTTCACACCATTGTATTAAAAACTTTACGTATCTACCACAAAAATCCCACTCATATGAAACATACCGTTTCACTTCTTTGTTCAAAATTACAAAAGTGGGAATGGTGTCTGTCATCAGGAAAACCAGTGTTCAAAGTAAACTTTAATGCCATGTAAGAAAAATTATTTTTCTGTACTTGAATTTAATGTTATTTATTTGAAAATCACTTTATTTATCATTGTTTTTATTTAAATTCAATTTACAACAACTGACCCCAGAAGGCTGCGTAAATGAGGCAAAAAATTTAAAATCTTGCAGTGCTCACTACAGCTTACTGCACATTTAGCCTATCAGATTACAAAATTAATCAAACCACAAATTAAAAAAATTAAAAAGGAGAAACAAATATTTCAACTCCATAAAACAGTTAAAACTTCTGTTGTAAACAACTGTCTTTATTAGACTGACTGCTGCAGCTGTCAGCAGTAGACCTTGTGGTTGTACAGTACAAAATGGCAGCACCATATTCCCACCACTTACAAAATGTCAATTTGGAAGTTTTGTGATACAAAATATAGTTTTTTAACAGTTGTTATTTTTGCTTGTTAATATTGTGAGTTAATAACAATGCTATTATTGTCGTTAAGTTAAGTAAACTAAATAAGTAAGTTAACAATTTAAACCAAAATTTTGTTTTCAGAGAACCATCTTAAGGAGTACTAACGAGGCAGATTCGTCTGAAATCAAATTAATAGTCATATTCAAAAAGAAGAATTCCATGGGCTCACAAATTCATTTGTTTAATATTCTCTTCAAACGTATCATGAGTATGTTAAAGCTAGCTAGGCTTGGCCGTCAGTTCTGTAATCCATTGTGTGCTGTACAAATTCCTCAGCACAGGTGATGTGTTTATTTTATTTTTTTATCATGTATTGTTGAATATACTTAAGCATGACCGTTATTAGCACCAACATTTGAAGGGTCAGGGAGAAAATTAAAACTAAAAATTTTAAAATAGTAGTGCCATCTGTTAGTATAAACAAAGTACTCTAATCCTGTTAATATCACTTGGGAAAAATGGTGAAAGTCAGTAGATATTTGATGATGTGAAGATTTAGCACAAGGAGAAAAGTTATGAGGGTCCAGCTGGTCAGAGGAAAAACTGATGAAAATCAAAACAGCTGTTCTTAGAGAAGACCTGTTGTTGCATAAAAACATTTCTCTCTTGTTTTTAGTTGGTTGTACAATTGTATTCATTTAGTTTTTATATAGTATCCAAGTCACCTTTTCACAATAATTTAATTACCTTGTATCCGTCAGTGACTTCGTTCTAGCGTTTTTTATATAGACGCGTTTCGTGACATGTGTCACATCATCAGTAATCCTCGTCAAATGTTAAAATTCACATAAAAACACATTTGCACATATTTAATAAATCACAATAACGACACACACATAACACGATGTAACTTCGGCTCTGTTGGACCGGTCCGACCGCGCGTGTAGTTGCCGAGCCACTAATTAAACTAAGTCAATCCTTATCACCAGTCATTACCGTCATGCGCGATTATATTTAGGGCTGTATCATATAGTGAGTGAGATTGAAACCTTAATTGTTCGTTTAATATACAGTTATTGTTGATATTCTTGTCTTTAAATGATTTATAAATCTCAAACTCCTCGAGAGCGTCCATTAACCTACCCTTACCGCATACATGGATTGCTTTGAAATTAGTATTGAAATCTGTGTAATTATGGTTATGCATCATTAGATGGCGCGCATAATTAGATTTGGTCTTGTCTAAATCATTCCTTGGTAGATGTTCTTTGTATCTTTTCAAGAAAGACCTGCCAGTTTGACCCAGATAGAAACAATCACAATCATCACATGACATCATGTAAACACCTGTTTTATCTTCTAACGGGAATGGTTGTTTTATGCGTAACAAATTAGAAATATTATTATTTGTTTTAAACGCGATTTTTATATTAAATTTAGAAAACACATTGGATATAATGTTAGGTAAAAGGCTACCGTACACTGTCGTTATATACTTTTTATTATTATTTTTGTTAACTTTATTATCATCGATGGTATTATGGTGGGATCTAGTTTTATATAGGTGTCGCTTAAGAAGTCTATCTATCATCGAACTCTTGTACCCATTCGCTATTGCTATGTGCCTTATTATATCCAATTCATCCTGAAAGTCCTTTTGGTTAAGTGGAATCGTTACCAACCTATGAACAAAACTGTTGTAAGCCGCCATTTTCTGACTATATGGGTGATGAGAATCTGCGTGTATTGTAATATCTGTGGTGGTGGGTTTCCTATATATTTTATATTGAAATTTATTAAGATACTTTGTAACAGTCAATAAATAACAGTATTTTAATAAATTTCAATATAAAATATATAGGAAACCCACCACCACAGATATTACAATACACGCCGATTCTCATCACCCATATAGTCAGAAAATGGCGGCTTACAACAGTTTTGTTCATAGGTTGGTAACGATTCCACTTAACCAAAAGGACTTTCAGGATGAATTGGATATAATAAGGCACATAGCAATAGCGAATGGGTACAAGAGTTCGATGATGGATAGACTTCTTAAGCGACACCTATACAAAACTAGATCCCACCATAATACCATCGATGATAATAAAGTTAACAAAAATAATAATAAAAAGTATATAACGACAGTGTACGGTAGCCTTTTACCTAACATTATATCCAGTGTGTTTTCTAAATTTAATATAAAAATCGCGTTTAAAACAAATAATAATATTCCTAATTTGTTACGCATAAAACAACCATTCCCGTTAGAAGAGAAAACAGGTGTTTACAGGATGTCATGTGATGATTGTGATTGTTTCTATCTGGGTCAAACTGGCAGGTCTTTCTTGAAAAGATACAAAGAACATCTACCAAGGAATGATTTAGACAAGACCATATCTAATTATGCGCACCATCTAATGATGCATAACCATAATTACACAGATTTCAATACTAATTTCAAAGCAATCCATGTATGCGGTAAGGGTAGGTTAATGGACGCTCTCGAGGAGTTTGAGATTTATAAATCATTTAAAGACAAGAATATCAACAATAACTGTATATTAAACGAACAATTAAGGTTTCAATCTCACTCACTATATGATACAGCCCTAAATATAATCGCGCATGACGGTAATGACTGGTGATAAGGATTGACTTAGTTTAATTAGTGGCTCGGCAACTACACGCGCGGTCGGACCGGTCCAACGGAGCCGAAGTTACATCGTGTTATGTGTGTGTCATTATTGTGATTTAGTAAATATGTGCAAGTGTGTTTTTATGTGTTTTATGTGAATTTTAACATTTGACGAGGATTACTGATGATGTGACACATGTCACGAAACGCGTCTATATAAAAAAACGCTAGAACGAAGTCACTGACGGATACAAGGTAATTAAAATAATTGTATTCAGTATAGCCTACTGGAAAGATTTATTTTTTGATTTTATTATTGTTTTATTAGAAATAATTGTTAAGTGGGCTCTACTTTAAAAAAAATTCACCTTGTGGAAAAGCCCAAATTGGGTAGGACAGATTAAGTAAAAAAGAAAAGCGCAAATAAAGCCATCAGAAAGGCCGTGCTGACCATTGTTGAAGACTGAAATGTTTTTGAAGTTTTTAACAGTGAAGATAAAAAGTTTATTATAAACAAATGTTTTATGTACGTTTCTGCATAAGTTAAATAAACATTCTTAGTTTTCTGATTTGCTTTGTTTATTTTTTATCACTGATAAACAACAGCGGATCTATCTAAAACACGTAAAAACTGCACAAAGAAGATTTTTAAGTAGCCTGTTTAAAAATAGCCGTAATATTGTCATATGGTAGCCAATTCAATAACCTAGAGAGGTATATAGATTAAAGAATTAACAATTCACTAAAAAGTAAATCATGTCAGTTACAATATATTCAATAAAAGAATAACTAGAGTTGTTTTCCCTTTATCTGTACAACAAAAACAGGTAAGTGTAGGCTACACTTTACAGAGACATACGGCTCACACATAACCTTCTCATGTATGTATGGCCTCTATCCCTCCCTCCCATCACACATACACACACACACACACACACACGAGCATTGCACACAAGCACGCACACAAAAATGGTACAAACTGATATACATATAACATCAGTAGGCTAACAGAATTTATTTCTATAATTAAATTCTAATCATCATCGTCCTCAAGGTTTAAACCAAGAATGGTTTGTTCCGGTCTCAGATAGGCAAATATTACAGCTGGTCACTCCAGCGCTTCCTCGGACATCCCACACCTCAATCCCCCCGGCTTATAGTTCCATAGTTGTTTGGGGATGCGGCAGTCATCCATTCGGCAAAGATGCACCAATTCAGCCGATACTGGGCAGTCCTGTCAAGTATACTCATAATATTCAGTTCCTGCCGTATATCTGTGTTTATTCTATGATCATGGAGAGTATACCCTGCCACATGCCTGAGAAATCTCATTTCAGCCGCTTGGATGCGACTGGCCTGGCCTTTCGTTAAAGTCCAATTCTCAAACCCGTTAAAGAAGTGTGGGAAGAGCCATCACCTTGTAGAATTGTAGGCGTGTTCCTTTACTGGCTGACTTATTAAATTCTAATAGTAAGTAATTACCATAATTGCAGGTATTTAAGTAATAACAATCATTTATGATTAAATTCTTATTTATTTTTACATTAAATTTTGATGTTACTCCAGAAAATATAGCATCTTGTGAGGCTTAAGCAGAAGAGACTTGAAACTGTTTCAAATCAAATGCAGTAAGGACTCTCATCAGTTTTCCCACAATTAAGTTGAATTGTAATTTATAATTATTTTTAGTAAAACTTGTGAAAGATGGTAGTATATGTTTGTAAAAATTAAGTGCATTAATAAGAGCTTGATATAGTCTACAGAAAATTACGAATTTCTTTGGTGCAACATAACTGTAATTAGAACATTTTAAAGTTTAAAACCTGTTTTCTTGACGCATTGCCCCCCCTCCTGCCCATCATTTTTTTAAGTATTTTTTGTTGAACAAGGTAACAAAATATTTAAAAAGTTAATGTATGCAGTGTTACAAGTGTTTATAGGAGTTGAAAAAACCATTCTGATAACACTGTTTCTTTAGAAAAATCAATGCATGGAATGTTATGTCCATTCTGTGACACACATCCTCCCAGTTACAGATCTCAATGCTGCCATTGAGAGTAGCATATTACAGGACAGATACAGTGTCTGGCATTGCTTTTACTTCCATGTTCCGTAAGGAAATGGAAGTATGGTGATCGCAAAAAAACATCATGTTCGAGATAAGGGCTGATTCTGATTGTACTACCTTCAAAACATGAAGAAAAGTCATTTTCGAAAAGTGTCTGTATGTATGTAGAATTTTTTCTATGGCAAATGATAACTGCAACATATTCAAACAGAATCAGCCTGAGTTGTAGATGACTCGGTCTATTGATTTTGGTGAAGATCGGTTAAGAGGAAGAGGTAGTTTACCTACAACGTTTTACGTTTAAACAAGAGTAAAGTACTTCATTTTGATAAATAAAGTATCCTGAAGAATTCATAATAATCCACTGTAGAAAGGTAGATGAAGTATCTATTAATGGAAAGGGTAGTTGAAAGGGGAGGGGGTAATTTTTCAAAAACTACCTTTTTGATGTCGAATAAAGTACTTCATTTTGAAGGATAAGATACCTTAATAATTACATATAATGAAACTGTTACTCAATAAAACTAAATATAAAAAATGGGGTTTTGTGTTTTAACAAGAGTAAAGTACAGTAGAACTTGGCTAATTCGAACGTGCATAATTCGAATTCGTGGATAATTCGAACTTTTACCGTGGTCCCTTGAATATCCTATGTAAAACCATGCAAAAACATCGTCTGTAATTCGAACTTTTTTTGGTTAATTCGAAATAAAAATTTTGCTCAAACTACAAAAAATCGCCTGCTATATGGGCTAGACCATGTAACAATAGAGACACGACTGGAAACAGACAAGCAGGCATCACCCTTTGTGAACAGACGCTTGTCCTTTGTGTCAAATTCGTGGAATTGCCGTCAGTATCTGGTGATGACACATGACTGGCTCGTGTAACGGTACCGTCCGCCATTGTCCCTTGTTCCACGCCTCGTCAGTAAGCCACCCTCACTGTTGCTTTCAATTCAGTCTGCCTGCATTCGTAGAAGTGTTAAGTCTTTTTGAGTTTCTACTGTGCGAGCTGTGTCCTGTAGTGAAAGACCGCTCCTTTCTTTATACAGTACTGTATATACAGACTGGTGTGTTTTAGTGACGCTTATTGTGCAGTTTTATTGTGTTGTGTGTTCATCATGGCCCTTTCAAAACCAACACGGACCCAATACAAATCATTGACATTTGCCGAAAAAGTTGCCGTTACACGGGAAGTGGAAAAGGGACAAAAAAAGAAATCTGAAATTGCCAAGGAATTCGGGATACCGCCAAATACGCTGTCAACGTATCTAAAAAATAAAGAGAAGATTTTGAATAGTGTGTGTAAAGCCAGCGACAAAGATAGGAAAAGAGCGCGTGGACCAGAAAATTCTGACGTGGATGAATGTGTAGTGAAGTGGTTTAAGCAAGCAAGGGACAAAAAAATTCCAGTCAGTGGGCCCCTCGTCAGAGCCAAAGCTGAGAAATTCCCATCTAGCTTAGGGAAAAATGATTTTAAGGCCAGCACTGGTTGGCTCGATGGTTTTAAAGAAAGGAATGGCATGTCTTTCAAAACTGCTTGTGGGGAAAGTGGATCTGTTGACGTTGAAGCTGCAAATTCATGGAAAGACGATTTGTTGCAAATGATTTCTGATAAAGATGCTAAAGACATTTTTAACGTAGACGAGACGGGCTTATTCTTCAAATGCACCCCCGACAAAACACTTGCTTTTAAAGGAGAAAGTTGTAGTGGCGGCAAACACAGCAAGGAGCGCATAACACTTTTATTCGGAGCAAACATGGATGGCTCGGAAAAACTGCCTTTGCTAATGATAGGGAAGTCAGCCAACCCACGTTGTTTCAAAAATGTAAAAACGAAACCAGTTGAATATGAATCAAACAATAAAGCTTGGATGACAGGTGAAATTTTCGAAAGATGGCTTTTGAAAATCAAGAGGAAATTTCGGAATCAAAACAGATGAATCGTCTTGTTTACTTACAACTGTACAGCGCACAACACTATTCCTGTGATGGAAAATGTAAAGGTTGTGTTTTTCCCTCCAAACATGACTTCAGTAGTTCAACCTACGGACCAAGGTGTAATAAAAAATTTTAAGCATTTTTACAGACGGCTTGTGGTCCAAAACATTCTGTCAGGTGCTTATTTAGATGAGCACGAAAATATCAAGATTAACATCCTTCAAGCTGCCCGCATGTGCAACAGTGCTTGGGACCAAGTTACGCAAAAAACAATTGCTAATTGTTTTCGTAAAGGTGGTTTCTGCCACATTGAAGGTGAAGAGGAGAATAAAGTTGCTAGAGAAGTCGTACCCACTACGGATAACTGGGAAGATGTTGGACATGACGCAGGCATTCGTTACGAAGAGTTTGTAAACATGGATGAAGACTTGGCGGTGTGCGGTGAACAGACAGATGCGGAGATCGTGGCTGATGTTATGAACAAAAGAAATGATGGTACATCTTCAGATGAAGAAAGGGACCAGCTAGAACTTCCAGAGATACCGATTCCCACGGCTTCACAGGCATCAAATTACATTTAAGACTTGAGACGGTTCGTTGAAGGACAGCAGAACGTAAGTGACGCTATTTTTAAAGCACTTAATAAACTTGAAGAGTTTACTACAACTCAGTGTATTAACTGCAAAATGCAATCAAAAGTTTCTAGCTTTTTTAAAAAACTGTAAATGCTATATTTTGTACTGAAACGTGTTTATACGTTTGTAGGACATATGTATAAGGAAATTGTTTAACAAAATAACATATTGCTTTACTGAATTTCGGTTTTTGATTTGATTTTTCTACCATTATTAAAAGTTTTCCTAATTCGAATTTTTGGATAATTCGAATTTTTTACTGGTCCCTTCAGCTTCGAATTAGCCAAGTTCTACTGTACTTAATTTTGATAAATAAGTGCCCCAAAAATAAAGTCACATTAATCCACTATAAAATGGTAAATGAGATTTCTATAAATGGATAGGGCAGTTGAAGAGGGAGGGGGTGATTTTTAAAAATTAATTTGCTGATATCAAGTAAAGTACGAGTATTTAATTTTGAAGGATAAGATACCTTAGCAATTACATATGGCAAAACTTACTCTATGAAAGTGTAAATATTATTAATGGTGGGGATCGGTTCAGGAGGAGGTATGATTATCTGCGTAGTTCAATTTCTTTATTAAAATGAAGTACCCAATTTTTATAGATAAAGTGACTCGAAAATAACATTATATTAAACGACTACCCCATAATAACAGAAATATCTATAAATAATGAAGATAAGATAGTTTAAGGGTGGGAATAGTTTTTTAGAAATTATCGAACCAAATTCAAGTAAGTGATTTTAAATATAAATCTTAGAACGTGGAAGTTATGTAAGGTTCTGAATACCGATATTTTCTTATAAAATATTGTTATTGGTAAAGAACATGGTGAGTTTTTTGGTTTTTATTAGTAAAAACTATGTGCGTTTTTAGAGCAAGGTTGGTATGTGTTTAACATTCAGTCAGCTTTGATACTCTGCTTACATCATGCATTACAATATTCCATTTTTTTTGCAGATTGGAAGTATGGCCCGGATTTATTACCGCAGTCGATGAGTATGAGGGAGGTATTCAATTGTGTTGTGACACATCCCATAGAGTTTTAAGGACACAGACAGCCCTTGATACTATGTGAGTAGTAGTTGTGTTAGTGGTGGTATCGTATACTAATGCAAGTGTAGCAAAATTGAAAGCTAAAGCCACAAGCGCAGATACCAGTTTATGCATGGACGAGTCCACTTTGAAATTGTGAATGGCGGGAGGGTAACGGTGAATCAGCTGCTATGCAAGCGAAGGTGTTGCCAACAGCATGTCTTGTTTTAGTTACGTTGTTAATTACTGTGTTACGTACTACCTTAGTCTTGCTTTTGTCATTATTATCTCAGCCTATTATTAATTATGTTGTTGTTTTACAGTTATTCATTGTACTCTTTATTTAATTTTATAGTTTAATTTCTATTGGCAGTTTAATTCTATAATTATTTATTTCATAATTTGTGTTATCACCCAGCAACGTGATTTGTTAAAATGGATACTGCTCCTTCAAACTTAACTAGCGAAGACAGGAAACTTCTATCTTCTCCTAAGAAAAGTTGGATAAAGAAGGTATGAGCGTCAAAATACATCAACTGAATCAAAATTAAGCTTTTTAAAAAATGAAACTATTCATGCTAGCTTTCGCACATACTTGAGCGAGTCTAAAGATTTTTATTAACGTCTTGCTTATCTCTACAATAAAAATAACTAAGTATAAAACAAACAGAACAGAAATAATAGTAGAATATTAGTTCTATTATAATATAAAACATATGAGTGTGTGTGAGCGTGCTCGTTTTCGTTTTGAATAATAATAAAATGAAATAGAATATTGAAATGAAAAAAATATTAAAATATTGAATATTGCATGTTATAATTTCAACTTTTTTCACCTTATTTACAATAAAAGATTGTTTTGCCAGCTGGTGAAATGTAAGTGATCTCACTGTCATTCATCTGTTACTTTTACGGGTTGTAATAGTTATGGGGTTAAAAGGTGTGCTTAATAGATATTATTTCCGAAAATACTGTAATAAAATAACATGATTTCTCCTTCTTCCTGAAACAGATTTTGGTTATCTAGGATTAAAAGATTTTTGCAAGTAAGCTGATACGAAGAAGTTGTCTCTTTGTGATAGACTGCAGGGATAGTCGAGTGTAATTAAGGAGAGGAAGACATAGTATGTCTCAACAGCAGACAATTACAGGTCTAAAAAAATCACAAGAGATATTGCTTTATATCTCATTCCAATTGAACTTGCTCCTTTTTTTTTTTACAATATTGTTCTTATGGATGATGTTGCAATTTTGTTCACTATTAATACTACTGTATATTAATATACTATTTAACATACTAATGTACTGTTTTTATTAAAGTTTTTCTGCAACAATGTTATTAAATTTGTATATTTAAAGTAACTGTTGTAAGACGTGTATACATTAAATTTTGTAGTATATTAATGTTTGGAATAAGGCACTATTCTTAGTCACTGCATCCATTTATTAATGTAATTAAAGGACGCTTGACGTCATAATCTTTAATTCACTAAACTTTTTTCTGAAAATGTTAACACACAGGTAATTTCTTCACGTAATTTGCAACAAATAGCATTATTTTTGGACATAGCATACAGTAATCCAAATCTATGAACTGTACTATTGTTGTATAGTGTTTATAAAACAATAAAATCTTTTTCTAAAAACTCAGCTTTAAGAATTTTTGGAAGAAATCTTCTTAAACTATCTTAAAATTTTAGGTTGGCAAACTTAACCAAAAAAATTAAATATGAGGTAAACATAGTGTTTGGGGGGGGGGGGCTTCACATTTCTTAGATTAAACTTGAAACATTGACATTTGACGTTGATAACCTTGATAAATAAAGCTAGCCTTGATATAAATCTCTTTTGCTTGGTCAGCCGAAGAGCTATGTCAAGGTCTACTGTAAATCTTTGTCCATTAAGAAAATGTTTGGGGCTTTATTTCATGTTTGGCATTTGGTTTCTTGCCTTTTATTTGTAACTGTTTCAGTGACACAGGCCAATTTACATTGGCCCTGAGGTGAGTTAAAGGTAAGTAAAAAGAGTAGACAAATAACAGTTGGCGAGCCTGCCAGGATTGTAACGGTACAGAATTGTGAGCCACCCCAGTTTAATTTTATATTAATTCAAATCATCATTTCAATCACTTTCCAAATTGCCAGACTTTCACCTGTGGGGAGCCCCAGTGCAACATACATACAGTTAGCCTAAACAATTGCCAGACGTATTGCGTAACCGCCCAGCAGCAGGCTCTTTGTGAAACACAGTCTGCAGTTTGTCATCGGAGAGTGAACAATACATAGACAGCAGCAGGAAGCAGTATACAGTTCGTAAATCAGTGGCCTCGGGGTGCAATATAGGCCGTAAAATTAATTCGGCCTATCCAGCTAATGGTTAAAACATTAATTGTTAACAAGTATAAAGTATATAACCAGTGTAGCACGCGGCCAGCCTACGACATCTAAGTGCAAAAGTTATGTCGGCCGACTTGATCATCTTTTAGAACGTGAGATGTTAATCAGTAAGAACCATGAAATAAAAACCGTAAAATCAGTACCAACAGTGGCGTGGGTGCGAGAGAACTCAGAAATCGGTCAGCTAGTGAACTTGTGTCACGGTTATTACACGTGAATAATACGGGTGTGCATTGGAGTGAAAATATTATCAGGATGAGTACCACTTTTTAAAGTTCAATTACTATATTATAAAATTTGCTTGTATAGATACCTTGATAAGGAACA
The DNA here is from genome assembly GCA_034769895.1 of Magicicada septendecula. NCBI lineage: Eukaryota > Metazoa > Arthropoda > Insecta > Hemiptera > Cicadidae > Magicicada > Magicicada septendecula. The sequence continues at coordinate 149,492,868 of CM068372.1, forward strand.
GAGATCTCTAACAGAGGGGAGTTTGTTTAAATATTAACGAAAAGAGAAAGTGTGTGTGTGTGTGTGTGTGTGTGTGTGTGTGTGTGTGTGTGTGTGTGTGTGTGTGTGTGTGTGTGTGTGTGTGTGTGTGTGTGTGTGTGTGTGTGTGTGGTTATATACTGGTTCATTTTCAATTTTCTTATAGGTATTTAGTAATGTCAATTATAGCAGTTTCAAATAAAATTTAACAAAAACGCTGTCATTTGTAGAAAGTAAAAGAAGGGTGCGATTTTCGACAAATAAAAAAGTGTGTATTTTAGACAGTAGAAAATGAGTTAGCGTAATCATTTCGCACTTCTACCCAGATAACCTTGTCTGCAGTGGATTTTCGTCTGTAAGACCCGGGAAAATACAACTAAAGGTAAGAGTGTATTTACTGGAAAAACTTATATTGAAATTTTGAGTTTGAAGTAAATTATAGAGTTTCACTGGCCCCGACCAGGGACGGCGAGTATAATTTGTGGTTATATTCGCCAGACCTAATTAAGCTGCAGAACGGGTTATTTGGGAGTGGGGCGAGGTTGTAAATTGTAGACTGTGAAAGCAAAACTAGGCATATTTATATATGTAAAAATAATATAAAACAAAAATGGAAAATAATAGTTTGACCGAATCAACGGTCATGAGTGGGTTGGAGGTCCATTCGACCCCAATCCCAGTTCAAAATAAAGAATCGAGTAAGTCAGCTGATATAGATGACTCAGGGATTCAGGTAACCCCACCTGTAATGAATAAAAGTAAACAATCTGAGGATAATGATATGATAAAAATGATGCAATTGCTTTTTAGCGAACAGAGTGTAAAATTTAATGAATTCGAAAGTGAATTTAACAATAAATTTGACAATAAGTTTGATGAACTTAAAACTGACATTAATAAAGTACAAATTAAGAGTGAGAGTAACTTTATCAAATTGAAAAATGAATTAAATGAAACGTTGAGTCATTCATTAAAAATTATGAATAACAGAATTGACAAAATAGAGAGTAATGTGGTGGAAAAAATTGATAAACAAAGACGAAAGGTAATTGAAAATTTTGAAGGTAAAACAGATGATAATTATAATGAGATGTGTAAAAACGTGGTAGTAGAGAACCAGGAGATTAATGTTGAAAGTGAGAAGGAAGATTTTGTTGAAGTAGAATTTAGTAATGAAGTGTTGTTAGTAAATGCTGATGAGAGTGAGAGAGAGCGTAAAGATAGTTTAAATGTAGAGCATAAAAAGAGGGCAAATTTTTCTAGTGATACAGGTGAAGAAAAAGTTTCACCAGTAGTGTTGGAGGACAAAGGTTCCTCGTTAGTTTTTGTAAAAGACAAAAGGTCTTTAAATTATTTTTGTGTATCTGGTAAAGCCAGACGTTGTAATAATGTTGTGTTGCCCTCTGTATGGAATGAGAATGTGAAATGTTGTGATAAATATTGTGAGGAGAGAATCAGAGAGAGAGAAATAGAAATATATAAACTAAAGAGAGATTATAATGAGTTGAAAGAGATGTTAAATGATTTGAAGTACTTACCTGTTAAAATTGAGAGTGAAGATTATTTTGATGATACATGTTTAAATAATAATAATTTACTTTATGATGAAAAAATAACTGACTTGATAATGAATATAACTACTAATGGAGACTGGACAAATAAATAATGTTGACCTGGTATATGATTACTATGGTATAATGAATAAACTGAAATTTTCTGGTTACTATACACAAGATAACCGTATGTGGAATGCAAACAAAATTGAAAATTGTTATGTGAAACCCCGACTAATTTTTGACGATGGAGGCTGAAATTTATAAATGGACAATTTTAAATAGTTTGCTTATTGGTTCTGACCTCGCAACCTTGGACAATGAAGTGTGATATAACTGAATAAGTAATGATGAAGAATTGTAAATATATGTTGTATACAATTAATTGTGTATATTGTAAAATGTTAGGTATATGTGTATGTAGTAGAACTTGTTGTGATGGTAATAATAACATTAATATTTTGGCAATTTAAATAAATAAACAGAATTAATTTTGAAAGACAGTAATTAGCGAATTGTAATTGTTTTCATAGCAGTGGAGCTTGTATTTTCAGTAATTAATTAAATTAAAGTAATTTGAGATGTTTAAATATTCTGATTAATTTAAAGGTTGTATAACTGAATTTTCTAATGGATTTAAATTGTTTTTTGAGATTTGATATTAATAAATAAATGTTAAATTGTTTGTATGAAATAACATTGTTGTTAAATGTTTCAGAGGTTACGTGGAGATATTGGTGTGTGTGTGTGGTGTGTATTTTGTGTTCAGGTCAATAGGTGGATAATGTATTGTAAGTATAAAGCTCATAATACCAATTAGATAAAATAAAAGGCTTACAGGTGTGAAAAGAGTTTAATTAGATAATAAAAATGAATTGAGATAATGGTATTAAATGAAAACTGTAATTAAAAAAGTAATAATAACTAAAAGGGTGAATTAAAATTATATTTGGTTTGAACTGTAATAAATAGACTTTGACAAATATGTTAACATGAAAAGATTTATAGAAACCAAAAAATTTGAAGGAAGTATATATGTCAGTATATGATGTAACTATGAATGTTGAGACAGAGTGTTTATTAAAACAGTCTGGCATACAACTGTTTATGTAAAGAGGGGTGTTGTAGTTGTATGTTGTGACTAATGTCTACAGACATACTTGGTGACAATAACAAAAAATGTTGTAGTCTGCTGAATCAGTATCTTGAGCAAAACCTTATTGTGACATAAAAGAATAGAAGTTAATTTTTACAGACAAAATAATAATGAGGTAATTCCTGCAACTTAGAGTTTGAGAAATTAAATAATATTAAATTAATTTGGTAATTAAATTAATAGAGAAGATGATTTTAATAAGGAACTTGTAATAATGAATGTAACTTTATTTTCCAACTGGAATTATAAATTAAAGGCTAATTGATGTAAATAATGATTAAAGTATTCATTTAAATTAAAAAAAAAAAAAAAAATTGAAAGAACGTTACAGTTGAGATAGTGTTTGGAAAACAAGAGGTGTATATTACTGTCCATATAGATTTTTCATATGTCATGAATTTTTTGTTCCATACATATAGTAGTAAAGATACCTTGTATAATCTATGTATTATTTTGGAGGGTAACAGTGTATGGGTAATGTTCTTTAATTTGACCGGAATTATATGTACCATTGTATTGTATATATCTTATATTGTTTTATTAACACTATGTTTTAGGGTAAGAGATATTCTATAATGTAAAATGAGCCAGTACGTTGTCAATGAACCAGTACGGCTAAGAGGAAACAAATCAGTTGTGGGATATGGAGTGATGGAAGGCCGTTTATTAAATTTTTAGTGAATGTGTCACAGTCGCCAGACTAGGGGGGGTAAGACCCCATGATTTTAGTAGAGTGTTCAGGGGGGTTGCGGCGCCATATCCTCACTGATCCTCTTAGGGTTTAGGCAATAAGAGTTTGAACGCTTCGGCTTTCAACCTCTTATTGGGGGGGGGGGTATTGTAACGGTACAGAATTGTGAGCCACCCCAGTTTAATTTTATATTAATTCAAATCATCATTTCAATCACTTTCCAAATTGCCAGACTTTCACCTGTGGGGAGCCCCAGTGCAACATACATACAGTTAGCCTAAACAATTGCCAGACGTATTGTGTAACCGCCCAGCAGCAGGCTCTTTGTGAAACACAGTCTGCAGTTTGTCATCGGAGAGTGAACAATACATAGACAGCAGCAGGAAGCAGTATACAGTTCGTAAATCAGTGGCCTCGGGGTGCAATATAGGCCGTAAAATTAATTCGGCCTATCCAGCTAATGGTTAAAACATTAATTGTTAACAAGTATAAAGTATATAACCAGTGTAGCACGCGGCCAGCCTACGACATCTAAGTGCAAAAGTTATGTCGGCCTACTTGATCATCTTTTAGAACGTGAGACGTTAATCAGTAAGAACCATGAAATAAAAACCGTAAAATCAGTACCAACAGTGGCGTGGGTGCGAGAGAACTCAGAAATCGGTCAGCTAGTGAACTTGTGTCACGGTTATTACACGTGAATAATACGGGTGTGCATTGGAGTGAAAATATTATCAGGATGAGTACCACTTTTTAAAGTTCAATTACTATATTATAAAATTTGCTTGTATAGATACCTTGATAAGGAACAGAGATCTCTAACAGAGGGGAGTTTGTTTAAATATTAACGAAAAGAGAAAGAGAGAGAGAGAGAGAGAGAGAGAGAGAGAGAGAGAGAGAGAGAGAGTGTGTGTGTGTGTGTGTGTGTGTGTGTGTGTGTGTGTGTGTGTGTGTGTGTGTGTGTGTGTGTGTGTGTGTGTGGTTATATACTGGTTCATTTTCAATTTTCTTATAGGTATTTAGTAATGTCAATTATCATAGCAGTTTCAAATAAAATTAAACAAAAACGCTGTCATTTGTAGAAAGTAAAAGAAGGGTGCGATTCACGACAAATAAAAAAAGTGTGTATTTTAGACAGTAGAAAATGAGTTAGCGTAATCATTTCGCACTTCTACCCAGATAACCTTGTCTGCAGTGGATTTTCGTCTGTAAGACCCGGGAAAATACAACTAAAGGTAAGAGTGTATTTACTGGAAAAACTTATATTGAAATTTTGAGTTTGAAGTAAATTATAGAGTTTCAGTAAGACGTGTATACATTAAATTTTGTAGTATATTCATGTTTAGAATAAGGCACTATTCTTATTCACTGCATCCATTTATTAATGTAATTAAAGGACGCTTGACGTCATAATCTTTAATTCACTAAACTTTTTTCTGAAAATGTTAACACACAGGTAATTTCGTCACGTAATTTGCAACAAATAGCATTATTTTTGGACATAGCATACAGTAATCCAAATCTATGAACTGTACTATTGTTGTATAGTGTTTATAAAACAATAAAATCTTTTCTAAAAACTCAGCTTTAAGAATTTTTGGAAGAAATCTTCTTAAACTATCTTAACATTTTAGGTTGGCAAACTTAACCAAAAAATTAAATATGAGGTAAACATAGTGTTTGGGGGGGGGGGGGCTTCACATTTCTTAGATTAAACTTGAAACATTGACATTTGACGTTGATAACCTTGATAAATAAAGCTAGCCTTGATATAAATCTCTTTTGCTTGGTCAGCCGAAGAGCTATGTCAAGGTCTACTGTAAATCTTTGTCCATTAAGAAAATGTTTGGGGCTTTATTTCATGTTTGGCATTTGGTTTCTTGCCTTTTATTTGTAACTGTTTCAGTGACACAGGCCAATTTACATTGGCCCTGAGGTGAGAAAATGCCATTACTGATTCAGTCAGTTGCCAATATAATCAAGTTTGTGAACAACTGGATGTGGAAAAGAAAATGACCTTAGATGAACATTGTCCCAGCTGAGAAATAATATTAAAGTGCTTTTGTAAAAAAAATCTGTCATCCATCTCAATAATATTGTCATTTATCCAGTGTGTTCATTTTTTATTTTTTACGTTAAAGTTTTGAATTGGTTAATCCTTTGTGTTGTTTACTTTTGCTTTTTTACTCCTTCAAAATTTATGTAAGTGCATTTCGGGGCAGGGAGGCGTAGGATCCTAATGTCATTCGTAAAGGAAAGTGTGAGCCAACAAAGATTGAGAACCATTGGTATGAATAATATAACATAAATTTTGGTAATTAATACCTTTACCTCATAATAACCTGTTCAGTGGCAATCCTCTGTGTGTGTGTGTGTGTGTGTGCGTGCGTGCGTGTGCGCGTGAGCGCATGCACGGGTGTGCATGTTTTTTGTTCCAGAGCAATAACATATATGTACATATCAAATTTATTGTACAGGAGCAACACTGTAATGGTATGTTTAGTTTAGTTGTGAGTTTTGTACATGGTGCCTACTGTCAGTGGCATTTTAAACTATGTTCTACAGAAGTTTTGTTGAACCTGTTGTAACCAATAAAATCAAGATGGCAATTTGTTGTAAACAGTTGTGGGCATCCTTCCAGTTTTGTTTACATAGATGTAATCGTTGGTGTTGTGTTGCATGTTTGTTGTGTAATTATTCGCATCTTTGAAACATTTTAGTTTGCAAAACTATATAAACTTGTTGTGCAAGTTTATTGGACCATGAATGAGTGTTTTCTTACAGATGTGTGCAGACTAGATTTAACCCACTAATAAACAGGTTAGTAGTTTTCATTGGATGTGTACGGGAGGGGGAAGGCCTTGAGATTGTTTGTCCCCATACACAGGGTAACACAGAGCGGTACAATGAGATTAATCTATTTGAACGGTCTGTATAAATTTGAATTTTTGTATTAAATATTGTTTGTTACAGAAACGACTTAAGGCAGACCTGCCGGAATGGAAACTGGCAGGAGCGAGTAAAACAGCAGTTAGTGGGTGCATCAGTTTACACACCGTACCGCAATGCCGTGTATCGAATTGATGATATTGATTTCACAAAAACACCATTGACAACGTTTACATACAGGGCTGATCAGGAGGTAAGTGTATCCAAACTCTTTGAATACTATTTCCATGTTCCCTGTTTCTACATTCAGTAGTGTAGAGTCAATTGTAGTTAGTTCAGGCACGAAGCAGTCATATGGGTTGTGGGAATAAAGTGAGAACAGTGGAAGCCACATGAGAAGAAAATGACTACTATGACAGTTGGAAATATTAGCCTGCTCCCTGAATGATTGTCTATGTATGCACTATCAGTGTCCGTGGACTAAGCGGGTACTAATATACTGGTACAGAGTATTCAGACTGGTTTCAGAAACATTTCAAACAACTTAAATTGAATCATACAGTTATATATTTAATATTTGTTTAAAACTACAGTGTGGGAGTCACTTTAACAGGAGTAATTGGTTCAGATACAAAACATGATAAAGAGACCAACTTTACAACACAGTGGTCGTTAATAAAAACAGGAAACTCGGGTAAATGGATGTAATGTAAAAGCAAGTTAATCACGGGCGATTTTTGATAAAAACATGTATAAGACTGCATCCGTTACTAGCTTAATTAACGGATGGGAAAATTAGATATTAACATTGTGTACCACCTGTGACGTTTGCCAACAGGTCAGCAGTGACTTTACTGACATGCATTTTTCTGACTTTTTTAACTATGTCTATGGTCATTTATTCCTGAATATAATCTCTACTTACGTTCATTTAGATTTTGTATAGGCCTATATAACTGAACGTTGTATGTAGGTACTATAATGTCTCTCCTGCCAAGACATCATAACACAGGGAACCCGTTCAATTGGCCTCTGTCAATTGAACTGGCTGCCGTTGTTAGTACTAGTTATTTACCAACACTATAGGAAACTGTAAAGAACAGGAATTCATGCAAGGTTACTCAAATTTACTTACTCTCTTTTGGTTTTAGCAGAAACATCTCTTTATTTTTACTTCAAAATAATGTTTTGATTGATACTACCTTTAGTGGTTATTACCTTTTTCTTTTATGTTTTAAAATTTTTGATAGATTCTATATCAAGAGCCCTTACATTCTTTAAAGTGTTACTCAGATGAGTTCAAAGCTATACTGTTTTAGATTACATTAAATACCACAGATCCGGGTTCTAATTTCATAATATTTCAAAATACTTGCACATTATGTAAACTATTTGAAGAATAAATTGATTAATAGATTAGATTAATATACAGTAAATACAAAATTACTATGTTAGATTTACATGGTTTGACAGAGTCTTTTCAAAACTTGTACTGTTTTTTATTCTGGTTGTTAGAAAAAAATATAAGCACAGAAGTTCTTTTATGTGTCACCTGGGTATAACGGTGATCTGCAGCTGGTCCTCTTGCGGATCCTCTTCAGTCAGTTTTCTGGGATGATCTTCGTAGTAGGTTGAGTTTCTCCATTAAGATTGTCGATTCTAAGTGGTGATCACAGTCATCACGGTACAATTCTGCTACCTGGTGCTCGTGATGTTGACGTCGTTGCTTCTTGTGGACGTGCGAGTTCACTTCTCACATTTTCGTTTAATGTACACTAATGTTATCTTCCTACATGGTATGAAATATACCTTAAAATTTAAACTTCGATTTACAAAGAGATGTGTCGACTATTATTTTCCTTTTGATTCATTATCTACATATAAGTTACATAATCAGATTTACGTTGCATTTAGTTTCACCTACATGTCGAGTATTTTACCATAAAACACGAACTTTCAGTAACATAGTTTGAAATAATGTACGTTCACGTTGCAGCTACATGGTAATGCTGTTAACTCGTCAGATATTCTGAGTCGACTGGGGTTGGTTTAGCAACCGTGTGTAGAGACGTCAAGTGCAGTTCACGAGTCAAGAGAAAAGTAGTTCGTACTTTTATTATTAGTATCTTTCCACTAATTAACTATTATTAATTATCCTACCTTTCTTTATTTAGTTAGGTATTTTATTGATTACTCTCACGTCTTTTTATTAAATTAGAAGGATTATTAGTATTCGCTTCATAACAGTATAATTTGGATGTCCGTACTAGCCTTTTTACAAGTTGGTACAGGTATTTAGGTACAGCGGGGAGGGTGGATTATTTTCTCACGCGGTATTTAAACCAAAATTAATTTTTTTTTATTTGTGCTATTTAAATTTGCTTTTAAATCGTCACATCCTCCTCTGCTTAAAGAAGACGACGGGGCCACATTAGTGGATATTAAATGGATATCTATGATATACAATTATATTTGGCACAGAACTTCGTGATGAAATTTATCTCTACAAGGTTATTGTGATTCATCAATCGATTATCTTACATACTATTTAAAATACTTAAAATTCAATACATATACAACACATAAAATACACAAATACATAAATCTACCTTATTTCTATTCCTTAATGCTACTACCGGTTTTTTTTTTCTTAACTCGTTTCACGGAGTTACACTCATGAGTATTTTTCACTATACTTCAGTTACATAAGTATTTATCTGTTTACATTTATACAGATATACAGTATACGTGTACACTTTTACAGTTATGCTGTAAGATTAAGGTTTCCCTAGTGTTCTTACAGAAGAGTATTCGCACCTTTAGAATTTTCACACGTAGTTTCGCTGATTATTTTGGCTTCCTTGGTTAGGACGAATCCTTTGATTCCCTAGTTTCGTCCTTTTCTTAGTCTCAAACATGAACTACAATTTAATGTATAATTATTATCGTTCATCTCTATCAATAAAATATAAGTTATTATTAACAATAACATATGGTAATAACAATCGAGTTACCTTCAGTTCACTTAGGTAAGGGTTTGTTGTTTGTTTGTCAGCTGACTTCTCACACTTTCTTTTATTTTCATAGAACATGAGCTAAGGTTGATCAGGCCTCGCTATGTTTCACACGAGGTGTGTTGTGAGTTTAGACTCAATTACAATACAGGAAGTTGCCTATATTTTATTCTTAATAGTTAGGTAGTATTTTCGGTTTACTTACTTTCTCGCAGTCGTGTTTGTTTGTTTTCACGAAGAAGAAAATTTTTTTATTTGAGACATGACTTCTGCGAACGTAATTATCCGCATTGGGTTCGTACAGTGCTACTGTTACGGGGGTGATGAACTTGTGAATCATGTAGGGGCCACACCATCAGTAAGATAGTTTGGAGGTGGTCCTATGAATGGCTCTACTCGTAGGGTGAGTTTTGTACATAACTAAATCACCTACTTTGTACTTTATTTCCCTGTTATTCAGCTCGTGATATTTTCGCGATTTTTGTAGATTCGCTCTCAAATTTGCGGGACCTTCGTTCCATATTTTCCTTATGTTACTCCCATTTATTTCGCGAGGTAATAATTCATGAATTTTCCACTTGGTTGTTAACGGGTGATTCGGTTTATACTTGTATAGTAAATCAAATGGTGTTGATTTATGTCCTTCATGGTAGGCAGAATTGAAGGCAAATTGTATCCATGATAGATTTTGATCCCACGCTGTCTGATCTTTAGCGTGGTAAGATATTAAGGCTGATTTTAGATTTCGCAAATATCTCTCAGCTAGGTTCCCTTGTGGTCGGTACTCTGTGACTGTAATGTGATTTATTCCTAGTTTGAAACACATGTCATTAAATTCCTTGGATTTAAATTGAGATCCATTGTCAGATACTAGGTGTACTGGTGTACCGAAGTCTTTAAATAGTCTTTCTTGTAGAATCTTTATTGTCGTAGATGCTAAGGCACGTCTCATAGGATACATCCATACGAATTTAGTGAAGGAGTCCACGCAAATTAATAGCATAGTATTTCCTGACTTAGAACGGGGATAGGGTCCAGAAAAATCTATGTATATCTTTGAAAAAGGTTTAGTGGGGATTTCTGAGATTAATTTCCCGATTTGACTGTTTCTCGCTGGCTTACTCAGGACACAGATTTCACATTGTTTCACGAATTTAGTTATTTGGCTGTTCATGTTTTCCCAATGATAATCCTTACGAATCCGATGTATCGTTTTTCTTATTCCCATATGAGCTCCAATTGTGGATGAGTGGTAGTATTCCATAATTCCATAAGCATGGGTTTAATAATGTCAGGGGCGATTATTCTTAATGACTTTCCGTTAGCCTTTTTATAACACAGTACTCGTTTACTCAAGGTATACTTGTCAGAATGATTTCCTTTATGTATTTGTTCTATTATTTTACTCAAATAAGGATCTTGTTATTGATGGTGCGCTATATCCTTAAATGCTAGTGGGAATTCTGTTATTAGAGTATTGAGGGTAGTGGTTTCAACCTTGTCTTCTCCGGGTAGGGTATTGGGTAGTTGAAACATGCGGGATAGAGTATCGGCGACTACATTTTGAGTACCACGTATATGTTGTACTTTAAACTTGTAGCAATTTAACCTAAACACCCATCTTCCTATACGACCTAATTGTTTTGGATGGTTCAACAACCACGGTAAGGCTTGGTTATCGGTCTCTAGTAGAAATTCCTTGTGTTCCAAAAATGGTTTGAATTTTTCGAAGGCGAACACTACAGCTAAACATTCAAGTTCATAGGCTGAGAACTTCCTTTCTTGATCCGTCAAAGTACGTGATGCATAGCTGATTGGTAGTCTTGTATTATCTGTTTCTTGGTATATTACAGCTCCTAATGCTACACTAGAACTGTCTGTCTGTACTACAAATGGTTTACTGAAATCTGCTAACTGCAATACAGGTGGTGATATTATGCTTTCTTTGAGTGTTTCAAAAGCGGCTTGGTGTCGAGTAGTCCACTTGAATTTCGTTCCTTTCTTCCTTAATGCGTTTCGAGGGGCTGCTATATCCGCTAGGTGGGGTATGTACTTGTGAAAATAATTGATCATGCCTAAAAATCGAGCTATTCCTTTGGTGTCTCTAGGTGGTAAAAATTCTCGGATTGCGCGCGTGCGTTCTGGGTCAATGCTAACCTTACCTTCGGCTGATACTATATGACCTAAGAAAGAGAATTGTTTTACTGCAAAATTAACTTTACTGGGGTTTACCGTTAGTCCAGCATTCTTTAAGAATGTGCTGATCCATCGATTCACTATATACTACTATGTCGTCAAGATAGTGATATACGAATTTAAATTTAACGTCATGGAATATTTTCTCTAACAGTTTGCTACATACTGAACTTCCTTGTGCTATTCCGAATGGTACCCTAGTAAATTGATATAGATTAAATGGGACAGCAAAGGCAATTAGATGTTTTGATTCCTCAGCTAGTGGGATTTGGTGAAAAGCCTGGTTGAGATCCATTATGGTGAAAATTTTCGCTTTGGTAAAATAGTGGAACGCGCTATGAATGTCGGGCAGTGGAATAGATTCAAATTCTATATTCTTATTCAGCTGTCTATAATCCACGACTAGTCTATGTTTGTCAATTCCTTTCGGTACTAGGAATGCAGGTGATGAGTATGGAGAAGTTGACGGTTCTATGACGTGTTGTTCTAGAAGTTTGTTGATTTGTTTTCTCATTATTTCCATCTTGGGCGGTGATAATTTGTATGGATGCAGACGTGTTACAGTATTCCCTCGCCAACCGCGGGGGCTAGGTTCCTACAAAACATCGCGGTTAGTGAATCCGCGGTTGGTGAAGTTAACTTTATATGGGAAAACTAAGGTTAGGGGAATCTGAAACAAAGCCAGAAATATAAAATACTGTACGACTCTTTATTATACAGTATACACTACATTGTTCGAATGTATAAAACCAGTCCAATGATTTCAAATAGCTGACAGTTACTTAAATTATAAAAATTTTCAAAATGTTTAAAATACATACTGTATTACATTACGTATAACGAAAAAGCCGCTAAGACAAGGAAAAAATAGCGGCCAGTTTTTAGCGCTAAGTAAGTCCAGTTTTATAGCTTACTACAATTTTCAACTTAAAATTTTAAAATAAAACCAATTTTTAACACACAAACAATTTTTAACCTGGCCACAGACGCAGCACTCTCGCCGCGCCCTAACCTGTTCAAAACATCGAGCTTTTTCTCCAGCGGTAGTACATTCCTAGCCCTTTTGGCTAGCTTATCACCGCCAATTATGTTTTCCGAACGTTTGGAACACATTATGACAAAAGGATAGTTTATAAAAGAGTAAATTAACACTATATAATAAGAACAAGGAACACTAAAAACTAAAGAACACACAATACGTCACGGCAGAAGAGCAATGCGCGACTGACTGACTTCAATCCGATTTGAAGGGATATGTGTGCACGAAGCGCTGCCTAGCGGATGCTACTACAAACTGCGTATAAGCAAATTCCAGCCCCGCGGTTGGAAACTACTGCGCATTTATAAAACCGCGTATAAATGAATTCCGCGGTTGGAGAACCCGCGGTTGACGAGGGATTACTGTACTTTGTTGTCGCTGAGATTTATTTTGTATTCTATGAGATCGGTCAATCCTAACTTGGGTGTTAGTACAGTAGAAAATTCTCTTATTAATTTTTGAATTCTTTTTAGCTCATTACCTTTTAAATGACAAACTAGATTCATGGTGCTCCAGATGAGTAGTAATGTTTCGCAATTCTCGCTGTTATTTTGCTCGGAATCGAACTGATATTTTTGAGTACGATCAAACATAAAGAAATATTGTTTAGCATATATGTCGAGAATTAAGCCAGTCTTGCTTATAAAATCGGCGCCTAAGATTATGTTTTGTCCTAATACTTCAGCTACTAGTAGTGGAACATACCATGTTAAATTCTTTATTTTTAATTTGACAGTAATACTGCGTGATATCATTAGGTTTTGCTTATTCGCGGTAGCACACTTGATGTTCACGTTTTGGCTAAGTCTAATAAGGTTATGTTTAGCTAATACAGTGGCTAACTGTTGACTGATAAAGACTACGGGTAGATCCCGAATCGATTAAACCGAGGGTTTTAGATGCTCCAAGGTCTATCTGTATGTAGGGTAATTGGCATACACTTGTTTTGCATGTACTAATAGAGTTGCACTTGTCAATAAATCTTGTTACGTACGGGTCTATACGTCGGTTTATTTGTTTTTTTATTTTACGGCGGTCAGTGTTTATACCTTTCCTTTTGATGCTGCGGAAGACGTAGGATTTTGGTTCTTCCTGCTTCACACGTTTTTTTGACTGATCAGTTCTTTGTTGATACCGCTTTTGTTTACAATTCTTGCTAATGTGTCCGGACTTTCCACAGTTATAACATCTTCTCTCGTTATGGCCATCGCTCGCATGCTGTTGAGGATTCGGTAGGGAGTTTGATGTTTTGGGGTAGCTTTGGGTTTTAGTGTTTCTCACGAAACGCTTATCACTGTAGGTTCGAGTATCGGGCCCAATGGGTAGAGGTAGGTATGAATCCCTGTGTTGTTTCTGGGACATTAACACGCGTCTGTTCTGATCTGAATACCAGACATTGGATGAATGTATGCAACACAGTTCCAGTTCAGTAAATGAGGTAGGTCTCTTCATAAGTGCTAATCGGGATCGCTCCTCGGGAGATAGTCCTACTAAGATAGTGTCTACTAGCTGTTGTTCACTCCAGTTGACTTGTAGCAATAAGGCCGATTCCCTTATTTCAGATATATAGTGAGCTAATCTCTCGTACGCTCCTTGTACACGAAGTACAGAATTCCGCTTTAATTCTTCGTAGATACCAGTGGGGATGAAATGTCTTATCAGAGAGGTATGTAGTTCTTCTACAGGGCGATGATATCTTAGTGAATCTAATACACGATCTTTTAAAGGAGATCTACATTTGGGTAAAAGTACTTGTAAAATTTGGTCGTCTTTTAGTTGTCGTGTAGATCCTTTATTTGTAACAGGTGCTTGATAAAGCCTAGGAGTTTCGTAATATTCAGCCCATCGGTTATGGGTATTTCGGATAAAATACGTTCTACGGGGTGAGTTATTTTTGCATAAAACTCGATATTGAGATTTAATTGAGTCATTCCAGGTTTTTCCGCAGTTTGATTCGTCTGTAAGAGAGGAGGTAACTCGTAAGTACGGGTCATATTCTCTTGTTCATTTGGAAGTAGCGGGGCGTTTACGGGGAGGGTATTTACTTGTCTATCTGTTAACCGATCCTTAATGGGTTCCAGAATAGATTCCTGCAGAAACTGAAATTTTACAGCACTTGGTTGCTGTTCTTGAGTAGGAGATTGAATGGGGGAAATATTTAGTTTAGTCATTGCTTCTTCGATCTCTTCTATTCTAAACGATTCGGACCTTCTACGTAATTCGCGCATTATCTCGGGTAATTGCTGTAAAGCTTCTTCCGCGAATTTTTGCGCGTCCGGTGGAGTAACTAGGTCACCAAGCCAATTCAACAAATTGCTGATGCGTCGGGTCAGATGTTCTATTCTTTGAGTGGTTCTTAAAATTACCGCGGGGGATTTCTCATCTCGCAGGGTTTGTGCGATGGAGGTAAGTTCCCTATATTTATGATAACATGTTTCCTTTTCACTTTCAAAGTCTAATACGGTTAAACGATTCAACAGTGAGGGTTTGTCTGGTCTATTCTCGCGTAATATTTTACACAGCACCGCGACCATTATATCAGAGTATGGGAGACCGCGTAGCAAAGCTTCATAGCTGGGTTCATCTTTCAACAACAAGTCGGGGTTAAATTGAGCCATTGTAGTGGTAATAATGACTTTTAAATAATCTAAGTATTACGTACGACAAATCTTATATCATCTATTTTAAACACTCTTATGAAATTTGAGTTCATTTAAACACACACATTAATATATATATATATAATTATGATCCCTCCGTGTACGGTTTATATTACGTCCCACGTTATGAGCGTCAATTTATTATGTACCGTCTACGTACCTCTCTTTTCTTCCTCTCTGATTATTTATTTAATATGCTAATTTCTTCTGTATCTTAATTTATTAGGTGTCGTGATGTTGTTAATTATATTTACCTTATCTCTCTATTTAATCGAACTGTGTTAGTGTGAATGAAACTTATGTATATAGGGTGTTATTCGAAAATTCCGCTCAAGCCTATTCTGCTTTGCAGAGAATAAGAGAAATTGCGTATGGAACTCTCCTTCTAACTACTCTATTAATTATAAAATTATAATTAACTCTTACCTTAGGGTTTTATTCCAAGAGTCGTTCAGACGAAACCAGCTACAAAAAGGATTATTTGGATTTGATATGGGCAAAGATCAAATACACCGTTTGTGCTAAAACAAATTGCCTCTGGTTTATTATGCAAAATAACTACTTCGTCTTTCTTTCATGACATTTAGATTAAATACTTGTTGAATGAGTAACAATTTGTGAAAATCAAACAAAGTGGCAAAATGAATATTTCTTAATGAACTAGCTTATGACAACTATGGTATACCACAACTATTTATTTTTTGCAATGAACCAATACGTCATTTAGCCACACACGCACACACATTCGTTCTATTTAAACCCCACTTTGAGATCTCTGATGTACATTTAAGATTTACAATTTATTTATGCTGAATTATACTCTGTAGGAATAGGTAAGATGATATTGGTTAAAACTCAGTTAATACTTAACGTCTGAAGAACTCCACTGTTTTGCACCTCTGCTGTGAATGCACTGTTTAACACACCATAAATTAGTTTTGACACTGTTTAACCGTGGTACTGTTATTGATTATTTAATATTAGGTTGATGCGCCACTATTATTTTACTCCACTTTAGAATAACCTTTCTTTTTATTTTGTCGGCCGACATAAATTTTCGAACACTTAGCTCGTTAAGTTGGCCGCGCGCGTTATTGTTTGTGCACTTTTAATATTTATAAATGTTTACACACTCTCTTAGATAGGCCGTATTTGTCTTAACGGCCTATCTGTAAACCCGAGGCCACTGTTTTTTAATTAACAAACTTTACTATCTGAATGCTGCTTACTACTGTTCACTCTCTGATGACACCTGCAGACTGTGATTCACAAAGAGCCTGCTGCTGGGCGGTTATGCAATACGTCTGGGCAATTGTTTAGGCTGACTGTATGTGCATTGCTGGTTGGGGCTCCCCACAGGTGAAAATTAACAATTTGAAAAGTGATTGAATTGATATAAAATTAAAACTAAGACTGCATACAATTCTGTACCGTTACAATACCCCCCCAATAAGAGGTTGAAGGCCGAAGCGTTCAAACTCTTATTGCCTAATACCTAAGAGGATCAGTGAGGATATGGCGCCGCAACCCCCCTAAGCACTCTACGAAAATCATGGGTTCTTACCCCCCTAGTCTGGCGGCTGTGGCAGCACCCATCCGATCTTACGGGACTCTTCTCTACTCGAGATCCCACCACCATAAGCTCGGACAGATACCCGCCCCAGTATCGCCTGACTTTAGAACGTTCAATTAAAAAATCAACAAACGGCCTTCCATCACTCCATATCCCACAACTGATTTGTTTCCTCTTAGTTTAGCCGTACTGGATCATTGACAACGTACTGGCTCATTTTATATTATAGACCCAAAAAAAATATAGTGTTAATAAAACAATATAGGTTTACAGTAGTACACATAAATTCCAGTTAAATTGAATAATATTACCCATACAATGTTACCCTCCAAAATAATACATAGATTATACAAGGTATCCTTAACTACTAAAATTTTTTTTTTTTCCATCAATTAGTATTTAATTTATAATTCCAATTTGAAAATAAAGTTAAATTCGTTATTACAAGTTCATTATTAAAAATCATCTTTTCTATTAATTTAATTACCAATTGTATTTAATTTCTCAAACTCTAAGTTGCAATAATTACCTCATTATTATTTTATTTGTTCAAAACAATTTCATTTATTTTACTTACATTTTACAAAAAGACCCTACAAAAATATTACCTACATTATTCAAAAATTTATATTCCTTTCTAATGGCATTTCTTTTTATTTCATAATGGGATTTTCCTGCTGGCAATAATTCAGCAGGCTACAACATTTTTGTTATTGTCACCAAGTATGTCTGTAGGCATTAGTCACAACATACAACACGCCTGTTTACCTGAACAGTTGTATGCCAGACTGTTTTAATAAACACTCTATCTCAACACTCACATAGTCTAAACATTCTGGTTACATCATACTAACACCTGTACTTCACTTTTCAATTTTTTATAAATCTTTTAGATAACATATTTATCAATGTCTATTTCTTACAGTTCAAACCAAATATAATTTTAATTCACCTTTCATTCATTATTTCTCTTTTAATTACAATTTCTATTTAATACCCTTATCTCAATTTATTTATATTATTGAATCCAATCTTTTCACCCCTATAAACATTTTATTCTATCTAATCGGTATTATAAACTTTATACTTACAGTACATTATCCACCTATTGACATGAATACAAAATACACACCACACACACACCAATATCTGCACGTAACCTCTGAAACATTTAACAACAATGTTATTTCATACAAACAATGTAACCTTTATTTATTAATATCAAATCTCATAAAACAATTTAAATCCATTAGAAAAATTCAACCATATAACATTTAAATCAAGCAAAATATTTAAACATTTCAAATTATTTTAATTAAATCAATTATTGAAAACACAACATTTTAATTACTTTCACCCATTGCAATAACTACAACTCATTCGTTATCTTCTTCCCAATTATTTTTGTTATCTATTTAAGATGCAAAATATTAATATTATTTTTGTCATCACAACAAGTTCTACTACATACATACATTGTTTCTCTAACATTTTATAATACATACACTTAAATTCACTACACTTATTTACAATTCTTCATCAATAATTATTCAGTTATATCACACTTCAATGTCCAAGGTTGCGAGGTCAGAACCAATAAACAAACTATTTAAAATTGTCCATTTGTGAATTTAAGGCTCAACCTCCATCGTCATAGATAAGTCTTTGTTTTATATAGCATTGTTCAATTTCGTTAACACACAAATTACTGTTTTGTGTGTCGTCACCATAAAAACCAGATTCATTCATCTTACCAAAATAATCATAAAACAAGTCAACATTGAGTACATCGGTTAAGTCTCCATCAGTAATATTCATTATCAAGTCAGTTATTTTTTCTTCATAAAGTAAATTATTATTATTTAAACATGTATCATCAAAATAATCTTCACTCTCTATTTTAACAGGTAAGTTATAACGCCAAAATCAGAAATTTTGAAAATTTCTTATTTTGAGTAGAGAAGTATCTTTAAGCGCCGTAACAGGGAATTGTTGTGTGAAATGCAGAGGTGACTGACAGGCAATAAAATCATATATCAGCCCCAACACGCTCACGGCAAATAGGCTGAGTTCATCGCTCTCCATACTAAGAAACGTTAAACTTTGACAACTACCTCAAATCCGTAGAAAAAAGGGCACAGAAGTAAACGAACTCATTTGAAGAGCAGCTGTAGGTATTAACAATAGACCAGAATACATATACACGCCAGCTGCATATAGCGAAACAAAAAAGGGTATATGTTACTGAAAGACTCAAACGGTCAGCGACAGGACTTCGACCTTACTGAGAAGAGAGAAAGCTCGGAGTAATGTCCGAACACAAGCAAGAAGTGTTGAAAGGAAGTTTGGTAAGGCCTGTAAGTAACAATAGTTGATGCCATTAGAACAACCTAGTGCACGAAAACAATACTTGACGAGAAAGTTAAGGGTTGTTTTGTTTACTCCAAAAAAGTGACAGGTAAGAATTATTGCTACAGTATCTAGCAGCGACAACGACCTCAGTGTAGTGACCTAGGGAAGGAATCTGGTGGGAATCCAAAGGCCTATCAGAGAAGTTCTTTCGGAAAAATAGGTGGTCTCTAAATCTGAAGAGTCGTAAAGTAGAACCAATTAGAAAACAGCGTAAGAAAAATCAGAAGTAAGTGGGAGAAATATGGAATTCGATATAGGAACGCGAGAAAGGCGCGCTCGAGGAGTTTAACTAAAAATTTTGACGGAAACGGGAGTGTAAGTCCGCGACCGAGATTTCCATAGTTATTGGACTTAGAGAAATTCGGTACGATGGTTAGAAAAGTAAGCTCGTACTAGAACAAATTTCGGTAAAGAGAAAAACTGTAATTTTACTAGTGACGTACAAGTGAATTAATACAACACAAATGATAATCAAATAACGCTGTGATTTAGTTGTGCAAATACGCAACAATAACTTTATCATCGAGTAACATTACGAAACGAACTAAACCCGTAACAACAGTAATTCAAACCATAACGCAGTTAATAAATAATAATTAATAATGGCTGTAGAAGCGGATAACTATAATAACAATTAACGCGAACTAATTTCGAGTGAGTGAAGTTTGGTGTTGTGCAGTGTCTTGTGTGACTCCAAGGAGACCACGTTACAATCTGCTAATCCAGAGGGAAATATCGAAGATACGCCAGACGATCAACATGCCAACCACCACACCATATGAACCGCTACCAGATTTGGATACATACCACAAGTAAAATTTTCATGCCATAATTAGTATTAGGTCCACTGTCTGTTCACTTAAAGAACTCATAAGATTTAATTAAAGGATTAAGATAAAATTTTATTTAGAACAAAATTAAATAATATTGGGAAATTGTGGAAATTAAATTTATCTATGAGCACCGATTTTAAATGAATCCAGATCAATAATTAACAATGTCGTAATATATTAAATTTAAGAAAATTATTATTAAAAGTTTTGTCTTTGAATAAGAATTACAATATTTAAATTATTAGAGCTATGAATATGAGTAATGAAATATGATTTATGAAAATGAATATGTTTATATATTGATTAGAATTTATATAGTTCATGTGTCAATGATAAAGTATGATAATCAATCATAGCTAATTGTAATAAATCGAAGAACAATTTTTAAGAAAATTTGAGCATTTATTTATATTTTACCCTGAGATAAAGAGCATAAAAATAAAAAAGTTAAATTGGCTCCCACACGCGGGACATTAAATAGATAGCATAACAGTAGTAAATTGTT
Source organism: Magicicada septendecula (assembly GCA_034769895.1). Taxonomy (NCBI): domain Eukaryota; kingdom Metazoa; phylum Arthropoda; class Insecta; order Hemiptera; family Cicadidae; genus Magicicada; species Magicicada septendecula. The sequence continues at coordinate 149,513,407 of CM068372.1, forward strand.
ATAAATTGACGCACACAACGTCGGGCATATTATATTGTTATAAAGTACTTCAAGTTATTTAACATCTCTTTCAACTCATTATAGTCTCTCTTTACTTTATATAATTCTGTCTCTCTTTCACTACACCATTCTATATTTAAACTTCTCTCATCATAATGCCATATCACACTCTCTCTCTCATTCCATGCAGCGGGTACAAAATTATTCAACAAAAATAAACAACTCAAATCTTTCACTAATAAGGGTCTCTTGCCCTCCAATAATAACACTTTTGAACACCTTGGTTCATCACAAATAAGGGGGAAATTTACCCTCTGCCCTCCATATTCATCTACTCTTTCTTTCCATTCTTTTTCTAATTCATCAACACTAATTACTACCTCGTTACAGCATATCACTCTCTGATACCACATTCTTAATTATATCATCATTTTCAGCATTATTTCTCTCACTTGTTACTTTTTTATTATCATTATTACTATTACTTTTAATCTGTTCTCCTATTGACTCTACTATTTGTTCTTTAATAGTGTTAACACATTCATCAATCTCATTTAAACGTTTATTAATATTGTCTTCTAACTTAACACTCTGTTGTTTCATATCATATAAACGCTTATCAAATTTTTGGTCAATATTATTTATATCGCCCTTTAACTCATGGAACTTAACATCACTTACATCAAAACGACTATTGATTACTTGAAATTGTTTCTGCAAAAAACTCATTACCTCATTGTCGAATTGGCTATTACATTTTGTTGAGGTTGGGGTTAATTGAACCCCAAGGTTGGGGTTAATTGAACCCCAGAGTCCTCTGTAACTATTGTTTCATCTGTTATATTTAGCTGTATTATTTTATCTTGACTCGCACTTGTAGTCGAATGTATCTCAAAATTACTCATAACGTTTGACTCGTCACAATTGTCAGCACTCGTTATTTCATTGACATCGTCCTTATTCCCCGCCATTTTTTATAAGTTTATAAAATGTTACATAAGAATTTATAAAATGTCACATAAGAATTACGTCCTCCCTCTCAAATGACCCGTTCTGCAGCTTGGTTAGGTCTGGCGAATATAGGTTATAAACCCTATACTCGCGTCACTGTACGGGGGCCACTCTAACTTTATGAATTTATGGACAAATTATAAAATACTCGAGTCCCTGTTCGGGCGCCACTGTAACTACTCTATTAATTATAAAATTATAATTAACTCTTACCTTAGGGTTTTATTCCAAGAGTCATTCAGACGAAACCAGCTACAAAAAGGATTATTTGGATTTGATATGGGCAAAGATCAAATACACTGTTTGTGCTAAAACAAATTGCCTCTGGTTTATTATGCAAAATAACTACTTCGTCTCTCTTTCATGACATTTAGATTAAATACTTGTTGAATGAGTAACAATTTATGAAAATCAAACAAAGTGGCAAAATGAATATTTCTTAATGAACTAGCTTATGACAACTATGGTATACCACAACTATTTATTTTTTGCAATGAACCGATACGTAATTTAGCCACACACGCACACACATTCGTTCTATTTAAACTCCACTTTGAGATCTCTGATGTACATTTAAGATTTACAATTTATTTATGCTGAATTATACTCTGTAGGAATAGGTAAGATGATATTGGTTAAACCTCAGTTAATACTTAACGTCTGAAGAACTCCACTGTTTTGCACCTCTGCTGTGAATGCACTGTTTAACACACCATAAATTAGTTTTGACACTGTTTAACCGCGGTACTGTTATTGATTATTTAATATTAGGTTGATGCGCCACTATTATTTTACTCCACTTTAGAATAACCTTTCTTTTTATTTTGTCGGCCGACATAAATTTTCGAACACTTAGCTCGTTAAGTTGGCCGCGCGCGTTATTGTTTGTGCACTTTTAATATTTATAAATGTTTACACACTCTCTTAGATAGGCCGTATTTGTCTTAACGGCCTATCTGTAAACCCGAGGCCACTGTTTTTTAATTAACAAACTTTACTATCTGAATGCTGCTTACTACTGTTCACTCTCTGATGACACACTGCAGACTGTGATTCACAAAGAGCCTGCTGCTGGGCGGTTACGCAATACGTCTGGGCAATTGTTTAGGCTGACTGTATGTGCATTGCTGGTTGGGGTTCCCCACAGGTGAAAATTAACAATTTGAAAAGTGATTGAATTGATATAAAATTAAAACTAAGACTGCATACAATTCTGCACATCCTCTCTTTAATACATGAGAAGTCCGCAACTAGCGCTGTAGTTCCCAGACAAGGGAATTTTAGAGGTTAACCCACCGCGTACGGTGATTAGTAGTAAACTCTCTATCTGTTTTAATTCTTATTCACACTCCATTAAATTATACATAAACAAGAAGATATTGAAATTATGCAATGGTTCTGTATTAGTTCAAATATTTAACATCCAATAAGATTGGTTCTTACTTGAGATACGAAAAGGCTATAGGTCTGAGTTAATCGATTATCGATCGGTACAATGTTTTATATTAAATTCAGTTATGATTTTTTTTATAATTATTTTAGATACAGGGCGTGAAGGTTCTTTCAACTGTTGGGAAGATCAGAAAATACATAAATAGGAATGCAAGATATTACAAAATTAAAGTTTTTATTTTATATAATATTATTTAAATAATTGAAGTTTACCGTTCGCTGGACCATGCGGCTCGAGAAGGCTGTTCGCATCTAACCTCTTTAGTGGTCGTTCAGTATCAAACGCAGATGAGATGATTTTCTTCCGTCTTGTCTTCAAAGTTGTAATAAAAGTGGAATTCTTGGTCCTGGGTTGATGCAGAAATACCGCTCCTTTTGTTCACCAATGTCCAAACTTGTGATTACGTGCTTCGACGAACTCCGAATCCAAATACGTTTTTCTATTGTAAGATGTAAACTGCGATTTCCAATGGGATTTTATGGTTATTCTATTTTCGTTTGGTTTAGAGGATTAAATCTTTATACAGGTAGTTCTTTATCTGGTTTTATTACTTCATTAAATTAACATTCGTTTCATGATCTGATATTGGGCAATCGAAGTCATTCCTTTGAATTTAATTACTTATTATCGTTTTATACTATCCAATTAGACAATTTGGTTAATGGTTATTTGGCCCAAATTACTGCAATTTGTCATTCATTTATTGTAAATGTCTGTGTATTTAATAATTTAAATTAATTCAGTTTTTTATTGACCATCTCTCGTGGTTAAACTCTTCTCGTTCATGTCATAAAATTCAATAATCAAAATCAACAAATTATATTCATTTTGTCGTCCATAGCAACAAACTTTTTTATTCTTATTCAATATTTTGTTGTATAGTAATAATTTCATATAATATTCTTCCACTCATCAAAATAATTCCTTACTAAACTTCCATTATATCAGAATATAAACTTATTTATAGCTTGTTTACTAATTCCTATATATTCTGCTGGTTTTTCACTCTTAGCCTGTTTCTTTTAATAAATATTATTTTTCCGATATCAAACATTATCCATCGGTATCATTGCACGATGGCATTATCATAATTTGTTTAGTTTGAGTTTGTTTATTATTAATTATTATTGGTTTCTACTAACTCATTGAATTATATTTAGTATTTGTTATTAAATTCTTTACCTAACCTTTCTGATCTTATTCATTATATAGTGTTATTGGCTGTTAGGCCTATTATTTTACCTTGATCTGCTTTTGAATTTAACTTGTTAACAACTATAGCCTTTTTATACAAGTTTACAAACATAATCAACTTTTAACTATGTACATGTACACAAATAATTATCTTTATGATATCTAACAATAACTCTATCTTGACCTATAGATAACACATAAACAAATGAAATTAGTTAATACTCAATAACTGAGTTCAACCACAGTTCTACAACAGTAAACGAATAATACATATTACTTCATTATTTGATATTCTATCAACAAATAAACTTTCATATGATAACACAAACTATAACATCATAGTTATGATAACAACATAACATCATACAATTCATAATAAGTATTTTTGAGTAACTTATAACGTACATTATTTACTCATTCTTATCTATTTTCACAACATCAATTACTTTAAAATAGTCAATATTAGTTTTTCTTTCTTACAATTTTTATCAATGTCTTTTATTTATTTACCTCTCACTGAACATTGAGATTTATCACTAATATCTTTATTACATGCTTATTTTTTATTATTATTACTACCTTGCATTCTTATTACTTTTATATAATGATGAATTTATTTTTATGACCTTTTTATTAGTGTGGGATATTAAAATATTTACTTCCCTATTCTATTTTTAATATTTTTCTTTATGTAACGTCGGGGACCACATTTCTGTTGCGTTACAATATATATACAGTAGAACTTGGCTAATTCGAAGCTGAAGGGACCAGTAAAAAATTCGAATTATCCAAAAATTCGAATTAGGAAAACTTTTAATAACGGTAGAAAAATCAAATCAAAAACCGAAATTCAGTAAAGCAATATGTTATTTTATTAAACAATTTCCTTAGACATATGTATTACAAACGTATAAACATGTTTCAGTACAAAATATAGCATTTACAGTTTTTTAAAAAAGCTAGAAACTTTTGATTGTATTTTGCAGTTAATACACTGAGTTGTAGTAAACTCTTCAAGTTTATTAAGTGCTTGGAAAATAGCGTCACTTATGTTCTGCTGTCCTTCAACAAACCGTCTCAAGTCTTGAATGTAATTTGATGCTTGTGAAGCCGTTGGAATCGGTATCTCTGGAAGTTCTAGCTGGTCCCCTTCTTCATCTGAAGATGTACCATCATTTCTTTTGTTCATAACATCAGCCACGATCTCCGCATCTGTCTGTTCACCGCACACCGCCAAGTCTTCATCCATGTTTACAAACTCTTCGTAACGAATGCCTGCGTCATGTCCAACATCTTCCCAGTTATCCATAGTGGGTACGACTTCTCTAGCAGCTTTATTCTCCTCTTCACCTTCAATGTGGCAGAAACCACCTTTATGAAAACAATTAGCAATTGTTTTTTGCGTAACTTGGTTCCAAGCACTGTTGCACATGCGGGCAGCTTGAAGGATGTTAATCTTGATATTTTCGTGCTCATCTAAATAAGCACCTGACAGAATGTTTTGGACCACAAGCCGTCTGTAAAAATGCTTTAAATTTTTTATTACACCTTGGTCCATAGGTTGAACTACTGAAGTCATGTTTGGAGGGAAAAACACAACCTTTACATTTTCCATCACAGGAATAGTGTTGTGCGCTGTACAGTTGTCAATAAACAAGACGATTCTCCTGTTTTGATTCCGAAATTTCCTGTTGATTTTCAAAAGCCATCTTTCGAAAATTTCACCTGTCATCCAAGCTTTATTGTTTGATTCATATTCAACTGGTTTCGTTTTTACATTTTTGAAACAACGTGGGTTGGCTGACTTCCCTATCATTAGCAAAGGCAGTTTTCCGAGCCATCCATGTTTGCTCCGATTAAAAGTGTTATGCGCTCCTTGCTGTGTTTGCCGCCACTACAACTTTCTCCTTTAAAAGCAAGTGTTTTGTCGGGGGTGCATTTGAAGAATAAGCCCGTCTCGTCTATGTTAAAAATGTCTTTAGCGTCTCTATCAGAAATCATTTGCAACAAATCGTCTTTCCATGAATTTGCAGCTTCAATGTCAACAGATCCCCACAAACTGTTTCCCCACAAACAGTTTTGAAAGACATGCCATTCCTTTCTTTAAAACCATCGAGCCAACCAGTGCTGGCCTTAAAATCAGTTTTCCCTAAGCTAGATGCGAATTCCTCAGCTTTGGCTCTGACGAGGGGCCCACTGACTGGAATTTTTTTGTCCCTTGCTTGCTTAAACCACTTCACTACACATTCATCCACGTCAGGATTTGCTGGTCCTCGTGCTCTTTTCCTATCTTTGTCGCTGGCTTTACACACACTATTCAAAATCTTCTTTTTATTTTTTAGATACGTTGACAGCGTATTTGGCGGTATCCCGAATTCCTTGGCAATTTCAGATTTCTTTTTTTGTCCCTTTTCCACTTCCCGTATAACGGCAACTTTTTCGGCAAATGTCAATGATTTGTATTGGGTCCGTGTTGGTTTTGAAAGGGCCATGATGAACACGCAACACAATAAAACTGCCCAATAAGTGTCACTAAAACACACCAGTCTGTATATACAGTACTGTATAAAGAAAGGAACAGTCTCTCACTACAGGACACAGCTCGCACAGTAGAAACTCAAAAAGACAACACTTCCACGTTATGCAGGCAGACTGAACTGAAAGCAACAGTGAGGGTGGCTGACTGACGAGGCGTGGAACAAGGGACAATGGCGGACGGTACCGTTACACGAGCCAGTCATGTGTCATCGCCAGATACTGACGGCAATTCCACGAATTTGACACAAAAGACAAGCGTCTGTTCACAAAGGGCGATGCCTGCTTGTCTGTTTCCAGTCGTGTCTCTATTGTTACGTGGTCTAGCCCATACAGCAGGCGATTTTTTGTAGTTAGAGCAAAATTTTTATTTCGAATTAACCAAAAAAAGTTCGAATTACAGACGATGTTTTTGCATGGTTTTACATAGGATATTCAAGGGACCACGGTAAAAGTTCGAATTATCCACGAATTCGAATTATGCACGTTCGAATTAGCCAAGTTCTACTGTACTTAAACACTCTTATACTAATTAATCAAATATAAATTATTTCACATAAATTCACATATATGCAAATCTAATAATTATCTGCTGTGATAATGAGATAATATCCTTTTATAGTTGAAAGAAATTTCACACAGAGTTCATTGTGTTTACACTAGCACAATAGATCAGCTGTTGGGGAGGTTGATTCAACGCGTTAGGGTGGTTTATTGTTCGCTTCACAAGGGGGATTCGTAACAAGAGGGTGACTTTCTACAATCTAAAACACGATTTTTTCCTGCACAAATTGTAAAGATCCTCGCTTTATTATAATCTCTTTATTAGAAACTCAACCTACTACGAAGATCATCCCGGAAAACCGACTGAAGAGGATCCGCCAGAGGACCAGCTGCAGATCACCGTTATACCCAGGTGACACAGAAAAGAACTTCTGTGCTTATATTTTTTTTCTAACAACCAGAATAAAAAACAGTACAAGTTTTGAAAAGACTCTGTCAAACCATGTAAATCTTAACATAGTAATTTTGTATTTATATTAATTTTATTAATATTATTAATTTGTATTAATAATCTTTGCTTTATTATTATTTTGCATTTTACTAAACTTCTATTAACTTAACTACACTCACAAAAACATATAATGACTTTTGGTTTAGATTTTGTTGACATTTATTACGCCTTAGTTTATTTACCATAATACTGTTTGTTTTCCCGTGCTTGCTATTCAAATAACTTATTTTGTTTACATGGCAGAACGTACATTTTTCGACACGACTCCTACATGAAATAGCCTGTCAATGTACTGACAGGTTGAAAATGGAATATTTTTACAAGCGGGGACTTGCTTATTACGTTGACTTCCTTATACCACTATTATTATTATTTTATTAATAAGACTCTAATTATTTTGCTTTATTTCACAAATTCAGAGTAAATAAATTTACGACCTTGCCAAGTTACTGTTTATTAATTAGCAGTGGAGCATTTTATATGCGTCACAACGTACATAATTATTTTTTTACACTAAAGCAGAGTGGCGCATTTTATAATGTCTCTCCTGCCAAGACATCATAACACAGGGAACCCGTTCAATTGGCCTCTGTCAATTGAACTGGCTGCCGTTGTTAGTACTAGTTATTTACCAACAATATAGGAAACTGTAAAGAACAGGAATTCATGCAAGGTTACTCAAATTTACTTACTCTCTTTTGGTTTTAGCAGAAACATCTCTTTATTTTTACTTCAAAATAATGTTTTGATTGATACTACCTTTAGTGGTTATTACCTTTTTCTTTTGTTTTAAAATTTTTGATAGATTCTATATCAAGAGCTCTTACATTCTTTAAAGTGTTACTCAGATGAGTTCAAAGCTATACTGTTTTAGATTACATTAAATACCACGGATCCGGGTTCTAATTTCATAATATTTCAAAATACTTGCACATTATGTAAACTATTTGAAGAATAAATTGATTAATAGATTAGATTAATATACAGTAAATACAAAATTACTATGTTAAGATTTACATGGTTTGACAGAGTCTTTTCAAAACTTGTACTGTTTTTTATTCTGGTTGTTAGAAAAAAAAATATAAGCACAGAAGTTCTTTTCTGTGTCACCTGGGTATAACGGTGATCTGCAGCTGGTCCTCTGGCGGATCCTCTTCAGTCGGTTTTCCGGGATGATCTTCGTAGTAGGTTGAGTTTCTCCATTAAGATTGTCGATTCTAAGTGGTGATCACAGTCATCACGGTACAATTCTGCTACCTGGTGCTCGTGATGTTGACGTCGTTGCTTCTTGTGGACGTGCGAGTTCACTTTCACATTTTCGTTTAATGTACACTAATGTTATCTTCCTACATGGTATGAAAATACCTTAAAATTTAAACTTTGATTTACAAAGAGATGTGTCGTCTATTATTTTCCTTTTGATTCATTATCTACATATAAGTTACATAATCAGATTTACGTTGCACTTAGTTGCACCTACATGTCGAGTATTTTACCATAAAACACGAACTTTCAGTAACATAGTTTGAAATAATGTACGTTCACGTTGCAGGTACATTGTAATGCTGTTAACTCGTCGGATATTCTGAGTCGACTGGGGTTGGTTTAGCAGCCGTGTGTAGGGACGGGGGCAGTTCACGAGTCAAGAGAAAAGTAGTTTGTACTTTTATTATTAGTATCTTTCCACTAATTAACTATTATTAATTATCCTACCTTTCTTTATTTAGTTAGGTATTTTATTGATTACTCTCATGTCTTTTTATTAAATTAGAAGGATTATTAGTATTCGCTTCATAACAGTATAATTTGCATGTCCGTACTAGCCTTTTTACAAGTTGGTACAGGTATTTAAGTACATCGGGGAGGGTGAATTATTTTCTCACGTGGTATTTAAACCAAAATTAATTTTTTTTTATTTGTGCTATTCAAATTTGCTTTTAAATTGTCACAGTACATAGGTAGTAACTTCAGAAATACTCTAGATGATACGTCCAGTGATATACATAAGGCAGTTTATCAGTTCAACTTCTTCAGGCCTAAACAGTTTCAGTGTGTATATATTGCTATTTGTTAATATCCCGCCTAATACACAGTTTTCATGAGGTTCCGAGGTTCCTTAATGAGTGTCTTATCGAGGGTTTACTGTATCGCTTTACTTTGAATAAACAGCTAATGTTAATAAAGAATTTTCAGTACTTTCTGTTCTTTTTTGTACATATTGTGGATTATACACGGTATCATGCCATCCAATCAGTAGTTTACTGTACGTGCTTATTTTTGTTTTTGTGAATTTTGTTGGTTTTTTACTGTTTCTTCTCTCATTTGCCTTTCTACAAACTTAATTGTCCCAAAGTTCAAATCTGTCAGCAGGCCTTTTTTAAATCAGTTGATGAATTACATTCATCAATCGTCATCCTTTCCTTTTGCTGATGGCCAGAAAATATTTCTCTCACAGTATCCAGCGTTCAGTAGTAAAAAACTATGTGACATTTTTGACGTTTGGTGGCACTGTAGTTACTACAAAATACTGTTAATCATTACCATGTACAATACAGTTGGTACTAAAAGTATGTGACATTTTTAACGTTTGGTGGCACTGTAGTTACTACATAATACTGTTAAATCATTACCATGTACAATACAGTCGGTACTAAAACTATGTGACACTTTTGACGTTTGGTGGCACTGTAGTTACTACATAATACTGTTAAATCATTACCATGTACAGTACAGTCGTTACTAAAACTATGTGTCATTTTTGACGTTTGGTGGCACTGTAGTTACTTCTCTCATTTGCCTTTCTACAAACTTAATTGTCCCAAAGTTCAAATCTGTCAGCAGGCCTTTTTTAAATCAGTTGATGAATTACATTCATCAATCGTCATCCTTTCCTTTTGCTGATGGCCAGAAAATATTTCTCTCACAGTATCCAGCGTTCAGTAGTAAAAAACTATGTGACATTTGTGACGTTTGGTGGCACTGTAGTTACTACATAATACTGTTAAATCATGACCATGTACAGTACAGTTGTTACTAAAACTATGTGACATTTTTGACGTTTGGTGGCACTGTAGTTACTACATAATACTGTTAAATCATTACCATGTACAGTACAGTTGTTACTAAAACTATGTGACATTTTTGACGTTTGGTGGCACTGTAGTTACTACATAATACTGTTAATCATTACCATGTACAATACAGTTGGTACTAAAAGTATGTGGCATTTTTGACGTTTGGTGGCACTGTAGTTACTACATAATACTGTTAAATCATTACCATGTACAATACAGTCGGTACTAAAACTATGTGACACTTTTGACGTTTGGTGGCACTGTAGTTACTACATAATACTGTTAAATCATTACCATGTACAGTACAGTCGTTACTAAAACTATGTGTCATTTTTGACGTTTGGTGGCACTGTAGTTACTACATAATACTGATAAATCATTACCATGTACAGTACAGTTGTTACTAAAACTATGTGACATTTTTGACGTTTTGTGGCACTGTAGTTACTACATAATACTGTTAAATCATTACCATGTACATTAGGGTGGAACGAAAAAATCAAGTTTGGATTTTTAATTTGTAATAGTGCGGAAAAGTTGCCTTTTGGTGTAGATAAGATAAAAAAAAGATATGAAAAATATTGGAGCACGTCTTGAGGTGCCGCAAGGACAATAAATTTTCATAAAATTGCAATTTTCGCTACATTTTAAAGTTTTTTTAAGAAGTTGTCAAAAATTTTTGTTTTATTTTAAATACTGTCAAAAAAGCAGTTTTTATATCAAAAAAGACATACAATTTTTTTAAAACTTTTTGGGTTATGTCTTGAGGTGCCGCAAGAGCGGTAAAGTTTTATAAAAACACACTTTTTGTAACTTTTTCAAAGAATTTTACGTGTCTCGATTATGCAATAAAAAGTTTCAAATAGGCGTTTTAATATGAATAGAGGATTATTTTATAGAGGATTGTTTTTTGATGGAAGAAGAGACAAAACAATTGTTCAAGAAAAGAAAGGAATTAAGTTGTACAAAAAAGTTATTTCAGAAGAGCACGTTTCACTAATAGAGGAACCAAACTCAAAGTTTTTAGGCCACGTAACACCTGAATCTGGCACTGGAAAAGACATAGCAGACAGTATACTGGAGTTTCTTGAAGATAGAGAACACAACGAACAACTTTTGAACTTTACTGCAATTGGGTGTGATGGAACCATTGTAAACACTGGACATAATAATTGTGTGATTTCTTTGATGGAAAATGAAATAGGAAGACCTTTACAATGGTTAGTTTGTTTGTTCCATGGAAATGAGCTACCTTTGCGACATCTTTTTTGTCATTTAGATGGTAAAACGAAGGGACCCAATGAGTTTAAAGGCGAAATAGGTCAGCAGCTGGAAAACTGTGCTAATCTTCCTGTGGTTACTTTTTTGACAATTGAAAATAACCTTCCTCTTTTGGAGAACATAAATGATTTAAGTACAGATCAGAAGTATTTATTGGATATGTGTATCGCTGTCTCAAGTGGAAATTGCTCACTAGATTTATCTTTAAGAAACCCTGGAAAACTTGCTCACTCCAGGTGGCTTACATTAGCAAACCGTATACTTAGATTGTATGTGGCAACTGAAAATCCAACTGAAAACCTTAAGACTCTGGCTGAGTACATTGTGAAAGTGTATGCACCTGTGTGGTTTAACATTAAGTTAAAACCTTCATGTACTTATGGTTCCAAACATCTGTTTAAGCTTATCTCGTATTCACGCTATCTCTCTGATGATTTCAAGAACGTTCTAGACCCGGTTATTCAAAGAAATGGGTACTTTGCTGCTGCAGAAAATCTCCTTTTGTCCATGCTATGTGATGAGCGCAAAAATGTAAGAGAACTTGGTTTACGACGTGTTTTAAAAGCAAGAACAGAAAGTAGAGGCGGAGTCAGGAAGTTTAAAGTTCCAAAGATAAACTTTGACGCAAAGGATTACATCGACATGATCTCATGGGCTGAAAATGACGTAACTGAACCCCCCTTGGTAAAACATGTTTCCATTGACTCTCTCAAAGACTTTATATGGAAGACATCTGAATCTCAACCAAATAGTAAAGTGGACCCGCTTATCGACTTTCCCCGGCTTCCTTGTCACACGCAAGCAGTAGAAAGAGCTGTGAAACTGGTGACCGAATCGGCTCAAAATGTCTGTGGTTCAATCGCAAGAGAAGGATATATAAGAGCAAAAATTGACTCACGTGAGAACATGTCAAAATTTGATACAAAAAAACAGTTTAATGTGTCAATGAAGTAGAAACAAACATTTTGCAGCTGTAACATTTGTAATTATTAAGGGTTTTTAAATCATAAAAAATGAACTTTCAATGTCTTTAAAAGTGTATTATGATATTTTTTTACGTGTGCTCTAATAAAAAAAATATATAATTGATTTGACAAGCTTTTATTTCAACCTTATTTACTACTATTTGTAACAACCAAAATGTTCGCAAAAGTTTCAAAATTAGCAAAAATACAAACTTTTTGACATTACAAAATATTTTTTTATTATTATTATATTTTGTAATTAATAATTTTTTTCTAATTCTAATGCTTATATATGTATTTACAACTATCTTTTGTAACATTATATGTACGAGGAAACCATAAAAAATAAGTTTATAATGTTTCAATTTTTTTAATTTTTTTACAAACTTTAAGCTCTTTGCGGCACCTCAAGATGTTGTAGTATAGCAACCAATTTTTTTTTCTTCTTTTTGAACCTAAAAGGCAACTTTTCCCCACTATTACAAAACTAAAAAAAAAAAAAAATTAAAAAAAGGCCATTTTCATTCCACCCTAATGTACATAGTTACTACATAATACTGTTAAATCATTACCATGTACAATACAGTCGGTACTAAAACTATGTGACATTTTTGACGTTTGGTGGCATTGTAGTTACTACATAATACTGTTAAATCATGACCATGTACAATACAGTCGGTACTAAAACTATGTGACATTTTTGACGTTTTGTGGCACTGTAGTTGCTACATAATACTGTTAAATCATGACCATGTACAATACAGTCGGTACTAAAACTATGTGATATTTTTGACGTTTGGTGGCACTGTAGTTACTACATAATACTGTTAAATCATGACCATGTACAATACAGTCGGTACTAAAACTATGTGACGTTTTTGACGTTTTGTGGCACTGTAGTTGCTACATAATACTGTTAAATCATACCATGTACAATACAGTCGGTACTAAAACTATGTGACATTTTTGACGTTTTGTGGCACTGTAGTTACTACATAATACTGTTAAATCATTACCATGTACAATACAGTCGGTACTAAAACTTGAAAATAACTCATCATTTGTATTTGTATTTTCCCTAAATTAGAATGAAAATTTAAACTGTTTCAGAACATGTCTTTTCTTATATCGGATGTTTTGTTAATTCAGACAGCAATCCAAATTAATTGACTGAACTGTTATTCCAAAATAAATAGAAATCTGAATTAGTGATGTTCATTCTACAATATATCTAACTATTTTTTTATTATTCCGATTCTAACTGCATCTTTTTACATTCTTTACGAGTCTTAAAAGCTTCATCTCTGCAGCTTACTTAAGCAGAGCTTCATCTTACTGTATGTAAGCTGAGCTTCAGTATGACTTATATCTTCCTTAGCTAAATCCATGTTTTGGGTTCTTACAAAAACATGTTTTTATGGTTCTGTTAACAGATAGCATTTCAGCTGTTTCTTTTCTTTTCTTTTCCTTCATCTGCATTCTGCTTTAATAGATCCACTCTGTCTAAAATTATAAATCATCAGCAACAACAAGAAACACAGGAGGTAGAGTCTCTCTTCCTTGTTAGAATTTAAAGGAATAAATTCCAAAAGTATGAGGACTAGCTAAATTTCCTTTCATGCTTTATTTTAATAACTGGGTATATGTTAAATATAAATTTGTACAGTAAAATATACATTTTTAAACTTTTTTTTAGTTTAATAACACTAATATTAATAACTATTGAAGGCAATATTTTTTATAGATAACATTCCAGGATTATTTTTATCGTCAGTACCAAATTGAAGTGCAGGATTTAGATCAGCCAGTTCTTATTTCAAGAGGAAAGAAAAGAGTGCAGAATGAAGATGTAAGTCTGTATCTATAGTTTCTTTCCGTACAGATAACGGATGCACTAATATTAGATATTACAGTTAATAGTTTGTAATTAACTTTGTAAGTTTAAGGCTTTACTTGAAGAAGATTTATGTTGCTTATCATTGTTATGCATTCAGACTATTAAGGTCTCTGCTCACTGGATCGGACTAATTGTTCTGCCATTGGATAGTGTCAGTATCATTAGATTGTATTATGAATGTAGCAACGCTGTTCTACGTGTGGGACTATTACTCCATGTTCTACTAATTCAGTATTGGATTTTTCTTGAATTCTTGATTAATAAAGGGAAAAGAAACTGAATTTCTCTATCAGTTACTGACATTTTTAGGAGGAGAGGGAGGTCATGAATATATATTACTTGCGTCTACCCATTGCCACAGACCAAAATACAAAGAAAATAGATTCGCCTTACTACCCTGTGGGGAAATTAATGAAAACACAACATTCGTCCACTTTTTTTCTGTAACAGTGATTTGTTTATTTGATAACAACACTTTTGTGTCTATAGTTGCTTGGAAGGTGAAGTGTAATCAAGCATATTGAAATATTTGCGTAATTGAGATCATTCAGCTTTTAAGTCTTTTCTTCTTTGTAGAACAGCAGTCTACTAGTTATTTCTGTAAAATTTCTATCTGGAACTGTATCCAGTGCAGCCTTTTGTCTTTGACTTTGTTTCTGTACGATTAAGCAAATTTCAGAAAGCCATAATTAACTTTATATCACCAAACTACATTTACCACAATCCAATGCAGCTTAGGGGTATGTGATGATTCTAGCCCATTAACTTCTGTGTTTCTCATATTAGGTTCCTATAGCATATAATGGAATACTATACACAAATAATATGATAAAATTGTAAATTATTTATGTGGATAATAACTATTAAAAGCATAGTAAAACATTAAACTAAATATTAAAACAGCATACACATGTAGAAAAAATTCTGTATTCCTCTTGTCATGTGTGGCGGTGGGGGGGGGGGGGGGGGGGGTAATATGTTTAATATACATAATTACGTTGCCTCAAGATGTTTTTTCTCCTTACGTGGAACATGTTTTGGGAAACTTATTGTTCGCATCCTCGGGCTTCTTAAAATATATATATATGTTACTGTAAAAGTGCGAAGTAAGGTAAATCTTAAGATTTACCGTTTTATGATGGTAAATGTCGGAAGATCCTTTTAAAATGTCTGCATTTCAGACTTTACCAACAGTTAGTGGTGAATGTCAAGATTTTGTAGTAAAACTGTAATATTTTTAATTTTAAAGAAATTTGTAGGTAATAATTAAAAAAAAATTTCCATAAAAACGCATGAAGAAAGGAGACAAAAAAATAACGCATTACACTACTTTGTGTTTCTGAAATAATTTTTATTTAGCGATGTACAATAAATTGTTGTAAAACTACTAAAAAATATAAAACTTTATGAAATTATCAAAGTTTACTTAAAAAAAAAAAATAACACAAAACCATTTTAACCATTTTGTGAAAACAGAGCATTAAAAACTTTTTAACCATTTTGTGAGAATGTAATCTTAGTGACGAAAACAAATACGAGTCCTTTTTTATGGTTTTTTTTTTAATTCCAATAATTAATTGATACAATATTTGGTATTGTAAAATAAAAAATGAAAAATTACTTGTTGGAGCAGGGTTGACTGTTATGACATTTAGAATTGCACAACAAAGAGGAAGCTTTGCACAAACACTTCTTCGTAGTACACTTTTTTGAACAGTTACATTTTTTGAATCCTTGTCCTCCAATAAAGATAATTTATTAATCACTTGTCAAACAGTAACCTCTTTGTTTCCTACTTCTGTAATACTAATCAAATTTTCTCCACACAGTGTGAACTGGTTTCATGTATATAAAGATGTAAGTTTGCCAATTGTGGTACCAAGTTGATAAAATTCATCATTTTCAATACTATGATTGATTTTGGGTCCACCTTTGTGCGGTCTACATCTGGCATTTTGACTCTCACAGTCTGTCCAACTAAAGGTTTAGCTACTTTTTTACAAGAGACGCCTGTCATTTGTTCTGCTTGTTTTTAAAGTCCTTTGGTGGCTCTCTTTTGAAAGCACTTCACTGTATCGATCCTGCTTGTTGTAGCAGTTACATCACTCGTGTCAGGTTGTTCAACTATTTCAGGTTCATCTGTTATTGATGTTTCAGCGTGTATTTCCATTCTGCTTGAACTATCTTGCAGAAAACTTTCTACGGCGTTCATTGTTTGGGTGTTTTTTTGCCATCTTATAGATTACTGTCACAGTCATTTGTAGTATTTAATAGTTCTTCAAAATCTTCTTCAGTGTTTGCTTTGTGCATTAAACTGTGTGGTATAACTGGACAAATTTTAAGCGTTCAGACCACTTAGAAGTTTGATTTGTTTCCTTCAAACCTCCGAGTGTAGCTTTTACCACAACGCAATGGTAAATCTTGACATTTATCACTAACTGTTGGTAAAAGTCCGAAATGCAAACATTTTAAAAGGAACTTCAGACGTTTACCATCATAAAACGGTAAATCTTAAGATTTACCTTACTTTGCACTTTTACAGTAACATAAAATATATATTGCAATGATACATATTTTTTCCATATTCGCCAGGGCAATTTATTTGTACATATAAAATAAATATAAACAGTTGTGCATAGTTTTAAATGAAGCATACATGAACAGACAAGTCCTAACTTGTTTTACTTGGTTACTGAGGGGTGGCGAATTGCATGTGTGTGCATACAGTGTTTTCTGATACGTGCACGTGTGTGTGTGTGTGTTTTGTATTACCTGATCAAGGGAGGGAACAATAGTTTCTTGTGTACCAGTGTATTTGACTTGTGTGGTAGTGTGCCAGTCCAAACATATAACGTTACCGTGGAACACATAAATTAATTCAATATGTGTACAGTATAAATAAAAACTCAATTATTAATAGTAATTATAGAGATATGGTAGTATAAGAATTTGTAATATACATATATGTAAGTAATATGTAAGATAGCCATTTGAATAGTACAAGGTTCGGCTTGCCGCGACAATCCGGCGTTGGCCGAAATAGTGAAAAATATACCCAAGGTACCTAGTATGTCATAAACACATAAAATGTTTTGTGTATAAGAAACAGCAAAAAATGAGCAAGTTCTGTTAGGAAAGCAGGTCGGTGTCCTTCAGAAGACAAAAGATGACACCCCAATATTTATTGCAAATTTAGAAAGTAGCATCGTTTTTTAACAGCATAACGGCTACGCGCGTAAATTATTCACCCGCACTGTTTCAGCCAATGGCGGATAGCGTCAGTCCAGCGTGCGAGAAAATAACGATACAGGAATGGAGAATTTCTAACTCACCGGGGAATATTTCAAACCCTGGCCAATGAAAGTGTCATCAACCAGGACGGTGGTGAGGGAATCAGTAGACAAACTATAAAAAGAAAGAAGCAAGTGAAAAAAAAGTTTTTTTTTAAGTTTAAGTTTCAAGACAAACACGGGAAATCTGCGTTACTTACTGTACAAGTATTCAATAATATAATTATAACGGAATGTTATACTAGCTTTGTTTAAAATGTATAGATTAGCTCGGTAAAAAAAAAAGTCGAGAAGGAACAAGTTAAGGTATAAAGAAGAATATTTTATTGGTGCGTGTAAAGTACGTATTATGAAGATATTTCATATGTGTGCATAAAGTTGAATCAAGAAAGTATATTTATTTTATGTGCATGACGTTAAGTACAGCGAGCGTGTGATACAAAGTTAAGAAGTGGTAAATCAATTATGTTTGGTGAAAGTGAAGTGAAATGAGCAACGTAGAACGACCAATCAGAGTCTTGGAATCCAGCAAACAAGTAACAGTATACTATCTTAACAATTCACAACTCTAATATACAAAACATAGAAATTAATGTCTACCATAAGTATAACTCATCTCATTCTCAAAAAACCTACACTTGTTCAGATACTAACAACTCAGTTTATGTGATATGACATGCTAGAAAGGGTATTTAGTAGAATTATTGTATAATCAAGTGAATGAAACAAAATATAATAAGAATAGCATTCTAGTACGAGTCGAATACTTGCATATAATAATTATTAAGAAAATTCATGTTAGTTAAGAAAATATTATGCTATATGTTAATTAGAGTATTGAAGGTATAGGTGTCAGGTGAATAAAATATAATATTGCGACTCGCTAAACCGAAGAATAATTAAATAATGGTATCTTGAAGAATAGTAATCAAGTGAATATTAATACTTTGAAATTAGTTGTAAAATTACAAATCAGGCATCTCAATGATATTATATTAGAAACATAATGTTTATGATGAAATTTCAGATGCCATGTTTGTAATAAGAATGAAATAATATAGAATATTAGTATCTGAACGGAATGAGTTATTATTTATTAATAAACCCTGAGATACTCTGCTCTGGCGTCCAACCGAATTAATGATTGATATAATAATGAGTGGATGTATTTAGTAACACAGATATTAAAATCTAGTTCATAAATATTATAAATCATTATAATTACTGCCCAAACGAAGTGCTGTCTTCAAAATTGTTTAATTTAGCACTCCGAACAAAAGGGGTAATCAAGAAGTATTTATAAACAGGCAGAAAATACAAGTAATTGAAGCAATTAATATTTGATTAAAAAATTTGCACACTGACATTACTTACAGTAAAGCGAATTATTTCATGTTAAGATGTGCAAAATGACGCTTTGTAGA
Source organism: Magicicada septendecula (assembly GCA_034769895.1). Lineage (NCBI taxonomy): Eukaryota > Metazoa > Arthropoda > Insecta > Hemiptera > Cicadidae > Magicicada > Magicicada septendecula. The sequence goes on from CM068372.1 coordinate 149,532,546, forward strand.
TACAATTTGAAGATAAATGGTAAATGTATTACCGAACTAGAAACATATTAATTAATTACTTCGTTAATTAATATGTGATGAGCAATTAATTAATACCTAAATAAAGACAAAAATCTCACGAATTGTATGATTTCATTAGTATGATAACATTACACATGAAAATTATTCATTACACATGAACATTAATTATGACTGCGAAAATACGAAAAAAGTGATGTATGAAAACCGAAGCGATGACCCAATGATGTACATGTTTGAGATGGTCATGGACAATCTTCAACCTGTCAGTTTGCCTCCATTATAAAACCCCATTCGATTCTGAACAAAAATTTTTTGCCATCACCATACTTCCATTCCTTAAGGAATATGGAAGTAAAAACAGACTCTAATAATTCGTTCATACAGACGAATTTGCTAAAGCAACATAAAAACAAGCTCCGATAATTGTTTGTGGGGATGCTATGTCAGATTGCTCAGTGACACAAAACCGACGACAATCATTCTAAGACAGGGGACACTCTGTTCAATGGACAACTGACAATAGACTCTGGCACCGGGAACATCATCATTATTATCAAGAACAACACACACACACACACACACACACACACCGTGGTAACTCAACAGTGAAAAACAGGTGAAAAATGAACAATTTTGGTATAAATAAAAGAAGAAATAAATACTTGTACATAGTGTAATTACAACAATTTAAATAATTAATATAATTTAAGTATGTAATTCAACTTCTGTTTTTCAAGTAATTTTTGTAGTTAGTTAAAAATGAGTGCACAATATTTAATGTTTATTGAAATAAAGTAAATATTATTTTTTGATTAAAATAATACAAATAAACTTTTCATTTTTATAATAAATATTTAATTAATATCAGATTTTCAAAATTGAAAATAATTACTTGAATTTTATATTGTAATGTCAGACACCTAAATATTTTAAAGAATTTTATAAATTTTTTTAAAGACAATTTTTCATATCTGTGGTTATTTTATTTGTTTGCATATTGTGTATGTGTAATTTACAGTAGACGCCCTCTTAACCGGTCAGCTTGGGACCAGGGGGTCGGCCGGTTAACAAAATGGCCGGTTAAACCGAACAAAATCAAACACTTGTACAGTACTGTATCTAATTACTGTAGTAAAATAGTTTACGTACCTTTTTCTTGTCCGTCTGGTGGCCTTTTCTCTATATTTAATTCAACGCGTTTCAGGACATATGCCCCATCATCAGGAATATCCATTGTTGAAGTTCGTCGATCGTTAAAATATTAAAAACACTGTATATACAATTTTACACATAACAATAAATATACTATAAACATAAAAAACACATAAAATACCCAAATTTGAGACACACGCGATATCTAAACATCGTTACTGTACATCGCGTACTGTATCATTAAAAGTTGTTTATTTTACAGACATAACATTAACACTGTATACAGTACACATTTCAGTTACACTTTAAAAAAATTCGTGATTGTTTTTTGCTTTTTAAGTCTGAATGAATTTTTAAAAGCGTGGTCACGCCACTTTCGCATAAACATGACATCGACACCAGACGCCTCACCTTGTTGTTCGACGTATCGCACTGCCAGCTGTAATGCTTCCAATGCGTCTTTGTGACTGACTTTTCCCTCGCTGTCTTCTTCTTTTTCTTCTATGATCCCATCTTCGTCAATATCAGTTTGCTGGCAGACAACACTTATGATTTCCTCATCAGCCAAAGTTTCGTTTTCAAGCTCTTGATCACCATTTATCCATTCTTCGACATCTCTTTCTTCGCATTCTGCCATTATTTTTTGCAGATCACAGAGTAAACTTTGATTGTCGTTATCTGGGACACGTGTATTTTCTTCCGTTATCTGGTCAACGTAATTCTCAATGCCTGGCCAAGCTTTCCTCCATGATTTTATAAAAGCAGTGTGGGGAATTTCTTCAAACGCAGCTGCTATCATGTACACCACATCTTTGATGTTTATAGTCTTTACAGCGTCTACAAGTCCTGAGTTTTCATCTTCCATTTTACCCAAAATTTCAGATAACAATTTTCGCCTATACCGTCTTTTGAAACTTGCAATAACTCCCTGGTCCATAGGTTGTATGAGACTAGTTACGTTAGGAGGCAAAAATAAAACGCTGATGTCTTCCTCACATACTAATTGATCAGCACTGGGGTGGGTCGGTGCATTGTCAATGACAAGTAGAGCTTTTACAGGCAATTTTAGATTGATTAAATGGCTTTTAACTTTTGGTATGAATTGCGTTGTAAACCATTCTTTGAAAAGATGGGAGTCCATCCACGCAGATTTTTGAGATCTATAGTAAACCGGGAGGGCTTCCATATTAACATGTTTAAACACACGCGGTTTCTTCGATTTACCAATCACAAAAAGAGGAATCTTATGTGTACCCGCGGCATTGCTACAGAGAGCAACAGTCAATCTTTCTTTGTTAATTTTCATTCCCGGTGCTGATTTTTCATCTGCCATAGCGAAAGTTTGTTTTGGTAGAAGTTTGAAATTGAAGCCCGTTTCATCTAGGTTATATATCTGCTCTGGTTTAAGTTCTTTTTCGTTTATGATTTTTACGAGTTCCTTTGTAAATTCATCTACTGCTCCTGGATTAGCGGACAGCTTTTCCCCACACACATCAAGCACATGTGTTCCATGCCGTTTTTTCCACCTCGATAACCACCCATCACTAGCAACAAATTCGGCCTGGTTTTCGAGTTTTTTGTGAAAGCATAAGGCCTTTTCTTTTAATATTGGCCCACTAATCGGCGTACCTTTTCGACGTTGTTGGACAAACCATACCCAAAGGGCATCATCAACAATCTCGTTGGTTGGTTTTCTAATTGTGCAACGGGACTCGAGTACTTTTTGTGATTCAACTTGCATACAGTAATCCTGAAGTGAATTTCTGTTTCTCCGCCAGTCGTTGACAGTACTTTTTCCCACGCCTAATTCGTTACATATTAATTGTACCGATTCACCTTTGTCCAAACGTTCTAAGGCGTTAAGTTTTTGCGCGATACTGATTACTACACGTTTCCGTTTTTTGTCACTCATATTTGTAGCACACGAAAAAAATAATGAAACTGTACTTACAGTAGTACCCAGTACAGTAATAATCGACACGTCTTCACATTGACAAATCAACCACTAAACTGACTAAAGACGTTCAATAAAATGAACAAGTGCAAATCATGAAACTTTTGACATGCCGGTGAGCTGTGTCGGTGTAATTTCACATTTATGTTTATGCGATACAATCGAAAGCCGCTTGATTACTAAAAACATAGTGTAGATAATGTATAAACATCCGTTGAAGTAACGGATATCGAAAGCGTGGGAAACAGACGAGTCTGAGGGTCGGCTGGTTAAAGCGGTAATCAAAAGCCGCTTGACTACTAAAAACAAATAGAAAATGTAGGTACAGTACATCCGTTTAATTAACGGATATCGAAAGCGTGGGAAACAGACGAGTCTGGACGGTTAAAGCGGCGGCCGGTTGATCCGAGGCCGGTTAAGAGGGCGTCTACTGTATATATATTCTACAACTAGTACGTGTAAAACAGCTTCTCGTAAAATGCAAATTTTAATAGAGATTTGTTTTAATTTTTAAAGAATTCTTTTGTATAAATTAGTGTTTTATTAACATTTATTCCACACCACAAAATCTTTCTCCTCTCTTCTCACATCAAATTTATTGTGCAACAAAAGGGACTTAACGTAACAAAAACAGAAATCCCACGACCTAGCTGGTAAGTTATTTGATAGTTACGTTGAGTACTTCAGATACACAAAATATATAAAAACTGTAATGTTATAATATATATTGTAGTTGTGAAGCTTAGATTTTTTTTAAAGATTGTTCATTTTAATTGAAAGTGCTTAAAATACACCCCTCCACATATCAGAAGGGATGTATTTCTCATGAGCAAACAGAAAGATTATTTATTGTAGACAGAGGCATAGGCGTGCGCACGGGGGGGTGCCACAGGTGCACAGGCACCTGCTAATAAGTTATATTTAAATAAATAAATAAAAGTTTTTTTTATATTGTTGGTATTTATATTCTCAATGTTTTCGTAATTTTTATTTCATTGAGTAACAAACTTGTGTGAGAAAAGTGGGCTAGAAGCCTTGAAGATACGGAGAATCTCACTAAACAAGACGAACATGAACCTGAAACTATCAAGGTAGTGAACTCAGTCATGAGTCGGAGCGGAGTGGTGTAGGGAAGGCGTGTGTGGTGCGTTGTTCCCTTCCCTTTCTCGCCCCTCACCGCCACCACTCAACCGGCCTACTGGCTCGACATCTGGCCTTGGCTCGACCGACCCACTCCCACATTCCACAGCTGTTCTTAACTGACTTCACATGCGCGCTAAAGTTTCTGTAGTCTGCACCGCACCGCATTAGTACAGAATCATGATAATTTAGTGCAGTATAAGTACTAAATAGGGACAAATAGTGAAAGTGAAATAGTGCGTAATTAGTTAGTGTGTGAAAATGAAGAAAAATAGTTTAGATAGGTTTATTATAAGAACAGAACAGAACGGACTAACACAGAATAGTAGTAATGTCAGTTTAAAAGTGCAAATTTGTGAAAGTAGTAAAAGTGAAAGTTTAAGTAGTAACACCAATGGAACTCCGTTGGATGATGTTATTAATGAGCCATCGACATCGACTTCCAAACATGAGCCAACGACTCCTCACCCTGATGATCCTATTCAAGAAATTCCTAAAAATAGATTTGAGAGAAGTGATAGATTAGTTTGAGGTCCCTATCAACCAAAACTCAATAAATATCCTTCCACTAAAGTAGGGAACAAGCTAAGAAGTTTTCAACCACAGTGGTATACAAAATATGATTGGATAGAGTACAGTCCCTCAGCTGATGCAGTTTTTTGTTTATATTGTCGATTTTTTTCTTCTAATGATTCAGGCAAAAAGGGTCATACTGACAAAGCATTTATTACGACAGGATTCAAAAGTTGGAACAAGGCGAATGAGTGTTTCAAAGCACATCAGGGGTCGACATGCCACAATCAAAGTTTGAAATCATTTTCCAGCTTTACTTCCAATGAAGAAACACCAATCGATGTTTTGTTAGATAAACAAAAAGAAGAGGTTCTGGTAAAAAAACAAGTTGAAAAAAATAACAACCGAAGCGTTATGGAAAGGCTTATAGATATAGTTATTTGTTTAGCAAAATCAGGACACCCTTTCAGAGGACACAGGGAAAATGAAAGTAACGTAAACAAAGGACTATTTTTAAGCTTAGTTGATATGTTAAGGAAGTATGACCCTGTTATGAAAAGACACTAAAGGAATCACCTCGAAATGCCATGTACACAAGCAATCACATTCAAAATGATTTAATCAAAGCATTGCACAATATTATTCAGCGTAATATTGTAAATTCTGTGCAAGGGAAAAAAATTTCATTGATAGCTGATGAAACTTCTGATTTAGGTCATAACGAACAAATGTCTGTGGTAGTACGACATTTTGATGATGAAAAAAAACTGTGCTGTTGAGCAATTTGTCTGTTTACAATGATTAACAAAACAAAATGCAGAGTCCGTTTTTCAGAAACTAAATGATGTCCTTGTAAATACTTTAAAACTGGATTGGTCCTCTGTAATTTCTGTTTGTTTTGATGGTGCATCACCAATGTCTGGATGCTATAACGGAGTTCAAGCAAAGTGTAAGGAGATGTGTAAAGAGATCATGTATGTTCATTGCTATGGGCATTGCTTGAATCTAGTTTTGGTTGATGCATGTACCTCAAGCAAAGAAAATCGCATAATTTTCAACTTCTTTGGAATTGTACAAACCTTATTTTGCTTTGTAGAAGGAAGCACATCACGCCATCCAGTGTTTGCTGCAATGGCAAAAGAAGCTAACTCTAAGTTAACGACTCTTAAGTCCCTATCTACATCCAGATGGGCTTGTAGGGCAGAGGCTGTTAAATCAGTGAAGACAAATTTTGTTGTTCTTGTTGAGGCCTTACAGGAAATTATATCAACAACTGACAAAGCTGATGTGAAAATAAAAGGTCGAAGGCTCTTACATGAACTGAAGTCATTCGATTTTGTGTTGGCTTTGGAAATCACTCACCCGATACTTTTATTGATTTTAAAAGTAAGCAAAACACTTCAGAGTGAGGACATTGACCTTTTGACTGCCATGAACGGGGTTAAAATGCTCCGGGAGTCACTTTCGTCACAGAGGAATGAAACATCTTTTAACAAAATTTTTAATTGTGCAAAAGAAGTTTGTGAAGAAATTGACGTGGAGGTTCCTGTTTTGAGAAAAAGAAAAGTGTCTTCACGTATTGATGAAGCTGTCCAAAACTCTCACTATTTTGATAGTAAAGAAGATCAAGACAGATGTTTGACATTTTACCCTTTCATAGACTCACTGGTAATGGGCATAGACGAACGATTTGAGCAAGAAACGTGTGATTTAATAGTTGCAATTGGAAAACTTCTCAAGTTGGAAGCAGAAGAGAATGATTTGAAACTAGTGTCAAAAAAACTTCAGGTTGACTTGTATGGCATCAAAGCAGAACAACTACTACTACAAAACAACAAGTGTGATAATGGAGCTCCTCCAAAAGGTGAGCATAATAACTTAAAAAGCTTTTAAACCCTGTCCAAGTGTAATTAAATATACAGAAGGTTTCCAAATACATACAGTAGGCCTAATGGCACTGTGTTTATGTAATTCATATTTTTATTTGATAGGTACGACAAGGACAGCCTTGAAGAAGTGGTTGGACTGGCTAAGCATTGAAAATCGTGTTAACTTGTTCTCCGAGCTTTACGCCACATTAAAACTTTTTCTTACAATACCAGTAACAAATACTTCATCTGAGAGAAGCTTCTCCAAACTGAGTATTGTAAAATCAAAACTCAGAACAAGCATGACTCAAGATAGATTAGAATATTTGATGCTTCCTTTTATTTAGCTAGAGTTAGCAGTAAATGTGGATTATAAAGACATTATTGAAGAATTTAAAGTACTGATTCCTGGAGAAAGGCGTATGCTACTGTAAACTTACAAAATGTTTGTCTTTATTTTAAATAAATTATTTTTAGTGTATGTCTCAGAAATATTTTTTTTCCTATAAAACAGTAGATAGAAGCAAAGTTTAAGATTCAACTTAAAAAAAAACATGTTGCTTAGAACTAAAGTTCAAAAACTTCAACTAAAAACTTTTTTGTAGCCCAAGAGTGTTAGATTTTTGGTTTAATTTTTAACAAAAAAATTGTTTAAAATACGTTTTAGACAGCATATTCTTTAAAAAATTCCAGACCATCCCCCCCCCCCCCCCCGGTACAATGGTTCGTGCACCCTCTAATAAAGGATGCTGCGCACGCCTATGGACAGAGGGCAATTATTTAAGGATGCTTATTAACCTGTTCAGTTGCTACCCCATTTATCTATATTTTTACTCCCTGTCAACTCACAGGGCAGTAACATATATGTGTATTTTCAAATTTACTGCCACAGGAGATACACGGTAATGATACGTGTAGTTTGATTCTGAGTTTTATTTATGTCATCTTCTATCAGTGGCATTTTAAATTACGTTCTACATATGTTTTATTGAACCCATTTGTAACCAATTTAATAAAGGAAAAATACACTATTGTATAATTTAAGAGAAAAAAAAACTTGCTCCGGCAGATGGTTGTACTGCTAAAGCTTCTCTTGATTAACTGCTAATGAACAGTTTAAATACAAAACAGGAAATTAATTTTTACTTTTATCATTGTGACAGTAGACAGATTAGCATTGAAATCATAATATACAATATATTAAGTCCTGTTAAGTTTACTTTTTTTTTGTACATGATTTATTTATTTCTGTAATAGTTGAAATGAAGTTCTTCAATGATAGGCAAGGTGATCCATTTTTAAGAGTTTTTGCTTAGACACGAATAAATGTTTTTCACCTACATTTGACATCCAGTGAGCCTGTAGGTGGCCTAGTGGCTATCGTGGGCGATTGATGTGCTCGTGGTCCCAGGTGGAGACTCTGTACGGCGTCCACTCAGTGTTGTGATGTAAAACTGAGTAGCTGACTGAGATAACAACGGCGCCTCCTGGCTGCGAATACCACAACTAGCGGTTGGCACCGCATTGTACTAGCCATGCAGCCGTCACACTAAACACAAAAGCCGCGCGGTATACCTTGCTCCTTAACGGACTGTTGAGCAGAGGTTTTTTGATATCCAGTTCACCAATAACTTCTATTAACTTTAACTTCAAATTGGTACTAAATTTAAAACAATTTATTGTTGTGTACACCTGTATGCAAAATTGAAAAACTCTGGAACTACTAACCAGGCCATGTGCTGTGGAACTGAATGAGACTAAACAAATGTAGCTGAGATTTGTTCTAGTTATCATACACATGATGGTATTTAGATGGTAAAGCTGAGTTCAACATATCACTGAATCTTTTGTTGTTTTATGTGCCTGTTTAACCTGTTTCAAAATGTTATCCAATTTACAATACCTGAGAGATAAATACATTATTGTTGACCATATATTAACATTAATTGTTTATTGTACAGAATACGTTGACATTTACCACCATACTTGTGATTTTTTTTTTGTAGGAAAAAGAAGTTTTACTGTGTTTGATTCCTGAAATTTGCAACATGACTGGACTTACAGATGATATGAGAAGTGATTTTGGTCTTATGAAAGACCTATCAAGCTTTTTGATTGTAACACCCAACCAAAGACAGCTTGCACTGAAGACTTTTATTCAGAACATAAAAGGTATGTGATGTAATTGAAACAATTAAATGTTGTAGTTTTCCATATGTTGCTCTTTTTACTTGCTGTATAAGATCTTTAATTTGTAAAAACATTTTGTTCATTGCAGAATTATTATTACTAGTGGTCGCCCAGTGGTCGAAATTCGACCGTAATTCATTAAATTTTTAAGTTTGAACATCATTGAAGTTCTTTTGTCAAAGAGTACACCTCTATAATCATTGCATATAATTTTTATGAATTTTGTTCTATTACGTCAGCTGCGAGCGTGTACAAATACGCCATTAGCATGTGTTGTTTGCCTTAATTCCCTGCAATACCTATGAAATTTAAAATTTAATGTTAGTAACAGTTGAAAAAAAAACACAATTACAGCTTGTATTCGTATTTATTTTTTGATATAATTCATTGTCAGTTTTAATTTTTTCATGTTATTATTGAATCAAATAAACGCTAATAAAAATGAGACTTGACATTCATAGAAGTATAAGATACATTGTTTTCAATTCCAGTGGATTACATTTCATTTTTGGTAAGGTACAAAATTCGAAAACAGTTTGAAGATTATCTGCTACAAAGTGAGATATTATTTAACTCATTAAATAAATAAATTACATAAATTTGCTTCCACCTACCTGCAGAGGTTCTTTTATCTAGGGCCAGGATCCGGTCGCACGAACGTCAGATGCTAGTGTGATTTATAGGTTACTGAAATAAGTAACTCGACTCATTTTTTAATGAAGAGAAATGATATTTTAATTTGTTAAAATCATTTAAAATTTTATCCAAAACTGTTATGCATGTTTATGCAGATTAATTTACATTTTTCTCAATTTCTTCACTCGGTCATCTGTTACAGGTTAACTTATTCTAAAATCTTACCTTACTGATCACACTTTATTATAAACACAGACAGAGCCCAGCCTGCAATTTTTTACACTCACAACCACACAGAAAATTACCCAGCCCTTAACATTTTAAAAGAATACCCATTCCGGCCGGCACACAGTGACCATTCGAGCTCGTTTCATTTATGTTGATAATTACGTCGCTGTCGAATATAACTGATTTTGTTACTCTCCCATGCTCACTACTACCACTGACACGTTTTGGTTACTTTGAATTCACTTTTGAGATTAAAAACTGATAAAATTTAGCAGAGCGCACTTGGCCCTGTGTCTGCGCAGACACGATCAGTGACGAACTGGGAGAACGAATGTAGCAGGTGCCGCTAACGTGATCTCATACTTTTGGTGGAAACCACGGCCTTGTAGTTGTTCATCGTCTTCCCGTCCCATTTAATTCATGCAAGTTTTAGTGTGCAGATCGTCTAGGAAATTGGTGCGGCACTGGCTGACGTCACGAGATGGGCGGACCTTAAGGTTTGCATCCGCCAGCAAGTGAGACTAAGTTGAATAAAAATCGTTTCCTGACCATCTTGGTTTTTGGGACGGTAGCGTCACCCGCGCGTATTCCTATATCATGCATACGAGCGCCAGGTCACACGCAAACAAAGTTCTTGGAAATGAGGCTTGCTGCATACCTCTGTACTGATTGCACAATGCATACAGCGTATTTCTCCTTTGTTATAAACTGTTCCATTCACCACGTGTTCTGGTCACTGTTGAGAAATAAAATTTACAAATCTTTTATAAAACCCAAAAATGCAATAAATAAAAATACCCACAAATTTGGTCCGTTACAATACCCCCTCAATGAGAGATCTTCTGTCAAAACAGAAGAAATCTCATTGATAAAACCCCTAAGAGGACCGGTGAGGAACTGGTGCCAACAACCCCCTTGTTGTTCTTCCACTGCATGGGTACCCGACCCCCCTGGCTCGGCGACTATGGACGCATCTGAACGAGATCACTGGACTTCTCTGTAAGAGATCCCAACACCGAAAAATCGAACAGACACGCACCACAGCGCACCTCACCTTCTATCATGCTACCCCAAGAATCCTCAACCCCTGGCTTAGATCATGCCAGATCCTCAACCGATATGTTTCCCCTTATATGCAAGCTGGGCTGCCTTTAGCAGAAACTGGGCTCACACACGCACGTATACTACATATTATGAACATTGAAACATTTCTGCAAAATTTCCCTAAGTTAAAATCAACAATTGCCTCTTTTTAAAATCAAACTACAAATCCGTTACCTAAATTGAATAATTCTCTCCATTAATTTTTTTTTTTTTTTTTTTTATAAATTAAACATTTTCTTAAAATTAAGAACATCCTTAGCCTAACCTGTGATTCCACCTAGAGTCTAACAATACAATTCAAAAAATAAGTCAATAATAATAAACATGGTTAGTACACAAACAATAAAATAATCAGAGTTCCAAACTATCAAATGGCAGGCGCAAAATCAAGAATTTTTTTTTTCCAAAAAACATTTTCCAAAAAAATCTTAAATTCAAAAAAATTTAAATTTCCTAAAATATTTTCTTTCCATATTGAAATTATTTACAATTTGTTTAAATTGATCAAAAACAAAAGTTGAATTAACTTCCATACTAAACATGCCTAGTATGTGACCTCACTATCAGCTGATCAAAACTAGGTCAAGTCAAGAACCTTGACCTACATATATTATATACAAGTTCTATCTGAAAATACACTTAACATCTGTACAATTCTATCTTGAAACATAAAAACAATAAAATAAAACCTTTAAAATAACAAAATATTATTATAAATAACAATCAAATTGACATTTAAATTATTCAAAATAAACACTTTCTAACTTTACCTTTCCAAATTCTATCAAAAATTTGTCACTGGTTTCAATTAAAAATTTTATATTCTTGTTATAAATCTCTTTCTTTATTTGACAATCTTATTCTCCATTACTGTGGGTGATTTAAATACTTATAACAATTTAATTTATCACTTGGTAGGCCTACATTTATAATCTCTACCCCTCTGACTCTAACACTCATCAATTTTAACTAACATGACACCCATCTCTATCAAAACATCTGCCGAACAATCTCTAAACCCACCTTATCATTAAACTCAAATCGCCACATTCTCTCAATATATAAAAAAATACTCTCTAACCCTTTTTACCTAGGATAAGTGTTTCCCCCCCCCAAAGCTCATTTCCTTAATCTGGTCCCTGGATTCTACCTAAGGCAACCCCTTCCCACCAAATCGGTCCCTTCCCGTCCCAACCCTTTTGTTGCGGACTCCCACATTACACTACCCCCTATTACAAAATTGCCATCCCCAAAGCTCAAACTTATTACTCACTTCAACTACAACAAAATAACATCATCATTTATAATATCAATATATCTCTCAATACTCTACATATATTCCCCATATCTACTGTGTCAACATCAATACTTCTCAAAATCTATTACATTACCTCACAACGACATTACATTAACTCAGAACAATATTTTTCTCTCTACTACCATTTTAACTTTAACTTGGACTGTTCTACATGCCCCAACAAAATATTTCATCACCCATACTCTTTTATTAACTTTCACAAATTATTACTTTATGTCTCACTTTATCAAATTACTTTTCTCATTATTTAAAATAATGTTTTTAACACATTACAACCTTATACTTAACGTTAATTACCTGGAATATTAATAAACAATTTAACAGTGACATTTTATTACTGATCAGCTGACATTCCTAGCTAATTGTAAACACATTTCAAACATTGTGCAGATTACATTAAATACATAGGATTATCAATTCTTACTTCTAACATCCCTGTTCCCCCTTTTCTGACTCTAGTAATTTATGTTAACCGCCTGCCAGTCGGTTTAATTATTTAATTAGTTTCAAACATACACAAATTATACAAAACATATACTTTTTATCATTTCTTATATCTACCCTACTACAATAAAATAATACATTTAAAAATATAGAATGAACACGTTATCCTGAATGTATGAGCACCTATTTATTTAAGCGGAATAAAGCATGTTTATTAGAGCAAAATGGATTTATCATTTTTTAATTTACAAAATTTAAGTACGTTGCTCATCTGAGCAACCCCCTGGTCCACACACACTATTGTAATTTATGTAAGACTGTATCGCCTTTTTGCTTCCACAAAGACTGCATATTTGGAGGAATTTGACATCTCCGTGTCTTTGCTTCGGCATTTACATTTTAACATTGGTGGATATCAATATATCCTTGGTATATATTGAAACGCCCTTAAAACGGGTCTACCACCTGGCTATGCTGTCCCCATGTGGACAGAGTGGCAGCCGCTGTTCCATAGTTCCTGGATTTCCCCTATTGTCACCCCCCATTTAATTTCTATTATAAACCAATTTCAAGTCAGCTATGGTCAAGGGACTTGATTATGGCCATAGCTAACCGCTAGCCAAAGCCACGATTAGTGCTGGTAAGGCAGTAATCGCCCGAAAAGTCGGGGAAATCTAACTTTCATTTCAACGCCTGTTCTACATTATCTTAGTTATGTGCGGCACGAACGTCTATCAGGTACAAATTAAATTTGTACAAAAAGGTGTGTCGCACATTTTAGCCATGTTGGCCTCCAATGGAGGTAACACTCTGTTACCCCCAACCCATTTCACTATCTACTTGGGCACAGGCCACCCCAGCAATAGCACCTTAATATCTAAATAAGAAATTAAATATACAACATTATAATATGAAATCTTCATCCATCATTAATCATTTAACTCATTCATAACTTTCTACAATTGGATTACTTGGTGTTCCAAACCAATAATTTGTTTGTCATAATTACTTAAAATTTTCAAATTTATTGTTAATAATTATTATATATCATCTTTCAGTTGTTATTAAAAAATTTTTTAATTATCATTTTTATTTCACAATTATTTCAAATCCTCTCATTATAGAATTAAAATCCTTTTCCTCTGGGTTACACCTGTAAACATTTTTATTATAGCTGACTGGTATTATAAAATTTTTATACTTACAGTCCATTTAAACTGACATACACAAAATATCTACCATACTCCAATACTTTCACCTCACCTCTGAAACATTTAACACAAATGTTAGTTTAAATCAAACAACTTATCATTTAATTACCAAATTCACAAATCTCGTAAAAATGATTTACATTCATTAGAAAATTTAATTATACAACATTTAAATCAATCAGAATATTTAAAACATCTCAAATTATTTTAATCAAATTGATTTATTCCCAATTGAGATGACTGAATTAGGTAATAAACTGTAAATTTATTTATGGATATTTTTCCTCTCAATAATCTAATCTCTCTTCCTTATTTTTTTATTATTTATTTTTTCCAGTCTTATATTTAATAATAATATTAAATTGCAAATTTAAAGGTGATTAAAATAAATCTAAGGCTTACAAGAAATTATATTTTTAACTTTGAAGGATAATAGTTTTATTAACTTAAAACCTTATTAATTCATAATATTAAATAAGGTTACGACTATAAATCCAATCAATAAAGAATTCACTATAAATAATGTATTATAGTCAATTTCATTATTAAAAATATAAGTTCATTGCTATCAAAACAATTACAATTAGCCAATTACTGTTTTCAAAATTAATTCTATTTATTTATTTAAACTGCAAACATATTATTATTACAACAATCATCTACACACTTGTTTACTTGACATTCTACAATACACACAAATAAATTTATTAAACATTTATTTACAAATCGTCCTTATTATTTGTTCAGTTATACCACACTTCAATGTCCAAAGTTGCGAGGTCAAACCACAAAACAAAATATTTATAACTGTCCTTTATTGTTTTATGGCCTACCCTCCATCGTCACAGATTAATCTTCGTTTTATATAGCACTGTTCAATTTTATTAACACACAAATTACTATTGTCTTGTGTGTTATAACCAAAAAAACCAAATTCATCTGTTTTACCAAAATAGTCATGAAACAAGTCAACATTAGGTATATCTGTTAAGTCTCCGTTAATAAATTTGTTCAATATCGGGTCAGTTACTTTTGTATTATCGATTAAATCATTATTATTTAAATATACTTCTAACCTTACTTTCCATTTATCATAATCTCTATTTAAATTATATACTTCTGTTTTTCTCTCAACATACAATTCTCTATTTAAATCTCTCTCATCACAATACCATATCACACTCTCAATATTATTCCAGACAGAGGGTACAAAATTATACAACAAAAATAAACACTTCAAATCTTCTACTACCACGGGACTCTTGCCCTTCTTAAACAATACTTGTGAACACTCTGGTTCAGAAAAAATAAGGGGAAAATTTACCCTCTGCCCCCATTCTACCACTATACTATTTTTCCGCTCTCTCTCTAACTCATAAACACACATTAACATTTCATTATCACATTCTACAAACTCATCAGTACTCTCATTATTTATTTTCAATGTATCACTCTCAGATACTACATTTTCGATTACATCACTATTCTTAATACAATTTTCATTTGTATGACTCTTACTCTGTTCGAGTTTATTCAAATTATTTTTTATTTCCTTGGTATTTTCTAAACATTTATTCTTGTCTTGTATATTATTTATTAACTCATCAAATTTTACGCTAATACTCTGCTGCAACTGAATATTCTGTTGTTCAAATTTTTTATTAAAATTGCTATTTTGAGCGTCAAAACGACTCAATTTTTTCGTCAGTTGCATCTAAACGTTTACTTAAATCACTATTTTTTACCATGTTTTCAGACATAGTTTGTATCAGGTTGAATATATCGTTCATTGATAATTCTTTTGCTTTATTTATTACCGGAGTGGATTCCGCTTTTGCTCCACTCATTATTACCGATTGTGTCAAATTATTCTCGTCTATCAGGTTTGGAGTTGTCTCCAATCCTGAATCATTTATATTATCTGATTCATTTAAAACGCTTTCTTTGACCACATTAGGGTCTGAATTAATTTCTCCCTCCCCCGTGATAGTTACATCACTCATACTAACTTTATCTCCGTCTTCCATTTTTCTTATTTATGAGTTTTGCTCTATATAAAATTTCAATTTTAAATAGTTCTGTATTATTCAGTATACTATAATTTAAGTATCGCTTAACTACATCTTAACATCATTTACATATAATTGGTTCTCATTTCTACTTAACCTCTAAATCACGCTTACATCCTATTTGTAGGTACGGTTTTTACTTTATTTTTATTTACTCATAAAAACGGTCCCTGTCGGCTGCGCCATTGAGATATTATTTAACTCATTAAATAAATAAATTACATAAATTTGCTTCCACCTACCTGCAGAGGTTCTTTTATCTAGGGCCAGGATCCGGTCGCACAAACGTCAGATGCTAGCGTGATTTATAGGTTACTGAAATAAGTAACTCGACTCATTTTTTAATGAAGAGAAATGATATTTTAATTTGTTAAAATCATTTAAAATTTTATCCAAAACTGTTATGCATGTTTATGCAGATTAATTTACATTTTTCTCAATTTCTTCACTCGGTCATCTGTTACAGGTTGACTTATTCTAAAATCTTACCTTACTGATCACATTTCATTATAAACACAGACAGAGCCCAGCCTGCAATTTTTCACACTCACAACCACACAGAAAATTACCCAGCCCTTAACATTTTAAAAGAATACCCATTCCGGCCGGCACGCGGTGACCATTCGAGCTCGTTTCATTTATGTTGATAATTACGTCGCTGTCGAATATAACTGATTTTGTTACTCTCCCATGCTCACTACTACCACTGACACGTTTTGGTTACTTTGAATTCACTTTTGAGATTAAAAACTGATAAAATTTAGCAGAGCTCACTTGGCTCTGTGTCTGCGCAGACACGATCAGTGACGAACTGGGAGAACGAATGTAGCAGGTGCCGCTAACGTGATCTCATACTTTTGGTGGAAACCACGGCCTTGTAGTTGTTCATCGTCTTCCCATCCCATTTAATTTATGCAAGTTTTAGTGTGCAGATCGTCTAGGAAATTGGTGCGGCACTGGCTGACGTCACGAGATGGGCGGACCTTAAGGTTTGCATCCGCCAGCAAGTGAGACTAAGTTGAATAAAAATCGATCGTTTCCTGACCATCTTGGTTTTTGGGACGGTAGCGTCACCCGCGCGTATGCCTATATCATGCATACGAGCACCAGGTCACACACAAACAAAGTTCTTGGAAATGAGGCTTGCTGCATACCTCTGTACTGATTGCACAATGCATACGGCGTATTTCTCCTTTGTTATAAACTGTTCCATTCACCACGTGTTCTGGTCACCGTTGAGAAATAAAATTTACAAATCTTTTATAAAACCCAAAAATTCAATAAATAAAAATACCCACAAATTTGGTCCGTTACAAAAGCTTATATAATTTTTTAATTTTTTTTTTCTATGCATTAATTTTCGAGTCATTTGAAAAATATGAAAGATAGGAAAAATGAGATTTAGCTTGGCTAAGCCATATTTAAAAAGCAATAACGCGTTTTTTGACATTTCTTTGGGTTTTTTTTATTGCCATACTGACCAGGTTTCGCCAAGGCTACACAGTTATTTTGCCTATCTTTTTCGAATTATATAAAATTTAAATAAAAAATTAATACAAAATAAAAAATGAAATAAAAAATACGTGCCTCGTATTTTTTCATATATTTTTCATTAAATCAAAAAAACCGGTGGTTAAAAAAATAAATGTTGTCCATTGAACTTAAAATAGTTTGAAAGTGAATTTAATGATTCAGAACTTCT
The DNA here is from genome assembly GCA_034769895.1 of Magicicada septendecula. Taxonomy (NCBI): domain Eukaryota; kingdom Metazoa; phylum Arthropoda; class Insecta; order Hemiptera; family Cicadidae; genus Magicicada; species Magicicada septendecula. Next base: position 149,550,096 of record CM068372.1, read on the forward strand.
GTGTAAACGATATTTTTTTTTTGTAAAAACTCTTTCATCATTTGCTAAATGCCCTTGGCCATTATATTCGGAAATATAAAATCTCAAACCATCGAATGATCGAACTCTACTTGCTGCGACGTACAATTGACCATGTGTAAAAACTGGCTGCCTCAATAAAATTCCAATTTTTTCGAATGTTTGTCCTTGAGACTTATTTATTGTCATCGCAAATGCAGGTATAATTGGAAATTGAGTTCTTTGAAAGTTAAATGGTAAAACAGTACCGGAATATGTTAAATTTATACGTGGAATCAAAATTCTCTTATTGCGTGTGGTTCTAGTTAAAACTTCGCAATCAATAGCATTAAGATGCATGCACTTGATGCGCATTCTTGTTCCATTGACTAATGCTTCCTTTGTATTTAAGTTTCTGATCAGTAAAACGATGCAATTAACTTTCAATACTAACTTATGTGGTGGCAAACCACTAATAGTCAAAGAATTCAAAAACTCTACTGGATAGTTATTGACTTCATTGTCATCATCACAAATTATTTTATCGTAGCTATGATATGTTTTCTGTTCACCTGGTATTCGATTAAGTATATCAGTATTAATAAAAGTACAATCATCATTTTTAGGTGCTAAAATAACTGACTTCAATATGTTATCTGAGAGTATGTTTTCAGAAATATTTCTATACACCTCATTAATAATATTATTTTCATCTCCTATTAATTGCTGAGGTATTTCAATAATATTTTCACCAAACTGAGGGAATTGTGGGGCTTCAACATTACCAATTTTTTTCAAGAATTCGACAAATTCTATTTCACTTGGTAAGGCTCTCATATTTTGAGTAAACGTTACTTTATGAAAGTAAACAAATTTATGCCAACTCGTGACACAATTTTCAATTAAAGTTGCACGTGATCCATGTGGGACAACTAGTAAGATTTGCTGAAAATCACCGCACAGAAGTATCGTTTTCACTCCAAATGGTTTATGTTTATCATTTTCATTGCATAGATCCTGCAATAATCTATCTATGATTTTCAACACTTGCAGTGGGCACATAGAAATTTCATCAATAATTATCAATGCTGATGAATTTATGTAACGTCCATTTGCGGTAATATTCGCTACAGAATTTTCCAAAATGGGTATAGGCAATTTAAACACATTGTGTAAAGTTCTACCTCCAAGTAATAGAGTTGAAGCTATGCCACTGAACGCTGTTGCAATGCAACTAAGATTAAGCGAATTTAATTTGTGAATGATTGCTGTTTGTGTGAATGTTTTTCCACAACCTGCATGAGCGGTTAAACAAAAAACATTAGATCCAGTATCATGATGCAAAACTTCACGAATCACACGATCAATTAGATTACGCTGTTCAATATTTGCAGTTTCATAATGCTCACAAAACAGAAACTCTTGTTCTATTGGATCAATAGCATTTGCTTCGTCTGTTCTCTGCGAATATATGGGAACTGTTAAACCAAGTTCTTGACATGACAAATTATGAACATTCAAAATATCTTCAATTTCTAATGGAGCTGTGTTAAAGGATACTTCTTCGTTGTGATCTCTCAAAAAATCTTCACTAAGATATACTTTAAATTCATTCCATAACGCCAATGCATTGGCTGGCACATTTAATGCACAAATGTAACCAAATAAATTTCGCATTTGTTTTGGTGAATGTAATTCTTTTGCTTCATTTAAACATTCGTGCCATTCATTATCATTTGAAGCAATGCCGCGAGCATGGCACGCTTCAACAAAAGAAGTGTGTATAATTCCATTGTATGTTCTAACATCCTCAAATGATTTTGGACCACAGACATGTAATAAAAGCAATCGTAAATGGAAAAGTTCGATGTCTTTTGGTGATACTACATATATGCGTGTAATGATTTTATCACCTCCACGCCTTCTCTTCTTCCATTTTTTTTCGGGAATCTTCCCACACATAATGCAAAGGAATTTCAATATACTTATATTCATGTGCTGATGGATCTGATCGATTCAATTCAAAAAATGCTAATAATTTTGTTTATCTTGCATTTTCAATTGCTTGACATTCTTGCCCTTCTCGAAAGTAAACATTCTGTCTACGCGGTAAATGAATGTCAAGTCTAACGATGACATGTGATTGAAAATGCATTGGTAATTCATAGATGCGCCATACAGCTTCAGTTGATCCGACATAATGGCCATTTAAAAAATTTTTAACTTCATCAATTTGTATTTCTTGACCTGGTTCATTTCTCTCTGAACCTAATTCAACAGATGCACTGTCATAGCCTTTATACACGTATTTATAAATGTATTTAACACTTTTAACTGTAGTGCATACTTCAACATTTATATGGCAATTAAATTTGGCAAGTAAATACGGATTGTATGGTACAACATAACGATTGTCGAGGCAACTATCGCGAACTTCAGCATTAATACCATTATAACGCCTTCTGTATAATGGATATCCATTTAATGATTCACATGTAAATTCATTAAATCGTTTTGGATAATCTTTTGTGTATTTTCCATCTCTCATACATACAGAATTTGGATTAAGTACACCACATGGACCATGCATCATGTGTTTTACAACATATTCATGTAATGTAGGATGTGTTTGAATGTTAGGAATCTCCGCAGATACAACTTTATCAATATCGGTAGCGTTAACAATTTTATCTTGCTCATTTAAAGAGAGTAAAATGTGAGCATGAGGCAATCCTCTCTTTTGAAACTCAATTGTATAAATGAGTGCTTCAACTTTACCAAAGATTTTTTTTAGTGTAAGGCCCTCAATTAATGCTTTCAGTTTGGACTTGAATACACGCACAACAATATCAGGTCGAAAATTAGCTGACTCACCTACACCAATATTGCTAACTATTTCAGGCCAACTTGGATTGCAAGTCATTGTAATAAACAAAGAAGGCTTTCCGAAATGTTGTACAATTGACATTGCATCTAAATAATTCTGATACATATTTCTTGGAGATCCATTGAATGAAGATGGTAAAATTACTGTACAGCCAACATTATTGGCATTGGGGTTCAATTCTAAATAATCTGTTAAATTGTTGTAAACTTCAGACCTAAGACTTGTTTGATTTTGTCGAATGAAATGTAACCTTGTGCCCTCTATTCTCACATACATATCAACTATCCACTGCAGAAATAATTTTTGTGAATGGTGCAACATGCTAAAATCTTCTCTAATTGCAAGTCGATAGGCTGCATACTGAAGCATGGTTAATTTATTTCTGGGCGCTCTTGAATTAGATGTAGTTGGTACATTATGAGAAATATTGATATGCCACCCAGTATCACCATTTGGAAAAAGTAATGGATATGCTAAAGGGTCCAATGATGAATCCAAAACAGAGATATTTTTAATGGTACCATTAACTTTTGAAAACGAAACCATATTTCGTTCAAAGGGTGGCTCACCATCAACTGTACTAAATATTACTGCTACATCAGTTTGAACTGCATCATTATAATGGCGTAGATCTAAATCACGATTTACTGTAATGAGCATACAGATTTTTTTATTTTTATTTTCAACTCTCTGACAATGATCTTTGATTGCAATGAATGACCGAACGAAAGGATTAATGCGTTCCAATTCAAGAGAGATTTCACGCATTATATTGTTATTGCATGTTTGATTATAGTGTTCACGTAATCTATAATTGACAGCAGTGTCAACATCATAAAAATATAATTGCGCATAACATGGTGAGCGACCATATCCAGCAGTCATTGGACCTGATCTGTGATAAAAAACATCATGTATTTTAAAATGATACACTCCACGCGTAACTGTATCCGAAATTTTAGCTTCTGAGCTAACCATAGCAAATGATGAATTGTATTTACGAATGTTTTCAAAATAATTTTTTGACTTTCTTTTTATTGAAGGTTCATTTGAAGTAAGTCCATCATACAATGATTTAAAGTATTCATTTTGACTTAAGGCCGGTAATATTGCTTTACCCTTATGACAACATGAAGTGAATGCAGTCCTTTCACCTAAAGTGACCTCAGATTCGAAATGTTTTGCATTGCAAAACCTGCATTGTAAATGCATTAATCCACAACCAAAAGTATTAAAATTTCTTGGAATGACATTCAGTGCGCATTTAAATGTATCCCTCAAAATAATTTCATCATTTTGTATACTATTTACACTATTTAAATTTGCATTTGGTCTATTATCATTTTGACTTTCACGCGAATATATATTCCTTCTTCTTTGTCTCTCACTCCGACCCGTCAGTGTTATACTATTTACACTATTTAAATTTGCATTTGGTCTATAATCATTTTGACTTTCATGCGGATATATATTCCTTCTTCTTTGTCTCTCACTCCGACCTTTCAATGTTCTATGTCGAGGCATAATGGAAGTAGGTGCGAATATCTGAATGTAAAAAAAAACATGTAATGAAATTACTGAAACTAAGATTAGACTGGGTTTAATTTAAAAATAATAAAATGTACTCACTTTTTTGAAACCACCAATAATAATTAGGCGAGAGTAAGCCAATTCAAATTGCTGCTACAAAATTTTCCTTTTGCAACAGGTGTATATTAAGCAAGCTGTATTTCACTTTCAACTGCACATTAATATAAAACACATATCTAATACACAAAATATAAAATAAACGCTTTTTTGCCTTGACATACACTCGACAGACTATTGAAAAAGGACATTTGAAATCACACAAAATTCACAGCTCATTCAGTCAATCTGTCGGTAATTATTTGTTGGCAACATTTTAAAATTCTTTGGCGACAATCTCTACTCTGTGCGACTGACCACAGACTGTTATGTGTTTGACATTGGCAGTATGAACGTAAACAAACAACAGACTATTATGTGTTTGACATTGGCAGTATGAACGTACACTAAAATGAAAAAATTATAATTTTATTGCCTGGCAACAAAATTATTTTATTTTTAACAATTACCATTGTTTGAAAAAGTTTAAATGAATTTTCAAGTGCAAATGAATGTTTTATTTTATTTAATTTAATGTATTTGTAACACATATATATAAATTTTAACTTTCTGCACTCCTTCTCCATATAAACTTTAACTATGCCAAATATCACACTCCTCCGTGCGCGCAATATGCTTAAAAAGGGGTACAAAGTTTTGTCTTCACGTATTAATATGTAGATGCATTGTTACTAATCCAGAACTGTGAATTTCATGACCATTGTAGAAAAATTATAAAGTTTGAACAAACTGTCTTAACTCCTTCAGACAGTTGGGATACAAGGATACACAGATACACACACACTCACACTCACATACACAAAAATGTTCACTCAAATAATTGTTGACATTTCTTTTGTATTCATACACAGGTCCTGATGATGACAATGAACATTGTCAAAACATCGACACAAATAATTTAAAATTTGTGTTATATTTTTTGACTGCCCAGCCAAACGCGCTGAAAAAAGGCAAACAAAATGGCAGCTGGAGTAGAAACTGTAAATTAATTTAAATTATTCAGATTTTAAAATTGTTAAAACATTGTATTTTAATAAGAAGTATGTTATATTATTTGGTTAATAACATTTTAACATTTTCTTTTATTTATGTTGTCTGTGCTTACCCTGAGATTGAGAATCTATTTTGTTCATGCTGTAAAAATAAAAAGAAACTAATTGAATTGAGCATATTTTGTTATCTTGAAAGTAGCAGTACAACATATATATAGTGATAAAAAAATGAACATTACACTTGCATAAGTAATTTATTATTTAATAATGTAATGTGTAGCTTAGAAATGACGTATGTGTCACAGGTGAATAGAGTTTTGTACATAAAAAAGAAACAAGGGAGCTAGTACTCAACGTTCAACAAATTATAAAGAAGGCTGCAGACAGATTAATATACCAAATCACACTACAGTATGTATTGAACCATAGCTGTTTGTTATGGATAATACAAAGGTATTTGGATCTGTGAAATGGCCACAACTTTGCAAAATACTAAAAGAAATGGGTACTCTTAGTATATATATTGTAAAACAATTTTTTCTTAACTTAAAACATTTTAGGGGTAGTGTTGTCAGAAGAGAAAGTTCTATCAGAAACTTTTAATGTTGGACTGGTGTATGATGGTCTATGGGTCACATATCATAGGAGGGGACTAGACATATTAGAAACACATCAAATTTGGTTTGGAAGATGGACTTAAGTTGAAAGAGAAAGTTTATAAAAAATCTGAGGTATGCCGGTGAGAATTTTATAATTATCTTAGTAACAATTATATTTGAAACTAAATCAGTTTGAGGAACAGAGTTGTGACAGATTTTTTTTCATTCGGTTGGCAAATTATAAATGGTTTAACAAATTAACATACTGAGGTTATTGGTATCTCACCATGGGAAGTGCACAGAGGAAATTAAAAGAAGACTAACATAGTTGGAATAGCAGAAACAAAAGTAATGAAAATAAGACAAAAAGTCATTTAAAATAAAATAAAAATATCCTGTCAGCTGCTTTTATGATTTTCCTGTATTACAACATCTGAAACTTGGATATTAAAACAGGCAGAACTCAAAAACTATCAAATCCTTCACATTTGTGACTACAGAGGTATTTTCAAAGTGTCGAGGGAAGATGGAACTTTTCAATATTGTAAGAACTACAGATTGAAAGTATGGTATTGAAACATATTAATAAGTTTTATCTATGGTGCTTTAGACATGTAGCTAGAACATCTATGTCAGGACCTTAAAAAGGCCATCCTATGCCCAGGTTGGACCTTTTTTGCATTCATCTAAAATGCTGTAACTGCTACACCATACAGTAAAAATATTTGTTACCAATATATTTATAAAGATCTAAATTATAAAGATGTTTAAATGTTGTGTGCTGTAATATGATTTAGGTGTCTATGTTAGGGGCTGTAATTACTTTTCAAAAAATTGTTTTGTGAAAAAACATTACGATGTTAGTATTGCTTGTTATAAATAATAAGCATATTGTTTCTACTACAATCAGTTTTATAAATTTACTTTTTTTGTGTGAAATATTTTAAACCATGGCTGTAAGCATAATGGAATTTTACTTGTAGCATGCGCTGAGTTTTCATCAGCTGTTGTGAAAGTGGCATGTTATGAAAGTGAATACAAGTGCAATATAGCGGATGATTTAATACAATACGAACACCTTTTGTTTTAAAAAATCTCCGAATTCTTATTTATATACACAGTGCCATTTAGAAACACAGTGAAACTGCAGAACGTCAAAGGACATCCATTGGCATTCTTGAAAGTTTTCAAAGGACGTCAATCGTCCATCAGCATCAAAGTGTTAAGAGATGGTGTGCAGAGTTAATACATAATCATGGCAGTTTTAATCTAGATATGAAATATTTAAGTGAACTTCATGAATACATGGAAGACTTCATAATTGTCAGTGGCTATCAGTAAGGTCTCATACACCCACAATCTGTTTTCTGCTGTTACTAGACTGTTCCAGTCTCTAGTACTGCACCTAAATGCAAGTGTCCCCTAAGTAAATTCTGTAGACTGTCGTTCTTATCCCAATTACTATGTTTAAATATGTATTGACAATATCTTTTTTCTTATTTTTCAGAAAACAGAGAAGCGACAGAGTTATTGGCTGGTTGGGGCTTAAACTTACCAAACTCAACAGTAGAGTTAATTGCCCGTGTCATAGACCGTGAGACGGTCATTTTTGGAAACGGGGCTACAGCAAGAGCCGATATGGGTGATTGGTCAAGAGCATCAACAACTAACCATATGCTTACAACAGTATGTATCAAGGCTAAACTAATTTTGTAACTGTAGTGTGAGGCATCTGACTTGTGTGTCAGATGAATAACAGTAATGCTGAATATTGACTGTGTCTTCCACACAGACATGCATGCACAAGAACACGTCAAATTCGTGTGTATGTACACATATATGCATATATTATATACTTATTATGTATTGTAGACTGTGATTGTTTTTAAATACAGTGAAACCTCTCTAATTCGGACTTCTCTAATTCGGAATTTACGATAATTCGGACTCCCTAAAAAAAAATTATAATTCACAAAAAAAATTAATTTTGTGAATTCTTTGTGAAACATTTGCCTTTAGGGAATTATTAAAGTGTTATGTTGGCAAAATGTGCGATACGCACCCCCCAGTTTAGTCCAGTTTCGACTGCTGTTTTGGTAGTGTGTGCGTCATTGTTATTGTATTCGTGTGCGTTCTATTGTACTGAAGTTATTTCTTAGTTGCGTACAGCTTTTCAAACCGCATTTTCTTCAAACACTGTTTAGTATTAATTTACAGTACTGTATTACAATATGAGTGCTAGAGATAAATACAGTAAACCCTCGATTTAACGGACTAATTGGGGCTGAGGGGTGTCCGTAAAATCGAAAGTCCGTTAAATCGCAAATTTTGTTTTTTGAGGCTATATTTAAATCAAATAGGCCTATAACACTTGAAATTTTAATACTATTAATATCATGCAAATACCGTATTGTTCCGAATACAAGCCACACTTTTTCTCCTAAAAACATGGTCGCTAATTTGGCCTGCAGCTTGCATTCGCACGCTAACGAAATTCGAAGTTATAACTGACTTCTGGCGGGACGAACGCTTTTGGTATCTATGAGTTGTTTACTGTCTAAGCAACAGCAGTTTGCCTGGCTGTAGTTAACTCTGGCGTTATGATTTATGACTACAACCGAATGTTTTAACAGCAAACTGAAGAAAGAATAGGAAGATAAAGTGTAAGTGTGTGCGCACGTGGGCGTGCTCGCACCCTTCTGTAGGCAGCAAGACAAAGGATGAGTAGAGGGGGTGTGAGTAACATGTTTCTAAATAACGGGTAAACTGACAGTGTGGTTTTCTATTGTAACAGCGACAACATCGCTTATCTGTACTTTGTTTTCATTCGGCGTTTTTGTAGTGCGTTTGCGGTATGAGTGATATTGTGGAGACTAAAGGCACGCAGTCAAATCAAATTAAACGTAACCCGTACAATGCGAATTATAAATTAATTGTGATACAAAATGTAGAAAAAACATGCAATCGCGAAGCCACAAGGAAATTCAATATTGATGAATCCTGTATTCAACGATGGAGAAAACAGAAGGAACGACTTTCAAATGCAAATACTGCACGACGAGAATTCGCGGGACCTCAAGTTGGGCGTTTTGTAGCAGTAGAGTCCAGCATCTGTGAATATGTATGGCTTTTAAGAAGGCAAGGACTCCCTGTCATTAGACATGTTTTAAAATTAAAAGCTTTACAAAATCGCAGAATTAAAAGTCTCCGGTTTCAAAGCCAGCTTCGGGTGTATAAGACGAATGATGCGGCGAAATGGATTTGCGCTTAAATGACGTACATCACTCGCGCTAAAACTACCAAGTGACTACGAAGAAAAACTCCTACAGTATCAGCGGTTTGTCATTCATTTACGCAAGAAGTATAATTATTCACTTGAACACATGGGAAATGCCGATGAAACGCCCGTATTTTTATTTTTTATTTACGTATATTTACGGTGGACCAAAAGGGAACCAAATCTGTAACAGTAGATTACGGGAAATGAAAAATTACGTGCCACTATATACTTGTGCTTGTTGTATTAGCCGATGGACGAATATTTCACAATAAAATTAAATTTCCATTAATATTTACGTACATTAATAATTGCAGGTGTGCATTACTTATAAACTTTTTGCGTGCGAACTTAACTTGAAAACATTGATGGTGAAAGATTGTTGTTTATGTGAATTTAGTTATCCATTTTGTAAGTGCAATCAATTTAAATTTCCATTAATATTTAGGTAGTTTTAATATTTATTTTTACAGCACTTTACCTATACTGTAGTATGAATTTCTATAAAATATTCTATAATTCGGATTTTTCTCTAATTCGGACTAGGCTTCGCCCCATATAATCTGAATTAGAGAGGTTTTACTGTACTTTGGTAATTGATTTTGAATAATAGAAGTTGATATCAACATGAAAATTTATTACTATAGTTTGAAACTGGAATGGCATTTTTCATGACATAAGCGTGGGAGGCGCGGCTTAGATTCGTCCAATCAGCGTTATGGAAATTTGCGCACGTTGCCAGTTTACCATGTTTTATGTTTGGTTTTTGTACAGTTAAAAACATTTTCCTGTTGTAATACGACTAAAAAATGTTAAATATATTACAATTAGAGTAATATTTATACTGTAGAATACCCTGAACTGTCATCTTTAAAACCCTATTTATTTTATGTACAGTAGATATATATTATTAGTAAAACTACAAGAAAAGCGAAGGAATATCATAAGAGTCAAATTGTACGTTTGGTATGAATGTGAAACATGACACAGTCCGGCAACAATGTTCCCGAGCTCCAATCCCATTCCAGTTTAAAACAAAGTATACAAGGTAATGTTAACAATTTGACTGCCATGACAATAATGACAAGATAAGAATGTAGAAAGTTTTTTTTGTTGGTTAAGTTCATAAATTAGTAGAAAATGTTTAATGTTTACTCATCTGATGGATGAGTGTCCTTTTAACTTCATAATCCTGTACAATTAAAGTGTGCAGTTCTTCTCTTTGGGTCAATCCAATTAGATGTAGTGATAATGCTTTGGACTTTGACACAATACAGTTTGTTAATGAAGGTGGTTCGTATTTAATTTTACACGTGTTAGATGAATACATTTCATTACAAGTTCATTTCTGTAACTCAGATTATGTATGCTTGTGATGTAACACAAAAAATTAATTCAGTTTTTTGAAGTAACATGAAAACTAATTTTCTGTACGTTACTAGGAAGTGACAAGGCTGATAGCGTAGTATGACACAATTTGTTGGCTGTATGTATTGATGGATATTGTAACGTTATTTACTTACCTTCTCTTTTAATTTTACATTTGTTTATTAAAATTATCTGTGTATGCGACTACTTTGAGACGCCATCTTGTATTGTTGCCAACCTCGTAATTTTTCATTTACCGGGTTCGGTTAGACGAACTGGAGAACTGAATGGGTTATTTGCAGTAATTAGTCTAATTCACATTCGCATTGAACTAATTTTTATTTCTTCAATAATAATAATAATAATAATAATAATAATAATAACAATAATAATAATAATGCAAATAAAATCCTCTTTTCCTTCATTTAGCTACTTTTCGAATATTAACATAGATACAAACACATGAAATGAAATCAATTATGATTAAAATGTTATAGCCTTTATATTATTGACACAAATAATAAACATGAATGAAATTACTAGATTATTGTTTTTCTTTTTATACAAACCAGCACTTTTATATTCTCATATTCACTCTCTCTCTCACTCTCTACACATCTGTACAACCCCCGTTTATTGAGCTCATTATATTTTTAATTTATGTATAGATATTTTAGGCTGCCATTTCTTTTTAAAATTTTAATTAGTTTACAATTTTGAAAATTTCTTTGGTTTTACTCCTCGTTGGTTACTTAGCTCTTCATTGCCCATCCACAGTCCAGCCTCCTCACGTAATTTGTCACTCTGCACCTTTCTTCTTTCACTATTTTTTATTTAAATAAAACTGTCACTTCATTTTATTATTAGTTAAACAACTGCTTCTTTTTTTATTTTAAATTTAACACCTTTTTGGTGTTGGGCATTACAAAACTGTGCTTAGCCGGCGGGCGAGCGAACTGCCCGTGTCCGCCGTCGTTAGATGTTGTTGGCCGACTGATGTTACGCCAAGCGTAGCTTGTTGACGCCGATCTGGCGAACTAGCGGGACAGACACTCCTGCATTCCAAAGTGACGTCTGCTGAGTTTGGCTCCTGACGTCATATAGCGTGACCCCAATTTGTGCATAGTTCAAAGGTCAGATGGGTAAAAATAACTGCCTTCTGCAGTTAATCCGTTGGCCTTGAATCCAATTCGTGTATGACGTTTATCATCCCATACATTTCCAAATAATACTTTACATTTTATTTATTGATCGGGAGGGTCTTATCTGTACCGTTGCAATATGCCTGGCAGGTAACATATTAATACAGTGTTTTTCATATGGAAACCAGTTCTTGACGTGTGTGCTGATCACTAACCAATTCTGACTGCATAACTGCAATATTGGTAATTCATACAGCCACAGTCACAGCTCATTGCTGTGCAGAGATTCACTGATGTATGATTAACGGTTGCACGAGACTAAATATTCTCATTCCATATTAATTATCCTATTAGGCTGTTAGGCACTAAATCACCACACATGTATATTTAAACAGCAAATTTTAGGCAGTAATAGTTTTCAAGACTTTTAAATATTTTAAAATATTTCCATATTTTTTCCTGTTTTAGCATGAAATACAATATCTGTATTTTATACACTACTGGTTTTACTTTTGCACAATTCATTTTTTTTTTTTGAGTTTTACAGTAAATGTGAATTCACAACGCAACAAAAATTAAAGCATTACTTAAGCTTTGAAAGCCGAATTTATCGTTTGTCATGTAGGTTTACTGACAGCAGGAATTGTATCTGGGGTCAGTGGACATTTCAGTCTATTACAAAAACCTTTTTATCATAAAGAAATACAGCTGCAGCGTTTAAGGTTTGGTTTTTGTACAGATTCCTAAATTATTTAGACAAGCGAAAAACAATAGTTGTGTATAACACCCCTAACCATTTAGTTACTTTAGAAAAACTTTCAAACACATTCACTAGAAAACGTGTTCGGAATAGCTGCAACAAAAGGGCTATCCAACTGTCGGTAACTGAAATTGAACATTCGTAATACATATTATCCATACAAAGGGGCCTAAATTAAACGAGTGCTATCAAACGGGGCATAAATAATCTGATTGTCTCTTGTCACTGCAACTACATCCTCGCCCTAAAATTATGTGGTCACACAAGTAAAGCATGAATTACACGCTAACATGAACAACATGGAAAGATTTTTTAATGAAAAATTGACAGTGTGACACAAAATACTGGATGGGAAACTGCGAGAAGAGGACTTTCTGAAAGTCCATCGTTATAAATTTGCAAAACTCAGACATTAAGGACAGTGAAGAATTGCGAAGTGTCAAGACGACAGTGACACCAACAAAGAGCCTATCACCATCATCTGTATTGTCTTGTGAAGTGTTAATATTATGAACGTATTATTGTTGTAGAATATTTGACAGCATAGTTGTTGCCCATCTCCAGCACTGAGCAAATGAGGTGGTGGTTGGGTGTTAATGCTGGGACAGGAAGTCAGACTGAACACCATACTACATGGCAGAAAGGGAGGAGGCACACACTGCCAACCTTGTGTGACTACTTTCATATCATTGGCTGTCACTGAAACATCTCATTTAAAACAATTCTAGTAATTATTTCTGTATTAAGAGTTTTTGTAAATTTTGATGCAGTTCATCAATGAAGGAAACAAAGTAGTTGATTATTTTGTTTCTGGCAATGCTTCTTTTTTTATTCATTAAGCTTTATAGTTTATTGAAGTGATAGTTTTTTGTTTGTTTGTTTATCTTCACTTGTGTTTCTGATAATTAGACCACTCAAGGATGGTTTTCTCAACTTCTAACTACTTTAGACTATTTTCTGCAGCCTCTCAATGGCTACCACATGTTCATCACAATACACACTCAATAAACGCCGTAAGCACTTATTTTTTCCTCTCTTTTTTAGTTAATAAACAGAAAAAGCGCCTTTGAGAAAACAAAAAGTATCCTAGAACATGGACTTCAAGAGAGGAGAGTGCATATAGGACGGCCAGTGAAACAGGCTGAGTACCGAAACAGGTGTAGTCACAGTCTACTGCTTGGACATGAAAGTTTCCACCTATCTCTTCTCCCTTTCGGCATATAATTCTTCAGCCGGCCTATCCTGTACATTCATTCCAACATGCTACACCATTTTCGTTTATTTCCTTATTTCATTATCCAAAGATGGTGTATTTAACGCTTTAGGTGCCAGACGTTTCAGCACAAAACTTCTATAGAGTGCCGGGCGTTTTTAATGTTTTTCAAAAAATTCTTGTGAAACTATAACATAACCTAGAAAAATGGTACTTACCTTGTTTTAAACGGTGATCCTTCCACTTCATAATTAAATATAAAATTTTATTGTTTTATATAAATACTTTCAATGACACTTTAGTTTTTTATACAAATTTTTATTTTAAAAAAGTTGTCAAAACTGTTATAGCACAGTAAAATATTATAAAATCACTTTAACTTATATAGATGTAGTACACTTCACTGTTGAACACGAAACATAAGAAGATATATCACTAATATTAGTTGTATAATTTTTTTGTTATGAAATACTTTGAAGCATGGGTCTTGTAATAAGAAGTGTGGATGGGTTGTAAAGTTTTAATAATAATGTTATTTAGTGTTAATTGTGTCAAAATGTAACTTCTCTTATCATTTACGGGTAAACCGTATTTCGCTGTGCTGCATTCAAATGTTGCCGCCTCGCCACCTGATTGGCGCACGGCTTTCTGCAGTGTTGACTCGGCTAGCGTCTTGCTTTAACGCTTTCACTTCAATAATTCTTAGTTGTTATTATAAATTAACTGAATCAAACATACAGAATTGCAGATTGAGAACATTTATTAACCTTTTAGAATATTTCAATTACTTTATAGTACATCAAATTCGTTTTCTGCACCGGCTATTACACTTGTTCGGTTGGTACTTGCTCAGTTTGTGTACACAGCATCTTTAATGTTAGTTTACAGTTTTGTATGGTTATTCTCAGGGGTGTTAAAGTCCTTTCGGCTACAGAAATATATACTTACGGCTAACACACACAAAGTTATAACAATTCTTAATACTAATTACATAAACAAATTAATATCTCATTGTATTCAATTAAGTAATTACCAATGAAAACTTGTAAAGAAATTTTGGGTTAGTTTTCGTTTGTCAAATTTAGTTATCAAAAGGTTCGTCAATTATTTATTATGTTTTACTTTTAATAATTGCTAATTGATTAAAGTTTAATAGTGAATTTAACAAAGCATTTATTTCTGAATCGGAATAGTGATCAGTGAAGTGAAATAGTTATTTATTAATTCTGACCAAAAATTGTGAATTCGATTACGGGGTAATGTTTATACTCATCGGTTTTCCTGCTGAAGATCCTGATGTCGTCTTCTTCTATGGATAACTCCTGGGCTGTCGTCTTCTTATACTCTCCAGAGGTTTATTTCCCTCGTCTCGATGTTTCTCCTCGCTGACTCAGGCCTCGTATTCCTTCGGTTGTCGTCCGTCTTCTTCTATTAAGATGTTCCAATGATCTTCATTTGGTGTCCGTTGTCGTCTCTCTTCTTCACTGCGTCATTCCGTCTTCTTCAGATAATTACGGTTTGTTAATTAATTCTTTATAAACAAAATTTTGTTCAGGATTCCCTGGACTATTGTTGTTATCTTCATCTGGTTTAAATTAGGTTGGAATTTACTTTTTTAATAATAATTTTAATTTTAATACGAGAGCTCCTCGATCCACTCTCTAGCGTTGGTCAATAATAACTACTGAAAATCTAACGGTTTTTTGGCAATAACATTCTTGTTGCTATGGTTACCTAATAAATTATGCTAATTTTCATTGGTTATTAACTTAAGTCATTGTTATGATTTAACGTCTTTTTTAGTCTAATTTTACCAAAATATCTTCAAATGAAGATTACTATCTTATACTAATAGCTAGAGTTATTACATGAGTACCATTCTTCCTAATTTTTCATGATGATCATTTTGATATCCCTCATGCCCACTTTTGAATATCTAATTACATTTTTACTATTTTCCATTTTTATATTTTACATATATTTTATTCAAAATTAGTTGTTATTCATATATTTTGGTACTAGGAATACTCACTTAAACGGTTTAACCATTTGGCACATTCTGCCTTAACTTTGGATTATTATCTGTTCTCAAAATTACTAAATTTATATTCAACAGCTGGCCTAGAGCCTAGATTTTATTCTACTCCCACCTAACATTTCTTAATAACATATCTGGTAATTCTAATACAATTTTATAAACAAAACAAACAATAAACATCAGTATTCCTAACTCTAATTCTTATTATGAAAGATTCCTTGTCAGGTTCTAGCCTGAAATAACTTTTAACTACCTTTTCTTTTCTCTACTGTTATCTTGCTTATCCTATAATTTACTACATTCTATGGTTTTTGAACAATAATAAAACTCTTACAATACTACTGATAAACTGTTCCTTACATGATATGTCTTATCTACTAATCCCTTCACTTAAATACAGTGTCTGTCCTTCTTAATTTCCTACTCATTCTAATAACTTAATTCCTACCTTATTATATAATTCTGACATCCTACTACCTAAATTTATAATATCACAATTAGTTTAATCTCTTACTAATGTACAGTTTATCAAAAATTGTTTATCTGTTTATTATAGTTTGCTTATATAATATTTTATTCTATACCCCCACTGCACTTTTCCTTTCATAGAAGGTTTCTTTCAGTATTATCCTTCTCACTTTGTTCCATTGTATGCTATACCTGGCACTTCACCACTTATTTAATTTTACACGCATTTTTAACTTACTCACTTGTTTATTCACACGATTTGTCTGATTATTTTATATCACTGTGTGATTATGGTCATGAATAACTAATTTACTTCCAAATCACTCTGATCACTTTTAGTCATTACTTAAATTTTGCTTTTGTTTGGCTCAAAGCATTGTTTATTGTCTTTGGCTATTATCATTACTATTAGTTTGGGGTATGGTTAGTTTCTGACTCCCTACCTTATATTATATAAGTACATTCTTTTATCAACAAGATATATGTGATATTATTACCTTCCATTAATCTTATTATCCTAGTTAAATCTCATATACTACAAATATCAGTTCATTATGTAATTTACAATATACTGGTCATTATTTGGGATTATTTGATTGCACTTAGGTCTCGGCTGCTTCTTCATTGTCTCTTGGTTCCTTTGGTTTTTTATCCGATCTACTGTGTCAGGTCATTGTCAGGTTAATAGTCATTTGTCATTTATTGGGTTACTGGGTTATTGATCTCTAAGTTTATGAGTTTTTGCCTCTTACTCTTATCTTCAGCTTTTTATTTTATAATTAAATACAATTGAATCTTCACTACCTTATGTCATGTTACAGTCTTTACACATAAGAGTTGGAAATTTCTTCGTAGTTTCAGTTTGGTTCAGTTGAGCTGCCATCTGTTGGCGATTTAAAGAACTAAGAACACTAACAAACATTATGCGACAGGTAAAACGACGCCATTAGAAGTGATTCCATATTTAAAGAAACATAAACCTACGTCACGTCAAATGACGTGATCAGCATTCTATAGAAATTTTGTCACCACGTCAATTGACGTGATCGGCACTCTTAGTGTTAACTTTCTTCTTATATTATTATTCTTTTCCTCATCTTGAAGCGCACGTTGCAGGATACTTCTTAACATCTTTACTTCCCCAGGCTATTATTTACATGTTACGTTGTATAATACCAGGCTATTTGATTCCAAATAAAAGTATACCAGTTACTAAAATTAACCAAATAATCAATGTAAATGTATCCTCTGTCTTTACTTATACCCTCAAAATTATTCCTGTTTCTCAGGAATATATTTATTACGGTCTCTTTTCATTTCAGTGTAACTCAGCAATGTATGCGTGAGAAAAGTATGAGCACAAAAGACAATTATCCAATAGGCGTGAAAGGCAATAGCATACTGAGCACATTGTCACGCACACAAGTGGTGGGGCCAAGTGACGATCAAGTGATTCCTCCTCCTCACATGACCAGTGTTACAAGAATTTGACACAAAAATTTGTCAACAGTTAACCAGCCTATATATATTAGATGATTAATGAATACCAAGTTTCGGTAAAATGTGTTAATTTAGGCTATCCAGTAGTCCACAGTGTATGTCATGGCTGCTGGCCATCAACAATGGACAACATATTATGCATATGTCCTGGTAGACGAGGGATTAAGAGTGTTTTTAAGGGCAATTCTTTCTGCTTATTAAATATAGAAAAAATACAATGTAATGTTTTTAAATTAAATGTGCTCATAAAAACAACTGTCTTCTTGTGTAATAAATGCAAGCATAATTTTCGTTATATATTACTACAAACTACTTTTCAGTATTACCTATGGAGAATAGTTTGGAAATTTATGAAGTTCTGGAATACAAGAATTTTGAACTATTTTACATTTAGTTTGTGTTGCTTGTAAGATGGTAACTAATCTTAATAACCATTGATTAGTTGAACCAGCGCTTTGTTAAGCTATTGAAAGCATGTGGAATTAAATAAGTCAATCACATAAATGGAATTATTCATTTCAGTTGAAAAATCATGAGTATAGAAAATATTCTAATACAAATTTTTAAGAAAAAAGCCACTTGAAGACTAAAATTTCAATCCAATCTGGTATACTGTAAAAGGGGTAGAAGTTGTTAACATTATGAAACACAGTATACATTCTGAGTGTTTTCCAATGACCAGAGTTTGTTCTTAATTTGCTTTGGTTTTCTGAGTGTTGATCAGACATTTTTGCTTCACCTGCAGTATTCTTTCTGAAAAGTTAAAAAGTTGTACTGCATCTGGAAGGATAGAGAGAAAAAAGTGAATCATGAAGTATTAAAGACTGTGTCTTGCTAATACCAGTGCGATACAGTACCACAATAATGGCCAAGACATCTGTCAGTCAAGGGAAATGGCAAGACAGATGTAGGTGTAACTGAAATGTCTGGCTGAAGAACAAGAACACATTAGTGGACTGCAACATTAACACCAGAAGGCCAAAGGAAAATTTAAAGTTCACAAAAACTGTGTGAAGCTCTTACAAAATCCACTTTGCCTTTTCAGAAAGATTGGAGTTTTCTCAAATCTTACCTGATGCCACTTGAACTGTGTAATAAAATAATAAGTTTTTTTTTTCCAACAGGTTGATTTACTCAATTGGGGAGTGATCTACACAAAGCAAAATGACAAATGTGCCAAAGAATTTGTGACCGCATTGACGAGACTGGCTCCACAGATGGGTGTTAAAGTAATGCGGCCTGAGTTGTTAGTGGTGTCAAACGACAGTACTGAAAGCTATGTGAGAATGCTTAAGGAGTATATACATGGTCGAGTACAGTTGGTTGTGATTATATTTCCGTCAGCAAGAGGTGACAAGTATGCTGCTGTAAAGAAAGTTTGTTGTATCGATAAGCCAGTAGCCTCGCAGGTATGTAATACCAATATACGAGGTTCGATCAGAAAATTTGTGAAATTTTTGTTTATTCCAGAAATTGTGCCTTCATCTATATTTATATTGCCCCATTCAAATTATTTCAGGCGTATATAGCAATATGTTCACATGTAACATGCAACCATTTTTTGCAACATTTTTTTGTTCAGTCTACAAAGTATTTCTCAAATGCACTTCTTGGAATAGCCTTCAGTTAATTCAGCAATTTTTGTTTTATGTCTTTTAACAGTTGCAAAACATAGTCCTTTCATGGTACTTTTCATTATTGGGAAGAGGAAAAATTGCATTGGAAGTAAATAGTGAACAGAGAGGTTGCGGTGTCATTGTGATGTTTTAGTTTTGCCTAAAAATCTAGAGCAGGCAATGACGTGTGTCTTGGTGCATTATCAGGGTGCTGTTTCCGTAAATTATCTTTCAGTACATCTCGCTATTGGGTGTTTTCACACTTACTGACATGACACCAACCCGACATCGACCCTACAACGACACCGATCCGACACCGACACGATATCGAGAAGATACTTTCACACTCAAGATGACAGATGTCGACATATTGGCCGTAGTGAGTGTAGTTTATACAAAGGGCTGAATTCAACAGAAGATTGTATTTACTATATTTGTTATATTTAAGACGGAGAAGACGAAAAGTAGATAGGAAGTATTGGGTTCACCCGATTATTAAAATTCGCTATGTAGAAGGTGCATACTACACCTTATTTGATAAGCTGGTTTTAGATCCTAACAAGTTTTTCAATCTTTTTCGAATGAGAAAAGAAACATTTCATTATATTTCAGTTAACTTGTTAGATATTATCAAAATATTTTTATTTCCTTCATCTGTCTTGTCCCACAAACAAGGCTTCATCTCAACAAGTTCAATCAATTTCACTATGTCATACATAAGTCATTTCACAAAATATTCAACTACTGACCTGAGTTAATGCACTAGGCAGAGTGAACTGTCGGTGACAACAGAGCGCCAACCAAGATGGGAGAGCTGCTGTCCGCCGACACGTCGGTGCCTGCACCGACCCGATACCGACATGTCAGTGAGTGTGAAACGGTTCCATAACATTTCTTTACTTTTTGTTCCCACCGATAACGTGCCGATATCGTGTCGGTGTTATGTCGACATCGTGTCGGCTAGTGTGAAAACGCCCATTGGCTGTGAACATAGATGGCTTTGAATACCTGAATAGTAGAAGTAAAATTTACTGTCGCGCGTAGTGATGAAACTTCATGAAGCACAAAACCACACTCTTCATCTGAATATCAAGGTCTTCAACTCTTTCACTGCAGTCTTCAAAGCTTTTGTACCTATGCAGAGTACATGCAAAGTCTTCATGCAGAGCAGGCTGGCCAGAACATTTCCATCAAGGTAGAGAAGTTTGTTTCCTTCTTTAGACAAAATTTAATCGTGTTCTTCAATCTCTAACTGTAGATTGCACAAAATAATTGCTTATTACACCGAAACTCAATCAATTAGCTGTAAAATTTAAACTATTCATCCAATAGTGTTAAAATTTTAGACAACTATTACCAGTGTCACATAAAAACAATTTTTTAATATGACATTTGTCTTGTGGGAAATTAAAAATTGCATGAATGTTTTGATCAAACCTTGTACATTACTTTGCCAGTAGATTTATGCATGAGAATAAGGCAGTGTAATTGTAAACAGTGTTTCAATTAAAGGCAAAAATAACAATGTGGTCTTCTTGCATTTAAATACACTTGGGCCACGCAATCACATGCTTGATTGAAATATGTGAAGTAAAACCTTTTTGCATGACCAACAGACAATCTAGTAAATAGACTTTGTAAGTAATATGATTCTTATATTTTAGTTTAGCAATTCATAAAATTTTGGCTTCTCGGTATCCGTTCAGAATTGTCTGAAGTACTGCAGTACTGTTGAATATTATTAGTATTAATTTATGTTGTTATAATAGCACACCACAATGTCTAAAAAAAATGTAATTCTGTGGAGGTAACCAGAAAGTGAATTAGGCGTATGTTTCAAAATATTACCTCTCCATCACTGTGGTTGTCCATTGCATGGGGTGATGCTGAGTGTATTGATTCATTTGCAAGGTACTGGTACCAGTTAGGGAGTATTCCAATATTGTTGAGTTTAGTATTCCAGAGTATGTACATATTGTTGAGTTTATAATGTCTAAGAAAATTGAGATGCTTACTACATGTGAGCTTGTTTCACATTTCTCGAGTGCAAGACATTAAACCAGCTGAAATTCACTGCCATTTTTTTATATTTATGAGACCATACCGTTAGTGATCCAGTGATTAGAACACAAAAATGAGCTTGATGTTGAATGAAGGAGAGGACCATTTTAGGTTGAATGAAGATTTGGTGTACGCAGTTGAAAAGAAGATTAGAGAGAGAACGTATGGTTGTAACTATATATTTCTATTTGCTATAATAAAAGTTTTTAAACTTCCACCTACATTTAATTCTTTTGTGTGTTGGCCATTATGTGTGATCTCTAGTGTTGAACTAACCCCGCTCGTACGACGAACTGATCAGTGCAGCAAATGAAAGGAGGTATTTGATCTGATTTGTTTAACAAATTGTATAATATAGCAGATAACATTTTATTTACGATTAATATGATATTTATGCTTCCCACTTCCTT
This sequence comes from Magicicada septendecula, assembly GCA_034769895.1. Classification (NCBI taxonomy): domain Eukaryota; kingdom Metazoa; phylum Arthropoda; class Insecta; order Hemiptera; family Cicadidae; genus Magicicada; species Magicicada septendecula. Next base: position 149,572,071 of record CM068372.1, read on the forward strand.
CTGTGCATGATATAAAAAATAAAAAAATGTAAACCTTTTTCTTTTTAACCTATGAAATACATCGTCATCATTTTTATCTATATCAGAGCTTTAACTATCCAACATCGATTATTCTAAAAGAACCAATACCTTTATTTTTATTACTTCCATATTCCTTAAGGAAATGGAAGTATGGTGATGGCAAAAAAAATCGTGTTCGAGATTATTGCAGATTCTGATTGTACTACACTCAAAACATGAAAAATATCGGTATGGAGAACCATACAAGACTTCCATATTCTAAGATTTATATTTAAAATCATTTTCAGCCAAACAGCCAGGCTGTGTCTTACCTGCCTTTTTATTGCTGTATTAAATGAAAAATATTATATTACATTAAAATGAAAAAATTATAATTTTATTGCCTGGCAACAAAATTATTTTATTTTTAACAATTACCATTGTTTCAAAAAGTTTAAATAAATTTTCAAGTACTTTACTCTTGTTAAAACGTAAAAGGTTGCAGGTAAACTACCCCTTCCCCTTAACCGATCTTCACCAAAATCGAAAGTCATTGAGACCTCTACAATTCAGGGACGTATGCAAAACATTATTTGATTCTGTTTGAATTTGCGGCTGTTATCGTTTGCCATAAAAAATACGCTTGATAAAAAAACGTTGCAGGTAAACTACCCCTTCCCCTTAACCGATCTTCACCAAAATCGAAAGTCATTGAGACTTCTACAATTCAGGGACGTATGCAAAAAATTATTTGATTCTGTTTGAATTTGCGGCTGTTATCGTTTGCCATATAAAATACCTTTGTTAAAAAAACGTTGTAGGTAAACTACCCCTTTCCCTCAACCGATCTTCACCAAAAACAATAGGTCTTGAGAACTCTACAATTTAGGGCTGTATGCAAATAATCTTTTGATTCTGTTTGAATTTGCGGCTGTTATCGTTTGCCATAGGAAATACCCTTGTTAAAACATAAAACGTTACTGGTAAACTACCCCTTTCCCTTAACCGATCTTCACCAAAAACTACAGATCTTGAGAACTCTACAATTCAGGGCTGTATACGAAACATTATTTAATTCTGTTTGAATTTGCGGCTGTTATCGTTTGCCAAAAAAAAAACAATTTCCCTTGATAAAAAAAACCGTTGCAGGTAAACTACCCCTTTCCCTCAACCGACCTTCACCAAAAACAAATAGGTCGCGAGTACTCTACAAATCAGGACTGTATGCAAAAAATTATTTGATTCTGTTTGAATTTGCGGCAGTTATCGTTTGCCATAGAAAAAAAATCTACAGACACACAGACAGACAGACACACACACAGACACTTTTCGGAAAACGACTTTTTTTCATGTTTTGAGTGTAGTAGAATCAGAATCTGCAATAATCTCGAACACGATTTTTTTGCCATCACCATACTTCCATTCCTTATGGAATATGGAAGTAAAAAGTAATATCGGTATGGAGAACCATACATGACTTCCATAATATTCTAAGATTTATATTTAAATCTTAATATCGCCTGCCAAGCGCGATATATTTTCTCTTATACATGATGTACATTAAAATGAAAAAATTTTAATTTTTTTGCTTGGCAACAAAATTATTTTATTTTTAACAATTACCATTGTTTGAAAAAGTTTAAATAAATTTTCAAGTACTTTACTCTTGTTAAAACGTAAAATGTTGCAGGTAAACTACCCCTTCCCCTTAACCGATCTTCACCAAAATCGAAAGTCCTTGAGACCTCTACAATTCAGGGACGTATGCAAAAAATTATTTGATTCTGTTTGAATTTGCGGCAGTTATCGTTTGCCATAGAAAATACGCTTGATAAAAAAACGTTGCTGGTAAACTACCCCTTCCCCTTAACCGATCTTCACCAAAAACAATAGGTCTTGAGTACTCTACAAATCAGGGCTGTATGCAAAACATTATTTGATTCTGTTTGAATTTGCAGCTGTTATCGTTTGCCATAGAAAATACCCTTGTTAAAAAAACGTTGCAGGTAAACTACCCCTTTCCCTCAACCGATCTTCACCAAAAACAATAGGTCACGAGTACTCTACAAATCAGGGCTGTATGCAAAAAATTATTTGATTCTGTTTGAATTTGCGGCAGTTATCGTTTGCCATAGAAAAAAAATCTACACACACACACACACAGACACTTTTCGGAAAACGACTTTTTTTCTTGTTTTGAGTGTAGTAGAATCAGAATCTGCAATAATCTCGAACACGATTTTTTTTGCCATCACCATACTTCCATTCCTTAAAGAATATGGAAGTAAAATATCGGTATGGAGAACCATACATGACTTCCATATTCTAAGATTTATATTTAAAATCATTTTCACCCAAACAGCCAGGCTGTGTCTTACCTGCCTTTTTATTGCTGTATTAAATGAAAAATATTATATTACATTAAAATGAAAAAATTATAATTTTATTGCCTGGCAACAAAATTATTTTATTTTTAACAATTACCATTGTTTCAAAAAGTTTAAATAAATTTTCAAGTACTTTACTCTTGTTAAAACGTAAAAGGTTGCAGGTAAACTACCCCTTCCCCTTAACCGATCTTCACCAAAAACAATAGGTCTTGAGTACTCTACAAATCAGGGCTGTATGCAAAACATTATTTGATTCTGTTTGAATTTGCGGCTGTTATCGTTTGCCATAGAAAATACCCTTGTTAAAAAAACGTTGCAGGTAAACTACCCCTTTCCCTCAACCGATCTTCACCAAAAACGATAGGTCTTGAGAACTCTACAATTTAGGGCTGTATGCAAATAATCTTTTGATTCTGTTTGAATTTGCGGCTGTTATCGTTTGCCATAGGAAATACCCTTGTTAAAACATAAAACGTTACAGGTAAACTACCCCTTTCCCTTAACCGATCTTCACCAAAATCAACAGATCTTGAGAACTCTACAATTCAGGGCTGTATGCGAAACATTATTTGATTCTGTTTGAATTTGCGGCTGTTATCGTTTGCCAAACAAAAAAAATTACCCTTGCTAAAAAAAAACCGTTGCTGGTAAACTACCCCTTTCCCGCAACCGATCTTCACCAAAAACAATAGATCGCGAGTACTCTGCAAATCAGGGCTGCATGCAAAAAATTATTTGATTCTGTTTGAATTTGCGGCAGTTATCGTTTGCCATAGAAAAAAAATCTACAGACAGATAGACACACAGACAGACAGACACACACACAGACACTTTTCGGAAAACGACTTTTTTTCATGTTTTGAGTGTAGTACAATCAGAATCTGCAATAATCTCGAACACGATTTTTTTTGCCATCACCATACTTCCATTCCTTAAGGAATATGGAAGTAAAAAAGTTTAAATAAATTTTCAAGTACTTTACTCTTGTTAAAACGTAAAAGGTTGCAGGTAAACTACCCCTTCCCCTTAACCGATCTTCACCAAAATCGAAAGTCATTGAGACCTCTACAATTCAGGGACGTATGCAAAACATTATTATTTGATTCTGTTTGAATTTGCGGCTGTTATCGTTTGCCATAGAAAATACGCTTGATAAAAAAACGTTGCAGGTAAACTACCCCTTCCCCTTAACCGATCTTCACCAAAAACAATAGGTCTTGAGTACTCTACAAATCAGGGCTGTATGCAAAACATTATTTGATTCTGTTTGAATTTGCGGCTGTTATCGTTTGCCATAGGAAATACCCTTGTTAAAACATAAAACGTTACAGGTAAACTACCCCTTTCCCTTAACCGATCTTCACCAAAACCAATAGGTCTTGAGTACTCTACAAATCAGGGCTGTATGCAAAACATTATTTGATTCTGTTTGAATTTGCGGCTGTTATCGTTTGCCATAGAAAATACCCTTGTTAAAAAAACGTTGCAGGTAAACTACCCCTTTCCCTCAACCGAACTTCACCAAAAACAACAGGTCTTGAGAACTCTACAATTTAGGGCTGTATGCAAATAATCTTTTGATTCTGTTTGAATTTGCGGCTGTTATCGTTTGCCATAGGAAATACCCTTGTTAAAACATAAAACGTTACAGGTAAACTACCCCTTTCCCTTAACCGATCTTCACCAAAATCAACAGATCTTGAGAACTCTACAACTCAGGGCTGTATGCGAAACATTATTTGATTCTGTTTGAATTTGCGGCTGTTATCGTTTGCCGAACAAACAAAATTACCCTTGCTAAAAAAAAACCGTTGCAGGTAAACTACCCCTTTCCCTCAACCGATCTTCACCAAAAACAATAGGTCGCGAGTACTCTGCAATTCAGGGCTGCATGCAAAAAATTATTTGATTCTGTTTGAATTTGCGGCAGTTATCGTTTGCCATAGAAAAAAAATCTACAGACAGACAGACACACAGACAGACACACAGACACTTTTCGGAAAACGACTTTTTTTCATGTTTTGAGTGTAGTAGAATCAGAATCTGCAATAATCTCGAACACGATTTTTTTTGCCATCACCATACTTCCATTCCTTAAGGAATATGGAAGTAAAAGTAAAATAAATGAAAAATATTATATTACATTAAAATGAAAAAATTATAATTTTATTGCCTGGCAACAAAATTATTTTATTTTTAACAATTACCATTGTTTCAAAAAGTTTAAATAAATTTTCAAGTACTTTACTCTTGTTAAAACGTAAAAGGTTGCTGGTAAACTACCCCTTCCCCTTAACCGATCTTCACCAAAATCGAAAGTCATTGAGACCTCTACAATTCAGGGACGTATGCAAAACATTATTTGATTCTGTTTGAATTTGCGGCTGTTATCGTTTGCCATAAAAAATACGCTTGATAAAAAAACGTTGCAGGTAAACTACCCCTTCCCCTTAACCGATCTTCACCAAAATCGAAAGTCATTGAGACTTCTACAATTCAGGGACGTATGCAAAAAATTATTTGATTCTGTTTGAATTTGCGGCTGTTATCGTTTGCCATATAAAATACCTTTGTTAAAAAAACGTTGTAGGTAAACTACCCCTTTCCCTCAACCGATCTTCACGAAAAACAATAGGTCTTGAGAACTCTACAATTTAGGGCTGTATGCAAATAATCTTTTGATTCTGTTTGAATTTGCGGCTGTTATCGTTTGCCATAGGAAATACCCTTGTTAAAACATAAAACGTTATAGGTAAACTACCCCTTTCCCTTAACCGATCTTCACCAAAAACAATAGGTCTTGAGTACTCTACAAATCAGGGCTGTATGCAAAACATTATTTAATTCTGTTTGAATTTGCGGCTGTTATCGTTTGCCATAGAAAATACCCTTGTTAAAAAAACGTTGCTGGTAAACTACCCCTTTCCCTCAACCGATCTTCACCAAAAACAATAGGTCTTGAGAACTCTACAATTTAGGGCTGTATGCAAATAATCTTTTGATTCTGTTTGAATTTGCGGCTGTTATCGTTTGCCATAGGAAATACCCTTGTTAAAACATAAAACGTTACAGGTAAACTACCCCTTTCCCTTAACCGATCTTCACCAAAATCTACAGATCGTGAGAACTCTACAATTCAGGGCTGTATGCGAAACATTATTTGATTCTGTTTGAATTTGCGGCTGTTATCGTTTGCCAAACAAACAAAATTACCCTTGCTAAAAAAAAACCGTTGCAGGTAAACTGCCCATTCCCCTTAACCGATCTTCACCAAAATCAATAGGTCTCGATTCCTCTAAAACTCAGGTACATATACAAAACATTATTTGATTCTGTTTGAATTTGCGGCAGTTATCGTTTGCCATAGAAAAAGAATCTACAGACAGACAGACAGACAGACACACAGACAGACACACACACAGACACTTTTCGGAAAACGACTTTTTTTCATGTTTTGAGTGTAGTAGAATCAGAATCTGCAATAATCTCAAACACGATTTTTTTTGCCATCACCATACTTCCATTCCTTAAGGAATATGGAAGTAAAAAGTCGTTTTTCGAAAAGTGTCTGTGTGTCTGTCTATGTGTCTGTAGATTTTTTTTTCTATGGCATAAGATAACAGCCGCAAATTCAAACAGAATCAAATAATTTTTTGCATACAGCCCTGATTTGTAGAGCACTCACGACCTATTGTTTTTGGTGAAGATCGGTTGAGGGAAAGGGGTAGTTTACCTGCAACAGTTTTTTTTTATCAAGGGTAATTTTTTTTGTGTGCAAATGATAACAGCCGCAATTTCAAACAGAATCAAATAATGTTTCGCATACAGCCCTGAATTATGCGAGTTCTCAAGACCTATTGTTTTTGGTGAAGATCAGTTAAGTGAAAGGGGTAGTTTACCTGCAACGTTTTATGTTTTAACACGGGTATTTTCTATGGCAAATGATAACGGCCGCAAATTCAAACAAAATCAAAAGATTATTTGCATACAGCCCTAAATTGCAGAGTTCTCAAGACCTATAGTTTTTGGTGAAGATCGGTTAAGGGGAAGGGGTAGTTTACCTGCAACGTTTTTTATCAAGGGTAATTTTCTATGACGAACGATAACTGCTGCATATTCAAACAGAATCAAATAATTTTTTGCATACGTCACTGAATTGTAGAGAACAAAATGCCTTTTGATTTTGGTGAAGATTGGTTAAGGGGAAGGGGTAGTTTACCTGCAATCTTTTACGTTTTAACAAGAGTAAAGTACGTGAAAATTCATTTAAACTTTTTCAAACAATGGTAATTGTTAAAATATCGGTATGGAGAACCATACATGACTTCCATGTTCTAAGATTTATATTTAAAATCATTTTTGAAATGTAATATTACTATAGAAACTACTTCTTTCTACTTACTGCTTCAGCCTTAACCACAGTACTGTGGTCACTAACGTATACCACCTCATGTTATGGCACTCGATTTTCACTGATGATGGAAGTCGATGGCATTGCCGAAACGTCTGGTTTTGTAGAAAACATTGGACTACGGCCAAATATCCCGGGAAGGAATTTTAACAAAAACTACTTCTTTGTTGCCGATAACGTTGTACAATATATATAAAAAACTGCATAAAATTAATGGCTTGTATAAGTTAATGTTTGATCCCCATTAAGTAGTACTCAAGTTTCCAAAGTTTTAATATTATCATGTCCATAATTAAAACATCAGAGCAGGTTTAGTGTGTATGAGGGTACACCGTGGACAAAAATTTTCAACATTTCCTATTGAGCGTTGCTACAGTGTTCCTAGTTGCAGCGTTCCTATCAAGCTGCGAATCTACAGTGTATGTTTCACAGAACAAACACACGAAAAAGAAGGAGCGCTCCGAAGTCACTCATGGACCCTCAGCATCTTGCAGAGGGTTCATTCCCTAAAGACGAAAAGTCTGTCTATGAATCGTTCCTCTGTAAACACGTGCAGTTACACTGCCCAGCGATCCACAGGAAGCAAATCGCTATCCACGCTGGACACTTTTTCGGCTTGCACGCGTTATGTTGGTATGGGTTTTGGCACTTACCATTTAAAAAGCGTGCAAATGTAAGAAAATAAACATGAGTGAGGCCAGAAATAATGCGAAGTGTGTGTGTGTGTGTGTGTGTGTGTGTGTGTGTGTGTGTGTGTGTGTGTGTGTGTGTGTGTGTGTGTGTGTGTGTGTGTGTGTGTGTGTCTTCCCTGCCTTTTTATTGCGGTAGTCATAATAATAAAATAGAAACGTAAACATTACACAACTGAGATATGCTTGCCTGCCACGAACGATATATTATTTTATACATGTATATTAACTCATACATAATTTACATTAAAATGAAAAAATTATAATTTTATTGCCTGGCAACAAAATTATTTTATTTTTAACAATTACCATTGTTTCAAAAAGTTTAAATGAAATTTCAAGTACTTTACTGTTGTTAAAACGTAAAAGGCTGCAGGTAAACTACCCCTTCCCCTTAACCGATCTTCACCAAAATCGAAAATCCTTGACATCTCTACAATTTAGGGACGTATGCAAAAAATTATTTGATTCTGTTTGAATTTGCGGCTGTTATCGTTTGCCATAGAAAATTACCCTTGATATAACAACGTTGTAGGTAAACTACCCCTTTCCCTTAACCGATCTTCACCAAAAACAATAGGTCTTGAGTACTCTACAAATCAGGACGGTATGCAAAACATTATTTGATTCTGTTTGAATTTGCGGCTGTTATCGTTTGCCATAGAAAATACCATTGTTAAAAAAACGTTGCAGGTAAACTACCCCTTTCCCTTAACCGATCTTCACCAAAAACAATAGATCTTGAGAACTCTATAATTCAGGGCTGTATGCGAAACATTATTTAATTTTGTTTGAATTTGCGGCTGTTATCGTTTGCCAAAAAAAAAAAATTACCCTTGATAAAAAAACCGTTGCTGGTAAACTACCCCTTTTGGTAAACTACCCCTTTTCCTCAACCGATTTTCACCAAAAACAGTAGGTCGTGAGTACTCTACAAATCAGGGCTGTATGCAAAAAATTATTTGATTCTGTTTGAATTTGCGGCTGTTATCGTTTGCCATAGAAAAAAAATCTACACACAGATAGACACAAAGACACTTTTTAAAAAACGACTTTTTTTCATGTTTTGAGTGTAGTACAATCAGAATCTGCAATAATCTCGAACACGATTTTTTTTGCCATCATCATAGTTCCATTTCCTTAAGAAACATGGATGTAAAATAAAATAATTTTGTTGCCAGGCAATAAAATTATAATTTTTTCATTTTAATGTAAATCATGTATAAGAGAAAATATATCTTGCGTGGCAGGCAAGCATATCTCACTTATGTACTGTTTACGTTTCCATTTTGTTATTATGACTACCGCAATAAAAAGGCAGGGAAGACACACACACACACACACACAAAATTCGCGTTATTTCTGGCCTCACTCATGTTTATTTTCTTACATTTGCACGCTTTAATTTTTAAATGGAAAGTGCCGAAACCCACACCAACATAACGCGTGCAAGCCGAAAAAGTGTCCAGCGTGGATAGCGATTTGCTTCCTGTGGATCGCTGGGCAGTGTAACTGCACGTGTTTACAGAGGAACGATTCATAGACAGACTTTTCGTTTTTAGGGAATGAACCCTCTGCAAGATGCTGGCCATGAGTGACTTCGGAGCGCTCCTTCTTTTCCGCGTGTTTGTTCTGTAAACATACACTGTAGATTTGCAGCTTTATTCTAAGCAACGCTCAATAGGAAATGTTGAAAATTTTTGTCCACGGTGTACCCTCATACACACTAAACCTGCTCTGATGTTTTAATTACGGACATCATAATATTAAAACTTTGGAAACTTGAGCACTACTTAATGGAAATCAATCATTAACTTATACAAGCCATTAATTTAATGCATATTTTTTATATATATGTGTACAACGTTATCGGCAACAAAGAAGTAGTTTTTGTTAAAATTCCTTCCCGGGATATTTGGCCGTAGTCCAATGTTTTCTAGAAAACCAGATGTTTCGGCAATGCCATCGACTTCCATCATCAGTGAAAATCGAGTGCGATAACGTGAGGTGGTATACGTTAGTGACCATAGTACTGTGGTTAAGGCTGAAGCAGTAAGTAGAAAGAAGTAGTTTCCATGGTAATAATTTCATTTCGAAAATGATTTTAAATATAAATCTTAGAATATGGAAGTCATGTATGGTTCTCCATACCGATATGTTTCTTATCTACACACACAACTCACATCCAAAATTATTTGAGATCTCATTAATTTCCTTTTAGTTTCTGCCCATTTATATAAAAAAAAACTTACTTGTTCAAGACTTACGTGGTACCACTCGGTTGCGTCACGCGTGTTTACGCACTTTCACTATTTTATCGAATTTGGTTAAATTTTGTTCTTTACTATTACTTCAGCAACGTTATTCTTCTATTGGATGAAATTTAACACATTTTTTACTAAAATTAGACTCGGTTTTTATTAAGTCGAGTCTAATACCACCCGGCCGAGTTTGTGTCTGAGCTGAGAGTGCTAACCATACTCCCCACTATGCCTTGTTGCTGAATGGGAAGGCATTGCCTCCAGGCTGCGATTTTTTCGTCGTCGTACACAGAGTATGGCATGTCTATGTGCCACATGGGCTAATGTTGTTAAACGGAGATGATATAAGAGGCTTTGGTGGGTGGAGCCTCTTCGTTGATTTCCTCCATCTCCAAAGCACGTGGCACATACTCTTTCTCCTTAGCCATTTTTGTCGCGTCAGTTTCAGCCTGTTATGCGTAGAAGCTGCGCCCGGGCGCGTGTAGGCGCACACCGCACGTGACAAATACTCGTTTCACAACTAAGTATTGCGTTCTCTGACAACACACAGCCCAAAAAGTTATGTTACCGTTCATTGTTTGAATACAATGCTATTTCATATGGGACTTGCAATGATGATATTAAAGACATTTTAATAAATTTAATAAAAACTAAAAGCCCCCATTTTGACACCCCCCCCATGAGAGGTTTTATGCCCAAGACCATAAAAACTCTCATTGCCTAACCTAAAGGGATCAGCGTGGATGTGGAGCCATAACCCCCCTTTAATCCTTTATCACAAACACTATGGGTTTAACTACCCCCTAGTCAAGTAGCTGTGGAAACATCTATCCGACTTTGCTGGACTTTCTTCGAGAGAATCCCAACACCACAAAGTCAAACAGACCCGAGACTTCGCTGCTCTGACACGTCGGTCAGAACAGGTAAGCCCCACAGTATCACTTGGCTTTTAAGCATTCCATAAAAATATCTAATAACGGTCCTTTCATCCTTCCACATCCTCCACTGATGCGTTTCCCTTTAATTGTAAATAATTGTATTGGTTCGCTAAAGCAGAGCATTGGTTCTTGTTTATACTTAATCATACATATATATTCCTAACAGTAATGTAAACATTCGCTATTTACTATACATGTTGACCTGTACGGTCTGAAACATCAAAACAATTTAAAAAAAATTAAAATTCCAAAATCTTCAGATTTGCTTCAAAATTAATCACATACAGTTACCAATTCAAATGAAAAAATTCAATCCTAACCTGTCAACTATCATTTCCAATTACCAAATTTCCAATTTTTACTTCCATATTCCTTAAGGAAATGGAAGTATGGTGATGGCAAAAAAATCGTGTTCGAGATTATCGCAGGTTCTGATTGTACTACACTCAAAACATGAAAAAAAGTCGTTTTTAGAAAAGTGTGTGTCTGTCTGTCTGTGTGTCTGTAGATTTTTTTTTTATGGCAAACGATAACAGCCGCAAATTCAAACAGAATCAAATATTTTTTTGCATACAGCCCTGATTTGTAGAGTACTCACGACCTATTGTTTTTGGTGAAGATCGGTTGAGGGAAAAGGGTAGTTTACCTGCAACGGTTTTTTTTTATCAAGGGCATTTTTTTTTTTTTTTGGCAAATGATAACAGCCGCAAATTCAAACAGAATTAAATAATGTTTCGCATACAGCCCTGAATTATGGAGTTTTTAAGACCTATTGATTTTGGTGAAGATCGGTTAAGTGAAAGGGGTAGTTTACCTGCAACGTTTTATGTTTTAACAAGGGTATTTTCTATGGCAAACGATAACAGCTGCAAATTCAAACAGAATCAAAAGATTATTTGCCTACAGCCCTAAATTGTAGAGTTCTCAAGACCTATTGTTTTTGGTGAAGATCGGTTAAGGGAAAGGGGTAGTTTACCTGCAACGTTTTTTTAACAAGGGTATTTTCTATGGCAAACGATAACTGCCGCAAATTCAGACAGAATCAAATAATTTTTTGCATACAGGCCTGATTTGTAGAGATCTCAAGGACTTTCGAATTTGGTGAAGATCGGTTAAGGGGAAGGGGTAGTTTACCTGCAACCTTTTACGTTTTAACAACAGTAAAGTACTTTAAAATTCATTTACACTTTTTGAAACAATAATAATTGTTAAAAATAAAATAATTTTGTTGCCAGGCAATAAAATTATAATTTTTTCATTTTAATGTAAATCATGTATGAGTTAATATACATGTATAAAATAATATATCGTTCGTGGCAGGCAAGCATATCTCAGTTATGTAATGTTTACGTTTCCATTTTATTATTATGACTACCGCAATAAAAAGGCAGGGAAGACACACACACACACACAAAATTCGCGTTATTTCTGGCCTCACTCATGTTTATTTTCTTACATTTGACGCTTTAATTTTTAAATGGAAAGTGCCGAAACCCACACCAACATAACGCGTGCAAGCCGAAAAAATGGACATCAATTTGCTTCCTGTGGATCGCTGGGCAGTGTAACTGCACGTGTTTACAGAGGAACGATTCATAGACAGACTTTTCGTCTTTAGGGAATGAACCCTCTGCAAGATGCTGAGGGTCCATGAGTGACTTCGGAGCGCTCCTTCTTTTTCGCGTGTTTGTTCTGTGAAACATACACTGTAGATTCGCAGCTTTACTCTAAGCAACGCTCAATAGGAAATGTTGAAAATTTTTGTCCACGGTGTACCCTCATACACACTAAACCTGCTCTGATGTTTTAATTACGGACATCATAATATTAAAACTTTGGAAACTTGAGCACTACTTAATGGAGATCAATCATTAACTTATACAAGCCATTAATTTAATGCATATTTTTTATATATATGTGTACAACGTTATCGGCAACAAAGAAGTAGTTTTTGTTAAAATTCCTTCCCGGGATATTTGGCCGTAGTCCAATGTTTTCTACAAAACCAGACGTTTCGGCAATGCCATCGACTTCCATCATCAGTGAAAATCGAGTGCGATAACGTGAGGTGGTATACGTTAGTGACCACAGTACTGTGGTTAAGGCTGAAGCAGTAAGTAGAAAGAAGTAGTTTCTATGGTAATATTTCATTTCGAAAATGATTTTAAATATAAATCTTAGAATATGGAAATCATGTATGGTTCTCCATACTGATTTTTTTTTTTATCAAAATAATTATGAAAAGCATCAACTATTTTTTAATTGATTTAATTTTCCTAAATTTTAATTAATTATGTTATTCAAAAAGTTTCATTTCCATTAACTCATCTAAAATTATTTAACTGCTTCTCAAATTATACTAAGTTCAATCTCAGATTTCGTTATCAACGTTAAATCAAAATAATTTTCAAACTAATTTTCAAATATGGTGTACATACATAAATTCATCATACAAAATACATTAAAATCATTCATACATACATACATACATTAATATCATATAAATACATTTGATTCAAAGTAAACACCAAAATTAAACAAAATTGTAGGTACATGTTATACATATAAAACACAAAAAAAATACAACTTATCTAACATACACTACATTTCAAAATAATTACATATCAATTCCCCTTGTCATGAGCATATCATACAATACCTACTCTGAATAAAAAAGAAAACCTCATCATGAAATATGAATTACTAAAAATACTAATAAATAAATAAACCTCCGCTCAACAGTCCGTTAAGGACCAAGGCGTACCGCGCGGCTTTTGTGTTAGTGTGACGGTGTATGGCTAGTACTACGCGCCACCAGCCACTAGTTGCGGTATTCACAGCCAGGAGGCGGCGCTGTTATCTCAGCGCCTACTCAGTTTGCCTCACGACGCTGAGTGCACGCCGAACGGAACCTCCGCCGGGAATTGAACCCGGGACCACGAGCGCATCAATCGCCCGCGTTAGCCACTAGACCACCTGATTTCTCACTTTTATGTCCCTAGTTCTGGGCGGCATTTGTGATTTTTCTTTTTTATTTAAAATAAATATAAATGTATTTGTCATATAAAATCTCTAGTAACTTATATTCGGGTCTGTTTACATTGTTCGAGTTAAACACGTGTGTCACATTTACCATAATTATGGTATCTACCATAATTATAGCACCTGTTTATTTCAGTTTCGTTATATAAATTTTTATTACCTAAGGATCCAGGATTCTGCTCAGCGAGAATCCTGACAGAGATGGTCATTGAAATGAGAATACATTTAATTGCAGTAACTATTATCAATCGTAATTTATTCAGGAATTTCTTTAATCGTGTACACCATATAACAACTTGACACGGCGGCCATTACTAATTTCCGCCCTTTACTATCACCACTCCTTTAGGTTTAATTTTAAAGGCTAATTCAAACAATTAATTTTACTGGCTATGACTTAGTTTCATGATCATGTGATTCGATAATATCTAATTATAGTCAACGCAAACCAACCCCCATTTGGAAGTCGACATCTAACGTTCACACCTCTCTCACTCACTCACATTCATACAAACATTTTTGAATTTACTTTTGACTGTGTACACATCATGATTATATTTTTTTTATGATTAAAAGAGCTCTTTAAATAAAAATTTTGGTTGCCACTTCCCTTGTCAGTAAACTAGACGTTCTAGTAGAGACGTTCATGTTGATTCCAAACGGCGTGGTTACATTTTCTTGGCTGCACTGAATTTACATTTAACGCTTTTAATATTGCTTTATACTGCTCAAATTCTGAAAGTAACTAACACTGATTTGCTTTTGATTACATTGTTAACACTTTGCAATACTTTAAACTTGACTATTTCAAGCCAACACTATTGTTAGCGTGTGGTCGCCATGATGAACTTCTGTGTACTGGGACGAAAATTATGCAAATTTTACGTATGTGTGTGTGAGTAAAACGTCATCGTTCTTTGTTTCTCATTATATAATAGCCTTGGTAGTTACGTATTTTTATAACGTCATTGTGGTTTTATGACGTTTGGCGTTGTTGGCCAATGAAACGTGAGCAAGTAGCGCCGTTATTAGTGGCTGTAACCATTATAAGTCTTTTTAGCTGCACGTACACTGCTGTCCTTGAAATTATTTTGTCGTCTCGGAACTGCGTCGTTGTCGGCAAAACCAAGGGAAATTATGTCACCCATAGAAATGACTTTAAAACATCGGAATACAATAGTTTGCTACCTTGCATACCATATTTTTTATATCGGACTTTTTTGTACTGTCACAAAACCCCCTCAATGAAAGGTTTTGTGTCGAGACACAAAAACTTTCATTGACTCATTCACACTTCTCTAAAAGGATCAGCTCAGATATGGAGCCACAACCCCCTGTAGTGTTATTATAAAATAAAACAAATTCAATCACTTACCCTTGGTCCAATGATGAGGTTCGCACCTTCTGACCTTACTGGACTTCTCCAGAGAGATCCCTACACCATAAGGCCATGAGGCACTTTACGCTCCTGTTCTGACGCACCGGCCAGCTCAGGACCGCGGTCACCACACCATAAAACTCTGAAACATTCAATACAAAATTTTAAAATAGTGGCCTTCTCTATATCCATATCCACAACTGATATGTTTCCTCTTAGTACGTTGGTTTGCGTTTTGGGGCGTTGGTTTGCTTAACTCTAAAAATTTCACACAATGTATAACAAGAATTAAGATAGAAATTGCTCCCCTTCACAATCCGGTACCTAGTATACATTTCTGACTTCTGTCAACTATATTCACTCCCTTTTATCCCATGAAAACAATTGTTCTTAACCTAAACAACAATGTATTTTACTGCTTTAGAACAACCATTAACCCTAATAATTTACTTCATATAATCTTACAATATCTATATCATGGCAGACAATTTAAAAGTTTTATAATTTCTTTACGACTTTTTCTTACATTTAACCTTCCTTATAACAGAATCATTTCTAGAGAATGGACAAACTTTACAAAATTTTAATCCTATAATCGTTATTATCTTGGTAGTAACCTCCTATCCACACACACTATTGTTGTCAACATAGTAAAACACAATAAAACATTGTACATCATAAGCATTCAACACTAACATTGAACAATTCACAAATAAACAATTTACATAACTTGTAGCAAAATTTTATAACATTATTACTATCGACTCTCTATTAACTTTTACCATTTAACATTCATTTAGATTCTATGCAAAATTCTCAAATTTGTCATTTACCTTTCCATTTACCTTACCTTTCAGTTACATCACCTTTCTACTATGAATTTTCCCTTTCTAATCCTTTTATCCTTACTAGTTTGGGTGACTCTCTATTATTCATTTTCTATCTTATTTTGGTATTTGTCAACCTAACCTTACTCACCTCTTTTTTCTACTAACAACCGCTTCTAACCATTTACATATAATATGACACCAATATCTCAATAACAACCCCCTTCACAAATCCCATTAAAACCTCTGGCACCGCTCATTTTTGTACTAGTATGTGTGTATTCCCTCTAACCAACTCATTCCCTTATCGGTTTCTGACCCTTTCAGATAACCCTTTCCGGCGCTAAACGGTCCCTTCCTGTCTCAACATCTCTCGTTGGACTCCTACACCAATACCCTTATTACAAAATATCACCATCAACAACAAATATAATTACCACTCACATTACTCACCTCTACATATAATCCCTACCTACTGTGTCCCTAAAATATCTAACACTTCTTTATATTTTATCAGCATCTCAACACTTTATTTTTCCTAACTCCCAATAACTCTATTCAACTAACTCCAATGCCCTGATTTATCCTTATTCCCAAACTCTTTACAACATTTCACATTAATATACCATTAGAAATTCATCACTTATCTACTAACAACAATACCTCTCAATAACCAAACCTATAACATGCTTAATCATTTACTAACCCTTTAGAATCTAAATTCCATAATATCCTTTCAAAATCATTATTAAACTTCTTTTACTTATTTAAAATTCTACAATAGTTTACACACAAAAAATACATAGAATACACAATAGCAAAATTACACAAATACATAGACATCAATACACAAAAATATACAATTCACATAATCATTAAATCATTTACCATAATCAGTCCTGATCAGTCCATTTAAAAAAAAAAAACACTGGTCACATAATTAAATGTTCATAACACAATAAACAATACCCAACTACCCCATATCGTCAAATAACAGTCTAATCTTAGGTCTATACAAGTCATTTTTTATTGAATACCTTATATTATGATTATCAATGTAAAGATTATTCAATTCTTTATAATTTTCCACAATACTATTATAATCAATATGATCACCCCATATCATTATCTCATATATCTTGTCACGATTGAGCATGGTCCTGTCGCCTTTAGTATTATCTGTCACCACCAGGTAAGTTACTAAGTCATTATTTTCATTATCATCTCCTACGACTGCTATATCCGCTTCATTACAAGGTAAGTACTTATTATTTTTATTATATATCATCTCTACTCCTAACCTTCCCTTAAACTCTTCATAATCTCTGCTTATCTTAAAAATGTCTACCTCCCTCTTTCTCTCACAATATCTCTCACTATCATACCATCTCTCTCTCTTAAAACATCTCTCATAATAACTCTCCCAACAACATTTCTCTCTCTCAATATATTTCTCTTTATCATACCATCTCTCTCTCTTTAACCCTTCAACACACACTATCATTCCATTATCATTATATTCAATTCCCCATAAAATTTCATTTATACTACCAACCTCCACACTATTATCACCTATTACTATATCTTTATTTATTTTATCGTAATTTTCTACCCCACTTACCTTGTCGTCTTTGTTCAATTTGTCCACTTTGTTAATACTACCATTTTGTCTTTGTATTTCGTTTTTTAATTCTTCACATTTTATATTAAAATTATTGTTCTGTATATTGAAAAGCATTTGCATCATTTTCATAATTTCGTTATTCTCAGCCCTGTTATTTGGGACTGGTGTTGAGTGCACTATTCCTTCACTCATAACTACTGATTCTGTCATGCTTATTTGACTATTATTTGTACTATCAGTTATGTTTAATAAAGAACTATTTTCTTTATTCTCTGCCATTATAAAATTTGTTAATGGTTTGTCGCTTTATATTATCGTTACCACCTAACCTACAACCGCATTCTCATTTTCAATGTCCACTCTGCCGCAATTCAGGCTTATTATATAAAATGTATTTATCTATTTTATATAGTCACCAGTTCGGGCCCATTTGTGATTTCTCACTTTGATGTCCCTAGTTCTGGGCGGCATTTGTGATTTTTCTTTTTTATTTAAAATAAATATAAATGTATTTGTCATATAAAATCTCTAGTAACTTATATTTGGGTCTGTTTACATTGTTCGAGTTAAACACGTGTGTCACATTTACCATAATTATGGTATCTACCATAATTATAGCACCTGTTTATTTCAGTTTCGTTATATAAATTTTTATTACCTAAGGATCCAGGATTCTGCTCAGCGAGAATGCTGACAGAGATGATCATTGAAATGAGAATACATTTAATTGCAGTAACTATTATCAATCGTAATTTATTCAGGAATTTCTTTAATCGTGTACACCATATAACAACTTGACACGGCGGCCATTACTAATTTCCGCCCTTTACTATCACCACTCCTTTAGGTTTAATTTTAAAGGCTAATTCAAACAATTAATTTACTGGCTATGACTTAGTTTCATGATCATGTGATTCGATAATATCTAATTATAGTCAACGCAAACCAACCCCCATTTGGAAGTCGACATCTAACGTTCACACCTCTCTCACTCACTCACATTCATACAAACATTTTTGAATTTACTTTTGACTGTGTACACATCATGATTATATTTTTTTTATGATTAAAAGAGCTCTTTAAATAAAAATTTTGGTTGCCACTTCCCTTGTCAGTAAACTGGACGTTCTAGTAGAGTGTCACATGTTGATTCCAAACGGCGTGGTTACATTTTCTTGGCTGCACTGAATTTACATTTAACGCTTTTAATATTGCTTTATACTGCTCAAATTCTGAAAGTAACTAACACTGATTTGCTTTTGATTACATTGTTAACACTTTGCAATACTTTAAACTTGACTATTTCAAGCCAACACTATTGTTAGCGTGTGGTCGCCATGATGAACTTCTGTGTACTGGGACGAAAATTATGCAAATTTTACGTATGTGTGTGTGAGTAAAACGTCATCGTTCTTTGTTTCTCATTATATAATAGCCTTGGTAGTTACGTATTTTTATAACGTCATTGTGGTTTTATGACGTTTGGCGTTGTTGGCCAATGAAACGTGAGCAAGTAGCGCCGTTATTAGTGGCTGTAACCATTATAAGTCTTTTTAGCTGCACGTACACTGCTGTCCTTGAAATTATTTTGTCGTCTCGGAACTGCGTCGTTGTCGGCAAAACCAAGGGAAATTATGTCACCCATAGAAATGACTTTAAAACATCGGAATACAATAGTTTGCTACCTTGCATACCATATTTTTTATATCGGACTTTTTTGTACTGTCACAGTCTATCACCTGTTTTGCTGTTCCTACTCGAACAAGGTGATAGCTGCTGTTCCATAGTTCCGGGGATTTTCCCTAAGTGGCCCCCCGTTAATTTCAACTTTCACCAATTTTAAGGGCAACCAACCATGGTCAGTTTTACAATTGCTGCCCACAACTGGTTGTCGTCCAAAACCACGTTTAGTGCTGGTAAGACAGTAATCGCCCGAAAGGCTTCTTCTCTCATTCGCTATGTTTTACTTCGTCTTTAGAATACACTGCATGGTAGCAATTAACATATAATATAAAATTATATAAGTGGTTGTGCAGTATATATACGCCAGTTTCGGCCTCCGATGATGGTAACGTACCTTGACGTTACTCATCAACCCGTACCGCTATCTACAGTGGCACATGCCGCCACTGCAATAGCCTACTTATATCTAAACTTATGTCCTACATTTGCTGTCTCTACATTCCACAATTGATTTACACTTCTAATAACACCAAACAACCCCCCAAAATTACCCCTTAATCTTGCATAATATAACATAATAAACATGAACAATATCATTGCTACATTTAACCAAACAATTCACATTTAAATAATTTTTATAAAAATTATAAACACTACTATTATCATTTCCATCAACTCTTTTATATCAAACTTCTAATTATTCATTATTGTACCATTTAATTCTATAAAAAATTCAAATTTATTGTTTTCTTTTATTTAACATTTTTGGTCATTAATGGGTTTGGGTGATTCTTAGTTATTCATAATAATTCGATTTACAAATGGGTATTTAAATATAACCTTACCCCCTTCTTCCTTTCTAACAATCAGTAACAGATTTACATAGGGTGACACCAATCTCTCCATAATAATCCCCTTCAACACTAATTCCACTTACCTCGATTTATTCTCCTCTTATAATAAAATATCTTATACCCTCTTTGTACCTAGATGTGTGTACCCTCCCTTATACTCATTCCCTTATTAGTTCCTGGTTCCTTCCCAGGTAACTCCGCCAAACCCCATTTAAAACTATTCCCTCCTGCCATAACGCCTGCCGTTAAGGACTCCTTACCACAGCACCCTCTTTACAAAATATCACCATCATTATTTACTCTCTAATTATATTACTCTCATTGCTCTACATGTATACACTATCACTACTGTGTCACTACTATTACCCTGTTTCTGTGTTACCTATATTCCAAAATTCTTATTTTCTCTGACACCCATTTAAACTTACCTTTAACCAACTTAAATGCCTTATTGAAATAATTATTGTCACACAAACTCTAACTTTTACAACCTTTTACATTAAATTGTTCTTTGAAAATTACATTAGAAAACTCATAACTACCTCAAATTAATTTCATTATTTATTTTAAAACCTTTTAAACACATGTAAACATTTTACTTTATTTACTTGTATTATAAAATTCATACTTACAGTACATCATTCATATACTGTCATAGACACAAAATATAAACATTTGTCACCACCAAATCATGTACACAACTCCATGTATCTTCTGAAACATTTTAACAATCATATGACTCCACAACTAACTACATTTTACATTTATTCATTCACTATTTATTATCAAGTTTAAATCATTTACATTCGTTATCAAAATTCATCTATACATTAATTAATTAATTAATCTCAAATTCTTTAATTCAATCAATTATTTAAAACGCAACATATTTTAATTACCTTCCTCCAAAACAATTACAATTCGTTTATTACCACCTCCCATTATTTATTTTGTCTGACAAAATATTATTATTATTAATAAAATCAACCTCCACTACATACACACATTGTCTACATAGAATACCTTTTACAACACAAACAATTAATTTCACTATCAGTTTATTTACAATTTCTTGTCATCATTTTTCTGTTTACCACACCTCATTTCCTAATTTAGCCAGGTCATAACCATAAACTAAAATATTTAAAATGTCCATTCACTGATTTTTATTTAACCCCCCTATTTAACCCCCATCATCATACAATAGTCTTATTTTTATATAACAATTATCATTTTACTCACACTCAATTCACTATTATTATTTATATAATAATTCTCTAATATTTCACATTGTTCCGTAAAACCCACATAATAATCTACTGGATTATCCCACATTATTATTAAATCATAAAACCTGTCTACATCATTAGTTTTGGTCTTGTCACCATCTGTATTATCACCTATCACCCTTGAGTATTTTAACCTCTCAATTTCAGAATCATCTATTATTAATACTCCACGTCTATGCACAGGTAAGCATTCAATATAATTATCAACGTTATTATTACTTATTTCTGCACTATCTTCATAACAAAGTAAGTCAACAATATTACTAATTCTCTCTCTCTTTATTTTCTCTAGTAGCTCTTCGTAACTTCTAACAACATCAGATAATATCTCTCTCTCCTCTCTCTCTCTCTCTCTCTCTCTCTCTCTCTCTCTCTCTCTCTCTCTCTCTCTCTCTCTCTCTCTCTCTCTCTCTCTCTCTCTCTCTCTCTCTCTCTCCACACAAAAGGCAACATAACGTTATCATAACTCATCTTGGCTTTTCCAAGGAACTCGTGATACACAAAAGGGGACCTACTTAGAGACACCTTGTCTCTATAACCACGTGAGGAAACTCTGTCCTCATAACTCACTATTGGAGTCTTTACTCCATTTAAATCATGGGGAAAATTTGCCCTTTGTAAACCCAACCTCTCTTCAACCACTATCTTATTGCTACTCTCTATTTCCACTAAAACTTCATCTCCACTATTATTATTCACTTTATTTTATAACACATTTTTAATTATCTTGTTATCACTTTTTATTTTGCTATTATTTGTTAACTCATTACTATAATTATCATGATTACTCACCTTGTTAGTAATTATTTCACTATTTTTTGTCATATTACCACTACTCTCGCCTATATTTACACCCATGTCGTCTGTTACTTCGTTATTTCTGTTTATACTGCACTTACCTGTATTTATTCTCCACACTCCCATACTCTCTATACTTTGTACTAAATCGTTATATTTAGTTTCAAATATCTCATTGGTTCTTTCAAAGCGTTTATTGATTTGTTTTATTTCATTTCTAATTTCACGAAAATTACTTTCGTTTGTATCAAAACGATTATTTATTTTATCAAACTTCTCATCAAAATTATTCTTAATTTCATTGAAACTACGTCGCATATTATTTTTTGTTCATATATTTCGCTTTTTAACTCATCAAATTTGATATCATTAACATCGAAACGACAATTTATTTTATCGAAATCATTCTTGAGTTTACTAAAATTGGTACACATCATACTATACAAGCGTGTCAACGTATCATCGTCATTTGATTGCTTACTTTTATTTGTTGAAACTGGAGTTAATTGAATTCCAGAATCACCAGCTGATTCGCTTAATTGCAATTGAGTTGTAATTGGGGTGGAATGAATTATTACGTTACTGCCAACAGCTGTTTCCGTAACAGCGCTCTCATCACTGCTTGGACCAGTTGTCCGCGTTTCACTTTCATCCAATGACTGTGGCTCAAGGCTACTTTCGCTCATATCTACGTCTGTTAAACTACTTTGTTTTGCGTGCTCAGACATTTTTAACTGATTTATAATTTATTTTTACTTATGTTATAACTACAATTGGTTAATCTTCCCTTCAAAACATTATACCATAACATACATAAAATAAATCTTATACCATAATTACGTAAATTTTATGTAAATTAAATTTTGCTTTCACAACCGTATTTCACTTCCTGCACTGTCAAAATAGGCCGGTGTAATACAATTTATGATTATATTACATCCTGGTCATGCCGCACCATTGTAACAATATATTTCTATTTGCTATAATAAAAGTTTTTAAACTTCCACCTACCTTTAACTATGGTGCTTCAGGATAGGCCAATCTAATCAGTCTGTCAATACTTGCCTCAAACTCTTGAAGACTCTCTCTGGAACACTGTTGCCTTGTTCTTAACTGAGCTTAGTTCACATTGTGACGATTTAAATTGTGACAATTATAAAAAAATAAAGAAATAAAAAAATTTTAAGTTGCGAACAATTAACCATTTAAATCTCACAATGATAATAAAAAACATGTAGGTACTAAGTGTGAATGGAAGTAGTAATTAATAAGGGCAAAGAAACGGTAAAGAAAAGACATATTGTAAATAATTATTATTGTCGCATTTAACCCTTTGCTTGTTATCAGGCGCCTACCTGTTGATACCGGACTCGACATGTTTACCGAGTCTTCTGTAATTAAAAAATAATATAGAAAAATAATGTTAATAATTAAAGAATCTGAAGACACAGATAGTCACGAAAACAACTAATTTAAATGATGTATTTTTATCTAGCGATAGTTTGTGTAAATAAAAAGTTTTATTTAGAGAGAGACCGGGACTATATTCTCGCGGAATAAACACCCCACTATCTAGTGTCCTGTACCAGTGGTAGCGGACGAAAAATCGGGCTCTCGCTATGACGACTCTAAGCAGTGCACACGCACGAGCGAAATGCTCTGTTGAAATGTTATGTGATTGGTTATTAGTTTGGATTAATTCTTATGTATTTTACTAACTGCTACAAAAGAGTGTAATATGTAACGTTAAGAAAAATAAAAATAAAAAAAAACGTAACAAGAAGAAATATGTGACCACCAAAAGTACGAGTGTTAATAACTATAACAGCTATCTTCTCCGATTGACGACTGTCCACAACATCCTACCTGGAGACATGAATCATCAGAATTACAACTCTCGTAGACCCGACCGATAATGCAGTTCGAGACATCTGAGAATCAACGAGTACCTGTGTAGAAGGCCCACTCTATCCTGAAGATGTTTAAGCCGTGAACAACTGAGACCAGACCTAGACGAGGACGACGCCCTTAGGATTCCCAAGATGTAACCATATGGAGGAGATTTCTACATCCCAAATTAAAGGTAACTCGATAGCACGTCTATCGAGGAATAATAATAATAGTAATTGTAACACAATACTCTCTTAAAGAGACTTTCAGAGACGATTGACTTTATAAGAATATAAAAATTTAATTGTTTAAAAAATTTAATCTAAGAATTTAATTGTAACTATTCAGGCTTCTTACAATTGTAACAGTTTAGATTTTAACGTATCGTAGTATAATTAATACCATTCTTCAAATGGAATAATAATGAAACTTAAAAGTAAAAGTAAAAGTAAAAGTAACAGTCTTGCAAGCTAATATCTTGAATTGAATATGATTAAAAGTTTAAAGACTAAATACCAATGGTTACCCGGATTCGGGGAAAAGCTAAATGTGGTTTGTTGTGATCTCACAGTATATATGGAGCAATTTGGATAATTTTGATAATTTGATTAATAACGTGGTGGGATCTGTATTTTGAGTAAATGTCATTTGTTTTTTTTTGGATGTTTAATAGAGGGAGATCTTCTTGTTGCACGCATATACTGAGTACATAAATCAACAGTTGTCCCTTCCCTGATTCCTTTTATATTTACTGTGTGTTGTTCTGTTTAAATTTCAGCTCGTCCCGAATAAGGCAGCCTTAAGTAATTGGGAGAACCAATTACTTTGGGTTCCCTCTGTTATAACTCAAGAGAAGAGGTTATAACATCTCACAAATATTTATCACCATACCATAATTCTAGAGCATTTATCAATTCGGCATAGGTGATCTGGCTGGCAGGTGGCACTTTCTGTAGGAGTTCTGTGGCTGGTCCTTTTAATAGTCAAAGCAGTGGACAGAAGCTGGTTGTTCAGTGCCAAAGAAGGCAAAGTCAATTCTGTCAGCAGGAAAAGTCATGGCATCAGTGTTTTGTGATGCTAAAGGTGTTTTGTACATCAATTACCTTGAAAAGGGTGCAGCAGTAACTGGAGAATATTATTTCAACATTTTATCAAAACTAGATGAAAAATTCTTGAAAAAAGACCCTGTTTGCAGAAGAAAAAAATAACAATTTTTCACCAATACAATGCACCTGTCGACAATGGTGTTTCGGCAATGGGAAAATTAAAAGATCTCCGCTATGAAGTGTTGGAACATCCTCTCTATTCCCCAGATTTGGCTCCCTCAGACTTTTCTTTTCACAAAACTCAAACTCAGCTTGAGTTTTAGCGTTTTTCATTGGACCCAGAGGCGATTTCAGCTGTTGTGGCGTATTTTGCAGACCTTACATAAAACCAATTCAGGGACAGGCTAGTGGCATTGGAACATTGCTGGAATAAATGTGTTACCTAAAAGGAGATTATGTTGAAAAATAGAAATATTTTTGAAATTATAAATTTGTTTTTTCATTGTTAGACTGCGAACTTTTCAGACTGCCCTCGTAATGTGTTTATAATGAAAAATTATAACTCGATGAGGTTTTAGTAACTACAGGAGTCTTGGCCAATTAACGTAAAGTTATTAAGTACAGTAATAATTGTACAGTTTTATCTGTAATAATATTAAAGACATCTGTTGTTGCAGGTGATTCTTGCTCGTACCATTAGCAGGCAGGAAAGAATGCGTGCTGTAGTTCAGAAAATTGCATTACAGATCAACTGCAAATTAGGGGGAACCCTGTGGGCAGTGAAGGTTCCCATTGTAAGTATTCTTGAAATTGTGAGTAAAAAGTGCTACTGGATAACCATCCAGATACACCTTGAAGTGTATAAAAGCCACTTTTTCTTTTTTAATGATTATATAAAGCGTGTTTTTAAAATTGTTGTCTTACTTTTCCTACCCACTACTTTTGATCTGACATTTGTTCAGTACTCTTGATGGATTATTTTCTATATATGTAAAGTTTTTTGTATTTATTTATCTGTAGTGTATATCCTTATTTATTTAGCTGTTGTCTACAGCTAAAAGTATATTACTTACATAAGTTATAATGAATGGAATTTTCAAAACAGAACCATGTCAGTAGCATTTTGTTATGAATAGTAAATTTTATATGTTAACATAATAAGTGTTAAACAAATTCCTGAGTCAGTAATACAGTAAATTGAGTTATCATGTATCAAAGGGTCAATTTTCCGCAGTATTGATATGCTTTTACAGTTTACATATTTATTTTTTTTTTTATTTTAAAATTTGTTTACATGTACTGAAAGAAATTCTTGTTGGCTCATAATGTATTTACTAACAGAATTTGAGAGGAAAAAGGAAACGCATGTTTATACTGAGCTTTTGCCTGCAGAATGCCACTACTCAAAATAATAGCCCCACCTTTATACCAACTTCTGGGAAGCGCTTTGGAAAAAAATATGTGAAGCATCCTCACACTGTAATGGTATCTTTCACCTATTCTGTATCACATAAAGTGAGACATCTTTAAGTGCACTAAAGAGGTAAAGTCTGATGGTGCAAGATCAGTGCTTTAGGGAGAATGGGAAACCACTGAACATCCCATTTGTGCAATGAAAATCCCATTCTGTATCACATAAAGTGAGACATCTTTAAGTGCACTAAAGAGGTAAAGTCTGATGGTGCAAGATCAGTGCTTTAGGGAGAATGGGAAACCACTGAACATCCCATTTGTGCAAGGCAGTGGTTGTGCCTAGAGAAATTAATGTGTAGCATTATCATGATGGCATGTAGAGTTTTCTCAGCTCTTTTTCTTCTGGTGGCTTCTTGGAGTTTTTTCAGTGACACAGTCTATTGCTCAGTGTTTGCTGTTAACCTCTGTTCAAGAAAATCCAGTAAAATGGCTTCTCTCTCATCCGAGAAAAAAAAATATCATCTTGGCTGGCAGACTTGAGACTTGTGAACTTCTCATACATACATGAAGTACTTGTTTCACCTGCCGTATACTTATTGACCCACCTTTGAGCCGACCATGGACGTTCACAATTGTATATCCCTATTTAGTCTTGATGATGATTACCTTCTATATGTGCTTCTTATCCACTGTTCGATTAGTGTGATCACAAAGAAAAATCTGTTAGACATGCAGAAGGTATGTCTCTCATTGGTATGAATTTCAGACATACAACATCAGTATTACAGATTTGGCAAACAGGCATTACTTTCAGTACAACACTAGTGGCTTATTGCATTGGTATGGTGTTTTTGTTTAACAGAAAAAAGTTATGATATGTGGTATTGATGCGTATCATGACCCAAGGAACAGGAACAACTCGGTTGCTGGTTTTGTTGCATCTGTAAATGAACCAGTGACACGTTGGTATTCCAAAGTCAGTATTCAGCGTGCAAAACAGGAGTTTTTAGATGGCCTGAGAGTGTGTTTGTTGTCTGCTGTGGAAAAATACCGTTCGGTAAGTAATTTAAATTAATTTGTGTATTTATTTTTTGAACAATAATTCTGGAATTGGAATTATTACCGTTACAGTTGTGAAAATGTGAAACAAATCGTGTTGGACTGTTTTGTATTAACAGGTTTATTTTGGATTCACTAAGTCACTTACAGTGTAACTCTGCTGTGTTTAGGTTACACAGTAACTCCACTGTGTGGTACTCTACTGTGTAAAAGTATCATGATATGGCATTAAATGCTGTATTAATAAATATGTCTGACACTGACTGGAATGAAAGAAAATTCTGTGAATGTAAAAATAGACAGTGCCAATTACAAAATCAACAATTTCCGTAAAATGAAATGCTGAGTGTATACACATACACAGTACTGTAAATTAAGTGTGTGATTTACTGTTTAGCATTATGTACTAGTATACAGCTGAACAAAATATTCACAAAATGAAAGACTTCTTACAACAGAAATGTTTATTAAAAATCACAGTAGATTGTGAAATACTTAACTGAAATTCAACCTTAAGTAAAAAAAAATTTGTAATTGAAAGTCTCTTTTTTAAATAAAATAAACATCTAGGGCGGCTCAGTAGACCAGAGGGTATGGCACCTGGCTACTAACCTAGAAGTCCCGGGTTCAATTCCCGGACCCGCACCATAAAATCAAGGTGCGTTTTTCATCCCCCAGGTCGACTCAGCTTGTGAAAATGAGTACCTGGGATAACATCCTGGAGATAATAATGGGCGGCTGAAGCATAGTGCTGGCAACACTGGCTTCCTTGTATGGCGAACGGCTCACATAAGGCAGCCTACCCTGCCTACTCTTAAGCTACTTCGGTGGTACACATGGGTATTATTATTATTATTATTATTATTATTATTATAAATAAACATCTAGATATACTGGATATACTGTATGTTGATTAGAATACTTTTAAATTGAAAAATTAGGACTCTCTGGTTTCATTTGTTGACTGCCTTTCTGATAAAACTCTTGAATTTGTAGTAGCAGGATTTATGTAGTGGTGTATTGTTTGTGATTGCTCAAATGTCATTTCAGATTACCAGGTTTTTTCCCTAGAAGAATCTGAATTACAGAAATTGGAGTACATTTAATATTAAAAGTGTTTGTTTTCATGTTACTTTCACATATATCCGAGACAGAGATTTAAAAAAAAAAAAAAACACATAATTCATCAGTTAATAAGTGTGAAATCATTTCTTCTTCTACTTCTTCTATGGTGTCACAATTCGAAGTCGAACCTTAGCCTCCATAATCATCCGCCTCCATTTTTCCCTGTCCTTGGCAATCAATGTCCATCGTTTTATAATGAAATCATTTGTTACCGCCCGAAAACGTATGAGATTCAAGTGAATGGAATGTTCACATGAATCGCTTTACTGTACTCAGTTTGAATACATTCTTTTTTGATGGTGTGTGGACAGAACATCTTTACTTGTGTCTTGTTTATACAATTCATATAGGATCTCTGTATGTGAACTATAAATAACTTGTGTTTCTGGCTGTTTCAATTTTATTCATATCATGTTATTGCCGCCGCTGCCGCTGCTGCAGTTGGTTAGTTAGGACTCCTATCTGTTACCTTTGTGGCTTCCCAAATGTATTTTACTAAGGTAGTACTGTATTTGATTTTCTAAGGTTTTCATCAAGTTTTTGGCAGTGGAGAGGATGGTCTTTATCCATTCTTGAATTAGGTTCATGGCAAATGTTAAATTCTTCTGAGCAAGGCAACAGAACCCTTTATTCGTAAACAAACAAAACAGTCTCTTTCTAGTCAGTATCTACACACACATGAAGTTGTCCATAAAATTTCCAAACTTTTTAAATAAAAAATGTTCCCCTAATCTTAGAAACTATTCAGCCTTGTCACCTTCAAAGTAGTCCCCTCCACTTCAGATACACTGCTCCCAAAATTTCTTCATTTGGGAGACTGCACAGTTAGGAATTTTCCTTTATCAAGTTAAGCGACTGAAAACATTGACCTTTCAACGTCATTTTTAATTGTGGGAATAAAAAAACAGTCTGCTACTGCTAGATCCGGTGAAGAAGGAGGGTGTGTCTCATTGTTTGTCAAAAACGGACAGATTTATAACAATGTATGCCCAGCCACATTGTTAGCATGGAGCAGCCATTGGTTTGAATTACAAGCTTCAGGCCTAAAGTTTACATAATAAGCTCATGGCACACGGTTTTTGAAACGCTTACTTCTCCAGCATTAGAACGAATGACTTGCTTAACTTTTGCATCATTTTCATCAGTTATGAATGTCGACGGTCAGTCTGAATGACAAACTTGAAGTTCTGCCATCTTTGAAACATTTCCACCGCTTGTTTGTTTGAGTCTGGCTTAAAGCCTCATCCTGATATGCTGTTTGTAACATTTCAAATGTTTCCGTGAAGGATTTTCCTAGTTTCACGTAAATTTTCGTATTAATTCATATAAAGGTAAGATAGAGTTTGCACTTGTGTGTATGCACTCGTGCACGTGCATGTGATGTATAATTGTCATGGTAGTGCAGAAAATGTTCAGTGCAGCTAGTGACATTGAGTGCTTTGATGATGATTGATTGCATAAGTTTATGATTTGTCATAAAACTTTGACAAATAACCGTTATAAATATCATATAGAGACTATTGTGGATGTTTTTAAAACTCCTACACAAAGGGTAAATGACATATGAAAACTCCTTCCACTAGAGCATGTCCACTGCAGTATTTTTTACTTTTTTATTGTTTCGACCCAAATAGCTGTGGCCATTTGAAAAACTGCAAGTAGCAGGTAAAGGGCCTTGTTGAATGACCGAAACCATAACTGTTACCAAGGCACGATGTTTTGGTGAAACGGGCAAGCTTCGTAGCATTTGTACTCCTGAATACATGTAGTATGACGGGTTAGATAATAGTGTATCGCCAAACACCCTTCATCAGCCACTCTCAATGTTTGAAGATGACCATAGGTTTTTAGAGCCATGCTTTCAGAAAAGTAGAATTACTATATTGGGGGTAGTGCACCAGTAGGGATTATTGGATTGAAATTGTGGAAGATTCAGCATAAATTCAATCAACTTTGGTGCCATCCGAGCTTAGTGACTCAGTAAACATTACAGTTTATTGTAAACTGTCCACACAGGAGTATTTGTATTTGTGAAGTAAAATTATTGTATCGTCATTATGTGGATTAACAGTATTTTATATACAACTTGTGATTGTTTAAACGTTGTTGGTGAGTTTTCATATCACAATTCACTGTCTACGTAATAATATTTATGTGTTTATAATACAGAATTGGGGTTTTTAACAGATAAATGGTTGCTACCCGGATCCCATAATTATTTTCCGTGACGGAGTAGGTGACGGACAGCTGAGAGTGTGTGCAGAGTATGAAGTGCCGCAGTTGCAGCAGAGCTTGCGAAATGCAGCACCAGATTATTCACCTCAGATTGCATTTATCGTAGCACAGAAACGAATTAATACTAAAATTTATGCTAAAAAGGTAAGTTGTTTGATATGTTAATTTTTATGTTGCTATATGCAAACTAAGTTTGAGAATAACAAATATATAAAACGTATACAATATTATACAAAGATAAACACAAACATTTTTCATTTAAGGTGGACTTTGTTTTTACATATCGTGTAACCCTGAGACTAATAACCTACTGTACTTCATTCGTACTTTAATTGGTAGGAGGTTAATCCTTTTAATTGTTGGAAACCTGACATTATTTTTAAATGCTGGATGTTAGAGGTAACGAGAGAATTACTCCCACTTAATTAGTGACTAGAGAAAGAGTGGTCTGTATCAGTTAGCTGTCTCACTCACACACTAACTTTCTCTGTCACAAAAAACAACTATTGTTAATAAGTAGCACAAATACTTTTGTCCTCAACAAAATTATGCTTCAGAAGTGATTATACAGGACATATGCTGCTACTGATCAATGACTTACAACACCTTGTACATGACTATTCTGAGCATATGCAAAATGAATGGGAAGTTTTGTTAGCCTCACAGGGAGGTGTTTGTCCACTGCACATCTCCACCTTTTTGCTGAAAAACTGTCATCAGACCTATTTCGTCAGCATACTTCCTCCGAGTATGGCTGTGAGAGACAATTGTATGTACTGACATATACAGATATACCTATGTGTATAGTTGTGTAAACATACTTTCCTAGAGAACACTTCAGTTAATTATAGCAGCTCAGAAGTTTTAGTCTGTTGATTTTCTGACCAGATCTTGGATGTTGAGAAGTTGGGTTATGTTGACACTACATGCTGGAGATGTCATGTTTCTCCCTTGGTAACTATGTCCTTTTCTAGATCTCAGGGGAGATAAGAATTTAATATGTAGAATGATGCATCTGACATTCTGTAATACGGTGGTTTCAAGTTATTAATGATTCAAATTTTTTTAAATTCATAATTATCGTTCTCCTTAGAACAGACCTACAATCAACTGCTGTAGGTCCATACAAGCTTCAGAATCTTTTCTGACCAGAATCTTTTCAGAACTATATACAAGTATTTTTTTATATATTGTTACGACGGTCTACTGATCGTCATATGGTACAGTGGAAAACAAAATACAAGATACCAATTACGTCACTAATCACCAGCTTTAATTATCACAATTACACAGTTTGTAATTAAAAAGATAGTCTCTTACAATAAATCAATAAAAGTTGTACACACATTATAAAAAATGTCAACTGATATAAAACACAATTGTATTACAATCGTCCCGCACAATTATAAAACACGTAATACTTCCCCACAATATTTAGAACCGCACTGTGTAAATCACGCAGCACGGTGCACGCCATGTCGGGCCGCACGGTGTAATCGCCCGACAGTAACTGACTGAGCATCGCTGAGTACTTGTATTTATACCCCACTGAGGTTCCAGAATATTCGTCAAAGACGTCTACTAGAAAACACTAGAACGTAATTCATTGCGGCCTTGGACACAGCACGCTCGGACCGGTACGGTCTGGTATAGACCCATTAGTTGGCGCGTAATTGTCTTTCACCACAATTGTATTACAATCGTCCCGCACAATCATAAAACACGTAATACTTCCCCACAATATTTTGAACTGCACTGTGTAAATTACCACTTACGCACCCACGGTGCACGCCATGTCGGGCCGCACGGTATAATCGCCCGACAATAACTGACTGAGCATTGCTGAGTACTTGTATTTATACCCCACTGAGGTTCCAGAATATTTGTTAAAGACGTCTACTAGAAAACACTAGAACATAATTCATTGCAGCCTTGAACACAGCACGCTCAGACCAGTACGGTCTGGTATAGACCCATTAGTTGACGCGTAATTGTCTTTCACCACAAAGTAGCAGCATTATGTACGCACACACACATTACAGCTGGGTTCCACTGGAACATTCGATAAACTTGTAGAACGTTCCGTATTATGTAACATTTGTTCTGCATTATGTAACAATATCAATACAGTTTTGACTTTAGGCCTATATATTAGTACAATTTACTGTACTTTGAAGTTTAGAATGACTCAAATAAATGAACAGGAGAGGATGTAAAAACCATATTGACTGATAACAAGTGTAAAGTATGTGTGTTTAGTTGGAATTTTAAAAAGAAAATGTAAGGATTAGAAAGTATTAAAACCGAGACTAAATTGAAAAATCTTTTGAGATATGATAACGTACTAGTACAGTTAGTGGACATAATGTTGTTTATTGCAGGGGGGGGGCACTTTTTAAAAAAATGAGTTTATTTAGGTTGTTGTAAGTGAAGTAAGTATAATTCTGATGATTACATTTAGTTCATAGTTTATTCAGCCTTCATTTAGACTGAACCAAAAACTGGTGCAAGAGCTGGTGTATACAAATAACTAAAATTAAACTTTTTTTAAGACAAAACATTATGACTTTATCTTATCAGTTATTTTAGACTTTCACAGCTATGTAAGGTGTATTAAAATTTGGGCCACACCAGTATGGGGGTTTCAACAAAACACAGGATGATGATCTATGAATAAGAATATCAGAGCATGGATGACGGACATTAACATGTTTTAAATTGATTTATGCAATTTTTGTCTAATAGCTATAAGTTTTGTATTTAGTGATGGATAAGAACTTGTGTTATACCAAATTCTTTGTAAATTTTTGTTCTATAATGTCATGTACTTTGTTTGTGAATATGTGCGCTCATTCACGTGTGGTGAACCTTCGTTGTTATATCTTCCGCGTGAGTTAACCAATCGGCATGAGACTTGAGACTTGGACAGAGAATTATTTATGAAAATAGCTACATTTTCTATATACTGTGTTGTTCTCAGCTATTTTTTAAATGTGGTTTTTTAGTAATTGAAAACTCAACTTTTCACTCTTATCAATTGAAGAGTAATAAAATTTCTAGATAAAATCTATGCAGGCTCTCGCAGACTTATACAAAGATTCGCCTGCAACACGTCTATCTTTTGTCCAATCTACCACATAGACAGTCGATTGACCAATCAGAAGCCCCTAATTACAGTCAGATCCGTCAGTGGTCATGTACACTTCGGGGCAGTTCATCGGAAGCCATTGCTTAGTGAATGTGTGGTCTTCGTCAAGAGTTTTTCTTGTGTGAACTGGTTAATCTAAAGTAACTAAGTCTTGGGGCTCTTTTCGAGTTGGTCGACTAGAACCAAGCGAGTGAATTACATATTATATTAAGTGCTAGTACGTGTTAGTGGAAGATTTCCGCTTAGGGAGATTTATCTACGTATTAGTAAATCCTTATTAACGCGGGACATGTCAAGAATAGCCGGAAGGTGTAAGCATTATACACAGGTTTTATAATTATCACCCTCAGAATCAGTAATTAATAACGATCAAATATTAATAATAATCAATTCCGAGCGATAAAACTAACGATTCGGAAAGTGACAATTTGTGTGTGAAATCTGAAATTAGTGTTATCAGTTGTTCGACGAACCCCAGAACAGTGCGAGAGAGAGAGAGAGAGAGAGAGAGAGAGAGAGAGAGAGAGAGAGAGAGAGAGCAGAGCGGCGATCAGTGCAGAGAAATCGTAGCAGCGGCGGAGCGAGTGACGTCACGGCGAGTTAAAGGAATTCTACGTATCAAGTAAAACTTATCCAAATTGAACTATATAGACTCTTTTATAACAAATAAAATACTGTACATGACATTTGTTTAAATTTAAATATATCATATAAACATTATTTACTTGTGTGCTGAATAAATAATTTTTCTACACCTCCAATATAGACTTATTCATAATTTATACACTCATAACTATCCTATGCGAAAATATTTATTTGTATCGTCGCAACTTGGCTGGATGATCAGTTTGATTGATCAGAACCACATGCAATTAGAAATAAGCAATTAACAGTAAATACGTATAAGAACGGGTCCTGTGTCAGTGAAACTGTCATCGTTGCTGAGTACAGAAGTTTGGGGTTACAAACCCTGGGACCTTGACTATTGTGACACGGTTTTAATCTTTGGTAATAAATATGACTGTTGATAGTGACCTTACAGCCTGGAAAATTTTAACTCAAATGATGAGTTTAACTAGACAGGATATCATATTATAATATATAAATGATAATAATAATATTCATCATCATCAAGAAGAATAGGATGTGCTCTTCTTTTGGAATTTACATATTACATTAACTCTTATAATGTCATATGTAGGTGACGCGCATTACTGTACTAGTCAGGTTTTATATTGTTGTAAAGTTTTGCTTCAGGATTTAAAAATTATTATTGTAATCTTAATATTTTTGTAGGGAGACAATGAATATGAAAATGTTCCACCGGGTACGGTTATGGACAATACTGTGACTAGGCGTAACTGGTACGACTTCTTCTTGGTATCACAAAATGTTCGACAGGGTACTGCTTCTCCGACGCATTACATTGTTGTCCATAATTCAACTCGCCTGAATCCCGATAAAATCCAACAACTGACATACAAAATGAGTCACTTATACTACAACTGGCCAGGAACAATCAGAGTGCCAGCAGCGTGTCAGGTAACTGTTAACTTACTACCCTTTAGAGATGTGTGTGTGTGTGTGTGTGTGTGTGTGTGTGTGTGTGTGTGTGTGTGTGTGTGTGTGAGAGAGAGAGGGGGGAGACTGTGCATTATAGTATAGTGTTCGTTATAGTATTTAAGACATAAATGTCCTGTAAACATACTATTATATATATATTATATTTAATATTTATAATGACTTTACCTCAAGATGTTTTCTCCTTATTTTGGAACATGTTTCGGGAAGCCTTGTGTTCCCATCTTCAGCCTTCCTGATTTTGAGTCTTGTGAAGTACTTGTGTGTTGGTTGGTTGTTGTTGTTGTTATGGTTTCCTGAAGTCCTCGGGTACTGTAAATTGGTATTATTGTGTGTGATTGTGGTGTATATATTAGTATTTTGTGTATTTTCGATGTTGAGTGCTTTGAAAATTGTGTCATGTTTTGCATTGATTTGTATTTGTTCAGGTATTAGTTTGTTTTGTGTTTTTATATTTGTAAATTTTCCCCAATGTTTATTATGGTACCTTTGTGTGGTATGTTTATTAGTGTCATGTTGGTTATGACTCGGAATTCATGTCCAGTGTCATTCCAAGTCAAATCATCCAGGGGTGTTCACCCCACCCTCTCAGATTTTCATGAAATTTTTTTTACAGCATCTATGGACAAATATACCAACCCGTATTTTTAATTTTTGCCAAATTCGCTTTAGTTTTTTTTAAAGGATTTTTTGAAAAAAAAAAGTCCATTTTTAGCCGATTTGTTAGTCGCGGTGCGAGATCTTGTGACGGTACAAATGGGGCACAACCATAATTGTGAATTGTATAAAATTTTCTTATTACACACCCTGTGGCTGGGTACGGTGTCAGTTCGTACCAGGCATGCCTGGAATTTTACCCGAGGGCAAGGAAGGTCATGAGAAAAAATATTTTGCCTCCAACCCAAAACTCATCATGTATTAATTGCGAAGTTCTTCCGGTAACCCAATCAACCAATGGGAGAGAGCGAGGAATGGAAAAGAAATCCGGTTAAGAGAGACGCAGTCGACGCCCGACACCTTGCAGGTAGGCAACTACGCGAGCGACGCCGACCAGTTGAATAGCAGTCGTCAAACAGCACAGCCATAAATTTAATCGCAGCTTCGGAATTTCAGTAGACCGAAGAGAATACAATAGCCAAGGTCTACCGAAATATGTAAAAGTGCAGAAGAAGAACATAAGGGAGAGAAAGTGTCAGTGAAATCTAAATAATATGAAAACATGAAGAATTAGAACAGTGTTTGGTGATGAAAGTGAAAGTGAAGTAAGAAAGATGGTGGAATAGCACGTGCAGGCACAATATACAAACAATCAGTTGCTTAGAAGTTAAAATTAATAAATATCAAAAGAGCTCAGTAAATAAAAC
The DNA here is from genome assembly GCA_034769895.1 of Magicicada septendecula. Classification (NCBI taxonomy): domain Eukaryota; kingdom Metazoa; phylum Arthropoda; class Insecta; order Hemiptera; family Cicadidae; genus Magicicada; species Magicicada septendecula. The sequence goes on from CM068372.1 coordinate 149,609,116, forward strand.
GGGGGATAAATAAAATTGTAGAGAGTGCGAGAGTGTGTGCGAAGAATGAAAAAATATTAAATGTAAAAGTACTGGTTTGGAGGGAGATACATAAAATAACGAAATTTTATAGAGTAGAGAGTAGTAAAAATAACATGTTATAAAGTAGTCGTAATAACAAAAGGAAAGTAAAAGGAAGAAAATATTTCAAAATTGATTAGAATAAAAGAATTCAATCATAGCATAAACATGTGTTAGGCTTAGTTATTTTGCCTGTAACCATTTCCTATACTTTGTGCTAAAAAAACTCGTCTAACGACTCGTGGAATTTTCTGAGGTAGAAGGAAGTCAGATCGCAAAATTATTTAAAGGTTGTGCAATGGGAAGAGTATAAAAGTTTACACGTTAACTTCAACAAACGTGTTGGCGGCCCTAGAATTTTCCGTTGGTGTTTCAAGGTATGTTACGAGATAGAGTCGCAAGACAGGTAAGAATTCTGGCAGATTAAATTTATAAAACTTTTATTTCTTTACAATCTAATGAGCACTTTTCAATAAAAACTCTACTTGTATGGTTATTATTTAATATTAAATTATGAAACTCACAATACTTACTTGAAATTTCACAAGGATTCCAAATATAAAGGCAAAAATAACATTTAGACTCATATAAAACCTGTTTTTTCCACTTCAAAGATGGCAATTGTGAATATTTTTTTCTCCGTGGAGGCTTTTATGTAAATGTTTATAACTTTTTTCTGTCTGGTCCTATGAGGCTGAAAAAGGTCTCTTTTGAAAGAGGATGAAATGTAATATACGAGGGGTAACCCAAAAATAAGGTCTCCATATTTTTAAAAAATAGAAAAAACAATTTATTATCAAAACTTTTTACATGGTTGTGAAGCATAAGAACACACTATTTTTCAACATAATCACCGTTACGTTCAATGCATTTTTCGAGCCGCTGTGGCAGTTTTAGTATGCCAGTGTCATAGAAACTCGCCGCCATGTCATTGAGAAGCGTTTGACCTCGTCTTTCACCTCGTCATCGTCGTCGAATCGCATTCCACCCAAATGTTCTTTCAAATGTGTAAACAAATGATAGTCACAACGTGCCAAGTCCGGACTATATGGGGGGGGGGTGATTATGTCCCATCCAAATTGGTTCAGAAGATCGGCGGTTGCGCGGGCGACATGAGGGCGAGCATTGTCGTGAAGAATGGACATGCCCTTGGTGAGCATTCCTCTTCTCCGGTTCTGAATCGCCCGTTTAAGTTTTTTGAGTGTCTCACAATATGCGTCTGCGTTTATTGTGGTCCCAGTAGCATGAAATCGATCAACAATACACCTTTCCAATCCCAAAACACAGTCGCCATGATCTTGCCGGCAGACTGTGTTTGTTTGAATTTTCGCCGCCTTGGCGAAGTTGGATGCCGCCACTCAAGTGATTGTCATTTGGATTCAGGTGTGAAGTGGTGAACCCACGTTTCGTCACCTGTGACAATGGAATTCAAAAAGTCGTCTCTTTCGTCTGCATAGCACTCAAGAAATTCACGGGCAGCTTCAATGCGTTGCCGTTTGTTGTCTTCTGTAAGCATTCGCGGAACCCACCTTGCGCACACACCTTCCGATATTTCAACTTTTCAGTCACAATCCTCTGAATGGTGCATTTCGAAACTTCAGGAAGGAAACAAGAGAGATAGTGATCCTCCGATCTTCACGCACGACTTCGTCAAGTTTCCTGATCGTCTCGTCTGACACTGACGGTCTCCTGCTTCTTTCGTCATCATGAATTTCTGTACGGCCAGCTTTAAACTCTCTACACCACTTGCGGACATTTTTGACATTCATACACCCCGCACCATACACTTCAATCAACTGTCTATGGATTTCAATAGGCTGAACACCTTTTGCGTTAAGAAATCGAATGACTTCGCGAAGTCCGCACTTGGCGGGAACAGCTTTAAACTCTCTACACCACTTGCGGACGTTTTTGACATCCATACACCCCGCACCATACACTTCAGTCAACTGTCTATGGATTTCAATAGGCTGAACACCTTTTGCGTTAAGAAATAGAATGACTTCGCGAAGTCCGCACTTGGCGGGAACAGCGATTGGGAGCTCCATTCTTAACGGCTGCCAAGCCAAGACTAATCGACTGAGCGAGCTCAGCGACCGCTTGTTTGAAAGAGGGGAGATAGCTGCACACAGCAGTGCTGCCAACTGCCGCCCAAAATATTTCCCTGCGGCTCTAGTCCTTTGGAGAGCTTACTTTTGGGTTACCCCTCGTAATAGCATAAAATAAAAGACATGGGTGTTTAATGACATCATTTTATAATTAAGTACAAAGTTTATATTTGATATTTCATTGAAATATTTTGCATAAGTAGTACCCTATCTTGTGTGGCCAATGAGGATTTTTTTTACTTAAGGTATGCTTATATTTTTCTGTACTAAAACCTTCAGTTAAAATTAGGCTTATCAGTGTAACAAGGGCTAACTACCTGTCAAAACTAAAAATAAATATAGATTTTAAAGAAGATTTGTCCGTACTTAAAAAATAATAACTTGCTTAGGTATTTACTTGTTGAGTTAGCTTACCTTTTCAGTATTAAATGGTATTACAGGATATTTATAATATACACAGGTGCTTCTTGATTGATATGAAACTTAATTTTTCCTTGCCCAGGCAGCATTAATATTTTGAATACTTTTTTGGAGAGTCTGAAAAGCATTCGGCCCACCTAAGCACTTAATTCAGGTACATCTGTGCAGCAAATTATGTTTGTAAAAGGGACCCAGCACTTATCCTCTCTCCCAACATTTCTGTGTTCTGGCCAAAAAAGTTTTTGATGGCCAATGAGGATGCATAAAATTGATGTAAGCATCTTGGTTGTCATCATCTAGCTCCAAAATTAGTCCGATATAACATTTTCTTCATAGACACAGCTTGCATAGGTATTTGGTTGGAGATTTGGAAGTTGCAGTTCTTGTGAAAAGCTATATCATAAGGAAAAATCATTGTCACTGCTGATACGTTTTGCTGCTATTTCGGTTTTGGGTAGTGGTTGGAAATAATGGAAGGACCTTGTGCCAATAACAGTTTTATGATCACTAAAACGTAAAGTTAACATAGGTTCTACATTTTTTACATTGTCTGTATTGATGAATTGAAATGTTATTTTTGAAAAATGCTGGTCACAAATCTTGAACATTTCTTCTGGTGTACAAATCTGATCTTTGTACGGCAATTTTTTTCTACAGTTGTCACAAATCTTTTTTCCAGGAATTAATATTACAGTATTCCTTTTTTCTTTTTACTTCTTTAGCATTGGTCGTAAACCTGCTTTGATGACCTTTTTGTGGACATTCTTGGGGCGCAAACACTTTTTTGGTTATTTTCATAATATTCAGTATAGTAGAGATAATGATGTAAACATAAATTGTAACTAGGTGTCAATGTTTTTCCTAACCTCCATAAGAATTGCCTTAACTTCATATGGTAAATTTGAAACCAACCGTATATCTTTCTCATATGTAAAATTTGTGTTGTGACAAACAGAATGAGTGATCAGCACCACATTACACTGTTCTTTAGGTACTAACAACTCTTCATCTGAACTCATGATTATACATAGATAGTACAGTAATAAAGAAATAAATCTTTGTTTTAAACTGCACATTAATGGTTTTCCATGAAACTTAATAGTACTAAATCAGACAAAATGATTGTTGAACCAGAATCACATGAATCAGACTACTCACTGTAGTTTGTATGTTTGTTCCAAACCTTACTGTCCCCTATTACACTGTATAAATTTATAGATTATAAAAAAACTATTTTATACAAAACCACTTTGAACAATGTATACACTGTTTGTATCCTACTGCAACTGTCACAACTAGTGTCACAGAGCAACCTGAGGCTTAATATACCTCTGACTGGCTGCCTGTACAGTCATGTGGTATTCATGTTGTAACTTGTAGTCCTGCCCTGTTGTAAGTCAGTCATGCAAAATATTTCAATGAAATATCAAATGTAAACTTTGTACTTAAATTTAAATGATGACATTAAATACCCATGACTTTTATTTTATGCTATTATAGTACATTTCATCCTATGCCTATAAAGAAAAGTGTTATATTGAACTAATTTTGGAGCTAGATGATGACAACCAAGATGCTTACATCAATTTTATGCATCCTCACTGGCCATCAAAAACATTTTTTTGGCCAGAACACAGAAACGTTGGGTGTGAGGATAAGTGCTGGGTCCCTTTTACAAACATAATTTGCTGCATATATGTACCTGAATCAAGTGCTAAGGTGGGCCGAATGCTTTTCAGACTATCCAAAAAAAGTATTCAAAATATTAATGCTGCCTGGGCAAGGAAAAATTAAGTTTCATATCAATCAAGAAGCACCTGTGTATATTATAAATATCCTGTAATACCATTTAAGACTGAAAAGGTAAGCTAACTCAACAAGTAAATACCTAAGCAAGTTATTATTTTTAAAATACGGACAAATCTTCTTTAAAATCTATATTTTTTTAGTTTTGACAGGTAGTTAGGCCTTGTTACACTGATAAGCCTAATTTTAACTGAAGGTTTTAGTACAGAAAAATATAAGCATACCTTAAGTAAAAAAAATCCTCATTGGCCACACAAGATAGGGTACTATGCAAAATATTTCAATGAAATATCAAATATAAACTTTGTACTTAAATTATAAAATGTCATTAAATACCTATGACTTTTATTTTATGCTATTATATTACATTTCATCCTCTTTCAAATGAGACCTTTTTCAGCCTCATAGGGCCAGACAGAAAAAAGTTATAAATATTTACATGAAACCCTGCACGGAGAAAAAAATTCACAATTGCCAACTTTGAAGTGGAAAAACAAGTTTATATGAGTCTAAATGTTATTTTTGACTTTATATTTGGAATCCTTGTGAAATTTCAAGTAAGTATTGTGAGTTTCATAACCTAATATTAAATAATAACCATACAAGTAGAGTTTTTATTGAAAAGCGCTCTTTAGATCTCACGCCACAACTAACAGATCTGCTAAAAATGGACTTTATTTCAAAAAATCATTAAAAAAAATAAAGCGAATTTGGCAAAAATGATATATACGGGTTGTTATATTTGTCCATAGATGCTGTAAAAAAAAATCATGAAAATCTGAGAGGGTGGGGTGAAAAATTTTGTTTTGGCTGGATGATTTGATTTGGAATGACCCTCCAGTGTTTATTGCATGTGTGCTTGGATTGGAAGAAAATGGAATCCAATTATGATAAAACTTCAACAGGTTACAGTTGAGAGTACTTTCAACTAATTACCAAAATTACATGCACGTGTGCACAAATATCACTATATATCAATCATATAAACATACTTTTCTCGGTACTAGGTGGACAGTTGAATTCAGCCTTAAGATCGTTTTAGATCTCTTTCCGTTTTAATAATCTATATTTATGGAACACGGTGGAGACATGATGTTTCCATTTAACATTGATTTTTTTTAAGTATTAGGTGGACTTACTTTTGCAGCCACACTACATACTAGCCTCACCATATGGCAGTGGTTCCAACTGAATGCAATTGGGTGTAGGTGTCTTGCACTGGACAGACCTTTTCATATCTCCACCGTTTTCAAGTTGCAACCAAGCAGAATAAAGTGCCTCAGTTATTGGATTGGCAAGGCAATTGTATGTGTGCGTGCGTGCGTGCGTGCATGCACATGTGCAAGCACACATTTATAATTAATGATATACCATATATGTCAGTTACAGTATAATGCATACTTTTTCTTAGATTTCTCTCTAAAAATGTGGATGCATGTTATACACGAATAATAGTCATGTCCTGAACTATACACATATGTATAGCAAAATTGAAAGCTGAAGGCATATGCGCAGAAACCAGTTTCTTCACGGACGAGTCCATTTTGAAAGTGTGAATGGTGGGAGGGTAACGGAATATTAGTGAATTCAGCTGCTATATTAGTGAAGGTGTTGCCAATGTGCATGTCATGTTTTAGTTAACGTTGTTAATTACTGTGTTACGTACTACCTCAGTCTATATATTATTATTTATGTACATTTAATATTATTATTATTATTATTATTTATGTACATTTTAGTAGTTTAAACGGAACTATTCGTGCTAGCTTTAGCACATACTTGAGCGAGTCTGAAAGTTTTTTATTAATGTCTTGGTTATCTTTACAATAAAAATAAATACAGTAGAGTCCTGCAAACTCGACCTAATGTGGACTGAGAGGGTGACGAGTTATGATATTCACAACTCATAATATTTTACTGCATATTACTCCAATGAAAGTTCTAGCATAATACAGGACACGGAAAAGTACAACATACCCTAAAATAATTGTTAAAAGTTAAAAAAACTTATATACAAAACTGAAGAAATGACTAGTTCTTTGTAGAAAAAAATCTCATGATGCTAGACTGTCTCTCACACTCATTTTGTCTTTGTGCAGCTTCATCATGTAGGCAACGGTGAAACAAAATGTCCATAGCAGATGCACCGTGCTCCTCCAAGTAACGGAGCATTCCTTCAGCGACCTTTAATCCTTCACTGTGAGTCATCTTTTTAATTTTTCCGTTGTCTTCCATCTCTTCATCTTCTGATTCATCTTCATTTTTATCCTCGTTCTCTTTCATTAGTGCAACTATTTCACCATCTCCTAAAAGTTCACGGTTTTCATCCTGCCCCATCCATTCTCCAGCATCACCATCAGTAACTTCTTCGCAGCCTGGAATTTTCTTCAATAAGTCCACTATTTCACAATTTTCTGTCTCTTCTCTGCTTTCTTGAAACCCATTCCTGAATGGACCAGCAACTTTCTCCAGGAACGAACAAGGCTTATATGCTCAATTTCATTCCAAGATTCAGATAGCCACCCTACTATGTCCAACATGTCTATTTTCTTTAGTTTATCGATCATGTCACACCTTTCCTCCATGGCTAAGACGAGATGAAAGAAGTTTACGTCTGTATCTCTTCTTCAATGCTTCAAAATGCCCTGGTCCATTGGTTGACATACCGAAGTCACATTAGGAAGGAGAAACATGGCTCTTATGTCTTCGTCTCATAACTGTTCCGCATCAGGATGGGATGAGGCATTGTCGAGAAAGAGAAGTGCTTTCCTTGGCAGATTTCTTGATTTTAGAAACTTTTCTACCGAAGGAACAAACTGTTGATAAAACCAGTCCTTAAAAGTGGCTTCATTTATCCATGCATTTGACTGATTCCTGTACCAAACAGGCAGATCATAGAAGTTGTCAGTCCCATTAATGAACTTTTTTATGTTTTTAAACCCCCAGGGATTTTTCAGTTTGCTTATGAGCTCTAGTTTGAGCTTATGGCTGCCTGTTGCATTGCTGCATCCCAAGACTGTAACTCTCTCCTTACTTCTTTTATAGCCTGGGGCCAGTTTTTCTTCCTTGGATGCAAGCCTTTTTCGAAAGCAGCATTTGAAAATTCAGACCAGACTCATCACAGTTGTAAAGTTGATCCCCAGATAGACCCTCCTTTTCAATTAGTCTGTGAAAATTTTCCTTGAATATATTAACATTTTTCAAGTCAGCAGATAGTTTTTCGCCACAAACGTTTACCTGTCTGATGCCGTAGTGCTTCTTGCACCTGTCGAGCCAGCCAACACTAGCAGTAAATCCAGGCTCTCCTTCTCAAAATTCCTCATAAAATTTGACCTTTCTCTTGCAAAATGGGTCCTGAAATGGGTGTTCCTTTTTCCCTTTGCTGCCTAAACCACAAATAAAGCGCCGCCTCACTCACTTTCTCGTATTCGCCACCTTTCATACTTTTCCTTTCCTTTAAACTATCAGTACATGCTCTTTTCACACACCAAAACTTGATTTCTGACCTCTTCTTTTTCCACCCTATTATAGTAGTTCGTCCAACACTTAAATCCGTGGCAATTTTATTAACACTTTCCCCTTTGTCCAGTCTCTTTAAGGCATCTAATTTCATTTCCATTGTCACGTTAATTTGTTTCTTTTCTTCTCGTTCGACATTTTCACTTGCACAGACAACACAACACAGTACTTGTAAGCCTGGATGTAAACTGAGAAACTGGACCCATAATGAACTGAAAGTTTAGCTGACAATAGGGTACAGCATAAACCTTCAGGCAAGCCTGCTAACGGCTAGTAACAATAGAAAGGAATGTGAGCGGTGATTGACAGCGGCTACCTGACTTTCTTCAGCCACTTCTTTACTGAAAGGGGGAATGGGGTAGATTGGAATTTCCACGAAAAGAACAAAACCTGTCACCAAATTCGTTAGACAGTTCCAAGAATTAGTATCATAAACAGAAAGGGACAAAAATTGAATACCGTAACAAATCTTTGAACAGAACAGGAAAACATACGGACATTCATACTGTAACGAAACAGAACACTGTAAAAGATAATTATAATGACAATAGTGAAACCTTACGCAGGGATGGAACTCAAGATAATGCAGTAATTAGTTAACAGAAAATATTCAATTTTAAAGATCAGTAAGGAACCAATTATGACTCAACAACATCAACCTTTGACTTAATTAATACTATCAAGACACACCCAGACATTACACAGTAGAATAGGCCAGTAAACACACCAAATTTAAAATAAAGAAACCTAGTAGGCCTAAATAACTTGCAATGAGTAACCTGAACAGACCCAATAAAGAGTACAAATTCAAAAGTAAAATTGTATTAATTTTAAGACATAAAATTGTATTCAATCAAATTATATGAAACTAAAGAGAGAAAAGGTGCACAACCCCTTACAGTGATAAAGGTGGCGTAATAATAATAGTTACACAAACTATAGTTTAATAGTGCACTATTATTTATAAAGAAGTGTTTAGTTACTATTAACAGTAGGGATAAATGATGTATCATACAGACAATTGTTGAACAGTGTGAATAAATTTAAATTTGTTAAACTAAGTAGTATTATTAAGAGTTTTGTTATATATTATAAGAGTTTCATGTTAATAACTAATTAATTTTGAAACAATATAACTTAGTGCAAATAATAAGATACTCTTTGAGTCCCTAGTTCGGGGCCAATGAAACAATATAAATTACTTTAAAATAACTCTTACCTTCGGTTTCTCGTCCAAGGTCGTACAGACGAAAAATCAGCTGCAGATAAGGTTATTTGGATTTCAAAATAATTTTTCTGACACCAATTTTTGTATTCTAAAACAACTAGCTTTCTTTAATTTAATATTTGCTTTCACTCTATTTTTACATTACATTTTCAATACAAAAAACTAAGGCATGAATACTTAAACAATTGGTTTTAACGCGTATGAAAATGACTTAGCAATAATACAATTTACAAATAACTTGACCAGCACTTTGCAACGCTCTCTCACTCATACTTTTTTATTTTATTCTCTTTTAAAACCCCATAATTAAAACTCGGTATTTATATTTAATGTCTGTATTTAGGGAATAGTGCTGATAGGGTTATGTAGAATACTTAACAACCCACGGCGTTAATAAGTTCCATCACCACCTCATATTGTTGGCTGTTTCTGGTCACAACTGTTATTTCCACCGTTCATAAACTTTCGCATTACCGTGACACACTATGTCTTATTTAATTTATCATTTCTTTATACTTTTACAAACTTGTTTGTCGGCCGACAATTGCTCGAGCTCTTACGTTTTTAATTATTTGACCGCGCATTATACTGTTTGCACTTTTTTACATTGTTTAGTTCTTTAATGGATAGGCCGCCTATTAATTATGGCCTACTTGCACCCGAGGCCACTGTTTTTCTTAACCAGCTGTATGCTGCTCCTTACCGTCTGATGTTAATCTGCATACTGGGATTCACAAGGTAGACTGCTGCTGGCAAGCTGTTACGTAATATGTCTAGACGGTTGTTTATACTAACAGTGTATGTTGCACTGGGGCACCTCAAAGGTGGAAATTGCTCACAATTGAAAATTAAAAATGAATAAAATAAAACTATGGGATCACACAATTCTGTACCGTTACAATTTAAATTAATGTATCTCAAAGGGTCAAAGTATAACTACCATCAACCATTATAAATTGTATCATCAGATATCTAGAAAATTCACTAAATACTAAGATTTTACAGGACTAAACCAAGACATGTTTAGTACCAAATTATTTGTAATTTTATAATTAATAACTATATAAACATTGTATGAACCATTAGTAAATGATGATAAAATAATAAGCTAAACGAAATTTGTAAAATATAAAGTGATTAAGGGGTATTGGTCATATAACCCTTGAACTGTGCATAAGGAGCCAATCAGAATTTAAGAAATTTTGGTCACTTCGATGACAAAAAGAAGAACACACACTTAATTGTTATCCACGGAAGAAGATAGTTGAATAGTGCTTGCTCGTGGAGTTATTATGTAAAGGAATTTTAAACTCAGAAACCGATTTTGGAAGAAAAAATTTATAACCACTACAGAAGATACAAAAAATTATTAACTTAAATCATATCACCAACCAGGAACAGACTCCAATAAGAAAATTTCAAACGAAATAAGAAGACACACAGCGAATACCATTACGAAGTGTAATGTATAATGCAATTTTATAACTGACAATATTAGTAAACCAACACGAACAATCACTAGTCACATTAATAACTCACACCACAATTAATCACTAGTGAACATTTCATAAAGTGAAACACATTATATAAGAATCAGTGAGTACAAGGAACACTTTTATTTAAAACATATTGGTACAAAAAATTTCTGCATTAAGAGATACGAACAAGGCGGCCATGATGGTGACGTCATTCTAAGACCAGCATGCTCTGCATGTCGCAGACTGAATATCATCCAGACATTTTGTTGGTCTGAATACTTTTTATAACTCTCATATTAGATTATAAGCATTAGAATTATTTGTAATGTACTCTATATTGTTGTTTATTATGTAATGGAACCTTTCGTAGCAGCCAAAAGAATTCCCATAGTATATGTTTAGCACATGTTTTGCTATTCGACCCTGAGATACATATCGATTGTTACTAGCGTGTATATCGCATGCAAAATTCCCTCAACTTGAATTAAAATTGCAAAGATTAAACGATAATTTTAATAAATCATATCCATGCGTTCTTATTTCTTGAAGGTAAGATATAATCAATATTTATTTTATACTTACGAAGATCAAGAAGACGTCGAGGAGTTGTTGGAACCATATAAACTACAAAACCAAGATTAACCTCAACGAATTGGGTTAAGCCTAATATCGAAAGTGCACGTTGAGAATTGTTTGGAACAACTCGACCGCTACATTCAAATTAATTTCGAACATATTAACTGACGAATTAAAATAAACCAATTCTAATTATTAAACGAGGCAGAATAATTCACTCATCAAAATTATATATTAAATCACTTCATACAAACACGCAAAAATAAATAACCACTGGACAACTGATACAATTAGAGCAAAAGTTTTCAATGGTAACATTATAAAATAACACGGGCGAATTATTATCCAAGGTGGACCGAAAATAGTATACACGAGTAAGGTAATAAATTGACGCATCCAACGTGTGGCAAATTAACACAGAAGTACTGCGAGAAGTATAATAATACGCATAAATATGTACCGTAATTACAATAATACAGTAATTAAAATGTATCTATACTGTTTGCACCATCTAGGCGATGTTAGACATTATTACAGTCTAGCTTTTAATAGACCACCACATTATTTCAAAGATAATGTTCTGCTTGACCAGCAGAAATCATTTAGCGATTTAAAAAAAAAGTGATCGTCGAGTTATACAGAATGTCGAGATATCGGGAGGCGAGTTAGCGGGATTCTACTGTAAAACAAACAATACAAAAATAATAGTAGAATATTAGTTCTATTATGATAAAAACGCGCACGCATGTATGTGTGTGTATGCACGTGCGATCGTGATTTCATTTGAGTAATAATAAAATGAAGTAGAATACTGAAATAAAAAAAAATATTAAATTTTGATTATCACATGTTGTAACTTTAACGTTTGCTTTCATTACAATACAAGGTTGTTTTGCCTGCTGATAAAACATAAATGATGTCTGTGTCGTTTGTCTGTTACTTTTACAAGTTGTAACAATTGTAGGGCTAAAATATCTTATTTACCTAAAATACCGTATTAAAAATAACATGATTTTTCCTTCTTCTTGAAACAGATTTTTATTGTCTAGGATTAAAAGACTTTCGCAAGTAAGCTAATACCGGTACGAAGAAGTCGTCCCTTTATGATAAACTGTAGAGATAGTCGAGTGTAATTAAGGAGTAGAAGTGCACACGTGCATAGTTTGCACATTCCATTCCATTCCGATAAGAGCTGGTAGTACGTCTCAACAGCAGACAATTGCAGGACTAAAAAAAAAGATGAGATAGGTTTATATAACATTTAATATGTAACAGAGAGAGGGGGGGCATCCATGGTAAGCTAACTCAGATTACTAACAAACCTTGCACACAAGTTTTGGTTACTATTCAAAATAATATTTATATGTTGGTTGCAGTGACGCTCATAACAACAATTCTTTTCTCGCATCTCAAAGTGACTCGCACCAAATCACCATTCCCCTCTGACCACAAGCGTTCCGCACATTCCCATGCTCTTAACTTTCAATTTTGCTATAAGAGAGTAATATGTTAACATAGGTATGAGCAGAAATTGGCTACAGCTGTCATATACAGTCAACTCCCGATTATCGGGGATAATCACCGGCAGGTGATCACAGATAAGTCAAAATCCCCCCAAAAAAAAGCAAAAATTGTAACCTAGTGCTTAAATGAAGGTCTTAGTTAAAAATAAAATATGTGCATACAATAAAGTAGTACATACCTTTTATTACACAATAAAAATAAGTCAAATCACGTTTTTGTCAATTAAAATACAGTAGAGCGTCAATAATTCGGATTAATTGGGACCGGACCCCTTCCGGATTATCAAATTGTCCGCGCCGGTAGACTCTTCAATGTAAAAAAATTTGCTAAAATCGTTCATAATTCACTCTGATGGTTACAGAAGTGGAGCGGATGAATAAAACCATTAATTTAGTTAAATTTTTACGTTTTTCAATTACAGAAAAAAATACTGTATGTACAGTATTGCATTTACAGACTTGTCTTATTTTATGTACAGTAAATCTAGACCTACAACAAAATACAGTAAAGTACAGTAATAAAAATATCTACAGTAAATCATACAGTATTTGAGCTTTTAAAAAAATCTTTTATGGACTTTTGAACAGCGGTAGTGGTTCGTTTTTTGCAGCTAAGTCCTTGATTCGTTTTAGGAGAATGAGCTGGATTGGTGTGCTCTCAGTCTGTTTTTCAAGCCGTGACATCAGTGTCTCTGCTGCCATAAATGCTACGGAATGTGTCGGCCCTGCTTCTTCAATGTCATTTTCATTCTCGTCCCCATCAGATTCTACTGTTTCTGCGTCCCCTTAAAATGAAAAAGTACACCTAAATAAACAAACGAAACAAATGTTTTCTTTTTCTAATTTTATAGAAAAAATTAACAAGTGCAAAGTTAACGAAATATTTTAAAAATAGAACAGTGAATTTAAAACGACTAATAGTACAGCATCAGATAATGCATACAGCTTGTTTGGCTAAAATAAAAAAAAAAAGTTACAGTAGGCCTACTGTATGTTTAAGCAGTGCTACATACCTTTAGACACCATGTCAGCTACTATTTCTTGGTCGCTCAAAATCTGGTACCCAGGATTGTTGTCATCAACAGCCAACCACTCACTGGCATCATTTTCGTCACACTGTTCAAATCCCGGGATCGTGCTGCAGATTTCTGTCACCTCGTTTACAGTGTAATCTTCATTTTCATTTGCATTTTCTTCAATCCTGCTTTCTTCATCAGGCCATAATTTTCTCCAGGCTCTTTGCAAATTACTTTTGGTGAAAGTTTCCCAAGCATTGGCAAGCATGTAAATGCTATCTTTAACGTTCAAATTTGTTATAACTGAACTACATTCTCTTCATCCTTTTCTGCCAATAAAAGTTGACGCAGGAGCTGCTTTCCATAGATCCTCTTAATTTTCTCGATCAGTCCCTGGTCCATTGGCTGCAGAGTTGCAGTAACGTTAGGTGGGAGAAATTGCACTTTGAAATTCTGATCGATTTCGTTTAATATTTCGAGAGGGGGATGTGTGGGTGCGTTATCAATGATAAGAAGAACTTTCCCACTTTTCTTTCTCCTCATGGAATTTTGTAACACTAGGGATAAAATCATTTTTAAACCAATCAAGAAAAATGACTGAAGTCATCCAAGCACTTTTCTGAGACGTGTACGAAACAGGAAGGGTGTGCAAATTTTTAAACCAACGTGGTTTTTTTGCTCTTCCCAATCACTAACAATTTTACCTTGTGCTCCCCACTGGCATTAGCACATACCATAGCCGTTATTCTCTCTTTGCTTACTTTAAAACCGGGAGCGGATTGTTCGCGTCTTGACGCCAGCGACTTGCGTGGAAGGGCTCGCCAGTTTATCCCGGTCTCATCGGCGTTGTATACGTCATCCCTAGAATAACCTTTTTCAAGTGCTTCCTTAATAAACTTCTCTTTAAAAACTCTTCCAGCCACTAAATCTGAGGAAAGTTTTTCTCCTTCAATGTCTAACTCTCTAATCCCGTGCCTAGATTTGAAGTTCTTAAGCCAGCCAGAACTGGCTTTGAAATCTTTCGGTCCATTAAGCTGTTCATTAAATTGTAAGGCTTTTTCACAAATCAATGGGCCTGAAATTGGCTCTCCTAAGCTTCTCCTTGAGTGAACACGCGTACATATTGCGTCTTCTAAGGCTTTGTTGTTTGCTGAATGTGCAGTTTTTCTTTTCAGCGTCCCTTCTTCAGAGTTCAGTTTTGACACAAATTGTTCCACCTGGGCTCTTTTCGCCTTAATATCACTTATTGTGGAAGTTTCTACCCCATAAATCTTTGCAAGTGATACCCCACTTTCACCTTTTCCTAACCTTCCTAAAAATTTTAACTTGGTTTCAACGGTTAAAAAAGTGTGCTTTTTCTTCGAACTCGGCGCCATCACAGGTACAGAACAGTACTGTAGTGTTACAAAAAACAAAACACAGACAAACTGACACACACACAAACACTCTACTATACACAAATGATCGATTTGGTAAACAAAAACTTAGTGCACGCACAGAGAACAATACTCGAGGTCAGTGGCCTGACGCGACTGACAGGGGCAGGGTAGCAGGTGTACATGTGACTGTTCGACCTTGACTCTCCCGCTTTCACTGCCCCTCCCTCCTCCACACAACACGCAATTCGCGCTCCACTCTGTAGGGCACGGCGAGTTTTACAGTTGTGTCGACGCTTTTAAACAAATATTCACTTCATGCGATTTTTTTTGCCAGAATCGAATCCGGATTATCGACGGTCCGGATTTTTGACGTCTGAATTATTGACGCTCTACTGTAGTATATTTACAAGCAGACCAATATGTACGGAGCCAGTGTTTATACACGCTGAAAATAATCTGGTAATAATTTTTGCTTCTTAGCACTTGCTGTTTTCTTTAAAATAGACGACCTTATTTTGCGTAAAACCAACTTGTTGCACAACAAAGTGTCTTCTTGTCCTTCTAAATAGTCAAGAAGCCCCTCCACGTAATTGAGCGCTGTCACGTGTGTGACTTTGGGCTCGGAAACACATTCGTCACTCCCCTCCCCTTGTCATCACTACTGCTCTCACTTTCTGTTGCGCCCTGCGCGCGCATCAATATTTTGTCGTCTGTCAGAACCTCAAACACAGGCATGTTAGTGTCGACTTCAAACCACTCGTTTGTGTTATCTTGATCAACGTTTTCACCACCTGAGATAGTGTTTGCTAACTGGGCCAAGTCAGCTGAGGTTACAACGTCATACTCAAACCCACCAAAATCCTTATCTTTCGATATGTCGGGAAATATTTTTGTCCACGACTTTGTCATCGTAGTGGGTCTAACTTTGTCCCACGCAGCTGCAGTCTCGTAGATCGCGTCCAGAACACTTATTCCCTTAAAAAAGGTCTTCAAATCGTTCCCTTCTTCTATAAACTTTCTCAAAATACTTGACCGATAGTTACAGTAGCTATTACCCCTTGATCCATTGGCTGGATCAAGGCTGTAACGTTGGGCGGAAAGTATTTAAGAACGATCTGTCCATCGTTGGATCTGAGCAAAATTTCACTTGGCTGTGATTTAGCATTATCTAATACTAACACTGCTTTTGGGGGAAGTCCTTGTGATTTTAAAAACTCTCGAACTCGTGGACAAAACTTATTGTGGAACTAATCATAAAAAATGTCTTTATTCATCCAACCTTTCTTTTGATTGTAGTAAATTACAGGCATATTAACTGCTTGTGTTCCTTTAAATAATCGTGTTTTTTTTTTCCTATCTAGGAGCTTAAGTTTATGTATCTCAGTCGCGTTAGAGCAACACATTACCGTTATTCGTTCCTTACTAACTTTGTGTCTTGGCGCACTTTTTTCATTTTCAGACGCTAAAGTTTTCGTCGGTAAGCACTTCTAAAATAATCCTGACTCGTCGGAATTGTAAATTTGTGCTGGTTGTAAATTTTCATCCACAACAAACTGATTAAAGTCTTTACAAAACTGTTCTGCTGCCGTTTGATCGTCACTCAATTTTTCTCCGCGAATTTCCAACTCTCTTATGCCGTGACGTTGTTTGAAACGTGTCAGCCAACCAGATGATGCGTCAAAATTTCCTTTTTCGGTGCATATGCGTCCACTTACTGGATTCCCTTGTGCTCGTTGATTATTGAACCACTCGAGTAAAGCTCGGTCCAAGTCTTCGTACGTCGATTTCTTCATAGTTTTCTGTTTCTTTATGCCAGATGATGAGTCAGAAGAACACGCAAATTTTAAAAGTGCCACCTTTTTCTTAACCAAATCACGAACGTTTGATCACCAATTCCATATTCGTCCTTTAACGATTTAATAGTTTGGCCCTTCTCATATTTTTCTACAATTTCTAGTTTTTTTTTCTGAATCGATAAAACAATCCTTTTATGGTTTTTATCCATTTCGAAACTTGAATCACAAAAAAAAAACACGTGAGGGTAAACAATACGGTTAAGCAAGAATGACTGACTGGACAGTCAAGGTCAAACTCGGCACACACCGCTACACTCTGGCCTAAAGCCAGTTCGCGCTAAGATGAGCCGTGCAACTTGATGCAGTGTGTTGCGTCTTCTAATCGCACACGCGCGCAGTGTTTGAGGCAGTCAAATTGTATCGTAACTCATTAAACAGACTGCCATTTGCTTATAATAATTGCAACTAGTGATTTATTTGCTACAGTACTACACTGAAATAAGAATACTGTAATAAATTAAAGTCATTATAAGCGTTGAATGTATCAGTATTTTTGCTAAAACTATAATTTTTTGTAATCATATATTTTTCCCAGTTGATCCGCGACCCGGTTGACCTGATCCCGGAAAATCGGGAGTTGACTGTATTTAGGTTTATTACTCTGTTATAGCATTCTGTTCAGTTGCTGAATCTTGCCATCATTTGTCTGTTGTTTCTACAGTAGTTTAGTATTCCTGTTTTATGAAGAAACAGGATTGTACATTCATAAAGAGTGGATGAACATCTCACTTCTCATACACAGCAAAATTTAATTACTTGGAAGGAAATAAAACATATTGAAGAAAATTGTAATTAGACCATATTGTTTGAATTCAGTCTGGAGTATAAAATTTGCCCATGGAAAAATGTCCTAATTGAAATCCTTTCACTATTACTATTGAAAGCCAGTCTTGGATGGTGTGTACAGTTTCTGAGTAGATACTGTCTTTTTATTCAAAAAAAATGCACAATTTTTGTAATGAACATCCCAAATTTGATAAATTGTGTAAGTCATAAGTTGTATAAAATTTAAAATAATTGTAGCTTTTTTATTTTGTGTGTTCCAAATGAATAAGCTCTGTTCCACATTTGAAATGTAAATGTAACAGTTCATTCATTTCTGATACTTCTTTTCCCCCTTAAAATTATTCAATAAAATACTGGTGCTCACATTTTATATGAACATACATTATACATGTGAAAGTGTGTGATAACAATGACTCCTTTTATACCATCAAAGTAGTTTAACACTTTGAGGACCAACGGCGTAATATTGCGCCGCCAGTGGACTTGGTATTTTGACAGGCGGCGTAATATTACGCCACTCACTTTTCAACGCTTTCAAATGCTTCGCGTCGTACTATTACGCCACAGAACGAATGCAGAAGTTTTATTTGACATTTTAGTTCGTGTTTCTGCCACCAGGTTGCAGCACTGACTGATGAAAATAGTTTTAAGGAAAATAATTTGTACAGTTGGCAGCGTCATGACTTTGTTTACATTTTGCGTGTTCAAGGTGGAAGTTGCGATTTTTTTTACGTGAGGTTTGCGGTTTTTCTGAGCTTATTTTGTATTTATTTTGCATGTTCTTGATTGCAGCGAGCGTGTTTGTTTTAATTACTATATTATTAGTTACAAAATCGATAAACAATATTTGACAGAATTTTTTGGTTAAAATAATTGTACAAAAAAACGTATTTTTAAACAGCTTTAGTTGCAATATATAAAATCAATAATAAAAATATTATAAGCATTTTCGTAAGAGGAAAGTAGGAAAAAGTGTGGTATAATTATTTTTTTAGTATTACATTGTATTTATGAGTGTTTATACAACAGTGCTTTAAAAAAAAAAAAAAAAACCGCTGGTCATAGGGGATGGTCTATGCACAAACGCAAAGTGTTAAGAAAGACAGAGTAGACTCTTCAAACACTCATTATTACTCCTGGAAATTGTCACATGTACTCATTCCCATAAGCCGAGCCATCTTGGGGGCTGAAAAACCCTCCTTAATTACTAGGGTAATTGGGATCTGTAGGTTACTAGCCAAGTACTATATCCAGTAGTCTGCTATACCCCTGCATGTGTGTGCACACACACACACACAAATACTGACAACAAAAATAAGTATTTAACAATATACAGATAAGTACGTCCAACAACATACTTTTTTTTTTTTATTCATGACTTCTGTTAACAGCAATGACTTCTAACATATTGTTACGACTGTCTACTTGATGGTCGTAGGTACAGTGGAAAACAAAATACAAGACACCAATTAAGTCACTAATCACCAGCTTTAATTTTCACAGTTAAACAGTTTGTAATTAACAACACAGTCTCTTACAACAAATCAAATAAAAATTGTTCACACGCAATAAAATGTCAACTAATATTAAAACACAATTGTATTACAATATACCGCCCGATTATAAATCATAACACTTCACTATTAACCACTTGAACGCACAGAGTAATATCGCTTGTAATCGACAATAACTCAGACAGCACTGAAAATATATCGCAACTAATACTGAAAACTAAGGCCACTGGCGCCTTGTATTTATACATCCGCGCACAGACCAGAAGATTCCAAACTATGTCTTATCTCTAAACTACGACGTAATTAACTGCGGCCTTGACACAGTCCGCGCGGCTGGCGGCTTCCAGAAAAGTCTTGCAAATGCGTCGAGAATCACATATGCCACACACATTAGAGCGAGATTCTTCTGGAACATTCGACAAACACGTAGACTGTTCTGTAATGTCATAACAATATATAAATAATGTTAGTTCATATGTCACTAGAAATATCACACGTACTTAGATAATTTGGTAAGTGCCTAGTGTATTGGATGTCAAGATGTTTCAGATGTATACAAGAGAAAGCATTTTGATTGATCTAATCGTTTAAGTTATTTGTTTCAGTATGCTCACAAGCTCGCATATTTAGTTGGGGAAAATCTCTTCAGAGAACCATCACAAACACTCGCTGACAAACTGTTCTACTTGTAAGGAATTAATCTACTTAAGAAATCAAAGTGAGAGTTGAGTAAGATACAGTTGTTTGTTTATAAAAGTAAGTGTACATTGCCACCGAAGTCCTGATTCACTATCATCATTGCTGGCCATTTACTGTGCCAGTATTTTTATAATTTATGGTTTCATCTTCAGTACAAAACAAATTAAATGGACATAGGGGAAAAGTATTTAATAATAATAGAGTTATGATCGTTTGACTTTAAAGTTTCTTATACAGTTGTATTGTAAGTCAGTCTGAAACCCTTAGTGATATCCCTGTCCTTGTATGCTACAAAAAATTAATATTCTGTGAAAAAGAATAAACAGTTCTTGTTTTTTCTTAATTTGGAAATGTGTTCCAAATATTCCAAAACGTTTCATGTATTTTTTAAGTAGTGTCCTGTGTATATACTTATTGAAAAACATTTTATATATACAAACTGACGTTAAGAAAATTGCACCTATTAAAATGTAAATAGTTCGACAACTTTAGAGATTTTGTTGTATTTTTATACATTTTATATGTGAAATACTGTGTAAAGTTGGTATAAGATTTTGCTGTTTATAACCACAGCTACCAAAGAAACCAATGGCCTTGTCAGAAGTTTTGTAAGTCGGTACAAACGCTAGCATAATTCAGAAATGAGAATTATTATTGGGATTGTAGTACATTTTACAGTGAAGCTGAATCATCATTTTCTTCTTCTCTATCTGTCAACACGTGATGACTACAATTCAGACAGTTATAAACTTCCCGTACTCGTTTCCTCACATTTGATCGCTCTAGTTGTTTCTGAATAGTCGTTTTATTGTAATGTTTTTAGGTGTTGATAGTAATGTGACTTACCATGACACATTACTGTTAGCTTTCTCACCAATGGTACTAACATTTCACAACTGTTGTTTCATTTTGATTTTGAATTTGGTTAAATTTTGAACTATACCTTGAGTGTAAATTGAATAATTAGTGTTCATTAAGGAACTGTTTCAAATATACTATATACAGTGAATTTAATTATATAGGTGTTTACATGGTTCTTAATTAACAACTGTGGATATATTAATTTTGTTACATGTGTTGAAGTTCCCTTATGTGTGTGTATATATGTGTACTTTTTTTTGTAATTACTGTAAGTTAAAAAATACTTAAACATCGCATATTTCACAAAGTTTAAATTGTGAAGTAACCCAAGATTTGTATAATTTTGTTAACAAAAATTGTTTTTTGAGTGTTAGCCCTTTTGTAAAAAAAATTGTTCCTCTTTTTAAATTTATGATAAGATATTACTTTAGAACAGACTAGATAGTAATAATCATTAAATATTAGGTGTATTAGAATATTATAAAATGATGATTTACAATTTTGTGTAATTTCTCTTTATAAGTACACTGTGGAACATGAACTTTAGACAATACTTTTGTAATATATTACTTCTTTCATATTTTTAGTTAATGTTGTTCTGTATTATTGTTTATGTAATATTATTTTGTGGAATTTATTATTTTGTGATGTTTATTATTTTTGTGGAATTTAAAATGCTCTTCAGATGTTAATTGAAACATGTTTATAAATAAACAACTGTAATTTATCATGAAACATATACTTTTGTTTGAAAACATTAAAGTAATTCAACATGGCTCTGAAATTTCTCACTGTATTGTACTTTCAACCGACTTTTGATGTTAATTTACTGCATCTCTTATTCGAATATATTTGAAGTGTCAAAAGACAAGCATAATTTGATACATCCTGAAATTGACTTTTACATAACGAGGTTAAAATGTGTGTTGCCATTATCATCAAGCTTTTCTGACTTTGGTTATCAAAAGCCGCTAGCAAGTTTGCACACTGTACTGTATTAACATTAACACAGGGTGGTTTGTAGTGAGGTGTACACTGTCTTGTCTACCCTACCTTTCCATCATGACAGAAAGCCACAGCCTGTCTGTAGCTGACACACTTTTCGCAGTGATTATTCAGAATTTCCAGGCCGATTGGCCGTGTTCTATTGGTAAAATTTCTTGTTGGTGACATGTTTAGCAAGTGCGGCAGCCATCTTCAGAATAGGGACAAGATAGAGTATATCCCAGTGTTCTTGCAAACTCTGGAGACAACTTCCCTATACAGTGGAACCTCGATATAACGCCCCTGTGATAAAACGCGACCCTTGATGTAACGCTCATTTTTCACAGTCCCGGCAAATTAAACAGTTAAACTTGGGACCTTTATATAAAGCGACCCTTGATATAAACCGCTTTTGGGCGGTCCAGAGAAGAGCGTTATATCAAGGTTTCACTGTGTAACTTTTTGGATGAACCCTGCATCTGTTTGGATAAGCAACCACCAGCATGATGTGTCCACATTGCACCGCTGCTAACACCATATTCAAGGTTAACTCCTGTACCTTAATAACACGCCAAGTATTCTTCGCCAAACAGTTGCCCGGTTCAGTCTGATTATCTCTTTAAAACCCACACAAACTCCAGTACTAAAAATAGACCTTCAAATCATCCCACAGTTGATGATTTCTGACTGTTCTCATCCAGTGAAGACTGCTTTACTGTCAGCACCATCACTGAAACCCATCTTAAGCTTGTCTTGTCCTTGCTTACTATAACATAGACAGTGTTTTTTTAATTATTTTATTATACCATCTTATCACGTACCCCTCTTTAGTTATGTCCCAGTTCTTTCCATTCAAATCGTGTCATTCACATTGGTAGGCTATATCCATTGTTCTGATTTTTTTGTCTTAAGTTTGTGTTAGTGATTTTCAATTATGTTCCCAACAATGCTCTTTCCATACTTCCTTAAATCTCCTCTATTTTTCAGAAGTTTGCAGTTGTTAGTCATCAACCAATGGATAACTCGATATGTATCATATTAGTGTAGGAGCTATTCAGAAAATCAGTCTGTCTTTGCCATTATTGAAGTAAACAAATTTGTGCTCTTTATTGATGTGCATTGCAAAGACCACACCCCTCATGATATTATTACATCGTTGTAAATAATTACTATTAAAACTTTTAACACCTCCATTTTTTTCGTATCTTTCCCTGGTGAACCACCATTTTCAGCATTATTTCAAGTATCAAATTTATCTTTTAACCAAATAATGCTTACATTATATAATTTTTAAGCTCCTTTTATGATCATATAAGTTTTAACAAATTAGTCTTAACATACTCTAGTATCACACAAAAAATTGTTGTTATCTTCATTATTTAAATTTATGGCTATTATATTTACAATTTAATTACTAATTTGATTTTGATTAACCTCTTAAAAAAAAAAAAATTCTGAATAATTTTTGTCAACTGGCATTAGTATAGCAGATTCTCATTCAAAGATGCAACAGCTGACCCTGAACACTGATCACTTCACTCATTTATGGGTAAAATATACAAACTAAATTATTACAGTACAGGGTACGTAAAAAATGAATTAGCCTCATGCTACAGACTTTGATCAGACAATGTACGGGTGAACGTGTTTGAATACACGAAAACCGAGCACCTGTATTGCGTATGAGATACAGTGAAAAGTGATAATTAAAGTTTTATATAAGTTTCTGTAATAATAAAAATAATAAATTATATGTAAATATAAATTTTTTTTAATAGTAATTCTGTTAATAATTGAATATATTTGGTTCATAATTGGAGAAAAGAATGCTTTCTGAAATTAGAGTAGGAGTCAGTGGAACTTCAAAGTTCTCTGCAAAGTTCAAAGTAACTGAACCTGCATTAGTCTTTGCGAAGATAAAAACATTGAGGGACTCTGCCATTTCTGTTAAAGGTCCACATTTCGGCACCATGTGTTAAAACTTTTAATGTATGTATGTCAGATACTACAGTCAAAGATATTGAGGTATACTGTTATTTTTAACACAAAACTTACCAAGTGATGTTCATTCCCATCTTATTTTCTGTTTATTTCATTAATGCCCATTCTTAGCATTGTCTCTCTCTCTATCTACTTTCATTATTCACTTTGTCTTTAGCTGAATAATTTTTATCCAACTTTTCAAACAGTAATAACATTGGTCCACACCACTATAGAAAAAATTTCTATTGTGGTGTGCAGCAGTGTTACTTCTGTTTGTGATTATAACCACTAACACAACTTATTAATTAAATATCCAATTTTTTGTTACCATTCCTTTAAATCTGTTAAAACTGTTTGCAAATCAGCAAAGCTCTCTACAACCACCAGCACACTATCTGCATACTGTAAATGATTCAGTTGTTTTCTGTTAATGTTCAACTCTTTCCAGTTACAATTTATTGCTTTAAAAACATATCCTAAGACCCACCACAGACGGAACACTTTTTATTGCCAAGAACAAACATAAAGAGTGTCTGAAACTGAACACATGTCATTGTGTTGTTGGTAGCAATGTATCATTATGGAATCACCTCACAGACAGAACACAACTCGAACACATGATTAATTTTGTCACTCGTGTGTTTGGTACGTCACCAGCGACAAACACTTAAGTTAACCCATGGACCACTTTGCGAACACTTTTTTATAGTCAATTATTCATAGGGAGAAGGCCATTGTTTTCTAATCCCAATCGTATCATATCAGGCTGCCTAACCTTAAGTAGGACGATACAAACTGCACATACTCGCCATCTTTTGCGTGCACTTATTATATATTTTTGCACTTGTGATAACTTTATCTAAAAAAGAAAGTTTATATAAATTGTAGTACAAAGAATGAAAAAATTATCACTGATAGGATCACCGTAGTATAAAAACAGACTTTTTACCAGTGAAATGATTATCCATACAATATTGGGAAAACATTAAATTTTCACATAATAGCTATCATTTCAACAGAACAGGAAAGCAGTAAGCAAAAATACTGGGTATATTTGAATCAATATCAATAGAAACGTGTAACTGTTAATATACCCCACGCTTCCATGTTGGTTTGAAATGGTGAACATCAACTGTGTAATTTTAGTGATGGTTAATTTTTAAAGAAAAAATTAAAATATTTTCCCAATAACTGTATCTACACTAATTGACGATATTTGATTGTGTGAAATAGTCAGTATCGATTTGGTGCATATAATTTTATTAAAATAATAGAAAGTGTATTAATTTGTTTATATTAATAGAATTGTTTGTTTCTGTTGCAGTTTTTTTTTTTTTTTGTAATGTATGTTTTATGCAAAACGTTTCTAACAATAAGGTTAAACTTGCGCCTGTGGCAGTGAAGGTTGGTGTTTTTAGGTTAACTGGTAAACTGAAAGAACTCAGGAAAACCAATACACCTTTAAAATAATACTGTTACGACAGTCTCCATTCGTATGGTACGGTGGAAAACAGAGTACAAGACACCAATTAAATCACTAATCACCAGCTTTAATTATCACAATTAAACAGTTAATAATTAACTCGTACAATATTTCCAGTTAGATTTGTCCACACACAATAACAATGTCTCTTAATAGAGTTTCACACAATTATTAACACAATACTACTTCACTTCGACAACACTCAATCCGCGCTAGCGAAAATCACTCACGTAACTGAACTGACAATCCGGCTGCTATGGCTTTATATAGGCCCCGCAGAGGTGCAGTACAGCTTTGCCTCCTTACTGCACGCCAGCGGATTAATGCTTATCTCAAGTATTCCTGGAACTCACTAGAACCACCTACGTGAATGACGCAACACAAGCCACACTGGACAAGGGGAGTGCAGAATGTTCTGGATTGTTCGGTACGCTTCTCATAACAATACTTTTTATGTAGATCACAAAAAAAAAATGGAAGTAAGGATCATGCAGGTTAATATGCATGTATCTTTTTTGTGATTGAACTCTCTATTTGTGTTTGTCATTTGTACTAAATTTACAATGCTGTTAGAATGTTTATATATATGGTTACAGTGCAATCTGTGAAAATACGTATTCATTGCAACACGTTCTGAACTTAATGTTTTTTTTTACATAATATATTTTTTTTACATATCTTCTCAAGATAATGTGTAAGCCATGTGGTTGGAAAACCAAACCAGTTGTAACTAACCTCACACATCAACAATTTATGTATTTTCTTTTGCATACCTTCAGCAATTAAATCATTTACAATTGGTACACTTCTTCATCTCTACTGTGTGGTATATCGATACTGTCATGTACTCAGAATGTCAAAAATATAGTGTAGGTACTGTTATTGGGAACAAACCATAATTAATTACAAAACAGAATTCTGACAACTTCTGCTCTTTACCACGCAATGACAGACACTTAGTTGCACAACAACAGGAAGCTGTAAATGTAAAATACTATTACACAAGTTAAGAGTTACATAGAATTTGTGGGCATTAGCAAACCACAGTAAACAGTATACTGAAATTATAGTATAGTCACTGCAGGTGCTATGTAACCATTTTGTTTGTTCTCTGATTGTCATAGTTTTAATATTTCTACATTTGACTGTTGGATCGCATTTATAAGCATTGATATAATAGAAGTATAGAATATGGAAGTTATAAGAGGACTTATGTAACCATTATGTAATTATAGATTGTAAGATTCTCTCAACATTTCATATTTACATGTGATTTTTTTAATTTTATTGTAATTAGTTTAAGTACATTTTAAAAACGTTTGCTCTCAATTTCTGTACATTCGAAATTAGTTTTCCTTGTGTACTTATAATAATAATAATATAGCATTTATTGATTTGAAACAGTGTCTTGTTTTTATTTGTATGTTTGTGTATTCTGTACTTCTGTAGATTTAAGAATCAGGTGTTCTTTTTTTTTGTTCAACTAGAAACAGTTTTTTGTTAAATTCCTTGTGTATTGTTAACATACTCAGTAATGTTGACACAGTTTGTATTTGTCTTTTTTTAAACATACTTTTTGTAGTTAGGATTGTAATGGAAGATGAATGCTCAAGAACTAAAGTTGCAAGAATTGATGTTATTTTACTGAGAATGATCAGAATAAAATTAAACCGGTCTAATTTATTTGACTCATTATGAAGTGGTGTACTACAGTAAAACTTGTTCAAAGCGGAATCGCAAGGGACCGAATTATTTTCCAAATTGGCCAAGTTTCCGCACTATACAAAATTACATAATGTGTAAGAAATTGTATTAAAAACATACAGCCTTACTGTACATACCTGTTTATGAGTGAAGATCGGCGGGGCAGGCTGTTGTACGTAGGTAAAACATATGTTATTACAGTATTATATTATTATTATTATTTATTACAGTATTATTATTACACTACACATTACACGATTCAAATGTACAAATCATTCAGTTTTTTTTCCACAGATCCAACAAAGAAACTTGTTACCACTTGTTTGTGATCATGTCTTTTTGAATGCAGTCCTTAACTTATACAATAGTTCAAGAAGGCTGGAAGCGTTCGAATCAATGGCAAACTGCATTACGTCACTGATGCAATGAAGGGCCTGGTCATGTGTGCGAATCTTCATTGAAATATCTCCTCCTCCTTCTTCTTCTTCTTCCTCCTCCTCCTCCTCCTCCTCCGTATTTCTTACCGCTAGAAGAGCTGTAGCAGACTCAAAGTTGTAATGTGTGGCTAGATGGTCATCACTTCGAACAAAGTTCTCTGTATTACAGGAAAGTTCTTTTTCTCGGCAAAGATTGAATATTGCCACTATGTTTTCACTCGCCTCCTCCAAATCATCTGCAACATCACTTTCCCCAAACCCTGCTTTACCAAAACACTTTTTTACAGTTTCTGCTTTAATTTTCTTCACTGCCAACCCGATCCAGTTCACAGCATCCAGAACTGATACAGATCTTGCTAAAGCGTAAGAGCTATCAGCTTCTTCTGTATTGGCAATCAAAGATTGCATCAGTAACTGTCTGTAGTGCGATTTGAATGTGTAAATAACACCCATATCCATGGGCTGTAATACACTTGTTGCATTTGCTGGGAACCAGGCGATTTTCACGTTTGAAAGTGTTACCTTTGGGTGGCAGGTGGCATTGTCAAGAAAAAGGATCACCTTTCGATTTTCCTTCTTCATTTTTGCATTGAACCCATTTAACCACTCTTCCATTGTAGCAGCAGTCATCCAAGCCTTTTTATTCTTTCTCCAAACCACTGGTAGATTATTAATTTTCAGGTTCTTGAAACATCTCGGTTTCGCTGCGTTTCCAATCACAAGAGGCTTTTCCATTTCTCCCACCATATTCCCACACAATAACACTGTGAGTCTTTCTTTGGACATTTTGCCCCCGGCACACTTTTCTCCCTTAACCGCAAGTGATTTTGTTGGTAATACCCGGAAAAACAATCCTGTTTCGTCTGCATTGTAAATGTTTTTAGGTTCATATGGTGAAATCAATTCTAACAGTTTTGATTTCCACTCACCACACTTTCATCCACATCCTTAGATTCCCCACAAACTTCGTTCCACACAATATTGTGCCTCTTCTTAAAACTGTCCAGCCATTCTGTAGACGCCTTAAACTGATAGTTTCTGAGAGATTTGGCTACTGCGAGAGCTTCACTTTGGAGCATTGGACTGGATATGTGAATGTTTTTTGACCTTGCGTTGGTGAACCACTCCCACACTACCTCGTTGATTTCCTCGTTGCCGGTTATCTTTGCCTTCCTTTTCATTCGACCGTTTCCTTGCAGCCACTCGTTCATTATTTTATCTTTTTGTTTAAGCGTGTTGTAGATTTGCGTTTTGTCACACTTGAACCGAATCATTATTTCTCGTACCGAGAGTTTATCTTTTCCTTAGCTTCTATGACTTTCTTTTTCGTTTAGCAACAACACCACATACGATTTAGCCATGATGCAAAAATGAACTGACCGGTTTATTGAAATTCCAGTTACTGAACATGGACACTGAAAAGTTTGGGCTTTTCCATGAATTGGAAAGTTCAATTCCCCCTCCTCTCTCTCTCACTCTCTTTCTTTCTTTGTCCCTATAACTGTTAGGCATTAAGTTAATGATCCATAGTAAGCGTCAATTTATTGTTTACCTACCAGCTTTCTAATCCTCTTAACACTTTTCGATACAATAGAGAGGCAGGTATTTGACCTTGTTGTATTGTATTTATTCTTGCGGTGTGAAACTAGTTATCCGAACAATGACTACCTGACTAACATTAATTCTCAAACGAAACAGTAAAAGGTAGGGAGTGCAAAATCATTTTTACACATTTTCCGCATTATACAAGTACTTTTTAATAAATTCTTGAAATATTGCTTTCCGTTTCCACGTTGGGCAGATTCCGCATTATAGAAAATAACACTATAGTGCCTATTCTATATACCGGGACTACAGAATTTGTTCACATTGGGCAAATTTCCGCCTTATTCATGTTCCGCCTTGGACAAGTTTTACTGTATACAGAAAACGTGTTTATTAATGTATTGGTCATCAAGAGTGATCAAAATTTGAATAAAGTGATTCATTATATTTTTAAAAGGTTGTATTTTTATATTTTGAAAATGCAAAAAAATTTATATAGTACAAAAGACGTAGCTTATTTTTAAAGGGTTAGAAGTTATATGAATTGTTTACACTAATGTCATACATATATTATGTCAACCACGTCCATGAACATTTAATAAATGTTTTATATTTCTTTTATTTTCTTGTTTTTTTAGGCATGGCAACCTTGTCTCTTGTCCTTCTTCATGAATCCATTTGTTGCACACTGAAATCATAAATTTCTCGTATCAAAGACTCATTAGTGTAGTCATTTTGAAACAATTCAAGTAAAACAACAGATGGGTGTATTAAAAGTTTGTTTTTTACATATTTTTATACAGAATTGGTTTACTACCATTGACCATTTAAAATGTTCGATACATCAAGGTAAATGAAGATCTGGTAGTGGATGAAGAAAAATGTAAAAGATTAATAAGTGAATGCAAACTCTCATGGCTGAAGTTGTCGTAGCAGTACGACATATTAACCGGGCTATTATGCCATGGTTCAATATTCAAATTTTCTAAAATGACAAAACATTTTGGCCATACCAACGGCAGCCATCTTCAGTGGAGCAGGAACAATGTAGTACTGCCCACTAAAGAAAAAACTGGAATTGATACTGCCTTGTCCCCGCTGTACTGAAGATGGCAGCCGTTGGTACGGTCGAAACGTTTGTCATTTTAGATAATTTGAATATTGAACCATGGAGTAATAGCCGGGTTAATATGTCATATATTAATGTAAAAGACTTAGTGATATGATTACAGAGAGAGGTTGTAGAAGTATAGACATTGTACATTAAGTGCTTACTACCTTCTGCCATTCAGTAGGCACCACCTCCTTAGCTTCCATATGTTTCTTATCAGAATACATTAATTATTAAAAAAATTTTTAATCTACTCTTTACTGTTGGACACTACGGCTAGTTGTAAACTGTATCAGAAAGTATTAACACATTGAGCCCCAGTACATCCGAGTCAAAACATGCGTTAAGAGTCCTAAGCACATACCAGGTATGACCACGAATTTGACATAGTTTAAAATAAAACAACATGGTGTCTACATGTCCACAGGTTTGGTTTCAATATAAAGGAATATATAAGTTCTCCATTTAAACTGTAGAGGTCAGGATGCACGTAGGAACAAACACACGGAAAATTATTTCTGTTTGTAAACGTACATGTTAATATAATATTGAAACTTTCTCTTGTGAAAACTTACTTGTCTTTTTCGTCGAATGCGTTTCGGCGTCATATTCGCCTTCGTCAGCTTAGAAACAGACGAAGGTGAATACGATGCCGAAACGCGTTCGACGAAAAAGACAAGTAAGTTTTCACAAGAGAAAGTTTCAATATTATATTAAGTGTAGTGCTGTGAAAGAAGATGATGAACAAACAAGACAACTATAACGTACATGTGTTTGATGAATGAAGAAACAGTCTGTTTCTAACCTGACGAAGGCGAATACGGCGCCGAAACGCGTTCGACGAAAAAGACAAGTAAGTTTTCACAAGAGAAAGTTTCAATATTATATTAAGTGTAGTGCTGTGAAAGAAGATGATGAACAAACAAGACAACTATAACGTACATGTGTTTGATGAATGAACCATTTTTGTTGTTTATTTTAGCTTGTGCATGAGATAACCATGTGTTTTTATGTTTTTGTTCATGGAAAATGGATTTCAGGAAACATCTTACAGAAGACGAAATTAATGAAATTATAAATCTGGCTCCAATATCGATTTGTCAGATAAAGATTTTGAAATTAGTGGTAATGGATTGTGATGATGCTAGGGATATCATGATGGGTGATGCAAGTGACATAACTAGCATTTCTCAGTTTTTAGTTGATATTATTGAAAAGTCAAAAGATGTACTAGTACTGCAAATGATTTTGTATTCCAAATTTGGTGTGAGTTGGATGGTGTTTGGGAAAGAGTCACACCCTAACCTCAATTGCTAACACATCTTCTGTTTACAATTGTTTCATTAAATTTTTTGATAAAACAATTTAAGTTTAAACAGTATCATTTTGTTTATAGATGTAAACTGTGTTTAAAATTAGTGTACTGTACAAGAATTGAGTTAAGATGATTTTTTTGTAAGAGACAAAAAGTACTTTTCTCAACTTAATTAAAAATCGAAATAACTATAAATCATCATTAAAAAATATATAACATTTTAAAGAAGCAGACACATACTTGAGTGTACTGTTTACTGAATGGCGGTAAGTGAATTTTCCCTTAAACTTTTACAAAAATGTAGGGAATGGAAGAGTGGGCATGTCTCAAAGTGTTAAACTTCACAGACATGCATGAGATGTTCTAAACTCCCGAATGGCTCTATGTTAATTCCAAATTGTGAGGAGCATTCAAATTTAAAATATAATTATTTTATCAAAAAATAAGTGTATCAATTTACATATAGTAATTTTTCAATACAGTCTCCCTCCTTTTCAAATCATTGATGCCATCTTTCCAATAGCTTATGTATTCCTTGAAAAAAAATCTTATCGTAGAGGACACTCCCACTCTCAAACAGCTTTGATGACTTCATTAATATGAAATATTTTCTATTTTAGAACCGTCTTAAGGACCCAAACAAATGTTAGACAGGGTGAGGTCCGACTAAAGGGCAGATGCACGAGAATGGTCACATTAGTTTTCAAATTGTAGCCCTGAGTGGCAGCATGAAGTCATACATACTGTAAGGAACAGACAGAATGGTAGTGTTTTTATGGTTATTATGGATGGCTATTTGGAATAGTAATTGGCATTTATAAACTGTTGTTCTGTTAGAAAATCAATCTGTATAACACCTCTCATATCCCAAAAGATGAAGCCATAATTTTTTGTGCTGGAAAACCAGATTTTGCTTTTTTTGTTTTGGAGATGAAGGATGCTGCCACTGCATCGATGCTCCTTTACTTTCTGTGGTAAAATGGTGTACCCAGGTTTCGTCAGTAGTGACAGCGGGTGAATGAACCACCTACACTTGTGTCTGCTTGTGTTCATCTGTCAGCATTCGTGGAATACAATGTGTGCTTACTTCCAATAATGAAGTTGATTTATGATACAGCTATCTGCACTACCAACACTGATATTTAATGTAAAAACAATATCCCACACATAATATTCAACAATCATTTTGAACAAGTGTGTTGATTCTGTCACCTGTGTCTACTGTTGTCAATGTTTTGGGGCATCGTAGGTGCGGTTCATCCTAGACACATTTCAGCCAGTTTTGAAAGTTTTATTTCATATACAGGTGCTTATGTTTCGCATATCTTCACCAAACTATCTTTTAAGTTTTCCACAAATTTCAGGTGGTTTCACACTCCCTTTCGTAAGAAATTTATGATAATCCATTGTTCCATACTGGAATGGACACCTACTTCATTCATGCTTGCAAAACGAAGAACAGTGCATAGTGATTGCTGAATGAGTGAGCAAGATTAGTATTTGTTCTTGTGTGTCAGCCAGTGCTATCAACTTGGACATTTGTTTCTTCTATTTCAAACTCAAACCAATTATAATTTAAATTTGAACACTTAGTAGAAGAACATGTTTTTTTTATTTTTAGATCCTCAGGCTAACAAGGTAGCCATGTTAAACTAACATACAGAAAACTGAAATTATAAACTTCCTATTTTATAAATGTGTAAACATATAACGTCAGAAGTATATAATAAAAATTTATTCAAGATGCTGTGTGTTCACGCGCACACCCGTGCACGTACGTGGTAGTGTGCACATGTTCATTGCATTGTGTCTTCATGTGGGGTGTAGACACATCTTAGAAAAACTGACACCTACCATAACAATTGTTGAAATTGAAATACCAGAAACAGTTTTCAGCAAATTTTTTGATGTGAACGTGAATGAACATCTTATGGTTCGTTCTCAGTGTCATGTAAGGTTTTGCCGCGACCAATATTTGTGTACTTTCGAGGGCCTCATGTGCAAAAACTATAAGGATTACAGAATATCTAAAACTATGACTGGATAGCCCGTTTCGTCGACTACCGGAAATGGTTTGACGCGAGCGGAGGGGGGGTGCACGGTGACGTCACAGCGCTGCGCGTGAGGGTCTAAATTTGGGCTTGTGTGGGCACGGCGCGCGCTCAGTTCAGTTGTATCTCCGGAACGAGTTGGTAGATTTTAGTGATCAAGGTGTCTATGGAGAGCTGAGAACGTGAGTTAGACGTTAATAACACAAGAAATATAAAATTAACATTGGAAAGCAGAAAGTCTTGAGATATTGTGAAAATGCCGCATCCTCAGAAGAGAAAGAAGGCTGTAAAATCTGGAACTCCGAACGAAATGCGTGCACCACGACTAACAAATATAGAACGTTGTCGGCTACGTCGATTGCAACAAAAGGAATAGGAAAGAAGACGCCAGAAATCGAATTTGGATGGTGGAAGTGGAGCGCCCAGTACAAGTAGCGAGTGCGTACAACGTTTGGAGCAACCTAGCACTTCGTTATCGTGTCAAATGGATTTGGAAAGTGGTCCAATAGACGTAGAAAGCAACGACGATTCCATTGATATGCAGGATGACAATACTGAGACTCGTACGGACGGTAACATCGGTCCGTCAATGGCGCGTTCAGACCTTTCGCTCGATTTGACAAATAAGTATGCTGCATGCGATCGCCACTTTGTGAAAATGTTCTTTGACAATGAATTTGGACTTGGTTGTGATGTTTGTAATCGACTTTGGTTCAAGAAGGATCTTGAGCTCGTTAAAGTTAAACACTGTAACATTTTGCGCAGCGAGTTCCCCGACCAAGTAGTGGAGGCTATGGTAGCATGTGTAAATTGCCGTTGATGCATGGATACTAATAAAATCCCATCCATGAGTGTGTCTAACGGTTTCAAATATCCTGATCGGCCTAAAACTTGCCAGTGTTGAGTCCGGTAGAGGAACAGTTGATATCACCTAGGCTGCCTTTCATGCAAATTCGCCGACTTCGACACGAGGGCAGTTATGGCATCATTGGTCAAGTAATAAATGTTCCAGTTGATGTGAACAATATGGTGAAACAATTGCCTCGACAGTTGGACGACGATTATGCGATAAATGTTAACATCAAGAGGAGATTAATGCACAAATCGTCATATTTGAGCGGGTATGTTCGGAAATCCAATGTAATGCAATGGCTGCAGTACTTGGTGAAACAGCCATTGTACTGTATGTTGGAATTACCATCGATGGAACTTTGTTGGACAATATATGTGTCGACAGAATTGACGATGATGGGGATTGTGTAGCAGAGGCACCAGTGTTAGACTCGGATTGCATTGTGGCCAGGCAACATACACTTCTGTGGAACGAGGAGAACTGTCTTGATATAGCGCCCGGCCAACACAGTATGCCGTTGAATATTGTGTACGATACACACGCCGAGGAATTGTCGTTTCCAAATATTTACTTGGGTATAGATCCTCGCTACAAAGATGGTGTAAGAGTGACTCCTTATATGATGGCCACGAGTGAAATTAGACATAAAGATCGGCGAGGTGTGACCCCACAACACATCTTGTATATGGTGATGAAAATCTTGAGAATGAGAGTTGTCGAGGGAATGTTTCATACTTTCAAAACGTCCAACACAGTTAATGTGACTCGTGCTATGTTAAATGATAAGGAGTTCATACGTGATTGCATGGAAAAGAATTTGTCATTTCTTAAATCCATTCCAAATTCGATGCAGTATTGGCAGGATCGTAAGCGTGACTTGTTTGCAATGATGCGCCAGCTTGGGAAGCCTACTGTGTTTCTTACGTTGAGTGCCTAATGAAATTCGTTGGCCAGGTTTGCTGTCGGTGTTGCATCGCCTAAGTGATTCATATAAAGATGTGCAAAATGTTGAAGGCACTTAGCAGATCAATGCGGTGTCATTTGGTGAATGAAGATCCAGTTACGTGTTGCATTGTGTTTAACAAACTGGTCGACATTTTGATGAGTATGTTGTGCAGTAAGACAAAGGCGAATCCATTTGGTGATCGGTATCGAGTCGTTGATTACTTTAAGCGCATCGAGGCAGTCCACATGCGCATATACTCTTGTGGTTGAACAATGATCCTAAAGAATCAATCAGTGAAGATATGCCACGTACAGTTGAGTTGATGAATACATTGGCGAGCATATCGAGGGGAGATTTGCCTGCAGAGATGTACTCCAATCAAACGCACCAGCATACGTTTACTTGTACCAAGCATGGAGAATCAACGTGTCGCTTTGGAATCCCGTATTGGCCAATGCGAAAGACAATGGTACTGTTGCCGCTCGCTAAAGGTGATGTGAGAAAAGCTACCATGCAGAAATCAGCTGAGCGTTTAAAAACAATACTGGAGCAGAAAGTGTATGACGGTGTTGAAGAATTTCTGTTAGACAACCATTTGACAGAGCGCAAATACCTCGATACAATTCGAGCTTCACTGCGACGGCCGACGATGTTGTTCAAACGTAATATGTCTGAAATCTACACCAATACTTTCAATCCGTGGTTAGCCAGAGTGTTGGGCTCAAATAGTGACTTGCAATTTATACTGGACGAGTA
Source organism: Magicicada septendecula (assembly GCA_034769895.1). NCBI lineage: Eukaryota > Metazoa > Arthropoda > Insecta > Hemiptera > Cicadidae > Magicicada > Magicicada septendecula. Next base: position 149,645,113 of record CM068372.1, read on the forward strand.
TAGTTGTGCGACATATGTTGTAGAATATGTTAACAAGGCGAATCATGGAATAAGTCATTTGCAACGAGAACTCATAAAATTACAAGAAGAGAATCCGGAGTTGGACTTCACCGAGTTAGTACGCAAGATTGGTGTGAAAGTTCTTAATTCGGTCGAAATGTCGGCACAGGAGGCGGCCTGGTATTTGCTTCATCAATCGATGAGCCATTGTAGTCGTCAAGTTGTGTATATTCCAACGGTGTGGCCACAAGAACGACAACGATCAAGGAAATTGAAACGTCAAATGGACTTGGAAAATTTGGCTGATGATAGTACGTATGTGTGGACCAAAACTAAAATCGAACGTTATGAGGAACGCGATGAATCATTATAAGATCTATGCCTCGCTAATTTCATAGCTTGGTATTCTGGAAAGAAGTCAGTACAACAGCAGCCAGACGAATGTGACGATCCAAACGCCGATCAGAATGATGAGGTTCGATTTATCAATAAGAAGCGGTCAGTTCCATGTGTTATACGTTACAGACAATATGATATAAGTGATGTGGTCAATTACAAACGGGAAATGGTTACGCTATACTATCCGTTTTGAAATGAGACAGTTGATATACTCGATCGTAATAGGTCTGTCGAGATCTATGACACCAACGAATCCGCAATTCTTACTAAACCGTGAATATGAGTCCAACATAAATATTGAAGAAGTGATGCGAGAAATTCAAGAATTATATATTCATAACGATATAGACGAAAATGCGACAAATGAGGAGCAAAAAAATCGAGATAATTTTGTGAGTAGCGTGTTGAATGATGGCTACCAAGAGAATAATGATGACATCGATGCAGCACAGGCTTCGTCTGTGGGCATATCTGCTGTACGAAAACGATCGAATGTGCTTTCAAAAGAAGACTACTGCAAACTGTTACGTAGTACTAATAAACGCCAGCGAGAATTCATATTGGAAATTATACATCGGATCCATACATTCGGTTCGCCGCCAATCCAAGTGTATCTCACTGGGCCAGCCGGTAGTGGCAAAACTTATGTGTTACGTGTAGCCATGGAGACCTATAATCGATACACTCAACAACACACTACACGACGAGATGCTTACATTGCTTGTGCGTCGACTGGAAAGGCCGCTGTAAATTTGCAGGGTACGACCGTTCACTCTGCGTTTCGTATAAGTCTAATGCGAACATCAACTTCATTGCCCCATGAAGCTTTGGAGTGTTTCCGAACTGCCTTCGTTGGAGTAAAATGTGTAATAGTTGACGAAATAAGTATGATTGGGTCCGATGTTTTCAATAAAATCAACTCTAGACTGAATGAAATTACGGGCGTATATGATCAACCATTTGGCGGCATGGATATCATTCTGACTGCAGATTTTCGCCAATTACCGCCTGTAAATGCTACCCCCGTTTATAAATCACCACGAAACAACTTGGGTGGGTGCGTATTGTGGCAATCAGTTGATTTCTATCCGCTCACTCAGGTTATGCGACAAAGCGACCTCTTATTCTCTAAAATTTTGACGAAGATTGGTGATGGAAAATGTTTAGACTCTGAAGAAATGGCAGCGATCGAGTCTCGTTTCAGAACAGTTGAATGGTGTAGGGAACACGAACCAAATGCAATACGTCTCTTCCATAGAAATCATTATGTGGATGCTTACAACCGACTTGCAATATCAGACAGAATTTGTAGCAGTGCCTCCGATTTGATCACTGGCTACAATAACAGCACTCAACTTGGCACTGCACGAGTCAAATTACACAAGCTCAGTGTGATGGAAACTGGCGGTTTGCCGTATCTGCTTAATTTACAGAGTGGTATGCCTTATATGATTACAACTAACATTAATGTGGACGATGGAATTGTTAATGGTATTGTTATAGGAATACTTGAGTACATCGAAGAAGTCACTCATGAGACAGCAGTTCAATTAGTCCAACAACGCGACGAGTCTACACAAATCAATCCTTATATCAGATTGTGGCTACACTTTCCACAAGCCCACATCGGCAAAATGGCAAGACTAAAAGCAGCACCAAGAGTAATTTGCAGCAGTGGTCTAATAGATCGAACTTGGACACCCATCTGTATGCATAGCACTAACATCAAACTTGGTGGTTCTATAAGTTGTAAACGAATGCAATTTCCAATTGTATCCGCTTGTGCCATAACCATACACAAAAGTCAGGGAGGCACATTTGACACGGCTGTGTATGACTACAGCAAAAGTCAGCAAATACAATTGGTCTATGTTGCAATGAGTCGAGTAACAAGCATCGAAGGTCTTTACATTATGAACTCGCGCAACGACTTTAAATTCTATCACGGACTTGGCTGCGACAGCTCAACTGTTAGAGAAATGCGAAATGAATATCTGCGACTCGAGAGCCATCCACTTAATACACTTACCAAACGTGTTGAACTGTTTATGAATTGCTCCGACAGTTTGATTGAAGACGACACGATTGTAATATTCTTCATTGGAATGAATGCGCAAAGTCTCGTTGCACACAAACTTGACATTGAAACGGATCCTGTCTTAACGAGAGCTGATTTTCTTATGGTTTCAGAAACATGGATTACAAATGACGAATCTGTGCAGCTTGAAAATTATAATCTCATCTCATATGAACACGAAGCCATGGATAATAACCCCACTGAACAACAACAACAACAAAAGAGAAAGGCTGGCGGTGTTGCAATTTATCAACGTCGTAGCAACAAGCTATGTGCTATGCCTTTCAATATACCAAACAATATAACCCAACGACTTGGTGTATACGTGGAACCTGGCACAGGCGATATTGCATTGGCACAAATCACAGTCAACAATTCTTTCAGATTCATTGCTGCCTCATTGTATATTCATCCAAATGCAGAAACAAAATACATTAAACTTCTCCTCTTTCGAAGTCTTTGTAGATTTGGGCGCTCAATATCTAAGGTCATTGAGGAAATTGAGCCCGACATTACAACGCCAATATTTCTTACTGGTGATTTCAATGTCGATCCCAACGATCCGAGAAATGATTGGCTGGTTCCATATGTGCAACAAGAATACGATCTACAACTTGTACAAACCTCTCCGACTACACTTGGAAACACCACAATCGACTTAACGTTTGTACGTCAACTTAGTCCGATGATTATGCCCTATGTTTCATATTTTAGTTACCATCGACCAATTGTTCATAGGTTAGCCATTTGTACTAATGATTTCGATGAATAAATGTTATGTATAGCGTAATTTTCTTTCTTTCATTTCAACTTTCTTTCTGACAAACAAAACAAAAGAATCTCCCAATAACGAGAGTAACGTATGTAATTTCGCATTCACGAAATAAAGATCCGACGGAAGTATCAAGAATACTCCCTGAATTTTTTCATTATAGAGAGAGTCATAATCATAAGAGAATTATAATTGTTTTCATCTTGCTTTTTTAAGCAAAACAAAACAATTGAAATACATTTTGCTTTCAGAAAATATAAAAATCGATTTAGGTTACTACTACAGGATTTTAATTCGGTAAATTCCAGTTTGTTACCAGACTGGAATATCACAAAACAAGCTCATGGTAAGTGATCAGTATATTCGTGTAGTCGTACCTCCATGTAAGAAAAATGAAGTATTATATTTATATTATCAGGGGCGAATCCTGGCCACAAAAGTCAGGCATGCTCTTGACAGGGTATTTTCAGGAGGGGGAGGTGGTACTATTAGCACATAGTAGCAGAATAACCAAATCATGAATACAAATAATGACTAACATGCAATACATGTGGAATTATTATTTTTCTAACAATTTTACTATAATCTTACATAAACTATTTGAAAACAAGTTTAACTCTCCTGGTTTTCCTAAAAGCTTTTCAGTTACTTGATCATGAAAATTTGGCTCCAACTTCACTTATAACAATTCTTTCTTCAGACACAGATCAAGCAAATGGCAGTCTCTTTGGCCCCATGTTGACCCTCTTGAGTGCAGAAAATGAACGCTCTGCTGAAGATGTCATAGCAGAAATGGTTATGATGAGTCTTATAAGTCTGAAAACTTCAGACATGGTTAGATAGGATTTGTTGACATGCATTAACTGCATCAGTTCAGTAACGTTCTTGGGGTGACTTTGCTGTGATTTTCCAATAGATCACAGTTCAGCACAAAGAAGAAATTGAAGTTTTCCATAGACTTGAAGCAGTCACTATTTGAACTAGGATAATGTCTCAAATTTCATTAGAAATTTGTTTGCAATTCAGCTTGTCTGAATCACAGTGACAAGTTTGAAGTCTCATAGTACATAGATTGTCCCTCAGCACATACATTTATTTCTCGTTCAATGTTGTCATATATGCTTATGAAGTCCTCATCCCTTATTCTCTTAATATTTTTAGAGAGTTTTTCAGCACAGTATTTACATGTGTCACTTTCGTTTGCAAAATGTTGAAGATATCAATAAATGACAACATTTTATAAAACGCTAAGTAGAAATAGTGTTGATCTTTTCCAAGAAGGCCAAAAACATTGTGCTTTAAAAATACTGTCACTTTCCCAACCCAGCCAAGCTGTCTAGAATATGACAAAAGAAAGCTATTAACATTTTGTGGTATTCCTTCATGGTGGTCACCAGCCATGATGTGAAATTCCATCTTGTTGGTGCTACTGAAGGCAACTTTTTCTGAATAAAATCCTGAAGAGTGGATGTGCTCTTTGCAGACTTGGAAAAAAGCTGTAAGACCTGACATACAGCTGACATAGATTGGAAAAACATTCTACATACCTTTATATTGGAAGAAGATTGTTCAAGTGTTAAATTCTGTAAGTGGCTATAACAGTCAACAAAACAACTCAAATGGATATTGTAACGATACATATAATCACCATACTTTGGACATAACATTGAACTCAACATGACATAATAATTAAATGAGACAAGACCAACCAAGGATTCAGAATGGCGTACCAAGTATTAAAATCATTTCAAGAAATAATAATTAAAGAATGAACCTACAAATAAAGAAAAAAGTAGTAATGAAAACTAAAAACAAGAAAGAAAATATATTAAAATGTGATTAACCCAATGACCCAATAGATTAGATCAGTGAGCAACCAAGAAACATAGACAATAAAAATGAAAAGAAGTGAATGAATCAACAATAAAATTCAATAAACACAGAAACAAATGAAGAGACAAGATACCTAACACAATCTACCACAGAAGAAGTACAACTGAGATAGATAAAAGAAGGCAAGTGAAGTACAGAGTGAGAGACTATTAAAGAAAGCCAAAACATTTACAGACTATATTAGGCGACCTGACTATGACCACAACTCTAATGTAAATGAATAAACTAACCACTAATAGGAGAGTGAGATTAAAACTTATGTTAGTATGATTTAAGAAAGTATAAAGGATCACAACAATGTTGTATCCTGTATTCTAGTGATGTAAGTGATATAGAAACAGTGATATCAGAAGGAAACTGATAGTCACCAGTAATGTTATAGAAATAATATTAAAGTAACGAGAAAAAATTACCAAACTATAAATAGTAATTATTAGTATTAGTACATTTAAATAATGGTGTGAAATGTGTAGAAAATAAACTCAGTCAACCCATTGTTGTATGCAGCGGCGGATTATCCATTTGGCCTGGGCCTAGGGGCCGCAGGCCTTTTTTTTTTGCTTAAATTATTTTTATAGATTCTTTATTTTTCATAATGTTTAACAAAAGCGTTTTACAGTTGCAAATCGCAATTTCGATCTTATGTTAATTTATAAATTATATAAAACTAAATTAAATGTCTCAAATTCTTCCCATCATTTAAACAACGTTCTCTATTGCGTCACCAGGTGCCACTAGCTGCTAACAGTCATCGAGTATGACGCATGGCATCATTCTCCAACCCTGGTCCCGACCTGTATGTACGACCGTGTGCCTGAACAACAAAGCAGCTGTTTTTTTTAGGTTATTGTTACTGGTTAGCCTAGAAAGTTGGGAAAGTTTTAGTTCTACAAGTGACAAGTGCGTTGTATTAACTAGTGTTGAATGTTTTTGTGTGCGAAGTGCGACTCTGTGTGAGACTAAACACTTACAGTAGGCATCTTAATCAAACTCAAACATGAGTAAAAATTTGCACACCGCAAGTGGAGCTTACAAACGTAAGTTAAAAAAAGCTAAGGACGATGCTCATTTGAAATCTTTGCAGAAAACAGTTAAGTTAGATAAGTTTTTTACAACTTCAATGATTTTGCAAAATACAAGTACTGATCCTGAAAATACTGTTTTAAATGATAGGCCTAGTTGTAGCGTTAATGAATCTGAAGTTACAGATTCTGTAACGGTTTTGCAAAATACAAGTACTGATCCTGAAAATACTGTTTTAAACGATATTCCGTTAGATTCAGAAGCACGAGCACAGTCTAACTGTAATGTGCAAGGACAAATTCTTGAATTTGATTTAACGGACCCAAATTTTTGGGGACCATTAACAAATGAGCTAAAAGATAAAATTGTTAAAAGCCTACCACAGGACTTGTCAAAAATAACTGACTGTGATTTTTTGAAATCTAAATGCGTTTATCCAGACAAGACAAGATATGCCAACAAAACTATGTTATTTATTCGTTTGCAAAATGGATAATTACAAAAAAGAGAGTGGTTAATGTATTCGAACTCTAATGGCTGTTTTTATTGTGTACCGTGCAAGCTTTTCCATACAAATGAAAATGATACTGAAAACGCATTTATTCATGGTTTTAACGATTGGAAAAATAGTTCTAGACTTTTACAACATGAAAAAAGTTCTGAACACAGAGTTAACACGCAATCTTACGTTATGAGAGGCAATGTACTTGGAAAAATTGATTCTGCTCTTCATCAAAAGTATTTAATAGAAGTGAACTATTGGCACAAGGTTTTAACTCGTGTTGTTCATGTAATTAAATTTCTTGGTGCTCGTGGACTAGCCTTTCGGGGTTCTGAAAATGAAGTTTTTGGATCTCTATCAAATGGCAACTTTCTAGGAATTCTTGAGGTAATAGCTGAATACGATGATTTTTTAAAGATCCACTTACAAAACCATGGCAATCCTGGGCAGGGAAAGATAAGTTATTTGTCAAAAACAATCTGTAATGAATTTATTGAAACAATATACAATAAAATTGTTTCAACAATTGTCGAGGAGTTAAAATCAAGCAAATACTACTCTATAAGTGTTGATTCAACACCTGATATAACTCATCATAACCAATTAACTTTTATTGTTCGCTGTGTTTTAAATAATGGATGTCCAACAGAGAGATTTCTTAAGTTTATTAGAATGGAAAACCACACTGCTGCTGAAATGGAAGCATTCATTTTGAACACGCTTTCGTCACTAGACATTTCTATTGATGATATGAGAGGTCAATCGTACGACAATGGGCGTTTTCACACTTACCGACACGACACCGACCCGACATCGACCCTACAACGACACCGACACGATATCGGGAAGGTACTTTCACACTCAAGACGACAGATCTCGATATATCGGCCGTGGTGAGTGTAGAATGGCTGAATTCAACAGAAGATTGTATTTACTATATTTGTTATATTTAAGATGGAGAAGACGAAAAGTAGATAGAAAGTATTGGGTTCACCCGATTATTAAAGTTCGCTATGTAGAAGGCGCATACTACACCTTATTTGATAAGTTGGTTTTAGATGATAACAAGTTTTTCAATTTTTTTCGAATGAGTAAAGAAACATTTGATTATATTTTAGTTAACTTGTCAGATATTATCAAGAAAGAAGATACTCGATTCAGAATGGCAATCCCACCAGAAGAAATGCTATCAGTTGCAATAAGGTAAATTTTTTATAAATAAGATTTAAACTATGCATCTGCCAAACATATAATAACGTATAAAAAAACACAACCATTCAGCTTGAAATGTTTTATTTAGAAGAATATAAATCAAACCTCACTAAACTAAACAGCTTAAATAATGGTTGCTGTTACACTGGTCATTTAACTCCACAATTCTCAAATATTTAAAAACACACAATGGCATAACATTTTAACAAATTTTCTTTTAAAATTGTAAACTATCTCACTTATTTTATAAAATGAATTTTAACAAACTACTAACGATTTTATTGGGGGTAATTCAAATAGTTAACAACTGTAGCTACTACTTTCAAATATACAAAGCAGTTCTACTTCTATATTCATAAGTAAACACATACAACCACTATAACAATGGTTTACATGGTTAAACTACACAGTTTACAAAACACTAAACAGAATAATCTTAAACAAACTTATTAGGCCTCATTGTCATTACGTATATTCAAAAATAAAACGTATGTCTTTTATTATACATTAAACGACAATGTTTTGTCTAAAAAAAAAGGAAACAGAGTTTTGAAATGATTTTTTAAAGCTAAATGATTAGTTACGAAGCTAAAACAATTAGGAAAATTTATAAAATGTTCACAAATCTTCTTCAGTTCCACACTGATTGTCAAGAAAATCTTGGAATATGTTGGAACTTTTGCGAACTTCGTTAGTCACCATTGAGCTCGGAGCAATTTTGAGAGGTTGGAGACAATAAACCATTGTAGACGCGTTCAAATTGGAATCCGATGGAGGTTGAGACATTTTTGGTTGTTGTTTGTAAGCTCCTGCGGTTGGATGTCCTACAAATGAAAAGTCATGTTCATGACTTTGGCAAGAATTGCAACTGGAGGTAGTAGGTGAAGTCAATGGAAGGGAAGTCGATCCATGAAAACGCGAATTTGAACTTCGTTTTTCTTTGATTGATTTTATGGACATTAGAATGTTCATATGCAGGTCCATAAGCTCCGTTTCATTCATATCGCGAATGTATGGAACGAAGGACAACATCATTAATTCATGCTCATTGTGGGAAGGCTTTGATTTTTTTATTTCAGATAAAATTTCTTGTTCCACTGGGTCTAATTGTCTCTTTTTCTTATTTGTATTTTTTTTCTTCTGTGTGCTAGTGTTTGAGGCTGGTTCGGTCGAACGGATGGAGCTTTCTGTTGTTGTATCTAAATTATGATTTAAATCAGATACGGACTGAGCTGGTGATGGAACCTGTGAAGAGTTTTCAATTTCATCTTTTTCATCTTCAGAGTTGTCCTGCGTTAAATTGCTAGTGGTGATACCCTTCTTTGCGGCTTTCAGTAAGAACTGCAAATGTTCTGCATACATGTAGCTCTTCTTTGCTGCTTGCCCACTTTTTGTTCGTAGAGATCGCAGAAATGCGTCTCGTATGTTGTCCCACTTGGTCCTGATAGCGTCACCTGAAACAAAAAAGGAAAAGCTTGTTGTAACATGTTTAGGCAGAAAACATTGAAGTTTAGGCAGAGAAACATAATTTTCTCTTTGTAGAAAATTACAAAAAAAAGACTAATTACAAACTGTTGTTATATTTTTTAGCGTTACAAGTTGTATTTTAAAAATTGTACTTGCCCTTACAAAATGTTACACAGTTGTGTTTTTGTTTTAGATACTTGGCTTCGGGAAACACATTGACAAATATGCACTACTCATATCGAATTGGGATATCTACGTTGAGTAATATCATACAGTACGTATGCAGTAAAATATGGGACACGTTTCGTTCAACTTACCTCAAAGAAATGGCACAGCAAGATTGGGAAGAAATTGCTGCTGAATTTAAAAGTAGAGCTAATTTTCCCATGTGCCTTGGTGCCATTGACGGTAAGCACATTCGGATCCAGAATTTCCCCCATGCAAGCTCAATGTATTTCAATTATAAGAAATTTTACTCTATAGTTCTCTTAGCAGTCGTTGAGTCTCATTACAAATTTGTGTTGGTTGATATCGGAGCCTACGGCAAGGATTGTGATTCTTCCGTTCTACGAAGTACAGAATTTTGGAACAGACTGACTCTCGGTGAATTAAGTATTCCGCAGGCACAACCTTTACCACCAAAAGGTTTAAAAGTGCCTTATGTGTTTGTTGCCGATAGTGCATTTGCAATTCATGAACATATTTTGAAAGAATTCTCAAATCATAATATGAGTGTGAAACAACGTGTTTTCAACTACAGACTACATAGAGCCCGTAGATATGTGGAGTGTGCCTTCGGCATACTGAGCAATAAATGGAGAATATTCCATAGGCCTTTGAATGTATCGAAAACATTTTCAATAAATATTGTAAAGGCGTGCGTTGTTTTGCACAATATAGTACGCTCGAGAGATGGCGGAAGAGAACACGACGACATGATATCTACAGGATCGCAATTTCGAGAATTACCCGCCAAAACAAAGCGCACAGGAAAAACAGGAAAAGGCGTTCGCAGCAATTTTTCAAACTATTTCATTAGTGATGAAGGGAAATTACCTTGGCAGTTATCAAAAATTTAAAACATCATTTTTTAAAAATTTGTTTGAGAACTGGAGTACACTTTTACTGAAAATGTGTGTTAAATTTACATTATCAAGATACTTGATATTTGAATCAATGTAGTTGAAGTATTTTTAAACAGACAATAAAAATGTTTTAACAATTAAAATGATTGTTTACTCACCTGTTTTTTTCTTCTCTTCAAGAGTAAGTGTGTCATAGCCGTCTTCCAGGTATTCATATATTTCTTGCCAACTCTTCTGGCGAAGAATTTTATTTTTATTTGCTTCATCTGTCTTGTCCCACAAACAAGGCTTCGTCTCCATAAGTTCAATTAATGTGACTATGTCATACTTAAATAGTTTGTTAGTTATTTCACAAACTATTCAACTACTAACCTAAAATAATGCGCTAGGCAGAGTGAACTATCGGTGACGACACAACGCCGACCAAGATGGGAGAGCTGCTGCCCGCCGACACGTCGGTGCCGACACAGACCCGATACCGACATGTCGGTGAGTGTGAAACGGTTCCATAACATTTCTTTACTTTTTGTTCCCACCGATATCGTGCCGATATCGTGTCGGTGTCGGGTCGGTGCCGTGTCGGTAAGTGTGAAAACGCCCAATGTCGCAAACATGTCTGGGCAATATTCAGGACTTCAAGCTCTAATTAAAAGTCGCAACCCTCTTGCAGAATTCATTCCATGTTCAGCACACTCACTGAATTTGGTGGGCACGCACGCAGCTAACTGCTGCCTTCAAGCAACCAAACTATTTATGTTTATGCAAGAGTTATATGTGTTTTTCAGCGCATCAATTTCAAGATGGGCAATAATTGAAAACATGATAAAAGACAGTAACATCAAGAAAAAACTCTTGTCCAAAAGACTAAATATAACCAGATGGTCAGCCAAATGGCATGCGTCAAGAGCTTTACTACTTCATTACTGGGAGTTTTATAAAGCACTTCAAGATATTTCTGAAAACCCACAAGAAAAGCCAGAATCCAGAGCTGCAGCAGAAGGATTATGTCATTTTTTTGGAAGAATATAAATAGCGATATTACTTGTATTATGGAATGATATTCTGGAGCGCTTTAATGCGGCAAGTAAAACTATGCAAAGCATTAGTACTGACTTAGGAATTATTTGCAATCTATAAAAATCCCTTTCAGAATATGTACAAGGATTACGAGAACGATTTGACTATTACGAGATGAAGGGTATGGAATTGTGAAAAAGTGAGGCTGCTGACTACGATCTAGATTCAAAGAGGACAAGAAAGAGAAAAACATTTCATGATGAATCAAAGAATGATAATGATACCTGCAGACTTGACGGGAGACAAGACATGATTGTAAATAAATTTTATCCCATAATCGACAACATTTTCAGTGAGCTAAAAACAGATCGAAAATTTATTTCGATCAGAATGAAGTTTTTGGTTTCATATACAAACTTTTTACTTTGGAAAATGAAGAAATTCGGGAAAAAGCTTCCGTTTTGGCCCAGAAATATCCTGCTGACCTTACCTCAGATCTTGGTGGAGAATTTGTTCATTTTAAGGTGTTTATCGAGGCTCTTAACTTAAATGTAAAGTATCACCATTTGCCTGCTGAGTTCTTGAAGTTTATACGTGAAAAACAGTTGACAACTCTTTTCCCCAACATTGACACAGCTCTGAGAATTTTTTTGTGTATGATGTCAACAAATACATCTGGTGAAAGATCTTTGAGTATTTTGAAACGAGTAAAAAATTATCTTCGTAACTCAACTACAGATTCCAGACTTTCAAGCTTAACCAGTTTCACAGCAAATGCAGAAATATTGTCAGAAATGAACTTTGATGATATTATTAAGGACTTTTCTTTAATGAAAGCACGGAAAGTTGATTTGTAGTTTATTATTATTTTTTAATAAAACTGTTTTTAGCACATTAACTTCAGCTATTGCTATGTACTTTTGATTTCCTTATTGATCTTATAATGAATTATTAATTAACTGTCTTTACATTTCAATAAAAATATCTTTTATTTAGCAATGATTAGGTTAGTTTTTATATCCAATCCAAAAACTATGCTTCAAAGGAAAGTTTCACGATTTGTATAGCTTAAATTAATAAATAATTGATTTTTTGCATAATTTCATAATACTGATCAAATTTTAATAAACTATTTCCGTGAAACTTAATCTGGTGTTGTAATTTTTTAAAATATTTTTTTAATTTTTGTTTTCATTTCAAATTTCTATTTTTAAAGGTCAATGTAAAAACCTTGTTGTACATAAGGTTGTTTGGGGGGGGGGGGCCGCAGAGCAAATCGGGCCTAGGGGCCCAAGGGCGTCTAATCCGCCACTGGTTGTATGTAAGAGTGGGGACACATAACCTAACTACAAATACTTTTCACATATAATGACAAGAATTAATAAATAAAAACGTTGTTAAACCATAATCTCTGATACTATATTTCAGACTAACTAAAGTAGACAGAACGGAATTTACCAACTAACTATTCTAAAAAACATGTAGAAAAACTAATAAGAGAGAAAGAGGGTGATATCAGTATCATAAAAGAGGTGTAATATGACTAACATAATGTAAAACAATAATTATTATCATAAAGTTAAGCCATAATAATGTAATTTAAATACACTTGTCATGTGACACTAGATGTAAGATGTATTAAGGAATTGACAGCAAAGGGGAATATCCTAATGCAAACCAAAGAATTGTAAAACATAATAATAACTATAACAAGTATGTTTGTAAAAGATAAGGACTTAAAAACAACTGCATAAGTTATAATAAAGATGATTCATGTTACAACTAATAGTGAAGAAACTATGGTTGATTATAAAGATTAAAAACAAGATGTACTAAGAAAAACTGAGGTAACCAGAAGTGGTGAGGGTTCCCTCAGAGCAATTGTGACATAATAGCAATTGTTAGAAAACAACTAGTAAAAGACAATAAGTAAAACTAGTTGAGAGTGTCATAGGCCAATATGCCTAGCCAATGTATTTGTAAAGTTAACTAGAAATAAGTATGCTCTTATGTCACAAATGATATTGTAAGGGCGATAAGAAGTTGTAGACAACAATTATGAGAAATAAGGTTGCAGTAAAAGTAAGGAATAATAATGGAAAAAATGTAATTAAAATATAGTGAATAATATTGAGTTAAGCCTAAACAGAAAAAAACAATTGTTATCAAAATACAGTAGAGTCTCGCTTATCCGACATAAACGGGCCGGCAGAACGTCGGATAAGCGAAAATGTCGGATAATAGGGAGGTGTTAAGAAAAAGCCTATTAAACGTCAAACTATGTTATAATTTTACACATTACGAACCTAATAATCATGTTTTACATCAAAACAACAGGAAAATGAACTTACAGTTACAGAATTGTCTGAAGTTAAATACACTTAAAAAGTTCAGTCCTGTGATGATTTAAAGAAATTTTTGATCGTAGTCTGCTTTCCTGACGAGTGCCGTTTCTTCGTTGCCAAGTTTCACCATCTTTGCAGCATCATTATGTCGATTCCTGTAGCTTCTTCTTGTTGCTCAATGTATTTAATTGCAGTTTCTAGAGCCTTAACTCCGTCGTTATGTGAAATTGTGAGAGGCTCAACAGTTGGTGCTTGATCTTGATCTTCAATTTCGTTGTCATCGCAATTGACAAGAGTGACAATTTCTCCATCAGTTACATACTGATCATCATCCTTCATCCAACTTTCGATTTCTTGCAAAGATGCATCCTCACATCCAGGGATACGTTGCACTAAAGGTAGAACGGTTTCTTCAGTTTCATCTGTGCTTTCCGTTTCCATACTTTCATCATCGCCTAGCAGCTTCTTCCGTGATTTGGCAGTTGTTGGAGCCCTTACGTCAGCCCAGGCCCTTTCAACCCAATAAGCAACATCCTTTACATTGATGCGTTTCAATTTTTCAATCATGTCTTGTCCTTCTTCAATTTCTTCTATCACTGTGGACAGTAGCTTCCTTTTTATTGTTTCCAAAACCCCCTGATCTGTTGGTATATGGCGGTTACATTGGGGGGCAGAAACATTGCCTTAATATCACCATCTTGAAGCTCCTCTGCATCAGGGTGCGTTGGAGCATTATCTACCAACAAAACTGCTTTTCTGGGTAAATTATTTTCTTTCAAAAACTTCTCTGTTGAAGGAATAAATTCCTTAAAAAAACAGTCTTTGAAAATTTCACTGCTCATCCATGCGCTTTTCTGACTGTAGTATTTTACAGGAAGAGCATTTTTTGAAACTGTTTTAAAGGCTCTAGGATTTTTTGACTTTCCAATCATTGCAAGGTCCATTTTGAGGTTTGCTGTAGCATTGCGGCATGTTAAAATTGTCAGCCTTTCCTTACTACACTTGTAGCCAGGGGCTGCCGCTTCAGTTCTGGCTGCAAGACTCTTACTAGGTAACATTTTGTAATTAAGGCCTGACTCATCACAGTTAAATATCTGATCACCCGTTAGGCTTTCAGTTTCAATAAATTCCTGAAATCTTTTCTTGAATGCTTCCATTTCTTCAAAATTCGATGATAGTTTTTCACCACAAACACTTAATGACAGATACCGTAGCGTTTCTTCCATCGGTCGAGCCAACCGACACTTTCTGTGAAATCTGGGTCCCCTTCATTGAATTCATTACAAAAATGCAATGCCTTTTTCTATAAAATAGGCCCTGAAATAGGCACACCTTTGTCCCTGAACTGTGTAAACCAAACATACAAAGCTTCACTAACTTTCTCATAGTCACATTTTTTCTTTCTTTTAATGCACCCTCCATAACTCTTGATGCACATCATTTTTCTATTTCTATTCGTTTTTTTTCCAGTCTCCTACTGTTACCCGTCCAACGCCAAAGTCGTCAGCTACCTTCTGCATTGTCTCTCCCTTGTCCAGTCTCTTGATTGCCTCAAGTTTTTGTTCCATCGATACAACAATGTTCTTTCTTTTCTTCGCCATACTTGCGTAAATTTCAATTTTTAAACAACACAACGTTTGTCACATTAACACACACAGACACATACGCATGTAACAGACGATAAACCGATCTGCATGCAATGATAAACTGCACTGCACTGAGTAGTGAGTTGTGACAGTGAGTGAGTGAGGGTGGGGCGAATGACAGACACATGAGTCATAGTGTAGACTGTACAGTCGGGATAACTAATTAGTTGCGGTAGAGTTGGGAGCAACAAAAAATAGACTACGCTCACGCTCGCAACTTGCAGTTCTTGTTGCCGATTAATGCGTTTTGTTGTTGTTGTTGTTTTTTGCGGTGGGACGTCGGATAATACGGTATGTCGGATAAGCGAAGGTCGGATAAACAAGACTCTACTGTACAACCTTATAAATTATTGTAAAGAGTTCATAATCGGCTAAAAGCAAGGAATACTCAATGTTTCTTGAAATTTAATAATATAAATAACTAAAACGAACATTATATTATGCAAAAAGCTAATAAGAGATATTGGTCAATTTAATTTTGTTAATAAGGATCAAAACCTTATTTGGTGTGGGACTCCAAATTATTCGTCTCAGAGAATACTGAACGATGGTAATAATGAATTGTTAATTAGAGGAAAAATAAGGGAATAATATTAATTATAAAGATTTGATAATTTGCCAGCCCTTGGGCGTCCCCTTGTAAACCAATTTCTTATAATCTCAAAACCAGTCAAAAGACGCGTTGAAAGCATCTGTTTTGCCGAGGTATACCGAAGGGTCACGAAAATTAATAAAATTGACCAATCAGAAATCATCATTAAACATTAGACGCCAGTTCGGAAACCGAAGAGGACACATTCAATTACAGTACTTTGACGGAGAAGCCACACCGTCCTGCGAGCAATTTGAAGAAGAACCAAACAGCTGATGGGAAGCAGTAACCTAAAAAAGTGAAAGTGAGATTATACCGATAGTAAACAAAGTCGAGTTGATTTTTTAAAGTGAACTTTATCGGAGTATGTGCGCATAGGAAGTGTATCCATTATTGATAAAAAGTTAATAGTGCCAATAAATAAAAAGGCACTAAACGCAAGTATAGTGACAATTATTAAATACTTAGAATAATTATGACCTTTTTTCGATAAAAAATATTGTCGATTACAATTACTGATATTATGACAATTGAACACAACAATGATTGGGACCTTATTTTAAAATGAATAATTTTAATAATCATTATTAAGAAGGATAAAAAGACAAATGACTTTACTTATATCAAGTTTTAACTGTTTTAATAAATAACAGTATTTATAATGAAATAGACATTGTCATATGGATAATAAGAATCCAATGAATATAACGATAGCAATTAAACTATTTTAAATGAAAAGGGTTAACGATAGTCTAACATAATTTTCATAATTGACCTGAGAAACATTACTAGATATGATGTATCGTTAATTAATGATGAACTTTAAAAAACTTTGAGCACTAGTATTCTAATTAATTTGTTTTGTTTTATTTTGTGTTTGTTAAAAATATTTAACACTGTATAATCATGCTAACTGGAAACATCCATTTACTTAATTTCATGTTATCCAATCTGATGAATCAGATAATTGTTTTATGAACGATAAATGAATTTATAACTGTACCTTATGGGATTTTTAAGAATGTTAAAGAGTTATTAGTAATTTAAAATAAAATGGTTATTATTCAGAACCGCCAGGCCTAACCTCCAATGTTGACGTCAAACGTCCTTTGACAGATTTATGTTAGTAATTAAGATTTATTTTGTTATGTAATCACTCTCCTACTACTTAATTATGATAGTAGAGTTCATCTTCCTGTTATGTATTTTGTAGCCTAAAAGATCCCACAATTTTTAAATAAAATAATTTAATCACAGAACCACGTTGAATGATGGTTATGAATATCAGATTAGCAACCCTGCGAATACAAAAGAGAGTCTCATAAAATCAACCAGTATTGTAAAAATGAAACATTATCAATTAATAATTATTCAAAGTAAGTTCATAAACTTTATCGAGGAATAAACTATAATATTAACAGATAAAAGGAATTAACAAAATTTATTTTACTAGACTAGAAAATTTCAGGTTAGAGAGACAGCTCGCAATATTTGGCAACACTCTTAGCGGCAATTGAGACGATTTGAACAGTTTCAAATGTAAATTGTCATCTCAAATCAGTCTTGCACGCAGAACTTCACTTCAAGTAAGTACGTCAATAATCATAAACAATCTAATTTCCAGTGAGGAGTCAACCTAACCGATTCGTCATAACACCAACTACCGAAGTGCATTAACTTATAAACTACGAACCCCATATAACCGACAGTAATAATAAACTTCAATTAAATAAACCATTCCGAAGATTATAAAATCGATCAAATACAGTATCAATAAAATAATAAAAATAATAATCGAATTTAATACAAATAATCAAAAGAAAGGAGTGTAACCAAAAAAGTTACAAATTGGCGCTCAAATGAAATAAATTTCATAGGGAAATCATCAAGAAAGAGTTAAATAATTAATAAGGATCAATTATCTTCATACTTTGAATAAAACAGTTACAATATATTTCTTGGACCTATTTGTTCAACCCATTTACTTCCCCAGTCACGGCAGCTGCACCATCATATGTATGTGAAACAGTGTGATCTCGACTCAACACTGGTAAAACAAAGAATTCTTTCGTGAACATTAATACTTTGTCAACATAACAAAGGACAGTTGAGACTTGTGACTTGTTTATACGAGCAGATATTTTGTCTACAATAAGAGCTCTAAAGTCTGTTTGTTCAATCTCAATTTTTATCCTCTTCATAAGTACTGAACTGATTGGGTCACCAAAATATAAGATCATACTGGCTTAATAATTAAGGAAGTTTCATATAATTCACCCTGTTAATGCAAGTCCGAGACCCATCATATCCACAAAACAGTTTTAAGAATTTGATGATTTTTTTCACATTTTCATTGTTCCCGTCAAGTTGGTGACCAATCTGTGTTGTTCCAAATGAATTCAATTGAAGAAAATATCTTATATGGTTTGCAGACTTTTAGTGCCTCATAATACCTAAGGATAGCATATTTAAATTATTAAAGCACTTTTCGACCACCCACCATTGTTGAAGAAAATAACAAACACAGCCAACAAAATAGTTTGTTCAGTACTTTTGATGCAATCGACCAGTGAGTATTGTTGTATTCAGAAACACTAAATATAACCACATACTCCCTGTTCCTTCCAAAATAAATGTCGTTGGCTTCTTAAATTTGGCAGTACAGGACAGTGGTGGCGATGGGGGGGGGGGCCCACTTTGTGGGGAAAAAATGAAATTTTTATTCCATTTTAGCCGCCTAAAACTAGGAATTATAAAAAACAATTTATACAAACCCTGTTGTCTTATCACCTAATTATCTTTCCTTTAATTTCTTTAATTATTAAAAAATTTACTTAGCGGAAATACGCACAAAATGTCATGCGTTGCGGCTAACCGATTCGCACAGCGCCACAGCAAGTAGTGGAGACTCGCACAGCAGCGTGTAGCATGTGCTGTGAGGAAGGGTCGCAGGGGTATATTTTTGCCAAGGTCATTGACACTGAGGTATGATTCACCCGCTTGCCGCGCGCATTCGGAAGTCTGGCAGTCTCACTCAGTCAATGTGTCTGTGTAGTTCTATCTAGTGTCTGTTACTCTGTTAGTGTGTAGTCAAATACTAAATGACTTTTTTATTGTATAATCACGCCGTGGAAAATTCTATTTTACAAAGAGAAGGTTGCATCACTGCTTAAAGCTTCTCCGCTTGTCGCATGTGCTGTTTGTTGTCATTGTTTGTGTTTTGCCAACGTCAAGTCTTGACCTAAAACTCAACTCATGCAGACACGAGTCAAAAGTGGTTTTATTTGTTTTTTCAAACGTTTTGTTACGTTTTCATAAGTGCTGTTGTTGTGTTGTTTATCATTAACATATTCTTACGTGCAAACATTGTGATTAGAGGAGAATGAAGTGTTCTACTGGAAAAACTTTGTTTGACTTTTTGCCAAAAGACAGAACTTGGTTGGAACAAGTGACTCAGAACAATTCGACTCCGCCGCCATTGTAGATACTGTTTCCACGACTAGTGCAGAGGAGTCTGTTTCATTAAATACTGAAGCAGAAGTTGCATCTGCCTGCATGTCCAGCGTGTCGTCTATAAGTATTCATAATCAGCTTCAACCTGGAGATCCACTTTATGGTAAGCAAGCAGCGTTAGAATTTTTCAAATATGGTCCATTTCCCCCAGTCTTAACAAATATCCAGAAACAAAAGGAAGAAAGTTCAGAAGTACATGGTTCGCAGAGTATACGTGGCTTGAATACAGCGTTGCAGGAGACAAAGCTTTTTGTTTTCCTTGTCGATTATTTGGTAGCACAGGCACAGGTTGTTATGATGAGACATTTATTTCAGACGGTTTTAAAAACTGGAAAAAAGCAGTCCAACGCTTTAAAGAACACGAAAGAATGTCTTCTCATCTTAATGCTTCGCAACGTGGCAAGAGGGTCTAAAATCCAAGGACAGTGTAGTGAGTAAGATATCTACCCAACATCAGGAAAAAGTGAACAAAAATCGTGATTATCTTAAGATTCTATTTCAGTCTTCGCTTTTCCTGGCAAGGCAAGGCTTAGCACTAAGGGGACATAGAGAAAATGAGAGCTCAGATAACAGTAACAGAGGTAATTATGTAGAATTATTAAAACTGAGATCAACAGATAATGTGTTATTGAAAAAAATGTTTTTAGATAGAGAAAAGCTTTTTAACTATGTTCATCACGATGTACAAAATGCTTGAAATCTTGGCGAATCTAACCAGGAACTACATACTTGAAAGTGCTAAGAAAAGCAAGCATTTGTCCATATTGGTTGATGAAACTCCAGACGTTTCACATCATGAGCAGTTAACACTTGTAATAAGATATGTCACTGAGGAACTGGAAATTGAAGAACGCTTTCTTGGTTTTTACAAAACCGATTTGACTGATGGTGAAACTTTGTACAAGTTGCTTCGCTCTATTTTTGAGGAACTTGGGATCGATCCTAGAAATATAATTGCTCAATGTTACGATGGAGCAGGAAACATGAACGGTATTTACAAAGGTGTGGCAGCGAGAATGAAAGAAAACAATCCCCATGTAATGTATGTACATTGCTACATCCATTCTCTGAATCTTGCACTTGTAGATGCATATAAGAGCATTATTTCTGTACGCAATGTTTTCAGTACAGTACAACAAATATACTGTTTCATTGAAGCTTCTCCCAAACAGCATGCAGTGTTTGCAACAGTAAAGAATTTTGCTTGTGCAGTCAAGCCAGTCAGTGATGAAAGTAATGATTTGTCTCTCAAAGCACTAAGTGACACAAGATTTAGCAGCAGATACGAAAGCTTGTGAGGCGTTCAACAGCACCTAGTAGATATACTCCATACTTTAGAAGTAATTGAAGCTTCTGACCCAAAAACTGGTGGTGAAGCTCACAGTTTGATAGTGTGTATCACTAAGTTTGAGTTTGTTTTTGGAATAAATGTCATGAAACAAGTGTTTGAAAAGACAAACATTCTTTCCAAATACATACAAAACCATGATGTATCGGTTCATGAAGTAGTTGATGTTGCTAATCGAATAATAAAGTCTGTAGCTGATTTTAGAAATGAACATGAATTCAAGAAACTTTGGTCTGAAGCACTTACCTTTTGTGAAAGTCACAGTTTCGAGGGGCCAACTGTTCAACGCAAGCGAAACTTTCCACAGAATCTTGGTGGAGATGTTCACACCGATTATGACTCACCTCAAGATTTTTATTTAAGAACTGTTTACTACCCTCTACTAGACAGACCCTTGGTACTTTTTGTTGTCTATAAATTTTGTTGCCCCCCCCCACTTCTAATTCCCAATCGCCACCACTGGTACAGGATACGGCCTATTTTTAACAATGTGTGTCTTTCTTTTGGTGAAAAGGATTAATTGAAAGGTGTTGAATAACATGATTCTGCTGAACGTCACTATCCATTGCAAATACAGAATAATACTTAACGATAATTAAATTCGAGCAAGCTCTCTATTTAGAGCTTCAGAATTGGCATTGGATTCAGTGTTATAAGCATTAGGAGTGGTGTGTTGGAGGGATATGTGCACACACCTATTACTCTTGAGAAATTGAGGTGCCTACACCTTGTAGCTCTCTTAAAAGAGCAAGTTGTGGCTTGTTGTGTACTGTTAAGATTTTGTATGGTGAGGGATGTAGGCAATTACATTTTTAGTTCCCCGGTCCCATCTAGTCTCTCTGAGAGCATCAAGTCATGTTTTGAAAAAAACCAGCTAACTTTACTGTGCCATATGCAAACATTACTGACTGCTTCAATGAAGAACAACTCGGTTTGTAGTGACCTTATCAAAGAAGCTTGCTCAGCTGTGAGTGAAGCATTTGGGATTGAAAGTGATACCTTATCTGCAGAAATTGATGTGTTCTCTAGGAAAGAGCCTGAAGAAACAGATCATAAACTGATATCAAAGTTAGTGCTACAATTTAAATCTGAAAACATCCAACAACCAGAATGTATTTCCAAACCTTTTCAAGCTTTTAAATTTGTTTTGAACTGTCCCTGTATCCACTGCATCGGCAGAACGGTCTTTCAGTATCTTGAAAAGAGTGAAAAATTATTTGAGAAATTCAGTGCTTCAAGAACATCTATCACACTTGGCAATGTTAGCCATTGAAAAAACGGACCCCAACGTGAATGACTGTGTTGAAGTCTACGCCAGGCGAAAACAAAGACACTTAACGTTGTTTTAAAACAGAAAGACTAAACATATAACTATGAGAAGCTTATTTTATATTATATATTTTACTTTATATAATGTAATTAATTGTATTGCTTTGAACACCTAATTAAATAATATTATTTAGCACAAGCAATCTAACACAGTATTTTTTATTATTCCTTACATATTTTGTAGTGTAATGGGGTATAAAACAGGACCTAGAGTAAACTCATTGGTTGGACTCTGGCAAATTATCACTTTTTGGTGTTTGTTTTAAACAGGCCATACTCTTGAATGAAATTATTACTGATCATTTGTGAATTCTCAAAGTACTTCTATTTAATTGCAATACATGTGTAATTGTTCCTTTGGTGAAAGTTATATTGTATAGTATTAATCAAAATCTAAAAAAAAAAGATTATTACCGCAGTTAAGTTGGTAAAGTGTCAACCTTTACTTCTCTGTCCAAATTCGCTCATAGAGCATCAGAAACTTACCATTCTGTAGCTAATTTTTTTAATTTTGTTGTCTACCCTCCCCTATACCCCCCAGACCCTTGGTACTTTTTGTTGTCTATAAATTTTCTTGCCCCCCCACTTCTAATTCCCAATCGCCGCCACTGGTACAGGATACGGCCTATTGTTTTTAACAATGTGTGTCTTTCTTTTGGTGAAAAGGATTAATTGAAAGGTGTTAAATAACATGATTCTGCTGAACGTCACTATCCATTGCAAATACAGAATAATACTTAACGATAATTAAATTCGAGCAAGCTCTCTATTTAGAGCTTCAGAATTGGCATTGGATTCAGTGTTATAAGCATTAGGAGTGGTGTGATGGAGGGATATGTGCACACACCTATTACTCTTGAGAAATGAAACCACCTTGTAGCTCTCTTAAAAGAGCAAGTTGTGGCTTGTTGTGTACTGTTAAGATTTTGTATGGTGAGGGCTGTAGGCAATTACATTTTTAGTTCCCCGGTCCCATCTACAGGAAATAAGTAATTATTCTAAAAAATAAGTATCACATCTAGGTACAAATGGAGATTATTTATTTTATGAAATTATTTAGCATGCCTGGAGAATTCGCCAGTGTATATTATTATAAATTCAGTATTATACTCACCCCATTTAGATCCAATTATTACTGGACAAGAACCATGCCTCATGTCGCCATTTACTGTACTATCATGGTTTAAATTCAACCAGAATATTCCACTGCCCTTTCTAGGAACAATTGAAATGTTGAGAATTGGAAAAACAGTCTGCCCACCTAATGCGACTTCACTCATCTGAAATAATGTGAGTCAATACACCTGACACCACTTCAACAGTCAAGTGTTGAAGTGGTGTCAGGTGTAAGAAATAGCTATACAAAAATTCATAAAGGCCACCCCTCAATAAAATAACGTGTTTCACAAGTGAGATGAGTGTAAGTTCCCCACAAATTACACAGTGTTCTCTGATAACCGCTCACTTTGGCCCACAAAAACCTGAAAATAGTATTCAGGAATTTTTAGGCAAGTATTGGTCTGAAGGAAGCAGATTTCTTAAACACACTGCCATTTACAATGAACCTTGGATCTCAGAAGTGAAAACTTAGGAACCCACTGCCAAAAAAAAACTTGAGTTTTCTGGCATCAAGCTTCTGACTACGGTTTGTTTGTTTTTTTTGGGGGGGGGAGGGCAATTAAAGAATTTCCTCTTGTAGAAGTCATGGAGCATGGCAAAATGATAACATCCATCTGAAATGTTAACGAAATCGAGAAGGATGATGCAAAATTGACAAAGTGACCTTTTGTCATCTGGTATTGTCTTGCTCTATGAGATTTCATGACTACATACCGTTGACACTTCTCATAAAATATTTGAGAAATTCAAATCCATACTCCTTATGCCCAAACTTAGCAGACCCAAATAAGTGACTTTTTCCACCTTCTTAGGCATGTGAAATATTTACTGGCTTTACAGAGTTCTATAGACAACAATGATGTGAAAAGAGATGGGTAGAAGAATGGTTACTAACTTCTTGAGACATATAAAAGCTTGATTCCATGCTGCTAACAATGGCTTCACAGAGATGTGACCATGTTGAAAGATATGTTTTAAGGTTCAAGGAAATATGTTAATGTTACAAAGAAATGTGCTCACAACAGAGTGAAGATATGTAAAAGCTTGATTCCATGCTGCTAACAATGGCTTCACAGAGATGTGACCATGTTGAAAGATACGTTTTAAGGTTCAAGGAAATATGTTAATGTTACAAAGTAAATGTGCTCACAACAGAGTTTCTTTAGTAGCCTTACAGACTATACTTTTCAAATAAACTGTGTTAACTTTAAGTTTTGGCACAAGTGTTTTCACATTTTATGGTATAACCTCACAATATTTCTGATGTAAGTTTTTAGATTGTTACCTTCAGGGCTCTAAAAATAAGAGTCTTCATCTGAAATAGATATTTTATCCACATTTATGTACTGAATATATATTAAAAAAAAGAGTACAAAACCAGCAGGAAACGGACAGTACTGTAATGCCAAAATGATTTACTTCAGGAAGAAACAAATTATTTCTGCAATTATTACATATATTATATAAACTAATTATTATTTATATTTATTACCATTGTTTATTCATTATATACATAATATATTGGGCTGAATAGGTGTCACATAGAATAAGTAACAACTTTGTCACTGCTTATTGTCACACTGCTAAATACTTCGATAAGTGTCTCCACCATCTTCAGGTCTTAAATGACCCGAAGTCGATGAATAAGTAGTCAAGATATATTGTTACACAATACAGAACGTTCTCATCAGCGGCGACTCATGGTTCTGACAGTAGGGGTTAAATGTCTGAATGTTTCTACTAATTCTTGGATTTCGTTGTCCATGACGTGTCCGTTACTTAACTAAATATCACTATTACTTTAACGACTCGGAACACTAGGGTTTTTATAAGTAAAAGCAAAAAGTTTTACCTTACAGCCTTAACCGGTTTTCACCTTTAAAAGGCTTCTTCAGAGGCTGCCGCAGGTAGCGCTGTCCATCTTGTTGTGGGTGACGAAATCGAATTTCGAAAGATCGATGCTGTGTGTGTGGGTGAGATATGTTCGAATAATGCGTGTGATCTGAATTGTGTCTGTTCGTTTAGGATGTCGTTTTTATTTGTTTTTGTGTGTTTGTATATTTCCAATTGTTCTAGAGTGTCTAGTTTTCGGCCTTTTGTGTGTACGTGTAGAATGTTCATGTTATTGTCGATGTTTTTATATGTGTGGTTTGCTTCAATGAGGTGGTTTGCAAAGGTGGATTCTGTAGTGGAGTGGAGTGCCTTTGTGTGTTCAATGTATCTCTGTTTGAAGCTACGTCCTGTCTGGCCTATGTAGAATTTACTGCAATTTGAGCAATTTAGCTTGTAAACACCGGGTAGATCGAATTTGTTTTGTGCTTTGTGTGTGTGTTTTGACAGTGTGTGTGTTCTGTTTTGTTAGTAGTTTTGTAAGCGATTCTGTATCCTGCTTTTTTGAATTTGTGGGCTATTTTTTCAGTTTGTTTGTTGATGTATGTTAGTGTTAAGAATTTGTTGTTTTCTGTCTTTGTCTGTTGTTTGTTTTGTGTAGGAGTTTACTGACTATTGTTCTGTCATATCGGTTAGATTCTGCTAGATATTTTATCGTGTTTAGTTCGTCTTTGTGAATGTTATGTGAGCTACCATCTTCCTAACCAAAACTTCGTCACCCATAACAAGACGGACAGCGCTACCTGCGGCAGCCTCTGAAGAAGCCTTTTAAAGGTGAAAACCGGTTAAGGCTGTAAGGTAAAACTTTTTGCTTTTACTTATAAAAAACCTAGTGTTCCGAGTCGTTAAAGTAATAGTGATATTTAGTTTCTACTAAGATAAGAGCAATTATCCCATTCCAAATAACACATGGGGTGGGCCTCAACATGAAGACATAACTATTGACAACTTTTACTAGACCTAATATTAAGTTGTGTTTATACTGTTTGTAAATTATTATAAAAATATGTAGTTAAAATAAAAGGATACGGTAGTTAAACATTTCTGTTTAATATTTACAACGGGAAGCGGCCTACCGAGTTCCTTAATTTTGCATTTGTCTTTAATAGAGAGAGAGAGAGAGAGAGAGAGAGAGAGAGAGAGAGAGAGAGAGAGAGAGAGAGAGAGAGAGAGAAGAAAAATTTGTTTTTAAAATAGATTGAACACTATTCATTTTACCAAATCAATGAACTGAACACAAAAATAAGAAATACTTGAACACTTAACAAACAAAAGTACCAGCAAACACTTTGAATGTTACACACACTTTGATCAGTTTAATGTTAATACAATTAATGACTACATTAAATACACTTTATTTTTGGAATAGAATTACTTCACTATTTTAATTTATTTTAAAACTTTACTGGACACATTTTCATTGCATTCTAAATGAAATAGAGAAATCTGACAAAACTAACAGTAAACTGACAAATCATGTGGTAAAAATCATAATAATGGCAAATGGCAGTATTATGAAAATGTTAAAATTCCCAGTCAGTGCGGTTCGGCCCTCATCGGAACTATTCGTCTCTATCGCTAACATTCTGGTGTAATGACTGTTGAATGTAATTTTGCGTATACTGATTTCCCCCTCCAAAGCTGTCTACACAGTCCAGGAGGTCCTGAGAGCTGAGGTGCTCCAAGCAATAGTAACAAGCAATTCGCCTACTACATGACCTAATACTGTTTGGTTGACAAAATTAATCCCGCAAATCTTGTTATTTAAATATGAAACCATTATCTCAACAAATCCTTAAACACATTTAAATTATTTAGGGGGGTTCACTGAACCATTGAACCTTATGGACAAGCTGCCACTGGTTCTCATAGAATGGAGAATATTGTTCTACATATTTCTCACTTAGCCCAGCAGATGCGTTTCTTCAAGGCCGGACACAAGTACACTCTACAATTTTCGAGTGTGTGTTGACACATAGTATGGATTATTCTGGAACACTTGTTCTATCTATTGAAACAACACCAGCTGGCTCTGTCAATCAGTTTATGTCAGGTGATTTACTCAGTGCATCTTCAGTGGCTATTAATGAAAAGTGACTATTGTGCGGGACTCTATTAGTTGACATTATTATTGCATGTGGACAAATTTAATTTGAATTATTGTATGAGTTGACTACAAATTGTTATATGTTAGTGATTTCATTGATGTCTTTATTTTGTTTCCACTGTACCATACGACAATCAGTGAGACCGCTGTAACAGTGGTGTCAGAAGAACCAGTGGAATAGAACCATTAACAGTGAACGCTTTGTAAAAGACTAGTGTAATTTTTAATTAATATGTAAACAATGGATACCAGTCAGATGATGGAAACTTTCCAGGCACTGCTATTGCAGACAAGGAACTATGCTGACAAGAGAGGAAGAAGCAGAAAGCAACAAAAATAAGAATGGAGACAAGAAAGAAAAGAGGCTGAGGAATTACAGAAAGGACTAATGCTGGAGCTGGAAGATCGGCAAGACGAGAAATGTAAGCAGGAAGCAGGTGACATCAAAACATTGATACAGGAGCAAAAGTAGATACACGAACATACCACTGCAGAGTTGGGTTTCCTGTGTGGTGACTTGGATGAATTGCGAGGTGAGATTAATAACCAGATTACTAGATTATCTGATATAGAAAAAGATGTATCAACTATAAAAGAGTGAACTGCAAACATAAGAGAACAAATTAAAAGTGAAGTTGAGAAGTTAATGAAGATACAACAATGTGTTTCAAACAAATTGCTGAACAGACTATACCTATGGTAAAGACAGAAAAAGACGTAGAAATTAAGACAATAGAGAAAGTCATTTTGCCTGCAATTGGGGCAGTTCACATCAGCCCCCAACCTTTGATGGAAGCACTCACTGGGCGACATATCTTGAGCAATTTGAAGCCACTGCTAGTGCAAATAATTGGATGGAGAAAGACACGGCAGTTTCACTCCTTGCTTTAAAAGGACCTGCTGCAGAACTACTACAGAAAGTGTCACCTGATGCCAGAACACCTATGCTGAATTGATAAAAGCTTTAGAATTATGATATTGTAATAAACATTTGTGAGATGTGTACTGCACTCAGCTGAGAGCAAGGCGACAGCATTCTGGGGAGAGTGTTCAAGAGTTTGAACCAAGTATCGACAGATTAATTAGACTGGCATATCCTGAAGCACCAGAAGATTTCCGAATGAGATTTCCTATGCAGAGATGTACTGATGGTGTCCGAGATAATGAAATGCAGCAAGTGGTACAAATGAGAAGAGACCAGAATAGTGCAGATGCTCTACTACATGCTTCGCAATTTGAGGCTGCAAAGTCAGCGTCTGGTTGGGCAAGTCGTAAAGTGCATACGCTAAAAGATCGTGATGGCACAGAGATGATGAGTAAGAACAAGGAACAGAGACCCAATGGTTGGCGCCACAGAATGAAATAAGAAAGGATGGAAGACTGAAGTGTCATAGATGGGAAACCTGGATATCTACAATGAGATTGTCAGATTACAGTTCAGCAGCAGGGAAGCGAGCAGTAGTCAGTACAACAGGGCATGTGCTGACTAACTGATGGCACGAAGCCCCTAGACAACATGCAATTTAGAAAAATAGCAGGAGCTTGGTGGTTACTGGATTCGTTCAAGAAAGGCCAACCTCGATTACAGTTGACACAGGCGCAACAGTTTCCATTGTGATATGGTGAAAATCTCAAGCTAATCTGGTAGTCTTGCACCTTGCAAACAGTTACTGGATGGCCTGTAAAAGTGTTTGGAAAAGTGGAGATACACCTACACCTCGGTCAACTTGAGTTTGATCATCAAGTACTTGTTGCAGACATTGTCGATGAAGCAATTCTTGGTGTGAACATTATAAACATGAACGCATATGGTTATATAGGTGACTTCAAAAACAATGTCTTGAGAATCGGAAAACAAGAGGTAATGCTCATCACAGTGAATGCATCAGAAAAATCGATGGACGTGATAAATCAAGTGGCCGTAACTGTCCCGGCAAACTCCGAAAAGATCACCATGGTTAGAAGTGAGGTAGATACTAGGGGCAACCAGTGCTCTATATTTGAACCCCAGGTAGTCAGCACACCAGGCATACTAATTGCCAGAAGTTTAGTAAAACCTGATGAAACCGAAAATGCACCTATTAGAGTGGCGAATATTTTGGATCAAGCTGTCACTTTACAAATCAATACACACCTAGGCATGTCCCCTGTGGCCTGGGTAGCCGGAATGACACAACAATGATCCACGGCTTCAGACACGTCAACATTACCAGAGGAACTTCAGGAATTGTTGAACAGATCTAACGATCTCTCAAGTGGTGAGGTAAAAGAACTCAGATGGTTTTTATATGAATTTAAAGATTCTTTTGCAGTTCAGGGCCAGTCATTGGGAAGAATCTCTCTTGTACAACATTGCGTCAATATAGGAGATGCAATATCGATACAGCAACCTCCTCGAAGACCTCCATTAGTTAAGCAAGAGGGAGTGTCTCAGTTAGTACATGACATGTTAACAGAAGTAATAATCGAGCCTTCGTCAAGTGCTTGGTCTTATCCTGTAGTGCTGGTAGCAAAGGACAGTGGATTATGTTTCTGTGTAGACTACCGGGGGTTGAATGACATGACAAAGAAGGATTGCTACCCACTACCTGCCTCGCGTTGACAGTACACTCGACACGCTGTCTGGAGCTCAGTGGTTTTCCATACTGGACCTGAAGAGTGGGTATTGGAAAGTGGGTTTTCATCAAGAAGACAATGGAAAGACAGCTTTCTCAACCCCAAGTGGCCTATTCCAATTTAACATCATCCAATTTGGACTCTCTAATGCACTGGCAACATTCGAAAGATTGATGGATCTGGTCCTCCAAGGCCTGACATGGGAAACTTGCCTTGTTTATTTAGATGATGTCATAGTCATCGGGAAGACTTTCAAAGTCCAATTGGAAAACCTTAAGGAGTTTCTAACTAGAATTCACAGTGCCCAACTGAAGCTGAGCCCAAAGAAGTGTTCACTATTCAAGAAAGAAATACAGTATCTGGGCCATCTGGTTTCAGCAGCACGTGTTAGCATGGATGCCAATAAAGTAGATACCGTAAGAGACTGGCCAGCTCTAAAGAGTAAACACAAAGTTTGGAGTTTCCTAGGGTTATGATCATATTACAGATGTTTCGGTACTATTACTAACCACTACATGAAATAACTGAAAACAAATAAAACTTCCAGTGGTCGAGTGAGTGTGATCAAGCATTCAGGACTGTGAAACTTGCATTATGTTCGCAGCCAAGTCTTGTTTTCCCAGCCTTCGAAGGGAAGTACATCGAAGACACAGATGCAAACAATAGTGGTCTAAGAGCAGTTTTTCTCATGTGCAAAATGATGAAGAACAAGGAATAGAGTATTACAGCAAGAGGCTTTCTAAATCAGGGAGAAATTATTGTGTTACAAGAAGAGAGTTGCTGGCAATCTTTATATGCTATCATATGGTTTATTCTCTGCTACATTCCATATGCAATTAGAATGTACATTGCAATACAGATTTTACACTATGTAAATACATATAAATCTAATTTAGTTATCCATTTGCTTAATCACTCCTTTCCAAATTTAGATAATGTAATTTTTTTTTGTTTCTGAAAGTCAAAATATCGGTATGGAGAACCATACATGACTTCCATATTCTAAGATTTATATTTAAAATAATTTTCAAAATGAAATATTACCATAGAAACTACTTCTTTCTACTTACTGCTTCAGCCTTAACCATAGTACTGTGGTCACTAATGTATACCACCTCACGTTATCACACTCGATTTTCACTGATGATGGAAGTCGATGGCATTGCCGAAACGTCTGGTTTTGTAGAAAACATTGGACTATGGCCAAATATCCCAGGAAGGAATTTTAACAAAAACTACTTCTTTATTGCCGATAACGTTGTACACATATATATATATAAAAAATATGCATAAAATTAATGGCTTGTATAAGTTAATGATTGATCTCCATTAAGTAGTGCTCAAGTTTCCAAAGTTTTAATATTATGATGTCCGTAATTAAAACATCAGAGCAGGTTTAGTGTGTATGAGGGTACACCATGGACAAAAATTTTCAACATTTCCTATTGAGCGTTGCTTAGAGTAAAGCTGCGAATCTACAGTGTACGTTCCACAGAACAAACACGCGGAAAAGAAGGAGCGCTCCGAAGTCACTCATGGACCCTCAGCATCTTGCAGAGGGTTCATTCCCTAAAGACGAAAAGTCTGTCTATGAATCGTTCCTCTGTAAACACGTGCAGTTACACTGCTCAGCGATCCACAGGAAGCAAATCGCTATCCACGCTGGACACTTTTTCGGCTGCACGCGTTATGTTGGTATGGGTTTCGGCACTTTCCATTTAAGAAGCTTGCAAATGTAAGAAAATAAACATGAATGAGGCAAGAAATAACGCGAATTTTGTGTGTGTGTGTGTGTGTGTGTGTGTTCCCTGCCTTTTTATTGCGGTAGTCATAATAATAAAATGGAAACGTAAACATTACATAACTGAGATATGCTTGCCTGCCACAAATGATATATTTTCTCTCATACATGATTTAAATTAAAATGAAAAAATTATAATTTTATTGCCTGGCAACAAAATTATTTTATTTTTAACAATTACCATTGTTTGAAAAAGTTTAAATGAATTTTCAAGTACTTTACTGTTGTTAAAACGTAAAAGGTTGCAGGTAAACTACCCCTTCCCCTTAACCGATCTTCACCAAAATCAAAAGGCCTTGAGAACTCCATAATTCAGGGCTGTATGCGAATCATTATTTGATTCTGTTTGAATTTGCGGCTGTTATCGTTTGCCAAAAAAAAAAATTACCCTTGATAAAAAAAAACCGTTGCAGGTAAACTACCCCTTTCCCTCAACCGATCTTCACCAAAAACAATAGGTCATGAGTACTCTACAAATCAGGGCTGTATGCAAAAAATTATTTGATTCTGTTTGAATTTGCGGCTGTTATCGTTTGCCATAAAAAAAATCTACAGACACACACACAAACACTTTTCGAAAAACGACTTTTTTCATGTTTTGAGTGTAGTACAATCAGAATCTGCAATAATCTCGAACACAATTTTTTTTGTCATCACCATACTTCCATTTCCTTAAGGAATATGGAAGTAAAAATGAGCTTTAAGAAAATTCTGAAATACATATATAAACACAGCACACCTAAATAACATAATATTAGTAGGCAACTACTAATTTTTATAGTAGTAATTATTACTAGTTTTAATAATTAATATTAATTTTGTATAATAACATTGTCAATAAACTAATAATTCGATATTAATAATAAACTAATTAACATTAATTTGATGTTTATTAAATTGTATTTAATAAACACACACACACACACACACATTTTAATTTCAATTATATCAAAATTCGTATATATTACTAAAAATAGCTTTTCACAATTAAAAACTTGTAAACAAGAAATTTGTTTTTGAAACATTATTTTGATGAAGGTTTATATTATTAGAATGTGTATAATATAATATCATATTATCAAAAGTATGGCATATCCTTGTTGCAAAAAAAGTGTCCCTTCATTTCTTAATAAACCCACAGAAGAAAAATGTTGTGAGTATTTTATGTTAAAAAAAGTGTGTGTGTGTAATTTTATAATTAATTTTAACAGTGTCTTACGTAAAACATGAAAGTTGCTATTCTGTTTCCACTTGGTTCTTCGGTCAGATTTAACTGCAACAAAATGATATACGAAACATGTAAATTAAATAATTATTCATAGTCAAAAGCCATATTAAATTAAACCTAAAAATTAAATGGAGGTTGTTGGCAGAGTTAATGAGTAAACACATTTAAAGACATTCAATAGAGTGAAACCAATTTGTTTGATATGCATTCAAAAGTTATTCTGAGACATACCACAAACAGACAGACAAATGCTATATCATTGAGTGAAAACCAAGAACTTGTTTTGATAATTCAATAATCTAGTATTATTTTAAAAACATTATGTTTTTATCATAATATCTACATCCATCAGATTTTAAAATTTACTGTAGAACTCTGCAACAAAAAGGATTTCTGGATATAATTGATGTGGTTTATTGATGTAAACAGTGACTGTTTACATCAGTCTGGCAGTAAAAAAAGAAGATATAAAAAAAAAAAAATATTTTCAGTTCAATGAGGTGTTCTCATATGAGTGTACGTTTATTATCTTACTTGACTAGCTTATGGTGGGTGGGATATGTCTGATTTGTGTTCCAGTAGAGATGATATACATACATTTTTACATATAATTTACATTTACCTGCTATAATAGTAAATGAGGTAAATTAGGAAGTCTAATAAAAAATTATAAATCATAAATTTAAAAAATCATAATCTATGAAAGCTTAATAAGTTGAAGATCAAAGATGTATAACGTAGAAGTGTGAGAAACAGAGTGGGCGTGATAAATGTTATGAATCTTCCCAATTGGTAGAACTGTTGTGTTATTTTTTTACTTTTTGTTTCTTTTTTATATTTAAAGAATTTGTCTATTTATTTTTATTTTCATACTACCCAAGTTGAGTGAACCTGAAGGAAACAAGAATTTCTGTAAGTGCATACAGTATATGTGTTTTGAACCAATATTGTTTACTTACATTTTCAACTGCATCCACATGAGTTACGTACTCCCCTCCCACACCATAATTGTTAATTTGGTTAACTTCAGCACCCTTTATTTCTAGGTTTGTTATGTTTGCAACTCTTAAGCTTAGTTTTCGTGATAAACTTCTCTCGTTATCGTCCAACCAAGCGATTTTGCTTGTACGAAAGTCTGCTTCTGTTCCACTGCCATCTGGCTTCATAATTCTAGCACGAATCATCTACACTTGCACAATACCATAAAATTAAAATAACTTCTCATCAGTAAAATTATTAAAATTTAGTTAATATTCTATTAGCATATTCTGTATGCATAAGTATTTCAATATCTATGTACCCACACACAAATACAGATACATGTGTCCATTATAATTCAGTTTTCTTACATCAGACATATAAAATATTAAAAAATTTAATGAAAATTGTTTGAAAATTTCACATTTTTATAATAAGCAGGTTACAATATTAAAAACAGACTTCTTTAAAATGTTTCAGGTGTAAACATTATTAAATAATTTCACGTACACATTATAATGTTATGTATAAATACTATTTAAATTTTGTTTGCTTACTAACAATGTCAATTTTTACAAAATTGTTATAAATGAATGTTTCTTGGATTTTATTGTTCATGGTGTGACTGAATATCAATAACAATATTTTTTTTAATTTTTATTTTAAATACTGGTGATTTGTATAAGAAAAGTGTATACAAAAGAAAATTTAATGTTATTTTGATATATGATGCAAACAGATATGATGTTTTTTCACACAGACTTTGTGTTAATAAAAAAAATGATTCAGCTGATTTTAAAATTGATAACATAAAAGAGTAATGACTAATATAAAAACAACTGGATGACATAAATAAATGCAACTTACATATGGATATGCATCGTTCTGTAATTGTTCAATTTCATCATCAGAAATTATATCATGGAACATTACAATAGGAGGTTCATAGTACAGTTCTTCTGTTTTAAATGGTCCAATCCTCAGATATGGGTTGTTATGATGTGTATAATAACAGTGAAGATTTTGTGGCGTCACTATTGTTTTCCCTTGGCAAATTAAGTTGAATGTATGAATCTCTTCATCAGTCATTTGTGGTATTAACTAAAAAAAAATCAAGACATTCAGTTTATGTATCTGTACATTTGTTTTTTGTTTTGATTCTTAGCTGTACAAACAGCTGATGCATTGATTTTGCATCAGGCAAAGTGTTTGAACTCTCCCAGTCACTTATGGCCAGTGTTCCTTTTCAGGTTGACTATACTTGGTCAAAACAAAAAACTTTGTGTTTATTAATTAATGTCAAAGAAATTAATTTCAAAAATTCCTGTGATTATTTTATATGCCACTTTCTTTAAATTAGTCTCCTTGTAGAGCTCCGGACGTTTTCAACCAGTCCCTTGAAAAAAGTGACTGTTGTTTATAGTTTGCCTGTAGTCTATTTATAGTGCCTTTTGTTTATACATGGACTAAAAAGGAACTGTCATGTATGTTTGAAACCCACAGGAATCTATTGTTTATAGAGGAGGTTATTTTCTCCTGAATAAACTTTAGTGTATATAAATGGAATTGGCAATTAATTATTTAATTGTGTTTGCCGTGCCCCACGATCTTGGAGCGCCATTTATGTTTAGTGCAATTATGCTAATTATTATGAATTATTAAATCATCCAATTATAAAGTGATGAATTGGGTCTAATTAAATTCGTATACTATTTATGTTTAACCAAGTGGGGTTGTAATTGACATTTATAAAGCCCACTTTCCTTGGGTATCATTTATATTTAACACACATATGGAGAAGTAAATTATATTTGTCGGATTTGACTCAATATAGTTATCAAATCAATATGATTTACATGAGCATGTTAATCTGACATTTCAATGGTCGATTTGGGTGTGTCCACTGATAATTAGCATAACTCTGAGACTCTTTATAAGTTACAAGATGAAATCACTTGGAACGTGATAAATTAATTGTCAAGGTTAATTGCAATAATGAACGCAAGATATATGTATGTAGGTAATAATTACTTATTTATTATATCATTGATTAAGTAAATTACTGAACCACAAATGAAATTATGTCCTGCAAATACATAATTTAAACACATAATAACAAAACACAATAATATTCGTTCGTTGTTTCCTGAAAAACAAGACATACAGTACAATCAAATACGAGACAATAATATACATGTACAAACAATAAGCAATCAAATATATTTTATCCTTAGCTAATTCATTATGCTCAGATGAATGACTTTAATATTAACATTGTTAGATTTATGATTTATATAAATTTACAGAAATCTCTCGGGAGTAGCTCTTTGAAAAGAAGAGACAGTGCAGTAGTATGTATCAACTAGCATTTAAGAAACATAAAGACTTATCTCGCAAAAGGCTTATCCACAAATTCCATCGGTGTAAGATGACATACGTTGGTGGATTCCTCGTACATCGTAATCTCTGTTGATCGAAGAACACTTCACTTTCACTTCACTGAATTTCCCCACTCTCGTTATGTATAGTGTGGTGTTGGACTCTCCGCTGGCGTCAAGTGTTTTATGGGTTCAAGTGTTAAGATGCTATCATCGTCATTGAAGTGGTTTGCTTTTAGAGTTTGCTGTGTGCGTGTTCATGTAGCTAACTATTTCGTTACATTACCTTGGGCATAATGTATGCAATGTGCGTAATAGTGTTCGTGTTAATTCACTCAGTTCAGATGCCCAAAATTGAGAATTATTATGGTGGAATAGTGTTTGAACTGTCACCCACTGTTTTACTCTCGGATTGTTACTCACTCGTATCGCATTATGTTGCGTGTCGGTCGTGGTTTAGAGTCACGTATACACTGGTATTTAACGATAGTTATGTCTATTCGCACTGTTGATTATCGGTAACTCATATAAGCTATCGAACATACGTTTTGTAGAACTGCGATTGAATTGAATTTCTAAGTTCACTTAAGACCGCGACTTGGTTACAATTTCGCTGGTTGATTAACTGAGTTAAAAGTTGAGTAAGTCGCGTAAACTATTTCAATTACTACTACAACTACTGTATTATTTCCGTCTTACTGCTATTACTCCTGCAACTACCACTGGGCTCCGCGTCCTCGCAAACAGTTTTTATCAAACATTCTCTCCCAGAAGGCGATTTCCACATTTCCACGCCTTTTGCCGTTGTTGATAGGTTCACTAAATTCATACCACCTTGTAGATTTTTGTCATCGGTTTCCCGATTCGTCGTTCAAGTCGTTACTACTCTCTCCACCAGTTCCTTAGGAAGATGCCAAATGCTGGTTGGTCGTCGACATCCCCGGAATATTCCAGCGACGAACGTTGTGCTGATTCTCAGAAACTAGAGCAATTCCCTCGCCTGTCTATCAACCTTTGTTTCCACGTTGTCGAGGCACTCTGATATAGCTTTTGTTAAGAGTCTGCAGTGTTTTGGTCAATTGTTCATTTACCCTTCGCTCGTTCCGCCGATTATCAACTCTTCGTTGGGTGTCATCCCTGGAGGGGTCCCACGCTTTCTAGTTGTAAATCTGGCTGGACGTCAGGGTGTGTTTTCATGCTGGGCTGTGTGTATTTCTAGTATTCATTGAATATCCGTTCTATTGTCTACATATTTGTCAAGATTTCTCTGCACCCTTTGTTACTGGGTGTAGCGTTCATACGTGTGCTTGTTATAACTCAACCCCACAGCATGTGTTCCATTTCACTTCTGCGTAACCAGGCTGCTGGACTATGCCTTTTGTCTTGGTTTGTTTGGCGCTGTAAATCGTAGCTAACTTCGTGCTGTCAACGACATTCTGTATTTCCATTGTAGCGTGTACTCAGTCGTTTTTCTCATTGTCTTCGCACTGGCGTCGGGTCTGACGTGTCCCTAATTCGTTCTTATTTACGACTCGGGCCTGGGTTTGTCAACTCGAGTGTGAGCGTGCCACATGATCAAGAAATTATAAATTTTTAAAATTTTGATCACTATAAAACTGACTTACATAAATAATTTCATTTATCAATGAAACCAGAATAAGGGAAAGACAAAGGATTACATAGCAAAGGACAGTGGAAAAGGACTTGGAGGTTGTAAATAGCATGTTGTCATAAACAAAGTATCAGAAAGACATGGACAGAGAGCAATTATGAAGGCCATGAAGAAGAAGAAATACTTCACTTGTTTCTGTAGTGAGCATTCTTATAGTTTAGAGTATAGTCACTAACTAATAGTAAAAGTATTTTGTCTTAATAAAAATGAAACATGTAGTGAACCCAGAAACACGTGTTTCGTGATGAAAGAAAGACTATACAAACCCTCTTCATTTTACGAAGCCTCTCTACTGCAACATTAGAACAATTCTTCTTCAGTGCGAGATTATAATCAAATAAAATTTCATCTGGTGGTGTGTAGAACTGATAGACATCCAGCAGTTCATTTAAGTATGAAGTTGACAAATCCTGGTTACCTGGACAGACATCCATAAATTTAAGTTCACAATTTTCTATCATATTAAAAGAAACATAAAATCAGTTAACACATACTATACCAAATATGATAAAAAATTTCTGAAACCAGTCTGCAAAAGAAAACAAAATGCAATAGAAATATATAAATAGAACCTGAAGAAGCAGTAATCTGCATGACTCTTTGTACCTAATGGTACAATTTCATTTACGGTACTTTGGAGCTTATGTTAGGTATTTTGTGATAATTTCCAAAGACCTGCTTGCTATTTTACTATGAACATGAAACTTGAACAGAGAGCTAATATCAAAATTGGACCATTAGTTTTGCATTAAACTTGGGATATCGATAATGGAGACCAATCTATAATGAGTCAGGTAAGGTTTTTAAACAGTTCTTATGCTTGAAGAAGGGCAGAACATCACTTTAGGAAAATGAGAGTATGATGACCCTCTACAAGCATGAGGATGACCCTCCAAAAATGTAAAAATAAAACTTTGTTCTTAATCACTGATAGGTCACCATAAAGAGCTTATGGAATTCTCAGAGTGTTACTTGAACATGAAAAAAAAATCCTACACCTACAGACAATTTTGCACTATGTCTACCAAGTCCGTGTCCAGGCTCCCAATCCCTGAACTGAAGCACCTCTAGATTTGTCACAGGTTCAGAATGAATCAACCTGCAAATTATCCTGGTGTCTAGAGGCTGTGACCCAGAGATCAAACTCATTACTCGTACTGGAAAATCCACACTCTCCAAGACAAAAGAAGGTGAGACAACAAAGAGCACATTGGTTTTTTAACATTTTCAGTGTTCACAAGGGCAGGACAACGCATGAAAAAGGGTATCATTGGGTACCCTCCTGAAGAATGGGTAGGGGCACTGCCCCTACTTCTAGACCTATGCTTTGCCACAGACTCTCTCTCTCTCTCTCTCTCTCTCTCTCTCTCTCTCTCTCTCTCTCTCTCTCTCTCTCTCTCTCTCTCTCTCTCAAAGAAAAAATGTGGAATTACTGAATAATTTAAATATTTTTGTTAATTATTGTCTACAGTATTCAAATGAATTAAATGTGAAATAGGAATTAAAAATATGGACAGTCTATTCTGTCACTTAATAAAGTTAAAGTTCCTTAAAGTTGTACATGAATTAATGTGTTTGTATGTGTGTGTGTTTTATTTTAATTTTTAATTTACTTGGAGAAGTAACACAACAAATATAAAAGTATTTATCAACAAAATGCATTTTTTAACAATCTGTTATCAAACTATTGATGCTCTGATGGTACTAGAAAGCTCTGGTAAAATGTATATCAGGTGAACAAAAAAAAATACGTAAAATGTAATGAAAATATCGGTATGGAGAACCATACATGACTTCCATGTTCTTAGATTTATATTTAAAATCATATTCGAAATGAAATATTTCCATAGAAACTACTTCTTTCTGTTGCTTCAGCCTTAACCACAGTACTGTGGTCACTAAAGTATACCACCTCACATTTTGGCACTCGATTTTCACTGACGATGGCAGTCGATGGCACTACCGAAACGTCTGGTTTTGCTGAAAACATTGCACTACGGCTAAACAGCCCGGGAAGGAGTTTTAACAAAAAACTACTTCTTTGTTGCCGATAACGTAATACACATATAAAAAATTCTCCCCTCCCTCTTCAACTATAATTTTCATTAATAGAAAATTACCCCCACCCCGTTCAACTAGCCTTTCATTTATAGATATTTCATCTACGCTTCTACAGTGGATTATTATGAGCATCTTATCAGGATACTTTGTTTATCAAAATTAAGTACTTTACTCTTGTTAAAACATAAAACGTTGCAGGTAAACTACCCTTTTCTCTTAACCGATCTTCACCAAAATCAATAGGCCTTCAGTCCTCTACAATTCAGGGATGCATGCAAAAAAATATTTGATTCTGTGTGAATGTGCGTCAGTTATCGTTCGTCATGAAAACATTTCTCTTGTTACAACATAAAATGTTGCAGGTAAACTACCCCTTGCCCTTAACCGATCTTCACCAAAAGACTCTACAATTCAGGACTGCATGCAAAAAATTATTTGATTCTGTTTGAATTTGCAGCTCTTATCGTTTGCCATAGAAAATACCCTTGTTAAAACATAAAACGTTGCTGGTAAACTACCCCTTTCCCTTAACCGATCTTCACCAAAAACAATAGGTCTTGAGAAATCTACAATTCAGGGCTGTATGCAAAACATTATTTGATTCTCTTTGAATTTACGGCAGTTATCGTTCGTCATAGAAAAAATTACCCTTGTTAAAACATAAAACGTTGCTGGTACACTACCCCTTTCCCTTAACCGATCTTCAACAAAATCAACAGACCTTGCGTTCTGTATAATTCAAAAATGTATGCAAAAAATTATTTGATTCTGTTTGAATTTGCGGCTCTTATCGTTCGCCATAGAAAATACCCTTGTTACAACATAAAACGTTGCTGGTAAACTACCCCTTTCCCTTAACCGATCTTCACCAAAAACAACAGATCTTGAGAACTCTACAATTCAGGGCTGTATGCAAAATATTATTTGATTCTGTTTGAATTTGCGGCTGTTATCGTTTGCCATAGAAAATACTCTTTTAAAACATAAAACGTTGCAGGTAAGCTACTGCTTTCCCTTTACCGGTCTTCACCAAAAACAATAGGTCCTGAGAACTCTACAATTCAGGGCTGTATGCAGAAAATTATTTGTTTCTGTTTGAATGTGCGGCTGTTATCGTTTGCCATAGAAAATACCCTTGTTAAAACAAAACGTTGCCAGTAAACTACCCCTTTCCCTTATCCGATCTTCACCAAAAACAATAGGTCCTGAGTACTCTACAAATAAGGGCTGTATGCAAAAAATTATTTGATTCTGTTTGAATTTGCGGCTGTTATCATTTGCCATAGGAAAACATTACACTTGATTAAAAAAAAAAGTTGCAGGTAAACTACCCCTTTCCCTTATCCGATCTTCACCAAAAACAATAGGTCCTGAGTACTCTACAAATAAGGGCTGTATGCAAAAAATTATTTGATTCTGTTTGAATTTGCGGCTGTTATCGTTTGCCATAGAAAAAAAATCTACAGACACACACAGACAGAGACAGACAGACACACACACACACACACAGACTTTTCGAAAAATGACTTTTTTTCATGTTTTGAGTGTAGTACAATCAGAATCTCGAACACGATTTTTTTTGCCATCACCATACTTCCATTTCCTTAAGGAACATGGAAGTAAAATAATGTGTATGTGTGTGCTTTAATGCTGTTATTCTTATTCTTCCCTTGAATATGTCAATTTTGTTTTAGAAATGGTATGTCCAAATACAGAGAGCATAACAAAAATCAACACAGTTCCAAAGAACAAGCATGCTAAAACACGCACGCGCGCGCACACACACACACACATTATATTGTTTTTGAAAGTATGATATGGCATACCGTTTTAGATCAAATTCTGTATTGAATTATATTTATTGTCCACAAAAGGATTATATTGGCATTTTGGTGTCTTTTAGGCTGTCAGATCTTTACATTCTAGAATGGTATTAAAGTCAGTCATAATTATTATCATTATATTATGTTGATAATCATTATATTGTAATTATTATCACTGTTTTAAAAATAACCTATTGTACATTTCACCAGCACCATCAACTATCATCAAAGGATTCAGGGTCACAGATTATTGACAGATCACAATAATTCCACCACAAAACATAAAAGACGAATTAACAGAGCAAATATGGTAAAAATGATGAACTCCCGAAACCTTGTAAATGCCTTCAAATGCAGAAATTCAATGCAGGACTGTACAAAAAACATGTTATATATTAGGTGTGTCTATTGAATAAGAAAGAGAGTGTATTTTTACCTCTTAGAGAAAGTAGTAAAAACTGACTGTAAGCTCCTTGGCAGAATGCTTGGAGCTTGAACTGTCTGAACCTGCATGGCAAACATCAACACACTTGGCTGTTCAGTTTATTATTAATTAGTGCAGTCGCGCTTTCTGTTGCATGCTAGAATAATGTCAAGTTTAAAAGTTGAGCCACATGTCAACTTGAAATTTTTAGTAAAACTAAACAAAACAGAATGCTTACTGAGGATTATGGGGAAGACTACATCTCCCATGCACATGTGTTTGGGTGATACACAAGATTCAGTGAAGGATATCAAACTGTGGAAGATGATGAATGCCCTGGATGACTTATCTATGTTGTGAATAAGTGGCAACATAACTTTAAGACCAAAGAAAATTTAGAAAAAGTTTGCCAGATTGTTCAAGAAGACCACTGACTGAGTGTTGGAAAGATAACTGAAGCTGTGAAAGTAGAGAATTAAACTGCATGGTAAATTTTGCATGGGATTTAAGCATAAAAAAAAAGTGTATGCCTAGGTTCTCACGCTAGAAAAGAAACAAGGATATTTGTACTGATGTACTACAGTACTGATGCTGACCCCTACATTTCCCATGCACATGTGTTTGGGGTGATGAATGCCCTGGATGACTTATCTATGTTGTGAATAAGTGGCAACATAACTTTAAGGACCAAATAAAATTTAGAAAAAGCTGCCCAGATTGTTCAAGAAGACTTAGTGTTGGAATGATAACTGAAGCTGTGAAAGTAGACAATTACACTGGTAAATTTTGCATGGGATGTCAACATGAAAAAAAGTTTGTGCCTCATGTTCTCACACCAGAAAAAAAAACAAGGGAATTTGTACTGATGTACTAAGTAACCTGATGCAGACCGCAACCTTTTTCGAAA
The DNA here is from genome assembly GCA_034769895.1 of Magicicada septendecula. Lineage (NCBI taxonomy): Eukaryota > Metazoa > Arthropoda > Insecta > Hemiptera > Cicadidae > Magicicada > Magicicada septendecula. The sequence goes on from CM068372.1 coordinate 149,688,337, forward strand.
AATCATTCCAGTAAGACAGAACGACAGTTCTGGAAAACACCATCCTTAATGAGAAAGGGCTCATCAAAGAAAATCCAAATTCAAAGCCATGGTCTTTTTTTATATCAAGGGGATAATTTTGGAGGAATGGGTTTCAGAAGGCACAACAATGAACCAACATTATTATATAGATATAGATGGTATGACAAAGGTAAGAAAAAAAAGTCAGAAAACTTTACCAGAACTGTGGAAATAAAAATGGTTTCATTCTTAATCAGGACAAAGTGTTTGTTCATACAACACTTTCTGTGAAGCAATTGTTGGCTGACAAATGCGTTACTATACTGGAACATTCTCCATATTCACCAGACTTGGCACCATGTGACTTTTATTTCCCCCCTAAGTGAAATCTGTGTTTAAAGGAACTTGCAGCAAGGAAGAAAACTGCAAATGTGTTAAAATAGTTGTGTTATCTGCTCCACTCCTTCGGGCACTGGAAAACAAGACTGTATCAGTGTGTAAGTATGATTGAGACTGTATTGAAGGGGGGAAGAATTAAAATTGTAAAGGTATATGTATAAGTAAAGGTGCGTTATTGCATCAGTCTCATTTTTTAATAGACATACATATATGGGTGTAAGCGTATATTTATACAGATAACTATGTTATATATAACAGATTATATATGTAGTATATTTAGATATATATATATATATATGTAGTATATATAGATTATATATTTAGTATATATACATATATTCATACATACATATATGTTTACTAGCCTTGAAAACAGGTAGATAAAAACAAATACTCTAGTACTTGTGCTTTAGTAACAGTCTTATCAATATCCACTTTATGTAACGCTTCTTCAAACCATGGAGTGGCATCATCAAAATAATTTTGTCTATAGTAGAACACACCCATGCCTAGACAGTCTTCAGCTGCAACAGACAAATTTGAGAAAGATGAGTTGTCTTGCAACTTTTTTTATAAGAATTTTTTATTTGATTGTATTGAATATCAAATACTAAATACATAATTTAACACTTCCTGGTGAGATGTACATGTTTGTCTTTTGTGTCTTCCGAATTTTGTCGAGAGACAAGTGTATGTTTTTAAAGAACCTTTTTCATGCACCTTTCATAAAATTTACTTTCATGAGTCTAAGATAATAGAGGTATTATTAAATTTTAGATTTAAATTTTATTATTTTATGTGTGCTTACATGATAAATGATTTATAATTTTTTTTATTCGGCCATGTTATCACTGATTTGGAATTACTTTGCCCCAATCATGTATCGGTATTAGGCCCATTCTGGTCCATTTCTTGGTGTCAGTGAGTGTGGGAGATTTGTGTCTAGAACTCCATGACACTAAGCTATACAATTAAATTGTTTCTTTCTGTCTCATGCAAATTTAAATTTTAACAGTAACATAATAGAAGTTATTATCAGGCTTGTATCATTTCAACTATAACTATTGTTACCATGTAATATATGAACTGATAACTACAGAATACAGTTTTTGTAAAACCTACAGGCACTGGTAAGTTTACAATTTTTATAAAATCTTGTTTATAATGACCCCAGCTTTTGAGAAGGGTGCTATTATAAGTAGGCATATTTTGTTGAAAGAGAATATTAATTAAATACCAGAACAGTAATCTTTATAAGTTGATGATACTATTAATTTATAGTCAGTTAAATTTCTTTTTAAGTAAAATGAAATTTCCTTTGTTTTTAAGTAAGGAAAATGAAAATTTTAAATGTTCTGAAACTGTGAGGATTAAATTCACATTCAATTGGATATTATATTAGTAAATTACAGATGTAGGTTACATAATTAATAAATTTTGATATTGGTACTGCTTTAAAAGTAAACGGGCTAAAATTTTTATAATGTTTTCTTAAAAATGGTTTTCGAATTGTACATTTCAAAGGGTGCTTTCTGTGTTTCATGAACTGATATTATTAAAGAATATTGGCACTAGTATTTACTTAGTGTTTTTGTCATTTTGTTTACTACTTAGTGGGCCTGTCTGAAGTCTGCCAAGGTGTAGTCTCAGTCAGTTACTTGAGCAGTGGTTCCTTAACGTCCTTGGGTCCACCTGGTTTTGAATTTTGGGGTTTGCACCTTGAAAATTTGTGCACTGGTTCTATCGCTTCTAATGCAGACATTATTTTTTCAACTTGTAATCATTTAATTATTGAGATATATTTTTTTATTATATTATTGATATTTTTTTTTAAAGTTACCAATTAAGCATTTGATTTGTTTTTTAATAGACTCATAAAAGAGAAACTTTTTTACATGTAGACAAATTTTCTTATTCACTTGATTTATGTAACACCATTAGTATATTTATGTATGTCTGACAATAACCTAACCCTTCAGCTGAATTTGGGTCTTTGCATAAACCTATATGCATTTTTTGATATGTCACTGACATACAAACCCACAGTCGAAACAATAACAAAAATAACACTGATTATAATTCACAGCAACACGCTTTGAACAATGTGTGATGTTGATTATACTTGCCTGTCATGTTAGACATCGGGAAAGTTCCCTTCAAATGACCTTGGGCCAGAGTGCTGGCACTAATATTGTACACATCCTGCAGTCTGGCCAAACGCATTATTACACCTCTTACATCGTATGCTGTTGGTAACTGCAGATCTCCTAAAATATCTAAACATACAATGTGATACAAACATTCCTGCTGTCAGTCCTGATGATACACTGTCATTCCCAATGATGAGTTATTTAACTTATTTCAGGGAATCTTATTGTATGTGTGTGTGTATGTGTGTGTGTCACATCGAGAATATCAAAACATAGTCTATTTGGGTACCTAGAGAGAAAAGCATGGAAGAGCTGTTACAACAGCTGTTATTTCTAGTATAGAATTATGCTCAGAAGAATAATGAAAATGAAAAGAAAATACTTGTCCGTCTATAAAATATTATCAAAAACATTTCTCTGACTATATAACACTAATTTTTACAAAAACAATTTTATTGAAATTTTACCTTTGCCTGAGCTATTGATTTGACCATTTCATTTTATGACATCTGAGAAAGCTTACATAAAAGTGAAAGCTGGCTCAGGGAAAGTTAAAATTAATGTTCTCTAGTAAGATAAAGTGCCTTATTTAGAAAAGGAAATGTTATGAACAGGTGTGACTCAGTAAGTCAAATGTTTGTGTATAAACATTTCTAAGCAATGAATATAAAGTTGTTAGTAATATTATAATATCTGAATACTCTGGGTACTGTAATACTAGGCTTTATAATTAGCATTTTTTATAGTATAAGGCATGAATATACAAAATCAGCATATTCTCAAGCAAAATATTATACCAAGACATCATCCCTATCAATTGTTTTACGACAATTGTTTCAATAACTTATCTCAAGTGGTATAATTAAATATTAACATGAGCATTTCTGACTGTAAGTTGCTAAAGCTGCAAAAGACAGTTACGATGTATACAAACCGGTACCAATTTGAGATCTTGACCTTGAAACAGATCCGACAGGTGGGGTAAGGAAGGACGGGTTGTATGCAGTTGGAACTGAAAACATCCGCTGTCAAGGGCTTGCAAATGAGTGTTAATCCTCCGCTACGCTCTGCTTACATCCTTGATATTTCGAAACTTTTCCTCAACACTTTCTCGGATTGTGATCTTAAAATTTTACTTGGACTTTCAGAAACGGTTAAGCAAAAAAAAGTGTAGGCCATCGCTTTGCAAAAAAAGTTCCCCGCTGGATGAAGAAATGCTTACGCTCATGTACTTATTCAATGCCTGTTTGAAGAAATTTACAATTACATTAATAATTTACAACTTTAGTATTCAACTATTTCTCAGAAAATGTATAAATTTAAGTATACCAAAGATTTGTTATAAATGAGCATAAACTATTAAAATATGATCCGGTATAAAGTAATGCAAATAGTCACCTATAGAGTAACGGCATGATATTTTTAAGTAGACAATTAGCTGTTGTCCTTGCCAGCTGTTGTCAAGGTCAAGCTTTCAGATGGGTACTGGCGTGTATACAAGAAAATTTATAGCACTACTGGAAAACAATTCTCCTTTCTGAGTAACATTTTTTTTAATGTCAAAATAATAGATGAAAAGTAGGACTCCTGTGAGTAAATTGTTGCATCAGAGATGTACGCCTGCAACTGATTGGAATGGATCAGTCATTGCCTGCACTAAATCAAATCAAATGCAGTATATTGATTTATGATTTAATTCTGTAGTTTATAGAATATTAATATTGTAGAAATATAGAAAAATTCTGTAGTTCGTGCATGTTTATGCTAAGAAATATTAATTACATTAAGAATATTTAATCTTTAACATGATATTAACTAGGTGCTATTTTTAAGTATAATCTGTTTTGTTATTGCAGTACCATGTCAACAACCAGAAACCAACTAACTGGAATGTCAATTAACCAGAAGTTATTTAACTGAAATATCAAATAATCAGAAGTCAATTAATAGAAATGCCAATTACCCACTGGGATGTTAATTTTCCAGCACATTTCATGAACAATTCTTGAAAAAGTTTGAAGTATTCTAAGAATTCTATGAATTGAAGTATTCTAGGATGAATTTGAACTTTGGTTCAGGTAACCTGCTCATCAGGCATTAAAACATCAAAAAATAGACAATGCCACAACAACATCCACCAACAAAACAAAGTTTTATATGTTGATTCTATTTAATTTGAAAACAGTTTGATTTATATTGCTACGACAGCACAGAACAATCTACGCGTTTATCGAATGTGCCAGAAAGATCTCGATGTAAGCGTGTGGTGTACGTGCTACTAGACGCATTTTGCGAGGATTTTCTCGACTGTGCCGGGCTTCGCTCGGGCGCTCGGACTGTGTCAAGGCCGTAGTAATTACGTAGTTCACAAGAGATAAGACGCAGTTTGGAAGCTTCTGGTGTGTGAGCGTGACTATAAATACATCGGGTAGCGGCCTTAGTTTTCAGTTCAATGAGAGATATTTGATAGTGCGGTTCGAGAGTATTAGTGCGATATATTTACAGAGCGGTTCGGGTTATTACTGTGTACGTGCAAGTAGTTAGTAGTGAAGTGTTGCGTTTTATATTCGGACAGTATAATTGTAATACAATTGAGTTTTAATATTTGTGGACATTTTATTGGGTGTTTACAATTTTCATTTGATTTGTTGTAGAGACTGTGTTGTTAATTACGAACTGTTTTACTGTAACAATTAAAGGTGTGATTAGTGACTTAATTGGTGTCTTGTACTTATACTGTTTTCACTGTACCTACGACGATCTAATAGACAGTCGTAACAGTGGTGTCAGAAGTGGGATAGAACGGTTAACAGTGGACACTTTGTACAAGACGACTGTAGTTCATAATTAATTAATAAAATGGATCCCAGTCAGATGATGGAAGCTTTACAAACACTGCTTCGGCAGACACAGGAAGAAGCAGAAAAATGACAGGATGAGAAACGCAGACAGGAGGCGGAAGAAGCAGAAAAACGACAGGATGAAAAACGCAGGCAGGAAAGAGAAGAAGCTGAGGAACGTCAGAAAGCACTAATGCTATAAACAGAAGAAAGACAAAAAGATAAAACGGAAGCTCTCTTTGAAACTATGTAAAAACAGTTGCAAGAACACAGTACCGCAGAATTGGGTATCCTACGAGGTGAGCTTAATAAACAAGTTACTAAAATATCGGAGGTACAAGAGTCAATGACATTAAAAATAGCTGAAGTAGAAAAATCTGTCTTGATTGTTGAAGAATCGATGTCTACAAAAATATCTGTTATAGAAGAATCTGTGTCAAATAAAATATCTGCAGTAGAAAACTCAATGGTAAACATAAGAGAACAAATTAAAAGTGAAGTCGAACAGTGCATGAAGATTCAACCAAAACAAATTTCTGAACAGACTGTACCAGTGATAAAGACAGAAAAAGACACAGAAAATAAGTTAATAGAGAAAGTCACTTTGCCTGCAGTAGGGACAGTTCATGTCAAAGCTCTAACCTTTGACGGAAACAGTCACTGGGCAACGTACCTCCGCCAATTTGAAGCTGCTGCATGCGCAAATAATTGGACAGAGAAAGATAAGGCTGTTTCACTCATTCTCTCATTAAAAAGACCCGCGGCAGAACTACTACAGAAAGTGCCACCTGACAGCCAGAACATCTATGCCGACATTCATGTTTCGTATGGTATCCAAGTCACTTTTTTATGTAATAAGTGATTACCTGTATGCGGTCCGCCGTGTGACTTCTCAAACTTATTGCGTTACGCGTTTCAAGGCGTATGCCTCATCATCAGACGTTTAAAACCAAAAACACATATATCACACAAAACTGCGTTTGTCAAAAAATAAAATTGCAGAAACAAGCATATTATGTGCACGTGATGTAGGGTGCGCACCCGTTCAAGTGTTGTCTGCTACTGATTGGAATTCGTTGAGCAGTCTCAAAGCAGTATCATACAGGCGGTTGGATACAAAGTTCAATTGTTCATTCAGAACACAATCACGACTGCTATCATTATTATATGCATTATAAATTTCCAGCTCCTCCAAGGCATTCATAAAACGGCCCTTGTTGCATATATGCAAAGGCATTAGATTGGACTTAAAATCTATATAATTGTGATTGTGTTGGGTCAGATGACGAGTGTAATTCGATTTTATATCATTGTAATTATGGGTCTTTTTTGGTAAGTGTTCACGGAAGGGTTTGTAAAAACCTCTTCCGGTCTGACCTATATAGAAGCTGTTACAATCATTGCAAACCAGTTTATAAATGCCTGTTTTTTCTTCAATAGGTAAGGGCAGTTTAGGTCTAAGTATATTAATTAATTTATTATTGGTTCTAAAAGACATAGTATACCCAATATTGTTCATCACTGAGGATAAAATTTTTTGCATGATGTATGTGTATTTCGCAGATATAAATTTTTTCGGTGTTTTATTAAGTGGACGGGGCTTAAGTTGAATGTTATTATGCTTCTTTAGCAATTTGTCAATGATGTGACTACTGTAACCATTGGAAACTGCAATAAATCTTATTGTATTTAGCTCAGTCTGGAAATCATTATTGTCAAGGGGGACTGTCAACAATCTATGGATTAAACTATTATATGCTGCCATTTTTTGAGAGTATGGATGGTGGGAATCTGCATGTATTGTATGGTTAGTGGCAGTAGGCTTCCTAAAAATATTGAATTTCAATGTGTCCATTCGTCTAGTAAGGGTCAGGTCTAGAAAGTTAATTGAGTTATCACACTCGGTCTCTAAAGTAAATTGAATATTATTGTTGATATCATTTAAAAGATTTTTAAAGGAGTCAACTTGTCTCAAAGTTCCGTCAAAAATAATAAACGTGTCATCTACGTATTATTTTTGACGGAACTTTGAGACAAGTTGACTCCTTTAAAAATCTTTTAAATGATATCAACAATAATATTCAATTTACTTTAGAGACCGAGTGTGATAACTCAATTAACTTTCTAGACCTGACCCTTACTAGACGAATGGACACATTGAAATTCAATATTTTTAGGAAGCCTACTGCCACTAACCATACAATACATGCAGATTCCCACCATCCATACTCTCAAAAAATGGCAGCATATAATAGTTTAATCCATAGATTGTTGACAGTCCCCCTTGACAATAATAATTTCCAGACTGAGCTAAATACAATAAGATTTATTGCAGTTTCCAATGGTTACAGTAGTCACATCATTGACAAATTGCTAAAGAAGCATAATAACATTCAACTTAAGCCCCGTCCACTTAATAAAACACCGAAAAAATTTATATCTGCGAAATACACATACATCATGCAAAAAATTTTATCCTCAGTGATGAACAATATTGGTTATACTATGTCTTTTAGAACCAATAATAAATTAATTAATATACTTAGACCTAAACTGCCCTTACCTATTGAAGAAAAAACAGGCATTTATAAACTGGTTTGCAATGATTGTAACAGCTTCTATATAGGTCAGACCGGAAGAGGTTTTTACAAACCCTTCCGTGAACACTTACCAAAAAAGACCCATAATTACAATGATATAAAATCGAATTACACTCGTCATCTGACCCTACACAATCACAATTATACAGATTTTAAGTCCAATCTAATGCCTTTGCATATATGCAACAAGGGCCGTTTTATGAATGCCTTGGAGGAGCTAGAAATTTATAATGCATATAATAATGATAGCAGTCGTGATTGTGTTCTGAATGAACAATTGAACTTTGTATCCAACCGCCTGTATGATACTGCTTTGAGACTGCTCAACGAATTCCAATCAGTAGCAGACAACACTTGAACGGGTGCGCACCCTACATCACGTGCACATAATATGCTTGTTTCTGCAATTTTATTTTTTGACAAACGCAGTTTTGTGTGATATATGTGTTTTTGGTTTTAAACGTCTGATGATGAGGCATACGCCTTGAAACGCGTAACGCAATAAGTTTGAGAAGTCACACGGCGGACCGCATACAGGTAATCACTTATTACATCTATGCCGAGTTGATAAAAGCTCTGGAATTACGGTATGGTGATAAACATTTGCGAGATGTGTACTGCACCCAGTTGAGAGCAAGGCAACAGCATTCTGGGGAGAGTCTTCAAGAGTTTGAAGCAAGTATCGACAGACTAATTAGACTGGCCTATCCTGAAGCGCCAGAAGATTTTCGAACGCGTTTTGCGATGCAGACATTTACTGCCGGTGTCCGAGATAACGAACTACAGCAAGTGTTACGAATGGCAAGACACCAGAACAGTGCGGACGCCCTGGTACATGCTTTGCAATTTGAGGCCGCCAGATCAGCGTCTGGTTGGACAAGTCATAAAGTGCGCGCGCTAAAAGATCGCGACGGCACAGACGATGAGGAAGAAGAACAGGGAACAGAGACTCGACGGTCAGCGCCACAGAATAAAATAAGAAAGGATGGAAGACCGAAGTGTTATAGATGTGGGAAACCTGGACATCTACAACGAGATTGTCGGGTTAGAATTCAGCAGCAGGGAAACGAGCAGTAGTCGGTACAACGGGGCGTGTGCTGACTAACTGGAGGAACGAAGCCCCTAGACAATACGCAATTTCTACACTTCAGAAAAACAGCGGGAGCTTGGTAGTTACCGGATTTGTTCAAGAAAGGCCAACCTCGATTACAGTTGACACAGGCGCAACAGTTTCTATTGTGCGCCCCGACGTGGTGAAAGATCTCAAGCCAATCTGGTGCTCTTGCAGCTTGCTAACAGCTACTGGACGGCCTGTAAAAGTGTATGGAAAAGTGGAGATACACCTACGCCTCGGTAGACTTGAGTTTAATCATCAAGTACTTGTTGCAGACATTGTGGATGAACCAATTCTTGGTGTGGACGTCATGAACGCATACGGATTTATAGTCGACTTCAAAAACAATGTCTTGAGAATCGGAGGCGAAGAGGTAATGCTATCAACAATGACGACAGCAGAAAAATCGATGGACGTCATAAACCAAGTGGCCGTAACTGTTCCGCCAAACTCCGAAAAGATCATCATGGTTAGAACTGCGGTAGATACTAGGGGCAATCAGTGCTCTATATTCGAACCCCAGGTAGTCAGCACACCGGGCATACTAAATGCCAGAAGTTTAGTAAAACCTGACGAAACCGGAAATGTACCTATTAGAGTGGCGAATATTTTGGATCAAGCTATCACTTTACAAAGCAATACGCTCCTAGGCAAATTGACTCCTGTGGCCTGGGTAGCCGGAATAACGCAACGAAGACCCAGTTCTTCGGATACTTCTAAATTACCAGAGGAACTGCAAGACTTATTGAACAGATCTTCTAACGACCTCTCAAGTGGTGAGGTAAAAGAACTCGGACAGTTTTTACACGAATTCAAAGATTGTTTTGCAGTTCGGGGACAGTCACTGGGAAGAACCTCTCTTGTGCAACATCGCATCAATACCGGGGACACAACACCGATACGTCAACCTCCTCGAAGGCCTCCATTATCTAAACAAGAGGAGATGTCTCGGTTAGTACAGGACATGTTGACAGAGGGAGTAATCGAACCTTCGTCAAGTGCTTGGTCTTCCCCTGTAGTGCTGGTAGCAAAGAAGGATGGTGGATTGCGTTTCTGCGTAGACTACCGGAGGTTAAATGACGTTACAAAGAAAGACTGCTATCCATTACCTCGCGTTGACGATACACTCGACACGTTGTCCGGAGCACAGTGGTTTTCCACATTGGACCTGAAGAGTGGATATTGGCAAGTGGGTCTTCATCAAGAAGACAAGGAAAAGACCGCTTTCTCGACCCCAAGTGGCTTATTCCAATTTAACGTCATGCCATTTGGACTCTGTAATGCACCGGCAACATTTGAGAGATTGATGGACCTGATACTCCGAGGCCTGACGTGGAAAACTTGCCTTGTTTACTTAGACGATGTCATAGTGATCGGGAAGACTTTCAAAGATCATTTGGAAAACCTTAAGGAAGTTCTAACTAGAATTCACGGTGCACAACTGAAGCTGAGCCCGAAGAAGTTTTCTCTATTCCAGAAGGAAGTACAGTATTTGGGCCATCTGGTTTCGGCAGCGGGCGTTAGCATGGATCCTAATAAAGTATACACCGTAAGAGACTGGCCAGTTCCGAAGAATAAACACGAAGTTCGGAGTTTCCTGGGGTTATGCTCATATTACCGACGTTTTGTGAAAGGCTTCGCTACTATTGCTAAACCACTACATGAGCTAACGGAAAATAAACGAAACTTCCAATGGTCGAGACAGTGTGAACAAGCATTTAGAACGTTGAAGATTGCATTATGTTCGCAGCCAATTCTCGCTTTTCCAGCTTCCGATGGGAAGTACATCGTAGACACAGACGCAAGCAATACTGGTCTAGGAGCAGTTTTGTCTCAAGTGCAGAACGGTGAACAACGAGTAATAGCGTATTACAGCAAGACGCTTTCTAAACCAGAGAGAAATTATTGTGTTACAAGAAGAGAGTTGTTGGCAATTGTCAGAGCTTTGGAGCACTTCCATAAATACCTCTATGGGAGAGAGTTTTCAAAATCCGGAAGGACAGTTGGCAAGGTGGCTCGAACATCTGCAAGAGTACAATTTCAAGGTACAACATCGGCGGGGGCACCTGCACGGTAATGCAGATGGCTTATCACGAAGACCGTGCCCGGAAGACTGCCGACATTGCCACAGAAAGGAAGAACAAAACTCAAGCGAACATGTTGAAGCCATCACTGTAGATTTCCTGGCTGACGGCTGGACAACACAAGACTGTCGACAAGAACAGATGACTGATGAAGACATTGGACCGATCTTGACAGCAAAAGAGGAAGGTCGCCGCCCGGATTGGCAAGATATCTGCCATGGTTCCGAAGTGCTGAAGGGCTACTGGGCACAATGGGAATCTCTCACCTTAGAAAACGGATTGCTGAAAAGGGCTTGGGAAAGTGCAGATGGACGAGACGTGGTCATGCAGTTGATAGTTCCCCGAAGTAAAGTGCAGTCTGTTTTTAAGGAGATGCATGATGGAACATCTGGAGGCCATCTTGACGTTAACAAAACCCTTGACAAAATACGGAAGCGATTCTATTGGCTTCATCTTCGCTACGACGTAGAGGAATGGGTTCGGACGTGTGAAATATGTGCTGCAAGCAAGGGTCCACAAACCAGAAGCAGGGGAAAAATGAGACAGTATAACGTTGGACAACCTTTCGAGAGAATTGCCATATACATTGCTGGACCATTCCCAGTCACTGACGATGGAAACCGGTACATCATGGTTGTAGGTGACTACTTTACTAAGTGGGTGGAAGCCTACGCAATTCCAAATCAGGAGGTTACCACTGTGGCAAAGAAGTTAGTTCACAACTTCTGTTGCCGTTATGGAGCCCCTATGGAAATCCATACGGATCAAGGGAGGAATTTCGAATCAGGAGTGTTTAAAGAATTATGCCGTCTACTCGGAATTCGAAAGACCAGGACAACGCCTCTGCATCCTCAGTCGGACAGGATGGTTGAGAGATTCAACAAGACACTTGAGCAGCATCTTTCGAAAGTTGTTGACGAGAACCAAACAGACTGGGACCAACGTATACCACTATTCCTTATGGCGTATAGGTCATCAGTACATGACACAACCGGCATGACTCCAGCAAAATTGGTGTTTGGGCGGGAGATTCGTCTTCCTGGGGACTTGATGTTTGGATCACCTGAGACTCAGTCCCAAGAGCCAAAGAACTATTCCTCACAATTAGAAAACCAACTGCGAGAAATGAATCGCTTGGTAAGAGGACGGCTGAAGATTGCCAGTGATAAAATGAAAACTCGGTATGACATTCGCAGCAATAGTGTGGGTTTCCAAGAAGGAGATCAGGTCTGGTTGTTCAATCCAAAGCGCCGTCGTGGTCGCTCACCTAAGCTTCAGTCTAACTGGGAAGGACCCTACACTGTAAAAAAAAGAATTAACGATGTTGTTTATCGGATTCAACAGGAAGGACAGCGAAAGTTCAAGGTCGTCCACCTAGATCGCCTGGCTAAATACAAATTTAGAGACGCTTTGTCAGTTCGGGACGAACAGGCTTAAGGAGGGGGAAGTGCTACGACAGCACAGAACAATCTACGCGTTTATCGAATGTGCCAGAAAGATCTCGATGTAAGCGTGTGGTGTACGTGCTACTAGACGCATTTTGCGAGAATTTTCTTGACTGTGCCGGGCTTCGCTCGGGCGCTCGGACTGTGTCAAGGCCGTAGTAATTACGTAGTTCACGAGAGATAAGACGCAGTTTGGAAGCTTCTGGTGTGTGAGCGTGACTATAAATACATCGGGTAGTGGCCTTAGTTTTCAGTTCAATGCGAGATATTTGATAGTGCGGTTCGAGAGTATTAGTGCGATATATTTACAGAGCGGTTCGGGTTATTACTGTGTACGTGCAAGTAGTTAGTAGTGAAGTGTTGCTTTTTATATTCGGACAGTATAATTGTAATACAATTGAGTTTTAATATTTGTGGACATTTTATTGGGTGTTTACAATTTTCATTTGATTTGTTGTAGAGACTGTGTTGTTAATTACGAACTGTTTTACTGTAACAATTAAAGGTGTGATTAGTGACTTAATTGGTGTCTTGTACTTATACTGTTTTCACTGTACCTACGACGATCGAATAGACAGTCGTAACAATATGCTTGACAAAGTTGCCTATGAACTTCTACATGGCTTGTGCATTTTTTCTGGTATAAAATTGGTTCACAGCTAAAACTCTCTGCTGGTAGGATTCTTTGTCTTTTTATTCAGAGCAGTTTACTCTTATTCTTACTGGACAACACTTTTCCTTAAAACTGTATGAGTTATATGAAAAACAACACATAATTTGTTATTACATTACCTGTCTTATTTGGCAACAAGTCTAACACTTTTGGCCACAACAAAGCTACACGTTTTACTAATGCATACGCGTTCAGTGGATTATTCACATACTCTGCTCTGGATTCTGCTTCATCTAAAGCTTGGATGCAATATGTGTGGTGGCTGTAACATAGCAAACCATTAACTTGAGTTCAAGTTGTAACTGAAAAATCCATAAAGATAAAAATATACATAGACATTGTTGGAATTAGTGGAATTATGTGAGCACACAGCGGCAAACTGCACAAAACATGTTACTGCACTGTTTAATACAAAAGTAAAGAAAACAAAACTAACAAAAGTAAATATTTATATATTTTATTAATTTACAGCAATTCTATTTAACATAAGCAGTATGCGGAACACATACTAATACAGAAATTAAAAGAACTTAATTTCTTACATAATTAATTATAATTAATGCTTGATGCCTTTACTTGGTGAAAATCCATTGTAAATTATAGTAAAAAATAAAACAATAAAATAGTTTTAGTAATTTTCACTCGTCATTTATTAAAATTATATATCCATGACAGCTGTTTCGGCAGCACAGTGCCTTCATCAGATGGTGTAAGCTGACTAATTTTCGTACAATATAATACAGAATATAAAATATAAGGCAAGTGTTATTGTTTAGAGAGCGATAGTAATCTTGTGTCAATAAGATTTAATACACATTACACAAACATGTAACATAACATAAACCAAGTCTATTTATACAAATTAAGCAGAGGCGAGCTATTTAGATCTAACTGATCATTTAATAAAACATTTAAATATTTGTGTTTATTAATTTCAAGGGTTTCTAATAAATCAAGCTTTGGACCTTTATCAGATAAATGTAAAATTTTAAAATTGTCATTATAACTATGGTCTTTTTCTAACAGGTGATTTGCATAATTTGATTTGCCATCATTATATCTAAAACTATAATTGTGACCATACATTCTTTTTTCGAAAGATCGACCTGTTTGTCCAATATAAACTTTATTACAAGACCCACAGGATAATTTGTATACACCAGACTTTTGCAGTTTATCTGTTTTACTCTTATTATTTTTAATATATTTTCCCAATGAAGACTGCGTCTTAAAAGCTATATTTACATTCTTTTGTGTGAAATATTTATCAATCTTATCAGAAGCAGAACCTATGTAAGTGAGAGTGTGATATCTTTTAATCTGTGTTGAGGGAGGATAAACTAGTTTTAAAGCTTGTGAATAAAATTTTTTATTTAACAAGTGATCTATGAGGTTAGGTTGGTAACCATTGTTGACAGCAATTTGTTTAATAATGTTAAGTTCTGATTGGAAATTTGAGTCTGATAACGGAATACTAAATAGTCTGTGGATAAAACTGTGAAAAGTGGGCAATTTATGTGAGTATGGATGTGTGGAAATATTGTGTATTGTCATATCTGTATGTGTAGGCTTATGAAAAATACCGAAGTTTAATTTATTATTGCATTTTGTTATTGTAAGGTCTACAAAAATTGATGCTATTGTTATCTTCTAATTCTATGGTAAAGCTAATAATGGGAAACCCACTTAGCCCTTTGGCAGCTGAAATCTTTATGGACTACATAGAAACTAAAATTAGAGCACACCCTTATTTCAAATTGTTTATTTTTTGGTATAGATATGTGGACGATATTTTAGCAATTTTTCTAGGTACATGTAGACAATTACAGATCTTTCTTAATTTCATTAACAATTTACACAAAAATATTAGCTTTACCATAGAATTAGAAGATAACAATAGCATCAATTTTTTTAGACCTTATAATAACAAAATGCAATAATAAATTAAACTTCGGTATTTTTCATAAGCCTACACATACAGATATGACAATACACAATACTTCCACACATCCATACTCACATAAATTGGCCGCTTTTCACAGTTTTATCCACAGACTATTTAGTATTCCGTTATCAGACTCAAATTTCCAATCAGAACTTAACATTATTAAACAAATTGCTGTCAACAATGGTTACCAACCTAACCTCATAGATCACTTGTTAAATAAAAAATTTTATTCACAAGCTTTAAAACTAGTTTATCCTCCCTCAACACAGATTAAAAGATATCACACTCTCACTTACATAGGTTCTGCTTCTGATAAGATTGGTAAATATTTCACACAAAAGAATGTAAATATAGCTTTTAAGACGCAGTCTTCATTGGGAAAATATATTAAAAATAATAAGAGTAAAACAGATAAACTGCAAAAGTCTGGTGTATACAAATTATCCTGTGGGTCTTGTAATAAAGTTTATATTGGACAAACAGGTCGATCTTTCGAAAAAAGAATGTATGGTCACAATTATAGTTTTAGATATAATGATGGCAAATCAAATTATGCAAATCACCTGTTAGAAAAAGACCATAGTTATAATGACAATTTTAAAATTTTACATTTACCTGATAAAGGTCCAAAGCTTGATTTATTAGAAACCCTTGAAATTAATAAACACAAATATTTAAATGTTTTATTAAATGATCAGTTAGATCTAAATAGCTCGCCTCTGCTTAATTTGTATAAATAGACTTGGTTTATGTTATGTTATATGTTTGTGTAATGTGTATTAAATCTTATTGACACGAGATTACTATCGCTCTCTAAACAATAGCACTTGCCTTATATTTTATATTCTGTATTATATTGTACGAAAATTAGTCAGCTTACACCATCTGATGAAGGCACTGTGCTGCCGAAACAGCTGTCATGGATATATAATTTTAATAAATGACGAGTGAAAATTACTAAAACTATTTTATTGTTTTATTTTTTACTATAATAATTAATTATGCAATATTTTAGTAAGTAGGCATGTGTAGTTGTTATTATTATGTACTATTATTATTATTACCAACCACTTCAAAATTTAATTTTGGTTGGTATAAAGTAGCATCAGGCTAAACGATCTAATCTTATGAACATGAAGTTATTTCAAAATAAGAATTAAGAGTTTCAAAGGATAATTTATAAATTATGAAAATTTGGTTTATAATTGGTAATTTATAAATTACTCAGTAAGTGTTTTCAGAATTTCTTGCTGCTGCTGGATGTGCTGTTCCAAATACTGGATGAGCTCAATTTCTATGTCAACCAGTTCCTCCATCGCCTCCATTGATGTAAAATAGTCGTCTGCTATACATGGTGTGTATGACATCCATACTCCTAGTGTCACTGTTACCATCAGCACACTGAGATTCTGAACTTCACCACACCATCTGTAAACATCAACAAAGAGGGATATACTTTGGTTTTCCTTGTGGTCTGTTAGAAAAACGAAAGTTGCACATAAACGTTTTCCAGACGAAAACAGATATCAACATAAGATTTAGTACAAATACTGTAATTACAGTGAGACTACTTTCAGTAAACATCCTCCACAGTAGAATGTGTAAGAGAAGACATTTCTTTACCTAATATAAATAATTTAGTTTAGGGAAAAAACACCTTCCTTGACCTCACTGAGAAATATCTTATATAGAGACTACCATGAACATCAATACATATTTACACATATTTTTGCAAAATGAAAGCATAAATGCACAAAGTCTAGTCTTGTAACTTTCTGTTGCTTGAAATTCTTAAAACGTCTGGTGAATGTAAATCCATCACTGCATTAATCCACAGTCTTTGATTTCCCACCCAAATGTAGGAGGTAGAAATGAGAAGTGGGTAATCCCTTGCAGTAGCGGATTCAAGGGGTACATGGGGCACTTACTCTCCTAGACAGCTCAGAAATGTATGGGATAAAATGACTACTGTAATTAGTTTAATTATGATATTTTCAGTTAATTAAAAACTAAAATCTCAGGCAGAAAGGAAGAGGGTCTGGGCAAATGGAGAGAAGGATTAATTTGTATTTAACTGTTGTATCAAGATTTATCAACTGTTATTATATCAGTACAGATTATAGGCAAGAAATCATATGAAGTTCATCATCATCATATTTAGCAAGGATTAAACAAAATATGGTTTGTTCTTTCCCAATCAGATAAATTAGAGTTGGTCACTCCAAGGCTTCTTTGGATGTTCCACACCTCGCCATCCTTTCAGCTTATATAATTCAATAGTTTATGAAGTCTTCTTCTGGTATGGACCACATCATAAATGTCTTGTATGACAACGTTTCACTCATATTACAATGAGTATCCTTAGGTCTAAGAGACTTAGATGAGTCACAGTGACTTACAAGAGTCACTTAGACCTGAGGATACTCACTGTAATATGAGTGAAACATTGTCATACAAGACATTTTTGACGCGGTCTATACTGGAAGAAGACCTCATAAACATAATGGACACCGGCCGCGGAAGCCTACGTGAGAATAAATTCAATAGTTGTTTGGGCATGCAGCAGTCATCCATTCGGGTAAGATGTTCCAACCATTTTAGACAATATTGAGCAATCCCAACAAGTATACTCATAATATTCAATTCCTGCCATATATCAACATTTCTTTTGCGACCCTGAAGAGTACATCTTGCCACATTGCATATACAAAAAAAAAAATCACTAAAGAAATTAACACCGGAAGAAATTAAAAAAATACGAATCACGAATAGTTTTTTCCATTTAAAAAGCGTGCAAACATAAGAAAATAAACATGAGTGAGGCCAGAAATAACGCGAATTTTGTGTGTGTGTGTGTGTGCTGCCGGCCTTTTTATTGCGGTAATCACAATAATAAAACTTTGGAAAAGTAAACATTACATAATTGAGATATGCTTGCCTGCCAGGAACGATATATTTTCACTCATACGTGATTTAAATTAAAATGAAAAATATAGAATTTTGTTAAAGTGAAATGAAATGTTTCAATAGAAACTACTTCTTTGTTGTCAATAACGTAGTACACATATAAAACTTATAAAAATTTACCTCCTCCATCATCAACTACCATTTTAATTTATAAAAAAAATTACCCCCTCCCCCTTCAACTAACATTTTTATTTATATATATTTCATCTACCTTTCTACAGTGGATTATTATGGCCTTCTTTTCAAGATACTTCATTTATCAAAATTAAGTACTTTACTCTTGTTGAAACATACAATGTTGCAGGTAAACTACCCCTTCCACTTAACCGATCTTCACCAAAATTAATAGGCCTTGAGTCCTCTAGAATTCAGGTTCACATGCAAAAAATTATTCGATTCTGTTTGAATTTACGGCAGTTATTGTTCGTCATAGAAAAAATTACTCTTGTTGAAACATACAATGTTGCAGATAAACTACCCCTTCCCCTTAACCGATCTTCACCAAAATCAATAAACCTTGAATTATCCACAATTCAGACAACTATGCAAAAAATTATTTGATTCTGTTTGAATTTGCGCCAGTTATCGTTTACCATAGAAAAAATTCTACACAGACACTTTTCGAAAAATGACTTTTCTTCATGTTTTGAGGGTAGTACAATCAGAATCAGCCCTACCATACTTCCATTTCCTTTTGGAACATGGAAGTAAAAACAATAGAGCACTTTACATTAAAACTGCCAAATTTTACGTTAATCAGTTGATGCGTTCAAAATTTATCATGAGACATACTTTAAGTAAATGGACAGATATACAAAACGTCAAACTGTCGAGTTAAAAATGAAAACTCGTTTCCTGTTCAATTACTAACCAACGTCAATAATCAGTCCGAGCAACAGACACAACCAGTCTACGAATCGACGAGGCTGACGATAGATTGCTCGAAATATGCCTAAACTTGGAAAAAACCATATGAACAGTGCTTTTGAATAATATTGGATAACATTATTTATAAATACTTATGTATGTATGTGTGCGTGCGTGTGTTTAATGTTTAAATAATGTACTTAGCAAGTGTGTATTGTATTAAGAAAATTTTGTACGTTTCAAGGAACAAATATTGTACTAAATAGAGTGAAATATTTCATTCTATTCAGTGGCGGGTAACAGATCTTCTTCTTTAGCACTACAGCCCAACGTGACCCCTGGCTTCCAGTCCAATCGTGAACACCAATCTTCTCCAATGCCTCCTATCCACTGCCACCTCAGTGTAAACCCTCACATCCATTCTTCTTAGGTCTTCCAGCATATCATCAAACCATTTTATCCTCTTTATGCTTTTATAGACTTTCGCCCTCAGGATTTTCTTTGGCATACGCTGATCATCCATCCTTTCTAGGTGACCTAGCCATTGTATTCGTTGAGCCTTTACGAATCTTACAATGTCCTCATGCTCCTGATAAACAATAGTTCATCTATCTCCTGGCTATTTCTTATTCTCTTTGTCATCTTCTTTAACCTGGCCATAAACACGTCTTACAACCTTTCTTTCAAACATTCTTACTATTTCTTGTTCTTTTTTTGTTAACGTCCATGTCTCGACTCAGTAAGTAACAACGGGTCTGATAAGTGTCTTATGTATTTTTATTATTGTGTCACGACTAATGAGTTTGCTTCTCAATAGTCTACTGTTGGCATAATATGCCCTATTTCCTATTTGTATCCTGTCATGTATTGTCGTGTATATGGACCCTTCAGTGTGTTATGTTACCCAGGTATTTGAACTTATTAACTGCATCAAATGAATTGCCCTCTGTGCATATATTATATACATTTCTTCTCCTTTCTGATGCGGAAATCAGCATTTATTTATGTTTCCTAACAGATCTATGTTTATATAATTATTGTGTTGTACTAAATTGTAATTTAGTATTACTAATTAGTAATTTAACTTATTGATAGACTAAACAGTTTCAACGTAAATAAAAACTTGAGACGATGTTGGCAAGGAAATACGTACAAACTGTGTTGTACAATAACATTGTTGTAATACTGTAAAATAATGTAGGCCTACAAATGGTTACGCGTTCGATTCCAGTTGTTGACGCGAAACGAATCTCTCAATGAAATTCTTCTATACAATCAGTAGCCTTATCTGTACGCGACTTATTATCAATGTTATTTATTTCGTATAATGACAAGTGATTTATTTCGCTCACTCGTAACTTTACATTGAACAATACGCTCTGTAAATACGTACCGTTTTCTGTAAGCAGTTAAGTTAGTATGGGGATTAAGATAACGTTCTGAATGTCTTCACAGATAATTTTAATCCGTGTATTTGGTTATAAATTCTAGACAATAAAATTATTCTCACACACGCATCGGATTGGTCATTTAATATAAATGTTAACGTTAACAAACAACATGATTGTAGGCAAAGGCACTAATCATCAGCTGACTGAGGCAAATTGTACATTCAGGGATTCGATGACCAAACGTCTGAAATATGCGATAACATTATTTTTCATGTTGTTAACAGATGTAGTATCTGTTCCAATAGTATAATTTTACACCAAACGATGTCTGGTGTTTTATTAACGACAAGACGTGAACAACCCAACTAGATGAGTCTGATGTATTCAATACGTCTTTAGGCTGTCGGAATTTTGCAGTTTAAAACTAACATTATATATACGGTATGGCTATAATCAAATATATATAACATAGGGATAAACATTATACAAAATATGACATATATTTTTACTAGAATTTTAACGGTAAAAGAGTTTTACAGATACACAGGGTTGCTGTTCCTACTTTCAACCCCCAAACCTGGAGGACAAGGAACTTTGATTTCAGGGTGTACTTAGATGGGTTGTTTTCATTGTTTTCACTGCAATTAGAAGTTCTATCTGTACTTTGCTTTATATTTCCCTCTGAAAGCTGGGTGTGGGACTGAAGTTTTATATTATGGGACTGAAGTGTGGGAAACTGTAGAACATATGAGGAAAAGATTACGCGCCATGGAAATGGGATACTGGAGAAGGTGCTGTAGGCTTATATTTTGCCAGGCTTTCTCGTATTTCTAATGTAGAAATAAGAAAAAGAATGAATATATGCATCATTATGTATGCACAATTTATGCAACAATATTAAGATGGTACGGGTATGCGAGACGTATGTGCAGTGACAGATGGCCAACGAAATTACTAGAATGGATGCCTCCTGAAAGAAGAAGAAGAAGAAGAAGAGGGAAGCTGCGACAGACTTGGATAGAAGGCATAAGGAATCCAAAGGCACAGAGAAACCTGAAGGTCGATGATTGAAAAGATCGTAAAGTTTTGAAGCTAGGATGCGAAAAACTATTTTAAATGTTCGAAAATTGCAAATACACACATACACACACTTGCGATGTATTAGGGTCGCATAGAATAAGCAGTCGAGGGGTAGAGGTTATTGGAATGAAACGGACTTATTAATGATCCTATTAGTTTTTCAACAACTTTTATCTATCTGTTCAGTCATTTTTATCGACTGAATTTCTCGTAATCTGATTGGTCCTTCGGTAACCCCTACTTATGATTCTCCTACAGATAATAAATTTCCTGTATAAGAAGGCTTCAAAACAGAATAATACTTGTTCAGAAAATCTGAAATATTTTACGAGCGATTTTATAGGCTGTAAGACCTTTTTACTTTAAAAACGCATATATTCAGTTACTAATGTTTAAAACAACCACTATCATCAGGTACATATTTTTATTACGGGTATTTTTCTAAAAGTCCCATCTCAAAAGTTCCCATATTTCGATACTTATTCAGATTAACGTACTTTTTTTTAAAAAATATCTCGTAAAATAATTACATAGTCTCGCATACGCGCTACACACACGCGGCTAAGTATCATTACGCACCATTTCACTGCACTTAAAAGTTGCTTTACAAGCCTGAAAATACATAAAAACTAACATTTTTCACAACGTTCCTTATCAACTACTTTACAATGCTTAAAACTCTGCAATCTTTACGTATTCATATACCTTCTTTACTTCCTTATATGCTATCATGTGACAATATTTTCTGCTACATTCCGTATATAATTAGAATGTAGTAGACAGTAAAAGCACAACAGCGTACGAAGACACGGTATGAATAAGCGGAGGTCGCAGGTTTGAACATTGTAATTTAGTCGATAAGGAACACCGTGGAAAATGTTAGTTTTAAGAATTTTTACTTCCATGTTCCTTAAGGAAATGGAAGTATGGTGATGGCAAAAAAATCGTGTTCGAGATTATTGCAGATTCTGATTGTACTACACTCAAAACATGAAAAAAAGTCATTTTTCGAAAAGTGTCTGTGTGTGTGTCTGTCTGTGTGTCTGTGTGTCTGTCTGTAGATTTTTTCTATGGCAAACAATAACAGCCGCAAATTCAAACAGAATCAAATAATTTTTTGCATACAGCCCTGATTTGTAGAGTACTCAAGACCTATTGTTTTTGGTGAAGATCGGTTAAGGGAAAGGGGTAGTTTACCTGCAACGTTTTATGTTTTAAAAGGGTATTTTTTATTTTCTATGGTAAACGATAATAGCCGCAAATTCAAACAGAATCAAATAATCTTTCGCACAAAGCCCTGAATTTTAGAGTTCTCAAGACCTATTGTTTTTGGTGACGATCGGTTAAGGGAATAGGGTAGTTTACCTGCAACTTTTTATGTTTTAACAAGGGTAATTTTTTATATGATGAACGATAACTGCTTCATATACAAATAGAATCAAATAATTTTTTGCATACATCCCTGAATTGTAGAGATCTCAAGGTCTTTTGATTTTGGTGAAGATCGGTTAAGGGGAAGGGTAGTTTACCTGCAACCTTTTACGTTTTAACTACAGTAAAGTACTTGAAAATTCATTTAAACTTTTTCAAACAATGGTAATTGTTAAAAATAAAATATTTTTGTTGCCAGGCAATAAAATTATAATTTTTTAATTTATAGTAAATCATGTATGAGAGAAAATATATCGTTCGTGGCAGGCAAGCATAATGCTCAATTATGTAATGTTTAGTTTACGTTTCCATTTTATTATTATGATTACTGCAATAAAAAGGCAGGGAACACACATACACACACACACACACAATTCGCGCTATTTCTGGACTCACTCATGTTTATTTTCTTACATTTGCATGCTTTTTAAATGGAAAGTGCCGAAACCCACACCAACATAACGCGTGCAAGCCGAAAAAGTGTCCAGCGTGGATAGCGATTTGCTTCCTGGTGATCGCTGGGCAGTGTAACTGGACGTGTTTACAGAGGAACGATTCATAGACAGACTTTTCATCTTTCGGGAATGGACCTTCTGCAAGATGCTGAGGGTCCATGAGTGACTTCGGAGCGATCCTTCTACTCAGCGTGTTTGTTCTGTGAAACGTAGACTGTAGATTCGCAGCTTTACTCTAAGCAACGCTCAATAGGAAATGTTGAAAATTTTTGTCCACGGTGTACCCTCATACACACTAAACCTGCTCTGATGTTTTAATTACGGACATCATAATATTAAAACTTTGGAAACTTGAGCACTACTTAATGGAGATCAAACATCAACTTATACAAGCCATTAATTTTATGCATATTTTTTATATATGTGTGTACAACGTTATCGGCAACAAAAAAGTAGTTTTTGTTAAAATTCCTTCCCGGGATGTTTGGCCGTAGTCCAATGTTTTCTACAAAACCAGACGTTTCGGCAATGCCATCGACTTCCATCATCAGTGAAAATCGAGTGCGATAACGTGAGGTGGTATACGTTAGTGATCACAGTACTGTGGTTAAGGTTGAAGCAGTAAGTAGAAAGAAGTAGTATCTATGGAAATATTTCATTTTGAATATGATTTTAAATATAAATCTTAGAACATGGAAGTCATGTATGGTTCTCCATACCGATATTTATGCTTGTAAAACAAATTTAATTGCTCTGAAATTGGTGCGTAAGGATGGTTAGCCGCGTGTGTAGTGCACGTGTGCGAGGGTATGTTATTATTTTACGGAATGTTTACAAAAACACCTTAATTTAAATAAATACCATGATATGGAACATTTTGAGATGGGACTTATATAAAAATGTTCGCAATAAAAAGAAGTAACTGAAGACAACAGTTATTTCAAAAACCAGTAACTAAATGTATGAATTTTTTACTTCCATGTTCCATAAGGAAATGGAAGTATGGTGATGGCGAAAAAATCGTGTTCGAGGTAAGGGCTGATTCTGATTGTACTACCCTCAAAACATGAAGAAAAGGCATTTTTCGAAAAGTGTCTGTGTGTGGAATTTTTTCTATGGCAAACGATAACTGCCGCAAATTCAAACAGAATCAAATAATTTTTTGCATACCTGGCTAAGTTAGAGTACTCAAGGCCTCTTGATTTAGGTGAAGATCGGTTAAGGGGAAGGGGTAGTTTACCTGCAACGTTTTATGTTTTAACAAGAGTAAAGTACTTAAAAATTCATTTACACTTTTTCAAACAATGGTAATTGTTGAAAATAAAATAATTTTGTTGCCAGGCAATAAAATTATAATTTTTTCATTTTAATTTAAATCATATATGAGTGAAAATATATCGTTCCTGGGAGGCAAGCATATCTCAATTATGTAATGTTTACGTTTTCAAAGTTTTATTATTGTGATTACCGCAATAAAAAGGCAGGCACGACACACACACACACACACACACACACACACATAAAATGCGCGTTATTTCTGGCCTCACTCATGTTTATTTCCTTACGATTGCACGCTATTTAAATGGAAAGTGCCGAAACCCACACCAACACAACGCGTGAAGGACGAAAAGGTGTCCAGCGTGGACAACAATTTGCTTCCTGTGGATCGCTGGCCAGTGTAACTGCACGTGTTTACAGAGGAACTGTTCATAGACAGACTTTTTGTCTTTAGGGAATGAACCCTCTGCAAGATGTTCAGGATCCATGAGAAACTTCGGAGCGCTCCTTCTTTTCCGCGTGTTTGTTCTGTGAAACGAACACTGTAGATTCCCAGCTTTACTCTGAGCAACGCTCCACAGGGAATGTTGAACATTTTTGTCCACGGTGTCCTCATACACACTACATTTTTGCTGAAAATTTGTGTCCTCATACACACTAAAACCTGCTCTGATGTTTTGATTACGGACATAATATTAAAACTTTGGAAACTTGAGTACTACTTAATGGAGATCAAACATTAACTTTTACAAGCTATTAATTTTATGCATATTTAAAGCAAAAAATGTTTTAATAAATTAATACAATCTGTATATTTATTTCTATTATGTTATAAGAATTATATACTAATAAGTGCATGTGTCTATGTATGAAAAATATATACTTCGCTTTCGTTGTCCATGACGTGTCCGTTACTTAACTAAATATCACTATAGTATTGACGACTCGGAACGTTTAGTGTTCCGAGTCGTCAATACTATAATGATATTTAGTAAAAATATATAAATATTTTTCTCCTCTGGAAAATTGTTTGCCCCTCCTTGAAAATATTTTGACCTCCCTGATGGCTAGTTATTTACTAGCTTGTGTGGAATATATCGTTATTACATGGATTAGGATGGTGGGTATTAAACAGAAGACACAAACGTATTAAGGAAGAAATGTTTTGCTGAGAAATGTATAATTATACGGATGAACAGAATCGTCGTTCAGGAAATCAGAAGACGAATGAAAAGAAAGAAAGACTCGATTTTAAAAAAGAAAATTGACTGATATAGTACTGATAGGAAAGACTTTGATAATACTACAGACATCATTCACCCTCGGCCGATAACTCGCAGTGAGAGTACAATTTCATTACAGGAATCAGATCACAGCTCCCTTTGGCCAGCTCTTCGTTCGGCTTACAAACATTTTATCTAAAAGTACAGTCCTTCCTCACGAAGGCTGAGGATAGTCTTCACCCACCTGACATGGGGGTACCATTTTAGTTGATACGTCATTTCTGCAGAACTCAAGCATCCACTTATTTGATGTTTGTCACCATATCTAGCTCTGCTTCTTGTTTATATGTGTACCATGTTATCGGCAACAAAGAAGTAGATTGTTGTTCAAATTCCTTCCCGGCCTGTTTGGCCGTAGTCCAATGTTTTCTGCAAAACCAGACGTTTCTGAAGTGCCATCGACTGCCATTATCAGTGAAAATCGAGTGCGCTAACGCGACGTGGTATACATTAGTGACCACACTACTGTCGTTAAGGCTGAAGATAGAAGTAGTTCTAAAGAAATATTTCGTTTCAATTTTTCAAACATAAAACTCGATTTACAAGGAATAATCTAACTTGTTAGAAATTATCAAACCGAATTCAAGTAAATGATTTTAAATATAAATCTTAGAACATGGAAGTCATGTATGGTTCTCCATACCGATATTTTTAAGTGAATAGGTTTTAAGCCATAAATTCAGTCGTAAAAATAATCAGGTTTTTTGAATAAGAATTGTTCTATTCGGAAACCTTCTTGTACAAGAACATTTATTATCTGTAGAAAAATCATACAAGGTGTTACAAAAATACCAATCAGATTACAATAATTCAGTCGATGATGATTACTTTAAACGGATAGTTCAGTTTCGGACTCGATAACGTGCAAACGTCGCGTGGCCCATGACGTTTGATCTGCCAATCGTGACAAACATAAGTTAGAGTTACTGCAAGAATTATTATAATTGTGCCAATCCGCGAAAGTGCAAGATATCCTATTAGGGTATATAGACACTTCAAGCTAACTAGAAAAAGTGTAAGCATTATAAGCTTTGCAGTAACAATGCTTTCGGTTCGCAGTGAAAGAGCATATAATGATGCCCGTGAGAAATATCTACATGCCCGAAAGCGATCCTATCAACTCACGAACTCATCCAGACATATACCATTTTTTTCAAGATTAGATTACTTCTGCAATAAGTAAGTGGAGTAGGTATATTTGAATTTTAATCAGTATACATAAAATCCTGACGCACGCTTCACAGAACAATCTGTATCATCATAATTAAAATTAGAATTTACTCCCAGAAATAACCTATTTTTGAAACATGCGGTACCATTAAAGTACCCCAAGAAACGAAAATAAGAAGAGTTACTTAAACATCAAAAAAATTATATATTATACATAAGAGTGAGTGCATGTTGTCTTTCCTCCAACAGGGTCCCTATAGCGTTCCCGTGTTCTGCATCTCATATTCCAATTTCTCTGTTTTCCCCTCATTGTCATTTAGGCCTCTCCTCGTCATAGCCTGTTGAATGCCTTGTAACCATGAGAGCCTGGGTGCATCTTTCTGTCTTCTATTCAGCTGAACGTAACTGAATAATTTTCGAGGCCACTGTTCACTTTCCATTCTTCTCATGTGCCCGTTCCATTCAAATCGCTCCTCATTATTTGTTCAATGACTGCCTCCTCTTCCATACATATTCGCTGGCTGACAACTTCGCGTACCACGCGGAATACTAGCATAGAATACTCGCACAGATTACAGTCAGTGTGAAAACAAACTCATATATTATAGCGAAGCAGATCGCACATCGCATACCATCGCTGAACCTCTTCGCAAAACAAACAAGTTTGTTTTTTACATCGCTCATGGAATACTTCTGAGCTCTGATTGGTTGCTTCAAGGACATTTACCGCACTGTAGCCACACGCAACTCTATCCATTGTACAATTCCCGGTAAAGTGTAAACAGTTCGGTCTCTAATCTGCTGTAAAATGTGCTTAAAGCGGCATGCACAGAACTCGACACGTTCACTATACTCATGTATCAGACATTATTTCATCCTCGGTATGCACACCTCGCATACGTGTGCGATATGCTATGTGGGATCATCTATGTGAAGCTCCTATGCTAGTATTCCGCGCTATGCACGTATCCTAACATGCTGGAGTCCAGACGTTCTGCAGGCCCTACGCAGAGAGTCCATTTCTACGGTGTCTATTTTCTTGGACTTCGACTTTTTGTACAGCTGCCAGCATTCGGGTCCATACGTCACAATAGTCTCTACTGTTATATTTCCTATTCTCGCCTTAGTATAAAGTATTAGTTTTGACATCCAAAGCAAAGAGTTAAGTCGCTGAATAGCACTCCAGTTCTGTGTTAATTCATTTCTGATATATTCTTCTGTTGTTCCACTCGGCAGTAATACACATCCTAGGTATTCGTTCTACGTACATGCTTTAACGGCGGTGTGGTTTTTAAGTTAGATATCATCTGCACATTCACCCACTACTAAACGCTCCCTTCAATCACCGTTTGGAGTATTCTTCAAATAACTTTCCCCGACAAGTATGTAATGTCATCGTGATCGTTAGTAATGAGTACTTGGTCATATGAAAAAATAAATGTGTTGAGGTAGTCGTTATCCTCACCTTTTGGTTTCCCTCAATTTTACTTGTTGATTGATTGTTAGGAAGGTAAAAAGGGATAGGTGTTTTGGGCTCAAAATTTTCACACGTGTAAAACAAAAGGTGCTGACATGTAAGCTCCCATGAGAATTCCTCTGACTGTTCTCGCTGGTGTAAGATTCCTGTTAATTTATTATTTCTTTTCTATTAATGTTACTTTCCGGACTTTAACGGATCAAGAGTACTAACTAATGTGTATGGTTTTCAATTTCGGACACTTGACAGTTTCTGTCTTACAAGAGACGCAGCTCTAGGTGCCGTGTCGTCACCTCTTACTTCCAAGTTTTCTACAGCATTTGCTTCTGATCAAACCTTGAACTCCTTCCCCATTGATCATATTGCGTAAACCACAGTACTGCAGAACATGTATTTCAGACGTACTGTACAACATACGCGTAATTTAGATTAGATAATCGAACGCGATTTTCGTATAGTGCCTGTTTTATCAGCTTTTACATTGGCTGTCATTAGCAGACTTTTATTCGACTGTTGTTCTACAAAATGACTGAACAAGACATTCAGAACACACAGTACACTTTCAGTTATAATTTCTGTTGTATTTAAAAGTAACTGATTCGGAGCCTGAAGCATAATGTCACAAATACAATAATAATAACAGCCAGCATTAATACAAGGAGCCTCTCCAAAAATAAGAACTGCACGAGGTGGCACCAATTGGAAACAACCATTCGTGCGTGAATGGGCTTTATATGTAAGAAAAAACTACGAGAAGGCGCGGTCGTGCGTGTTAAATATATGTTACAAAGGACTGAAAATACTTTTGTACTTTTGTCTGGTCTGAAATCAGAAGTAAGCCAAAAATATCGGTACCACACGTACACCACCATCACGACCACTAACACTAGCAGCAGTAGTAGTAGTAGTAGTAGTAGTAGTAGTAGTTGTTGTAGTAGTTGTAGTAGTAGTAGTAGTAGTAGTAGTAGTAGTGGTGGTGGTGGTAGTAGTACTAGTGGTAGTGGTAGTAGTAGTAGTGGTAGTAGTAGTAGTAGTAGTAGTAGTAGTAGTAGTAGTGAGAGTACTTTTACTTCCATGTTCCATAAGGAAATGGAAGTATGGTGATGGCAAAAAAAAATCGTGGTCGAGATTATTGCAGATTCTGATTGTACTACCCTCAAAACATGAAAAAAAGTCATTTTTCGAAAAGTGTCTCTGTGTGTCTGTGTCTGCGTGTCTATCTATGTGTCTATCTGTAGATTTTTTTATGGCAAACGATAACAACCGCAAATTCAAACAGAATCAAATAATTTTTGCATACAGCCCTGATATGTAGGGAACTCAAGATCTATTGTTTTTGGTGAAGATCGGTTAAGAGAAAGGGGTAGTTTACCGGCAACGTTTTTTTTAAATCAAGGGTAATTTTTGCCTATGGCAAACGATAACAGTCACAAATTCAAACAGAATCAAATAATGTTTTGCATACAGCCCTAAATTGTAGAGTTCTCAACACCTATTGTTTTTGGTGAAGATCGGTTAAGGGAAAGGGGTGGTTTACCATCAACGTTTTATGTTTTAACAAGGGTATTTTCTATGGCAAACGATAACAGCCGCAAATTCAAACAGAATCAAATAATGTTTTGTATGCATTCCTTAAGTTTCTATAAGGAAATGGAAGTATGGTGATGGCAAAAAAATCGTGTTCTGGATAATTGCAGATTCTGATTGTACTACCCTCAAAACATGAAAAAAAGTCATTTTTCAAAAGTGTGTGTGTGTGTGTGTGTGTGTGTGTGTGTGTGTGTGTGTGTGTGTGTGTGTGTGTAGATTTTTTCTTATGGCAAACGATAAGAGCCGTAAATTCAAACAGAATCAAATAATTTTTTGCATACAGTCCTGAATTGTAGAGTTCTCAAGACACATTGTTTTTGGTGAAGATCGGTTAAGGGAAAGGGGTAGTTTACCAGCCACATTTTATGTTTTAACAAGGGTAATTTTTTCTATGACGAACGATAACTGCCGTAAATTCACACAAAATCAAATAATTTTTTTCATACCTTCTTGTATTACAAAGAACTCAAGGTCTTTTGATTTTGGTGAAAATCGGTTAAGAGAAAGGGGTAGTTTACCAGCAACGTTTTATGTTTTAACAAGGGTAATTTTTCATATGACGAATACCTGCCGCACATTCAAAGAGAATCAAATAATTTTTTCCATACGTTCCTGCATTTTTAGGTACTCAAGGTCTGTTGATTTTGGTGAAGATCGGTTAAGGGAAAGGGGTAGTTTACCAGCAAAACTTAATGTTTTAACGACGGTAATTTTTTCTATGACGAACGATAACAGCCCCAAATTAAAACAGAATCGAATAATTTTTTGCAGGCAACCATGAATTGTACAGTACTCAAGACCTGTTGTATTTGGTGAAGATCGGTTAAGGGAAAGGGGTAGTTTACCTGCAACGTTTTATGTTTTAACAAGGGTATTCTCTATGGCAAACGATAACAGCCGCAAATTCAAACAGAATCAAATAATGTTTTGCATACAGCCCTGAATTGTAGAGTCCTCGAAATCTATTGTTTTTGTTGAAGATCGGGTTAGGGAAAAGGGTAGTTTACCTGCAACATTTTATGTTTTAACATGGGTAAATTTTTCTATGACGAACTATAACTGCCGTAAATTCAAACAGAATCAAATACTTTTCTGCATACCTTCCTGAATTATAATGAACTCAAGGTCTGTTGATTTTGGTGAAGATGGATTAAGGGAAAGGGGTAGTTTACCTGCAACGTTTTATGTTGTAACAAGGGTAATGTTTTCTACGACGAACGATAACTGCTGTAAATTCAAAGAAAATCAAATAATTTTTTGCATATGTTCCTGAATTGTAAATAACTAAAGGCCTATTGACTTTGGTGAAGATCGGTTAAGGGAAAGGGGTAGTTTACCTCCCACATTTTATGTTTTAACAAGAGTAATTGTTTCTATGACGAACGATAACTGCCGCACATTTAAACAGAATCAAATAATTTTGTGCATACATTCCCAATGGAGATAACTCAAGGTCTGTTGATTTTGTTGATATTCGGTTAAGGGAAAGGGGTAGTTTACCTGCAACATTTTATGTTGTAACAAGAGAACGTTTTCCATGAAAACGATAACTGCCGTAAATTCAAACAGAATCAAATACTTTTTTACATATGTACCTGAGTTGTAGAGGACTCATGGCCTATTGATTTTGATGCAGATCGGTTAAGGGAAAGGGGTAGTTTACCTGCCACTTTTAAAGTTTTAACAAGAGTTCCTATGAAGAACGATAACAGCCGCACATTAAAACAGAATCAAATAATGTTTT
Organism: Magicicada septendecula; assembly: GCA_034769895.1. Taxonomy (NCBI): domain Eukaryota; kingdom Metazoa; phylum Arthropoda; class Insecta; order Hemiptera; family Cicadidae; genus Magicicada; species Magicicada septendecula. The sequence goes on from CM068372.1 coordinate 149,720,323, forward strand.
GCATGCATCCCTGAATTGTAGAGGGCTCAAGACGTATTGATTTAGGTGAAGATCAGTTAAGAGAAAGGTGTAGTTTACCTGCAACATTTTATGTTGTAACAAGAGAAATTTGTTCATGACGAACGATAACTGCCGTAAATTCAAACAGAATCAAATAATTTTTTACATATGCGCCTGAGTTGTAGAGGAATCAATGCCTATTGATTTTGGGTGAAGATCGGTTACGGGGAAAGGGTAGTTTACCAGAAACATTTTTTGTTGTAACAAGAGTAAAGTACTTAATTTTGATAAATAAAGTATCCTGATAAGAAGATCTTAATAATCCACTGTAGAAACGTAGATGAGTATCTATAAATGAAGAGGCTAGTTGAACAGGGTGGGGGTAATTTTCTATAAATGAAAATTATAGTTGAAGGGGGAGGGGATAATTTTTACTTCCATGTTCCTTAAGGAAATGGAAGTATGGTGATGGCAAAAAAATCGTGTTCGAGATTATTGCAGATTCTGATTGTACTACACTCAAAACATGAAAAAAGTCGTTTTTCGAAAAGTGTCTGTGTGTCTATCTGTAGATTTTTTTCTATGGCAAACGATAACAGCCACAAATTCAAACAGAATCAAATAATGTTTCGCATACAGCCCTGAATTGTAGAGTTCTCAAGGCCTGTTGTTTTTGGTGAAGATCGGTTAAGGTAAAGGGGTAGTTTACCTGCAACGTTTTATTTTTTAACAAGGGTATTTTCTATGGCAAACGATAACAGCCGCAAATTCAAACAGAATCAAAAGATAATTTGCATTCAGCCCTAAATTGTAGAGTTCTCAAGACCTATTGTTTTTGGTGAAGATCGGTTAAGGGAAAGGGGTAGTTTACCAACAACGTTTTATGTTTTAACAAGGGTATTTTCTATGGCAAACGATAACAGCCGCAAATGCAAACAGAATCAAATAATTTTTTGCATACGTCCCTGAATTGTAGAGATCTCAAGGACTTTTGATTTTGGTGAAGATTGGTTAAGGGGAAGGGGTAGTTTACCTGCAACCTTTTACGTTTTAACAACAGTAAAGTACTTGAAAATTCATTTAAACTTTTTCAAACAATGGTAATTGTTAAAAATAAAATAATTTTGTTGCCAGGCAATAAAATTATAATTTTTTCATTTTAGTGTAAATCATGTATGAGTGAAAATATATCGTTTGTGGCAGGCAAGCATATCTCAATTATGTAATGTTAACGTTTCCATTTTATTATTATGATTACGCAATAAAAAGGCAGGGAAGACACACACACACACACACACACACACACACACAATTCGCGTTATTTCTGGACTCACTCATGTTTATTTTCTTACATATGCACGCTTTTTAAATGGAAAGTGCCGAAACCCACACCAACATAACGCGTGCAAGCCGAAAAAGTGTCCTGCTTGGATAGCGATTTGCTTCCTGTGGATCGCTGGGCAGTGTAACTGCACGTGTTTACAGAGGAACGATTCATAGACAGACTTTTCGTCTTTAGGGAATGAACCCTCTGCAAGATGCTGAGGGTCCATGAGTGACTTCGGAGCGCTCCTTCTTTTCCGCGTGTTTGTTCTGTGAAACGTACACTGTAGATTCGCAGCTTTACTCTAAGCAACGCTCAATAGGAAATGTTGAAAATTTTTGTCCACGGTGTACCCTCATACACACTAAACCTGCTCTGATGTTTTAATTACGGACATCATAATATTAAAACTTTGGAAACTTGAGCACTACTTAACGGAGATCAATCATTAACTTATACAAGCAATTAATTTTATGCATATTTTTTATATATGTGTGTACAACGTTATCGGCAACAAAGAAATAGTTTTTGTTAAAATTCCTTCCCGGGATGTTTGGCCGTAGTCCAATGTTTTCTACAAAACCAGACGTTTCGGCAATGCCATCGACTTCCATCATCAGTGAAAATCGAGTGCGATAACGTGAGGTGGTATACGTTAGTGACCACAGTATACTGTGGTTAAGGCTGAAGCAGTAAGTAGAAAGAAGTAGTTTCTATGGTAATATTTCATTTCGAAAATGATTTTAAATATAAATCTTAGAACATGGAAGTCATGTATGGTTCTCCATACCGATATTTTGTATATGTACTACGTTATCGGCAACAAAGAAGTAGTTTGTTGTCAAAATTCTTTCCCGGCCTATTTGGCCGTAGACCAATGTTTTCTGCAAAACCAGACGTTTCGGCAGTGCCATCGACTTCCATCATCAGTGAAAATCGAGTGCGGTATCGTGAGGTGGTATATGTTAGTGACCACAGTAGTGTGGTTAAGGCTGAAGCAGTAAGTAGAAAGAAGTAGTTTCTATGGAAATATTTCATTTCGAAAATTATTTTAAATATAAATCTTAGAACATGGAAGTCATGTATGGTTCTCCATACCGATATTTTAATGTGGAACACTGATCCAAGACTCATCCACCAAAATTTTGGCACCAGTTTTTAAAGTAGTAAGAACATCGTTTTCTTCTCTCGTCCTACCTACACTTATAGATTCATCATTGCTTATCTATTCTTTTAAATTAAATGTTTCTACATGTAATTAATCATATGATTCCAATTGTCTTTGCTTCGGTCAGTTAATTGTTACCAGATACATCTGAACATGATTCTGTTTCCACTTTAGTTTTAACTTAGTTTCAATTTTCAATTATAAATACAAAAAAATGCTCAGGAAAATCATTACTTTGCTTTTATTATTAATTATAATACTTTGTTTATCGGAAGTTGTGTTTTGTGGTTCTTTGTTACAGTGTCTATACGTTTTTTGAACTTCGCTCGAATTATCTTTATTTTTATAGCCTATTACAAATAAGATTAACCATACTTAGAGCTAGTTCGATCAAAAGGACCGAAAGATACAGAACGATCATTGAACGAAATCGACATCTAAAAACCTCATGCAATACTGAGAATAGAGGAAGAAAACTCGTTAAGTCTGTGTGTATGTGTGGGGCGAGGGAGACGAAGGTGTTAAATAATCCGCAAAGTATGTACAAATTCAATTCAACGAATAACCGATTCTGGGAAATAAAGCCGACATAAGTTCTGGAAAAGGCGGTTAAATTTCCGGGAAGACGAGAAAAACCTGGAAAACGGATACGGTACTTAATCGCGTACATCGTAACGGAATTTAGGAAACGCGGGTTGAATTCTGGCGAGAAGTTTTTACCTAAAGCGAATCTCTTGGACGAACGTATCTGACCAATCAAACGCTCTAAAGTACCTCAACATTTTGGACATCTGTAAAATCTGAAAAAGATATATCAAATTTTTCTTTTGAATTTTGACAGATGTGTTTTCCCCAGCAAATCGTGGAAAAACTCGTGTGGATACAGTATTGTGACTTGTAAAATTAACTGTTCATGCATGGATACGATACCTGGATGGATATAATATCCATAAGGCCTCACGGCGGCTGAGATGGATTTCCTAAATGAGCCGGAGACCTTTACACTCATAAGGGTGAACAGAAATGGAACAATTTCACATGTTCCACACCACAACACAACAAACCACACAACACCACATCACATGACAAACACACACAACATGCGTTCATAGTCAATAACAACATACGTTTCCTATAAATAATAATCTTACAAGGATATAATTTATTAGTTTTTATTGTTTATCGAAAGAATAATGTTTTTCATTCCAGTGGTGGATTCCGCCTTCCATCAGGAAGCTGTGTGTAGGAGGGAAATTTGCTCAGGATGAGTTTTGAGTCTGGATCAACCCAAACCCCATCAGTTAAAGCAATCAACGGTGGTTTAGGCATGGAGACATTGGTCTACTGTACTTGTGTACCGACAGGCATGACTTACTTCGTTACAAACACTGTCAAGTATACAAACGGGTAACTTTAGCTTTTATTCAGATTGCCAAAATTGTAAATTGTGTTTAAACTTTCAACATAAACCTGGTTCTCGATTTACTCTTTCTAACTATAAAACCCTCATTGTTCCCATCAGTAGACACAGATTCCCGTTTATGGATAAAAAGAAATTCAAATTCATAATTCGTGTTGTATAAATAAGTAGCCTATATAAGAAAAAATATGGATTCCCCTTAGGAACGTTTCCCAAACTTAATTAATCACCCGCTGTTGTTCAAAATAAATAAATAATGACCGACATCTACATAATTCGCAATACAAAAAAATGTGAATTTATCTCCAAAAGGTTGAGGCGAAATTATTCAGAAGCAGTCTGCACTTTTATCCCGTTTAGTACAGTGTGAGTTTCAAATCTGTCACTGTCTTGAGCCGTTTGAAAGGTTAGCCCCCTCACACACACACACACACACACACACACACACACACACACACACACACACACACACACACACACACACACACACACACACACACACACACACACACACACACACACACAGTTTCTCAAAAAATTTGTTTTCTGACATTATATAGCATTTTAGTGAAAATGTTTCTAGATATTTTCTAAAACAATTTTTCATTCACATGTTTAATGACAATAATTTAAATATTATAATAAACAACAACAATAACAATAATACTGATTACAATATTTTCTCCGGGCTCCCGCGCATCCCTGAGCTCTGCGGATCTACCCGCTGGGGAACAGAAGAGGCACACACAGAAGAACAGGGAAACGAGTGTGATAGAACGGTTATAAATCTCCAACCCTGGTATATCATAATTGTTAGACATATTATATTTGAGCGGTTTTCGAGTCATTTATAGAAGATACTGTCAGAATAAAACCGGGAACATGAAGTCGAGATTACATACTTGACTCCGCGAAATTAATGCGACAGGTAAAAAAAAACTGGTCAGAGAATCTTACTTTTTACTACAGTGTAAAATTGCTTTGCGTCAATAAAGCAATGGAAGCTGTCGACGCAAAGGCTGAACCTGTGTTAGCACCTCACACACACATGTCAATCTAGATTTTGCATAGTTGGGCACTTTAAACCACTAACAATGATAATAAAAAAATAATAATAATGAGCAAAAGAAGCATTTCAATAACAACAATAATAATAAATATTATATCAACAATATTAGTAGTAATATTATCCTAATTGAGAAAATTTATGATAATATTTTTCTTTATTACATACAGTTACATTTCTTGTCTTATTGAATGCCTGGTGTTATTCAGGATGTAAAATTCAATAAATATTCAAATTTACTTGAGACATCTATATGGATGTATGGAATATACACCTAGGGTCCAACAGCATTCAAACATTGACGAAATATAGGGCTTTCCGAACAAGGTAGTAAGAACGATTATCGACGCACCTTGGTATCTTGTTACACAGCGAGACATTCCGATGCCCTTGCAGAGCATATTTTAAGCAATAAACTAGGCAGTACTAGTGCCGCCTAGCGGCAGGTATTAGTGCTGGTGGCGAAAAGTGAGAAAAAAGGGGAGAAATCAGCAAATCACGAAGGCACGTTTGCATGTGGGTATATTAGCTTTCAGCATTGTCTGTATAGTGTGTGAATTGTGGCAATGTTCTTACAAGGTAAAGAACGAAGGCGAAGACTTCCTGATGAAGACCTATACAAACATCATGGTTACATCAAGAAGTTTTTTCAAAAGACTATATTTTTTAAGTTTGTACCTTTAATGTGAATTAAGGAAATATTTTGTTACTAGCATACTTTTTCCTTTTTCTATTTGAACTAACTTATTTAGTTGTACAGCAATTTAATACGAAATGTTTATGAATTTTTAATTTTTTATAAATTACTTAAAATTAAACAAACTTATAGTGTTTAAGCTCTTGCCAATCTCAGTCTGTATATACACCGGCCAGATCGCAGGTTTTTTGTTTCTCGTTGCGTCAAGTATATGTAGTTGCACAATAATTAAATAAATTTTAAAGATGAGTGAGATGTTGTTGACATGAAATAATTATTTAAAACCATTTAAAAATAATTATCCTAAGATTTATTCATTAATAGAAAAATATTCAAATATTAAAAAATTCAAACATTAGATAGATCAAATATCCACTTTTATAAGTTTCACACATATTAGGCTGTTCATAACATCTAAAAACTAAACAATCTAACTAAACAGACATGTTAAATAAGTCATCTAAATTCTTTCATTTTTTGTGTGTCTGACTTTGATTCAATCTTCAAATGCTAATAGCAACTCATTTAAAAAAAACAAAACAAAAATAATATTAAACTTAAGCATAAAATTACTAGTTGCTATAGACAAAATAAACTAATTACATTTACTTTCAAACTATTATTTAACTCTAATTGACACACCCAAATTTTTTAACAGATAACAAAAGATTTAGTAACTTTCAAATTTTCTTATAAAATTAAATTATTGACTTTAACTATTATTTACATTTAAAATTTTAAGTCTTACTGTTCATGTAAAATTGTCTTTCTGAAAGTTCTTTTCACAACAAAATTATAAATATTTAGTCATCACCTGCATACTGCTGCCGTTACCATTGTGTGTGTGTGTGTGTGTGTGCGCGTCCTGAATCCTGAGAATTTTATGATGATGATGATGCTGTGTTCTCTGCCTCTATGGGTTGTTGTTGTTGTTGTTGCTCCTGAGTTCCTCCATACGTCTTGTGTGAGTGTGGTAGTGTGTGTGTGTGTGTTCATGTCGATCCGCAACGTCGTCATGGCAGCGTAACGTCGTCTGTAGATTTCTTGAGTCTGAGAACGCCCCAAAATTGTCGGTCGTATTTATACTGGACTCAATCTGACATGTCCAGGATTGCTCTTGGCATGTTAGAAATTGTAACTTTCATGCAAAGCGTCCTTTTAATTACGAATCACTTTTTTGTTCATTTCAGCGATTTCGTAAACACACTTGTACCATGCGCGATATCATTGGTTGCGTAATTTTTTTCTGTTCACGCACATATAACACACGTTAATTACTCTTTATTTACACCCGTAATTAACATTAATTACTTAGCGTCTTTAATATTGCAAATTTCAGCAATATTTTTATATCACTGCATTAGTTAAAAATTCCTTAATGCAATGGTGTTTTGATAATTGGCGTAAGTCTTTGCTTACAGGTTTAACACAAGTAATTAGTTTATTATAATCCTGTTAACATATGATTACAGACAAAACAATAAGTCGTTCGCATCACCCCATATTTTCATGTCGTAGCGTGCTCACACACACAAACACACACACACGCTGTAACCTACGCTACCACAGCAGGTGTCCCTCTCGACAGGTTAGATATTGTCAATTCCTGCACAAAATTGTATACAACTGTTCCTTATTCTATTTATACTAATTACAATATAAAACATACCGCCATGGGCAAATTTGCAAATATATATAATTACAGTACTTTATATATTTTTAAGTAGACCAGTGATAAATTGCTTTGAATTTGTTACAGGCCTCCATATAGGCCTAATAGTAATGTGCACTTCACACTGTAATGTTACATAATATTACATAATTAATTATAATGAATCCGTTTGAGTGTTTGTGGTCTTTTTTTTTTAATTTTCTCAATGTCTAAAACATTTGTATCTATTTTTACAGTTAATTTCACGAGTAAAGAATGAACATGATCATGGTCAAGTTAAATTCAAATTACATAATTTTCAATATTATATAAAAATCATGTGTAAATATATACACGCGCGCGCGCGCGCGCACACACACACAAACACACACACACACACTTTGGTTGGTTTAGTGCCCCCTAATGCAAATTCCTTAAAATATGCTCTGTGCCCTTGTCAGGGAAACAATCGAGAGGTCCAAACGTGCCGAAAAACATGCGAAACATACCAACGTTCTACCTAGCGAACTAATGATGGACACGTACGAAGTGCGAAAGCTGGAAAGATTCGAACCTTGTGACTTGGAAGACCAGATTCACTGAATTTTAGAGACGCTGCCCCACTTCTCCCGTTATGCTATGCAGCGTGTTCTTTTTTTTGAGAGTTCTGTCACATTTATGTTCTTTCACAATTGTGTTCTGTTATAATAGTTACGTAAGCACATAACTAAGATAAAATTATGTATTACTTCCATGTTCCATAAAGAAATGGAAGTGTGGTGATGGCGAAAAAAATCGTGTTCCAGATATGAGCTGATTCTGATTGTACTACCCTCAAAACATGAAGAAAAGTCATTTTTCGAAAAGTGTGTGTGTGTGTGTGTGTGTGTGTGTGTGTGTGTGTGTGTGTGTGTGTGTGTGTGTGTGTGTGTGTGTGTGTGTGTGTGTGTGTGTGTGTATAGAATGTTTTCTATGGCGAACGATAAGTGTCGCAAATTCAAACAGAATTAATTAATGTTTTGCATATATGCTTAGATTGTAGCGGACTCAAGGCCTATTGATTTTGGTGAAGATCGGTTAAGGGAAAAGGGTAGTTTACCTGCAACGTTTTATGTTTTAACAAGGGTAATTTTTCTATGGCGAACGATAACTGCCGCTAATTCAACTAGAATCAAATAATTTTTTATACATGTGCCTGAGTTATAGAGAACTCAACGCTTCTTGATTTTGGTGATGATCGGTTAAGGGGAAGGGGTAGTTTACCTGCAACTTTTTACGTTTTAACAAGAGTTAACGTAACAAGAGTAAAGTACTTAATTTTGATAAATAAAGTATCCTGAAAAGAAGGTCATAATAATCCACTGTAGAAAGGTAGATGAAATATCTATAAATTAAAAGGGTATTTGAAGGGGAGGGGGTAGTTTTTATTTATATGTCATGTGTACTACGTTATCGGCAACAAAGAAGTAGTTTGTTATTAAAATTCCTTCCCGGGATGTTTGGCCGTGATCCAATGTTTTCTGCAAAACCAGACGTTTCGGCAGTGCCTTCGACTGCCATCATCAGTGAAAATCGAGTGGTAACGTGATCATCAGCGCTAACGTGAGGTGGTATACGTTAGTGACCACAGTACTGTGGTTAAGGCTGAAGAAAGAAATAGAAAGAAGTAGTTTCTATAGAATTTTTTCATTTCAAAAATGATTTTAAATATAAATCTTAGAACATGGAAGTCATGTTTGGTTCTCCATACCGATATTAGATATAGTCGTACAATCGTGTTTGTTTACGCAGTTTTTCCACTGGAAAAATTACATTTTTACATTGTAAGGTATGACGCTTATTATCTTATTGAGACAGATTGCTGAATAAATAAACTTAAAAAAAAACTTGAACCATTATTCGGGTATCCATGATAGTCACTGTGTAAAGGTTAGCGCCCGAAGCGTGTCTCAAGTAAGCGTGAATATTCGCTGACCTGTCCTTCAAAAATGACGTAATAATTAGCGAGCTCCCTCACTATTTTGAACGAAACACATTTATTATTACATAAATTTCAAAATTACATAATTTGTAAATTATCAGAAAATTACGGAAACTCTTGTTACTATTTTGTTAGTGAAATAACAATTGTAAAGCAGGCAAAAAACATACAGTAAAATCATAAAATAAACACAAAAAGTTTCAAACAACTGCATTGGGTTTTTAGTAATTCTTATAATGCCTAAGTGAGAAAAAATTTAAGTATGTATCCATAGATATGATATCTAACTAGCTAATACTTTTCACAAATATACGTTACTTATAACAATATGAAAAGTTTTTTTTAACATGGTAATGTTTTTAGGCTGGGGGTCATTCCACAAAAATCTTCATCGAAAAACGTAACGCTTCCACACTTTCGATTCCCCACAGTCTAGAAATTTGATATGTAAACGCATCAAGACAGAAATAATCGCTGCTGACATTGAGTTTAGCAAAAGTTTTAGTGAGAATAAATTTGGTTTTACATGCTCTGTTTGTGATCGTCTGTGGTTTGGAAATGATTTACGTAACCCACCAAACGTAATCCACATTATACGTTTCAAAAGCCTAAAAACATTATCATGCTTTGATGTTTCGGTTTCGTCGAAATTCTTTGAATGCAAAGTCCAGAGAGAGAGAGAGAGAGAGAGAGAGAGAGAGAGAGAGAGAGAGAGAGAGAGAGAGAGAGAGAGAGAGAGAGAGAGAGAGAGAGAGAGAGAGAGACAGACAGACAGACAGACAGACAGACAGACAGAGATTTTCTTAAATAATTATTTGTAAACCTAACTTGCAAACTTCTTGAAGGCGATTCAAAATTTGCAAGGAGTGTTGAAAGATATTCAGTCAAATGATCAAGTCTGAATAAAATTTGTGGTAACATGATCTCCCACATAGACTTTATATTTTCTTAATATTTTCAGTTACATTTTTGGCCTCTAAATCTAAAAACTTTTCATAGTAATTTCTACATTCGGATTTGAGTTAAAATTCCCTTTAGTCTGACACCCGCCTGGATTTTTATAGTTTTCAAATTTTGGGGCCCTGTTATCCTAACGTTTTGATATTTTCTAAACTGTATAGTATATTTAATTTTGGGTTAAAATTCTCTTTAATTTGATACCCCACGTACATTTTCTCAATTTTATAAAAAGTTTGTCTCACTTTTTCGGGTCATGGCTTTCCAGAATTTTGAAATTTTAAAAAACGAATGCTCCTTTCAGTTCTGGTTAAAAACTATTTTAATTTGATATCCCAATCGGATATTTGTGATTTTTTCAAAATTTGACCCACTTTTTGTCATCCCAAAATTTTGAAATTAAAAAAATAAGCATTATATACAGATTGTGATTAAATTTCCCTTTAATTTGGTATCCCACATGAATTTTTCAGTTTTTTCACAATTTTGATCCCTTCACATTTTTGCCTTCTCCCCTCTCCGATGTTTGTGGGGATGAATCTGAAAAACAACAGGGTTCTTTAGAGTAAAAGTATAGACACGCGCGCCAAGTTTTACGAAAATCGGTTGATGCATTCAAAAGTCAGTCATACCTCAAACAGAGAAATAGATGCCAAACGGTCGACTTAAAAGCGAGAACTGGGTTCGCTCGTTCAGAAACATTAATTGTTCAGAGAACGTCGGGTTTGAGTCGCCGAAGTCGAGTGTACGGCAAATTAATAGCGTCGGTATTAAGGTCATTGCTAAGCCGCGATTACGTATGTGCACGCTGTTGCTCGTCAGTTAATCCCGGACGGTGACGGCGTCAGGTGCTGCACAAGACAAATGCCGTAAGGTTTATCTGACAATCGATAGCACGCTGTAGAATATGAGTGGAAGGCTTCGAGCCACTCAGTCATGGGGATGTTTCAGAACAAGTGCGTCGTCAGCGCGTTAGCGGTGCTCAGTTTGGCGTTGTTAGCGTCCACCGTCATACTGGCGATGATGCTCCACGACGCTCTGTCCAGCACCGAACCGTCGGTACAGACCACCACTGCTACCGTTCCTACCACGACCACCGTGTCCACTACCACCAGTAAGTTATACAAACCGTTACGTTAATTTTATTAAAGTTGTGTGTGTACGCGTGCGCGCGCGCCGCGAGCGTGTGTGAATAATATTTTTATTTGTACAAGAATACATATTATCGTATTTTTATTTTACGATGTTTCGATAGTTTCGTGTACTGTCATCTTCAGATATAAACATAATAATGGAATAATTTCTATAATTTAAAAATCATTTTTTATCATCAGCCGTTAAACATACATGGAAAATATATAAAATTTAATATTCATAATTTCTTTAGCTAAAGATGTTTTTTCCCTGGTAAAGAAATAATAAATATTAAATAAATTATATGCATATAGAAATAGATTGTAGCAAAAAGTGTTTGAAAAAATATATAATATGTTATATAAGTAAATATATAATTATAATATAAATATATATTATTTTATTTATTAAATTAAAAATTTTGAAAATATTATCATTTATACATATGTTCTATTCATTATCTCAAGAAACTTAAAATGATGTAAAGTTTAGATTATACATTTGTTAATTATATATTATTGTTAGATAAAGGTATGATAAACGTCCTAATTTGAATTTCTGACGACTGCCGTTAAAACCGTCGGCGTACATAGAATTAATTCAACTAAAGTTAACACAATAGAATACAATCAAAGAATTCGTTAGATAACATCTTATATACATTTATGCTTAGAAAACGAAAACCGAACTTTCATATGAAAAGCCATTATCAAGTAAGCGATTTATACACACGCGCGAGCGCACGTACACACACATTGAACACAAACTTACGCTTTTTGATAAAATGGTATATTATTTTATTATTAATATTATATACGTAATTCAATAAATCAGCCTTTTCTAGTTGTAAGAATTCTTTAAATACGTAATTACCTACTGATAATATTATCAATATGTTCTTGTGTTAAATTAAATTTATGAAATAAACTTAAGGCAGGATGAAGTGAGCATTGTACACCCCTACACACACGCGCGCGCGCACACAAATATATGCTCGCGCGTGTCATAAAAATAATTATTTTGTTGTAAGCATTGAAACTGTAGCCTCTCTCTGACGTGTGATTCGCAGATTCATGTTTTGATACAATATATGATGACGATGCAAAATCGCAGAACTTGATACATCAGAGAGTTAATGGCAATTGTGACTGGATGAAACTCGAGAATTATAATGAAATAAAACACGCACACAGACACATGGGGCGCGCGGGATATTTTAATAGTTTAATGTTTTGTAATTTGTAATGGTTAGTAATGATTTGAATTCCATAAACTGGGTTTGGTTTTCGCTTTAACGTAACGAGTTTCAAAAACAAGTAGGCCTAAGTCTTTGAATCGAAACCGGCTGCTTCATTCGTTATACAACTTTACTTATGAAAACACTTGAATGAGTTTTTTTTTTAACGTCGATTTTTATGAACCGGAATAAGGATAACTTCATAGTGGATAACTATTGTTAAAATGAAATTTGTTATTAATTATTAGTAAATAATTATAAGTAAGTCAACAAATTTATTTTAATAGTTATCTTACATTTATTTTTTGAGGTAATCGCAACGAATATTATTGTAACATATACAACATGACAAGCACGATGGAACGTACGTAGAGTCCAATGTAACTAGAATTTCAATAGAAACTTCGAACATTTTCAAATTCTCCCCTCCCCCCAAAAGATCTCTCTCTCTCTCTCTCTCTCTCTCTCTCTCTCTCTCTCTCTCTGCACGCGCACGCGCGCGCACACACGCACACACATGAAATGAAAAGATGGAAACCGTAACAAGCGAGATGCCTAACGAGCATGACGTTGACGACATGTAAAGATAACATAGAAATGTAAGTAGAGTGTATAATTTTACTTGTGGCGATATTAAAGCCACTAACCATTTATAATTTATAATTATATTTAAAAATTATAATTTATAATTAAAAATAGGGCCTACTGTTATAAATTGAAATTTATAATTATATAATACGTCAAGCACTTTGTGCTGCAGACTATTTCTTGATGTATATAATATATTTAAAATTTATATTTACTTTACCTCAAGATGTTATTTTCCCCTTATTTGGGACATGTTTCGGGACCCTTAGTGCTCCCATCAAAAAACAAAAAACCAATGGAAAGCCATAACAACAACCAACCAGCACACAGGTACTCCACAAGATTCAAAATTAGGAAGGCTGATGATGGGAACACTGTGGGTCCCGAAACATGTTCCAAATAAGGGAAAAATAAAATCTTGAGGTAAAGTAAATGTAAATTTTAAATATATTATATAATACTGTAGGTTCATTCGTAAAACAAAAATGTTTTATTGCAGGAGTAAACAAATGGAGTGAACATTTACTTTGTTTAATAGTAACTTAACAGCAATTTTTACTTCCATGTTCCTTAAGAAAATGGAAGTATGGTGATGACAAAAAAAATCGTGTTCGAGATTATTGCAGATTCTGATTGTACAACACTCAAAACATGAAAAAAGTCATTTTTCGAAAAGTGTCTGTCTGTCTGTCTATCTATGTGTCTGTAGATTTTTTCCTATGGCAAACGATAACAGCCGCAAATTCAAACAGAATCAAATAATGTTTTGCATACAGCCCTGAATTGTCGAGTTCTTAAGACCTATTGTTTTTGGTGAAGATCGGTTAAGAGAAAGAGGTAGTTTACCAGCAACGTTTTATGTTTTAACAAGGGTATTTTCTATGGCAAACGATAACAGCCGCAAATTCAAACAGAATCAAATAATTATTTGCATACAGCCCTGAATTATAGGGTTCTCAGGACCTATTGTTTTTGGTGAAGATCGGTTAAGGGAAAGGGGTAGTTTACCAACAACATTTTATGTTTTAACAAGGGTATTTTCTGTGGAAAAAGATAACAGCCGCAAATTCAAACAGAATCAAATAATTATTTGCATACACCCTGAATTATAGGGTTCTCAGGACCTATTGTTTTTGGTGAAGATCGGTTAAGGGAAAGGGGTAGTTTACCAACAACGTTTTATGTTTTAACAAGGGTATTTTCTGTGGCAAACGATAACAGCCGCAAATTCAAACAGAATCAAATAATTTTTGCATACAGCCCTGATTTGTAGAGTACTCTCGACCTATTGTTTTTGGTGAAGATCGGTTGAGGGAAAGGGGTTGTTTACCTGCAACGGTTTTTTTATCAAGGGTAATTTTACTTCCATATTCCTTAAGGAATGGAAGTATGGTGATGGCAAAAAAAATCGTGTTCGAGATTATTGCAGATTCTGATTCTACTACACTCAAAACATGAAAAAAAGTCGTTTTCCGAAAAGTGTCTGTGTGTGTGTCTGTCTGTGTGTCTATCTGTCTGTGTGTCTGTCTGTGTGTCTGTAGATTTTTTTTTCTATGGCAAACGATAACTGCCGCAAATTCAAACAGAATCAAATAATTTTTTGCATACAGCCCTGATTTGTAGAGGACTCGCGACCTATTGTTTTTGGTGAAGATCGGTTGAGGGAAAGGGGTAGTTTACCGGCAACGGTTTTTTTTTATCAAGGGCAATTTTTTTTTTTTGGCAAACGATAACAGCCGCAAATTCAAACAGAATCAAATAATGTTTCGCATACAGCCCTGAATTGTAGAGTTCTCAAGACCTATTGTTTTTGGTGAAGATCGGTTAAGGGAAATGGGTAGTTTACCTGTAACGTTTTATGTTTTAACAAGGGTATTTCCTATGGCAAACGATAACAGCCGCAAATTCAAACATAATCAAAAGATTATTTGCATACAGCCCTAAATTGTAGAGTTCTCAAGACCTATTGTTTTTGGTGAAGATCGGTTGAGGGAAAGGGGTAGTTTACCTGCAACGTTTTTTTAACAAGGGTATTTTCTATGGCAAACGATAACAGCCGCAAATTCAAACAGAATCAAATAATGTTTTGCATACAGCCCTGATTTGTAGAGTACTCAAGACCTATTGTTTTTGGTGAAGATCGGTTAAGGGGAAGGGGTAGTTTACCTGCAACCTTTTACGTTTTAACAAGAGTAAAGTACTTGAAAATTTATTTAAACTTTTTGAAACAATGGTAATTGTTAAAAATAAAATAATTTTGTTGCCAGGCAATAAAATTATAATTTTTTCATTTTAATGTAATATAATATTTTTCATTTAATACAGCAATAAAAAGGCAGGTAAGACACAGCCTGGCTGTTTGGCTGAAAATGATTTTAAATATAAATCTTAGAATATGGAAGTCATGTATGGTTCTCCATACCGATATTTTTATTTGGCAAACGATAACAGCCGCAAATTCAAACAGAATCAAATAATATTTCGCATACAGCCCTGAATTATAGTGTTCTCAAGACCTATTGTTTTTGGTGAAGATCGGTTAAGGGAAAGGGGTAGTTTACCTCAAACGTTTTATGTTTTAAAAGGGTATTTTCTATGGCAAACGATAAGAGCCGCTAATTCAAACAAAATCAAATAATTTTTTACATACAGGCCTGATTTGTAGAGTACTTAAGACCTCATGTTTTTGGTGAAGATCGGTTAACGGGAAGGGGTAGTTTACCTGCAACATTTTATGTGTTAACAAGGGTATTTTTTTCTATCACGAACGATAACTGCCGTAAATTCAAACAGAATCAATTACTTTTTTGCATACCCTTTTGAATTATAAAGATCTCAAGGTCTGTTGTTTTTGTTGAAGATCGGGTAATGGAAAGGGGTAGTTTACCTGCAACATGTTATGTTGTAAGAAGAGAACGTTTTTCATGAAGAACGATAACTACCGTAATTTCAAACAGAATCAAATAAGTTTTACTTCCATGTTTTTACATATGTGCCTGAATTGTAGAGGACTCAAGACCTATTGATTCTGGTGAAGATCAGTTAAGAGAAAGGGGTAGTTTACCTGCAACATTTTATGTGATAACAAGGGTAATTTTTTCTATGACGAACGATAACTGCCGTAAATTCAAACATAATCAAAAGTTTTTGCACACGTCACTAACTTGTAGAGTACTCAAGGCCTCTTGATTTTGGTGAAGATCAGTTAAGGGAAAGGGGTAGTTTACCTCCAACGTTTTATGTTTTAAAAGGGTCTTTTCTATGGCAAACGATAAGAGCCGCAAATTCAAACAAAATCAAATAATTTTTTACATACAGCCCTGATTTGTAGAGTACTCAAGACCTACTGTTTTTGGTGAAGATCGGTTAACGGGAAGGGGTAGTTTACCTGCAACGTTTTTCTTATCAAGGGTAATTTTTTTCTATGGCAAACGATAACAGCCGCAAATTCAAACAGAATCAAATAATGTTTTGGATACAGCCCTGAATTGTAGAGTTCTCAAGATCTGTTGGTTTTGGTGAAGATCGGTTAAGGGAAAGGGGTAGTTTACCGGCAACATTTTATGTTTTAACAAGGGTAATTTTTTCTATGAACGATAACTGCCGTAAATTCAGACAAAATGAACTGCTTTTTTGCATACCTTTTTGAATTACAGAACTCAAGGTCTATTGATTGTTGAAGATCGGTTAAGGGAAAGGGGTAGTTTACCTCCAACGTTTTATTTTTAACGAGGTTATTTTTTATATGACGAACGATAACTGCCGTAAATTCAAAGAGAATCAAATAATGTTTTACATACAGCCCTGTATTGTACAGTTCTCAAGACCTATTGGTTTTGGTAAAGATCGGTTAAGGGAAAGGGGTAGTTTACCTGCAACATTTTATGTTTTAACAAGGGTAATTTTTTATATGACGAACGATAACTGCCGTAAATTCAAACAGAATCAACTACGTTTTTGTATACCTTTTTGAATTATAGAGAACTCAAGGTCTGTTGATTTTGTTGAAGATCGGTTAAGGGAAATGAGTAGTTTACCAGCAACATTTTATGTTTTAACAAGGGTAATTTTTTTATGACGAAAGATAACTGGCGTAAGTTGAAAGGGAATCTAATAATTTTTTGCATACGTTCCTGAACTGTAGGGGACTGAGGGTTTATTGATTTTGGTGAAGATCGGTTAAGAGAAAGGGGTAGTTTACCTGCAACGTTTTATGTTTTAAAAAGGTAAAGTACTTAATTTTGACAAATAAATTAACCTGATTAGAAGCTCATAATAATCCACTGTAGAAACGTAGATGAAATATCTATAAATGAAGAGGGTATGTGAACGGGGTGGGGGTAATTTTCTATTATTGAAAATTATAGTTGATGGCGGAGGGGAGAATTTTTTATATGTGTACTACGTTATTGGCAACAAAGAAGTAGTTCTATGTTAAAATTCCTTCCCGGGCTGTTTAGCCGTAGTCCAATATTTTCTGCAAAACCAGACTTTTCGGCGGTGCCATCGACTGCCATCATCGGTGAAAATCGAGTGCGAAAACGTGAGGTGGCATACGTTAGTGACCACAGTACTGTGTTTAAGGCTGAAGCAATTAGTAGAAAGAAGTAGTTTCTATGGAAATATTTCATTTCGAATATGATTTTAAATATAAATCTTAGAACATGGAAGTCATGTATGGTTCTCCATACCGATATTTTACTAATAAATAGTAAGTAAACCAATATATTATGTATAAATATGTCCACACAGACATTTCTGTCTTTTGACTTCAGACTCTTCAAATTCTAATTTTTTGAAGTACAAGCACTGACGTTTGCAACTGCACTTTGATTAGCTTTTGACGCAGAGTTCCATGACAACTTCATTTTTCTGTCAGACGTTCAGATGACATTACGAGTGCAAACCGTACGCAAATACGGTAAATCTCAATTACGCCGCCTCACGTGACCATACGTTAGGAAACGTGTTAAGAGTAACTGCAAACGACTACTGCCTAAAAACTGTTGTTTTGAATTCAACTTACGCTATTAAAGCCATTTGTTAATCAAAACAAAATGTAAGCAATAATTTTTCATCGCGTGGATAATTTATATTTTGTAATTTAAAAAGTTCACAGACGATTCGTCACAGGTCTATCTCCCCACCCCTTTCGTGGAGGGGTAATACAGCGGTCTTATTTGGCACGAATTGGCTACATTAATAACAAAGGCGTACTCATGTACATTGTAACACATTACTTTACTACATTAATAACACCGCTCACACTCGTGCGCCGCAGAATAAAACATTTCCGTGTGGATCGCCACCACATGTGGGTGTTGCGGTTTGGAAGCTCTTGAAGAATCGCGAGTTATTCCAAAGACGCTAATAAGGAAGGCTGGATTGTTGGTTAGAAAGAAGTGGACTGTATTTAAGATATTGAACATGCGTTTATTGAATAATTTGGTTTGTTAGTTACGATCGGCACGTGCGGAAGCATTTGAGGCGATAATGCCCGAGATTAATTTTGAATGAAATCGTGGTCCATTGCAGATGGACGCAGGTAGACGATTAAAGTGAAATGTTATAAATGCATGCTGTATAATAGCCAAAAGCCGCGGCTGTAAGAGAAGTGTTTAACGAGAGTTGCGCTCGGAGTCGTGTTATAAACTAAACTAATACTGGCTTGCAGTCGGCTAGGCTGGCCGATTGCAAGGTTTGATAAAAGCGTGACGTCATCCGCGCGTGCCGTGCAATGTTAGTAGGCTGCTTACAACTGACAACACAGTACAAAGTTTAAACATACTGCCCGCCAAAATCGGGACGATTTTGTACATTAACGGTTAAATTGAACAATATAATAATTAGACTTACATGTCGTAAGCGATACAATAATTGGCGCACTGGCCAGAGAGCAATGACATAATGGACATAATATAAATTCAATTAACAATCACCAAGCATACAATAAATTGATAACACCATAAAAATACAATAATTTCCCCATGATATTGACATAACAACCCCAATGAATTTCATAATGTTTTGACCCTTAGAAAATACAATACATATATAGAATAATTGCCACTATAACTGACACTTGTGGTTCTCAGAATTTGAATCACACAAACACATTAACGATACACAACATTCATAATAATTGATAGTACATATGAGACACAGTCACTATTTCTGTAATAGCTAGCGACACTTAACAATGTTACAATGCTTATGATACAATTGACTTGTATGCTCGCCCCGGGGAATGTCCCGGGCGTGTTCCATGTAATGTGACACGCGCACACCCATGCATATACACACACACACACACACACACACACACACACACACACCGTAAGGCACGCAAACGACTAGCTTGTTGCCACCGGAAGGGGGCATAATTTGTGGATGGGTCGGCGTAAGATACCTAGCGCGGTGCGTACTTCTGCGACGCGTACTAAGGAATCTTGACCCGGAAAAACATTGGTAATTACCCCACGCTTCCATTCTAAAGGGGGGGAATTGTCATCCAAAATGAGGACAAGTTGTCCGACCTTCAAATTTTTAAATGGGGTGCGCCATTTGTTGCGCTGCTGCAGCTGGTGCAGATAATCCCTAGACCACCGTTTCCAGATGGTCTGCGTAAATTTTTGGAGCAGAAGCCATCTGCCCAAATGAGTATTATTGCCTTGTGTATAGTCGGGTTCCGGAAGTGCCGTCAGTGGAGCACCGACCAAAAAATGAGCGGGTGTTAAGGGTTCAGGGTCTCTAGCATCGTCGGACACGGCGCATAACGGGCGTGAATTAAGGCAGGCCTCAATTTGAGAAAGAAGGGTAGAATATTCCTCAAAATTCAAGATCGTACCGCCAATTACGCGACGTAAATGGAATTTAACACTCCTTACACCACTTTCCCACAAACCACCGAAATGAGGGGCTGAAGGGGGGATAAAGGACCATTTGATGCCGTGGAGACCGCAAAACTCCAGAGAAGATTGTTCAACTTCCTTGGAGGTTAAAAATTTGTACCAATCATGCAACGTGTGGTTGGCACGACGAAAATTCGTGCCATTATCCGAAAATATTTGCGCGGGAATACCTCTGCGCGATATGAACCTTTTTAAAGCCGCTATAAAGGCGTTGGAAGTAAGATCCGACACCAATTCTAAATGGATGGCCCTAGTACACATGCATATAAATAGAGCGATATATGCCTTGGTCGTGGACTTAGAGCGCTGCCCGCCATGGCGCAAAAACACCGGACCTGCGTAATCCACGGCCGACTGTGAGAATGGCCTTGACGGCGTGACCCTAGAAGAGGGTAATTGACCGAGTAATTGACTCGCGCCTTTAGCCCGGAAACGAAAACAAGTGACACACTTATGTATCACTGAGCGGATATAGGACTTATCGTGTATGATCCAATACTTAAGCCTAAGCGAAGCTTGAGTTGATTGCACTCCAGCGTGCAACAAACGGATGTGTTCGTATTCAATTATTAATCTCGTGAGATGAGAGTGCGGGTGTAAAATTATTTGGTGTTTAGTCTCGTAGCTAAGTGGGGAGAATTGCAAGCGTCCACCCACTCTTAAAATGCCTGATTTATCCAGGAATGGGTTGAGAGCAAGAATTTTACTACTGCGTGGAAGGCACCGGTGTGCCTCAAGTTCCCTAACCTCTACGTCGAAATGCAACTTCTGAGATTGCCGGACAAAAACCAAGAGCGTGTCAGACAATTCTTGAGCCGACAAAAAGGACGTGTCTCTTTCAACCACCGCGAGCCTAGAATTGCGAAGAAATCGACGGCAGTATGCGAAGACGCGAATAAGCCTCGTAAGAGATGAATAGTTTTCAATGTAACTATGTGTTGAGGACGCGACAATTAGTGAGGTTTGAGCCTGCTTGTGACGCTCCTCTTCAATGTCGGGAAAGGTACAGGGAGTATTAATGTCGAACGCGCTGACCGGCCATGAGGCCGCATCACGAGCCAACCAGGAGGGACCATGCCACCATCGAGCATGACAGTGCAGACTACGAGGGAGGCAACCGCGCGATAAAACGTCGGCAGGGTTGTCATTCGATACTACATGACGCCAAGTTCCCCTGCTGCTAACAAGACGCTGTATTTCTGCGACACGGTTAGCCACAAATACCTTCCAGCGGGAAGATTGCTGATGTATCCAGTACAACGCTATCATCGAATCCGAATAAAGATATAATCCGTCAAAATTGTAATCGACGGCATTTAAAACTTTGGACGTTAATTGAGCCAACAATAAACAAGCACAAAGTTCAAGTCTAGGAAGCGTTATCTGTTTCAGCGGAGCGACCCTAGATTTAGCACACAAGTTTGATGATATGGCGCCGTTCGAATAGACCGCCCGCACATAAATGCAACACGCGTAACCTTTAACCGAAGCGTCGGCGAATCCGTGCAGCTGCAATGAACTAACTGGGCAACTGTTCGAACTCTTAACCGACCTCGTAATCTCAAAATGAGTGTCGGAGACTAATTGGGTGTATAATTCCGACCATTGATTGGCTAGTGACCCGGACAAGGGTTCGTCCCAATCAGTGCCCGCCAACCACAACTGCTGCACGAAATGCTTGCAGCAAAATGTGATGGGAGCAATTAGACCTAGTGGATCATAGATCCCGGCAATGATTGACAACACGCTTCTCTTGTTGAGAACGGTTAGATTGTCATCACCCCTAACGGTGTACAAAAAGTTATCCCCCTCAACATTCCACTGTATGCCCAAGGTACGCACGTTTTGACCCTTGCTGAAGTCACGGGTTACTTGGGCGCGAAGAGTCATAATCTTATGGTGGTTAGAGAACCATTTGTGTAACGAAAAACCATACCTCCTCAACAACTTCTCTATCTCGCCTTTCATTTCAGCTAAGCTGTTCGGATCATCCGAACCCGTTATGAGATCGTCTACGTAAAAGTCATTTGCTATGGCCTTAGCAGCGGTAGGGTAGTCGGCTTTGTTTTCATATGCTATTTGAGCCAGACAACGCGTAGCAAGGAAGGAGGCACTAGCAGTGCCATATGTAACCGTCCTTAACGCGTAATGTCGCAATTCCTTATGCGGTGCATCACGCCAAACAATGCGTTGCAAGTTTGAATCCTTAGGATTAACAATGATCTGGCGATACATCTTTTCAATGTCCGCAATAAGTACGTATCGGTGGGTGCGGAACCGAACCATTATCGAAAACAGATCCTGCTGGATCGTAGGACCGACCATTAAAGTGTCGTTAAGGGACAAATTATTGGTGGTTTTAGCGGATGCGTCAAATACCACGCGCAATTTAGTGGTTAAGCTAGAGTCTTTGAAGACTGCGTGATGGGGCAGATAAAAGATCTCTGACCTGTCAAGCGACAGATCGTATTCATTAAGCGGCGACATGTGGCCAAGTCTTAAGTAGTCATTCATGAACTCACTATAATCCTTATAAAGGGTAGGGTTCTGCTTGAATTTGAATTCTAACGATTGGAATCTTCGTATTGCTCCGCGGAGAGAATCTCCCAAATAAGATTTATCAGATCTGCGGGGCAGGGCTACCACGAATCTCCCGTCGCGATTGCGGCTAGTGTTTTTCACGAAATGCCTTTCACACGGTGAGTCCTCAGATCGGGTTTCGCGACTAGAGATTTCCTCCAACTTCCAAAATTCCTTTAGTTGCGAGGAAACCTGATTATCATCCTTACAGACCATAAATGAAGAAACCGTTCTAGTCATGTCGACGTTGAATGGTAAGTCACCGGCCAAAATAAATCCTAACTTGGTTTCCTGAATTATAGGAAAGTGTGGTCCGCGCGTATATTTCACAGGTTCAATTAATTGTAGAAAATATTGAGCGCCGATTAATATATCGACTTGCGATGAGCAATGTAGGTGAGGATCCGCCAGGAATATGCGCTTGGGTAAATTTAAAGAGGTAAGATTGAATGACTCCGCCGGTAAATTATTAGTTATACTGGGTAGTACGGCACAATGTACGTTTAACGTGAAGGGTTTATAGCGTGAATGTAGCCTTACATTAGTGCTGAATTCAGCCTGGGAAAGCGAGTTGTTTATACCCGTGATGGGCAATTGCGATTTAACTAATTGGAGGCCCATCCTGCGGGCGAAATCCATTGTGCAAAAGTTCGCTTGAGAACCGGAATCCAGTAATATCCTAACGGGAAATTTTTTGCCGACCTTATTGTATGTCATACAGACGGCGGTAGATAACAATACCGATTTATTGGTCTGTGATTTCAGTGAGCACTGGTTGTTAACAGAAGTTACGTCCCTGTTGGGGACATGAATCATGGTGTGGTGACGCCTAGAACATTTTTTACACGAAAATTTGGAGGGACATTTTGAACCCTCGTGTCCCGAACGGAGACAGTTTAAGCAAAGTTTGTTTTTTAGTAACGCATTTTTTCTATCAGGGATAGACAGCGATATAAACTGTGGGCAATCGCTAAGTCTATGTTCACCGTTACATAGCCTGCATAAATTATTTCTAATATGTGAGTGGAATGCGCCCTTTGGATTGCTTATCTGTTTAACTGCCTTGCGATAAGGAGACTTATCGCTTTTGTTCAACCTGCTCGTTGGGCTAGTCGCGTTATCGATATTTTGCAGTAGTTTCCTACGTGAATTTAAAAAATTTATAAAATTATTAAAATCAGGGAGTTTATGCTCCGATAAACTCTCTTTCCACAAACGTAAAGTGTAACTGTCAAGTTTTTTGGCTAGATAATTTACGACAATAATTTCAAACGTGTTGACTGGCAGTTTGAGATTATTTAAAGCGTTTATATTTGCAGAGATTTGATCAATAAATTGCGATATGCTACCTTGGGATTCCTGCTGAACTAATGGTACGTCTAGGACATTCCACACGTGGTGAGCGGAGACAATCAGCTTACTATCATATCTATTCCTCAACAGATCGATAGCCACCGCGTAATTTTCATGTGTTATGGGTAATGATTTTATTACGTTAAGCGCCTCGCCATGTAATGACGAGTGTAAATAATGAAGCTTCTGTATATCTGTCAGGTCTGTTCTGACATGAATTAGTTCCATAAAAATATGGTAATAATGTTGCCATTCCACAATACTACCCTCGAACCGTGGTAATTTTATTGGTTCCAATTGAATGGGGGTTGTTTTAGGCTGTTTACCATCAGTATTAATTAGTGGTTTTTGGTTCAAGTGCTCAGATTGCTCCAACAAGTGTTGCAATTTACATTCTATAGCACAGAGATCGTCCTCAGTTTGCACTCTATCACTTGTTGACGCAACGTCTGCTTCCTCAGCCTCGATTTGTGACTGTATCTCGTCATATTTGGTGGATAATTCCATCAAATGACGCAGTTTTATTTTGAGCGCATGAGGATCGCTGTTTAACAAATCAAAATTATCCGCGAAGGTATTTATTCGGGATATTGAGGCCTTAATTGTACCTCGTTTTTTTATCAGAGCCCTTACATCGGCCATTATTACAGTTTGAGATAAAAAATGGAAAGATATTTAGAAACAATTGAGCATCGAGCATGTGAACCACAAACTTAATTTTGAATGAGTTTAAATACGTTTGGTAGCTAGCGATCGTTGGTTTGAACATAAACTTACTCTCTCTAACTAATCAAACTCGTTGGCAGTTAAATTATTGAAATTATAAATCTAAATGATTACAAAGTATAGCTTTATCTTTAAAGTTCTGACTGATAATGAGCTGCCAACCATCTATTAATTTATATTGTGTAATAAGTTAATTGTTTATATAAATATGTCAAAAATACACACTGGGTGAAATATTATTAAAAATAAATCAAATATAGGTAAAGTTTATAGTCACGTGGCCGTCGATCCATTCGTGATGAAGCTGGCTTCGATCCCGTTTGGAGCTGCTACACCTCCTGTCTCTGCCGGTTAGCCGTTGCCTCATGTTGTACCCTCCATCATTTAAAGCTGTGGAATCTCGAAAATGTTGTCCTGTTTCGTCCCGTCGTCTCTGGTCTACTGCTTGGCTGAATCTTGTCGAGATGACTGCTACGTGCTTCACGATAATGGTGTCGCTCAGGACGAAAATGATGCCCGTCTGTCGTGATTAACTTCAGATTGGTTTTTCCAGAAATGATGTATATAAATAAATGTTGTCGCCTGCGTACTCAGGTATGAGAAATCTGTGCCGTTGGGACCAAAAATGATGTAGTTTGTTTTGGCCTGAAAATGTGAAATCCTGCCTGATTGGACCAAAAATGATGTCGTTTTTGGCCTGAAATGTGAAATCCGGTCCGGTGGGACCAAAAATGTTGCGGTTTGGAAGCTCTTGAAGAATCGCGAGTTATTCCAAAGACGCTAATAAGGAAGGCTGGATTGTTGGTTAGAAAGAAGTGGACTGTATTTAAGATATTGAACATGCGTTTATTGAATAATTTGGTTTGTTAGTTACGATCGGCACGTGCGGAAGCATTTGAGGCGATAATGCCCGAGATTAATTTTGAATGAAATCGTGGTCCATTGCAGATGGACGCAGGTAGACGATTAAAGTGAAATGTTATAAATGCATGCTGTATAATAGCCAAAAGCCGCGGCTGTAAGAGAAGTGTTTAACGAGAGTTGCGCTCGGAGTCGTGTTATAAACTAAACTAATACTGGCTTGCAGTCGGCTAGGCTGGCCGATTGCAAGGTTTGATAAAAGCGTGACGTCATCCGCGCGTGCCGTGCAATGTTAGTAGGCTGCTTACAACTGACAACACAGTACAAAGTTTAAACAGTGGGTAATAGCTGTAATAGTTGGTGGGATGTGAGTTGTACCATGGCCCTGGGGGGGGGGGGTCGCACGCAACTGGCCTAATGGTTGAAAGGAGAAGGAGATGAAAATTTAAAGACGTCGCAGAAGGGAGAAGGAAATGGAAATTTAAAGACGTCGCAGCTACGACTCAGATACAAGCGTTAATATAACTATCACGCAACAATAGAGGAAACGGCAAAACGGCGCAAAGATTCGTGTATAATCGGTTAACTTCGGACTTCCCGGTAGTGGTGGAAAGTTCCACTGAGTCCTATTCTAATTTGGGGGAATTTATCTTCTCCGACTATATGCTTTTATATATATTCCGGTTTATTGCGATCTATAGGTGTCGCATAGAATAAGTAGTCGAGGTATATATTTTTCAAATGAAGTGGATTTATTTATGTTATTATTATTTTCTTATAATCCACTGTGATTTAATACAGTTTATAAAAATAATTTAATCTGTGTCTGTTGACCTTCGTAACACAAACTAAAATTTACTTTCTCTACAGTGAAAGAAATTAATATTTAAAAAATATCTTCTTTAAATTCCAAAGCCTTTTATGATAGCTTTCTTTTAAATATTATTTTGATGATTGTACCAGTGGCGGCTCGTCCATAAGGTTCAGTGGTTCAGTGAACCCCCCTAAATAATTTAAATACCGTAAGTTTAAGGATTTGTTGAGATAATGGTTTTGTATTTAAATAACAAGATTTACGGGATTAATCATGTTGACTGAACGGTAATGGATTCGCGTAATAGACAAATTGTACGCTACTATTACTTGGAGGTGCAGAACAGATCTCAACACCTCCTGGACTGTGTAGACAGCTTTGGAGGGGGAAATCAGTATACACAAAAATTACATTCAACGGTCGCTAAACCCGAGTGTTAGCGATAGAGACGAATAGTTCCGACGAGGGCCGAACACATTTACCGGGAATTTTTACATTTCATAATACCGCCATTCGCCATTATTATGATTTTTACCACATTATTTGTCCGTTTACCATCAGTTTTGTGTCAGATTTTTTTATTTCATTTAGAATGCAATGGAAATGTGTGCAGTAAAATCTTAAAATCAAATAAAATAGTGAAGTAATTTTATTCCTAAAATAAAGTGTGTTTAATAGTCATAAATAACTGTATTAACGTTAAACTGATCGAAGCGTGTATAACCTTCAAAGTGTTTGCTGGTATTTTTGTGTGTAACTGTTCAGGTATTTCTTATTTTTGTGTTCAGTTCATTGATATGGTAAAATGACTAGTGTTCAATCTATTTAAAAACAAATTTTTCTTCTCTCTCTCTCTCTCTATTAAATATAAATGCAAAATGAAGGAACTCGGTAGGCCGCTTCCTCTTTTAAATATTAAACAGAAATGTTTAACTATCCTTTTTTTTAACTACATCTACATATTTTTATTTTTAGAGTAATTTACAAACAGCATAAACACAACTTAATATTAGGCCTACTAAAAGTTGTCAATAGTTATGTCTTCATGTTGAGACCCACCCCGTGTGTTATTTGGAGTGGGATAATTGCTCTTATCTTAGTAGAAACTTTCAGACATTGAACCCCCAACTGTCAGAACCACGACCTGCCACTGGATTGTACGTAAATAATATATGTTCACTTCCCTTTAATGCCGACTGCAGACCCTTCAGACGACGAACTGATCCTATCTGGATTAGTACCACCGAGAACCGATACTTTTACTGCTTCTGGTGTGTTAACCTTACATCTCCAGTCAACTTGAAGCGTCTATATACCTTAGTCGGAATATCTTGCACTTTCGCTGAATAGCACAATTATAATACTTCTCGAAGTAACTCAACGGGAATTTTTTACCTTCCGTTCATCGCGACTGAGCGTTCAGTCTAAGGTATACGCAGAACAATGCGGTGTTGAAAGCAGAATTGAAAAGTAAAAGCGAAGTTTAAGACGATAGCGCACAAGTGTGAAGGTAATAGCACATGCCTATCACACATGCATAAGACGTTGCACATAGTTGCACATTGCTAGTTGCACATAGCTTTAAGACGTTAAGTAAAACTTAGCGACCATTATCACACACACACACACACACACACACACACACAGCAATTTTTTTAGAAAATTAATTTTTTTCAGAACAATTGATATTCTGATATTTTGACTGAAAATATCTATTGATTCGTTTTAAACAGGCAGTTTATTCTCCCACTCACGCACGGGCACGAAACATTTCTCGCGTCAACTTTTGTCTTTCAGTTTCAGAAAGCCTAAAAAAATGTTGGACGAAATTGTAAGACTAATTTCACCGACGTATGCGGTGAGCAAGTAAAACCGTAGCATATACGGTTTCGGTCCAGAAGTTTACAGGCTAACGAGAGGGGAGGGAGACGAACAATTGTAACCCGTTCACCATCTATACCGACTGTTCATAAAAGTTAATTTTTTTTCCGTATCCGTATCGGCCATCTAGGGACCACATGCCAACTTCAATTCTTTACTCTTTGTTCTTTCCTATTTTCCAATACTCTTTCATCTTCTCACTGTGTCTCCTCTTCCTGTCTTCAGTCCACTTTGAACCTGGGTTTTTAGCTCTCCTATCCTGGACTCCCTCCATTTTTAACACTTTTGCCCGAAAAACGTCTCCTTCAATTGCTTCTTCTGCTTGTATATTATTTTTTTCTAAATCCTTTTGGACTTCTTTAATCAAACTTTATGTTGACTTCTTCTCCCACAGATATTTGAAGATTTTCTTTGTCAACCTATTGTCGTCCATTCTATATAAATGTCCAAAAACTAATAGTCTATTTTTTCTCATTGTTTCTGTTATACTTTCTATACTTTGATATCTTTCATCATTACTTCTTAATTTCCAACCTTCTGAAGTTTTTCGTGGGCCTAATATTTTCCTAATAATTCGTCTTTCCAAAATTTATAATTTGTCTAAATTATAATTCAATGCTAGACATTCACTTGCATATAGGCATTCTGACTTCACTACTGTACTGTAATGCCTTATTTTCGCATTTTTAGAAATGCACTTTTTATTGTAAATATCTTTAGTTATACCATATGCCCGTTCCATCTTATGAATCCTTTCTTCTATAGCAGATTTTTACAAGCCATTCTCTTGAATTATCTCTCCTAAATACTTAAATTTTCGAACACTCTCTATTCGACCAATATCTGTTACCAGGAATTTTGGCGCGATTTTAATGTTTGTGAGAAATTTGTTTTTTTCTGCAGAAATTCTTAAGTCTGTTCTATTGACTATGTCCTCTAAAAAATTAACTTGTGTTGCTGCAGATGTCAGATGTTCAGAAAGTATAGCAAAGTCATCTGCGAATGCCAAACAGTTTACTTCAATACGTTTTTTCCTTCTTCCCAACATGATTGGTGATATTTTGCATTCCTTTAATTTTTCATTCCATATTCTCACTACTTTCTCCAGGACACAGTTGAAAAGAATTGGGGATAAACTATCACCCTGTCTTACACCTGTATTTATTTTGAATGGTTGAGATAGTTCTCCCATGAATTTTACTTTTGAGACTGTGTCCGTAAGGGTTTCGCGGATTAGATTTGCCAATTTAGATTTAACACAAAATTCTCGGATTATTCTATCTATAGTTTCTCTATCAACAGAATCAAAGGCCTTTTTGAAATCAACAAATGTAGGGCCCGGATTTTTATTTATTTAAAAATGGCAAATATTTAAATATAATATTTAACAAAAAAGGTGGAATATTTAATAAAAACACAATATATTTACTAACGTTTTTTAATTTACAAAACTTTGTTGACACCGCATATAAATGTTTTTTTTAAATGAGCTGCGATCGCTTACAGATAATACTAGATAATAGTGCCCATCGACACAGTATTGACATGCTACACGCGGTGCACCGTGTCGGTTAATAGTACGCTTATAATATGTTCATTCAGTGTCTTTTACGTATTTGTTTATTATGTGTTTGTTTTAATATGGATTTTATTATATAACGAGCTCCTTTGGAGTGAAGGTCTGAAGATGGGTCATATGCCCTGAAACGCGTAACCCAGCACAAATTACGCTTGACGTCACTTGACGGAAATTATAAGGTAAATTATATAATTCTCCTTATGTTTATTTGTGTTTAAGTGTTGTAAAACTGTCCCTCTTTGGTCGTGATTTACGCGAATGTTGCAACATTTGCAAAACAAAATATCACTATCACTTTTGAAAATTTCCGGAAACTCCGCAACGAATGCTCTTATCTTAGAACTTGAATTACTTTTAACTTTCGGCATTTTTAGCTTACCACGGTTCGGGTCTAAACACGTACTGGCACTGAGACTGGGACTGGGGGAATGGGAGGAAGAATTTCTAGAAAAAAACTGAAGCGCCTCTTTATATTTGTTCGTAAAGAAGTTGCGTTCAAAGGGTATCGGTGGCCGAGGTGTTAACGTTATGGCCTTGTCGCCCCGTGGTATCGAGTTCGATCCCCAGCGCTTCACTTTTTTTTTCATTTTATTTTTATTGAATTATTAAAATTCAACTTGAAATTCATTTTTTTAGTCTACGAATATTTATACAAAAAAGACCACTTTTTCCAAATAAAACTCTTTGGTCAGGTATAGAATGAGGGATTAGAAAGGATTAGAAGAGATTAGAAGAAATTATATCGTCAACAAAAGCTGGCCCAACTCGGAACTTTTCGCTTTCGTAATCCCGGCTCAACTCGACCATTTCCAGGTATAGCTGGCTCAATTCGTCTTCCCCCCAACTGGAAGGCGGCAAGCAGCGATTCAAAGAACGCCATTTGGAAGGAATGACTCCTTCATTTCTTTATTCACGTCTCTGTTCATCTATACATTATTTTTTAGGGAAGAGAATTAGAAAATATTGAATTATATTTAAATTAAATGAGAAAAAATTTGTTTATTTTCTCAAACAAACAAAATATTTATTTATCCTCAAAAATAGCAAAATATTTATTTAAATACGAAAATATTTATTTAAATAAAGATCCGGGCCCTAGTTATTACAATCTCCTTTGAATTCAGTAGCCTGTGACGGATTATTGACTTCAGAGTGAATATTTGTTCTGGGCAGGATCTGCCCTTCCTGATAAAGCCACCCTGATATTCACCCAAATGGCTATCCAATGTTTTTTCTACTCTCTTCAATAGAATTTTTGAAAATATTTTATATGCAACTGGCAGTAAAGATATTCCTCTGTAGTTATTAACCTCTTGCTTATCACCCTTCTTATGCAGCGGATGTATTAAGCCACCTTCCATTCTTCTGGGATTTTTTCTGTTTTCCAAATTTCTTCAAAAATTAATTGTAGATCATTTTTGATCTTTGGTAGAGACCATTTCTAAAGTTCAGCTGATATGGAGTCTTCTCCACTAGATTTATTATTTTTCAAAGTTTTAATTACTTCTTCAATTTCCTCGATAGTCGGAGGTGTAGCTTTCATTTCCAAATTGTCTGACAGTTCCAATCTCTGAAGCAGTTCCGGGCAATTTAAAAGTTGATAAAATATTTTGCAAGTATTTCACAATTTTCCGCATTGCTTAGGCCAATTCTACCACTTTCATTTTTAAAACAAACACTTGGTTTTTGGTAACCCTTTAGTTTATTTTTAAAAGTCTGATATAAATCTCGACAATTATTTTTTATACAATTTTCCTGCATTTCAAACAGGAATTAATTAATTTAATAATAAATTAATTTATTTATTATTATCAATTTTGTTTCTTCTACCTTTTTAAACAGTAACAGTTCTTTCGTACAAACATCATCGCAACTACATTTTTTAAACAGACACTTTCAATATTTAACGTAGGCACAAACGAGTCTAGAGGGCATGCGTCGTTAAGCCCTCACAAATCTTTTCAACTTTTTGAATTCCTTACACTGTTTGTTACTGAACACAGTTATGAAAGCCCAGTTTTACTTAACGTCTTAAATTAGCGGGTGGTTTTTTAATGAAATCAATCGATCTGAAAGTCTCAGTGTTTTCAGAGTTGAAACAGCGTTTTGAGACCTCATTTTTGAAGACGTTTATGTAAAACGACCCCTGAACCTTGTCCCTGAGAAATATAATTCTAGAGCACCCACGGCTGCTCACGTTCTAGAACGTTATCCACGGCCCACATTTTGGAAACGCTACACTGTAGCACTGATGAGCCGCAATATCTAGTGTTTATATAAAACATCGGTATGGAGAACTATACATGACGTCCATGTTGTAAGATTTATATTTAAAATCATTTACTTGAATTCGGTTCGATAATTTCTAAAAAAGATCCCCCATCTTGTAAATCGAGTTTTATGTTTGACAAATTGAATGAAGATTTCCATAGAAACTACTACTTTGTTGCCTATTAGCGGGTACACATATAATAAAAAAATTGTCTCCTCCCCCCTTCAACTATTATTTTCATTTATAAAAAGTACCCCCTCCCCTTTCAACTACGCTTTTCATTTATAGATATTTCGTTTCCCTTTCTATAGTGGATTATTATGACCTTCTTTTCAGGATACTTTATTTGTCAAAATTAAGTACTTTACTCTTGTTAAAATGTAAAACGTTGCAGGTAAACTGCCCATTCCCCTTAACCGATCTTCACCAAAATCAATAGGTCTCGATTCCTCTAAAACTCAGGTACATATACAAAACATTATTTGATTCTGTTTGAATTTGCGGCAGTTATCGTACGCCATAGACAAATTCTACACACAGACACTTTTCCAAAAATTACTTTTCTTCATGTTTTGAGGGTAGTATAATCAGAATCAGCCCTTATCTCGAACACGATTTTTCGCTATCACCATACTTCTATTTCCTTATGGAACATGTAAGTAAAATGGAAATGTTGCAAGTAAACTCGTTTTCCGGAAGACACAATTTTGTAGTATTAAACGAGATTCGATTCAATTCCTATAAAACGCAGTCACATTTCACAACTTATAGTTGTATATCAAGGGTGTCGAAGTGTTCTATTCAGAGGCAATTTTGCAAGGGAAACATTTGGAAATCACAATTGTATAGTATCCAGGAATTCATTACAACTTGCGTCATCTCTTGCAACTGTGTTTATCGCTTTGAAGTTTTTAAGTTAAATTATTCACTCAATGTTAACGTATTCCGCCTATCTGTTGTTTTAATATAGCGATTTTAAATATGACTTGGCCAAATAGGTACACCAAATCGGTGTACGGTTCAAATTTGGCTTCGGTTCAATTGGATCGGCACAAAGTTTCCATACAACTGAATATATTTGAAGGAAATGGAAGCGGATTGTATTAGCTTAGCGCATAGAATTTGTACTCCCATGATGCAGTCAAAACAAACATACTGGGGTATCAGGGGCATATTTACGGGGGGGGGACGAATGGGACCGGACCCCCCCCAAGGGGTAGAAAGTTGACAAGAAATTTTGTTAATCTGTTAATTACTTCCATGTTCCGTAAGGAAATGGAAGTATGGTGATCGCGAAAAAATCGTGTTCGAGATAAGACCTGATTCTGATTTTACTACCCTCAAAACATGAAGAAAAGTCATTTTCCGAAAAGTGTCTGTGTCTGTGTCTGTGTGTCTGTATGCGTGGCTGTGTTTAGAACTTGTTCTATGGCGAACGATAACTGCCGCAAATTCAAACAGAATCAAATAATGTTTTGCACATACGCCCGAGTTGTAGAGAACTCAAGGTCTATTGATTTTGGTGAAGATCGGTTAAGGGGAAGGGGTAGTTTACCTGCAACGTTTTACGTTTTAACAAGAGTAAAGTACTTAATTTTGATAAATAAAGTATACTGAAGAAAGGTAGATGAAATGTCTATTAATGAAAAGGGCAGTTGAAGGGGGGGAGGGTTTTTTCTATAAATGAAAATGATAGTTGAAGGGGGAAGGGATAATTTGTTATATGTGTACTACGTTATCGGCAACAAAGAAATAGTTTCTATGGAAATATTTTACTTCAATTTGTCAAATATAAAATTCGATTTACCAGGTGGGGGATAATTTTTTTAGAAATTATCGAACCGAATTCAAGTAAATTATTTTAAATATAAATATTAGAACATGGAAATCATGTATGATTCTCAGTACCGATGTTTTTTAAGCTGTTTTATTAATTTTACTTCCATATTCCTTAAGGAATGGAAGTATGGTGATGGCAAAAAAAATCGTGTTCGAGATTATTGCAGATTCTGATTCTACTACACTCAAAACATGAAAAAAAGTCGTTTTCCGAAAAGTGTCTGTGTGTGTGTCTGTGTGTGTGTCTGTCTGTCTGTGTGTCTGTGTGTCTGTAGATTTTTTTTCTATGGCAAACGATAACTGCCGCAAATTCAAACAGAATCAAATAATGTTTTGCATGCAGCCCTGATTTGCACAGTACTCGCGACCTATTGTTTTTGGTGAAGATCGGTTGAGGGAAAGGGGTAGTTTACCTGCAACGGTTTTTTTTTAGCAAGGGTAATTTTGTTTGTTTGGCAAACGATAACAGCCGCAAATTCAAACAGAATCAAATAATGTTTCGCATACAGCCCTGAATTGTAGAGTTCTCAAGATCTGTTGATTTTGGTGAAGATCGGTTAAGGGAAAGGGGTAGTTTACCTGTAACGTTTTATGTTTTAACAAGGGTATTTCCTATGGCAAACGATAACAGCCGCAAATTCAAACAGAATCAAAAGATTATTTGCATACAGCCCTAAATTGTAGAGTTCTCAAGACCTATTGTTTTTGGTGAAGTTCGGTTGAGGGAAAGGGGTAGTTTACCTGCAACGTTTTTTTAACAAGGGTATTTTCTATGGCAAACGATAACAGCCGCAAATTCAAACAGAATCAAATAATGTTGTGCATACAGCCCTGATTTGTAGAGTACTCAAGACCTATTGTTTTTGGTGAAGATCGGTTAAGGGGAAGGGGTAGTTTACCTGCAACGTTTTTTTATCAAGCGTATTTTCTATGGCAAACGATAACAGCCGCAAATTCAAACAGAATCAAATATTTTTTTGCATACGTCCCTGAATTGTAGAGGTCTCAATGACTTTCGATTTTGGTGAAGATCGGTTAAGGGGAAGGGGTAGTTTACCTGCAACCTTTTACGTTTTAACAAGAGTAAAGTACTTGAAAATTTATTTAAACTTTTTGAAACAATGGTAATTGTTAAAAATAAAATAATTTTGTTGCCAGGCAATAAAATTATAATTTTTTCATTTTAATGTAATATAATATTTTTCATTTAATACAGCAATTAAAAGGCAGGTAAGACACAGCCTGGCTGTTTGGCTGAAAATGATTTTAAATATAAATCTTAGAATATGGAAGTCATGTATGGTTCTCCATACCGATATTTTCAGCTGTGTACGCTTAACCCTTTTCTAATATTACACACTATTTAATACTACAAACAAATTTATTACACACCATATGTGTGTACGTTTGAACACGAAATATACCAAAATCAATTTAGTCAATAAGTATCTCGTAAACAATGTTTCAATAGCACTTATTGTTATTCTATTATTACTTTAATAGGGTTGATTTCAGTATGTTATTACATGTTTTTCAACCTCTTTAAAATTGTAATATTGGTCAGAATTTGTTTTTTCTTTTGTATGAAGCCGACTCGACCGGAGCGCACCCTCTCAGACCAAATTCTAGATTAGCTACTGCTGGGTATACAACTTGTCATATAGAATATAACATATACAACATGATTCGTAAACGGGATTACAGTTGCACCTAGTACTGGAGTGTAGGCCTACAGCGGTAATTTACCAAGTTTTAAGACCTTGACCGCCCCTTTACGATTCTGGAATGGTCATGTATAGGTTTTGTAAGTCATTCCAGGAAACATATATAGGTCTGTAAGGAAACATTTTAGTGCCGGCTCCGAACAGCTGAGAAGACAGATATTCCTGGACAGGGACACCTATTCCTTGTTTACCATCGCCTGTCAGATCATATTTTTGCCAGCGGCAAAAACCCAAACCTCTTGGTGTAACGAGCCAGCACACTAAACCACGACCACTTTCGTTACAGACATTGGAATAACAGATCAGTAGTGCAGTGAGGGACTTTTTTTGGGAGGGGGAGGTTAAACTCTCAAAAGGATAAAAAAAAGTAAACTTGAAAAATATTTTTAAACGTGCTGGTAAAAATGTAGTCATATAAATAGAATTAAATAACTAATATGCTCCCTGTGACGCTCACTGTTTTGGACAAAGTAGATTTATTACGCCTACGTAAATTTCGATATTAAATAATTTTTCAGTTATGGGAAAACTTACAGAAACCCCGACTCATCTACTATTTTGTTAGTAATATAACAAGTTTATACCACACAATCATACAATAAACACTAAAAAATCGAAACATTCGAATTTAAGTTACAATTTCTTTTAGTCACACATCCTGCTGGATTTGCACAATTTTTTTTTCAAAATTTTAAATTCTTCTTTGGGGCCTAGGGACCCAAAATTATGAAATTTCCAAGATTTGAATTTCAAAATTCAGATATTAATTTAAATGCTCACACGATTAAATGCCTAGATTTGATAGCCCACAGGAATTTTTTGATTTTATGAAAATTTTCACCCACTTTTAATTCCCTGACGTCCAAAAATTTTGAAATTTTCGAAGATAAGCACTATACGTAGATTGTGATTAACATTGTCTTTAATTTAATACCCCAAGTGGGATTTTACGATTTTCACGCAATTTGACCTTCCACACTTTTGCCTCACGCCTCCCTATTTTTCGAGGGCTGAATCTCGAAAACAATAAGGTTCTGTAAGGTAAAACTATGGATACGCATGCCAAGGTTTACGAACATCGGTTGATGCATTCAAACGTTATCGTGGACGTACCCCAGACAGACAGACAGACAAATGATAAACGGTCGAGTCAAAACTGAGAACTGTATTCCCACGTTCAATCAGGCTAATTAGTTGTGTAATATGGAATACGCTGTCTTGTGAAAGCGAAATCGTTGCTTCATGTAAACATCGCTAATAGTTGGGAGGTGGTTAAAATTTGTATCCTAATTTTGGGGTTACGTCCTTTTAGCGAGTAGAAAAGACGTTATAGAGGTCTCAGTGGGAGAAGGAAACAGTACATTCGAATGTTTATTCATCCGGCAGCGTGTCCAACTCGGTTTACGATATTTATGGTGCAGTAATCTATTCCACAGGAACTTAAAAATATCGGTATGGAG
The DNA here is from genome assembly GCA_034769895.1 of Magicicada septendecula. NCBI lineage: Eukaryota > Metazoa > Arthropoda > Insecta > Hemiptera > Cicadidae > Magicicada > Magicicada septendecula. The sequence goes on from CM068372.1 coordinate 149,757,546, forward strand.
AACCATACATGACTTCCATGTTCTAAGATTTATATTTAAAAACATTTTCGAAATAAAATATTTCCATAGAAACTACTTCTTTCTTCAGCGTTAACCACAGTACTGTGGTCAATAAACTAACGTATACCACCTCACGTTAGCGCACTCGATTTTCACTGATGATGGCAGTCGATAGCACTGCCGAAACGTCTGGTTTTGTAGAAAAAATTGGACCACGCCAAACAGCCCGGGAAGGAATTTTAACAACAAACTACTTCTTTGTTGCCGATAACGTAGTAGACATGACATATAAATCAAAATCATCATCAGTAACTCCACAGCCCACCGTGGGTCTCAGCTTCCTTCAGGATTTTCATCCAAACTTACCTATTCTTAGCCAATGACCACCAATTATTCACTCCAAGTACTTTCACATCTTCTAGGGTTCCATCAATCCATCGTAGTTTGGGTCTTCATGTCCTCTCTTTTCTTCTGGCGTGCATTTCATAATCCTCTTAAGAACATCCTAACATCCTCTTAAGTACATGTCCTGCCCATCTCAGCCTAGCTAACCTAATTGATGTCACAATATCAGGCGATCTATATAACTCGTAGAGCTTTCGGTTGTTTCTTATTCTCCACTCCCTATGGATCCATAAATTTTTGACAAGTATTTTCTTTTCAAAAGATGCAAGTCGAAACAGGTAGCTCTGTGTCTGTACCCATGTTTCACTTCCGTACATCACAACCGGTTTTACTAATGTTCTATATAGTCTAGCTTTGGTTTCACGGTGTAGAAGTTGTAATTTAAAGTATTTCATGAGCCCATAGTAGCATCTATTAACAATCTGAATTCTTTTACTTATCTCTTCATTTATATCATTGCTTTCATTTAACCAGAGAGCCCAATTACGAAAAATTTGAGAACCTTTCAAAGTTAATTCATAATTTTTAAATGTGATGCTGATAAGTTATAAGTTCTCAAATTTTTTACTATCATGTATTTAGTTTTCTCCTCATTTATCCTTAGCTCTATTTTCTCAGCTCAATAGTGTAATGCTGTGAATGCCTTCTTTACTTGTTTGCCACTAAGTAACTTCTTTACTTGCAACACGTATCAGTTACGAAGAACGTTAAAACTCTCTTTGATATAACCTGGGATATTAGTGTTAAGCGATAATACTATGTCCAAACAATAACAATGGAATGCCTTCAAAATTGAATGTGTGAATAATAATCATTACTTTAACAAGCTGTTCTTGATCACCGTACCTAGAAGTGTGTTACCTCAGGTAGATAATTTTATGCAACTTTACGGTCGAAGCATGCGTAGTAATAAATTATGAATTTATTTTTAGTCAGCGTTGTTCCACGATCACATTCTCGTATATCCCCAAAAATAATTATTGGGTCTTAAAAGAAAACCTAAATATATTTTCAATTCTGTCGGTGTGATTTTTCCAATAGTTTCCCTCTTAACAGGGTATCGCATAATACTTCTGAATCAAGAAACTAATGGTATATTAAATTAACTTCTTGACACAGTAATCTGGCATTTCTAGACACCAGTCGGTTTGTTACAATAAAAATTATCACTCATCAGAGCAACCCACGAAATTCTCATCCTCATAATTCCAGACGTCACACAAACTAAATAGATTTTCCTACAAACGTGGATTCGGGCTATTAGCTTGCTGTTACACGCATATCTGTTGTCAAGGTCAAATAAATGAGACTTGAGAAATCTCAGTGACTACTTTCCTGTACTCAAAATATTTCGATTAATCACCACGAATTCAGGAGAGATTGGCAACAACAGTTAGGCTATATGTAAGACAATTCCTGCGTAATGCCAGATGCAAAAGAGTTTTACGAGCAGTCGCATAAGAAACTCCGGGTCTAAAAGAAAGATCTCCAAATCCTCAGTGTTTTGAGAAGGATTGTGAATTAGTAACAGACGCAGAGAAACCTATGATTCAGAAAAGGTATACACGCAGATCATGTGAAGAATATTGTACCAAATGAGAGCTGAAGAAAAGGACGCATACCAGAAAGAAAAGATGTTGGAAAATAACGAGCTGAAAGAACAATCAAAGAACAGAGATAGGCATAAGTCTACGAAATTTTTCCAAGAGATTTACAACGGCAGATACCACTCAAATCGAGAACGTAACTCTGCAGAGACGAAAAAAATTTAAAAACTTCTGCAATAATTGTTAATTTTTGCTGTTACTGAAGTCACGTAGGCTACACGCAAACGCGCGAGACAATACTAAGTACTATCAATTAGTCAAAGGTATTCAAAGACTTTCAGTTTTTTTATATAGCCTGTTTATCGCTGGAGTTAAAATTAATCTGTAAAAACGAAATTCCGTAGGAAGGAATCAATTTGCGATGTTGGGGTGAATGCGGTAATTTATGTAATATAGGGGCGGAAGCCCAATATTTCACACCGGGTAGCAAGAGTAAAACAATGACTCGTTTGAACCGAGATGTTTCCGCGTGATCACGGTTGCTAACTTAAATTAACGAGCTCTCCACAGAAACACGCGCTATTCTGAGAGAGGGGAGTAAGAGAGAAAGAGAAAGTCGAACGAAAAGTGTTTTCGGGTGGGCGTGTGGGTATGTGCAGTACAGGGTATGCAAACATAAAATGGAGAGAAAGTGGGAAAGATGGATAGAGGGAGGGAAAGACAGAGAGAGGGGGAAATAGATTCCTTTTGCTCTATTCCGTCTCACATTATTCATACCATTAAGACAGGGCGGCGGTGGTAGGAATGCAACCCTGACCACGGTAACGGATGCAACCCTATGCCTCTGTGCAGCTCCAGTCCAAAGTGAACCGAATTTAAAACGTTTAAATTAGTACTTCGTGCGGAGAGAGAGAGAGAGAGCGTTACGTAACATATTTTTTCGCGGTCCTCGTAAGGTCTGCACACAAATTTTATACTTTCTTGTTTTACAAACAAACAAATATTAATTAGTATTATAAGACATTATTCTTCCTACTTTGTTCCCAGACCTGCCATTGTGCACTAAACAAAATGTTTAAACTGCTTTAAACGAAATTAATTCAACCGTGATCTTATGTTGTCGTTTCGTTGTGACCGTGACTTATCAAGTCTTGCTGTATCGTTCATAATGAAAAGAAGGCTCTTTTCATGAGCAATTGGACTTCTTATGTTCGTCTTCAGCTGTCTTTGTTAGGCAGCCCCCCAAGTTACGCCCATGGCTTAGGTAACAGAAAGAAAAGGTAATGAGTATGGGGACGCTAGAGGAAGGATAAGCAAAATACTCTTGAATGCACGAGCTGAGGAGATGGGCTTGATCGTCTTGTGGATTTTAAACAGAGGGCAATTTGCAGGACGACCTCGAGACTTTAGAATATGGTCGGCCACTATCTCCGGATACAAAAAAAAAAACAACAACAACAACAAAAATAATGATTGATTAGAATTTCATGCTACAATATACGTTTTATTTCAATATGATTATTACAATTGTGTAACACTGTACCAAATGCATGCCACTTCAATTGTAAACCTTTCTGGACCGCGTATTTTCCCCGTGAAACATTCAACTTGATTAATGAAATACTAAAAGTTATTTTGTAGCATAACTTTCAACTGCAGATAAATGATGCTTATTAAGCGTCAGCTCGAGCAATGAGCCAACTTTGCCGCGCGTTCTGAGTTTACATTGTGGCTTTGTATAAACAGTTGGTTCACTGCATTGCGAACTGAATAGAAAAATAATTGCAAGACGTCTGTTATCTTAACACACTCTCTCTCCCCCCTCGCTCTCTTACACATTTGTACAGAAAAAGTCCTTGCTACTCACACTGTTGCATAAAGAAAAAGAAAGCCTGTAGACAAACTGCATTACCACGTGGCTGTCAACCTTGAGGCTTACCTACACAAATTAGAGTTGTCGTCCATTGAAAGTGATACAGCAGTGATATGTCGCGTACATAACGGTTAACACAGAAGTAATAAGTTTTACGTGTACAAATTTCCTTTTCGTACAAGTAACCATATTAAAGTTCGAGTTATAAACATATCATCAGGGTAAGAACAAATCGTTTATAACGACCTCAAAAATCAAACCCTAATTCGGACGACAATTGGTTCTGTATAGTAACAACTGCCGACATACTTTGCCTTTTGTTTCTGTAGTGTCACTAGAATTGCATGGATCACGATATGTGAACATTGGAGTACATCATCAAACAGCAGAGAAATTGATAGTCACAGTTTTCATTAACAAGCAGTGAAAATAATTTGCAATTTCGTAAACAACAGTACACAGTTTAACGTTTGCATCAATTATGTTAAACACTAAAACAATAATTAACACTCACGCTTGCAGTGAAACCGTACTCAACTCGCTGCTCGCTGGTCATTTATCGCCGCCGTTATCGTAATTACGACTGCAATCGCTGAGAATGAATTGGAGTTGGAATGATGTCAGTCCTTTTGGAACATTCTAGAACCTTCATGATGAGTCATGACAGCGCAGAAAGTTGCCGGTTATTTACTACGCAAAACGTGTTTGTGCGATAACAAATAAGTCGTACGCCTGCTTTTTATACGCGTACCGTATAACAGTGCATTGGTTTCTTCTTCCTTAACCGGTCACTGAAGTGCAGTTAATTATGTGCTACCAGACTAACAAGTATTTAGCGACAACAGTATCGAATCAAGAAGGCAGTAGTGAAGAAATTGAAACGTGGAATAGGCAAAGGGACAGGCTGTACGATTGCTAGACTCAATTCTATGGAACAAAAGTATTACGAAACACATAATAAAAAAAATATAAAAAGCGGTAATAGAAAGTATAGGATTATATGGAGCAGAAGCGTGGACGAAATTAAAAATGAATGAGGAAAGCTAAAGTGATCTTCTGGAAAGACGAGGCGGACTTCTGGAGGATCTATTGTATAAAAAGAACAGGTAGGGATAGAAAGGAGACGAGTAGAGACCAAACGGAGGTGACGATGTCGCAATTGAAGGTACGTCTTTAAACCGGTGTGGAGTGCCTTAAAGGATGCCAAACGGCAGAGGGTCATCTAAAATACGACACTGGACGCCGACCCAAAGGACAAGGAGAGACAGATTTCGATTCTCATGGTAAGGTGGATTGAGGAAATAAAATGAAAGATGGGTACAAACAGGTGACTATAAAATAGAAGAAGACGGAAACTTGAAAGCGAAACACGCCTCATGGTGTTGTCTAATTCGCTGCGTAAGTGTACACTTAATGACTGTATTTGTCCTCATCGAACAGAATAAATACTGTCTGTCTTCGTCAAACATCTGTATTTGTTCTTCATTTTTTGTAAGCGTAAGCATTTTACTTTACGATTTTTTTTTTTTTGACCCTGGTTGTTATAACCGAAAAACACGTAGGCCTACGGACACATAGGCTTGCAAAATATGTGTCGATCTTCATCGAAACTCTATACGTATTTGATAATCAATGTCTCATGATAACTTTTGAACCGATTTTCAAACTTGTATCAATCTAATTAAAATTCTGGTTACTTTGTGAGTATTTTAAAAGCCTGTAGTATACTTATTTCAAACGAAAGCTACACAAAAATTTACAGGCATTGCACAAATGCAATGCACAGAGAAGGGTATTGAAAATGCTTCAATAAATCTAAAAAATATATATAATATATATATACTGTATATATATATTGTAATGTGACATAATGGGAGCCCCAAATAATTAACCAAAATAATCCAAATAATAAAAAAAAGTCAGAATAACTGGACTCAAATATTTAATCATGTAAAAGAAAGGTACAACACAAAAGTGTAATAAATAAGAAACCATGTACTGTAGACAATAAGACAAAACTTGTAAAGGGATTATAAGGTAATAGACGTACTAAATGTCAGAGTGAAAACAAACAATTATAGTAGTGTAGTATTAGTTATTGGAAGTTTTGTAATTATTTAACCCATGTTGTTGGTTTTTAAAGAGAAGGCATTAACATTGCGTAACTATGTTTATTTTAATTGATTTAGGCCAAAGCCAATAATTTTTATCATCCATAAATCACTTCTAAAAGATTAGAAGAAGTGTGTTAAGCCTATAGGCAAAATAGAAAGTATATGTTACAACATAATACCAAAAGATACCTAAGTAGAGGCACATATAAACAATATATTAATGGTCCACTAGTAAAGTTTAATAGTATGGGAATAGAATTGGTATTATGGTAAAATAAATAGTTTATGTTATCGTTTGTTAATAAATGAATGTAATCTTGGCCATGAAGGCAACATTTTAAGCTAGTATGTTAAGAGATTTTGTGTTAATTAATAAATATTGTTAGAATATGTCAAGAGCCAAAGCTCATGAAATAAACTGTAAACAAATGTAATCAGGCAAAAGGGTTCAAAACCAAAAAAACCAGTTAATAATTAATGTGAATTAGAACATGATACTGAAATCAAATTTTAGGCCTAGGCCGAACATGTAATATAAAATAAGATAATGTCAGAAATGATTAAGTTATCAAATTAATATAAGACAATAATAATAAAAAAGAACCAAAATTTAATAAGGGACAAGTTTTAGAATAATTGTGAATCAAATTAAATTAATCAAACAAAACATTAAGTATTGTATAATAAAAGTTAGGGGAGTACTATGGTCCAGATTTAGAATTCTTGTAAAGGTGTAAAAACGCCTAATATAAAGTCAACAAATATAAAATAATATATCAAAATGTAGATCTTAGTAAAAGGAACAAAACTATATAAATTAATTTTAATTTAAACAAAAAATAACAAAGGAGTATTTTTGACAGGGAAGGCAAGGATATAATTTTCGGTACTATATGCCGCTTGACCTCAAGTTCATGCAAACTGACCAATCAAAAACAGAGTTTACTGGTCAAAAAACCGTTACTAAGACGAGAAGAAATATTATTGTATTGTTGAACGCCAAGCAGAAAAGGTCAAAACCCGTATAGCTAACGCTAAGAGTGAAGATAAAACAATCAAACTTACACTAAATTAATGATCTAAATGAAACCACAGAAGAGGTAAACATACCAGATAACGTATAGAGAAGATAAAAGAAATACCACTAACCGATGGAAGCTTAATTCTACGCAAACACCAAAAAATCATAGAGAATTGGCCGGCTGCAGTATACAAGGGACGTAAATATAATTCCGAAGTAATTTCGTAACAACACTACACATAGATCAACTTCACTACACTATATAAACTTCTGTAAAACTTCTGTAAAACTTGTTATGCGTATCCATACATTTACCCTACAGAATTCTGTTTTTTGTAATGATCCCCAAAAAATAAGGAATCAAAATTATGAAAAAATCGCGAAAACCAATTGAGGTATCGAATTAAAAGGAATTTAAACCACAATCTGAATATAGTGTTCATTTTTGAAAATATCGACATTTTTGGACATCGGGGTCCAAAAATTGAGTGAAAATTTTGATAAAATCTCAAAAATTCGTGTCGAATTTAAACTGAATTTAAACCACGGTATGATTATATTGTTCATTTTCAAAAATTAAAAAATTTTTTGACGTCAGGGCCCAAAAATGGGTGAACATTTTTATACAATCACAAAAATTCATGTAGCGTATTGTATTAAAGAGAAGTTTAACTACCACCTGAATGCAGTGTTCAGTTTTGGGAAACGTCAAAATGTTTTGACCCCAGGACCCGAAAAAAATCAACCATTTGAAAAATTTGTGAAATTTCAGGAAGTTGTCAGACTACAAGGAATGTTTCGAATTTTTAGTGTTTATTGTATGATTATGTGTTCTACAATTGTTATATTACTAAAGAAATAGAAAGAAAAATCTGATTTTTGTTATTTTTCCCATAATTGGAAAACTAGCTAATATCAAAATGTGTGTAATAATAAATGTACTTCGTTGAAAATAGTGACCGAGTTGTGCAGATCAGAGAGTTTAGTAGTTCAAAACCTGTATCATAATCATCATCAACATCATGACAAAATCACAGGTACACTGTGTGTATACTGTTTTCCGAAATTATAGTTATCCCTTTATAATTCTTCTAACTCATGAAGACAAGCGGGAATGATGAGACACTTCACCCTCAGTCTTCTCTCTTCGTCGTCTTCCGCGACCATCTTTCCCCATACTTTCCTGGTTTTCGCTCTCACTCCTGCCCATCGCTCTCATAAACTGATGTCCTCGAATACTTGCTCCTCGGGCTACCCTTGGGTATCTCTCCTTGCGCCCTCCAACTTCTCTGAGCCATCCTATACCTCATAATGTCTCCTTAGTCGTATTTTTTTCTTTACTCTAAAGATCTGAAAGCCGTTTATAACTCTTCTTCCACTGTCTTGTACCATAATGACATCTTTTATCAAAGATCTCAGCGTCTCTTCATCCGCACGTGTGATACAGATGGTCTCTAACCACCAATATTTTCGTTTTATAAAGCGTCATTTTTATAGTCTCAGTCAATCTCCTGCACGTGTATTTCTTACACATCAATGTAAGGCAACATATCAATCTCACAGCTTTCCTTTAGTGTGGTAATACGGGAGTACAATTAATTATGTACACCAGTGGTTCCAAAAGTAGGGTCCGCGACAATGTTTCAGGGGGTCCGCGGACACTTTTAATAAAAAAATATAATATATCGTAATTTTCTCCGATATTTTATGCTCGAAAATCTAAATTTTAGAATCTTTAATCAATAATAGAAGTTTCCACTATATTTTGTTTTTGTCTTAAACTAATTGTAATTGTAAAAGTAATTTCAAACTAAAGGGTTTAATAATTTCTTTAAATCATGTCGTGTAGCAGATCTGTTTGTCTAGATCTGTTTGTTTGACTAGAGCGCCGCATCAACGCAGAACTGCTCGCGCTGTTTTAGCCCACGTATAAGCACTGTATCTAAGAAATTCGTTCTTCCTTTACAATATGTCAAGAAATGGGGAGTGGCCACAAGCAATTGTTGAGCCACTGTGAAGTACGATGGCTTTCGCGTGGAAGGGTGTTGTAACAGATTATTTGGACTGAGGGATGAAGTAAAGCTCTTTTTATTTGATTCCAACTTTGAAATATCTTCAATCACCTGAATGAACTCATTTTAAGCCCGCAGGGATCAAGCAGCACTATTTTCCAAGAAAATAGAGCTTTTTTTAACAAGTGTTAAACTGAGTTTCCCTCTACGTATTTGTGTGAAACCGCATTGAAGCTCATGTACTTGAAGTAAAAGTTAAGAAATAAACTTAATATTGACAGTGGCTTAAAACTGAAATTATCTGACCCAATTAAACCCAATATTGCAGAGCTAATTGTTCAAAAGCAGCTTCATTGTTCACAACAAAAACTATGTTTCAAATTATTAATATCATAATTTTGCAAGTTAAGAGAATTTCGATTTTAATACATTTTAATTAAAACATAAGAGTTTGTATCATATTTACTTTTTGTTTTATTTCAGAACACAGACGGGGTCCGTGAAATTTTTAATTTTTTGGGGGGTCCGCGGACTGGAAAGTTTGGGAACCACTGATGTATACAGTTTAATCTCTCTATTCCTCTATAAATTACAATAATTAGACAGTAATAACGATTCTTAATATGGCGCGAAAGCATTACTGCGTTACGTGCAAAGCCATCCAATTAAGCTACAGGAACACGTGTAGCGCGACAAGTTCTGTAGATTCCACCGAAATATTCTATGCCGATCGATTTTTCATTACAACGGCAGTGACGCCCACCGGTTGGGTACATCTGTTATGAACGTCTACGGTTAAACGCGACCGGGATATTGTATGTATGAGATGCGTTTAATAAAATTGAATTTATTTTTTACCGAAGCTTTAACCACCTGTTCGTGTTCTTTTTTTTTCATTTCCTTCGTTAAATCGACGCTCAACCACACCGTATTGGGCCGTCTTGGCGTCCGCGCTTGGATTTAATGTTGCAGAACGGTTTTTCATTTTCCCTTGCCGCATACGCAGGAAGTAGAAAGGAAATATCGCGTCTCTCCTGAATTACTGTAATTGATTTTTCTCTGGGTACATAGGCTATAATTTAATGATCTATATAATCAATAATCTAATAATATATTTAGTCTACAATATTTATATAACCTACATTATATAATGTGTTTTCACAAAACTAATTATTTACGCACGCGAGAATAAATTATCGAGTTTAAAATATCGTATATTGATTGCACAGAGTCGATTTTACTTTTAGTGGATATAAGAATAAAAACATCATTTTTTATCCCTTTTTTGGACCTGGTGTTCCAAAATTAAAAAATTTTAAAAACTTTACACTAAATTAAGATTTTGGTTAAAATTCTCTTTAATTTGATACTCCACATGTATTTTTGAGAATTTTTCAAAATTTCGATCCCCTCACATTTTTACCTCCCCCCATTTTTGTGTGGTATCAAGCTCAAAACAATAGGGCTCTGTAAGATAAAAATATGAACACGCTTGCTACGTTTTACGGATGACGGTCGATGCATTCAAAAGTTATCGTGAGACATGTGCCACACAGACACATACGTATAGACAGACAGACAAATGCCAAACGGTCGAGTTAAAACTGAGAACTCGCCTCGGCGCTTCAGTTAATGACTACGGGGTTATTCAAAAAGTAAGTTCCGTTTTTAAATATATTTCTGGTATCGATGTCGTCACGCGGTTGCGCGTGCGCGGCCAGTTTGTTGATTCGTTGGCAACCCAACAACGCCATTTGTAAACAACTGTGCACTGAGTAAGCTTCGTTTGACGTGTTTATAATGTCAAAGAAATTCGAGACTCCCACCGCGTGTGAGAGTAGGTATGTAATTCGGTTCTTGAATGCGAAAGGCATTAAAACGATTGAGATTCCCCTTCAGATTTTCAATGTTTATGGGGAAGAAGCAGTGAACGATTCAGTGGTACCAAGATGGATACGACTTTTTTGCTTAGTCCGATCTAGAGTTAACGACGTAGGATGTTTACCCGGGACATTGTGATCAATCATGTTACTGCACACACACTGCCGCTCCCGCTGCATCTCCTCACAAAGTTTAGCTGGCAACAACTTGATCATCCGCCTTACAACCCAGATCTCACGTCAAGCGAATATGACCTTCTAAAGCATAGGAAATCCTTCTTTGGTGTCTAACGATGTCAAACAAGCTGTTAATACATGTTCAAATCACAGGCGGGAATTTCTACGACGAAGGTATATAACGCCTGGTGCCTCGCTATGTAAAGTGTTTAAAAAATGATGGAGACTATATAGAAAAGTAGTTTAAGGTGTATACTTCAAGTAGCAATAAAAATGTTTTGTAAATGTATTCATAGTTTTTTAATAGCATATCGGAACTTACTTTCTGAATAGCCCTCGTAATAAGCTCCATGAACTGTAGAACTCGCTCACAGTTTTGAACCAAATACATTTATTATTAGATAAAATCAAATTAATAAATTTTATTTTTATTTTCACTGTGAGTAAAGTTCTTCTTCTGTACGATTCTTAGCGTTAACCAAGAGACACCAGGTGGAAGTGACCATATGTTACCATGGTTCTCCTGTATCTTAAAAAACAACACAGAAAGAAAATAACAAAAACGCCATTACTCTACTATTTTTTAAGTAAAATAACAATTGTAAAGCAGACAATCATTAATATTTGTTTATTATTATGAATAAAATAAACGCTTCATTGGTTTGTCTCTAGTTAAATTTGTAACTATAATGTCGAAATCACAAATTTATTACTGGCTTTTTGACTGAGTTTTTTCAGGCATAGTTTAAAACGTTTCGAAGGGAGCTAAAAATCTGTAAGATGTGTTGGCAGATCATAATTTTGTCAAATTATTAGATTCCGTGTTCGTATCTTGAATAAAAAATTTTTTTTTATTTTAACTTTATTTTTGGTGTTTGTCGCTGCGAAAGTTAAAAAATTTGCAGTGCAAAAACTATGTTCAGATTTGGGTTAAAATTCCCTTTAATCTGATACCCTGCACGGAATTTTACAATTTATCCTAAAATTTTTTATAAAAGGATCTGGTGTACCAAATTTTGAAATTTCCAAACTTAAAACACTATATTCAGATTGTGGTTACAATTATCTCTAATTTGATACCCCGCATGGATTTTTGCGATTTTTTTAAATTCGACCTCTCACATTTCCCCCTAGCTTCCCTATTTTTTTTGGGGGGGGAGGGCTTGATATCAAAAACAACAGGGGTCTGTAGGTTAATGTAGACTAATGGCATAGACATGCAAGCCAAGTTTTACGAAACTCGGTAGATGAATTCAAAAGTTATCAGGAGACTTATTCCAAACAGATAGATAGGACATTCAAACTGAGAATTCGCTTGGTTCGTGCGATAATAATAATAATAATAATTGTGTATGAAGTGTATGTCTGTGCGCGCGCGCGCGCCAACTGAAGCTTGATATTTCTATGTATCGCTTCACGAGGAACGATCAATTATTGTTTTGAGAATTGTATTATTCTATGTAAGTTCATCTTCGCTTTCACCTCCTCATCACCTGTGTCAAAAACGTCGTTGTCAGTTCACCGTATTTACTGGTTTCCAGGTTTGTTTCTTTACAAAAGCAGCATCATGTATGGACAGTAATGTGGTAATTTTCATATTTAAAGGTTGGCTAATCTGTACGCTCTGCCTCACGTTTATCGCGATCAGGCTAAAACACAGTGCAACGTACGTCGGTGAGCAGCGGACGTAAGAGCGTTTGCTGCCTCGTTCTGTCATTTTTTCATTTTTCTTGTTGTCGCGACAATTTATGTAGGCCTTAGGCCTTAAACATTTTCATGTAGCTTGGAGTGTAGCGCACTTGCGCCTCAATTTTGCCATGTAACATTTCTTACCCGACGTGGTATTTTCAAAATTCAAATGCTTATCAGACTTAGCCAATCTTACAATTCGAATTAAATTGTAACGAAACATTAATAAATGTATTAAAATACAGTCCACGCTCATCATTATTTTCTGCATCCTGGCAAATACGTTTAAAACATTAACTTCCTAACATTTTTTTGGTCGCTCCGTGCCTGGATTCATCATTTTACTGTCTTTCAAATTATACCAGAGCGGCTTTCATCATTTTTTCCACCTCAATTTCTGGCCATCACAGGCGATTCAGCATGTTCGCTGATCCGACCGTGTCGGGAGTTATTCAACATTTCTTTCGTCGCCATTGAGCCTCGTGACAACACCACTACAAGACCATCCATGTGTTAACGCCTACACACCAGATTCAGCAGTCATCTATCCAGTCCGTGTGTATCTGCCATTTATTCCACGGCCTCGACGCTCCAGAACATCTCACACAAGGTACGACATCAACGACATCACTAACAGGTGCGTAGAATGGCGGAAGAAGGCCTCAAAGTGTTGGTTAGAAAGAGAGGCGGCTTAAAGTCTGCCATAGTGCGAATCAATTCTGCTATAATTAATTTTGATAAAAACAGTAACACTAAACATTTTTTAACTGTTAGATTGGAAAGTCTAAAGAGTTTAGCAACAAAATATGATGAGGTACAGTCTGAAATTGAATTAATTTCTAAGTACATAAACGCTGCTCAAGAAGACAGAATTGAGGTTGAAGAACTTTTATATTCAACCGAAGCTAACATTTTGCAATTAATAGAAACTTTCAACATTCAGACTGAATCTCAAGTATTAACAAGTAATATGCAATTAAAACCTATAAGTTTTCCTTGCTTCACAGGCAACATTTTAGAATGGCAGCACTTTTATTCAATATTTCTGGACTTGGTACATGCCAGATCTGATCTAACTTCAGTGCAAGAACTACACTATTTGTATTCATCTCTAAAAAATGAGCCATTAGATCTAATTAAGGCCCTACCTATTTGTAATGAGAACTATTCAATAGCGTTGAGTTTGCTGTCCGCTAGATATGATAACAAATTCATATTAGCGAAATATTATATTCAAAATTTGCTAGAAGTAAAGTCTACAATCAAAGACTCTGTACAGAGCTTAGCAGAATTCATAAATACAATAACGTCTTCAGTCAATTCGCTGGCAGCTATGCAATTGTCAGTGGATTCATTTGAACTCATCACTGTACAACTATTGTCAGCAAAACTTGACCATTCCACGCTTAAATTATGGAAGGAGTCTATAGATCCCTATAATCTTCCTAACTTTCAGAGCTTTACACAGTTTTTAAACGCACGTAGACAATTATTAGAAAATACATTACCGATAGATGCTGGACAGCAGCTCAACAAGCCGACTTTAAGGTTTAATAATAAGTCTGAAAAACATAAATTACGAAACTCTGCTGGCAGCACTGCATTTAAGAGATATCATTCAACTTCAAATAATTATTTATGCGCATGCTACAAAGCCAGTCACCCAATTTATATGTGTGACAAATTTCGTGAATTAAGCATATCAGAACGAGAGCAATTTATATTAAAGCATAAATACTGTACTAATTGTTTAAGACCAGATCATTTTTCATCTAATTGTAAGGTCAAACAATCATGTAAGATCTGTTCAAAACGACACCATACATTGCTGCACATAAATAATGTGTCAAAACAAGGTTCTGCCAGCAGTAGCAATTATTGTTCATTTAAGCTCCAGTCAGCAAACAATGTCCTTTTGTCACCAGCAATCGTGTTCGTCATCGACCGGGCTGGTAACAGACAGCTTGCAAGAGTTTTATTAGATGCCGGGTCAAAAGTGAACTTTTGTACTGAATCATTTGCTAAAAAATTGCAACTTAACTTGACTGAATCTAATATACCGATTACAGGTATTAATAATGCGACATGTTGTGCCACTAATTTGGCATCTATTCATATTATTTCTCGCTATCAAAGGTTCAGCTTTGACGCTACGTGTGCAGTCTTATCTGCATTGACTCATAAACTGCCAGCACAATCTTTCGACATAAATCATTTTAATATCCCAGATAACGTTTTCCTCGCTGACCCACATTTCAACGTATCAGCTGACATATATATACTTTTAGGAGCGCAATTTTATTTAGACTTGATTTTAGCTAACAAATATGTACGTGGTCCTAACTTTCCTATTATACAAGAAACAAAGTTAGGCTACATTCTAGCAGGCAATCTGCCCAAACATTGCCGTTCTAAGGGTCCTGCCGTTTCGTTCTTGGCAAAAAAACAACGACAGTCAAATTTTAGCGTCTTTTGAGAAATTTTGGGAGATCGAAACCATCCTTGATAATGCACCCATTAGTAACGATTCAGTTTGTGAGGAACATTTTGTTAAGTCCACTCATCGCAATGATGAGGGTAGGTTCGTTGTCTCATTACCATTCGAGTCTGACAATCCCCAGTTGGGTGAGTCCTATGCTACCGCTGATGCGAGATTTCTAAGTTTAGAACGCCGGTTCAAGCGTGATTCTGAGCTTGCGCGTGAATACGCAAACTTTATTCAAGAATATAGGGATCTTGGCCACATGGCGCTTGTCGACGATTGTTCTGTTAATTCCAGGGTTTCAAATACCTACTATTTGCCTCACCATGCCGTTTTTAAACATTCTAGTTCCACGACAAAACTTTGCGTCGTTTTTGATGGCTCGGCCAAAACTACCAATGGTCTTTCTCTCAATGATATTTTGTTGTTAGGCCCAAATGTCCAACAAGATCTTTTTTCTATTCTCTTGCGATTTCGCGTACACAACTATGTTCTGATCGCCGACATCGAGAAGATGTATCGACAAATTCTAGTGTCTGATAAGGATTGTCATTATCAACGTATTCTGTGGCGTAATTCTCCCCTTGAACAGTTTAAACATTTTGTACTGCGAACTGTAACATACGGTACTGCTAGTGCCTCGTTTTTGGCCACTCGTTGCCTTATTCAGATTGGTAAGGATCATGAAGCTTCTTTTCGTGACGCTGCTTCAGCTATAATTAATGATTTCTATGTCGATGATTTGTTAACCGGTGCAGACACCATTTCTAATCTGACCAAGTTGAAATCTGACTTGGCTACGTTGTTGAGTCAATATGGCCTTACTCTGTATAAATGGGCATCAAATGAACCAAATGTGGTCACAGATCATAAGAATTTATCACTCCCATTAAACAAACAAGGCAATGTGCGTACGTTGGGCATTCTATGGAACAACTCTACAGATTCATTTTTGTTTGACATCAAGTCATTTCCAGTTAAGTCAAGCATCTCTAAGAGGAAAATCCTGTCGATTATCGCGGGTATCTACGACCCACTCGGACCCGTCGGTCCAATTGTTTTTCTTTATAAACAGTTTATGCAGCAACTGTGGCTGTGCAATCTTGGTTGGGATGAGCCAATTTCTGAGCAATTATATTTGTATTGGCGTTCATTATGCGATAAGTTATATCTAATTGGTAAAATTATTGTCCCACGCTCTATTCGCAGCAAGTCCAAGGAAAAGATAGTTGAATTACATGGGTTTGCGGATGCTTCTGAAAAGGGCTATGGGTGTTGTGTTTACGTTAGAGTCATTTATCAAGATTCATCGGCCTCTTGTCACTTTTGTGTTCTAAATCTCGCGTGGCTCCACTACGACAGGTGTCATTACCCCGCATTGAACTCTGTGCTTGCTTGTTGTTATCGCGACTTTTATTCAAAGTCACCCCTGCTCTTCATTCCCTTATCAATAGCATTCACCTGTACTCTGACTCCATGGTATCCCTTTACTGGATTCATGCCCAGTCTTCTAGGTGGAAGACCTACGTCGCTAATCGTGTTGCCGAGATTCAGCGTCTCACTGAAAACTACACATGGCATCATATCAATTCGCAACATAATCCTGCTGACATTATTTCTAGGGGATGTCACTCCGACGTTTTGCGCGATTGTTCGCTTTGGTGGCATGGTCCCACTTGTCTGTCTCAATCTTCTGAGCCCAATCTTTTTTCATCTTTCTTACCTTCTAATCTGTCGTTTCCTGAATGCTCTGCGGAGGAGAAACAAACCCCCAAACTCTCTCTAATTTCTACCCTACCTATTGATCTTTCAAAGGACTTTTCTTCATTGCACCGTCTGACTCGCGTATACGCTTATACGCTTATTGCTTTCGATTCATCAAAAATACTAGACCCTCTAGGGCTGAGAAAATCTCGGGCGTTCTTACCCCCGCCGAAATTCATTCTACTCTTAATTTCTTCATAAAGCAATCCCAGTCCATCCACTTCGCTACTGAGCTTAATTGCCTTCGTAATGGGTCTTCTGTCTCTATTAGGAGTAAGTTGTCTTCTCTGGACCCGTTTCTTGATGAGTTTGGCGTCATACGTGTCGGCGGACGCTTACAGAAGTCGCAACTACCCTATGACAATAAGCATCCTATTGTCTTGCATCCATCGGCCCACATCACTCGCCTTATTATCGAATGCGAGCATATTCGTCTACTCCACGCTGGTGCTCAACTCGTCCATCATTCACTTCGTCAACGTTGGTGGATCATTAACGCCAAGATAGTCATTCGTTCCATCATTCGTAGATGCGTCAAGTGTCTCAGATTTAACACCAAACATCAGGTTCAAAGGCTTGGTATTTTGTCATCTCCTAGGATCACTCCTTCTCGGCCGTTTCTATTCTGCGCAGTTGATTATGGTGGTCCCTTCATGATTCGTCATGGCGGGCAGAGATCTAGGACTCTGTCAAAATCCTACGTGTCTTTGTTCATTTGCTTAGCCACCAGGGCCATTCATTTGGAATTGGTTTCCGACCTTACGGCCAATGCGTTTATAGCTGCCTTACGGCGCTTCATGGCCCGTAGGGGCATACCCAGCCAGTTATATTCTGATAATGGCACGAACTTTAGGAAGGCCCGCAACGTTTTGCATGACCTTTACAATCTTTGGCATAATAAGGATGCCACCTCATCAATCCAATCCTTTACGACCTCTCATGGTATTAAGTGGTCATTTATTCCGCCCTCGTCACCTCATTTTGGTGGTCTTTGGGAGAGCGGTATAAAGAGTTTAAAGTATCATTTGCGCCGCGTGGTCGGCAAGTCCATACTCACTTTCGAGGAGTTTATGACGGTTTTGTCTCAGGTTGAGGCCTGTCTAAACTCACGTCCATTATTTGCCGTTTCATCGGATGTAAACGATCTAGTGCCACTTACCCCTGGCCATTTTTTAATTTGTGCACCATTAACGGCAATACCCGATCCTGACTTATCTCACGTTCCCATCTCTAGTCTTGGACGTTGGCAACTTCTCCAGAAGTTTGTCCAAGTCATTTGGAAATCTTGGTCTCGCGACTACTTACACCAATTGCAACAACGTCACAAATGGAAATTCGCAAAGAAAAACGTTTCCATTGGTGACCTGGTTTTGCTGATCGAGGATAACTTGCCTCCATTAGCATGGAAATTTGGGGTAATTACCGCCACATTTCCCGGCCCAGACAACTTAATTAGAGTAGTTGACGTTCGCATGCCTACTGGCACCTTTCGCAGACCAGTTCACAAGTTATGTTTGTTGCCAGCGCGGGACGAGGCTTAGACACAAGGTCAATATAATTACTTAGCACAATGCTATATTTCACCTGGCCACTGGCTTTCATTACTTTATTGTCTGACAATTTGGTCGACTTCAATTGGTGATATGTATTATCACAAACATTTTTATGTTAATATCGTATTATTGCGTATTTCATACACTAAATTCGCATGTGGCTTGTAATTGTACAACCATTCACTATGTCATTATATGTATACTTATTATATTGTTATGATGGTATACTTTACTATTCTTGTATATATATATTGATAATTTTGTGATACATACTATGTCCTTTTGCATACTTATATTTGATATTGGTAATGGGTTATGTGTCATGTCATTGGTGGTATTTGTTCTTATGTCATAATTTTGTTATATAATATTCACATGGTTTGCAGCTATACAAACCATGTATGCATCTTTCTTGCACATTTTTTGTTAAAATGTGTGCCATTTTATTGCTCTATGAATTTGTGTGTTGCTTGCAATTGTTCAACACATGCATTACATTTTGTATAAACACATTTGCTGTACTTGTCACTTATGCTATTGTGCCTTGTATTCATGTATTTGTAATTATCCAAACCGATTTCTATTGTATTTTATTATGTATAACCTTGTATCTATGTAAAACACATTATTTTACCCGCATCTACTGTCTATAATCATGCGCCACGCACATATTTTTATATTTTGTATTTGTATTTTGCGATCACGTATTGCACAATTATTATTCATGCTTTCAATTATGACATACATGTCATTACACTTATGTACTTGCAATCATTCAACAATGTATAATCTGTTCTCACATGTCAATTTATTGTGCATTCCTGCAACTGTCAGGTATAGCATGCACCATTTAATTATTATATTACAGCGTTATGCTAAATCTATGTTTTTACATGTATAATTTTGTAATAATTTTTGTCTATTCATTTTACACTCAATACTATTATGTATAAGTCAACTGGCCTTGACTGGTTTAAGCGGTCAATCATGACTTGCATAAAATATTTGCAATTTGCATCGGGCCCATCATGTGATGAGTCACCGATTATTCATCATCAAACATTGTCAAACTATGTATTATTCATGTTTTATATTGTCTTATATTGTATACATACAATATATATTAGCAATACATTGCTAATTCTTGCATTTATACTCATGTATAAATTAGTTTGTAAGCCAATTGTGGCCTGTTCAACTGTTATCATCATTATTCAGGTTTTATCTCTGAACAGTTTAATGTTATTATAACTGTTATCTAACATTTCAATCTCAATGCTCAATACAATTTATTGAGGTTGATATCTATTATTAAGAACACACATTGTGTTTTCGAGTAATAAATTATTAAAAATGTATTAAAAAACCTTTTGATTTTTTGCGGGCAGCTATGGACAGTAATGTGATAATTTTCATATTTAAAGGTTGGCTAATCTGTACGCTCTGCCTCACGCTTATCGCGATCAGGCTAAAACACAGTGCAACGTACGTCGGTGGGCAACGGACGTAAGAGCGTTTGCTGCCTCGTTCTGTCATTTTTTTCATTTTTCTTGTTGTCGCGACAATTTATGTAGGCCTTAGGCCTTAAACATTTTCATGTAGCTTGGAGTGTTGCGCACTTGCGCCTCAATTTTGCCATGTAACATTTCTTACCCGACGTGGTATTTTCAAAATTCAAATGCTTATCAGACTTAGCCAATCTTACAGTTCGAATTAAATTGTAACGAAACATTAATAAATGTATTAAAATACAGTCCACGCTCATCATTATTTTCTGCATCCTGGCAAATACGTTTAAAACATTAACTTCCTAACAATGTACATATTTACCGCTGAATACGGAGTTCTTCTTTCCACTTCTATTTAAAATACCTCTTATCTTACTTCTTCTTCCATCCTTAGTAATTCTACTATCAAAGTTGATGAACTCTCCATCGTCTTCTTCAATGTTTCCATCCAGGAAAACGTTTATTAGCCTACCTCTGCTTGTCGTATGTATACTTTTGTTTTTCTTTACTGAGAACTCCTTCCATTAAATACAATTGTTTATTTATCTGTTGTTAATCCTCAACAATGTCATCTGCAAAACGTAAAATTTTAATTGTTTCTCCACGTAGTATTGTTTCTCACTAGTTTATTCATTAGCTTACTGATCTTACGGAGGCGCCCTGAATATTGTAACGTCTCGCGGTCTTTCTGTAAGAGTCTAAATAGTACTATCGTTAATTAAATCTAAGTTTTATTTGGCCTTCGAAAATCTCGCTTTAATGAGAGTCACAGTAATTGTTTAATGAAATAATATTTTATTAGACCCACTGTTGGGTTCGCCAATCTTGTAACGTCTCGCGGTCTTTCTCTAAGGGTCTCGTAGCCTTCAGAGTACCTTTTGCGATCGTCACTGTTAATCCTTTATTGATTGTATTTTCGAATGTTCAAAAGCTTATAATTTATGTTTAACTTAAACAAAACCAAGAAAAAGAAATCGAGAGTGTGTGATTTGGGAGAATTCAACGAAGTTGTTAGGAGAGAGAGTGCAAAAAGTATTATCCTCTTGGCATACAATTACTTAGTTTAAATTCCTCCGCTTGTAAGATCAGCTGATTTTGACGTTACAAACAAATTGGAGGTTAAATTAACACCAATTGTCTGTAATGTTTTCTGATTGTTTGTCCTCTTCTGTGTCTCCTGACTATCTATAAACAACTATCCTCTACTGAAATTAATACACATTTTATTATTTATAACAAAGTATTCATGGTATTTATTTAATAAATACACTGTTTTTTATCTTCTCCCAATACAGAAAGTTATAATCGATTCTCCCTGTCAACACAACATTAGTTCGACCTTATTTGGTAAACATATAAAATATAACAATATTTTTATCCTTTATGAAATATAAAACAATAAAGAATTAATTTTTTTTAAATTCCCAGGGTTATTTGTAAGTTCTTTGTGCTATGAGACGGTCAGAAATGAATAATTTAATACCAAGCTTTACAAAAGAAATTAGATTATATTTTTGTTTTTCTTTAGTCTGTAGTTCCGGGTTTATCCGCCAGAGTACAGGTTATGTTCCTCGCTACAAATACGGAATTATTTAATGGCGTCGGAAACTCACATAGATCCGTTATGAAGATTTTTTTGGTTAACAAAAATTAATAAAGTTTGTTTCATATCTTTTCCTGAAGTGTTTACTTGTATGGTGCTGTTTCTAGTGTTAGCAGTTATAGTTGAGTAGTAATTTAGTTAATTTTTACTAGGATACGGTCTCACCAAAATCTCGAAGTGCTAGATACTAGGCCTGGAACCAATCGTTAAGTTTCTCAAAATTTCGTCAAATAAAGGCTTGGATGGTGCTACTTGCAGAAGTTCTAATAGAAGGTGTACATCTCTCGTCAATTTTTATTAAATTTCGCACTGTTTATTCCGAAAGTATTCATAAATTTACAAATTTTTAAATAGGCATTACACTTTTTTTAAACGTTCACTTCCCAATCGTTTTAACAATTAAAATTATATCTTATTAGTTGGTTACTGTTAGTAACCAAGAATTTTTTATGGTTTTTTATTGGTGAATCTATATAATTTTGAGTATATAGGCTCTTATTAATTGTTATAAATTTATTTCTTCTTTATAGAAAAATAATCCTTTTTTAATTTTGTTTATAATCCAATTTAATTTATGTAAGGTTTTTCTTTCTATTTTCTCTTATGCTTATACATAGGTCTTTAATATTTTAATTTCCTTCAATTGTATTTATTTATTATTTATTATTCGCTTAAAGTATCCTTACTCTAAACTATTTTCCTATGCCATCTTACTTATATAGTATTATTTTATATTATTATTATTTTATATCTAACTCTGGGTTTTCTTATATTTAAACACAATGATTATATTAAACATAAAAATTATACCTAGGTACAAAACCTTTGTGGCTTACACAATACAAATTATACAAAATACAAAATTTGTCAGCAGCAATATAGTCCACTGCTACAATTGATGGTTTTTCCATCTACATTTTAAAAGATGCTCCTTTTTTAACAATTTACCCCCTCACTATGTACACTATATCGCACTTTGTACACTATATGTCACTTTGTTATTTATTACAGTGTTCTGTAGTACAAAGTATTCTATAGCTAGGTACATAATACCCATTTCTGACCTTTAGAGTGGGGTGATTGTGTTATCATATTTGGGCATGGGTTATGTAACGTTACAATATACACGTTAAACAATGAAAGGAAAACATTACAGCTTAATCAAATGCAATAACGATAAATTAATATTTGTTCAACTAAATATAATTATACCACTGCTGACTCGGAACACAGTTTTTTTATTGGTAAAAATGTGTATTTGTAAAAAATTGTATTTTTCTAAATTATGATTGTTTTTTAATACCAGTAGTGAGTGAAACATGTTAAAAATAACTTTTAATAATTACATAGTTGAACATCCCCTAATCTGGTTTTAGTTATAGGTAATATATTTTACTATGCTATATGTTGACTGCTGTATGTATAAACAATTTGTGTACCAATCTAATATCCAATTGTTGATTACTGGTTGTTTAATTAATTAAAATATCATTACATATAGTAATTTAAATTGTAATACTGTATAAATTTAGTTCTGTCATACTATAATTTTCTCATTTTCTTAAAGATAATATTGGAAGATGTAAACAAACTATCTCAAGTCTTCACATAATATACAATGATACATACATACGCACGCACACACACTCACATATCACATACACGAACACGTTCACCATAATATTTATTTGTTCTGTTGTGTTTGACATTTCTTTTGTATTTCATACACAGGTCCTGATGATGACAATAAACATTGTCGAAACGTCGACAACAACAAAATTGTGTTATTTTTGACCGATCCTCACTAACCACCACTGAACAATTCATTGATTGACGGTCACCACGAATTTAAGAATTGGTAAAAACGTAAAAGTTTTACTTTATAGACTGTACCAGTTTTCGCTTATTATAAGCTTTGTCAGAGGCTCGCAATCCATGCGGGATATCAAATTAGAGATAATATTTGTTTGTAGATAAGGGTATCCTTCTCACAAGTAAATTCGCCTTTTTGAATAAACGTTCAAAAATGTTAAAGAAATTAAACGGAAGTGAGTTATTGACATCACTGATATGAAACGGTAAAACTACTCCCGAGTACTAGTCGATGTTACTTATCTGTAAGAACAGGTTGTTACAAGCCTAATACGTTTATTACCTCAGTGTTATATATCATACAAATACAGTTTTTGTCATTACGGTATTAGCACGATCTGGCATAAAAAAAACCGCATTAGATATTTATCTCGCTCAGATTGGTATAAGAACGAAATCAAACTTACTTAACTGAATGAAGGTTATAATTTACTCGTTAATTTAATGATCGTTTGGAATTTTTATTGCTTCGTCAGTAAGGTCAGCATAAAGTTAATGTACATGTAGTCACTTTCTGATAGTTAACGGAGGAAAGTGATAATTGAATGCCCATTCATCTTACGTGTTAGCTGCTTTTAATCAAATTGAATTTATTTTTTACCAAAGCTTCAACGGCTTGTTCGTGTTCGATGGTGTGGTCATAAAGTCTGCTCAGGTGCAGTCCGTAAGTCGTTCCACGTTCGAAAGAAGACTCTGAAAGAAGCACGCAGAGAGTTACATATATCTCGACTACTTATTGTATGCAATAATAGTGGCGAAGCCAGGATTTCTTACTAGAAGGAGATACACCTAACCTTTGTATAGGGGAGGGGAAGTTGTAAACCAGACTTCGTCTATGGTGACAGGTCGATTGATGATAAACGGGAATACAGGTGTTTATGGTAGCAGAAAAATCACCAGTTGAGCCTACTGTTTATGTTATATGCAGGCCACTAGATAGCTGGTACTGCCTGTCTGTAGATTTTATCTACAAGATTCTATAGGCGACCTACCTAATGAAGGAGTTATAATCCTTCCACCGACCCCCGTTTTTTACTACACTGGACGTCGTACAAGATAATGATAATTGATTCTTTCAAATTAATCAAAAACTAGATTAGATGAAAACGAGTTATTAGTGAGATTCTGACTTTTGAAACGATCTTTCTAAGATACTTAAAAACGAGATGTACGGTATTGTAAATGCAAATGTGTGGAAAATAACTCGAAGAATTCTGTGTGTATTATGAGTACAGACGTAATCAGCAGCTCCATGTACGAAATTGGCTCCTATGAGACAAAACATTTCAACAAATTTCCATTGTCACGGTATATGGCCCAGGAGCAGACGGAGATAACAGGGAGTTTGGGATAACTGGGAAATGTAAAGTACGGTTGTGACTAAAGTACTGCAAATAATTTATCTGAAAGGTATTGAAAAAAAACTACAATTTTTTCACCGTATAATTGTCTACAGAAAGTCGGCAAAGTAACGAAAGCATTCGCGTCTACGTAACAAAACTGCACGCCATTCATTAGTATCAGCTATGTAAATTACGCTGTTAATAATGTTAATGTTAATGTTTCTATGGCAGCTGATAATGTCAATAGAGACGTTATGAGCAATACTTAAGAGTAACTGCTTGTTCTCTCATGTTATTTCATGAGAGTTATGAAAATATGAAAGCCTATAATTAACCAATAATAGTAACAAAAATCAGGACATCAGGCAGAATATGTGTGTGTGTGTTCATGGGTTGTTTGTGTACTTGTTACGTAAAGGGTTGTAACGAGCATCTGATTTTCTATTTCATTTGTTTTTGATAATTACTGTTTGAAATATGGTATTCGATTTCAGCATAAATATGTTACATCTCCTCTTAATACTTATGTAAAATGTATTGCGTGCGTGCCTGTGTGCCCACAAATTATCTCACAATTACATACCACCAACAATTTCATGGAGACTATAATCCGGTAAGTAGGAGAGGTATTACTAGCTGTGGAACTCGCTCGCCGTTACTGTACAAAGGCGACCATAACTTTTCTCGGGAACAGAAAACAAGTCACTGTAGCCTACTGGAATATTGATCACACATAGGGTAATTAACGTCTTGACACTTGCAATCCACTTGGTAACAAATCAAAAGCCATCTCATAAAATCGGGTCAATTGCACCTCTGTAATATGTAGTAGTAGTAGTAGTAGTAGTAGCAGTAGTAGTAGTAGTAGTAGTAGTAGTAGTAGTAGTAGTAGTAGTAGTAGTAGTAGTAGTAGTAGTAGCAGTAGTAGTAGTAGCAGCAGCAGCAGCAGCAGTAGTAGTAGTAGTAGTAGTAGTAGTAGTAGTAGTAGTAGTAGTAGTAGTAGTAGTAGTAGTAGTAGTAGTAATGTGTCATTCCCTAATAGTTGTATCGAGTTAGTGGTAAATAACTTTGGTGCTGGTGGTAGTTGAACGTTCGATCGCCATAATTTGTTAGTATACTTTCGCTGGCTGATTTAATTTAAAACATTGAAATCGCCCTTTATTGAATGAGCCAAACGTGTTCTCAGTTTAGCATTTACCTGTCTGTCTGTCTGTTTGGGATATGCCTCACGACAACATTTGAACGCATCAACCGATTTTAGTAAACTTTCGCATGTGTGTCCACACCTTTTCTCTACAGAAATATATTGTTAAGGTTGAATAGAAATAGGAGGAGGGACAAGTAAATCAAACAAGAAGTTCAATTGAAGGAACAAAGTAAGTTTTAACTAGACTGTTTGGGGTGTCTCTCACGATAACGTCTGAATGCATCAACCGATTTTCATAAAACTTGGCCTACCTGGCCATACATTTAATCTACAGAACCCTAATGTTTTTGAGATTGATTTTCTCAAAAATAGCACGGCGGTGAGGAGGCAAAAATGTGAGGCTTTAAAATTTTGAAAAAACTACATCATATACATGTGGGAACATCATATACAGTGTTCAGCTTTGGAAATTAAAAAATTTTAGAGCACCAAAGCCCCAAAGTAGGTTAATTTATTCATTTTTGATAAATTGCAATAATGTACCTATGTAGCTATCACACAAAAAGGGAATTTAAACTAAATTCTCAATGTAGTGTTAGGTTTTGGAAATTTCAAAATTGTGGGACGCTAGGGCCCCAAAATTGAGTTAAAGTTTTGATAAAATCGGAAAATCCATGTGAGATATCAAATTAAATAAATTTTAAAAAAATCTGAATGTGGTGTATAGTTTTGAAAATTTCAGGGTCTTCTTACACCAGAGCCGAAAAAAGTAAAAACATTTGATGAAATTGTGAAAACCCAACTGAGTGTCAGATTAAGGGAAATTTTAACCAAAATCTGAATAAGTGAACGCAGACTCTCACGACCGGAGTTGTCATGGTTACGAAACACGCGAATTGGGAAACGTCAGACGTGTCGGCCTCACTAACGGTGGCCATCTTCAGTGGAGTGAGAATAAGTTATTACAGCCCACTAAAGAATCAATCCGAATGTTTGGAATATTTGTGTTTGTTCTTACGACCGTCTGCTTTACGATTGTTATTCTACTAAAAATCATACTAGAAAAAAAGGGAGTATCGTAATTTATCTGTTAACTGAAAAATGATCTAATATCGAAGTATTTCTAGTATTAAATGTACTTCGTTCAAAATAGTAGCGAGGTCTGCAACTCGGGGAGCATACCAGTGGTACTTAATACACTAACTTTGAATACATTTTCGAGGTAGTAGAGTTGCAATGCTTGCTGTAAACCCATAATCAATTAGGCAGGTATGTATTTAGAATAATTCGTCTTACGTAATTCACAGATGATCAAATCGTTTTCGGGCAAGATAAAGAACAGTTAGGATACATAATATTGTTCTAAGGCTTTCACGGCCGGTGTCGGTTATATTAGAAGTATTTACCGGGCTGTTTGGCCGTGGTCCAGGGTTTACGAACAAACCAAACGTTTCAACATCACCACGGGCTGCCATCTTCAGTGGAATTCGAGTCTACCTGAACGCGGGGTGTCAAACGTCAGGCCCACAGTACTGTGGTGAAGGCTTTACAGTACTGTGGGCCTGACGTTTGACACCCCGTGTTCAGGTAGACTCGAATTCCACTGTAGATGGCAGCCAGTGGTGATGCTGAAACGTTTGGTTAGAACCTACTTCTAATATAGTTAGGATACATGCTTCATAGGTTACATCAAGAACAACATAGGCTATAAGATACTATGTAAAAATTAATTTTAAAACGAATGAATACGTGTGCATAGCAAATGAAGTCGGCTTTAGATTAATTAGAGAAAATCAATTATGGTATTTTTTTAATACGGTCTTCATCACGGGTGCGTAACGCATAGTGATAGCTAGCAATCAACAGGTCTATCGGCGTAACAGCCTAAGTCGAGTTTTATTCGTTTTTGAAACTTTGTTAATACTGTATCCCAAAATTTGAAAGTAGTTTATTTAAACTGTATATCGAGTGTATAATACTATTTTCAGATAAATAAAAATGTTTTAAATAAATAAATAAAAATACTGAGAGTTTTTTGGAAGTTTTAAATACACATTACGGTGAATGTCAATAACGTTGGGATCGTAGGTCTTCGGCCAAGTTATATTGTAATTAAACAGATTGCCAGTTTGAAAAATATTGAACACACCCACGTTCTATAGTAAACGTGTCCACTCACAGAATGCGCCACTTGTTAACATCAAGACGATGAACAATCGCCTATCTTAACACGGTGGACGCGCATTGGGGCTTATTAATTATTATTATTTTATTATATTATTATTATTGTATAAAACATGATGTTAATTGTTATGAAAACTTAAGGTACTAATTTTCGTGATGTTTTCCTCGCTCGATTGTTTCCTTGCCTTTCATATACTGTAATCGCGGCATACAAAATGTTTAACAGGGAATTCGTATCGAATACTCACAAAACACTGCAAAGTTGAAAATTCTAAGCTTTAAGTACGCTTATTGATTCGATTGAACACCTACTGACTTAGTGAAGGCACATTAATAAAAATAATTGTTGAGCCCCAAATAATTACCAAGAACCGTTGTATTAATGAAGATTCCTCACGCATCCACAAATTTCCACTTGCGAAGTTTTCTATCTCTTCTTCATGTATCCCCAATCCAAAGATTTGTGGGCGGCCACATTCTGAAGTAATCGGATCGATTGTTTTCTCCTTGATGAGTCATCTGTATCCGTTCAACCTTACTTCTTCAGCCTTGGCTGATCCATGTACTTTTTCCTTGGCCTTCCCTTAGGAATTCTTCCATAAATTTACCGCTCTAGTATCGTAATCTTATAGCTAGTGTTTCCAATTAAATGCCCTAACCATCGGCGTTTCCCTCTTTGTCCATAACCATCGATGTTTTTCCATAACTTTCGTCCTTTATTTAACAACTTAGATATTCTATTGTTGCTTGAGATCACTTACATCGTCCTACAACGTACCTCAAATGCCTATCTATCCGTACCTCGTCCCTTTTCACCGTGGTCCATCTTTCAGAATCATACAGAACCACACTCCGTGCTAAAGATTTTATGACACTTTCCTGGTTCCGATACTAGTGTTCCTACAGTGTTGGTCTACAGAAGTTTTACATGCTATAAAAAAATTGCAGCCGTCTATTTTACTCTGTTGTGTCTGCCTTGTGGTTATTAAAACACGTACACACACAGATGATAGATCGATATTATTATTCTGTTTGTACCATTTTGCAACGTTCCTCACAGTCACAGTCAGTATCTCTCTTCTTGCCACCGTCCTTTTCAGTACAGTTTGAGTGTGAAGTCGTTGGGCTGTCGATGAAGAGGGTGTCACAGAGGGTTTGTGCCTTTTACTTTCCCGATTACGCTCACGTAAACCAATATAATGTTTTTGATGTGGGAATCTTTGTTTTTTCTCTATATTTTCGGAACTAATTGATCAATAAAAATGTTGGTTTCCCTTTATAAAACAGTAGGCCTAAATAGGCCTATTTTGAAAACAAAATGGCGAATAAAGGAGGCCATTTCCACAGGTTTTGTTATATTACGCCAAACTAAATTTGTTTAGCTATTAATTTTCCAAATTTATTTATTCTAGGACAATATTTTTAAAAAGATGGAATCATGTGCTACTCGTTCGCTATCTTGTTTGCAAGTGTCTCGTTTTTGATCGTGTTCTGGGAATCATGTCTGTGTCACAGTAATTTTTTTTTAAGAGGAGAAAAATGTCTTATCCACCTTCAGAGGAAACCGTCTGTCCCCACTCTCATCAACTAAGAAAACCACCTCTAATTCACGCATAAAAAAGCCACCCTGGAACCACTTAACATATTGCTTCAGGACGGAGCCTATTGCACCCTAATCGGGCTCCTTCTAGTTTATGCTTTATGCTACTGCCCGTTGAGTGCAATTGGAGCTTGTCTTTTCTTGTAGAGCTGACTGAATGGATGTAGAAATGCTGTTCTATTCCTCTTTGGCACTAAGTATAATCTTAATTACACCTTCGAGCGTGAACTCCCCGACCTCCTTCTCTATTGCCCTCCTCTTTTTTTTAAATCTCCTGCACTTAAACAAAAGTTATTAAAATTTACTATTACTTTTTAAAGTGTGCCCCTCATCAGCCCCATTACAAAACTAAACATTTCTCAAAATCAAACACCAGCATTAATTTTCATCTTAACTACTATCGTTCAAAAAATATCCCAATAATCTATGGAGGAAATGAAACTAAAAAACTTGCTTCAAAATTAAAACTGCATGAAAGGTAACTGATTGAGAGCTTCCAAGAATATGTGCACTCCAGAATTTTTCCAGAGAGTCTTTCTACCTTGAAATATGCTATTGAATCAATAGCAGTAAATTCAAGTGAATGTGAGAGGGGTGATTTCTTGCCATCATACAGCATTGGATACAAAGAGTAAGGAAAGATCAAGAAACAAACAGTATGACGACACAGTGATGACACTATGGAAACTTTTATAAAATATCCGAATTACGAAACAATCACTTAGAGTTTGATTGACGCTCCGGGATGGCGCCAAGCAGTTACATGAGTAACATGTTTCCGATTGTCGTGCGGTTAGCCTACCGATGAAGGTCTTTAGAAATATCAGTAAACTTTATTACCTTTTCAGATACAAGTTTATACGTATGTTACATATTTTATAAGGCTTTAAAAATGTAGACGTTCTTTGTAATAACGTGATGTAAACTTATACGCTAATATAAAATATAAGTATATTTGTGTTTGTACAACTTTTGAATTGATGCGTTCCGGCACGTATAATTTTAGAAATCAACCACTGCGTAGGACTATCCTCCTTGAGTAGTGATTCTGCTGTTGAACCACATGGAACGTTCTAACTATAGTAGTCAAAATAGTGGCTACAGTAGTCACAATAATAATAATATAGTAAAATACATAAAAAGTAGATAGTCACAGTAATCATAATAATAAAAAACAGAGAGTCACACCAAACATTAACCATTAAACAAAACCTTTAACAAAGCAAACACTAAAATGCAAAATAAAACAATAATGTTAAGACAAAAGTGTTAGAGACATTCACATCCCTTGAACAGTTCGTCGGGCAGGACCAACTGCGCCTACAAATAACAATTCACAAACAAATGTCACAATAAATAAACAACAGTGGAAGGCGATCCGCTTTGTAATTGTGGGTGTCTTCTGTACACCGCTTTGTTCAGTGTAATGTTTAGCTCTTGACGAGTCTCCTTTACGGATCATTAAGGATAAATGACATCTTTTTTATTTCAGTTTATTTTATTTTTTACACACCTTGTTGTAATTTATTTTAGTTTAATACTGTTACGTCGGTCCCACTGATCGTCTCGCTGTACTAATTGTTTAAGACCAGATCATTTTTCATCAAATTGTAAGGTCAAACAATCATGTAAGATCTGTTCAAAACGACACCATACATTGCTGCACATAAATAATGTGTCAAAACAAGGTTCTGCCAGCAGTAGCAATTATTGTTCATTTAAGCTCCAGTCAGCAAACAATGTCCTTTTGTCACCAGCAATCGTGTTCGTCATCGACCGGGCTGGTAACAGACAGCTTGCAAGAGTTTTATTAGATGCCGGGTCACAAGTGAACTTTTGTACTGAATCATTTGCTAAAAAATTGCAACTTAACTTGACTGAATCTAATATACCGATTACAGGTATTAATAATGCGACATGTTGTGCCACTAATTTGGCATCTATTCGTATTATTTCTCGCTATCAAAGGTTCAGCTTTGACGCTACGTGTGCAGTCTTATCTGCATTGACTCATAAACTGCCAGCACAATCTTTCGACATAAATCATTTTAATATCCCAGATAACGTTTTCCTCGCTGACCCACATTTCAACGTATCAGCTGACATATATATACTTTTAGGAGCGCATTTTTATTTAGACTTGATTTTTTCTAACAAATATGTACGTGGTCCTAACTTTCCTATTATACAAGAAACAAAGTTAGGCTACATTCTAGCAGGCAATCTGCCCAAACATTGCCGTTCTAAGGGTCCTGCCGTTTCGTTCTTGGCAAAAAAACAACGACAGTCAAATTTTAGCGTCTCTTGAGAAATTTTGGGAGATCGAAACCATCCTTGATAATGCACCCATTAGTAACGATTCAGTTTGTGAGGAACATTTTGTTAAGTCCACTCATCGCAATGATGAGGGTAGGTTCGTTGTCTCATTACCATTCGAGTCTGACAATCCCCAGTTGGGTGAGTCCTATGCTACCGCTGATGCGAGATTTCTAAGTTTAGAACGCCGGTTCAAGCGTGATTCTGAGCTTGCGCGTGAATACGCAAACTTTATTCAAGAATATAGGGATCTTGGCCACATGGCGCTTGTCGACGATTGTTCTGTTAATTCCAGGGTTTCAAATACCTACTATTTGCCTCACCATGCCGTTTTTAAACATTCTAGTTCCACGACAAAACTTTGCGTCGTTTTTGATGGCTCGGCCAAAACTACCAATGGTCTTTCTCTCAATGATATTTTGTTGTTAGGCCCAAATGTCCAACAAGATCTTTTTTCTATTCTCTTGCGATTTCGCGTACACAACTATGTTCTGATCGCCGACATCGAGAAGATGTATCGACAAATTCTAGTGTCTGATAAGGATTGTCATTATCAACGTATTCTGTGGCGTAATTCTCCCCTTGAACAGTTTAAACATTTTGTACTGCGAACTGTAACATACGGTACTGCTAGTGCCTCGTTTTTGGCCACTCGTTGCCTTATTCAGATTGGTAAGGATCATGAAGCTTCTTTTCGTGACGCTGCTTCAGCTATAATTAATGATTTCTATGTCGATGATTTGTTAACCGGTGCAGACACCATTTCTAATCTGACCAAGTTGAAATCTGACTTGGCTACGTTGTTGAGTCAATATGGCCTTACTCTGTATAAATGGGCATCAAATGAACCAAGTGAACAGATCATAAGAATTTATCACTCCCATTAAACAAACAAGGCAATGTGCGTACGTTGGGCATTCTATGGAACAACTCTACAGATTCATTTTTGTTTGACATCAAGTCATTTCCAGTTAAGTCAAGCATCTCTAAGAGGAAAATCCTGTCGATTATCGCGGGTATCTACGACCCACTCGGACCCGTCGGTCCAATTGTTTTTCTTTATAAACAGTTTATGCAGCAACTGTGGCTGTGCAATCTTGGTTGGGATGAGCCAATTTCTGAGCAATTATATTTGTATTGGCGTTCATTATGCGATAAGTTATATCTAATTGGTAAAATTATTGTCCCACGCTCTATTCGCAGCAAGTCCAAGGAAAAGATAGTTGAATTACATGGGTTTGCGGATG
Source organism: Magicicada septendecula (assembly GCA_034769895.1). Lineage (NCBI taxonomy): Eukaryota > Metazoa > Arthropoda > Insecta > Hemiptera > Cicadidae > Magicicada > Magicicada septendecula. The sequence goes on from CM068372.1 coordinate 149,790,883, forward strand.
CTTCTGAAAAGGGCTATGGGTGTTGTGTTTACGTTAGAGTCATTTATCAAGATTCATCGGCCTCTTGTCACTTTTGTGTTCTAAATCTCGCGTGGCTCCACTACGACAGGTGTCATTACCCCGCATTGAACTCTGTGCTTGCTTGTTGTTATCGCGACTTTTATTCAAAGTCACCCCTGCTCTTCATTCCCTTATCAATAGCGTTCACCTGTACTCTGACTCCATGGTATCCCTTTACTGGATTCATGCCCAGTCTTCTAGGTGGAAGACCTACGTCGCTAATCGTGTTGCCGAGATTCAGCGTCTCACTGAAAACTACACATGGTATCATATCAATTCGCAACATAATCCTGCTGACATTATTTCTAGGGGATGTCACCCCGACGTTTTGCGCGATTGTTCGCTTTGGTGGCATGGTCCCACTTGTCTGTCTCAATCTTCTGAGCCCAATCTTTTTTCACCTTTCTTACCTTCTAATCTGTCGTTTCCTGAATGCTCTGCGGAGGAGAAACAAACCCCCAAACTCTCTCTAATTTCTACCCTACCTATTGATCTTTCAAAGGACTTTTCTTCATTGCACCGTCTGACTCGCGTATACGCTTATACGCTTATTGCTTTCGATTCATCAAAAATACTAGACCCTCTAGGGCTGAGAAAATCTCGGGTGTTCTTACCCCCGCCGAAATTCATTCTACTCTTAATTTCTTCATAAAGCAATCCCAGTCCATCCACTTCGCTACTGAGCTTAATTGCCTTCGTAATGGGTCTTCTGTCTCTATTAGGAGTAAGTTGTCTTCTCTGGACCCGTTTCTTGATGAGTTTGGCGTCATACGTGTCGGCGGACGCTTACAGAAGTCGCAACTACCCTATGACAATAAGCATCCTATTGTCTTGCATCCATCGGCCCACATCACTCGCCTTATTATCGAATGCGAGCATATTCGTCTACTCCACGCTGGTGCTCAACTCGTCCATCATTCACTTCGTCAACGTTGGTGGATCATTAACGCCAAGATAGTCATTCGTTCCATCATTCGTAGATGCGTCAAGTGTCTCAGATTTAACACCAAACATCAGGTTCAAAGGCTTGGTATTTTGTCATCTCCTAGGATCACTCCTTCTCGGCCGTTTCTATTCTGCGCAGTTGATTATGGTGGTCCCTTCATGATTCGTCATGGCGGGCAGAGATCTAGGACTCTGTCAAAATCCTACGTGTCTTTGTTCATTTGCTTAGCCACCAGGGCCATTCATTTGGAATTGGTTTCCGACCTTACGGCCAATGCGTTTATAGCTGCCTTACGGCGCTTCATGGCCCGTAGGGGCATACCCAGCCAGTTATATTCTGATAATGGCACGAACTTTAGGAAGGCCCGCAACGTTTTGCATGACCTTTACAATCTTTGGCATAATAAGGATGCCACCTCATCAATCCAATCCTTTACGACCTCTCATGGTATTAAGTGGTCATTTATTCCGCCCTCGTCACCTCATTTTGGTGGTCTTTGGGAGAGCGGTATAAAGAGTTTAAAGTATCATTTGCGCCGCGTGGTCGGCAAGTCCATACTCACTTTCGAGGAGTTTATGACGGTTTTGTCTCAGGTTGAGGCCTGTCTAAACTCACGTCCATTATTTGCCGTTTCATCGGATGTAAACGATCCAGTGCCACTTACCCCTGGCCATTTTTTAATTTGTGCACCATTAACGGCAATACCCGATCCTGACTTATCTCACGTTCCCATCTCTAGTCTTGGACGTTGGCAACTTCTCCAGAAGTTTGTCCAAGTCATTTGGAAATCTTGGTCTCGCGACTACTTACACCAATTGCAACAACGTCACAAATGGAAATTCGCAAAGAAAAACGTTTCCATTGGTGACCTGGTTTTGCTGATCGAGGATAACTTGCCTCCATTAGCACGGAAATTTGGGGTAATTACCGCCACATTTCCCGGCCCAGACAACTTAATTAGAGTAGTTGACGTTCGCACGCCTACTGGCACCTTTCGCAGACCAGTTCACAAGTTATGTTTGTTGCCAGCGCGGGACGAGGCTTAGACACAAGGTCAATATAATTACTTAGCACAATGCTATATTTCACCTGGCCACTGGCTTTCATTACTTTATTGTCTGACAATTTGGTCGACTTCAATTGGTGATATGTATTATCACAAACATTTTTATGTTAATATCGTATTATTGCGTATTTCATACACTAAATTCGCATGTGGCTTGTAATTGTACAACCATTCACTATGTCATTATATGTATACTTATTATATTGTTATGATGGTATACTTTACTATTCTTGTATATATATATTGATAATTTTGTGATACATACTATGTCCTTTTGCATACTTATATTTGATATTGGTAATGGGTTATGTGTCATGTCATTGGTGGTATTTGTTCTTATGTCATAATTTTGTTATATAATATTCACATGGTTTGCAGCTATACAAACCATGTATGCATCTTTCTTGCACATTTTTTGTTAAAATGTGTGCCATTTTATTGCTCTATGAATTTGTGTGTTGCTTGCAATTGTTCAACACATGCATTACATTTTGTATAAACACGTTTGCTGTACTTGTCACTTATGCTATTGTGCCTTGTATTCATGTATTTGTAATTATCCAAACCGATTTCTATTGTATTTTATTATGTATAACTTTGTATCTATGTAAAACACATTATTTTACCCGCATCTACTGTCTATAATCATGCGCCACGCACATATTTTTATATTTTGTATTTGTATTTTGCGATCACGTATTGCACAATTATTATTCATGCTTTCAATTATGACATACATGTCATTACACTTATGTACTTGCAATCATTCAACAATGTATAATCTGTTCTCACATGTCAATTTATTGTGCATTCCTGCAACTGTCAGGTATAGCATGCACCATTTAATTATTATATTACAGCGTTATGCTAAATCTATGTTTTTACATGTATAATTTTGTAATAATTTTTGTCTATTCATTTTACACTCAATACTATTATGTATAAGTCAACTGGCCTTGACTGGTTTAAGCGGTCAATCATGACTTGCATAAAATATTTGCAATTTGCATCGGGCCCATCATGTGATGAGTCACCGATTATTCATCATCAAACATTGTCAAACTATGTATTATTCATGTTTTATATTGTCTTATATTGTATACATACAATATATATTAGCAATACATTGCTAATTCTTGCATTTATACTCATGTATAAATTAGTTTGTAAGCCAATTGTGGCCTGTTCAACTGTTATCATCATTATTCAGGTTTTATCTCTGAACAGTTTAATGTTATTATAACTGTTATCTAACATTTCAATCTCAATGCTCAATACAATTTATTGAGGTTGATATCTATTATTAAGAACACACATTGTGTTTTCGAGTAATAAATTATTAAAAATGTATTAAAAAACCTTTTGATTTTTTGCGGGCAGCTATGGACAGTAATGTGATAATTTTCATATTTAAAGGTTGGCTAATCTGTACGCTCTGCCTCACGCTTATCGCGATCAGGCTAAAACACAGTGCAACGTACGTCGGTGGGCAACGGACGTAAGAGCGTTTGCTGCCTCGTTCTGTCATTTTTTTCATTTTTCTTGTTGTCGCGACAATTTATGTAGGCCTTAGGCCTTAAACATTTTCATGTAGCTTGGAGTGTTGCGCACTTGCGCCTCAATTTTGCCATGTAACATTTCTTACCCGACGTGGTATTTTCAAAATTCAAATGCTTATCAGACTTAGCCAATCTTACAGTTCGAATTAAATTGTAACGAAACATTAATAAATGTATTAAAATACAGTCCACGCTCATCATTATTTTCTGCATCCTGGCAAATACGTTTAAAACATTAACTTCCTAACAATGTACATATTTACCGCTGAATACGGAGTTCTTCTTTCCACTTCTATTTAAAATACCTCTTATCTTACTTCTTCTTCCATCCTTAGTAATTCTACTATCAAAGTTGATGAACTCTCCATCGTCTTCTTCAATGTTTCCATCCAGGAAAACGTTTATTAGCCTACCTCTGCTTGTCGTATGTATACTTTTGTTTTTCTTTACTGAGAACTCCTTCCATTAAATACAATTGTTTATTTATCTGTTGTTAATCCTCAACAATGTCATCTGCAAAACGTAAAATTTTAATTGTTTCTCCACGTAGTATTGTTTCTCACTAGTTTATTCATTAGCTTACTGATCTTACGGAGGCGCCCTGAATATTGTAACGTCTCGCGGTCTTTCTGTAAGAGTCTAAATAGTACTATCGTTAATTAAATCTAAGTTTTATTTGGCCTTCGAAAATCTCGCTTTAATGAGAGTCACAGTAATTGTTTAATGAAATAATATTTTATTAGACCCACTGTTGGGTTCGCCAATCTTGTAACGTCTCGCGGTCTTTCTCTAAGGGTCTCGTAGCCTTCAGAGTACCTTTTGCGATCGTCACTGTTAATCCTTTATTGATTGTATTTTCGAATGTTCAAAAGCTTATAATTTATGTTTAACTTAAACAAAACCAAGAAAAAGAAATCGAGAGTGTGTGATTTGGGAGAATTCAACGAAGTTGTTAGGAGAGAGAGTGCAAAAAGTATTATCCTCTTGGCATACAATTACTTAGTTTAAATTCCTCCGCTTGTAAGATCAGCTGATTTTGACGTTACAAACAAATTGGAGGTTAAATTAACACCAATTGTCTGTAATGTTTTCTGATTGTTTGTCCTCTTCTGTGTCTCCTGACTATCTATAAACAACTATCCTCTACTGAAATTAATACACATTTTATTATTTATAACAAAGTATTCATGGTATTTATTTAATAAATACACTGTTTTTTATCTTCTCCCAATACAGAAAGTTATAATCGATTCTCCCTGTCAACACAACATTAGTTCGACCTTATTTGGTAAACATATAAAATATAACAATATTTTTATCCTTTATGAAATATAAAACAATAAAGAATTAATTTTTTTTAAATTCCCAGGGTTATTTGTAAGTTCTTTGTGCTATGAGACGGTCAGAAATGAATAATTTAATACCAAGCTTTACAAAAGAAATTAGATTATATTTTTGTTTTTCTTTAGTCTGTAGTTCCGGGTTTATCCGCCAGAGTACAGGTTATGTTCCTCGCTACAAATACGGAATTATTTAATGGCGTCGGAAACTCACATAGATCCGTTATGAAGATTTTTTTGGTTAACAAAAATTAATAAAGTTTGTTTCATATCTTTTCCTGAAGTGTTTACTTGTATGGTGCTGTTTCTAGTGTTAGCAGTTATAGTTGAGTAGTAATTTAGTTAATTTTTACTAGGATACGGTCTCACCAAAATCTCGAAGTGCTAGATACTAGGCCTGGAACCAATCGTTAAGTTTCTCAAAATTTCGTCAAATAAAGGCTTGGATGGTGCTACTTGCAGAAGTTCTAATAGAAGGTGTACATCTCTCGTCAATTTTTATTAAATTTCGCACTGTTTATTCCGAAAGTATTCATAAATTTACAAATTTTTAAATAGGCATTACACTTTTTTTAAACGTTCACTTCCCAATCGTTTTAACAATTAAAATTATATCTTATTAGTTGGTTACTGTTAGTAACCAAGAATTTTTTATGGTTTTTTATTGGTGAATCTATATAATTTTGAGTATATAGGCTCTTATTAATTGTTATAAATTTATTTCTTCTTTATAGAAAAATAATCCTTTTTTAATTTTGTTTATAATCCAATTTAATTTATGTAAGGTTTTTCTTTCTATTTTCTCTTATGCTTATACATAGGTCTTTAATATTTTAATTTCCTTCAATTGTATTTATTTATTATTTATTATTCGCTTAAAGTATCCTTACTCTAAACTATTTTCCTATGCCATCTTACTTATATAGTATTATTTTATATTATTATTATTTTATATCTAACTCTGGGTTTTCTTATATTTAAACACAATGATTATATTAAACATAAAAATTATACCTAGGTACAAAACCTTTGTGGCTTACACAATACAAATTATACAAAATACAAAATTTGTCAGCAGCAATATAGTCCACTGCTACAATTGATGGTTTTTCCATCTACATTTTAAAAGATGCTCCTTTTTTAACAATTTACCCCCTCACTATGTACACTATATCGCACTTTGTACACTATATGTCACTTTGTTATTTATTACAGTGTTCTGTAGTACAAAGTATTCTATAGCTAGGTACATAATACCCATTTCTGACCTTTAGAGTGGGGTGATTGTGTTATCATATTTGGGCATGGGTTATGTAACGTTACAATATACACGTTAAACAATGAAAGGAAAACATTACAGCTTAATCAAATGCAATAACGATAAATTAATATTTGTTCAACTAAATATAATTATACCACTGCTGACTCGGAACACAGTTTTTTTATTGGTAAAAATGTGTATTTGTAAAAAATTGTATTTTTCTAAATTATGATTGTTTTTTAATACCAGTAGTGAGTGAAACATGTTAAAAATAACTTTTAATAATTACATAGTTGAACATCCCCTAATCTGGTTTTAGTTATAGGTAATATATTTTACTATGCTATATGTTGACTGCTGTATGTATAAACAATTTGTGTACCAATCTAATATCCAATTGTTGATTACTGGTTGTTTAATTAATTAAAATATCATTACATATAGTAATTTAAATTGTAATACTGTATAAATTTAGTTCTGTCATACTATAATTTTCTCATTTTCTTAAAGATAATATTGGAAGATGTAAACAAACTATCTCAAGTCTTCACATAATATACAATGATACATACATACGCACGCACACACACTCACATATCACATACACGAACACGTTCACCATAATATTTATTTGTTCTGTTGTGTTTGACATTTCTTTTGTATTTCATACACAGGTCCTGATGATGACAATAAACATTGTCGAAACGTCGACAACAACAAAATTGTGTTATTTTTGACCGATCCTCACTAACCACCACTGAACAATTCATTGATTGACGGTCACCACGAATTTAAGAATTGGTAAAAACGTAAAAGTTTTACTTTATAGACTGTACCAGTTTTCGCTTATTATAAGCTTTGTCAGAGGCTCGCAATCCATGCGGGATATCAAATTAGAGATAATATTTGTTTGTAGATAAGGGTATCCTTCTCACAAGTAAATTCGCCTTTTTGAATAAACGTTCAAAAATGTTAAAGAAATTAAACGGAAGTGAGTTATTGACATCACTGATATGAAACGGTAAAACTACTCCCGAGTACTAGTCGATGTTACTTATCTGTAAGAACAGGTTGTTACAAGCCTAATACGTTTATTACCTCAGTGTTATATATCATACAAATACAGTTTTTGTCATTACGGTATTAGCACGATCTGGCATAAAAAAAACCGCATTAGATATTTATCTCGCTCAGATTGGTATAAGAACGAAATCAAACTTACTTAACTGAATGAAGGTTATAATTTACTCGTTAATTTAATGATCGTTTGGAATTTTTATTGCTTCGTCAGTAAGGTCAGCATAAAGTTAATGTACATGTAGTCACTTTCTGATAGTTAACGGAGGAAAGTGATAATTGAATGCCCATTCATCTTACGTGTTAGCTGCTTTTAATCAAATTGAATTTATTTTTTACCAAAGCTTCAACGGCTTGTTCGTGTTCGATGGTGTGGTCATAAAGTCTGCTCAGGTGCAGTCCGTAAGTCGTTCCACGTTCGAAAGAAGACTCTGAAAGAAGCACGCAGAGAGTTACATATATCTCGACTACTTATTGTATGCAATAATAGTGGCGAAGCCAGGATTTCTCACAAGAAGGAGATACACCTAACCTTTGTATAGGGGAGGGGAAGTTGTAAACCAGACTTCGTCTATGGTGACAGGTCGATTGATGATAAACGGGAATACAGGTGTTTATGGTAGCAGAAAAATCACCAGTTGAGCCTACTGTTTATGTTATATGCAGGCCACTAGATAGCTGGTACTGCCTGTCTGTAGATTTTATCTACAAGATTCTATAGGCGACCTACCTAATGAAGGAGTTATAATCCTTCCACCGACCCCCGTTTTTTACTACACTGGACGTCGTACAAGATAATGATAATTGATTCTTTCAAATTAATCAAAAACTAGATTAGATGAAAACGAGTTATTAGTGAGATTCTGACTTTTGAAACGATCTTTCTAAGATACTTAAAAACGAGATGTACGGTATTGTAAATGCAAATGTGTGGAAAATAACTCGAAGAATTCTGTGTGTATTATGAGTACAGACGTAATCAGCAGCTCCATGTACGAAATTGGCTCCTATGAGACAAAACATTTCAACAAATTTCCATTGTCACGGTATATGGCCCAGGAGCAGACGGAGATAACAGGGAGTTTGGGATAACTGGGAAATGTAAAGTACGGTTGTGACTAAAGTACTGCAAATAATTTATCTGAAAGGTATTGAAAAAAAACTACAATTTTTTCACCGTATAATTGTCTACAGAAAGGCGGCAAAGTAACGAAAGCATTCGCGTCTACGTAACAAAACTGCACGCCATTCATTAGTATCAGCTATGTAAATTACGCTGTTAATAATGTTAATGTTAATGTTTCTATGGCAGCTGATAATGTCAAGAGAGACGTTATGAGCAATACTTAAGAGTAACTGCTTGTTCTCTCATGTTATTTCATGAGAGTTATGAAAATATGAAAGCCTATAATTAACCAATAATAGTAACAAAAATCAGGACATCAGGCAGAATATGTGTGTGTGTGTTCATGGGTTGTTTGTGTACTTGTTACGTAAAGGGTTGTAACGAGCATCTGATTTTCTATTTCATTTGTTTTTGATAATTACTGTTTGAAATATGGTATTCGATTTCAGCATAAATATGTTACATCTCCTCTTAATACTTATATAAAATGTATTGCGTGCGTGCCTGTGTGCCCACAAATTATCTCACAATTACATACCACCAACAATTTCATGGAGACTATAATCCGGTAAGTAGGAGAGGTATTACTAGCTGTGGAACTCGCTCGCCGTTACTGTACAAAGGCGACCATAACTTTTCTCGGGAACAGAAAACAAGTCACTGTAGCCTACTGGAATATTGATCACACATAGGGTAATTAACGTCTTGACACTTGCAATCCACTTGGTAACAAATCAAAAGCCATCTCATAAAATCGGGTCAATTGCACCTCTGTAATATGTAGTAGTAGTAGTAGTAGTAGCAGTAGTAGTAGTAGTAGTAGTAGTAGTAGTAGTAGTAGTAGTAGTAGTAGCAGTAGTAGTAGTAGCAGCAGCAGCAGCAGCAGCAGCAGCAGCAGCAGTAGTAGTAGTAGTAGTAGTAGTAGTAGTAGTAGTAGTAGTAATGTGTCATTCCCTAATAGTTGTATCGAGTTAGTGGTAAATAACTTTGGTGCTGGTGGTAGTTGAACGTTCGATCGCCATAATTTGTTAGTATACTTTCGCTGGCTGATTTAATTTAAAACATTGAAATCGCCCTTTATTGAATGAGCCAAACGTGTTCTCAGTTTAGCATTTACCTGTCTGTCTGTCTGTTTGGGATATGCCTCACGACAACATTTGAACGCATCAACCGATTTTAGTAAACTTTCGCATGTGTGTCCACACCTTTTCTCTACAGAAATATATTGTTAAGGTTGAATAGAAATAGGAGGAGGGACAAGTAAATCAAACAAGAAGTTCAATTGAAGGAACAAAGTAAGTTTTAACTAGACTGTTTGGGGTGTCTCTCACGATAACGTCTGAATGCATCAACCGATTTTCATAAAACTTGGCCTACCTGGCCATACATTTAATCTACAGAACCCTAATGTTTTTGAGATTGATTTTCTCAAAAATAGCACGGCGGTGAGGAGGCAAAAATGTGAGGCTTTAAAATTTTGAAAAAACTGCATCATATACATGTGGGAACATCATATACAGTGTTCAGCTTTGGAAATTAAAAAATTTTAGAGCACCAAAGCCCCAAAGTAGGTTAATTTATTCATTTTTGATAAATTGCAATAATGTACCTATGTAGCTATCACACAAAAAGGGAATTTAAACTAAATTCTCAATGTAGTGTTAGGTTTTGGAAATTTCAAAATTGTGGGACGCTAGGGCCCCAAAATTGAGTTAAAGTTTTGATAAAATCGGAAAATCCATGTGAGATATCAAATTAAATAAATTTTAAAAAAATCTGAATGTGGTGTATAGTTTTGAAAATTTCAGGGTCTTCTTACACCAGAGCCGAAAAAAGTAAAAACATTTGATGAAATTGTGAAAACCCAACTGAGTGTCAGATTAAGGGAAATTTTAACCAAAATCTGAATAAGTGAACGCAGACTCTCACGACCGGAGTTGTCATGGTTACGAAACACGCGAATTGGGAAACGTCAGACGTGTCGGCCTCACTAACGGTGGCCATCTTCAGTGGAGTGAGAATAAGTTATTACAGCCCACTAAAGAATCAATCCGAATGTTTGGAATATTTGTGTTTGTTCTTACGACCGTCTGCTTTACGATTGTTATTCTACTAAAAATCATACTAGAAAAATCGGGAGTTTCGTAATTTATCTGTTAACTGAAAAATGATCTAATATCGAAGTATTTCTAGTATTAAATGTACTTCGTTCAAAATAGTAGCGAGGTCTGCAACTCGGGGAGCATACCAGTGGTACTTAATACACTAACTTTGAATACATTTTCGAGGTAGTAGAGTTGCAATGCTTGCTGTAAACCCATAATCAATTAGGCAGGTATGTATTTAGAATAATTCGTCTTACGTAATTCACAGATGATCAAATCGTTTTCGGGCAAGATAAAGAACAGTTAGGATACATAATATTGTTCTAAGGCTTTCACGGCCGGTGTCGGTTATATTAGAAGTATTTACCGGGCTGTTTGGCCGTGGTCCAGGGTTTACGAACAAACCAAACGTTTCAACATCACCACTGGCTGCCATCTTCAGTGGAATTCGAGTCTACCTGAACGCGGGGTGTCAAACGTCAGGCCCACAGTACTGTGGTGAAGGCTTTACAGTACTGTGGGCCTGACGTTTGACACCCCGTGTTCAGGTAGACTCGAATTCCACTGTAGATGGCAGCCAGTGGTGATGCTGAAACGTTTGGTTAGAACCTACTTCTAATATAGTTAGGATACATGCTTCATAGGTTACATCAAGAACAACATAGGCTATAAGATACTATGTAAAAATTAATTTTAAAACGAATGAATACGTGTGCATAGCAAATGAAGTCGGCTTTAGATTAATTAGAGAAAATCAATTATGGTATTTTTTTAATACGGTCTTCATCACGGGTGCGTAACGCATAGTGATAGCTAGCAATCAACAGGTCTATCGGCGTAACAGCCTAAGTCGAGTTTTATTCGTTTTTGAAACTTTGTTAATACTGTATCCCAAAATTTGAAAGTAGTTTATTTAAACTGTATATCGAGTGTATAATACTATTTTCAGATAAATAAAAATGTTTTAAATAAATAAATAAAAATACTGAGAGTTTTTTTGGAAGTTTTAAATACACATTACGGTGAATGTCAATAACGTTGGGATCGTAGGTCTTCGGCCAAGTTATATTGTAATTAAACAGATTGCCAGTTTGAAAAATATTGAACACACCCACGTTCTATAGTAAACGTGTCCACTCACAGAATGCGCCACTTGTTAACATCAAGACGATGAACAATCGCCTATCTTAACACGGTGGACGCGCATTGGGGCTTATTAATTATTATTATTTTATTATATTATTATTATTGTATAAAACATGACGTTAATTGTTATGAAAACTTAAGGTACTAATTTTCGTGATGTTTTCCTCGCTCGATTGTTTCCTTGCCTTTCATATACTGTAATCGCGGCATACAAAATGTTTAACAGGGAATTCGTATCGAATACTCACAAAACACTGCAAAGTTGAAAATTCTAAGCTTTAAGTACGCTTATTGATTCGATTGAACACCTACTGACTTAGTGAAGGCACATTAATAAAAATAATTGTTGAGCCCCAAATAATTACCAAGAACCGTTGTATTAATGAAGATTCCTCACGCATCCACAAATTTCCACTTGCGAAGTTTTCTATCTCTCCTTCATGTATCCCCAATCCAAAGATTTGTGGGCGGCCACATTCTGAAGTAATCGGATCGATTGTTTTCTCCTTGATGAGTCATCTGTATCCGTTCAACCTTACTTCTTCAGCCTTGGCTGATCCATGTACTTTTTCCTTGGCCTTCCCTTAGGAATTCTTCCATAAATTTACCGCTCTAGTATCGTAATCTTATAGCTAGTGTTTCCAATTAAATGCCCTAACCATCGGCGTTTCTCTCTTTGTCCATAACCATCGATGTTTTTCCATAACTTTCGTCCTTTATTTAACAACTTAGATATTCTATTGTTGCTTGAGATCACTTACATCGTCCTACAACACCGTACCTCAAAGGCCTATCTATGCGTACCTCGTCCCTTTTCACCGTGGTCCATCTTTAAGAATCATACAGAACCACACTCCGTGCTAAAGATTTTATGACACTTTCCTGGTTCCGATACTAGTGTTCCTACAGTGTTGGTCTACAGAAGTTTTACATGCTATAAAAAAATTGCAGCCGTCTATTTTACTCTGTTGTGTCTGCCTTGTGGTTATTAAAACACGTACACACACAGATGATAGATCGATATTATTATTCTGTTTGTACCATTTTGCAACGTTCCTCACAGTCACAGTCAGTATCTCTCTTCTTGCCACCGTCCTTTTCAGTACAGTTTGAGTGTGAAGTCGTTGGGCTGTCGATGAAGAGGGTGTCACAGAGGGTTTGTGCCTTTTACTTTCCCGATTACGCTCACGTAAACCAATATAATGTTTTTGATGTGGGAATCTTTGTTTTTTCTCTATATTTTCGGAACTAATTGATCAATAAAAATGTTGGTTTCCCTTTATAAAACAGTAGGCCTAAATAGGCCTATTTTGAAAACAAAATGACGAATAAAGGAGGCCATTTCCACAGGTTTTGTTATATTACGCCAAACTAAATTTGTTTAGCTATTAATTTTCCAAATTTTTTTATTCTAGGACAATATTTTTAAAAAGATGGAATCATGTGCTACTCGTTCGCTATCTTGTTTGCAAGTGTCTCGTTTTTGATCGTGTTCTGGGAATCATGTCTGTGTCACAGTAATTTTTTTTTAAGAGGAGAAAAATGTCTTATCCACCTTCAGAGGAAACCGTCTGTCCCCACTCTCATCAACTAAGAAAACCACCTCTAATTCACGCATAAAAAAGCCACCCTGGAACCACTTAACATATTGCTTCAGGACGGAGCCTATTGCACCCTAATCGGGCTCCTTCTAGTTTATGCTTTATGCTACTGCCCGTTGAGTGCAATTGGAGCTTGTCTTTTCTTGTAGAGCTGACTGAATGGATGTAGAAATGCTGTTCTATTCCTCTTTGGCACTAAGTATAATCTTAATTACACCTTCGAGCGTGAACTCCCCGACCTCCTTCTCTATTGCCCTCCTCTTTTTTTTAAATCTCCTGCACTTAAACAAAAGTTATTAAAATTTACTATTACTTTTTAAAGTGTGCCCCTCATCAGCCCCATTACAAAACTAAACATTTCTCAAAATCAAACACCAGCATTAATTTTCATCTTAACTACTATCGTTCAAAAAATATCCCAATAATCTATGGAGGAAATGAAACTAAAAAACTTGCTTCAAAATTAAAACTGCATGAAAGGTAACTGATTGAGAGCTTCCAAGAATATGTGCACTCCAGAATTTTTCCAGAGAGTCTTTCTACCTTGAAATATGCTATTGAATCAATAGCAGTAAATTCAAGTGAATGTGAGAGGGGTGATTTCTTGCCATCATACAGCATTGGATACAAAGAGTAAGGAAAGATCAAGAAACAAACAGTATGACGACACAGTGATGACACTATGGAAACTTTTATAAAATATCCGAATTACGAAACAATCACTTAGAGTTTGATTGACGCTCCGGGATGGCGCCAAGCAGTTACATGAGTAACATGTTTCCGATTGTCGTGCGGTTAGCCTACCGATGAAGGTCTTTAGAAATATCAGTAAACTTTATTACCTTTTCAGATACAAGTTTATACGTATGTTACATATTTTATAAGGCTTTAAAAATGTAGACGTTCTTTGTAATAACGTGATGTAAACTTATACGCTAATATAAAATATAAGTATATTTGTGTTTGTACAACTTTTGAATTGATGCGTTCCGGCACGTATAATTTTAGAAATCAACCACTGCGTAGGACTATCCTCCTTGAGTAGTGATTCTGCTGTTGAACCACATGGAACGTTCTAACTATAGTAGTCAAAATAGTGGCTACAGTAGTCACAATAATAATAATATAGTAAAATACATAAAAAGTAGATAGTCACAGTAATCATAATAATAAAAAACAGAGAGTCACACCAAACATTAACCATTAAACAAAACCTTTAACAAAGCAAACACTAAAATGCAAAATAAAACAATAATGTTAAGACAAAAGTGTTAGAGACATTCACATCCCTTGAACAGTTCGTCGGGCAGGACCAACTGCGCCTACAAATAACAATTCACAAACAAATGTCACAATAAATAAACAACAGTGGAAGGCGATCCGCTTTGTAATTGTGGGTGTCTTCTGTACACCGCTTTGTTCAGTGTAATGTTTAGCTCTTGACGAGTCTCCTTTACGGATCATTAAGGATAAATGACATCTTTTTTATTTCAGTTTATTTTATTTTTTACACACCTTGTTGTAATTTATTTTAGTTTAATACTGTTACGTCGGTCCCACTGATCGTCTCGTAAGGTACAGTGGAAAATAAAATACAGACACCAATGAAATCACTAATTACAAGCTTTAATTAATCACAAATAACAGTTTGTAATCAACTTGTCAAATCCAAGTTAAATTTGTCCACAAGCAATAATAATGTCAAATAATATAGTTCCACACTAATTATAACACAATAACACTTCGCTACAATACTTCGACCGCCACTAGATCCGTTCTACATAACTAACTGACAAGCCGGCTGCTATGGCTTTATAGGTATTGCACGTCTTTCAGAAATTTTCCATCCTCAATGTGGTGTGTCAGCTAATGCGTATTTCAAGTGATCTCCAGAATACTCTGGAACGTACTTGAGCGCGGCCTTGACTGAAAGACCCTCTACGGCTGGGGAAGGGACGGGTGGAGGACGTTCTAGGCTGTTCGATACCGTTCTCGTTACAATACGTTTGTAATTGACGATT
This sequence comes from Magicicada septendecula, assembly GCA_034769895.1. Classification (NCBI taxonomy): domain Eukaryota; kingdom Metazoa; phylum Arthropoda; class Insecta; order Hemiptera; family Cicadidae; genus Magicicada; species Magicicada septendecula. The sequence continues at coordinate 149,806,191 of CM068372.1, forward strand.
TACTTTTGCATTTAAGAACATTGTATGTATTTTTAGTTTTAATAAAGATTAGCTTAATGTTCATAATACCTGAAGCGATCACGAACTTAAAGTGATAGAAACGTTGTGTGTATATACCATGGCTGATATCCGGTCAAATAATGTACATTATTCACTTTATGTACTGGACTTGTTAGTAGTTACTTATGTGTTTGCTGCATTACCATATAGTTTACTTTTGACCACGCATTTCGGTTATTAAACCATTATCAGGTCACTAATGAAAAAGCCAACATCAACACACTCTGACTTAGTGTTACGGCTACATGCAGCCTTTAGTCATGTACCTTTAGTCAACCGTCGACTTGTTGTGATGACGATAGCCATAAAACGATCACTCGTTCTGCGATTAAATTCCTGAAAACTCTTTGATTAAATTAGTACCATCTTAAAGCTTACAGTTTACTATACACCACATATGTCAAACGATATATAATGACAGCAGTCGTTAGTGAGTTCTGCGAATTTTTTATTGCCATTAGAGATGGGTTTATTGAATGATAGGCAAAAAAGCATATTATTTTGATGAATGTTACTGAAGTGTCAAGTGTCACAGAAAACCAAAATGGGCTGTATACAACAGTATACAAATCTGTATATGCTTCGACATTGACGCACAGTTGCGAGTCATTAGACTCTTAACGACAGACATAAAAAACAGGATACAAGCAATGGAGATGAGATTCCTGAGAAGAATTAAGAAGAAACCTCGTAGAGATAGGGTGAGATACGTTAACATCCGGAAGAATTTGAAGATATTCTCTTGAAACTATAAAATTGAAAGCTCGCAACTGCGTTGGTTTTGCCACGTCTGTAGGACGAATGAGGAAAGGTACCCGAGACCAGCATGAGAGACAAAACCAGAAGGCAGAAGAGGAAGAGGACGGCCCAGAACGAAATGGTAGGATAACATCAAGAAGCCTGTAGAAGGCAGAGAAGCAGTTTGGGCCCGTGACAGGGTTTTGTCACTTGACAGGACGAGATGGAGAGATCTCTCGAAAACCTCGACACCCGACGGGTAGAAGAGGATGACTAAGAAGAAGAAGAAGTTATTCAAATGCCTTTTAAAATATTAATGTTAATTTTAAAATGTTAATCGTGACTAATAAAATTATTTAACTTAGTTATTGTTACTTGTTATGAATAATCCATGTCGAATATCTGTATAACACAAGAGAACTATTTTAAAACTCGTCCCACTGTTCTATAGAAGTGATAATAAAACTTGTGAGTATCGATTTCTCTGGCGCTTAATGATTCATTCCGCTGTTCTGAGATATCATTCCATGTAATCATTGTAACATGTAAAAAGTAAGATGTATAATAGTAGACACAGAGGACTGCTGTATTGTAAACGATTTCATTGTATGCTGACTAGTGTCAGTGACTCGAGTAAATGGATGCCAGTCAAGATGTCTATTATATAAGTTTCTCCAGTTGTGGTGAAAAACAGAAGAAACAGAAAACGGAAGAAGAAACTTAATTGTGAAGGACAGAAACGTAATAGAGGAAGGAGAGAAACGGCAGAAAGCACTGTTGCTAGAAGGAGAGATACGGTAAAAACTGCTGCTGTTCGAGCCAGAGATACGATAAAAAGAAGAAAACTGAAGCAATGTAAAGCAACTCCAGCGGGAACCAGAAAAAGTATAAAACCGACAGGATGAAAAACGTAGGCGGAACGCAGGGGAAGTTCTTTTAGGGGTAATAAAGAAACGGATTCAGAAATATACGGATATATGAAGAGGTGGGACTATACAGAGGCGAGCTGATCGGAGAAGAGGAAAGAATATGTGAAGTAAAGAATCTACGTCATTTACAAAAGAATCAGTCGTAAATGTTAGAGAACAAATGTTAACGGAAGTAAAACTGGTAATGAGAGTAAATGAAGTATGAACGTCCAACAGTATTAACAGATAATACGAGTGTCCCGTCCACGCCAAGCCTCCAAAATTTGACGGCAGCACGTACTGGATGACTTATCTTCGACAATTTGAAGCAACCGAATGTGCAAATTAATGGTGAGAGGAAAAGATAGCACTTTCACTCTTCTCACTTTTAAGCGGCCCGCCGCAGAGAGCTGTTACATAAAGTGTCACCTGCCAGCCAGACCACCTTCGGCAAATTAATAAAAGCTCTGGAACTGCGTGTGTTACTGGGACCAACATTTCCACGACGTGTACGATGGAGGCTGAAAGCGACTAGACAGGAATTCCAAGGAAGTATCTTTCCATTGATTAAACTAGTCTATACTGAAGGACCAGAGTCTCGATCCATTCGATCCACAAATTGTTCCATTCGCCCCACCTCACATCTAATAATCTAAAATCTATTACCAATAATCCGAACATCCATCCATACAGTATTTTCCTTCAAAATTTGGAATATCTTTGTATCCATTTGAATGATTTACAGGTTACAGATAACGTAACCTGTTATCTGTAACTCAGCTACCAACGGTAGAGAATCAGTACTAAAATGTGACTGTCTCAAGTAATTTATTTCACCTAAAGTCATCACATCTTTCAAACTTCCACTATACAGTACCTGGGGAATATCCTAAGGGATGTTTCACACCTGCTGTTCTCATTTTGTCTGACACACACGTTGTCTTATATTGATTCAGTGTGTGTTGTAAAATGTTCCTACATAAATAACAATATGGGATTCGACATCAGGTATCAAGTAATGCAGCATTGAGCCAGAAAACACGGGTCTGATAAAATACGGATTGATAAATCTGGGGAAAAATAATATGAAAAAGTTATTGTATTATCTGACCAGCCTGATTTGTCGAACAGTCTTGTTGAAAGATTACAAATTTTAATTAGACCTACGCACGTAGTCTTGAAATCTAACGCTCTAAGCGTGTCTGTTTTTTGTTGCATGCCATTTGAGTATTTCTCAACCTTTCTACTGATATCCGGTCTATAAAGGCTCCGCATTGCAGAAAAGTACGATCGTCTTCAAACAAAACTATTTTTTTTTTTTTCCCAACGCCAACACAACTTTTCATAATTGTATATTTTGTTAGAATACCAATTATAAAAATAATGTTGATGAGTCATTACGAAATTTTATTTTGACGGAAATTATCGTAACGATATGATAAGAATTACATTAAATTGTGTATGAAATGTACACATGTCATTTATAAATTGACATTTATATATTACATGCTTTTTAAGTTATGAAGTGTTAATGCGTTATGTCTTATCACTTTAGCTGTGTATACAACATTACCTCTGATAACTACACATTCAATAAAACGATCAGTGACCATGTATTCGTGCAGCCTGCCATTAGTGTATGGGCTTCTCATATCGTAAGACGAAGGTATTGCTAGTGACTTAGTGTAACGTCCATCCATCCACTCGTAGGTCAGTAGGTAGGGCACCGTATTTTGTGAGGTTCACAATCTCCTTCAATTAGAAGTCAGCAGTTTTTGAAGCTTTACAGTGTCCTAACATACCTAATTGGGAGCCTACGTGAAAACAATTGAAAGTTTCAAAGTTCGAAATAGTAGGCCACTTTTTATAGGATAAAGTGTTCAAACCTATAGTAAAAACTTAAAGACAATTTCTTACAACTTACTCTACTACTTGTTTTAACCTAAGATATCTTAGGTTATCACCATCATCATCATCATCATCATTATCGTCTTCTTCTTCTTCTTCTTCTTCTTCTTCTTCTTCTTCTTCTTCTTCTTCTTCTTCTTCTTCTTCTTCCCCTTCTCCTCCTCCTCCTCCTCCTCCTCCTCCTTCGCCTCCTCCTCCTCCTCCTCCTCCCAACATTCCTTCTCTTTCTTCTTGTGTTAGCAATCCTGTTAATTACCGGGCTTAGCAACAGCTGTCCATTCTCATTGCTTATGTGCTTTCCGTCATGCCATGTGCCCCCTTTAAATTTGGCCTTGATTTACCTAATTTAATAATTTTCCACCCTAACCATTTTAGTACAGGTATGTCCCAGCAGCCTGGCTATTTTATAAACGTTTCTCAATTTTGAAAAGTATACGATTTCTTAAATAAATCATTTAAATTATATATATGAAGTTAAAGATTTGACCTTCTTTCTATTTTCACGAATTAATACACTAATTATTCCTTATTTACGTGGAAACAGTGTTGAGTAATTAGAAATGAAGAACGTTTTTGAAAAAAATTATACAATGTATATTTACTACACAAAAAATGTTTTACAATTAATAAACTACAATATAAAATTTTTTTTAAGAGATAAAGGAACAAAATGTAGTACAAATAACTTTTTTTGCAATAATCTGCTTCCGAATGGCTAATTTTATTGCTAAAATTGGCTTAAAACTCCAATTCGAATAAACTGAACTTTCATTTAGTTCTTTTGATTCCATGATACAAGTTTCTCTAGTATACAAGTAAAAGGAACTCCTAAACTCATAATCAAACCGCACTGAAAACAAACAACACTGAGAAATACCCAATAGTAATGTACCCCATGGGAAGACGTATTTGATGACGCTTTACTTCAGCCCGAGACATAGCAAAGTTCAATGAAAACAGAGCAGAAATCTGATATGTTACTGCTGTGAGCAACTGCAAAGTGCAATCTACACGCACAAACAACAGAAACCCCTAAATGTTTCGAACAAGTGCTATAACATGCGTGGAATTGAAAAGCTTGGAATTTAGGGACGTCGGTCAGAGTGCTGCCGTATTCTGCACTGAAGATGGTCGCCGAAGGCAAGGCCGAAACGTTTGCACCCAACAACCTTGGACCACGGCCTCACAGCCCGACAAGCCGAGGTTCTGATAACGTAGCTTACAAAACTTTTGAAGGCAATCCGAAGTTCGCAAGGTATAGCCCTATTAGTTATTGCAAATTATTAAAGATACCGAGTTTGTATTTTGGATAATATTGCCTGAATAAATTTCCTTGACTATTATATTCAAATTTGGTTACAATTCTCTTTAATTCGTTACCTCACATGGAATTTTTCGATTTAATTAAAATTTTCCACTAGAGTCCCAAAACTTTTAAATTTAAAAATCAGATTTGGGTAAAAATTCCCTTTAATTTAATATCCCATATGAAATTTTGCGATTTGTTTTTCACAATTTGCTTCCTCATATCCTTTTTCGTCAGCTAGCCTATTTTTTGGGAAAATCTATATATTAAAAAAATTGCGTGTGGCGTGGACACACGCCAGAAGTGAGAACTTCAGCGTCGAGTGAACCGTGCCGATTCAACGTGTAAATGGTTGCTCGTTGCGTTTGGAGTAAGAGAGATTATGCTATAAAGAATTAAGATTCAAATAAGAGTGAACGGGTAATTAAATGAGACAAGGGCATAATAGTGTCTGTATGTATTACAGTATAATAAATCTTTATTTACAATGTGGCAGAATCATACCACACGTCGTTTTATTTTCAGTATAGGTACAATATCTCGTACAAAAGATATGTCAACAAATAATTTGTTCGGTGTATCAATATGATTAGTATGTAACGCAATGATTAGCTGAAAAGTAGAATGTGACACTTATTATATATTTAATCTGTATATTATATAAAACTCAAAGTCTGAGGATTTATGTGTACTGAATGCAAATCCATACCGTTACACCGATTGCCACCAAATTTTGCACAGGTAACCTTTGACACAAGGCAAAAATACTGTCTAACTTGGAATTTGATATTTTGCCACTTTCGCACGATTTAGGCACTTTTAATCATGCCTTTTCGTTGACGCATATAAAGATGTCATCATCACCATGGAGACTAGAATTAATTACCATAGTAACAAGTAAATAAACAAATGATATTTAGCGGCATCGGAACTGTACCTTTATCCGTTCCTGCAGTTTTTAATGTTTTTAATATGCGATTGTATCGATATATTTTGTAATTTTGTATACAGATACGGCTATATATTTTGTAATTGTTTTAAACAATTATAAAATTTATATTTATACGTATTTCTGATGATGCAATGAATAAGTAATGAAATATATTAAATACTACTACTAAAGATGTCAACAACAGCATGGAGACCAGAATTAATTACCATAATAACAAGTAAATAAACAAAATCTATTTAGCAGCATCGGAACTGTACATTTATCCATTCCTGCAGTACATTTTGGATGTTTTATATAACATGAGATTGTATTGATATATTACGATGTGGAAAAGAAGAAGTGTACTAATTGTAAATTGTCCTATTACTTAAGGCCTAATGCAAAGCGAAAATACGTGTTGTTTTCACTTGTGAGGTTAGGTGACAACGGTTTTTGTTTTTTAGTTTACTGCTGAAATAAATAAAAGCCATGATTGAGGAAAACATAACGTTTAATGTGTTATACAATGCTTCTAACACAGTAACACTTAAAATAATGAATTTAGCGTTTTTGATTGAACAGGTACTTTATAAATATTTCCAAAGGCTTTATAAACGTGTACTTTTAAATCTCCAAAGGCTGTTGCACCAACATAATAATTTAGTACATATTAAAATAGTACAAGTGTTGAAAACAGCTTTGGAGAGAATTTGACTAATGAGTACAAAATTGTTATACGAGCTGACAGAACGCCATATAGACACACAATAAAAATTATATTAAAATACTTATTAAAAATCAAATACTCTCGTGCGAAGCCGCGGGTACCAGCTAGTATGCTATATATATAGACCGCATCGTGAATGACGAGATGGCAGACGCAGCTACTACCGCTACGCCGGCTCTCGCCGCTACGCCCAAAAAGTCTAAGGCGTCGGCCGCGGCCAGCAAGAAGCCTAGGACGAAACCACCGTCGCACCCGCCGACTTCGGACATGGTGAACAACGCTATCAAGAGTCTGAAGGAACGCGGTGCCTCGTCACTGCAGGCGATCAAGAAGTATATCCCCCCCCCCCCCAACAGATGGTCTTGCTATGGGAGCTCCAACATCCGCTATCATCTCCGAAATCTTTTTACATAAACTTGATGAAGAAATAATAAATATAATAAAATTAAACAACCCATTAGGATGCTACTTTAGATACGTTGATGGCACTCTATAAATATCCCAAAATAAAGGCAATAATATTTCTAATATATTAAATTCAATTAACAAGTTAAATAGCAAAATAAAATTCACAGCAGAAGAACTGAAAATTAACCATAAACAGAACTGAAAATAATTGTGAATACAGAAAACCATTTCAAACTAATTTAATAATTCCAAATAAGTCTAATCATCCTGCCCAACATAAAATGGCAGCATTCAATTCATTAATATACCGTATGTATAGAATCCCATTAAATGAACAAGAAAGAAACAAAGAAAAAAATATTATCAAACAAATAGCAATAGACAATGGATACAAAATAAAACTATCAATAAATTAGAAAATAAAATAGAACATAAACTTACTAAACAAACACCATACAACCTTCATGTAAAAATTCTTCTTCTAATGACAACATAAAATATATCAAATTTTCTTATCACGGAAACATAACTCGTAAACTAAGCAAACTATTTAAAGATTTTGAATATCTTATAACACAGATAATATTGTTTTTAATAAAATAAAAACTAAAACTAAATTCAGTATGCATAATAAAAATGGAGTTTACAAAATAGGATGTCCAGATTGCAATAAATTTTACCTAGGCCAGACGAAGGAAAAACTGTCCGAGAGATACATTCAACATCGCAGTGCGTTTTTAAACCAAATATTTACAAATCTAATTTAGCCACGCACTGGTTTAACAATAAACATAAATTTCCAGACATTCAGAATGTCAATTTAATTAAAAATGTATAAAAAGGTAACAAAATGAGTATCTGGGAAAATCTTAATATTTACAAACACAATAATAATAATCTACTAATTAAAGAACAAATTCAAATTAAAACAAAGCAAGGCGATTTATTTAAAATCATACATTTATTAGAATAATAAAAGCAACATTAAATATATAATAAAGAGCTGACTACATAAACATTAAAACAATAGAAAATAGAATCGAAGTAACATCGATTATCCGTTAACTATATTGTAAGCGAAACATTCAATTACAATTCAAACAAACCTCAATAATTTCAGAAAAATTACTGTTAAACGTGCGTCAGGTGAAAACAACCCTACTTGCAGTGTATTTATTTGAAGATATTATATTATAAATAAATATATATATATTATATAATATATTGCAACGTTACAAGTATTATACACAATTACACGTGACAAGATTTCGACACGTGTGGCTGGAAAGATAGAGCCGATGTTGGCAAAGTTAAGAAATAAACTTGATGTCGAAAGTGCTTAATATTGAAATTATCAGACTTTAAACACAATATTTTAAGCTAATTGTTCAAAAGCAGCTTCATTGTTCACATTAAACTAGGTTTGATATAATGAATCTCATAATTTTGCAAGTTAAGAGTATTTTGATTTTAATATTTTCAATTAAAATATAAGAGTGTATTATATTTACTGTTTGTTTTATTTCATAACTCAGAGGGGTTCGTGAAATTAATTATGGAGGGGGGTCCGTGGACTGAAAAGTTTGGGAACCACTGGTGTAGAGTAGGCTATATACAATAGGCTGTATTAACAATAGGCGTACTGTCTACATTTTAAGTTAGGAGGATCGGTCCTATGAAATGAAATAAACTGTACTGTAATGAAATCAATACATTGATTTTAATTTAAATTTAGATTTAAATTCTCGTTTAAATTTACATCATATGACCACTCTTACTCCAAAAAATATATAATACAGTAACATGCTAAATTAATCATTTTCATACCGGTACATTAGTAAAGTTTATAATCAGTGTTTGTGAAACAATCTACAACACATTCTTATTATATAACAAAAACTAGCTGTTACCCGCGGCTTCGCACGCGAATAAAAGTCAGCTTTATATGGTGTTCTGTCAGCTAGTATAACAATTTTGTACTCATTAGTCAAATTCTCTCCAAAGCTGTTTTATGTTTTCCTCAACTATGGCTTTTATTTATTTCAGCAGTCAACTAAAAACCAAAAACCGTTGTTCACCTAACCTCGCAAATGAAAACAACACGTATTTTCGCTTTGCATTAAGTCTAAGTAATAGGACAATTATTTACAATTAGTACACTTCTTCTTTTCCACATCGTAATATATCAATACAATCGCATACTGTATAAAACATCGAAAACGCACTGCAGGAACGGATAAATGTACAGTTCCGATGCCGCTAAATAGGTTTTGTTTATTTACTTGTTACTATGGTAATTAATTCTGGTCTCCATGGTGTTTTGACATCTTTAATAGTAGTATATAATATATTTCATTATTTATTCATTGCATCATCAGAAATACGTATAAACATAAATTTTACGTTTATATAAAGTTAACGAAATCCAAGAATAAATTTTATAATCGTTTAAGAAATTACAAATTTAAATTACAAAATTATAGACGTGTCTGTATACAAAATTACAAAATATATCGATACAATCGCATATTAAAAACATTAAATACTGCAGGAACGGATAAAGGTACAGTTCCGATGCCGCTAAATATCATTTGTTTATTTACTTGTTACTATGGTAATTAATTCTAGTCTCCATGGTGATGTTGACATCTTTATATACGTCAACGAAAAGGCATAATTAAAAGGGCCTAAATCGTGCGAACGGGGCAAAATATCAAATTCCAAGTTAAACAGTAGTTTTCGCCTTGTGTCAAAGGTTACCTGTGCAAAATTTGGTGGCAATCGGTGTAACGGTGTGGATTTGTATTCAGTACACATAAATCCTCAGACTTTGAGTTTTATATACCTATAGATTAATCACTTCAACACTTTGCGTCCTTTATATTAATAGACTAACATTAGTTATGGAAACCGTAGCGGCGGGAATAACAAAGAATATGTGGACTTGTCTTGAAGTTTATTCACTTCCTCACACCTCCGTTACTGTTCGAAAATCACAAGCCGTAGTGTGAAACATGAATCAATTTTTAACGTTCGAAAGAGCGAAATGTACGAAACTCGAATGACCGAAAGTAAGGGACCTCCTGTATTTAGCGTGACGGGTTTTCAGTCACGGTTATATTTTAATAATCGTTGGATAAAATTGAATGTACGTTTTGATATATCTGTTGATGTTCATATTAATGAAGATCAAAGCAAAGAAGATTTTACAAATTTGAAAAATGGTTTGATCGCTTTTTTCGATAATTATAAGTATGGGATTCTTACTGCTAATTCATTTCCAGTAGCTATGGCATGTACAGAAAAAAGAGATGTCAAATAATTTTGGTTGAATGAATCACATGGTAGAGGGCCAAAGGATCTTAAAGCAACATCCAGAGCTGTACCGCGCTGTATTCGTTTTGTGAGTATTGAAGAACTCCATACAATTTTACATCGTATTATTGAGAATAACAAAAGCTAATGATACAAACGTAACCCCAGTAACGTAGAAATCCCAGTCTATTATTGATTTTCAAAGCACAAGTGTAAGTATAAAATACAGTATTCTGCTGGTACTGGCTTAGTAGGGTCCAATAGAAATTTGAGTACTATATTACCAGCGCAGGAACATATCCTTTCAAATTTAAAAAGAATGATTAAAATCGGTTTAGCCGTTCGCGAATAATCGGTCAAACATACATTAAAAAAACATAGTGACGAATATAGAACCTGCTCCTTTTTGAAGTCGGTTAAAAAGTATTTTCAATCGATTATAGTTAAATGTAGGAATGTGACACTTGTGTACGATGACAGACGTTAAGTTGTACATTGATAACGCTCAAGGAAATATATAGACATCCACACATCCGACAGCTGTTGTCGTATACGATTAAATAATAATATATTGTTACGACGGTTTAACTGATTGTCGTGTGGTACAGTGGAAAACAAAATACAAGACACCAATTACGTCATTAATCACCAGCTTTAATTATCACAATTAAAGAGTTTGTAATTGACAAGATAGTCTCTTATAACAAACATAAGATAGAAATTCTCCACTAATAGAGTATCGCACAATTATAAAACACATAATACTTCGCCACAATACTTCAAACCGCACTGTGTAAATCGTCACTTAAACGCACAGAGTAATCGCCCGACAATAACTCTGAACAAAATACTACGAACGGCATTCCAATAAATCGCAACTCAAACTGACTGAGCGTCCCTGAGTACTTGTATTTATACCCCGCCGAAAATCGAGAACATTCCACATACTGCGCATTAGCTCTACGCTACGACGTAATTGACACAGTCCGCGCGGCTGGCGGCGTCTAGAAATGTCCCGCGAATGCATGTTGAAATCACGTACGCACACAACATTATAGCCGGATTCTTCTGGAACATTCGAGAAACACGTAGATTGCTCTGTAATGTCGTAACAATATGTTACTACGGTTAAACAATGACAAGACGTCAGGCCGTAGTCTAAGGCCTCCTCTAGGATACCAGAGGTTTCGTCTGTATCCACAACAACCTCCATCAGTAGAACGGGATTCGAGATGTCACTGCCCGTGTGAAAAGACAAGTCCTACGCGGACAGTGAGACGTCGGCTCCCGCTCCACTGATGATGGCTGTCGTTGGAACAGCTGAAACGTCTGTTCTCAATAGGAGCATCCCTTAAAGCGCTTAAAGTTCTTTTCTTAAACGAAGCCAGTTATCAGTTTTAACTCGCCCGTTTGGCATTTATCTGACCAAAAACATATATTAAAATTTTAAAAATTGTAAAAATCCGTTCTGGGTATCAGACTAGGAGGTAAACTAACCCGAATCCGAATGTAGTGTTTCCACTGAAATATTTACTATAACATTAAAAGCAAAATGATCAAAAAATTGAAATCAGAATTTTAAGAAAATTTTAGAAGTTTAGGCCTATGAGGGGCATTAAGATATGGGGAATTTTATTCAAAATAATTTCATGGTATCGTTAACAATTTGATAAAATTAATATCTCATACAGAATTATCACTGTTGCACACCATTATAGAAAAATTATTCCGATTAGCGCTTTCAAGCTTCTCAGCTCATCGTCAGATCGGAAATAAATCGGAAATAATAATTTGGTTATTTCCGATCTGACGATGAGCTTAGAAGCTTGAAACATCTAATCGGAATAATTTTTCTATAGTGGTGTGCAACAGTGATAATTCTGTTTGTGATTATAATCACTAACACAACTTTCTTAATTAAAATTAATATCTGTCAACAATAACTCTTGCAAATTTTGTACCGCCTTCAAAAGCTTAGTAAGCTACATTTGCAAAAGACTATACATATTGTTACCAGCAATGTTTGTATGTGAAAGGGATTAGAAATAGCGTATTGCTATAGATATCCATGGAAACATACGTAAACTGAAAAGCTAAGACTAAATTGTCATTATAGTTATAAATTTACCTAGAAACCAATACACTCGTTAAGAAATATTTAGTGTTGGTGTATGATTGTCTGCTTTACAATGGTTATTTAAAGCATTTATTTTATTCTGCTTTAGCACTATTTTTGGAAATATTGCACACTGGAAATTCGCTGCAATTCAAATCTATTGGTATTTTAAATAAGGAGTGAGCCGTTTTTCCGCCAGGTAATAATGTAGCAGAAATTCCCGAGGAAGCTGCTGCTAATTCAATCTTGTCTTCGCTTCTTAACTTCGAAAGAGTCAATTTGATTAAAAGTGTTTTACCTGTGCTGTGCCTCCTGGTGCATCAAGGAAAAATGCATTTCCAGATTTACAGTAAACACTTTGAAGAATGAGTTGATATATATTTCTTTGTACGTCTGTCAGTAATATTTCATTCTCTTCAACTGTAGAAAGTAGCTGTTGTCTGTCATAAGTGGTTTCAGAAAGATATTCCTTTGAAATGTTTGCACGGTAGACTGTGGATTTGGTAATCCGTATTGAGCTATCGGATTACCACCGACAAAATTAACAAAATCTTGTAAAAGCAGTAAACAACTATTTTCAATGCTTTCCTTGTATAAACTCAAATCAGCATCAGGAATTCGACGCATAATATCTCGAATCAAGTCTTCAGAGAAGTGGTCTTTGTATTTAATCCACAATGCACTCGGGTTTGAAATACTGCAGAACACCAAGATTATTGCAGAAAGTTCTCTCATTTTGTCAGGGCTAGCAAATAAACTTGCCTCTCACAATGTGTCGTTCCAATGATTGTTATTCTCTAGGAGATCAAGAGCTTGGCACGCAGCTTGAAACGTTGGATGAATTACGTTGTCGACAGTCTTGATATTTTCAAATGAAGTTCGGCCACGTATATTGTGCAGAAGTAAGCGAAGAAAATAACATTCATGATTGTTTGGATGAACTATATACACTCGACCCAATACGTGTTCACGATATACGTCTAGCGTTCGCTCATGCATACATCGTGGACCTCCTGTGAAACTTGAGGGTAGAATGACCAAGCGGCCTAAATTATCCAAACTTTCATTATTTCGTAATGCATCTTGCAAATCTATGAAATTCTCAGCTCTTAACTGAGTTTGATGAGTACGGATGTATTAATGTATATAAGCCTTTCCGTCTCTATCTTAGCATACATATCAACAATATATTGATTCAGAAGCTGTTTGTAATAAATTAAATGATTGTACTCATCTTTTCTCATCATGAGTCTGTAAGAATAAAATTGTAGAGCTGAAACTTTCTTAGTAGTTTGTAACCCAGTCTGAGGATCGACTAATTTTAATGTAAAATGATAACCATCTTCTCCTCTGCAAAACATTAAAGGGTACTGTAAAGCATCATAAGCTCGATGTGTTTCTGCAATTCGATATAACGTATGATCCCTCGCACGGATTATTATATCGCGGTTATCGCATTCCTGGTTAACTAAAACTACTGCCACCTCATTAGTTGTCGGTGCATTGTAGCGACCCCTGTGCTCTTCATTATTTTCTTTTCGATCAGCATGAATCACAATATTGTACTGATTATTATTCGCAGATGTTACAAATTCAAACGCACTTTTCAGTTCACTAACATATGGGTTGATTGCGTGAAGTAAATTTTGAAGTTCTGTTACTAATGTCTTATCCAAGTTACGAATATGATCCAGTCTTGTTTCAGCTTGCTGTAAATAATCAGCTATGAAATACACCTGTAGAAATTTTTGTACTTCGTTTTGTGTGGGGAGTAATGATCCCATGAGGTGATATAATTGCCCTTGAATTTTGAAAGTAGGCATGAAGCTCCCTTCGACTATTTCATTAGCTCCGAATTATGTAAATTGAAAAGCTGAATTGTACGATCTTAATGCATTCAACAATTTTTTCGATAAAAGATGTTCTCCATTTAATAATGATTTTAACGGTTCTGAAGGAGGAAGTATGCGATCTAATCGCACTTTTCCTGCAGAGCAACATAATCCATGTGATTCATTTTTCCACTTTAAAGCTTTGCAATGAGGGCAAACCATACTCGGTAACCCGATATCTGTTTCATTCGCGTAGTTAATAACTGGATTATAATTGAAACCACTATTTAATTTTGCATTCCATCGTAAAGTAGGACCTCGTGGTCTGAGAGTCGCTTGCTTGCGTCTTTGTGCCGCCAATCTATTTTCACGAATCGTAGGACTTTCAACCCGTGAGACTTCTAATCCAGATCTTTCTGAAGAGTTTCCAGGAGCTGATTGCATTTCGACTCCTTCGACGTCATTTTCAGATGCTCTAAGACGCCTCTTTCTTTCCGCAGCAGCAGTAGATCTTCCTAAACATGATCGTCTTTTTGGCATTGCAAAGCTAAAAAAGTGGAAATGTATTTATTTGATCTATACTACCAAATCTCTAGGGGGCAATTAATAATTTATACAATACAATACATATTGCACATATTACTTACCGATGACGTAAAATTAACAAAAAAAGGCACTGATACTACATCACTGACGCTCATCGCATAATTCTCGATGAAGTAGGTTAAGTATAATTCTCGACAATTAATTATTCCTACTGCACATAGGCCTACTGAATATTCAAATGTCGAAGAGTATGGTTTGTCAGAATCAACGTGTACTATATAATCAGTGTTACAATATAATCAAACAATGAATTATTGTATTGTTTATATGAATTCCATATGCTGATAAGAATTCCATATCCCTACTAAAACGTAAATATTCAAATGGCCTAACTGATATCAATATACTTATGTATACACTATTTGTATTATTCTATACGAATAAACATTTCATCTAATTGTGTTACTGCATGTTTGTAAATATCTACTAAATTATCAAATTTTGATTTTACGTATCGAGGAAACATGAATGATGGATCTATTGCTTCGCACTTTTTGGATATTCATAACTTACAACATAAGAATATTATTAATATAGATGTACCATTAGCAATTTACCAACTCGACAGTTACCACAACAATCATATACAAATATTCGCGATCGAAGCCGCGTGTTTAAAAAAATGAGTTTTTTTGCAATATCTTCGGTTCTTTTTAACCTATCGTTATCAAATAAAGTGGAAACCCTTCCGTTGTGTACCTGCTATCAGCGTGCAAAGTTTGATTGAAATCGGTTCAGTATATTCTGAGATTACCGCGGACAAACGTAGACCCCCCCTAGAGTTTTATTAATATAGATAAATATAGAAGATAAATGTGTGTCGTTCCAAATGGTCAGCCAGTTCTGTAGGTCTGGGAGGCCTATTTGTAATAGTAATAATAATGCCAACAATAACAATAATAGTAATAACAATGATAATAATAATAACAACAACAACATAAACGACGACGACGACGACGACAATAATTAAATGAGTGAAGCGAGTTCTCAGTTTCAACTCGACCGTTTGGTATTGGCTGTCTGTGTTTCTGTCTACCAATCTTTGTCTCTGTGTATTTGTTTGGTATATGATGTCTCACGATAACTTTTAAATGCACCAAATGATTTTCGTAAAACTTGGCATGCGTGTCCACACTTGAGATCGATACTCCCAAAAATAGGGGAGCGGCAAGCAAAAACTTGAGGGGTCAAACTTGTAAAAAAATCCCTAAATTGTTGTCGGGTATCAAATTATTGAGAACTTCAACCCAAACCCAAATATATTGTTAATTTTTAAAAATTTCAAGATTTTTTGGCGCCAGGGCTCAAACGTGTATACAGTTTTGGAAATTTCAAAATTTTAGTACATCAGGGCTCTAGAAAGCGATAAAAATTGGAAAAAAATGTGAAAATGTAGCCGGAAGTCAGGTTAAAGGGAGCTTTAAGCCAAATCCGAATGTAGTGCTCACTGTGAAAATTTTTTAATTTTGGGGGGTACCACGAGCCAAAAATGGAATTCAAAATGTTAAGAAAACTGTTTAAGTCTTTGTGAGAGATTAAGTTATGAGAAATATTATTCAAAATACGAACTTGGTGATTTTAATAATTTGACGGTTTTTATTGATGTCTCTCAAACACTCCTTACAAATTTGAGATTACCTTTAAAAAATCTGCAAGCTGAGTTTACAAAAACCTTTTTTATATTGTTCTCAGTTGTGTGTGTGTGTGTGTGTGTGTGTGTGTGTGTGTGTGTGTGTGTGTGTGTGTGTGAAGGTTTAGACACAGGCCTAACACAACATATCTATGGAAACGTACATTAACTTAAAAGCTTGGACGAAATTATCTGTCATTCAGGCATTGTGGTTATAAATTTAGCTAGAAAAATATAGTGCGGTAGTCGGGAATTTTTAGCGTTTACTACAAGACTGTCTGCTTCACAATTATTATTTTACTAAAACATAGAGTAATCGTTGTGTTTTTTTTTTTGGTAATTTTTCTGATACGTGACAAATTATCTAATATTGAAATATATCTCATAATACATATATTTCGGCCATAATAGAGAGTGGGTTTTGCAGCTCAGGGACCTTACTAGTAATAATAATAATAAAAATAATAATAAATACGCCATGACGTATAATAACTATAATAAATAATAGGTATAATAAATACGCTCTGATATGACTATGTTCGGTAGTAATTCACAATCTTAGCAAAACAATTTTGCGTTGTTGCTTTCACGGCAATTCTGTTGTTTAAAATTTAACTGCTGTTGAACTTACATGACGGTCATGGCACTGTATCCCCAGGAACACTGTCACCGCACGCACTACTCTGCATCTGATATCGATTAAACCATGAAATCAATACAATATTTCGTTTGTAATTAATCAAACATTTCTGATCAAAACACTCTGTTCTCTGTATATTTTGTTAGAATTAAATAATGTTATGATGCAACGAGGTGTTACGTAAGCCGACGCTAGCTGTTACGATAACGATACTATACGCTTAGTGATAATACAGTTTACACAAAAAATATATTCATGCTCCGTCTGTCTCAGGTCTAGGCAACTTCACCGATTCCGTACTCCGCTTGTTCAGCACAATAGCTAAAAGTTTCCAACATCCACCGATTCCGTACTCCGTTTGTTCAGCACAATAGCTAAAAGTTTCCAACATCCAACGATTTCTTACTCCGTTTTTACAACACAATAGCTAAAAGTATCCAGCATCCACCGATTCCGTACTCCGTTTGTTCAGCACAATAGCTAAAAGTTTCCAACATCCACCGATTCCGTATTTCGTTTGTAAAGGACAATCGCTAAAAGTTTCCAACATCCACTGATTCCGTACTTCTTTTGTACAAGACAATCGCCACAAGTTTCCAACATCCACCGATTCCGTATTTCGTTTGTACAGGACAATAGCTAAAAGTTTCTAACATCCACCGAATCCGTACTTCGTTTGTATAGGCCAGTCGCTAAAAGTTTCCAACATCCACCGATTCCGTATTTCGTTTGTACAGGACAATCGCTAAAAGTTTCCAACATCCACCGATTCCGTACTTCGTTTGTATAGGACAATAGCTAAAAGTTTCCAACATCCACCGATTCCGTATTTCGTTTGTACAGGACAATAGCTAAAAGTTTCTAACATCCACCGAATCCGTACTTCGTTTGTATAGGCCAGTCGCAAAAAGTTTCCAACATCCACCGATTCCGTATTTCGTTTGTACAGGACAATCGCTAAAAGTTTCCAACATCCACCGATTCCGTACTTCGTTTGTATAGGACAATAGCTAAAAGTTTCCAACATCCACCGATTACGTACTTCGTTTGTACAGGACAATCGCCAAAAGTTTCCAACATCCACCGATTTTGTATTTCGTCTGTACAGGCCAGTCGCTAAAAGTTTCCAACATCCACCGATTCTGTACTTCGTTTGTATAGGCCAGTCGCTAAAAATGTTACCTTATAGCCGTGTCAGGGGTAAAAATGACACGTGTGGAGCCAGAACGAATTTCACGAGTGAGCAATTAGGGTGCAATAAAAAGTAAACCTAAGAAAGGTATTTTACAACTTCCTCTATACCTGACACTTCTGCCCACAGTCGTTGTTGTAAGAAACAGTTCTAGTACTGAGCCGTCAAACTAACAGTTCACAATTTACGCTCAATAGCAGGTGCAAGGTATTCATCTAACAAATGAATAAACGATAGCAGTATGAATATTTTTCTATTGGCCTACGCAATATACGTACACATAAACAGTATACACACGCGCTCGTTTCATTTTAAATATAAATGTACAATATAGACGCGAAATACACCGGGCGCGCGCGTACATACAGACGCACACCTTTCCAAAACTAAATGCCAACAGTACAAATATTGTTCTGTTGTCGTATACAATTATCGTACTCATGAACAGAATAAACATAACCCAGGCGCTCACACACACACCATTAACCTCCTTCATTCACATGACATATATGTGTTATTTATTTTGTATTTTTTAATGTCTTTATTTTTTTATTTTATTTATTTTTTACTATTT
Source organism: Magicicada septendecula (assembly GCA_034769895.1). Lineage (NCBI taxonomy): Eukaryota > Metazoa > Arthropoda > Insecta > Hemiptera > Cicadidae > Magicicada > Magicicada septendecula. Next base: position 149,825,082 of record CM068372.1, read on the forward strand.
TGATAGGGATTAATTAGGAAATATTTTAGGACTATTTGAAAGGATAAAAGGTGTTAATTCTCTTTATTATATCTAATAATAGTTCTTTGTTGGATGTATGTATATTTCTCCATTGATACTCAACAAGGTATGTCTCAAATCTCGAGACACCAGTCGCACCTACTCTTCTCCTCATATCTCTCTTTCAACTTAGACCATAAGCTTTCAATGTTTTCTGTGTGGATCGTTTATATTCTGTGGGTCTACAAATTTAAAACTATAATTTACACAGAAATGGTTGAAGTTTGCGTTTTTTAACTTACTGTAGTCTCTCCAACTGTCCCTTACTATTGTAGCGCCTGTTGACAAAAATACTTTAATGACATTCATGAGAGTATCACTGTCTCTCTTCCCTACTATTCTCAGGAAACATTTTTTTGATTCTCTCTCTATCCCCCCCCCAAACCCACTTTGTTTTTGTTACCCTCCTTATATATACGCCTATAGTAGTGTAAATATTTCAGGAATATGTTATAACTGTGTTATCATTGTTTTATTAATGACTCATGTGTCAACAGATTCATTTACATGAATGTTCCAGTTTACAAATAAATGAATTAATTTAACTGTTTTCTAATATAAGCTGTTTTAATTTTTAAACTCGTTACTGAATCTAGTGTTTATTCAGTGTAGTATTTAAAGTCGTACCAAACAATATTATTCTAAATAAGTAATAGGCATAATTTAAAAAATATTAACTCAGCTGTTCAAAATATATACTTTTGAAGTTTGAAACTCTAAGTCAACGTGATTGCTAAAATCTATTATTTCAGTAGAAAAACATCCCTTAGTGAAAAATAAATTATTAAGAATAATTAGTGTAGCTCGTACCGTTAGACTGAATTGTTTGTGTGCAACCACATGACGAACAAATTCCCCTGTCAGGCATTAATTTATATGTTAATAAAAACTGTAGTAAACCTGCTCGAGACAAATAAACAGAGTAGGCCTACCGTGACAAACTATCTAAGAATTCCATCCTAAATTATGAATAAATGTAACAGAGAATGTACAAAACGTCGAGATTGTATCGCAAACAAGCAAATGGGCCGCATGTGAAATAAATATTTTTCTTTACATGTATATGTAAGAGAGGGAGAAAGAGAGAGAGAAATGTATATACGTGTGTGCATTTATAAAAGGCAAAATAGCGTGTACGTGTATGTGACCTGAACAATGACTATATTCAGACACTAGCAAAATACCCGTGCTTCGCTACGGAGTTTCACGTTGTATGTAATGAAAATCTTATTTAATTAATAAAGTTCAATTAAAGTAGGTTTCTTATAAATAAATAATTAAAACCTCTTATGTATTTTATTTAAAATAAACATTAAACATTTTTGTTATATGAAATTGTGTTGAGTATGAAAACATTTCAGATTTTTCTTCAATTTATGAACTTGTAATGAAGAACTAATCATCGGATCCTTAAAGAACTTCTTTGTACACGAGGTTTTTAGTTTTTCCTTCTGGCTGAAGAATAACCAGACTGTCAGGAGTGCTAACTCTTGAACAGGCAACGTACAACTGGCCATGAGAGAAACAGTCTTCCCTCAGATCTACGCCAGCCATTTTCAAAGACTGTCCTTGAGCTTTGTTGATTGTCATTGCAAAACAGACTTTGATGGGAAATTGTAGTCTTTTAAACTGAAAATGGTAGTCTGACGGGATCAAAGGAATGCGAGGTATGAAAACTGTTTCTCCAGAACTACAGCCAGTGAATATAGTTGCCTCAACAACGCGCGAGGTTCGTTATTTGTGTATTAAATAATGACTAATTATTTTATTTTATTTTATTTTAATTATTTATTTTAAAACTTCCATGTAAACAATATTTTTGGTTTTTTTTTTCTGGCTGGAGCATAACTAAGCCGTTAGGTGAGGTAACCCTGGAACACGCCACATATAACTGGCCATGTGAAAAACAATCATTCCTGAGATCAACACCAACTATTTTCAATGTTTGACCTTGCGCTTTATTAATTGTCATTGCGTAACATAACTTAATTGGATATTGCAAACGTTTAAATTCAAACTGGTAATCCGAAGGTATCAAAGGAATTCGCGGAATGAAAACCGTTTCTCCTTGATAAATACCAGTAAAAATGTTGGCTTCGATTACGTGTTTATGTAAAGCCTTCACCTGCAGCCTAGTGCCGTTGCATAGTTTCGGAGGGTTGAGATTGCGCAATAAAATAATTGGAGCGCCAACTTAGAGGTACAATATGTGAGGCGGTATTCCTGGTGGGTGGAGGGTGTTAAGGAACTCTACGGGATAATTTACAGCATCATCGACCTGCAGTACAGTGTCCACGGATTCATATTTTACCTCAGCAGTGAGCAACTTTTTAAGTAAAATGTTGTTGATGCTGTTGGCGTCATCGTTTCTTGCAGTAAGAATTGCTCTTTCTCGCAGCCATGATGCACAATTTTCTTCAGTTTGGTGAACGTTAGGGTAAATTCTATCAGTTAAACTGTTCAGATCTACCACGACATCGCCCAGATTATTAGGAATGTTTATTTTACCTTCCTCCTCCGAAACATGTCCATTACCTATATCGAGCAACAATTTAGAGAACTGTTTTGCCCTTGAATCATGTTGGACGCGCATATTGACTCTCAATGTCAGAATATTAACTTTCGGCCATAGAAATGACGACTTTAAGCAGGCTTTCACTTCGTCTGCACGTGTCCCTCGCTGTACAACAGGCAATGTTTGTCTGAAGTCACGTGCTAACAAAATTGTTACTCCACCCATCAATCGGTTGCAACTTCGTATGTCTTGGAGCGTTCTATCTAGAGCCTCAATACATTTTTTGTGAGCCATTGTGCACTCGTCCCAAACTATAATTTTGGCTTTTCGAAGCACTTCCGCCATGTCACTCTGTTTAGATATATTACACAATGGAGTTTCGGAATAATTTAGATTCAAAGGTAATCTGAAAGCAGAGTGAGCAGTTTTGCCTCCATCGATTAAAGTAGCTGCAATTCCTGAGGAAGCTACTGCAATGGCAACATTTCTCCGACTTCTAATAGTAGCCAACAACAAATTAATTAAAAACGTTTTGCCAGTTCCACCTGGGGCATCCAGAAAGAACAACTTGCCAGATTCAGTAGTAACACTGTTCATTATATCTTCGTAGACTTTCTTTTGGTCGTCATTTAATTTCGGAAGATTTGCTGCCACTTCTTTGTTGAGATGAACGGTGTCGTAAGATATTTCACTATGGTATATTCGGTTGCTGACAACAGGTTCCTGCTCTCGTGAAGGTGACGGTTGTCCAAATTGCGTGAGTGTTTTTCCTGACATAGATATGACAATATCCTCAATAAGAATGAGACATCGGTTAAAAATTTAGTCTTGTACCAGTTGTACGTTACCGCGCTCTCTCTCAATTTGCCTCTTAATGTCCTCTGCAAGACTACCACGGTGTTTCTTCCACAGATTCTCTGGATCACCAACTTGACAGAAAACCAATATTACGGCGAATAGGTCACGAATTCTATTAGGAGAGTGAAACAATGAGGCTTCTTCCAAAGTGTGGTCCCAGTTCGCATCATCTTCTAGCAAGCCAAGCGATTTGCATGCCGAATGAAACGTCGGATGAACAATTCCTGCAACAGTTTTAAGAGTAGTGAAGGACGTGGGGCCACGAACTTCGTGCAAGAGCAGACGTAGGTAGTAGCACTCGGAGTTGTTGGGATGTACAGTGTAAACTCGACCTAATACTTTATCTTTCTTCACACCTGGATAACCTGTCACAGGTTGCCCTTGCTTCCTGCGATGAAATTTTTGGTTTTTCCAAATGTAGTAAGCCGGAACCTCACAATACAAAAGCGTCCTTGCGAAAGCATCGACTTGGCACAGCTTGAAAAATCCGAGAAGAGTGGTATTTGAAGGATTAATTATTTTATCAACAACGTTGCTTTCTGTGAAATAAACTCTTTGGCCATTTTCAAGGTGCACTGCCAGCTGCACAATAGGAGGGTACCTTTCATGTATAGAGAAGCAGAAAATACGTCAAGCTGCCTCAGAGCTACATATGTAACGTCCTGTCTCGTACCTGGTCACTTCATCTAGATCTCCAACTTTAAAAGTTGCTTGGTCAGAACCTTTGTTTACGTACTTGCAGATGTATTTTATTGATTTTACAGAATTGCTTAGTTCAACGTTTATATGGGCCGAGAAGATGCGAGACAGAACGGGAATATACGGCACTACCCAACGATTCTCAAGATCAAGTCCACCAACTTTGGCAGTAAACCCACCGTCTGCCACAGACCTCCTACGATACTGAGGATAGCCGTCATCTCCTGTTTGTGTCTCCTTTAAGAGAGGTCGTGGGTATTTCTTTGAGCATGCACCATTCACCATGCACGGCGAGTTCCTGTTAAGAGTTCCACATGGGCCATGTATCATAGTTGTCTTAACAATCTCATGAAGGGCTGGATCTAACTCAGGATCTGGTATTTCTGCGCTTATGACTTTGTCGATTGATTCTGGTCTTATTTTTTGTTCAAGCCACAGAAGAATATGAATGTGAGGGAGACCACGTTTCTGCCACTCTACGGTGTACATTTGGCAGTGGACATTTCCAAATATACAACTTTTAGTTAGGAGCTTCATAATATTTTTAACCTTTAGATGGAAAACACGCGCTATCAGGTCATGTCGGTCATGAGATTTTTGGCCTTGTTTCAAAAGCTCTACGATTTCTGTCCATTTCGGGTTGCAAGTAAACGTTATGAATAGATCTGGTCGCCCAAAATGGCGGACATACGTCATCGCGTCCTGAGTCCGTTCGTGCATATACCGAGGAGCTCCTCCAGTAAAAGAGGACGGTAATACAACCATTTTGCCAAAATCTTTAATTTGTGTGTCAGCTCTTGACATAGCATCCTTTAAATGAACATACTCTTCGCTTCTTAGCTTTTTCTGATTGTTTCGTATCCAATTAAGTCGCTCCGTTTCTATTTTTGCGTACATGTCGACCAAATATTGATTGAGTAGGTTGCGAAATGACAGTATGTAGTTTTCTCCGCTTTCACGCTTCATTAATCTGTAGCTGTAGAAGTTAGCAGCAGACACGGTCTTTTTAAGAGGCGCATTAGTCTTTGGGTCACGTTGAGGGATATCAATTTGATAGCCATCTTCCCCGCGGCAAAACATCAGAGGGTATTGAAGTGCGTCATAAGCACGGTGTGTCTCACTGATTCGTACCACTCTGTTATTTCTGCTATGGAGAACGATGTCTCTCTTTTCAAACTCCTGACCTACAATCAGAACTGCGACCTCCTTACACGTTGGAGCGTTGAAACGACCTTGGTGTTCGCCAAACGGCTTTCTATTTGCATTGATAATTACTTTGTAATCCTTTTGACCCTTAGGTACAGAGTCAATAGCGGCTTTAAAACCTAAAATATATTTATTATTTTCATGCAGTAACTTTTGCAATTGGTCAACCAGTTCTCGATTGACGCCAGAGTAAATTCCACAGCGAATGTTCCTCTCACTTTCATCATCACCGACAAAATATATTTGTAAAAACGAAGGTTCATGTTGAGGGGCAACCGTAATGCTCCCTATCTGGTGGTATACCTGGCCTTGTACTTTAAAAGTTGGCATAAAGTTACCCTCATTTACTTTTTTAGCTCCAAAAGATGTCATTTGAAAACATCCGTTGTATTTTCGTATGGAAGACAGAAAATGCTCGCCTTTTACATGCTGATTCGTCAAAAGACTGTGTAATGGTTCCGGGAAACGTTCAATGGAATCGAGCTGCACTTTCCCGCCACTGCAACACATTCCATTAGGCTCTTCCCGCCATTTCAAAGCATGACACCAGGTACAGGGTAACCATATTCCGAGATCAACAATTTTGTCCTTGGAATAATCAATATTAGGATTGTTTTCAAAACCAGACATATGTTTAATTTTCCAAGCCAGCAACATCATTTCTGTTCTCTTTTTATTATACTTAGTTGCAGATGCCTGATTAACATGGGGATTATTAGTTGAATATTTTTTGACAGCCTTTCTATTGACCTCGGGATGATTCTTAGTGTATTTCTTAACAGCAACTCTATGGCTTTTGGGATTATTTTTTGTGTGTTTTTGAACAGCTTCCTTTACTTGTTTTTTTCTAATCACGTCCGTGAACCTTTTTCGACGCTTTTTTCCTCTTTTAGTGATGAGTTGCGACTCAATAGCAGAAGAGGATGAATCTAGTTCACTATTTATTGTCTCAGAGATGGTCGGTGTATGCTGGAAATTATCGTTTATTTGTCGTTTCAACCAACGGAATCAAAGCATCAAAATGTCCTCGGCTAAAAGATCCTGAGAATCGGATTCTTTTTATCTCCTGTTCTGCCTCTCCAAATGTTGCAATAAGTATACCGTCTTGGAACAGTTGAAACTCAAACGGAAATATTTCTCCAGCTGCTTTGAGTTCGCACGTAGTCCCATAGGTATACGGTCTAGACATTTCTGCAATGTACAGCCTCTTAGTACCGTAAGCAGCTCCATGACGATCCATACTGAAATATTTGAATCTCTGCCATTCGTTCGATACATGTCGTACAATGTCTGCTCGAATTTGAGCAGCCATTGACACGTCGCCGTGCACCAAATAAGCCAGAGACGAAAATAAAAAGGCCCCATCTCCTGGTATTGTAATTACTCGGCATAGGATGTCTGACCCGTTTGCGGTTATAATTTCTTCGCCCATAATTTTTATGAAGTATACTATATCTGTGAACAAAAAGCTATTACAATATTGACATGATAGTAACTGTAATTGTTCTAGCTCTTGCTCGCTGCTTTGTTTGCATTAACTCCATAACTGCTAGAAAACAAAAGAAATATGTAGATACCTACCTGAAAATAATTTAGCACAACTGCAATTAACTTGAATAAGAACATAAATAAAATATGTAGGTACCTTGAGAAAACCAAGAACAACTAACTAAAGCATTGTTGTCAAAGAAAATGACACTATTGAAATGTTATTACTTACTTACTTAAATACTATTGTTATTATTATTACAATAACTAATGACACTCACATATCACATTTATAATATTGAGTATATAGTAGGGATAATATCTGGCTTATGTCCCATGAAATTTTAATCACCTCAGTTTTACATAGGAATTAACCAAAATATTTGACTGAAGCTATTTTATTTCAAATTCATATATTAACTGTTTAAGTTACCGTACTTAATTAAATAAAATTTCGTAAATAGATTTCTATTTTATTATTTACAACTATATACTAAAATGACGGGCCATAGAAAAACTTTATATAATGTTTACCACCAGCAGGTAGATAATAAAATTTCGAAAAACTTTGGATGCGATTTTTTTTATATAGGCCTAATATCAAGTGCCTTAATATGAATTTTCATGTTTGTAACTTTACAAACGACGATCCATTTAAACATCATCTCCTATTTTTCACCTTCAGGGGACAAATTTCCAAAAACTTTGAATGACTTAATTCAAAATTTGATCTTACAAAATTCCAACCCCTTTTTTACCCCTTTAATACCCGTGCTTCGCTACGGAGTTTCACGTTGTACATAATGAAAATCTTATTTAATTAATAAAGTTCAATTAAAGTAGGTTTCTTATAAATAAATAATTAACACCTCTTATATATTTTATTTAAAATAAACATTAAACATTTTTGTTATATGAAGTTGTGTTGAGTATGAAAACATTTCAGATTTTTCTTCAATTTATGAACTTGTAATGAAGAACTAATCCTCGGATCATTAAAGAACTTCTTTGTACACAAAGTTTTTAGTTTTTCCTTCTGGGTGAAGAATAACCAGACTGTCAGGAGTGCTAACTCTTGAACAGGCAACGTACAACTGGCCATGAGAGAAACAGTCTTCCCTCAGAAGGCTGTGGAGAGGTTCTGGTAGTTTTTTAATGAGAGGGAGGTGGACTTTTCCGTTGCTACAACATAACCCAGGACTTTCCTCTTTCCACTTTTTAGCATTACACCATTTACACTGTATAAAATCACCAATAGATAAAATCTTGTCATTGTTGTAGTCAGTATTACAGTCATATTTAAAACCCGACAAAGATTTTATCTTCCAGGGAATAAGTGACCTCTTTTCATTGTATTTTCTCACCGCTTTCCATACACCACCTTTGATATCATAACCTATATCTTTATTTATAAGAACCGTGGACTCTGGCCCCGACGCCTTTCGTGGGATCCGACCTAAGACTCCCCGGGTTCCGTGGATGGACTCCCTGGAAGGCCCGTCGGACGACTCCCGCACTACTTCCTACGCGGGAGACTTCCACCGATGCTATGGTAACCAGAATCTATTCTATTGGGTTGCCATAGTAACCAGATCTAATAGATTTTTAAGACCCAAAGGACCCCCCAGAGGATCGTATCGAAAAAAAAACACCTGTCCTATGTTGGTTCTCCCGTTGCGTAAAATATTTGTGCCAAGTTTGGTTGAAATCGGTCCAATGGTTTAGGAGGAGATGTGGAAGACCCCAAAGAACCCCCCAAAGGACCCCATCGAAGAAAACACCTATCCTATGTTGGTTCTCCCGTTGCGTAAAATATTTGTGCCAAGTTTGGTTGAAATCGGTCCAGTGGTTTAGGAGGAGATGTGAAAGACCCCAAAGGACCCCATCGAAAAAACACCTAACCTATGTTGGTTCTCCCGTTGCGTAAAATATTTGTGCCAAGGTTGGTTGAAATCGGTCCAGTGATTTAGGAGGAGATGTGGAAGACCCCAAAGGACCCCATCGAAAAAAGCACCTCTCCTATGTTGGTTCTCCCGTCGCGTAAAATATTTGTGCCAAGTTTGGTTGAAATCGGTTCAGTGGTTTAGGAGGAGATGTGGAACATACATACATAGGTACATACATACAATGGGGGGGGGGTTTGCCCCTTAGGAGTGAAAGTTTTTAAAACCGTTTCTTAGTGAGCACCTAAGATCTATGATGAAGCTATGTTCAAAGTTTCATTGATGTCCATTCAGTAGTTTTTGCTCTACGTTGATTCTATGTCAGTCAGTCAGGCAAACTCCCCCCTTTTTCCCCCTTTAAAGGTCGAATTTCCAACAATCCCTTCTTAGCGGATACCTACTCCCTATGAGGAATCTACCTGCCAAATTTCAAGTTTGTAGCATTTATAGTTTCTGAGATTTCGTGATTAATCAGTGAGTGGTATTTCGCTTTTATATATATAGATATCGGCTCAGTATATAAGGAACTAGTTTTTCCGTTTCCAAAATGACGAGTGTAAGGCAATACTTGCAGGTAGGAGAAGAGGCTGTAAAACTGTTCCCCAAGACTTTCTCGAGGGTCATGTTCATTGCAGGCCTATTGTTCGCGCTAGGAACACTTTGGGGCCCCACACATATCACCTTTACCCCCGTATCAAATTAAATGCAGGCAAAATATGTAAAACTTGCGAGAAATTTTATTTTATGTAAATATGTAGAAGCAATTGCTACAAATTAATGTATAATTTAATCTAACTTCTTAACATGTCTAGTTATTTGTTAAACAGAAAGTCCCATCATGTATCAGTGAGAGAAAATTCTTGGTATGTGGTAGGACTTTATGACATGTACACCCACCACGGGTTTAGACAGAGAATTAGCCTTCGACCATGGCATCCGAATCAAAATACCTTATGACAATCGTTTAATCAGTTTCTAACTAAACTCGCCATCATGATTCGACATGGAGATCGATCAGCTGACGGTAAAAAAAAAACTGTACGTAATTCGAGTCTGACACCTTGCCTGAAAACCCACGTTGTTACGGGTAAAAGTGGAACTCCTTCAGAAGCAAAGAGGCGAGGCGCTGTTATCTCATAGGTTGGAAACAATCCAAGGTGTGAAAGTGTTACTGTGTCACACACTTTATGAAGAAATGTGCAGGCAAAACTCTACAGCCACCTTGTATTAACAACCGGAATAATGATAATGGTGATTACTGTTGTACACAAACCAGAACACTGCCAATTGACAATGTAAACAACGCTCTTATAAATTAGTCTCATCGGGTCCATTCCATTCCAATTCAAATGACCTTGTGTGTAACAAAAAAATAATGTTCCAGTAAACACAACACGTGTTTTGGATGTCTTAGCAACTAACATAAAACTGTCCCGTAGACAACGTTAAATTTTGTCGAAAGAGCGAAATTTAAAATTGTGTCAAAAGTTTTAAAATGTACCGATCCTTATTAAACCAGTTGTCATTTCCATTCAAAGTTTATAACCCTTCAGGATACTTGAAAAACTGTGACTGCATTTATTTTCAGTTTATAATTTTAATTACATACATATTTAGATATGTGAAAAACAACTATAATAAAATGGTTGTGTAAACTAATTATATTAGTTTATTAACGATTTTATTTAAATTGTTTACGTAATATAATGTTAAACTAATCTGTCCCGCTCTTAACATAAATTAAAATTTGTATACGATCTTATTCTATAACATTACAATGTAGTTAAGTTTGTACTACAAAATCTGTAGAAACCTACCATTTCAAAACTTACTAATTAATAGAGTTATTGAATAATCCACAGAAATGCAGTGCAGACATAAATTTCTCACGCCCATAACATGTTGTCTTCTCCATTCAATTGTCTTAGTTAATAAGAAAATTTCATAATTAAAGTCAACTATCATGCCAATAAACAATTTTTAACTCATTCTGCACTCTCATCCGTAATAATGGAATAGATGTTGTTCTCTTGACTCTGTGTGTGTGTGTGTGTGTGGGGGGGGGGCATGAACTTCCATGTTTTTAACTACAAATTACGTATACTTATGAACGTGTTGTCACATTGTTGCCTTTACAAAATCTAACTTTTCCCATACTACGTCGTTTTAAAATGTTATCTCTAGAAAAATATAATTATAGTTTATTAATATGTTCAGGTTACTCATTATATTTTAAATTCTATTTTTTATATTTAGGATATCTACATGGCATTATGGTTACAAATTCAACTAAAAAAACCAACGCAGTAGTTAAAAATGTTCAGTGTTAATTGTATGATTGTTTGCTTTACAATTGTTATTTTACTATAAAATTTAAGCAAAGCGTTTTTCTCTTCAGTGACTTCGTTGGTAGAGCGGACAATTCCAGTGAGCGGTGGGCGAGAATCTTCTTTGGGTTAACCTTTGCTCTGTTGGGAGCGATCGCGTTCCTTCGAATCGCTAGGTCAGCCATGCATTGAAGTTAAGTTGAAGCAGATCAGCATTCATTAGATAGGTCTATAGATCTAACTTCTAACTTCCAAACATAATGGACACCGGCCGCGGAAGCCTACGCTTACGTGAGAATGTCCACACTATTGCGTATTTACTTCTTTACGGTTGAACTGAATTTTCCTAAAGTCGAGACCCAGCTAAATTGTTTACTCGCACCCAAAATTGTAGATCCAAAAAGAATTTATAAAACTATATGGGAAGAACCCTAAATTTCTCATTTGTCTTGAGGAAAATGAGGAGTCTAACCTTCAAGCTAGTCTCACCCCCTCCAGGAGGAGCTTCTAGTTAATCCACTAATCCAGTTCACTTTACAAAAACCTTAAGACCGTTTTCGAGAGAAAATTTACATATCTACGCGACTTGCTTGATTTGTAGATGCAAAATACAATAATTAATATAGTAACTTGTTATCACCCAAACCATTATTAACTTTATTGTGCAAGAAAACTAATTTTTACACAAATTTATTTATAGTGTTTAAGAAAATGATTACTTCCATATTCCTTAAGGAAATGGAAGTATGGTGATGGCAAAAAAAATCGTGTTCGAGATTATTGCAGATTATGATTGTATTACACTCAAAACATGAAAAAAAAGTTTTCCGAAAAGTGTCTGTGTGTGTGTCTGTCTGTCTATCTCTCTGTAGATTTTTTTCTATGGCAAACGATAACAGCCGCAAATTCAAACAGAAACAAATAATTTTTTGCATACAGCCCTGATTTGTAGAGTACTCACGACCTATTGTTTTTGGTGAAGATCGATTGAGGGAAAGGGGTAGTTTACCTGCAACGGTTTTTTTTTATCAAGGGAAATTTTTTTTCCAAACGATAACAGCCGCAAATTCAAACAGAATCAAATAATGTTTCGCATACAGCCCTGAATTGTAGAGTTCTCAAGACCTGTTGTTTTTGGTGAAGATCGGTTAAGGGAAAGGGGTAGTTTACCTGCAACATTTTTTTATCAAGGGTATTTTGTATGGCAAACGATAACAGCCGCAAATTCAAACAGAATCAAATAAAGTTTTGCATACGTCCCTGAATTGTAGAGATCTCAAGGACTTTCGATTTGGTGAAGATCGGTTAAGGGAAAGGGGTAGTTTACCTGCAACCTTTTACGTTTTAACAACAGTAAAGTACTTGAAAATTCATTTAAACTTTTTCAAACAATGGTAATTGTTAAAAATAAAGTAAGTTTGTTGCCAGGCAATAAATTTATAATTTTTTCATTTTAATGTAAATTATGTATGAGTTAATATACATGTATATAATAATTTATGGTTCGACGCAGGTAAGCATATCTCAGTTATGTAATGTTTACTTTTCCATTTTATTATTATGACTACAGCAATAAAAAGGCAGGGAAGAACACACACACACACACACACACACACACACACACACACACACACACACACACACACACACACACACACACACACACACACACACACACACACACACACAAAATTCGCGTTATTTCTGGCCTCACTCATGTTTATTTTCTTACATTTGCACGCTTTTTAAATGGAAAGTGCCGAAACCCACACCAACATAACGCGTGCAAGCCGAAAAAATGGACATCAGTTTGCTTCCTGTGGATCGCTGGGCAGTGTAACTGCACGTGTTTACAGAGGAACGATTCATAGACAGACTTTTCGTCTTTAGGGAATGAACCCTCTGCAAGATGCTGAGGGTCCATGAGTGACTTCGGAGCGCTCCTTCTTTTTCACGTGTTTGTTCTGTGAAACATACACTGTAGACTCACAGCTTTACTCTAAGCAACGCTCAATAGGAAATGGTGAAAATTTTTGTCCACGGTGTACCCTCATACACACTAAACCTGCTCTGATGTTTTAATTACAGACATCATAATATTAAAACTTTGGAAACTTGAGCACTACTTAATGGAGATCAATCATTAACTTATACAAGCCATTCATTTTATGCATATTTTATATATATATATATATATATATATATGTGTGTGTACAACGTTATCGGCAACAAAGAAGTAGTTTTTGTTAAAATTCCTTCCCGGGATATTTGGCCGTAGTCCAATGTTTTCTACAAAACCAGACGTTTCGGCAATGCCATCGACTTCCATCATCAGTGAAAATCGAGTGCGATAACGTGAGGTGGTATACGTTAGTGACCACAGTACCGTGGTTAAGGCTGAAGCAGTATGTAGAAAGAAGTAGTTTCTATGGTAATATTTCATTTCGAAAATGATTTTAAATATAAATCTTAGAATATGGAAGTCATGTATGGTTCTCCATACCGATATTTTTTATACAGATTTATTTATAAAAATGTTTATAGCAATTCAATAAAATACTTGTGAAAATACTATTATTCGTTTTAAAAATATTTTTAGTGATATGATTTACACCATTCTTCTTTAGTAAAATTATCTACGACAGGTTTCAACTGGATCCTCTCCATTTTTCTCTGTTTTGTGCACTTGTCTTCTTTTGACTACAGCTCCTTCCATTTTTGGATCAAGCATTCCAACTCTCTCTTCTTCCCCGTCCTCTCATATCTTCCACCTTCCCCTCTATGATGCTCAGCTGCTGAAAATTTCTACGCAGTATACGCCCCAGCCAGCCTTTTTTCTCTTTCTTATTACCTTCGTCAGGTTTCTTTCCTCTCCTATTCTCGTTAATATATCATCGTTTATCATTATACCAGTCATTTCACCCTAATCATTCTTCGCCACAACCACATTTCGAAGCTCTCTAAATACCTTTCTTGTTGCTATTTTATCGTCTATGTTTCACTGCCATATAAAACCACACTACAAATTAAACAGTTAGCTAATCTTTTTTAATCGGAACACTTACTGCTGCCAGTAATGCTTTTAGTTTTTCAAAAGCTCTCTTGCCCACGGATACCCTACCTTCTGATTTCCTCCGTACAGCTTCCATTCCATGTCACCGTACTCCCCAAATACTTGAAAAAGTTTACTTGTTCTGTAGTTTTTCCTTCTAAGAATATATTAAACGAATCCTTCATTCCTGCCAGTTCTTATCACTTTAGTCTTTCCTACATTTGTATTCATTCCGATCTCTTCATCCGCTCTTACAATATTCTCCACCATAAAATCAGTAGCTATTTTTCTTGTTTCACTAACACTGCTTGGACATCCACATATTTAATGCTCTTTACACTTTCTCTTCCCGCTACAATTCCTCTAGCTTTTTCTAAGGTCTTTTGTGTCAACTTTTCAGAACAGATATGGAAAAGCGTTTGTGGCAAACAGCATCCTTGTCTAACGCTTCTTTCAATGCCCATTTCTTTTGTTTCAAGTTATTTACATAAATTTATTGCTACATGTCAGAAGTCATTAATAAAGATCTGCAGTCATGGGAGCAACGATCTTCATAAAACTGTAACATTTCATTTATTCTTAAGATTATCTGTTAATCATAATTTACATTTTAAAGATTGAATATCTTTTTTATTAACAAATACGGTATATCACCGTAAAATTGAACAGAATCACTTGAATTAGCTACTTTTTTGCATTCTCGTTGACGGCGATTTAGAGAATTCCTACGGTGTCTTAAACTACATAGCAGGAAACAAACGTACTTTTCTCATAGATATGAATAAATTACGAAAGGGAAGTCGAAAACGATCAAAGTTTTCACATATTCTGTAGGCACATAGACAACAGCCAAAATTTTGTACCTAAATTTAATTATTTAAATTCTAAGTAACGAAATGAACAGCATTTTTAAGTTCAGTCGTATAAACTTGTCATATGACACGACAACCACGAATTTTGATATTAAAATAGTCGTGTAGATTGTCATTTTGAACTTCAACTTGGTACACACCTCCCTAGTTTCGGCACTTTCGGTGTGTACCATACATAACATAATACAACAAATTATATTACAGTAAAGCACAGTACAACAAAATAACTACCAAACTTAACCAATACATCTAATTGTTTTTAGTCACAGCATTCTCCAAAGTTACTTGACGGCTGAAATACTAGTAAAGAGAAGGGCGCATATTAAAAAACCAAATCATCGATTAGTGAGCAGAATTAAGTAAGTTTATTGTTATAAACGAAACAGCCATTGCCTCTATTAATGGCTTTATAATTAATAATTAGCCAGAATGCTAAATTTCAATCATTCGATCCTTGGATCCAGAACAACTAACTGGCAAATGATCTCACACCAAAATACTCAAATACCAACGTTTTAAAAAGGGTCACCTGCAAGCTAAATTAACTAAATCAATTTGGTGACATGTATCAGTACCAGTGTACAAAACAAATGCTCATGGCGAGCGTGTTACAGACTGTCACTAAGTTTGTCTTTACTCTTTCTTACTTATTTATAAAAGTCTCTGTTGCTACTAAAGTTCGTATGTCCTCGTTTATTAGTAATGTGTAATCACCACGAGGTGTTAATAAAATATTAAGGTGTTACTTGCGTAGCCTGCACGATACAAAGGCGTTGAAGAGATGGAATTGATGCTACGTGCTTATGCTCTGCAGATCTGAACTCTCCGGTAGCTTGTCGAATCTGCGTGCTTCGGTAAGCTGAAGCCATGAGGATCACTGGATTTTGTAGTTTTCTGTTTCTTTCCAAGGTGTTACAAAAATTAACGTCGCCAAGATGAATCTATTGTCACTAGCGTGAAACTCTCGTCCCCAACGTGGATTCTCCTCCCCAACGTGGAACCAAGTTCCTACTGCAAATTCCATTATTTTTAAAATACGTTCCGCATTATAGCGTTCACACATTAGATTTTCACTACATTAAACATCTATTCATAATACAAGCATTACATTCATAAAGTCAATCTTTAAGTTCTCTAACAATATCAAACGGGCTTTAAATTACATATCGCTCTTTTCTAACGCATCTATTGCTACTACACAAAAAACAGCAAATTGACATACGAGTAAAATTCACATAATTCTCTTTTGCATTTCGCTGGCTGATAAAGGCTTTTGTTAAGAGGCTTCGTTTACAAGCATGTTACTTCGAGACATGTTACAGATTACAATTATTTGTTCTTTCCTTTTTTACATAAGATGCATACAATATAGTTACAAAATGATAAAGCCGTACTGTAAAATACTGGTACTGATTCATTATAAGCCAAACTGACAATAAATACCTTGGTAGAAAGGCTCCGCATTTTTGTGTCGACCTGGAGACGAGGAGTAGTTCTGCTCACGGTTATTTCTGAAAGCCGACTGACTAATTTCGCCCGGTCGAAACCTTACCACACAATAAGCGGGGCGGACGGCGTGGCGTCAGAACGTCGGGCAAAGTACGGAAATGGTTCTATATCTCGATAAATTAATTTAATTTCGTTTAATTCGATAATGCGCCGACTGTTGTATTCGGCCGAACCCGAATAATTGCAACAAACTTATAACATAAGTAGACCTACATTCCTCAATTCTATCATGTTCCGAAGAATCTGGATGGCTCAAATAATCGTCCCTCATCTATATTAGTAGTCTAATCAACGATCTTTATACATAAAGCTGGAAATTTTCTAATTGTGTGTGTATTTTGAGAGAGAGGGGGAAGAAAGAGAGATAGCCTGAAGACAAATAATATTTTTATTCTATAAAGTTTGAAATGAAGAGGGTTTTCTATATTTTTTTGCATATTTCCTCTTGGAAAATAGAACATGCCTGCTTAATCGTGTTTTACTTTCTGAGTAAGACAATTCCATTAAGAACTCTCCTGTTCAATTTCAACGATAACTCGTAACAAAAAAAATAAATGATTTGCTGCTTTTTTTTGTTGCCGATTGCGAAATAAACCCGTCGCAAAGGGCTCAACGTGTCGTAAACATAAAAACGCGTAATGGTAGGGTAGGGTAGGGTATCGGCTCCTTGATTCTGTTTTCATCGTTATATTCAGAGCCACAGAATTATCATTATTAACTTGTACTGAAACGGTGTTAGAATAGTTTATTATCGTATTGACAATGTACAATCATCGAGAAGCTAAACAGCGCAATGTGTACTAAAGTAAATGCATTTTGTTTGTATACTGTCGGTAAATGAACACTGGATAATCTCATTTAGCTGCTAACCAGACAACGGAGCCGTCTAACCGTTCTGTATTTAGATTATTGTTATTATATTGCATTTCATTGTGTACCTTTCGCTGTAGTTTAAAACAAATGTGGCAGTCCGATAGAAATGAAACACGCGGTGTTATTGTTATTCAAGTTATACATTGGATAGTTATTACAAAACATACGCGTCCACGCGCGTTTGTGTGTGCTCAATTTCCATTGCCTTCTGCCTTCTAAGGTTAGCGGATTTTAATTTCTGACAGCCATTGTGTTATCTGTTTTAACTTCCTAGCGGCTCTTTGGCCTACTAGTACAGTCACTGAAGGAAAAAATTTCAAATTAAGCGGCTTCTATGAGAGTTTTTGCATCAGGCTAGATAAAAGGGTGAGAAACAATTTTAAAAAAAGTTTACAAAAATTCAGTCGTGGGTTTTCGAAAAAAGGGAGAGGGAAGATACAAAAAATTAATTTTTCGTGATTATCTTAAAAAATAAAAAAAAAACGAAAAAAGACAAATTACAAAAATTAAAGAGCTTTCAATTCTCTACAAAAAAACTATTTATCATGTTTTTTGTCAGGCCAATACTTTGTGAGAAAAATGGAATTGAAATATTAGAAAAAAATTGATTGTCGGAGTCCGCCCCGATGAGCGGGAAGGCTAATTTTTTCTGACATTGCAACATACAAATTTTAATAAAATCCGTTATAATAGTCGTAGAGACAAAAATCAAAAAGCATTTTAAAGCTAAATGTTTGTACTTTTACATAAAATGAAAAGAAAATAATTAAAATATTAATAAATACTTAAAATAAAGTAATAACTTTTTTGTTTTTTTATTTTTTTCAACTAATGCATAAACATATTAACAATTTATTACAAATGTATTTACATAAAAAAAAACTTCACAATATGAACTTTACATATATAGGTCTTTGAAAAAAATAATAAAAAATATCGGTATGGAGAACCATACATGACTTCCATATTCTAAGATTTATATTTAAAATCATTTTCGAAATGAAATATTACCATAGAAACTAATTCTTTCTACTTACTGCTTCAGCCTACGTACTGTGGTCACTAACGTATACCACCTCACGTTATCGCACTCGATTTTCACTGAAGATGGAAGTCGATGGCATTGCCGAAACGTCTGGTTTTGTAGAAAACATTGGACTACGGCCAAATATCCCGGGAAGGAGTTTTAACAAAAACTACTTCTTTGTTGCCGATAACGTTGTACACATATACATAAAAAATATGCGTAAAATTAATGGCTTGTATAAGTTAATGATTGATTTAAGTAGTGCTCAAATTTCCAAAGTTTTAATATTATGATGTCCGTAATTAAAACATCAGAGCAGGTTTAGTGTGTATGAGGGTACACCGTGGACAAAGATTTTCAACATTTCCTATTGAGCGTTGCTTAGAGTAAAGCTGCGAATCTACAGTGTACGTTTCACAGAACAAACACGCGGAAAAGAAGGAGCGCTCCGAAGTCACTCATGGACCCTCAGCATCTTGCAGAGGGTTCATTCCCTAAAGACGAAGAGTCTGTCTATGAATCGTTCCTCTGTAAACACGTGCAGTTACACTGCCCAGCGATCCACAGGAAGCAAATCGCTATCCACGCTGGACACTTTTTCGGCTTGCACGCGTTATGTTGGTATGAGTTTCGGCACTTTCCATTTAAAAAGCGTGCAAATGTAAGAAAATAAACATGAATGAGGCCAGAAATAACGCGAATTTTGTGTGTGTGTGTGTGTGTGTGTGTGTGTGTGTGTGTGTGTGTGTGTATCTGTGTGTGTGTGTGTGTGTGTGTCTTCCCTGCCTTTTTATTGCGGTAATCATAATAATAAAATGGAAACGTAAACATTACATAACTGAGATATCCTTGCCTGCCACGAACGATATATTTTCTCTCATACATGATTTACATTAAAGTGAAAAAATTATAGTTTTATTGCCTGGCAACAAAATTATTTTATTTTTAACAATAATTACCATTGTTTGAAAAAGTTTAAATGAATTTTCAAGTACTTTACTGTTGTTAAAACGTAAAAGGTTGCAGGTAAACTATCCCTTCCTCTTAACCGATCTTCACCAAAATCAAAAGGCCTTGAGTTCTCTACAATTCAGGGGTGTATGCAAAAAATTATTTGATTTTGTTTGAATTTGCGGCTGTTATCGTTTGCCATAGAAAAAAATCTATAGACACACAGACAGGCAGACAGACAGACAGACACACAGACACTTTTCGAAAAACGACTTTTTTTCATGTTTTGAGTGTAGTACAATCAGAATCTGCAATAATCTCGAACACGATTTTTTTTGCCATCACCATACTTCCATTTCCTTAAGGAATATGGAAGTAATTAGTATTGATTTATTGGCATAAAATGAGCGAGTTTTAAAATTTATCACTTTTTTTTGAGTTCGCAAGTATACATCATTTTCTTAACTTAAAATTTCCACAGAAATTTTGAAAATAAATATTTTTTAACAAAATTATGAACACGTATTGGTATAAGTGTCTTCTATAAGACTGCAGTGTAAAGAATTGTTAACATTTAGAAAAAATTTAAATAAATGTAACTTTTATTAATAAATGTAAAAATATGTCCATTGCGCGCATTAATATTAATAGTTAAAAACTAAAAAAAAAATATTAATATGTAACTATT
Organism: Magicicada septendecula; assembly: GCA_034769895.1. NCBI lineage: Eukaryota > Metazoa > Arthropoda > Insecta > Hemiptera > Cicadidae > Magicicada > Magicicada septendecula. The sequence goes on from CM068372.1 coordinate 149,845,150, forward strand.
GTACGTAAAACTAAAATATTTGAGGTTTCTCTTCTACGTAGTGAGAATTTATATCCGTGCATGGGCATAAAAAGAACAGACCCTGAAAGTTGAAGAATTTTAGGGAGAGCGAGGACAGCTGGTACATGTGCCATACAGATATTGAATTAACGCAGTTCGATATTGAATGTTCCGTGAGTTCGATACTATTTTACTTCCATGTTCCATAAGGAAATGGAAGTATGGTGATGGCGAAAAAAATCGTGTTCAAGATAACGGCAGATTCTGATTGTACTACCATCAAAACATGAAAAAAGTCATTTTTCGAAAAGTGTCTGTCTGTCTATCTGTGTGTCTATGTGTAGATTTTTTTTTATGGCAAACGATAAGAGCCGCAAATTCACACAGAATCAAATACTTTTTTGTATACAGGCCTGAATTGTAGAGTACTCAAAACCTATTGTTTTTGGTGAAGACCGGTTAAGGGAAAGGGGTAGTTTACCTGCAACGTTTTATGTTTTAACAAGGGTAATTTTTTCTATGACGAACGATAACTGCCGTAAATTCAAACAGAATCAAATAATTTTTTTCACACCTCCCAGAATTGTAGAGAACTCAAGACGTGTTGTTTTTGGTAATGATCGGTTAAGGGAAAGGGGTACTTTACCTGCAACATGTTATATTTTAACAAAGGTAATTTTTCTCATAACGAATGATAACTGCCGCACATTGAGACAGAATCAAATATTTTTTTGCATACGTCCCTAAATTGTAGAGAACTCAAGGCCTGTTGATTTTGGCGAAGATCGGTTATGGGAAAGGGGTAGTTTACTTGCAACATTTTATGTTGTAACAAGAGAAATTTTTCATGACAAACGATAACTGCCGTAAATTCAAACAGAATCAAATAATTTTTTATATATGTGCGTGAGTTATAGAAGACTCAAGTTCTACTGATTTTGGTGAAGATCGGTTACGGGGAAAGGGTAGTTTACCTGCAAACATTTTATGTTTTAGCAAAAGTAAAGTAGTAAAGTACTTAATTTTGATAAATAAAGTATCCTGATAAGAAGATCATAATAATCCACTGTAGATGAAATATCTATATATGAAGAGTCTAGTTGAACGGGGTGGGGGTAATTTTCTATAAATGAAAATGATAGTTGAAGGGGGTGGGGATAATTTTTATTTATGTGTCATGTGTACTACGTTATCGGCAACAAAGAAGTAGTTTGTTGTTAAAATTCCTTCCTGGGCTGTCTGGGCTTGATCCAGTGTTTTCTACAAAACCAGACGTTTCGGCAGTGCTATCGACTGCCATCATCAGTGAAAATTGAGTTCACTATCGTGAGGTGGTATACGTTAGTGATCACAGTACTGTGGTTAAGGCTGAAGAAAGAAGTAGTTTCTATGGAAATAGTTCATTTCGAAAAATATTTTAAATATAAATCTTAGAACATGGAAGTCATGTATGGTTCTCCATACCGATATTTTTATATTGTATTTTGCTGGAAGTTCAATTTTATGTTTTATGATTTGTGTTAGTAATTTTGATATTTTTTAATTTGGTGCGGTTCTAGCGTTTATTAAAGGTCTGATAGGTTTCTTGATTTTGTGTAATTTTATTAAAGAATTTAATTTTGGTGCACAAGGATTATCCATTTTATATTTAAAGGAGTCTTTAGGATTTATGATTTGGGTACTATTTTTTAGTATATTTGTTATTTGTGTTTGATATTTGTTTGTGTGGTCTTTATTTAATGTTATGCAATTATTATTAACTATAAATTCTTCTGTTTTATCTGTGTTTTAAAAGTTATTTTATTGTCAAAATCTTCAATGATTGGAAGAAAAACTATTTTTGAATATATTTATAAAGTGCATTTTTTAATAACATTTTTATTATAATGCGTAATAACTAAGTAAAAATTATACATAATAATATATACATAAATGAATAATAATGAGTTTTTAAACTTATATTCCTGAAAAAATTGCATGTCTATTACATAAACATGTATTTATGTGAAAATCCACCTTGTGAAAATTTGGCCAATTTTGAATTAATTTTTCTACTAAAAGTATCGCCCTGACAGAAAAATGCTAATAACCTTTTTTATGCACAATTTTATGCTCATTCCTTCTGTTATTTTATATTTTTCTCATAAATTTAATATTGTTTAAGATAATCACGAAAAATGAATTTTTTGTACTTTCCCCCTCCTTTTTTTCGAAAATCCGCGATTGAATTTTTGTAAACGTTTTTTTAAATTCTTTCTTACCTTTTTATCTAGACCTATGCAAAAAATCTCGTAGAAGCCACTTATTTTTTTTAGGCTTCAGCGACTGTACTATACAGCGTATTCCTTTCTTCTAAGTAGCAGAATCCATATTAATATTCTTTTTCAAGAATTCCGTGCTGTTAACGTGCTGTATTTATCGTTCTTTTGTACTATTATTATCATTGGTAATTTGGTAATTCCATTTTAGAAATCTATAATGTATCTCGGTCTATGTACAGGGTAGACGGTACTTACACTAGCATATTTTAGATGTGTTCCGAGTATTCTCTACGTTTCCAGGAAAATTAACGTTTCAACTAATTCTTCTTTAGTAAAAGTGTCTACAGCAGGTTTCAACTCAGTACTCTCCATTTTCTCGGTCTTTTGCATTTTGTCCTTTCGTTTTTTTGACGTCATCAAGCATTCCAGCCTTTCTTCTTTCCAATACTCTCTTTCCTTCCACTTTTCCTTCTTTGATCCTTAGCAACAGACAGATTCTACGCAATACATGCACCAGCCAGCCTCTTTTGTCTGTTTATTATATTCTGAATTTTTTCCTCCCCTATTCTCGACAGTACCTCATCTGTCAATCCATTGTCAATCCGTTTCACTTTAACAATTGTTTGCCACAACCAGATTTCGAAGATCACAAGGTACCTTTTTTAATATCTAGGTACCTATATTAATACATTTTTGCAGGCAAAATCTTTTGACAGTATACTTTTATTTTATACCTTGGGGGGGGTTAACCCCCAAAGCCACCCCTCGCTGTGCCACTGTATTATCATATAGCTACATGAAATTTAGAATTTATATGAGTATAGTAAGTAGAAGGTTTTGGGGGAAAGATTGAAGACCTGAAATTTTTCACTCAGCTAAAATCCTCAATAGTGAGATTTTTACAAGTTTAGATACAACCAGAGACTCGATTGGGAACCAAAGTTTTAGTTCTCGGTTGGGGACCGACACGTAGTTTAGATACAACCAGAGACTCGATTGGGAACCAAAGTTTTAGTTCTCGATTGGGGACCGACACGTAGTTTAGATACAACCAGAGACTCGATTGGGAACCAAAGTTTTAGTTCTCGGTTGGGGACCGACACGAAGTTTAGATACAACCTGTGAAGCAATTACAGTAGAGAATTTTTTTTGAGTAAACGGCACTGTAGCGGGCGTCAACTGTCAAGAGTGATGCATGTTATAGCCAAACGGCCGCCGTTAGACAATGACTTAAGAAAGACAATGCCTCGGCACACAGCAGATGTTGGACGTGAATGAACGACATAAGCGCAAAAGGCTCCAATAACAAAGAAACAAAAGACTGTGTCTTTTCGTCACAATTACCGACAAAGCGTGTACTAAGGGGACGCCAACATTTTCGACATACACGTGTGAGTTAGCGGCTGCACATGGACGTAACATTTTGCACAAAAGCAGTCTAAGAGCGGATGCAATTAAGAACAAAAGAACATGCATAGCCGCACAGCGGGTAACTTGCTTGCTGGCACGACATACGGAGCATCTTATAGGGCTGCAGAACAGATGTTAGTTCCTGGAAGAGGACCACCATCAGCGTGTGAACGTAACAAGGGAAGTCGAGGACAATACGGCGATTCGACACACCCGGGTTATGGTACACACATGTGCGGAAAGGAAATCGCTTGGAAAGGACACTAGGGAACGTAAGACAATCACGTAACAGACAACCGTGTAATTAGGTCCGTCGTCATACGGGGAGGTGGTGTGGACAGCAAGACTTTTAGAGAGGGGTCTTGACTGACCTATCAGGAACAAGGAATTCGGCAAAGGCGGGTGTTAAGAAGACGTCAACATGGAGACAAGGGTGAAGAGCTAATGGGAAGTAGACTAGAGACCCCAGCCAGAGTATCTAGGAGGAGTCTTCGCAGAATCGGAAGCGAGAAGCCAATCATGACAGTAAGGGTATGATATCCGTGGAGGGAGTTGTGTTGCTGAAGTAATAAAATTAGGTGTTCGCAGAGAAGCAGAAGTCAGTCTATTTTAAATTTGAGTTCAGTCTCAGTTCGGTCGTATTCTAATTTTTGTCAGTCAATTTTATTTCGGTATAAATCAGCCAGAGTCTTTCAGATGGACTGTAGTAAAGTGTATTGATACAAGCAGAGAGATCGTTCGGGAGTGTATCAGAAACTATGTAAAACTGTAGAACTAACCCGTGCGTTAATAGAATTCACAAGATCGTGGAAGTTAAATACTAAGACTATGTCGAGTTAAGTACGATCAGACTTTGTGATCATAAATATCCCGTTTTATGAATCGAATGCGTGTGACAAAGTATTGACAATATATCACATTACCGTGACGTAAGTGACATGAGACAATATAGTGAGATTGTGCCACCAATTAACTCACTGAAATGCAAATAAAGCCAATTATATTTGCATAAGTGAATACATTATAAATGGTACAATCGCTCTAGTTGAACGCGGCGTAAACTATTGCACACGTACATCGAGAGTGACAAAGAACCTGTACGCAAAAGTGTTTTAGACAATGAAGAAATATTCGAATTAACGCTATTAGTCATTTCATGCGAGTATCCGAATAAAATGTGGAACAAATAGTGTCGTGACGGAGTGTCAAGCGTAATTTAATTGGCGTATCACAATTCAATGACGCGGAGTAGATTAATCGTCTTATCTTCAGCCTGGACCTCGTCGCAGAATGAGGAACTACGCAGTTAGTCACCGCAAATTGGATACAAACACCAAGTAAATTATTATTATTCATGTACCGTTAGATTAGGTTGCCACTGTCCTGCCACTCAAAAAGAACTCGCCACTGAATTGAATATACATTTATTTAATTGCTCTAAGTAACGCAAAATTGAGAAATATGAATCCATAGAGTAGGATATATTGAAATTTATAAAGTCATTAATTAACCTTTATTGATTTGTAGATGTTCATAAATGTTAGAGATAATATAACAGCATTGTGTATTTAATATGTTGTATAGAAACGCTAACTTTATTCAGAATTTAAATGACATTGAAAATATATAATAAATTTGTATTGTTCACGAAAGTTAATAGTGTCTGAGTCACATAATTGTTATTCACCCAAAACACCTGTTTACATATGGTGCTCCAGAACGCGGGACGTATTAAAGTTCAGTGATATCAGAGTGTATCATCATATATGGTATGCCCGTCCTGGAGCAGTAAACAAGATCTGTAGTAAAAAAAAACCTACAGTTATGGAAAACTCCTTAGAATGGAATACAATTAATTATCATACCTTACATGATGAAGTACTTATGAGCAGATATATTTAGCATCAATAATAAACCATTTATTCAAACTGATAAAGAACTGTCTATCATGGTAAACAAGGTAATTTAGTTATTTGAACAATTAACATTTACACTCATAACTTCACAGAAAATATAAAGTCGTATATGACCACCCAAACTTGGGGTTGCGACCTAATTAAAATCAATTAATTAATCTATGCAGATAAATTTGCATATAATATACTAACGTTGTAAACCAGAGACTCGATTGGGAACCAAAGTTTTAGTTCTTGGTTGGGGACCGACACGTAGTTTAGATAACAAACGTTCAACTAACTTACGCACCATTCTTGTGGTGTTTTGCACGGGAGTCAAAAGAATCAGAGATGAGTCAGACAGCCACACGAAAAAAAGAAGTGGATAAAAGAAGACTTGAGTTTAAGAGTACAAAGTGTTTTGGATTCATTCGTTTTATGCAGTCTAATCTTTTTCCCATGCAAGAAAGTTGTTTCAAATTTTCACACAACACTCTCAGATTCTACAGCTACCCTTGAAAGGTCGTTCTCTAATATGTTTTCAAGAGTCACAACTAATCGGATTAGACTGAGCAACCTTGCCCTTCTCTCGGTGCATCGTAATAAATACTTGGAAATCTCTCGTAATCGTTAAGTGGAAAGTGTGTTCTGTATATATTCCTATATATCTGACGTCTTGTCCTCACTTCAACGTTGTAGCCTATAACTGTGATTCTACTTACTATATTTAAGTAGAATTATGAACAGTTGTTAAAATATTCATTTTGATGAGCCATGTTTCACTGCCATACACAATCACACTCAAATAAAACATTTAGCAAATGTTTTGAACTATAGACGTTATTTGTTTATTATTGTTGTTGTTCCTGTTGTTATCAATTAATAACTTAAAGTTTTTTCATAACATAGGTTAGTTGTTTGTAAAATATGAGAACTGTACAATTTTTGTTAACTGATTAAAGTGCGTTTTGTTTGTGACCAACAGTTCCAATGGAGCCGTGGGAGTCGGATCACCGGTTGCCCGCGGACACGTTCCCGGACCTGTACGACGTGACTCTGTATCCCGATTTCAGTACGGACAACTTCACCGGCACCGTCATCATCACGGTCAGAGTGACGGCGGAGAGGAGTTTCCTGTTGCTCCACACAAAGTACTTGGAGATCACAAAAACGGTGCTAAAGTCCTCGACTGGACACGACGTACCCCTGGCAAGAACGTTCGAGTACGCCAAGAACGAGTTCTGGGTGATGGTGGCGGACGGTACAATTGAACCCGACTCGTACACGCTACAGTTGCAGTTCAGAGGCAGCCTTACCAAAGACATCGTCGGTTTCTACCGTAGCGTTTACACGGACGCGGACAGCGTACAGAGGTGAGTAATACGCTTCTGTTATGGTTCATGTAAGCTGTGTATTGTCCATACGTCCTTTGTGTAGTTATGGGCTTCTAGAAGGACAGTGGTTCTACCTTCACAAACAGTTCTTTTTTCCCAAGTGCAGTTTTTGCATTTTGGTGGAGTTTTGGTCCCAGTCTCCGGCTGTTTCAACAACACCTCCTGGCCTCTGTCTATATAGACGAAGATACAAAAAAACTTAAAAAGACAAACAGAACTTATCGGAAAATAGTTCAAGGAAATTACAAATTACTTTCAGAACTATACCCAGGCAACCCTGTGATCAGTTTTCAACAGCAGTTCGAAATAGATTTATGTAAAACTACCATCAATTATTGTCCTTGATCTCAAGGTATTTTTGGGTCAACTCGATGGCATGTTGTATCGGGTACTCTCTCTCTCTCCTATGGCGCTACAGCCCAAATCGGGCCCTGGCCTCCACCAATCTCCGCCTCCAATCCACTCTATCCACTGCAACCCTCCTCCAGTTTCTTATCCCCATGTCTCTCGCGTCCTCTGCAACGCCATCTTCCCACCTCTTCCTCGGTCTACCTCTAGGTCTCGTTCTCTCCCATGTACCCAGCAAAGCCCTCTTAGGGTTCCTGCCATCCTCCATTCTCATAACATGTCCGCCCCAACGCAATCTTTGAATTCTTATAAATTTTGAGACTGGTATCTCTTTATATATTTGATACAGTTCGTTGTTGTATCTTAGTCTCCATGAGCCATTTTCTTGGTTGTATCGGGTACAGTAAATTTAAAAAACAACGTGCAGTTATTACATGTTTGCTTTCTCAGAACATAAAATCGTCAGGAATCTATTCCCATATGTCGTGCAAATTTCTACACTGCGTCATGCAAATTTCTATAAGTAGGTTGAACAGTTTAAAAGTGGTCGAAGAGAGTCTTCAAGAGTTTCAGAGGAAACAAGGAACATAGACCCAACGGTCGGCACCACAGCATAAAGTAAGAAACGATGGAGTATGATTTAATGTAAGGGAAATTTTCCCAACAATGCGACCAAAGATATCTCAACAGTCCTTCAGTCTTATATCATAGTTGTAAGCCCTGAAATGTACTTGTTTGTTGAGTATTCTTTTTATCTTAGATGTGACTGTTGATTATCGTTCCAGGGGTTCAATAGTGGTTTCAATTCTAACACTAGTCTTCGGTGATTTTTTTAGAAGACAAAGTAACAATAAATAGTTAATAATACTCCAACCGCTTTCAAACAAGGCGAAGCCAGAAGTATTGGAAAAACGCTTTGGTTTACATAGAAATATTGTTATTCTCCTTCTCCGAAAATTCCCGTCCCCATATTGCGCGATTGATGCTTGAAACAATGGAAAAATTTGACTGGTCGATTCTCCCACACGTCCTTACAACTCAGATCTTGCACCGTAAGATTTTTTTCTTCTTTTGTTCCATGACAGAGATGTCAAATTTCGCAACAACGCGGAGGTAAATAAAAATATTCTAAACTGGCTTTACCATCAAGATGCAAAGTTTTTCGCAGCACCCACGAAAAATTGTAAAAAAAATGAGTCAGAAACTTGTAATGTACAGTAAAACCTGATCACATGATAAAAATGAATTGTTTTTAGACCGCAGTTACTCCATTTCCCGCACTACATTAACGTTCTCCACACTTTCTTCAAAAACGTTTATCTACTTCCATTCGTGTACCAGCTTCTTGATTGCTTACTCTTTCCCTAGTACTTTCCATTAAAGAAGTTTTCCCCATTGTCCTTCAGTTAGCGTCGTTTAAATGTCGTTAATTAAAAAACATCCTCCTCCTCCTTCTATGGCGCTAAAGCTCAAAGTCGAGCCGTGGCCTCATCTATCCTGACCCTCCACCTCTCTCTGTCAGTAGCAAAGGACTTCCATCCTCTCACTCCCAACATCTCTCTTGCATCCACAGCGACAGAATCTTCCCATCTTTACCTTAGTCATCCATACTCCCCATAAGGACTCTTTTAGGTGTTCGTTTGTCGTCCATTCTTACATGGCCAGCCCATTGCAACCTCCTCAATTTTACGTACACTTTTACCGTTGGTTCGTTGAATTAAAAAACATAATCCTCAGTAATTAAGTGGCGTATCGCTAAGGCTCTCCGCCAGTTACACCTATTCTTGCGTTTTCAGCACACAATTATATTTTGACAATTCAGATACTTTACATTTCTGCAAACTGGGACACTCTCAGAGACAAGGACTCCTGTACTGACAGGTCGATTGAGCACGACCTATAATTAGATTTACACGGCTGCTTAGTTCCGCTTTCTACTCTGTGACCACTTTTTTGTTAACTTTTTCTTTTGTTTCATAAGTTGCCGTTTATCGCCATGCACGCGCGAGTGGTTTCAACCGTGATCATTGAAATAATATTAACTATTTATATCTTGGCTTACTTTTTTCTTGAAAAACTAGATGTGTAGACGCAATCGAAGATAACGTTTTCTTGGCGATATTGTGTTTCGTCCTGCAATGGTGAACGTTCTTTGTGCTAATCGAAGTCCGCCCGCCAAATTGCTTGCTGGATCCGCCCCTGCTCATCTCAGGAGATTCTTCTGCCTTTCCGTTGTGGACGGGACTTATTGTATGTTCCAAAACCTGTCGCTGGCACAGATTCCTTCTTACTTGAGGAAAAAAACGCTATCGTGTTTTCTGTAACAAGTTTGACTATAAGAAATATGGATTGTAATATTCTTATATTACTGTGGACAAATAAAAATGATCTCTTTCATTCAAACTTACAACTTTCCAATATTTAGGGCCCTTTTGGACTGTCTTGGATGGCTTCTCGACTATTTTCTCCCATGTCATGCTGTCTGCTTAGAAGGTAATTAGAAACGTATACCAAAAAACGTATGGCATTTATAGAAAAATGCATGACAATGGTAGAAATGTTGGCAGCAAGATCAACAAACAATTTTGAATAATATGCGTAACTATCCACAGAACACTAAAGTTAGGAAGGACATAAAGCTGAAATTTTATAAGACCGTCGTCAAGTGTATCCTATTGTGAAAGTTGGACACTGACAGGGAGGAAAAAAAGTCACTTAAGATGTCAGAGGTGTCTCTTTTGCGGAAACCTAAGCGTTGTAGTCTGTTGGGGTTGACTGAAGAATGTGAAGACAGGTGTATCAAGGATGACATTACTACGGTCGTAGGAAATGGAGAAAGTGCATGAAGACAATACCCATGGGTAGAATTCCGAAACCAGCATTAGAGTATAACCATGTAGGGTGAAGGAGCGTTGGAAGACGTGAAGACAGCCTTTGAATTTGGAACAGGCAAAGTGTCTGTAGAAGAAGAAATTTCTGGAATCTTTTTTCTTCTTCTTTCTCTTTCCTCTCTTGAGACGTATGCCATTCCTAGATACGAGTACGGTATTTAAATGTTTTCACAAGTTTTGGCTTTTCCAGTTGTAGCTTGAAAAATGTCATGTCGCCGATTTTGAATAGGCCTGTATCTTCCATTATAACGTTCAAATTTCTCCTCTTCCCTTTTTGTTCAGCTCCCAGTCTACAAATGTTTTTGAACTTTGGCGTGAACTAGTCACTCCCAAAACATTATCATGGAACTGGTTATTTCCGTTATTTCCGTGATTCTTCTTTCTTATTTATTTTCTCTCCTGCTTCGTAGGAGTATATGGTTAAAGCTTCCTCAAAACACTTTTCGCGTTTGCATTTCTCCGTATTTAATTTTTCTTGAGCCATTAAACAACGGCTACACCGACATCAGAATGACAACGACAGGACGGGTCGGCTCCGTTGACGGTGATAAGCTGCAATTAAGTACAGTAATTCTAATTGTAGCAACGCCGAGTCCACGTAGACTAAAAACAAAGTCGTTTTACTAACGGAACAATCTGATTGGGGAAACAGTGTCGGAAGAGAGCAGAGTTTTAAGAACACGTTATTACATCAAAGGCTTCCGACTATCTCCCTTTTGGCAGATGCAGTAGGCCTATTGCCCAGATATTCTCATTTTTATCTTTTCTCTAGACCTTTAATTAATTTAAAGTTAAATGTCCGGAAATTGTTGCTTCTTGTAATTTAGGGGATTCATGGCTAAATTTGTTTTATGGCTTTGCTATCACACACACTTTTCTAGTATGCAGGGATTTTTTTTTTAATTTTGTTTACGGTACTTTAATCATTCGAGCGAAACAATATTATGACACGCAAATGTATTTCTTGAAACAACCAAGTCCCGTTGCATGTAATTAAAAACCTATATTGCTTTTTATTTTTCTGTAACCGGCACAATAATTGTGGCGGGTAACGGGAACAAAGAACACGACTCGCGGCGGGTCTATTGTTCGCGTCCTGCACGGATGATTAAGCCTAGCGGCTAATGGATTCCTATTGTCGAAACGGAAATAAACTGTAGTTTTTAAGCGTCTGTGGTCTGGTCTGGAGTTGACACGGATGACGTCTTAAAACTACATCAACGACAGTACACGCTGAAAATGCAACGTCGTTGTGGCCACAGATATCACGACAGAAACGTTACGTTAAATTTTATCTAGTCGCTTGTGTGTGTGTGTGGGGGGGGGGTAGACGTATAAACAGATAAAACATACAGAGAGACAGAGAGAGAGAGAGAGAGAGAGAGAGTGAGAGAGTGTGAGAGGGATGACGAGGGAAAGTCCGCACTCTCTGGTAGCATGGGACTCTACCGACACATCCATTAACAATTCCTTTACTATACACTTTTAACCTTTACTAATAAGTTCCCTGAGCTTCAAAAATTGCTTACGATTTTGAAATTAATAAAGCAATTTAATAAAATTCTTCGTATGCACGTTCACCTCAGAGTAACACCAAGTGGAGGTAACCATACGTCGTTACCATGATTAATAGAGGTTTTACTGTACCTTAAAAAGCACAATAAAATTAAGAAAACCCTTATTACTCTCAGATCAGAGCTGGTCACTCCAGCGCTTCCTCGGACGTCCCACACCTCTCCGTCCCCTCGGCTTATATTTTCATAGTTGTTTGGGGATGCGGCAGTCATTCATACTACTCCCGTTACTAATCTTCTAATATTTTAGTAAAATAGCAATTACTAAAAATTCCTGATTACTTTTTAGCAAACAAGTCTAATTATTTTTTGTATTATTGTGAATAAAAACACACACAAAAATCCTGAATAATTAGTTGAATTTCTTCTCCTTCTTTAGCACTACAGCCCAGCGTGAGCCCTGTCTTCCAACACCAATCTTCTCCAACGTCTCCTATCAAGTGCCCTCTCAGTGTAACCCCTCACATCCATTCTTCTTAGATCTTCCAGCATATTATCCAACTATCTCATCCTAGGTCGGCTCCTCTTTCTGCTTTTATGGACTTCCGTCGTTAGGGTTCTCTTTGCCATACGCTGTAGTTGAATTTATAACAATGCCTAATTTAGTCCTAGCTCTGAAGTTTATGTATGTTTCCATAGATACCTATAGGCTTATATGGGTTACTTTTCACAAATATGATAACAATTGAATTGTGATATGATAACAATTACTTTTCACAATATTCTCATATTTAAATAATAACAATATGTAAAGTTTTTCCCCAAATAGCTTACAGACTTTTCGAAGGTAGTCTAAAATTTGCAAGGGGTGTTGACAGATGTCAATTTGCTGAAGAAACCGAGTTCATATTTTGAATAAAATTCCTCATAATTCGGTGTCCCAGTAGACATTTTTACAATGTATTCTAAATTTTACTTCAATTTATGACTCTTGTAAAGACGAAAAATTTAACTTTTTTGCCAACACATTTAATATTTGGATTTAGTTTCCTGATGTTATCACCAACTATATAAAATAATTCTGACGCGGAACACAATTATTTTAGACAAAAATTATTAAATTTGTTTACCTTACTACCTTAACTAGCTTTCACTCGTTACGAGCTTCATCAGAAAAAGTGCAGAACTTACCTATTAAAAATTTAGGTAACAAATTTAATAATTTTTATCTAAAATAATTGTATCTGCGTCAAAATTATTTTATAAATTTAGTGAAAACACTTAAATTGCGACTTAAATTTAAAGTTAAAAAATGTTCATTGTTAACGCATTCGGAATTAGATTTAAATTCCATTTAGTCTGATACGTGGCATGGATTTTTACAGTTTTTTTCAAAACTTTATACGTTTTTGGGCTTTGGTGTCTTAAGATTCTGAAATTTACAAAATTAAAATTCTGTTTAATTTGATACCTGGCACGGTTTTTTTCAAAGTAACTTTTTTAGCGACGGTGTCCCAAAATTTTGAAATTTCAAAACTAAATATTATGTTCAGTTTGTGATTTAAAACTCTTTTTAATCTCCCACATGGGCTTTTGGGACTTTTCAGTACTTTAAAACACTTTACATTTGGGCTCCCCAGCCTCCCTATTTTTGGAGAGATAAACCTAAAAAATAATAGGCCATACACGCCAAGTTTTGTTACATTCAAAAGTTATCATGAGATATACTCCAAACCGTTAGACATTACTTCGCGGATGAGTATTTCCTCTGATGATACAGATACTAGTTGATCCTGCTACGTCTCCCGTCTCCATGATGCGATTATAAGTTCAGAAAACTCTTTCATCTGACTTGTTCTGAATGCATCTTCCGGAAGTCCGTAACAAAAATACTGATGGCAATCCGAAATCTGCTAGCTCTAAGCCTGGTGTTAAAGGTTCTCTTAGCATTTCTTCTGTGTGTATGCATGCATGTATGTATGATTTACTTATGTATGGGTGTATTAATGAATTATTTATTTGCGTATACCTACATCCGCATATACGATGTCGGAGACCCCGCGTGTGGTCTAATTTCTGTCAAAGTTTAGTTAGCGTATGTAGTAAAATTTTACTAGCGTATGTAAACATCAGTAACATTAAGTCGTATGAAAGAATTTATGCAGTAACATCAAGTGGGCTGACAAATACGAGCCTAGCGATTCATGACCAACCAACGTTTATTAGCATTAGACGAACTAAAAATTAAAACACCTCCGCCTGCTTATCAAGGCACGCGCGATAGCGCGTTGCCTTAATATGTTTAAGCGCCTGTACAAAAGATAGCCTGCAATCTTTTTTCAACTCGAGTATTTTGAACGCAACTTTGCAGTTGTACTATGAATTGGCTATTCATCCGATTTTCAAAATTTTTTGGATATAGATACTTTATGATGGGTTCTACAAAATTAGCAAGTTGTTTTGAGTCTGCTGGCATACTGTAGGATTTTTAGGCCTCCTGAAAAAAGTGGTTTTCAAAAATTAAGACTGAGTGTACAGATTTATCCAATAAAGATAGAGGGCTAGTTGTTTTTTAAGGATGACCCCCTTACTTTGGGGTTATCGGCACAGCAAAAAGTTTCGCCAGATCTTGCACGGTTGTGGAATAAATGAGAAAAACTTGATTTTTTGATGAAAATTAACTGAGTTTTTTCAATTCAAATTAATACTGTACCTCAAGTAATGATCGGATCGGAATAAAAAAAAAATCAACCCAAGAAAAAACCCTCTAGTTTCTTCAGTAAAAATTTCAGCTAAGTTGCACTGCTCAGTATAGAGTAGTGCCGAGAAACACTTTTGTACCAAAAGCTGAAAAAATAGTAGGTAAACAATAGACTACATGTCAGGGCTACTTTTACCCATGGATTCGCTTCCGGGTCGGACTTAAACATGAAAATACCGTTCCCGTTCATGTTTACCCACAAATTAAGTTTGCGGGTCAGATTAAAAATGAAAAATACGGTTGTGGACCCCTGATCAGCCACTGTCCCCAGAATAGAAAAAATAGTCAAAAAATTGGCAAAAATAAGTTAAATCCATACAAACCTAAAATCAATTTTATTGCATTTGAATAATGGGATTTGTGATGTCATTTTTTAATGTGTTCTATTGTGTCATATATTTTTTGTATTAATTATCCGCACACATTAATCTATTCTATACACATTTGTGTTCATTTTGTTGTAAACTGCATATTATATCAAATGTTCTAGTTTTTGATCATCCGTTTGGTGTTCTATGCAAATGTTTCGCAGTTTACACTATTTGTTATTCACATTGCGCTTGTGTCAATTTCAGTTTGTGATTTGTGATTTTTGATTTCGCCTATTATCTTTGTGTTCTTATTGTTTTAATTGTTCTTGTTGTTTCAATTGTTCTTACTATTATTTCGTATATCTGTATGTATATCGTATTATTTTTGCATTAATGTACCTATATATCGTATGTAATAAAAAGGTTAAAAATCAGTGTTAATCTCTTTGTTCTGATTTCACATTTTGTAGGTAACAATATACTTTTCCATACATTTTAAAACCAAAATTAACTTTCATTGAGATATTGTCATGTTTTCACCTTTTTCCATAAATTTAGAAGCATGAAAAAAATCGAAGACTAGCCAGAAAAATGCTCCAAAAAGCAAAAAAGGAGAATATGTTTAAGCCATCCAAAACGTTAAGGGCTGAAAAGTAGGGGACAAGAAAAAGTTTCCCTCGCAATTTCTCACCTACAAGTTTCCCACGCCTGTTAATTTTGGCATTGAAACATATTTGCGCTTTTTCTATGTAAAAATCACGAAGCCAATGTACATGCATGATACTGTATGTATAGCTGGAGTTTAAAAATGGTGACGGACTACACGCAAAGTTTATGAATTATTAAAGTAGTTATTATCCCTGCAATTTTACTGACCCATTGCACACCATCCCGTGCAGTAATAGGTCTGGAGGTTTGGACCCCAGATTTTTTGACCGCCTATTTACTTCATACAAGGCAGTTCCCCAGATCAAGACGTACCCTCTTGTAGCCCACCAAGTATACGAATCGCACACGTATAATTTTTTTGCTGCCCACCCTCAGTATGCTCAGCACCCAAAATCTTATTGTGAACCACACCCAGACGTTGTACTGTAAATACTCCTCAAACAGATTAGCAAAGTACAGACTAACTACAGTAGTATTTAGATTATACATAAGCGTATGGGGGAGGGTTTAGAGGTGGTTTTGATTCCCCCACAGACTGGCGGGTTGCCCCATCAAATTTTTTGGGCGCCTATACAGTACTTTTTATGTGGCTATCTGGTTACCCGATTAAATCCCCAGCAAGTCCTACAGGTTTACCCCACCAGAATTTTTGCCCTGCAGATGTACTACGTGCTGTAGGTCCTGCTTCCTCCATTTACATAAATTGACTCGTATCAGCAGAATGGTCATACATGAAAAGCGTGGGGTTTGAATGTCTGACTTACACCTTAGATTGGCCTGTACCTTCATTTGTAAGAACCCCAGAACCCAGTGGACCCCTCACATCCCAGTAAATCCTATACACGTGTGCTAACAGGTTTTTCCTCTGCACCTATGTATGATCAGCACATAAGAGACATACATTTGGGTGCATTCTGAGAGAAACACTTCCCATGGGAGTTCATTGGCTTCTGGTTTTTACTCGTACATAGAAAAAGCGCAAATATGTTTCAATGCCAAAATTAACAGGCGTGGGAAACTTGTAGGTGAGAAATTGCGAGGGAAACTTTTTCTTGTCCCCTACTTTTCAGCCCTTAACGTTTTGGATGGCTTAAACATATTCTCCTTTTTTGCTTTTTGGAGCATTTTTCTGGCTAGTATCTCTTTGCATCATATTCGTGGTGCCGTGTCTGAAGCAATGAACGGTAGGGCGAGTCAAAAAACCGCTCTGTAATAGGTTCGTGACAGAATCGTCTCCATGGCGCCAGTTGCTATTTGCGCTGGGGCGTACAAAAACTGATCTCTCCTCGGTATCGTCACGGTTACCGATATTATCGCGGTGGTTGTGGCAGTGTGACTAATTGACAACTACTGACTTTCAAAAGCATTTTAAACCACCTTTGTTCAATGTATACAAGAAAGAAGAAAGAAACACAACGATACTACAAACATTCAAAGAACGTCCTAAGATCACTTAAGCGGGCCACATGGGAAAAAAATAAAAAAAATTTATTTTTTAATTTATTTTTTTAATAGAATGAAGTATTTCCTTTAAAACGATGCATAAATTATTTTTCTATCATAGCGGAAAGTACCTGGAAAAGATGTTTTTCTTCTGTATGTTTCATCTAATTTTGCCTCCTTACATACCCTTTATATATTAACAGCTGACTTTGTCATTTGTATTACATTTTCTTGTGTTGGTGTGTGAGAGTAAACCATATATACCTGATGTAGAAATTACAAAAGTCAAGTGTTTAGGCCTTATACGAAAAAGGATGTGCACAAGATTCAAAACTCTAAAAGCCAAGACTAAGTGATTAACTGATGCTGCAATCACAAAATCACAATCCTATTATAATTTAATTATAACTTTTAATAAACTGGGCTATTGGAATGCTCATAACGTTTCGTTTCGTCGTTTCTTGCTTTTGTAGGAGACTTAAAGACAACTTGCTGTTGTCTTCAGAAGACAATTTATCAATTTTATCGCCAAGGTTACCGCGTGTTATGGCATGTGAAAAAAATGAAGTAACCCCAAATGAATTCCTCAAGTACGCAGATTCAATTTGACAAGCAACACCTTACTACCCATCCGTAAAGGTAATCCAGATTGGTCTGACTCTCAGTGAGAACAATGTAGCACTGAACGCTAATTTAGTACATAGAGTTTCAAATACTACGCGCGCGACTACATTCCTAGCGTCAAGCGTCAAGACTTTGAATCGATCTACTATGGAAGGCAAGAGGCTTAGTGGACTCTGCATGTGCAGCGTTCTTAGGAAGACAGTGGGAGAGGACAATGAATTCATTCACAATGTGACAATGAAATTGCACAGTGACCGAAGCAGCTCAAGTTTTTCCAACATAAATTTCTGTAAAATGGATTTCCTGAGATTCTGTTTAACATTATAATTTTTATCTGTTTAACATTATAATTTTTATAACGAGCAAGGCGAGTTCTCAGAGTTGACTTGACCGTTTGGCATTTGTCTCTCTATTTATTTGTCTGTCTATCCATTTGTGGTATTTCTCACAATAGCTTTCGAACGCATGAACAGATTTTCGTAAACGTGTTTCGTATAGGCCTACATCTCCACACTTTTACACTACACACCCTCTTTTTATCTTTATCGTAATATCTTTTTAATCCATCTCCTCAAAAAATGGGGAATGTGAGGCAAAAATGTAAGAGGACATTTTTTTTAATTGAAAAAGTTCATGTAGGGTATCAAATTAAAGAGAATTTAACCACAATGGTAATATAGTGTTCAGATTTTGAAATTTCATATTTTAGAATATTAAAGCCAAAAATGGGTCCAACTTTTTTTAATTGTAAAACTATGGACATCAGAGTAATGCAATTTTAATCCAAATCCGAACTACATGCGGATATTTTGACAATTTTTTAACTTTGTAGCATCAGGACCAAAGATGGAAGTAAAAATATTTAAAAAGTTGTAAAAGTCTGTGTGCTGCATCAAGTTATGAGGAATTTTATTCAAATACAACTCGATATCTTTTATAATTTGACAAAATTAATATCTGTCAACATCTCTTGCAAATTGTGTACCGCCTTCAAAACGTTTGTAAGTTATGTTTAGAAAAAATAACTTTAGATATTGTTATTAGTTATGTATATTTATATTTGTGAAAAGTATTAGATATAGGCAGTTATATAGT
The DNA here is from genome assembly GCA_034769895.1 of Magicicada septendecula. Lineage (NCBI taxonomy): Eukaryota > Metazoa > Arthropoda > Insecta > Hemiptera > Cicadidae > Magicicada > Magicicada septendecula. Next base: position 149,863,766 of record CM068372.1, read on the forward strand.
TATATATCTATGAAAACTTAAAAGCTTAAAAGCTAAAATTAAATTATTTGCACGTAGGAATTATGGTTATAAATTTAACTTAAAACAAAAAAAAAAACAGTGCAATAGTTCGGAATTTTTAACGTCTTTGTATGATCGTCTGTATTTTTTACTATTAAAAAAATTGGAGTAATCAGGATTTTCATAATTTTATCTTATAATTGAAAAATTACGTAATATTGAAATTTATCTAATAATAAATGTAGGCCTATGTCCTTCAAAATAGTGAGCAGTTCTGCAGCTCAGGGGGTTTACTAGTATTTATACACTGAGTTTCTGTTCATTAAAAAAATATATGGTCTTGCACCCACCCTCGCGGGCCTCATGGTCGGTGTTTGTAATATTCCTTTTGACATCTAAGACAAGTAATCAGACATGCGGTCCAAACAGGAAGGAAGAATTCTAAGATTATGTTAACTTTCACATAATTTTTTCTGTATAATAAAAAAAATACAACGTTTTTGCTTGAAAACAATTTTTTAGGAAAATATTTCATATTTCTCATTTTCAGAACATGCATAGTTTCTTATTTGCCAACGCTCTCCTAGTCGTCAATTAAGATGTTTTTGTGAGTTGGGCTACAGCTGTCTCTGAAATTAATTACTTCACGTGTAATTGGGAACCAAGACCGCCTAACAGTGCTCTTCAAGCAAAAAATATCAACTCCGCTAGTTCCGTGACGTAACTAACCATTAAGTGGAAGCCAGATGCGAGCAAAGAAAGTGGAAGCCTTGGGTCTGGTTCCGTGACTGTCCAGTCGCGCGACACCACTCAACCGGGCGACTCCGTGATCGAGTCAACAGTATTTGTATTCAGGTTAAGATTTGTATTATGCAGTCGTGATATAACTTTTACGGGGACCATTTTTATCTTGCAAGTATTTAATGTGGTTTTCGTTTTTAGACATTTATGTTGTGCGAGGTACAATAATAATTTTATTAAATTTATTGTACCAACACAGGTTAAAAATCTGAAATTAACCAAGTTTTGTATAGTTACTTTGCTAAATTAATGCTTATAATTAAATTTTCATTATCCCGTTATAACTTCTGATCATTAGTGTAATAACTTTTCTGTTACAATGTTCTGCCAAATTTTAATTATCAATTTATCGCTTCTTAAACTTATTTTTTGTTGAAATCTTCGCCAAATATCATGAACCTAGTAATACATTCCATAATGTGTGAAGAACTTTATAACAGAAAAAGAATTCTCTTCACTCGTCGTTATTTTCTTTTATCATGAAGTTGTAGAATTTCTGTAAAAAGTAAGAGAGATTTAAAAATAGACTCAATCTTTACAATTGACTTCTTTTCTCATTATCTATGTGACGAATCTAATAAAGTAGGCCTACAACAATTATAGTTATTTTAAAGTGATAAGGCACATGTTTAAGCAACGAAACTGCCAATGTCAAATTTTCTTAAAAAAATTTTCCATAATAACGTAGTTTTCGGTTACTTTAGTAGCCGTTCCCTTTGCGAGGATAAACTTGTAGGCCTATATCACTTTTCTAAATACCAGTTATGTTAGTATGAATTTCGAAGTTAAAGTTGAGTCTCCTTTATTTTATCTTAATTTTCGAACGTAAATAATTCAGTACTAATATTAATAAATCGACAGCGATATCAAAAATAAAAATTATCTTCACAATCGTAATTTGTAATGATGATGGTGATTAACGACATATTATGTAATAATACAGGTGTAATAATCTCTATTTAGGGAGATACATTTTTCTTTATTTTCCTCGCGTGTTAAGCGAAAACAACATTATCTTTACTAAACAAACAGATAATGGTTTACAAAAATAACTAATTAAAAAACAGTCAATTTTAAAAACTAATTAGCCGTCCTTCAATAAATTGTGTGATGTCTGGTCACTGGTTTGTGTCTTTCGATGCAAGGTAATCAGTATCCTAATGTGTGTATTCAATAGTAACTGTGTATTTTACAGTCTTTCATGTTTAACTTTAATTTCTAACTTAGTTATTCAATAATTACAACAAACTCAGGTGTCTTTTAACAGGAAAACATAACGGAGTATAGTACGAACAGGAAAAGTTCAAATTAACGTTAAGATGAAAGGACAATATAGACATCGTGATCTTAACAAAAATGGCAACAAGTGTTTCATGTTTTTGTTGAGTTTGTGTGCAATTTTGACAGTGTTCTGTGCTTGCTTTGTAATCGCAATTGCGTTTATTAGCGGGCATTTGGAAAATAACAGTTATTTTTCAACACGTGACTACTTCCGATCAGCTGCTGCCGCAGCTTTGACACCGAGGAGAGCATGTAGTGTACGTATTTGTGTTGCATAGCGGTTTTGGTTTTCAGTTATTTTCATATTTTTAAGTAATGTCTTACCAGGTATGATTCAGCATTAATACATGTTGTATTTTCCATTTATTTCTGTTTACAGTAACCTAGACTGTTGTGTTTATTTAATTTTAAAACAACCTTTTCATTAAAGAATTTTTTGTTTGGATTAGGCTATATTAAAATTAATTAGAATTGATCCAATTTATAAAAAGCACAGACTTTGAAAACATTTTGTACTGAATATCTGACTGAATTTTTGAGCGTGCAATAGTAAGATTTATAGAAAAGGAGCTGAGAGAACTCAACTTTTGTTTATAACCTATACAACGAACGTTCAGTTCAGTTCAGTCTTCTTATGAATTAATTCTGACTGACAAAACATGAATTATTTTATGTGTAGTCACTTCATTTCATGTAAAAACAACCTTGTTATGCTACATACTGTAACAAAATAGGAACTGTTTAAAAAAAATGAGTCCTGTCTTGTTTATAAAGGGTTATTTCTAAGTATGCTCTGTATTGGCGTTGTTTACTTTGACGTGAGACTGGTAGGACCTGTTATGGGACTGTTGGACTCGGGGTAATAAATTTTGTGTTCTATTAAAATTTTACATAAGTTAGCGACTGGTTTTGTTACATGACTTTTTTGTTTATATGTAGTTAAGGTACACATTGTTATTACAAGAAATATCCTTCAGACAAAAGTTTGATTCTTATATAGACCATAAATTAGTTTACAAAATACTCTTTCACATTTATTTTGAATATTTTTATAATGTGTACTTAGTCATAAGGTATTTTTATTATTGTCATCACTGATTGTAAAAATCAATGAGGAATTTCATTCCAGCTTGGGTACTATGGTTAGCAGTAGATTGATAAAGAAAGATGCAAACCCAGCAAATTCTTACAATTTTGTTGAACACAGCGTGAAAAAAATTAATAATTTTCTTGGCCAATAATTTTTAAATATAAGTGTTATACAACCTTCTTTGCCTTTGTATATGCAATGTTTAAATGTCATTATCGGACTTTTATTGTAGTTGATTTACAGTGTGTGTCAACAGGGCTTTGGATTTTGTTTACAAGAATCCTAGTTCCTTCCCTCAAAAAAAAAAAAAAAAAAAAAAAAAAAAAAAAAAAAAAAAAAAAAATCCTCCGCTCAATAGTCCGTTAAGGACCAAGGCATACCGCGCGGCTTTTGTGTTAGTGTGACAGTGTATGGCTAACCCTCCCTCAAATCTGGTACTAATTAAAGCGATTTATAATTTACTTTTATTAAGATTCTGTTTATATTCCTCTGTCCATTTAGTCACGTATGGAGACGTACTTCTTGTAGTTCTATTACTGCTAGATTAGTTTATGATTTTTCAGCTATCATTTTCTATCCATTGTGTTAACTTCAATTATTACAAGGAAACCAAGTCTGTACAAGTAACTTGCTATCACAAAAGGGCTAATTTTTTTTTAGCATTTTGTTAATGCACAAGAAGACAATAATTGATTGAATGTTTCGTAAAAATTTTATTATTATTAAATTTAAATCAAGTTGTTATGAGCCTACAAAATAAATGCTGAAAAGTTAATTTTATTATTTACAGGATTGTACATGGGAAAGGGAACATAGGTTGCCTTCGGATGTACAACCAGAGTTATATGATCTGACACTGAATCCAGATTTGACAAGTGGAACATTTACAGGAACTGTAAATATTACAGTTAGTACAACTAATACACGAAACTTTGTCTTAGTGCACACTGTCGGTTTGACCATACATGGTACAACATTTACACCGAATAATGAGCCATCAAGAAATGTTGTTCAGGATGCTTTTGAATATTTTCCCAACGAATTTTTAGTGGTGACATTAAAAGAAACAGTTCCACCTGGCGTCTACAATCTGAACATTTCATTTAGTGGCCTTCTTAAAGATAAAATAATAGGTTTCTACAGAAGTGTTTATAATGATGTTACAACAGGGATTAAAAGGTGTGTATAGGGTGAGAAGTGCACTGTTTGTGTGAGTCTGACAATAAAGTATCCAAATTGTAGGGTTAAGTAAGTATGGATTGTTCTAGCATACAAAATGCAGTTTTTCATCTTTAAGTATCACCATCATCCATACACTCTTCAGTATCACCATCAGTATATCTACATTATAAAACTAAACATATTTTGAAAGACTAATTGTTCTGTAAATATCCATAAAGTGTGATCTAAATGTCCATGACCCGCAAATCTTTCAGGATTCAAAAATATAAAATCTGTTGAAACTAAAATCAACAAGTAAATGTGTGTGGCCAATCTCAGCATACTAAATCTTGATCTGAAAACTGCTTTACAATAATTTACTTGTAAGGGAGGTGAATTCTTTGTTTCATATGGCCCAGTCTGTGCTAACACAATATCAAATGTTCCTTCATCTCGTCCTTGCAATACAAAAACCCATTGATTATTATGGTAGAATAATGTTCTTCATTCCGGAGAAATCAGAAAACTAGATCATACTGGTTTTTGACTTTTAGATTTTTGAAGGTAAAACTTGGTTGGCCTTGTAGAGGACATTCACTGTCCATGATATGTCACGTAAACTTGGAGATGTATTTGAAACACCTAATATCATGAATGACAGTTGAATGTAATAAGTTTCGATTACCTTCACAAATATCACTTCAAAGACTCAATAATGTTCAGATCAATTTTGCTTTAACTCCGAGGTTCAAGTAGTGAGTAATATAACAAATAGAAATCTTACCCAAGTCTTTAAGAAGTATTTGTGAATCATTTTTGGTTGATTCCAATTTCTTCTTCTGACTGTTCGTTCAGTCATTCAAAGCCTTCAACTTTCACGTTGTTGAGTTTTCATCATTTTTGGAAGTTATTAGGCATCAGCTTCTTTTATTACTATTAACATTCTCAGCAAAATAACAGTGTAACAAATACTTGATCTCAGCAATGTTCCATTACCATAAAGAGAGGTTTAGGCCTAACTATTTGTTATTTGTACAAATACTAATTTTTTATAGCTGGATTCCCAGCTTTGACATGAAATATGATGTTAATTCGCTGTACACCATTTGAAAACTGTAACAGAGAAACTTAAAGTTACAGAATCAATTGCCCAAAACAAAGGTGATTTTATTGGCATACAAGGTAACTAAAGTAAATGTAGCTATCTTTCAAAATTTCTCTAAAACAGCATGCAGAATATTATTCTGTGATTAGTGTAAGTCTAAGAACTTTATTGTCAGATCCTATATACATATAATTGTGTATGTGTGTGTAAATTTTTCTTCATATAAATTAATAACATATTATGAATACATGTGTATTGTTATGAATGAATTGTAGTTATGAAGTTAGGACTTCCAGTATAGTATGCCATACTCTCTCTCTCTCTCTCTCTCTCTCTCTCTCTCTCTCTCTCTCTCTTTTGTGTACTAATATAATGACGTATAGTGTGTCTATTACTTGGCTTACTGTTAATTATCTGCTTCATACAATTTGTTACGTGCACAACACTTATTCACATTCACATTACATTGCACGTCTGTTTTTTTTTATTGTTTATAATTGTTTTTAAACCATGTTAACATTCAGTGCTTAGTCTAATACAATAGCGTCTTATCACATTCACACTCCTTTGCACAGGACATCGAGTAAGGCTTATTGTAAATATGTCTCCATGTATTCACATATAGTGTGAATGTTTGTCTCACTGCAATTTGTGTGTGTGTGTGTGTGTGTGTGTGTGTGTGTGTGTGTGTGTGTGTGTGTGAGAGAGAGAGAGAGAGAGAGAGTTAATACTTTTACCACGAAAACTAAGCATCATTAAATCTCGGGAACAATATGTCACCATTACAAAAGTACATTACCAATAAGAATATTAAAAGGAATATACGATGCAAAGAATTTTAAAATCATACTAATACATTGCTTATGTATACATTACAATCACAGGTCAATAGAATTATCCATGTCAACAGGAGTTGCTTTCCAGCTCATGTCTATTTTGAGTATCAATAAAAAGTAGATGGCTCCTAAACAATAGGTGCCTTGGTTTGTAGACACCTACATGTCATAAAGCAATGATCATTTGGTAGAAAAGGCTTCATATGTAGGGGGTTCTTTGGAATATTCCCAGTACAGAGAATACTCAGAGAAAGAATGAGTGTCCTGGAGATGGGAGTAAAAGAGAGAGATCCTTGGGTAAGTGAAGTAGGGGGGCTTGTTGTTTATTTCCACGGAGGTTATGGTTAACTCCATGGTGACCTTATCCACACTATTGTAGTCTCAATTGTATAAGTTATTTCTTCCGTAAGGGGCATAGTCTATCATTCTCTTCAGAGGTCATGAACAATCTCATTGGTTGAATAGACTGGATTTTGAAAGATGAAGATGAAATAGAACTGACATAAGAAGAATTAAAAGGTCTAACAATTTAAAAAAGTGGACTGATGTCATAAATGTTACTTCTTTTAAAATTATACAGTTTCTGATCTCATTCAGTATATTTATAACCACTGTTTACATTCTGCTACAAATGTATATCTCTTGTACTTATGTTATCAGCCATCGGGGCTTCTAATAACTTTTCCGTTTTCATTATCATCTCTATCACCAGTTGAAAGTGGGCACCTCAACATGCTTTTCACTTTTTTACCAGTAGAAGAAAACCAAGTTTGTCAAATGAGGAAGTATTAAAGGACAGGGACTTGTATTAGCTAAAAACTGATTTAGGAAAGAGTACTGTAGCTGGACTTGATAAAGAAACCAAATTTTATCTTTCGTATTTGTCTTCAGAGTAGTTGGTCTTGGTTTTTTTAATGGTTTTATATGTTTTTGTTCCAAGTGGAAAACTAGTTATTCATTATCTTCCACTTATTCTCAATCCCAACTAAAACTTACATGCCACTTAAAAACCCATGTTCATGATGTAGCTTCATTTTTAAATACCTCTGTTACCGAACAGAAGCACTCTGTTGACAGTTGCAGCATTTTTAACAATATACTGTACATAGCTCATTTTTTAAATGTTGCAAGTTTCCAGCAAAACAGCTAAGAGATTAAAAAGTTATTAAGAGATTAAGTTTAAAAAGTTAAACTTGTCGAGCAGACTACAATTAGTCTCATTTGACATGGGAAGCTTCAATATCATATGGTATACCCACCTATAAATACAGTGCTTCACATTGTCGGCAGTTGATAGTCCCATTTTTTAAAAGTCTACTTATATTTGGAAATACACTAAAAACTCATGTATCCAAATTTGATGGGACTGTACCCATTTCGGATAAACTGAAACTTCTATTTAAATAATAATACATATGTAAGTACAGTAACTATATTTAATAATAATAATTTAAAAGTTACTTACAGTGAATACGACACAATAAACCATAAAATGGCACCACACTGTAAAATATAGTTTCTGCAGTACTGGAACAGTCCTATTGCTTGTTCATTCAGTAATGAATCATAGTTTTTTGCCTAAGCTTTGAAGCTTGTTTTTCTGGCTGCCTGGTCTCGAAGTCATTTCATTGTTAGAAGTTCTGCAGGGGAAGTTTCATCTTGTTGCTCCAAATACGACAGTAGCTCTTCAAACATTGATGTTGCCTTTGTGTGGTTGACTCCCATTTTCTCTTCCACATCATCGTCAGAGCTTTTGTCCTCACCAGGCTGTTGTGAACATTGTGCAACAATTTTGACATTGGATAACAGCTGATATCCAGGATCGTCTTTTTCCGAATTCATCCACTCGGATACATCTTCTTCTTGTAACTGTGTGCACCCTTTAATGTCTTTTATTATTTCTACAAATATTGTTTCGGATAAACCGGATTTTCAGATAAACGCGATTCCGATAAACGAGATTTAGTGTACTTGAAAACATGTCTACGAAGTGTCGTCTGTTTCCACCATTAAAAGTTCTGTCCCACTTGGGTGGCCCACTGTTACAATGGTCTCACGGAACATCGTAAAATACAGACACCAATGAAATCACTAATTACCAGCTTTAATTAGTTACAAATAACAATGTGAAATCAACAAGATATTCACATACAATAATTGATGTTAAATTTGTCCACACACAATAATAATATCAGCTATTAAGAGTACCGCACTAATTATAACAGTAATCACTTTCCACAATCATTTGATACTTGACACACTCTTCAATCTTGCCAAGTGTAACTAAGCTGACCATTGTTGCTTGTATTAGCCTGCAGATGTTCCAGAATAATTGTCCGTTCTTTTGGCAGCGTGCCAGCATAATTTTCGTAGTTACAAGTATTAGAACAGTCTAGAGTGCTACTTGACTTCACAAGCCTTGACGAAGACACCACACGCTGGGCTAATTAAGAAACATGTAGAACTTTTATGTAACTGCACCTGGCGACATTTCGAGAGCATTACGTAATTGGCATAGCAATATATTTATTTTATGAATATCTGATATATGTTTATTACAGTATATTCATTATGTCTTCCTCTTGTACATATTTTAACTTTCATTGGCTTGATGGAGTTGCTAATGCACAAAGTAAAAACTATTTTAAATTATTTGTTTGTAAATTGAAGTTTTTGTGTCTATAGAGGACATTCTGTAGTAAAAAAACGTAGGAGTGTACTTTTTTACTTTTTTTAATCTTATCAATGTCAGTGAATTCTCTGTGTGTGTGTGTGTGTGTGCGCGTATTTATTTTATTTGTTCATAATTATCTGTTCTCATTTGTTTCAGACAAATTGCAACATCAAAATTTGAACCTACTTATGCCAGACAAGCATTTCCATGTTTTGATGAACCTGGTTTCAAGGGCAAATTCAAAATTCAACTTGTACGACCATCAACTGGAAATTACATAGCATTGTCAAACATGGATCAACTGGTAAAAATTTTTAATTTTTAGGCTCATTAATGTTAATATGGAGTGTTTTAGTGCAGTGTTAATTCATAATTGTGCAGTTGTATCACATAATGTGTGCTGTATCCAACTGAAATGTAAATATGGCATTATTGATATACTGGGCTCTGCTTCACTGTCTGGCCATCCTACATGCTTAAATTAACTCGTAGCCAATGATCTTAGATTAAATACAACCTACTAGTTAACTCACAAATACCTATTAACCATGAGAACCAACTGTGATTATATTTGTAACAAGTGTGTAAACTGTTGACAGTAGGTTGCTGAAGTAGGTACAGTAAGTATGAAGAACCAGGCATCACAGAAACATTCATAAAACACATTCATTCACAAAAAGTAGTACAGTAGAGTCCCGCAAACTCGACCTAATGTGGACTGAGAGGGTGACGAGTTACCAAAAATGTCGAGTTTTATGGAATAAGGGGTGGGTTATTCACAACTCATAATATTTTACTGCATATTACTCTAATGAAAGTTCTAGCACAATACAGGACACAGAAAAGTACAACATACCCAGATAGACCCTCCTTCTCAATTAGTCTGTGGAAATTTTCCTTGAATTTATTAACATTTTCCAAGTCAGCAGATAGTATTTTGCCACAAACGTTTACTTGTCTGATGCTGTAGCGCTTCTTCTACCTGTCGAGTCAGCCAACACTAGCAGTAAATCCAGGCTCTCCTTCTTGAAATTCCTCATAGAATTTGAGGGCTTTCTCTTGCAAAATGGGTCCTGAAATGGGTGTTTCTTTTTCCCTTTGCTGGCTAAACCACAAATAAATTGCCTCACTCACTTTCTCGTATTCGCCAACTTTCATACTTTTCCTTTCCTTTAAACTATCAGTACACATGCTCTTTTCACACACCATATCTAGATTTCGGACCTCTTCTTTTCCCACCCTATTATAGTAGTCGTCCAACACCTCAATCCATGGCAATTTTATTAACACTTTCCTCTTTGTCCAGTCTCTAAGGCATTCAATTTCATTTCCATTGTCACGTTAATTTGTTTTCTTTTCTTCTCATTCGACATTTTCACTTCCACAGACAACACAACACAACACTTGTAAGCCTGGATGTAAACTGAGACACTGTACCCAGAGTGAACTGAAAGTTTAAAAAAAAAGTGATTGTCGAGTTATACGGAATATCGAGATATCAGGAGGCGAGTTAGCAGGATTCTACTGTACCACTAGTGAAGCAGTATTACAGAAAACAAATGGCTTTATTGTGATAATTCTGATATCATTCTTCTCAGCAAAATTCTGGACAATTGATGGTATGGTGTGGTTTTGTTTTTTTCATTGACCATAGTGACCTAATAATGACTGTAATTGACCTAATTTACAAGTAGGTTTTTTTTAATAGACTCTAACGGAATTTTTTTTCGTGGTGCCTAGGTTTCATTCCCATATTAGACGTATCCGATTGGACACATGATACATTTTTCTCTAAATTTATCAACATTTTTTAACAAAACAGCTTTTTTGTTGAGTTATGTGATGAATTCAAATTAGTTTAATTTAATTTAATTTATTTTTTTAACAAAATATGGCAACTTGGAATGGTTTTGAGGACCATTTCAACAAATTATGCTACATAGTGAACCTGTTAACACTGGACTGAAGCACAGATTAAGTGATAAGTACAGTTTAAACACAATACTTAATAGATTACTATTTACTGTTGAATTCTTGTATGTAAGTCTGAACAAAGATATTTTACCTTTACAGTGTACTGTAATCAGAGTACAGATACTGAAGAACTTAGCCCAATATTGTAGTTACAGTATTGTATGGAGTATCTTTAGCAGTAAGAAAATTACTATACTAGACATTACACAATTCCAGTAATTAACACTAAAAATTCAAAGTAGATCTACTAGCCTAAAACTGATTTTCAGAAACCAATATAAACGCGGCAGTACACATTACGCAAATAGGCAGAAAGCAAAAGAACCAAACAGAAGACTAAATCAACTCAATTATACCTGATGATAGATTTTGAACAGTCGCTCATTGCGATGCTGACAAAGTTTTCAGTCATTTTGCACATGTGCACAACAGTCTTATACAGTGTTTCATAGTGTGAACATTGGTACAACAAGACTGATGACAGAGAGAGAGGAGGGCGTAGCATATGTGTAAGATGGCGAACTGTTACTGTGTTATCTCCCATCTCTCTTCTCTAGACACTTTATGCTGTGCTTTGTAAGTGGTAGTAATTCTTTGGTGGATTCAGCGCAGTCCACTGCTCTGTGAATTGAAATGTGTAAAGAAATGTGAATTGAAAAACATTAATGTGTACAATAATCCTTAAGAACTGAAGATGTGTGTATACACCTAGAAGAACAAGAGGTCTACAGAATATGTGTGATGTGTGCAAAATCGTGTTTCAGGCAGCATGGAACATACAGCCATCAATATGCTGATGAAATTTTAATTCATCAGGCAAATAGGAATTGACATATCTTTACTTTCTTATGTAATAGGTATAATATTCCATCAGCTTCAAAGACATCAGATTGCCACTGTGGCAAAGGTTCACAATTTCTGTGACCATTATGGCATCCCTGTAGAAAGCCATACAGATCAAGGGAAGAACTTTGGGTTAGAAGTTTTTAAGGAATTATGCCACCAACTTAGTATTCAAAAGACCTAGACAACACCTCTCCATCCACAGTCCAAAGGATTGGTTGAGAGGTTCAATAGGACACTTGAGCAGCATCTATCAAAGGCCGTTGATGAGAACCAGACTGGGATCAGTGTATAGCATTATTCCGAGTGGCCTATAGGTCATCAGGATACGACCCAACAAAATGACTCCAGCAAAACTACTGCTTAGGTGGAATATTCATCTTCCTAGCAACTTGATGTTTGGATCATCTGAGACTAAGTTCCAAGAGCCGCAGAATTATTCTTACCAATTAGAAAACCATCTGCAAGAAATGAATCATTTGATAAGAGGACAGCTAAAGATAAGCAGTGTTAAAGTGGAAGCGCAGTATGACATTTGCAGCAGTAGTATGGGTTTTGAAGAAGGAGGCCAGGTTTGGTTGTACAACCCAAAGTGCCTGTGAAGTCCGCTCCCCAGTACTTCAAGCTAACTGAGAAGGCCCTTACACTATTGTTAACTCACTCATACTTTTGTAAATATAAATACATATATAATGCCAATAATACATACTTTTGTTACTTACCACGTGTTTGTCATACTTCCGGTAGGCACGTGCTACCCACATGTATACTACTTTTATGCCCCGGGTCCAGAGTTCTCTAAGCGAAAGTGCAGAAACAATTGGGTGGTAGGAAATAATAAAACGAATTGGCATTGAGAGGTATAAAACTTGGTTTAATTACTGCATTTTGATAATCAGTCAATTTACAAATGGTGGCTTACACCACATCCAACATGGCGGCCATTTACCTCCGCTCTTTATATATAATTTGTTTTCCAATATTTACTTTCTCTGTATTCGTCTCATATCAAAATTAGATTTTTAATGCAGTATTTAATTTTAATTTAACATTACCATACTATAAGATTCTTTGAAAACACAAACCAACGGCTCTTTTAAAAGACGTGGTCGGCCCATTCACTCACGCTCTCTGTTTCTCTCTCTCTCTCTCTCTCTCTCTCTCTCATTACATGGTTAATAATTTTGAATTGTTACAAATTTCTGTTCAAGTATTGTTTCTGAGCTCATTATTTGATAAATGGTTACTGAAAAAATGCACTTCCCTGAATGTAGAGGTTTCCGTAGATTATATGCGTTCCATGGATAGCCTGATGTTCGGCATGCTGTTACTCTGATCAGTTGGCTGTTGTCACTGACTCTGCATTATTGAACTGTTAATAAATTTGGATTATTTTCTGCTGACTTTTACATTTTTGATTAATTATAACACTTTAACCGGTAGACTTTGTACCAGCACACTTTCAAAACGTGTTCACTCCATGACGACTTGTAGCAGACTGGGCCGACATTTTGTCGTATTGTCGACAGGTGGTGGGGATTAATTGTGATTAACCCTTTGTTCGAGACAGCTGACGGCATTGTTTCTCGTCATCACTATGACGTGTGTCATAATTTGTTATAACAATTCGGCTTTGTCGATCCATGCAACCATCGAATACGTTTTGTTTTGCACGTACGCTCTTGGCCTTGAGATGACTTGTATAGATGAAAATACGTCGTTTATTTAGATATGGGGGAAGTTGACCTAACCATGTTTTATAGGTATAAATAAAATAAAATACAATGCAACATTCTTGAACACCATAATTATGAAACCAGGCTTTTTGTCCTGTTACAAAACCCCCTCAATGAAAGGTGTTATGCCGAAGCATAAAAACTTTCATTGACCCATTCACACTTCCTAAAGGGATCAGCCCAGATATGTCGCCACAACCCCCTGTAGTGTTTATATAGAGAAAAAATTTTAATCACTTACCCGTGGTCCAATGATGATGATCGTACCATCTGACCTTACTGGACTTCTCAGGAGAGATCCCAACACAATAAGGCCATTAGGCACTTAACGCTCATGCTCTGACGCGTAGGCCAGCTCAGGACCGCTGTCACAACACCACCAAACTCTGAAACATGAAATACAAAAAATTTTAAAATAGTGGTCTTATCCTTTCCCATATCCACAACTGATATGTCTCCCCTTAGATGCATTGGTTTGTGTTTTGAGGCGTTGGTTTGCTTTTTATAATAAAACAAACAAGATTTAAGACAGAAAATCCACTTCTCTTTTCAACACTCCTACATTTATCAAGATTTCCTGACTCCAGTCAATATTATTTATCCTCTTTACCATAATAAAACATATTCTTATCCTAAACATAACACATAAAACAATTTTCTAATTTTCAAAAGTAACAACTACCAATCATTTTCATTACATAAACAAAAAAATATAACTATTATGGCAAACACTTCAAATATTTTAAATTTTCTTTACTCATTTTTTAATGATGCCCCTATTTCTTTGCAACAGAATCCAACTATATTTCTTAATTGAACCATTTCTAACCTTATCTTTTCAACATGTTAACATTTGTTATCGTCGCTACCCCTGTAATGACCTCCTAACCACACACACTATTGTACCCCCACTGGACTGTAGCGCCCAGTTGCCTTCACAAAGACTGAACTGGTGGAGGAATTTTGTCATCTCCTTGTCTTCGCTTCAGCGTTACATTATAAAAATAGTTAGATATCATAATATCTATAAGTTACATAATCATACGCCCTTAGTGCGGGTCTATCACCTGGTTTATTGTTCCCACGCGAACAAAGTGATAGCCGCTGTTCCATAGTTCCGGGAATTTCCCCTAAGTGGCCCCCCGTTAATTTCAAAGTTCACCAATTTTCAGGACAACCAACCATGGTCAGTTTTACAATTGCTGCCCACAGCTGGCTGTCGTCCAAAACCACGATTAGTGCTGGTAAGGCAGTAATCGCCCGAAAAGGCGGGGAAATCATCTTCATTAGCATGTTTTACTCTACATCATTATTATACACTGTACTGTCAAGAATCACATATAATGTAAAATTATATTAAAATTGTACAGTGTATGCACGCCTTCATGAGGCCTCCGATGATGGTAACGGTCTGCGCGTTACTCATCAACCCATTTCGCTAACTACAGTAGCACATGCCACTACTGCACTAGCCCACTTACGTCTAGCTTAACTCCTTGTACATAGGCTGTCCTTACAGTCCATTATTGACTTACATTTTGTTAACACCAAACAACTATAAAAAAAAACACCTTTTAACCTTGCTCAAAAACAAGTTCTTTAATTATTTAAAATTTTCACATAGACACTTTTACAAGTTCAAGCTTTCACTTTCACTGACCTTCTCTTCTATGACAAGATAGGAACTACAACAATGGATCATCTGATAAGTTTACATTTAAAATAAAATACACTCTATTGCTTTCTGAAGGAAAACAAGTACTTGAAAAATTTAACCATTTAAGTTACAATAATTTTAAGCGTTTCGTTTCACAATTTCTAAACGAAACTACATTAGTTCGTGGAACATAACCATCATCTAGTTACATGACTCTACTTTACCTTTCCACGAACTCTGGGTCCCCCTCCCCGTTCTTGTACGTTAAAAATTTTCTAATTTTCTACTAACACCTTTTGGTGAAGTAAGACCATCGTTGGTTTCACCCCGTTACTGAGGCTACCGCCAACCATGGTCTGCCTCCAAATCGCCAAAACCCACGATCAGAGGTGGTGAGTCTGTGATCGCCTGAAAATGGGGAAGTGTCCCTCCTGGAAACATAAATACCAAATTAAAATTCATTCACACTCTAATATAAACCCATTTTTTAAAATTCCTAAGATGACCAATATAACTTTAAGTTTGTTGCATTGTGTGTTCCTACTATCTCCCTAGTCTCCCTGTCTTGCAACACATACGAATTTTTTCATCTTGATTTCCACTACCTCATAAGGTCCTTCGTAGAGCAGGAAGAACTTCTTAATTTCCTTGTCTTTAGCGCTCGATAAGTCGTGCCTCCTTACTAATACCAACTGTCCTACTTCGTATTTTACCCACTTACCTTTTGCGTCGTGCCTACGTTTTCTCTGTTCACCCTTGCTTACCAAATTCTCATTGGCCAACCGGATCTTAATGCTCACATCCGTCCGCTCGCTCTCAGGTGGATAATCAAACAGCTGCTCCAAAATCCTTGGGGGGCGTGTTCCCTTTACCAATTCGTGAGGTGTATAGCCGGTGGACTCGTGGGTGGTACTGTTCAGCCAACTTTCTACCCTTTTTACATACAACGGCCACTCGCTGTTTTTAGCGTGACAATAGGCTCTGAAGATCCTGCCTATCTCTCTCATTACACGCTCAGCCTGGTTTGACTGGGGATGGTACACAGCCGTATGCTTCGTGAGGATTCCTTCCCATCCTAAGGTCTGGCGCCATTTCCCACTGATGAACTGTGGCCCATGGTCTGACAAAATCACCTTCGGCTTACCCACGTGAATCATGTAGTCTTTAGTCACCTTTTCACTCAATACCTGGCTGGTAGCTCTCCTTACGCTATACAATTTTACATATTTCGAAAAAGTGTCAAGCAATACAAAAATATATACAACTCCGCCTCTACCCTTCGGCAATGGTCCAAACAAATCCACAGCAACTAAATCAAATGGTCTCTCTACCCTTATAAAATTCAACTCACCCTCAACCCTATAATTTACTAGCTTCGATTTCTAACACAAATCACAACTTCTCAGCAACTTTCTCACTCGTCTTTCCATATTCCTGAAAACACATGATTCCTTCAACACATTGACACACTTCTTCGCCCCAAAATGACCGTATCTTTTATGACAATCCCAAATAATCTTCTCCTCCAACCCTTCTGGTACTACTAATCTCCAGTCACGCTCACCCCGTACTACCTTCTTAAACAACAATCCTTTGTAAATTTGGAAAAACTGGTTATAACCTGATTCTTCTAATTCCGTCTCTAAGCTGTTCATTATTTTCCCCGACTTACCATCTGCTCTCTGCATGGTTCTGATATCCTTCAACTCTTCTCCAAAGATTTTATCCTCCCTACTAATTTTAAAAATTTCAATTTCCTTTAAGTCCCTACCTGTTTTGTTGTCCACACAATCTACCCTGGAAAGAGTGTCGGGTACCCTGTTCTCTGTCCCTTTGATGTATTCCCACTCGAAGTTATACTCCTGTAAAACCACCACCCACCTGGTCAGACGGCTGTGAGGAAGCTTACAAGTGTTCAGGAAGGATAACGCCCTATGATCCGTTCGTATGATCGTCTTGTTTCCTAGGATGTAAGTCCTGAATTTTCCGACTGCGAATACTATACTTAGCAGTTCTTTTTCTGTCGTCGTGTAGTTATTTTCAGCGGGCAGCAGTGACCTTTCTCGCGAAGGCGATAGTGAGGTGCTCCTTATCATTATCCTCTTGGTAAAGCTCTGCGCCGACTGCTACATTACTGGCGTCTGTCTGTAAGTAAAACACTTTTTCAAAATCCGGATGGTTTATCATGATCATCTTACTAAATTTCTTTTTAATTTCTTCAAAAGCTCCACGCTCTATGTCGCCCCATTTCCATTGTCTGTTCTTTTGAAGTACTGCACTTAACCTTGCTGTTATGTGGGCGTAGTTCCTCTGAAATTTTCGGTAAAAGTTGCACAGCCCTAGAAAACTTTGAAGTTGCTTTATGTTCCTTGATTCAGGGAAGCACATGATAGATTCGACCTTGTCCGGGTTTGCTGAGATCCCTGCTGACGTGATGATAAAACCTAAAAAGTTAATTTCTGTTTGCAAAAATTTAGACTTGTCCCAGTTCACAGTAAGTCCTCCTGTCTCTAATTTTGTTAATACATACCTTAAATGTTCTAAGTGGTCCTCGAAAGTCCTGGATGCAATCAAAATATCGTCTACATAAACTGTCAGGAAATCCAAATCCTTGGGTCTTAAAATTTTATCTAAACATTTGATGAAACTTGCCACACTGGTATTTAATCCGAATGGTAACTGCCGAAA
This sequence comes from Magicicada septendecula, assembly GCA_034769895.1. Classification (NCBI taxonomy): domain Eukaryota; kingdom Metazoa; phylum Arthropoda; class Insecta; order Hemiptera; family Cicadidae; genus Magicicada; species Magicicada septendecula. The sequence continues at coordinate 149,881,612 of CM068372.1, forward strand.
CTGATAATTTTTTCCATTAAATAGAAATGCGGTATACTTCCTACTCACCTCAGCTAATGGTACCTGCCAATATCCTGCAGTAAGGTCCAGCGATGTCATGTACTTCACTCCGCTAAATTTTTGGAATATTTCATTGATCGATTCTGGTGACTCCCGGTCTGGTATGATGATCTGGTTTATTCGTCTCGCATCTAAACACAACCTGACTCCGCCGTCCTTCTTGATTACCACAACCAATGGATTAGAGTAGTGCGATACTGATCTCTCTATAATTTCTCCTTCCAACATTTTATCCAACTCCTCTTGCACCGCTCGTCTTTTGGAGTAAGGCACAGGATGACTTCGTTGCATGAACGGTGTGTGTTCCCTTATCTGTAACATACATTCATAATCTCTTGCCCTCTCTGGAACATCGGCAAACACTCCCGTAAACTGCTCTATTACCTGTCATAACGCCGCACGCTGGCCACTCCTTACCACCTCACCTCCACTACAAAATTCATCTGCCCTTATCTCCCACACTGCATCATTAATGTTGCTCATTTCATTATCAACATCATTAATATACTCCGCCACTCTACACAAATTAATTTTAGTATCGATATTATTCTCATCTACTCGCTTTTGTAGTAACCTTATACCAGTTGTCTTAACTTTATCTATCACCCTTTCCACCCTTTCAAAATTTACTCTCACAGACCGATCACCCCCATCTAATTCTATCACTTTCTCTTTAAAATTTATCACCGCTCTATTCCTCTGTAAAAAATCGTTACCTAAAATAATGTCCAAACTCAAACCTTTAACTACCAAAAATGTGTTATCAAACTCTACATCATTAATCAAAAAGTTCAAATGTATCTGTTTCGTCACACGCTTGCTGTGTACTCCTGTGACTCCTATCACTGTAACCCCTGCTACAGGCAAAACTGGAATATTCTTGTTAAATTCTCTTAATTCGCTTAAAATATTTTCTGCTATGACTGAAATATCACTCCCGGTGTCTACCAGTGTTCTAAAATACTTACTTTCTATAATTACCTGGATTTCCATCAGTCCCGCTCTCACCTCCGTTGTAGTATTGTTTTCTTCCTCCAATAAGTCAGCTACTATGTCCGTTTTGATAACGTTGCTTTGGACGTCTTCTACTGGTTGGACCTCATGCGCTTCTCTGAACAGTGGTCGGGTCCTGGTTACCACTGTTGGTCTTAGTTTTCCGGCTGTTGGTTGTTGGTGACCACTCGGCCGTCCCTGTTTCTGATTTGGCGTTCCGCTAGTACTCGGTGCTCCTCTGTCTGTTGGTATATACTGCTTCGTGTTTTCTCACCTCCTCTGATCTTCTTTTGGTAATTTGCACCTGAAACACTGCTGTCTGTAGGCGTAGTTCTCACTCCCGCACCTAGAACAACTCCATTCACCTGGTTGCTGGAAATATGTCTTATGTACATGATTATTATTATTACCATTATTTCCATTATAATTATTTCTGGGTCTGTTAAATTCTGTGTTGTTATTATGGTGGTTATTATACTGTATAGGTCGCCTACCTGTTTCACGATCCCTAATGCTCTGTAAGATGTCCAAAATTCGCTCATGTTCGCTCAGATCTTCTATCTCTTTTGTCATCAAGGTGACTTGTACTTCTCTAGGTAGGTGTTTACTTACATATCTGACGAACGATTTAAAAAGTATTAGCGGCTCGAGGTATTTCGCCTCGTTATACAGCTTTGTCACATACATTGTTATATTATTATGTCCTACGAAGTTACCTGCTCCCATGATACGGCTTCTTAAACTTTCCTGTTCTTCTTCCGGCCAAAATTTATCTTTGAATGCCTTCTCAAAAGTTTCATATCGGTCCCATTCTAGTCTGTGCGCCTCCGCCCATATTATTGAATTACCCTTGAAACATCTTACTATTTTAGTTAGTTGTATTTCCCAGCTATGGTTACTAAAATGATTATATTCTCGTGTCTGATTTAAAAATCTCATAGGATGTATCACTCTGTTTTCATGATTAAAAGTTTCTAGCTTTATTTCGTTGTATAAGTCCCTAGTTACGATTACTCTTTCAGTAACACCGGTAACTTTTTTATGAATTTCCCCCCGTAACTCGTTTTTCACTCTTATTAAATTATTTTCAATTATATCATATTTAACATGCATATCGTTGTTGTTTTGTATAGCTAAGTCATCTATTTCTTTAATCTTATTTTGTAACATGCTCATTCTATTACTAGCATTATTCTCATGTTTTGATACTGTTTGGTCTATTGTTTCAATATGTTTGGTTATGTCTATTACGTTTGATTCAAATTTCTCTAGCTTATTTTGTAAAACATTAGTTTTAATTTCTATTTGTTTATTTACTTCACATTTAGTTCTACTCTCTATCTGCTCATTAACTGTGGTTAAACATTTATTCTCTATTTCTCTATTTTGTGTTTCTATTTGTTTTTTAACTGTCTCATTGATTTGATTAATTTTATCATCTAAATTACTTATTTTGGTATGGAATTGCTCATTACTGGTTTCTGTTTGTTTTTGAATACTGTCACAATGTATTTCTATTTCATTTATTCTTTCATCAAAATTACAATTTTGTTTTTTAATTTCCTTTTTTATGTCATTTAATTGTTCATCAAACTGGTTAAACTTATCATTAAAATTGTCTAATCTTGTGTTTTGCTCATCGAACTTAATACTCTGTTCGTTAAAAAGTAATCTCATCATTTTTATCACATCATTCTCCTCAACTCTTTTTGTTGGGGCTGGTGTCGAGTGAATACTTTCACCCATTATTTCTGATTCTGTTACACTTATTTCGTTCTTGTTTGCCATTGTAATATACTATTTGGTCAGTTGTTGATTTATATTTCAACTTAACAACAACATAACCTACACTTGTAGTAACCTGTGTTGTTTATGTGTTATTCGACTTTCGCCACCCGTTTGTATCTGCTCTGTGGCTTTTTATATAATTTTTTATTTTATATAAAGTCCCTGTTCGGGCGCCATTGTTAACTCACACTTTTGTAAATATAAATACATAAATAATGCCAATAATACATACTTTTATCTTGTTGTTGCATCCACATCGTTCACTTTATTAATTTAATAATATATATAATACTTTCACTTATGAACTTACTGTTGTCACTTCCCAAACGTTTCGAGATGTTGTTTCTCTTCTTCAGTGGGTTTAATACTAACTGTCGATTACAGAATAACCGTTACGGAATGGAGTGTGTGGTGGGGGTTGATGGTGGGAAGGGATTGGTGCTGAGATTCGAATTATGTGTGTGGATCAGTGTGTCAAATAGTGTATGTGATTTGTAATGTATCTGTTCATTTAATATGTTGTTTGGTTGTAGTGTGTGATATCTGTATATTTCAAATTGTTCAGCTGTGTTTAGTTTTCTACTTTTAGGTAAGTAGTGTAATATTTCCATGTTGTGTTCTATGTTTGTGTAACTGTGGTTTTCGTTATGTAAATGTGTGGCAAATGTGGAATGTATGTAGTTTGTGGTGAGGGCTTTTAAATGTTCAGAAAACCTGGAAGAAAAAGATCTTCCCGTCTGGCCGATGTAGAATTGTTGGCAATCATTACAATTTAATTTATAAACCCCTGTTTTGCTGTATGTGTCAATGTCTTTGTTAGTATTGTTTATGTGTTTTCTAATGGTGTTGTTGGTTCTGTAGGCTACTTTATAATTTTGTTTCCTAAATGTGTTTGCAATTTTATGTGTATTGGAATTGTAGTATGTAAGTGTTATGTATTTACTGGGTTGTGTGCTGTTGGTCAGATGTGTTTTACTTTTTGTGTTGAGGATTCGTTTGTGTAGTTTATTTATTAATTCGGGGTTGTATCCGTTTTTGACTGCTATGTATTTAATTGTGTTTAATTCATCTTGGTAGTCATGTGTGTTTAGGGGTATTGACGTGAGCCTATGGAGCATGTAGTTGAAAGCTGCATGTTTGTGTTGAGTTGGGTGGTTGGATGTGTTGTGTATGACCATGTCTGATGTGGTGGGTTTTCTGTATATTTTGTATGTGTGTGTGTTGTTTGTTTTGGTGATTGTAAGGTCTAAAAAGTTTATGCTGTTATTTAATTCTATTTCAAGTGTGAATTTTAATTTATGGTGTATAGTGTTAATGTATTTGTGGAAATTTTCTATTTGTCTTTTGTTGCCGTTGTAAAGGAGTAAAATGTCATCGACATACCTGTGCCAATATATTATTTTATCGGTGTATTTGTTGTTGTTCAGTATGTGTTTCTGTTCTATGGTGTGTATGAATATTTCTGCTAGTATACCTGATATAGGGGAGCCCATGGGTAGTCCATCTGTTTGTGTGTAATACATGCTATTGTGTGCGAAATAATTTTGATCTGTGATAATTTTAGTTAGATGGATGATCTCGTTTATGTGTGTTTCGGGTGTGTTATTTATTTTTAGTAATTGTTCTAATGTAATTATGGTTTCTTTTATGGGAACATTGGTGTATAGGTTTGTTATGTCGAATGAAGCAAGTGTGGAATTGTGGGGAATGTGTACATGTTGAGTTTTATTCACTAGATCTAAATTATTTTTGACAGTGGTGTCGTTTGTTAAATTTATGCTATTTCTGATCAATTTATCTAAATGTCTAGCTATTTTGTGTGCAGGTGCTTGTGTGTTGTTTATAAGTGGTCTGATGGGAATATTGGGTTTGTGTAATTTCGGTAGTGCATTTAGTGTAGGGGCTTTTGGTTTAATTTGTTTTAGATATTTGATGTTGTCAGGTGATACTATGTGTTTTGTGTTATTTAGGGTTTTGTTTATTTGTTTGTGATATTTAGGGGTGGGGTCTTTATTTAATTTAGTGATGTTGTTTTCATTAAAAAATGTTTCAATTTTGTTATTTAAAGCCTGTTTTTCTATTATGACATTTATATTACCTTTGTCTGCTTTAAGTATGGTTAGGTTGTATTCATGTAATTTATGTTTTATGTTTTTTAGTGTTTGGAATTCATTATTGTGTTGTTTATTTTCGTATTGTTGTGTGTGTTGTAATTTACGCTTTATTTCATAACGTATGGTATCATGGTCTTGGTTTAGTGTGTGTTTATGGCTGTTTCAGCGTCTAGGACTATGTCACGTGTATGTTTACTATTAACGTTATTAGTTGTATTGATACCTAAATTGTGTTTTAGACCTTTATCTAAGAGGTTTATTTCTGCGTTAGTGAAATTGGTTGTCGTTGTATTTACAGTACGTGTGTGAAATTTATGTGTCGGTGTAGGGACGGTTACGTTCCTGCGTGTTAATAGGTTATTGATTTTTCTGTTATGTACTTCCTGTATTTTTATTTGGATTTTCTCTATGATATTTCGTGTATGTTGTATTATGTGTTCAAATTCAATGTGGTGTAATATTTGTGTGAGTTTTACGTGTAGGTTATATGCCGTTTTGTTTAGTGTATCTTTTTTATGGTATAAATCATTGATGATATTGTCTAGGTGTATTATTTCGGCTTTACGTTTTGTTTTTGTTGCTGCATATGTATTATTTTTTATTGTGATTTGTGCATGTGTGGGTATAATGTTGTCTTTACGGCAAGTTTTGTTGTAAGCAATGTTCAAGGAGGTTTTAGTTATCTGTAATCTAACATTTCTGTACTTGTGGATGTAATACGTTGTGTTGGCGGTATTAAAATTATCTTGTTGTTGCATCCTCTAATAATAAAATTATTAAATTAATAAAGTGAACGAAGAGGATGCAACAACAAGATAATTTTAATACCGCCAACACAACGTATTACATCCACAAGTACAGAAATGTTAGATTACAGATAACTAAAACCTCCTTGAACATTGCTTACAACAAAACTTGCCGTAAAGACAACATTATACCCACACATGCACAAATCACAATAAAAAATAATACATATGCAGCAACAAAAACAAAACGTAAAGCCGAAATAATACACCTAGACAATATCATCAATGATTTATACCATAAAAAAGATACACTAAACAAAACGGCATATAACCTACACGTAAAACTCACACAAATATTACACCACATTGAATTTGAACACATAATACAACATACACGAAATATCATAGAGAAAATCCAAATAAAAATACAGGAAGTACATAACAGAAAAATCAATAACCTATTAACACGCAGGAACGTAACCGTCCCTACACCGACACATAAATTTCACACACGTACTGTAAATACAACGACAACCAATTTCACTAACGCAGAAATAAACCTCTTAGATAAAGGTCTAAAACACAATTTAGGTATCAATACAACTAATAACGTTAATAGTAAACATACACGTGACATAGTCCTAGACGCTGAAACAGCCATAAACACACACTAAACCAAGACCATGATACCATACGTTATGAAATAAAGCGTAAATTACAACACACACAACAATACGAAAATAAACAACACAATAATGAATTCCAAACACTAAAAAACATAAAACATAAATTACATGAATACAACCTAACCATACTTAAAGCAGACAAAGGTAATATAAATGTCATAATAGAAAAACAGGCTTTAAATAACAAAATTGAAACATTTTTTAATGAAAACAACATCACTAAATTAAATAAAGACCCCACCCCTAAATATCACAAACAAATAAACAAAACCCTAAATAACACAAAACACATAGTATCACCTGACAACATCAAATATCTAAAACAAATTAAACCAAAAGCCCCTACACTAAATGCACTACCGAAATTACACAAACCCAATATTCCCATCAGACCACTTATAAACAACACACAAGCACCTGCACACAAAATAGCTAGACATTTAGATAAATTGATCAGAAATAGCATAAATTTAACAAACGACACCACTGTCAAAAATAATTTAGATCTAGTGAATAAAACTCAACATGTACACATTCCCCACAATTCCACACTTGCTTCATTCGACATAACAAACCTATACACCAATGTTCCCATAAAAGAAACCATAATTACATTAGAACAATTACTAAAAATAAATAACACACCCGAAACACACATAAACGAGATCATCCATCTAACTAAAATTATCACAGATCAAAATTATTTCGCACACAATAGCATGTATTACACACAAACAGATGGACTACCCATGGGCTCCCCTATATCAGGTATACTAGCAGAAATATTCATACACACCATAGAACAGAAACACATACTGAACAACAACAAATACACCGATAAAATAATATATTGGCACAGGTATGTCGATGACATTTTACTCCTTTACAACGGCAACAAAAGACAAATAGAAAATTTCCACAAATACATTAACACTATACACCATAAATTAAAATTCACACTTGAAATAGAATTAAATAACAGCATAAACTTTTTAGACCTTACAATCACCAAAACAAACAACACACACACATACAAAATATACAGAAAACCCACCACATCAGACATGGTCATACACAACACATCCAACCACCCAACTCAACACAAACATGCAGCTTTCAACTACATGCTCCATAGGCTCACGTCAATACCCCTAAACACACATGACTACCAAGATGAATTAAACACAATTAAATACATAGCAGTCAAAAACGGATACAACCCCGAATTAATAAATAAACTACACAAACGAATCCTCAACACAAAAAGTAAAACACATCTGACCAACAGCACACAACCCAGTAAATACATAACACTTACATACTACAATTCCAATACACATAAAATTGCAAACACATTTAGGAAACAAAATTATAAAGTAGCCTACAGAACCAACAACACCATTAGAAAACACATAAACAATACTAACAAAGACATTGACACATACAGCAAAACAGGGGTTTATAAATTAAATTGTAATGATTGCCAACAATTCTACATCGGCCAGACGGGAAGATCTTTTTCTTCCAGGTTTTCTGAACATTTAAAAGCCCTCACCACAAACTACATACATTCCACATTTGCCACACATTTACATAACGAAAACCACAGTTACACAAACATAGAACACAACATGGAAATATTACACTACTTACCTAAAAGTAGAAAACTAAACACAGCTGAACAATTTGAAATATACAGATATCACACACTACAACCAAACAACATATTAAATGAACAGATACATTACAAATCACATACACTATTTGACACACTGATCCACACACATAATTCGAACCTCAGCGCCAATCCCTTCCCACCATCAACCCCCACCACACACTCCATTCCGTAACGGTTATTCTGTAATCGACAGTTAGTATTAAACCCACTGAAGAAGAGAAACAACATCTCGAAACGTTTGGGAAGTGACAACAGTAAGTTCATAAGTGAAAGTATTATATATATTATTAAATACATACTTTTGTTACTTACCACGTGTTTGTCATACTTCCGGTAGGCACGTGCTACCCACATGTATACTACTTTTATGCCCCGGGTCCAGAGTTCTCTAAGCGAAAGTGCAGAAACAATTGGGTGGTATGAAATAATGAAACGAATTGGCATTGAGAGGTATAAAACTTGGTTTAATTACTGCATTTTGATAATCAGTCAATTTACAAATGGTGGCTTACACCACACCCAACATGGCGGCCATTTACCTCTGCTCTTTATATATAATTTGTTTTCCAATATTTACTTTCTCTGTATTCGTCTCATATCAAAATTAGTTTTTTACTGCAGTATTTAATTTTAATTTAACATTACCATACTATAAGATTCTTTGAAAACACAAACCAACGGCTCTTTTAAAAGATGTGGCCGGCCCATTCACTCACGCTCTCTGTTTCTCTCTCTCTCTCATTACATGGTTAATAATTTTGAATTGTTACAAATTTCTGTTCAAGTATTGTTTCTGAGCTGAGTTTTTGATAAACGGTTACTGAAAAAATGCACTTTCCTGAATGTAGAGGTTTCCGTAGAATATATGCGTTCCATGGATAGCCTGATGTTCGGCGTGCTGTTACTCTGATCAGTTGGCTGTTGTCACATTATTGAACTGTTAATAAATTTGGATTATTTTCTGCTGACTTTTACATTTTGATTAATTATAACACTTTAACCGGCAGACTTTGTACCAGCACACTTTCAAAACATGTTCACTCCATGACGACTTGTAGCAGACTGGGCTGACATTTTGTCGTATTGTCGACAGGTGGTGGGGATTAATTGTGATTAACCCTTTGTTCGAGACAGCTGATGGCATTGTTTCTCGTCATCACTATGACGTGTGTCATAATTTGTTATAACAATTCGGCTTTGTCGATCCATGCAACCATCGAATACGTTTTGTTTTGCACGTACGCTCTTGGCCTTGAGACGACTTGTATAAATGAAAATGCGTCGTTTATTTAGACATGGGGGAAGTTGACCTAACCATGTTTTTTTTTGTATAAATACAATAAAATACAATGCAACATTCTTGAACCCCATAATTATGAAAACAGGCTTTTTGTCCTGTTACACTATGAAAAAGAGAATCAGTGATGTTGTTTATTGGATACAATAAGAGGGACAGTGGAAATTCAAGGCCATTAGAAAAAAAATTTAAGGCAGGAGCAGTGCTACATTGAGATGAAAAATGCCCACATGACTATTGGCATGTAGTGGCGTAAACTTGTTCCAGTCACGTGGAGATCATTCTGTGCAGCAGACTTGTGTCGTTCAAGATACCCTCAATGTTACTAGACTACTCTACCGCATGCAGGCCTGTTATGTCACTACAGTGCAAGGTGGCGTGGTATAAATATTTTATTTCAAAGGAGCCGAGTTCCAGTTACACCTGGCGATTTTACAAGTGAGGATCGAAGTGATTGTTGTAGTTAGTAGGAAGTGATTATTATGTTATTTGTTATTATTGTGCAAAACTATAATGAGGTGACATTTATTGTTGTGTATTGGACAAACATTTTTTGAATTATTATATAAGAGTGCCTTTGTTGATTTCTAACTGTTGTGTCTAATTAAAGTTTGTAATTAGTAACAGTAATTGGTGTCAGTTATTCTGTTTTCACTGTGCAACACGACACGATCTATGTGACCGTCGTTACTGTGTTTTTTTCTAAAGTTCTTTAAAAAATTTAATGCGTGTAAATTATGCAAGTAAATACAGTACTTTGCTTAGCCTCATGTGGCATATATTGGGACAGCAGCAAGGCATTACACGTCTGCTCTCCGGTACCAGCGGCACGGCGCGTGACACCTGACGAACACACAGTGAGCCAATCAGGGATCAGCAGCCGAGACGTGACACCTGATGTGCTCAGAGCTAGCCAATCAGCGATCCTGGCCAGGGCATAAAAACAGCGCCGGTAGAAATTTTTGACCTACGCTATTCCCGTCTGGGGTTACCTTGCAACCGTTCATAAAAGAAATTTCCAAAGCGTTCTCGATAGGGGTCTTCGGCTAGTAGCTAAAGCCCCCTATCGGTTCCCCTCTCGACTTTTGAGAAGAGGACTCGGTGTCCGCTCCTTGGATGACACCGTAAGGTGACTTGCACGTAAATTTAACGTCCGAGCTGTGAGGACCCAGGAAAACCCACTCATAACTGGCATTGGCAAGTACTGACCACGTCCAGGTGATTTTTAGAAACGGCCTCGGCAAATACTGTACTAGAACGGCCTAGTACGAGCATGTCGTTGTAGCGGCCACTAAATAATTAATAAAATTCCATCTGGACAGGACCACTAGGTAGGAACCCCTTCCGGAGGCTCGGAACTAGGAAACCATTGGGACGTCTCACGACGTGCATCCCAACAGCTCTGGCAGCGATTTTTGACACACTTTGCCACCATCACTTCGCCACAGCACTTCATCACCTTTCCTCTCTCGGACGACATCAACGTGGAGTAAGCCGGAAGGAACAGCTGAAGAATAGAACCGCCGTTCCTGCGTCTTCGCACTCCAGTTCCGCGCCAGCGATAGGACGTCGCTGGCCCGGCAGCCAACTCGACACAACCGATGCCGAATGAAGAGGAGGACTGCAGTACACCACGAACAGCAGGCGCAGCCGCCGAACATCTCAGCACGTTGCAACAACCACGCGGAACAAACAACATCAGCTCTTTTTAGGGTCACCAAAACACTTAAGAGTTGTACGATTGGTGCCATTTGTCATGTGGCAAGCCTTTTGTCCTGTGACAATATATGAACGCATCAGTTATTTGGTTCTGTAGTTTTGAGCTTCAGTTTGTTTCATAGTGATTTAGTGATTTATGTTAGTTTCATCAGTTTCTGGTGTGCCAATTTCACATATTATGGCATAGAGTTTGTAGAGTTTATTCCTATTAATAGAGGCACATGCTTGGGGGAAGTTCACTTAAACCCCTTATAGTTCCACATTCCCTATTCCCTGCATAAGTGTCTGTCATACTAAAAAAATTGTCCAGTTGTTGACTTTCCACGTCATAACCTGTTTTGAAATTCTTGTATTATATTGTCTGTAGGAGTCTTAGTCTTACATTTAGAATGTATGTGAAAGCATTGTATGAGGTGCAGAGTGTGTAGTACCTATATAGTTTCTGTGTTGGAGTTTATTTAGGGCTACCGGGCGTCTGGGTGACGTTCAGCCAAAACATGATTTTGTCCTTGTTTTTACCACAGTTAATGTAAATTCTTAATTAATCACTTTTTCAAATTTACATATTTTAATTCATCGTGGAAAGACAGGAATAGAGCTACATACATATGGTGATCGATACATGACTTTGATATCGATAGTACACTATTTTCGTTCTTAGCTTAATCCTGATGTAAACAAACAGGCATGACATATCTGAAACGCTATTTGCTGCTTGAATTAGAGGAGTGTCACTCTGACAGAAGGAGTACAGACAGGGTACATATAATGTTGATACTGTATAAACACAAGTAAATTGTCATAATTTTCCCTGACCAAAGTAATATTTGTGTGACTGTGTCAGAGCAAAAATGACATATTTTATAAGACGAGTGAATAAGAATGGCTTTCTTTTATTCATTGCTTGAATATCGCAAGAAAACAAAACTAAAGTAGGTCTATACTTAAAACAAAAGTAGAAGCTGTGATAATTGCCAGTGTACTGTATATTATCAGCTGCCGTCAGAGAGAATTCAATGCCTTTCATGTCTGTGTCAGAACTTCAATCATCACTTGAGTCAGCAGTGTGAATGATAAGATTATCCACAACGGCGCAGTCTGTAATTTGCCCCAATTCCTTTATCTTCTTCCTTGAATACATGCTTGACACAACGATTCCAATTGTCCGTCATTTCATTTACCGTCTTCTCTATCAGTTGTTTTGCATCATGCAGCTTATATGTTGTGTTGTGACGGGCAACATATCCTTTCATATCCTTTTAACTGGTTTCATATTTATTCAATGGTATTATTCAGAATACAGTGATAAGGAGGAAGTTTTAAAATGGCGAGCCCCGATTTTTCATCAATATCATTTACTAAAAACTTTTTAAATTTATGTTCATTTTGCTAGCAGTGATAAAGTTCTACCGGGTATTCATAAAGATGATTAAACGTAATCAAAACCACTTGTCGCAGTAATGACAACTCTCACATGACTGAACAGACATTCTGCACATGCGCGTAACAGATTACTGTGTGAACAGTGTCAACGCCCCGACCAATAGCGTTTCAGATGAGCCACGTTGGTTTGTTTACATCAGGATTAAGCTAAGAACATAAACAGTATGTATATATATATATATATATATATATATTGTAACGAAACAGAGTTGAGGTCCCCAACGTTACATAAAAAATTGAATTAACTATGGTCAAGGACCATACCCCGAATTAAGGTTGCTCAGTAATCAGTACATCTGAGATGTACCTCAAGTCAAAAGATATAATAGATAACTTTGAGTATAAAATACTATACCAATTAATGGTTAATATAATAAATTGTACTTGTGTTTTATACTGTAGCATGTTAATGTTCACAGAATATTTATGTTATGTTTTGAGTATGGTAAGAGTGAACTAATGTTGTTTAATAGGAATACTCAATCAGTAATAATGTTTGTATTTATGTTAAATTTGTCTTTAGATAATCAATTATAGTTACCTGTGTTAGGCATTATACTAAGTTTTAAGTATTTGCTAAAATCAAATAATGAAGTTGTTTTAATTAATGTTTGTGAACTTGGCCAGGATGGCAATAAGTGGTCAAAGTTTGACAAGTAGTTCTGATAATTATATTGTAAACTAATGAAGGTTTCCAAGACGAGTTAATTAAGGTAATAAAATGAAAACCAGGAAGTTAAAATTAATGTAAATAACCATTAACCAATAATTAATTGTACAGTAGGTCAGGTAAAATAAAATTAAGTTAAAAAACCAAACAATGTTATAACAGTTGTAAGAAAACCTATAGGCCTAAACTTAATATTTGTGAAAGGAAATTAATACCTTTTTAAGAAGCCCAGCCCAATGAAACTATAGTAAAACATATACTGTTTAAGAAGGAAGGTTAGGTGAGAATTTTAGGTGATTTAGTATTATTCCAAGCATGTAGTATTTTATTGAAAAAGAGTAGTAATATTCTATAATTCTGGCTGTAGGATATCTAATTTCATCCAATGACAGAAAAAGTGGTTGTTAAGGCAACTGAAATGTACAAGAGTTGTTTATATTGAATCATTCGTTCCGATTGTTACAAGCTATTGAGTTGAGATGGGCAAACACATTTAAAAGAAAGAATGATAAAATTTGAACAAAATATGAATCTAAATTAATAAAGCATATTTGAAACCTAATTCTCTAATACTATTGATGAGTAATAAAACCAATTAGACTTCCAAATTATAACAGAATACCTCTAAAAGAGTTGAAAACTCCTCACTTCATTCACCAGAATAATTCCGCTGGATTCGGTATTAAACCGATTTCCCATGTAACCAGAAGACTAGTTGAGAGAAGTAAAGGCCGAAACTAACGGAATTATTGAGAAGAAGACCTCGTTTTGCAGAGTTAACCTTCACTTGCAAGAAGAAGCTGGAATACTATTTTCATTCCACCGTGACTGGCAACTATCAAGATCATAAGAGAAGAACGGCAGTTAGAAGAGTTCCTGAGAGCTTCCCTGTATACTCCACCATCAATTTTATTAAGGGCCAGAACACTTTTTACTGGATGAACGTGATTTGAGACGATCATCTTCAACTGTTTACAGACGTCCACGGCCAGTCTGAGTTACGTCGACTCGGTAAAAAACAACTTATTTTTAAATTCAATATATTTAGAGTTAATAAACTTATGTAATACTTAAGTAACCTTAATTTTGCATTTTACCTGGCCTTACTAATGGTTCAAAGAATCTTACGAACCCTGGGATAAGAAATATTTATTGTTATATTTAATTTGTATAAGTCAAAGGAACTTGATCAATTGATAATCGATATATCTTTGTATAATCGATTCGACAATATTATTATTTTTGAGATAACGGTTACTGTGAAATAACGTATAAAATTAATAAAGGATCTTTATTGTATGAGGTATTGTTTTATGTTATTACAGAATAGGTACTATATGTTGTGGGTGGAATAATTTACAATAAAAGGTTGATTAAAACCCGATGAACGACTAACCTAGAAGCAAGCTTATTACAAATAACAGCGCTAATTGCCAACAGCTGGTGGAACGGGAGATTGCCGAACTAGCGTGTTTTCAGTACCAAATTTGAATAGAATTCTCTAATATCGAGGGACTAGGGTTGACAAGAATACTCAATACATTCAGTCAATACACTATATATATCGTTGATATTGCCCAACTACTGAATACTAAGTTAAACCTATATCGTAGTATGATTATAAGTTGAAAGAACATAATCATAACTATATTTACCTAATAATATATCTTCAGGAGGTTTCATCTGTAACAACCTAATAGATACATTCATTAATGACACATTGATTAAAAACAGGTAACAACATTTTAATTATTACAAATTGCCACTTTCAACGTGTTGCTTGACGTTGATACACGGGAGTCTCATATAACTAAATACACTAAGGAATCAAGTTCTTTACAAATTGACGCTCACAACATGGGTCATCATCATCTTCTCTTAACACCGTCAAACGTGTTTTTTTTACAATATATATATATATATATATTATAATAAGACGAGATCCCGTGTTTATTCTTATTTATTAGTATTAATCTCAGGGTTGTTTTTGTTTAATATAGGGTCTTGTAATCTGTTAATTATTATTATTCAAGCTCGTATTTTATTATTAAGTGGTTGTTTAGTGACTTATTCCACTCAATTCAACCTATTGTTGAATCCAGTAGTGAATAAGTTGGTTACTTACACTTTTTTTCGTCGTTTTAATTGTCAGTTTAATTGGTTTAGAAAATATTTTTTATTCACTTCTTAGAATTGATTAACTTGAAGTTCCGTTGGCTCTCCGTTGATCAGCGGTGGTGAGAAGATCAGTAATGTCCTGCCTATACACTAACATAAACATACACATACATGATATTTATGATAATTTATACTTGGTAATAATATATATAGGTCAGTACGGTTGAAAAAAAATCATTCCATTTGAATGATTCGCTCTGGAAGTATGGTACCAACCGTCTCGTCTTTCTCACTAAGCTGTATTTACTGATTACAATAAAAGCCAACTCTTTCAAAGGTAAAAATAACAATAATGATTTATTCAATTCTAAAACAGTAAAATTTAGTACAATAATATAGGTTACTTTTCTTTCTGGTTAACAGTTAATATTTAAATTTGAACATGGACTCTAAAACATTTAAAAAGCTCAAGTTGGCATGGCTGCATTTGGCTAGTCGTATAAATGTGTTGACAAACAAATAGGTTATGTAGTGTTATTAAACTTGTAATGTCATTAATAATTGTAGTAGTAGGTTCTTTGAGTCTGCAAAATACACGTATTTAATAAAATTGCTATGGTTATAACAAGTATATAAGATATGAATTCATGGATTATTAATTAAAAAATATAAAATATGAACAACTGTTCATGGTTAAACATAGGCATTAATATAGTTTAATGCAACCTTGTCTGGTTAAAAGTTATTTATTATTTGTTAATAAGTGATAATAATAATTATAATTCAGTGTTAAGGATTATGATCATCTCCTAAATTGGATGTATCTATTTCAGGTAATTGTAATTCATTGAATATTTTTATGCCACTCTCTGGTGTAACTCTTATTTAACTTTAGAAACAAAATATTAAACACTCTTATCTGACTAATGGTTAGGGCACATACTCCCTTCATTGATTATACAATTTCTTTACTTATTCTAAACATTCGAGTTATACAAATCGTTAAAATTGTCGTTAACTATATCGTTCAACTTTGACATTGTTTATTTGTATTACAGAGTTCCCTTCCTTTAGGAATAGGGTATTTAATTGATTAACGGATGTTAATTCAAGTCACTATTAGCGTTCTGTTATATCTATTACTATACTGTCATAATATAATAGGTGTGGGTATTTGATACTTGCGTAACTGGTCGTTCGTAGTGTTTACACTTTTTTTCTTAAACTTTTTAATTAATTAAACTTTTTTTTAAATGAATTAATTAAATTTTATCACTGCACTGCACTCACTCCTATGCGCATGTACTCCGAATTATTTTCACTTAAAAATATACTGCACTATTTCTTCAGTTGACATAACCTCCACTCCTGGTTTGAGGTTAGCGTGTGTTTACATCTGGTTGTTGTCAAAAGCACGTTTTTCTGGAGAAACGACGAGCATGTAGTTCGCTTCGTTGATGGTAAGAGACTGACTTCGCTTCCACTGTCGGAATGATGTATCTCGGATTTTTTATAGGATCTGATTGGTCAATATATTTTAATTCGTCTATTTTCGGCAGGCTTCGTCAAAACAGACGCTTACAGCCGCGTCACTTTTTGGGGACAAGATTAAGAATTTGTGGTCGACATACCCACGCGGAAGGGTTCAGCATTATACAATTATTTTTATAAGTCCAATATCTTACTTATAATTGTACTGATGTCATTGTAATTACCCTCATTGTTTATGATTTTTTATAATGATTAATTTGAATCCCCTCATCATATATCTCGGATTCGGGGTTGCTGAATTCGCACTTGGTATATATACTTAGTGTCCATTAAGCTATTATTTATTAATAATATATTGTTTTTATTCCATTTTCGATGGTAATAACTTATTCTTAATCTACTATACAATTTTCCCTTAAAACCATGCCTTAATACTAACTCTATGTCCGTTTTCATAGATTCAAACTTAGGCCTATGACTATACATTTTTGTTTTTCTTATATCCTAGTAATAATAACATTTAATTAATTTCTAACATGATCTATTTACACCTCGATGGGTTTAGTCACTATTGACAGTGTTCTTTTTCCCTACATTATTAGTTTAGTGCCTTAATTATAGTTTAGTAATTAGGCTTGTCATACTACGTACATGGAGTTACCTTACTGTATGTTTGGTACTCTATACACATTATTCTGATTGTTATCCAATATGATAATTAAAATGGTCACAATGATATTGTTATCATTGTGCTGCAGTGTATTCTGCATTTTAATCTGTTAATACCTTGGTTTAGTAGCTGTCAACATTGCTTGCAGCTAGTTGTTACAATAGTTTTGTTGTTATTACAGTTATATGGATTATTTCGATAGTTATTTTGGTTGAATTTGTTCATCTGAACAGTATTCTGTCCTACTTCAGGTTGTTAGTTGAGTTACTATCTTTGTATAATAAGTTTATAACATAATTTTGGTTGCATTATGTATCTTTGCCATTACAAGCATATAGTCATATTTGGATTACATAAATATAGCTTGTATATTTAGTTATTATATTATCTTTTGTGTACAAAACGTTCCTTATATTATCTAGTTACTTCCTAGCTCAATACATTCTGGTTTAATGTTATTTTGCCTTTGTTTTCATTAAGTTTTATTGAAAACTGGTTGCCCAGATTAGGTTATGTT
This sequence comes from Magicicada septendecula, assembly GCA_034769895.1. Taxonomy (NCBI): domain Eukaryota; kingdom Metazoa; phylum Arthropoda; class Insecta; order Hemiptera; family Cicadidae; genus Magicicada; species Magicicada septendecula. Next base: position 149,899,602 of record CM068372.1, read on the forward strand.
GTAGGTTTAGTAAGCAGTAATGTGTTGCTGCTGTCTGTGTATTTCTGCATTAATCTGGTTGACTGGCTTTCATTCAATGTTTGTACATTGGTTATTGGTTATTATTATTGCACCTTTGGTTTACTCTTGTATTGTCTTATTTATTGTTAATTAGTGGGTTTTTACTAACATCAATACCCCTGTACAATTGGTCATTCATATTTTGAAACCTAGTCTTCTTTTATTTTATATCTACACATCATTTAGCTACAATAAACTTATCCTATTCTTATTCAAGTTATTGGTGACTCTTTATTTACAATATTTAGTCCTTATTGATAACAGTTTATTTTACATAGACAATGAATGTATTCATCAAATGAGTTGTGGTCAGTGTTGACTTTACCATACAGCTTAAGGATTTATATCATGTAATTAATTAACATTTCTTCTTTCTTCTTAGTACAATTATTCTTTTAAAGGTTTATGTTAGTTTGTTATACTTCCATTTCTTTCCTTTTTTTCCTTGTGTTTGGTCTGGATATCTTCCTTCTTCTTTCTTCACTGATCTCTTACTCACTCTTATTTATTTTTATACATGATGTGGTTTTCACTTGTCTCCTTCGTATTGTTTCTTCTTTCTTCTTTCTTGAGGTCGTTATTGTTGTGTTCTTCTCCCTGACTCTTCATTCTTCCTTTGTTTCCGTGTTTCTTCTCACTGATTCTTCTTTCTTCTTTTGTTTCCATTGTTCTTCTCACTGATCTATTGGGTAAGGTATGTCAGTCATCTCGTCTTTATTCTTCTTTTCTTCTTTATTGATACATTTACTAGTGATTTCTTTTTAATGATAGGTCACTTATTTTAACATATGGTACTTTCTCCTTCTGTATCCATGGTGGTATTCTAGACCTTTTATGTATTCTTACTAGTGGTGGCTTTTAAATTAATTTTCGGTACGTTGGTGGATATGGTGTTATATGTACCGTTACAATATATATATTATAACGGCACCAAATATTAACTATTTGGGGTTATATGTTTACCGCATACTGAAAGCATATTTAAATAAAAAGTAACAGTCAAAACTCCATTTGAATGTAGCGCATTGAAAATAATGCTGTGTAAAGCGACGCACGCGTGGTCATTATGTAATCAGTTCGCTGTACAAGGAAGCGACCACACCCAAACTGTTAATTATTAATATCTCGGAAACTAATAAATGAAGGCGAAATCCAATATAGCCAAAATGTTTGCCGAGATATTAATAATGACGTGTGCAAATTTGATGCAATATAATTAACAAATGAAAGAGTTAATTAAAATAATTGAATAACTTCTGTAAAAATAGAGTTACAGTAATGAGATTTTAGTATGTTATAAAGATAATAATTTCTGACAGATTGTATATTTTAGATTTCACACAACTTGGTTTGCAACCAAGTTATTGCAAAATTAAATAAGCACAGGATGTCCGGAGCGGGAAATTGGTTCCGCCGGATAATTATATTAGATAATAATATCAATTCTCCGTCTGTGGGAACCTAACTTCATTCTCACGGACCAAGGGAATTCAAAATTTTATGTGGTAGGGAGAGTGTGCCAACCAATGAAATCATTTCACGCGAGCCCCGGCCAGTGCGGTGTTTTCTGGTTGAAACCTCACTCTTCTGTCAGTACTCACGAAGTTAAGACGTAGTCCTTCGATCGTCTAGTAACCAAAGTGGTGAAGATCAACAAGAAGACTCTACGTGGTCAACACACACGCAATTACGAACACACTAAGTACAGATCATCTGTATAGCTCGTAATTGTTGCGTAAAGGCGAGATACTCTTCAGTACATCAACCAAGCTTATTGTGTACTACCAGTTAGTCATAAGCACGCAAGAGATCCACCAGACTTCAAGACCAGACTTTAAGAATACAGCAGAGAGGCCGTCTAAATTATTGGTGAACAGCTGACGAGCAGAGCGACCACCCGAACGAAGCACACACACACACGCTGACGTGCAACGTGCGAATCGATGAGGGACAGGAAGCAGTTCCAGCGGACAGCAGCAGACGTTAAAATATTCACAAACAGCAAGGAAGCAGAGTGTTGCCGAATTTTGAACTCCACGACCGAATCCAGCAGTTCTAAGCAGATTACTTTCTCTAACCAAGGACTCGAATCGACGAGGGACAAACCGGGACGACATCCTCTTCAGTAACAGGAAAGCAAAATCCACTTATTTATTTTTCAGATCAAATTTTCTATTTTTCAATTAAAACATTGTAATTCAAATAATTCAGGTGCCAAACAAAAAGCAAAGACTCTAGTAATTAAAAAGTAAATTCGTTGTGATAATCTGTATAGCAGTTTAAGGCTTTAGTAAGTTATAGTTAAGAAATAGAAGTAGTATAAAAGCGCTATACAAATCTTAACTGACAATCTAATCTTAGATCATACTGCAGTAGATCAGAAGTAGAATCACTAGAAATGAAATAACGTGAACTAGACTGTCACGTCTAATTTATTTTAATTAATTATTCTAATTAATTTCAGAGTTTTATATTTTGTTTCATGAACATTTAGATTCAATTTAATTAAATAAATTTAATTAAATTCAAATCAATTAATAAAGTAAAATTTAAATTGCAACTAACTCGCCAAAGAACGAGTTCAGTTTCTTTCAACTATTGACCAATCGAAAAACATTGATTCATTGTATAGACTATAAGAAAATCATAAAATAATAACCATTCTATTCTTGTGTGTTGTTGGTGTAATAAACAACGTTTTATTACCCCATATAACAGTGTTTTATTGTTGTACGATAAAGCCTACCAGTCTCACAAAACTCTCCCCCTTTAAAGTAACCTATTTTGTGTGTTGTTGTAATAATTTGAGATTACTAGCTTGCGAACTTCAAATCCAAAATCCACACGCCCTAGTCGGAAGAATCTGCAAGATCAGACAGCAGGTGGGTACTCACACACAACACAACATAACAATAACGCATAGAAGTAGAGTTATAAATGTCGGCCAACGTGGGGCCCGGCAAACGTACATCAAATTAAATCCACGTTCAGAACGACATATAACTAGAGTTATAAATGTCGCCCTGCACGTGGGGCCAGAAATTAAATTCAATTTAAATTTAATTCTCACTTTAAAACAAACTTTGCTGTTTTAATTCATAAAACAGCTGGCGTCCAACATAAACAATCCCCAAAGAGTTTTGTGACTGGTGTTCGTACAGCAGTAAACTTATTGTGTGTATTTGAAACTGTTCTGTGTATTTTAAATTGTTTATATTTGAAATTGTTCTGTATTTAAAATGGATATGGATAAAATACTTAAACAAATGCAGCAAATGAATGCGGATTTGACCGCTAATATTAACTCGAGATTTGAGAAAATAGACGCGAAATTTGAACTTAGCAACGCTGAAATAAAGTCCCAAATCGAAGCACAAAGAGTTAGTCTAACCGAGAAATTAGATCAAAGCAACGCTGACATAAACGCCGAGATTAAGCAAAGTAATAAAGAAAGTAGTAAAGAATTAACTGCGAAAATAGACGAAAGCGTAACCGAGTTAACTGTGAAAGTCGCGGAAATCGCTGAAAAAGTAAATACGGTCGATACTAAAATCAATGAACGGTTTAAGGTTTTTGAGACCACTATGCAAAAATCGTTTATTGAACAAGTAACACGTATGGAGGGCCGGTTCAAGGATCACATAAGCCGTTGCGAGAAGCAAACCCTAGACGTCTCAAGGAAGGTGGAATCTCTAGAGGTAAAGATTCACGCGGACGTGACCGAAACGCAACGACGAGTAGATAAATTAGACGCTTCAATTGTAGAGACGCGATCTAACATTGACTCTAATAAAGAGAGTGTTTTACAAACGTTAAACGACGAGATTTTGAAAGTACGACAGGAGGTACGAAGGAGATCTGCTCCTAATATTTTGGTACAAGGTCCTGTCGACGAGAAAAATCGCGTGTATTTTACGGGGGAAAATAACGAAAACCCCATTGAATTTTTATTAGCGTGTGAGAGTGAAATGGCTAGAGTAGGTTCCCGACTAGAAGATCAAGACAAAATACAGTGGGTGGTTAACGCGATGTGTGATTCGGCGCGTAAGTGGTATAACATTGTACGCGATAGAGTGTCCACATACGCGGAGTTCAAACAAAAATTTGAAAGCCGGTACTGGAACTCGCATACCCAGAGACTTCTGCGCAATGAACTGGAATATGGCCGATTTGATAAGAAAATGGGTATTACCGCCGAAAATTATATAATCCAGCAGGTCGAACGCGCGAAGCATTTAACCCCAGCATTTGCGGAGATTGACATAGTCGCGAAGCTTGCCTACCATTTTAATCATAATATTAGAGTAGCTGTATTTACGCAGGGTATTCGCACGATAGACGAACTCCTCATTCTAGTGTCCCAAAATGAGACGGTTTTTGATTTTGGTGGGTGGCGTTATAATCCCGATTTTCGCCGAAATAATGAAGGGCAGAATACGCGAGAACAATACCAGCAACCTGACCAGAGACCGAGTACTAGTTCTACTCCACCCCAAACATCGTCAAAACCCCCAGATAAGACCTTTGAATACAAAGGCAAACAAAATATTGCTAGATCAAAAGGGCAATATAAGGGTAACGACAGGGCCCTGATTAGAGCTATGCAAACGGTTGAGATAGCTAGAACTGATACAATAGAGCAAGACAGCGATACTCCAAGTAATAAAGACCCCAACGAGAGGAGAAAGAATCGTAAGTTTCCAAAAAACTTGGAAACGGGCGCCTCCAGGGTGGAAGCGCCATAAATCATGCTAAAACGTATCGCAATAAAGTAGGTAAAAGTAAGAAAAATGTTAGATTTAAGAAAAGTGATTTTTCTACAGAAATTTGTACGCCAGTTGACAAAGTATTTCAACCGGAAGGCAAGGAACCGTGGTTGGCCGTCAACACAATGCAACAATGGGCACCGACAAATGTACGTCCGGAGGAACAGGAAAGTGACGATGACGTTCCCACACAGTTAGCGTGGGAAGACGTAGAAATCATATCCGGGGACGCGTACGAATTCGACGAGTACATAGCGGAATATTGTCAAGCCACTCATAAAAATGCATACGATATACTGGATGCTCTTTAAAAATAATGATTGTATTATAATAATTAAATTTAAAATAAATAACTTGTGATGTATAATATTATTAATAATAATTATAGATAACTTGTGTATTAATAATAATAAGGTTTTTCTATCGCGATAAACAGCGGGCGGGTAGAACTAAACGCGCAGCAGGAAATAGTTACGTCACGCGATAACAACTACCTGACCGACATTTGAAAGTAGGTCAAGCAATTAGCCGCGCGCCCGGCGAAACGATTGTTTAGACTGTCAGCAAATTCTTTTGTGCGTGTGCCACTGTTTACAAACAAACGCTACAGTTACATATTAGACGTTCTAAAAACATTAATACGCAGATAATTTCAAATGTAATATTATTAACAAGAGTATGTAGAAGTAAGTTGTATGTAATGAAATAATATTAACACACATGTATGTTTTTCTTTTGAATAAGTAATACAATGTATAGGTAATAAGTATAATGATTACAGAATATGTGTGTAATGATTAAGAAAAAAAAAAATAACTGTAATTATTACATTCATTTTTTTTTAAAGTGGGTGTGGGAATATATAACGGCACCAAATATTAACTATTTGGGGTTATATGTTTACCGCATACTGAAAGCATATTTAAATAAAAAGTAACAGTCAAAACTCCATTTGAATGTAGCGCATTGAAAATAATGCTTTGTAAAGCGACGCACGCGTGGTCATTATGTAAACAGTTCGCTGTACAAGGAAGCGACCACACCCAAACTGTTAATTATTAATATCTCGGAAACTAATAAATGAAGGCGAAATCCAATATAGCCAAAATGTTTGCCGAGATATTAATAATGACGTGTGCAAATTTGATGCAATATAATTAACAAATGAAAGAGTTAATTAAAATAATTGAATAACTTCTGTAAAAATAGAGTTACAGTAATGAGATTTTAGTATGTTATAAAGATAATAATTTCTGACAGATTGTATATTTTAGATTTCACACAACTTGGTTTGCAACCAAGTTATTGCAAAATTAAATAAGCACAGGATGTCCGGAGCGGGAAATTGGTTCCGCCGGATAATTATATTAGATAATAATATCAATTCTCCGTCTGTGGGAACCTAACTTCATTCTCACGGACCAAGGGAATTCAAAATTTTATGTGGTAGGGAGAGTGTGCCAACCAATGAAATCATTTCACGCGAGCCCCGGCCAGTGCGGTGTTTTCTGGTTGAAACCTCACTCTTCTGTCAGTACTCACGAAGTTAAGACGTAGTCCTTCGATCGTCTAGTAACCAAAGTGGTGAAGATCAACAAGAAGACTCTACGTGGTCAACACACACGCAATTACGAACACACTAAGTACAGATCATCTGTATAGCTCGTAATTGTTGCGTAAAGGCGAGATACTCTTCAGTACATCAACCAAGCTTATTGTGTACTACCAGTTAGTCATAAGCACGCAAGAGATCCACCAGACTTCAAGACCAGACTTTAAGAATACAGCAGAGAGGCCGTCTAAATTATTGGTGAACAGCTGACGAGCAGAGCGACCACCCGAACGAATCACACACACACACACACTGACGTGCAACGTGCGAATCGATGAGGGACAGGAAGCAGTTCCAGCGGACAGCAGCAGACGTTAAAATATTCACAAACAGCAAGGAAGCAGAGTGTTGCCGAATTTTGAACTCCACGACCGAATCCAGCAGTTCTAAGCAGATTACTTTCTCTAACCAAGGACTCGAATCGACGAGGGACAAATCGGGACGACATCCTCTTCAGTAACAGGAAAGCAAAATCCACTTATTTATTTTTCAGATCAAATTTTCTATTTTTCAATTAAAACATTGTAATTCAAATAATTCAGGTGCCAAACAAAAAGCAAAGACTCTAGTAATTAAAAAGTAAATTCGTTGTGATAATCTGTATAGCAGTTTAAGGCTTTAGTAAGTTATAGTTAAGAAATAGAAGTAGTATAAAAGCGCTATACAAATCTTAACTGACAATCTAATCTTAGATCATACTGCAGTAGATCAGAAGTAGAATCACTAGAAATGAAATAACGTGAACTAGACTGTCACGTCTAATTTATTTTAATTAATTATTCTAATTAATTTCAGAGTTTTATATTTTGTTTCATGAACATTTAGATTCAGTTTAATTAAATAAATTTAATTAAATTCAAATCAATTAATAAAGTAAAATTTAAATTGCAACTAACTCGCCAAAGAACGAGTTCAGTTTCTTTCAACTATTGACCAATCGAAAAACATTGATTCATTGTATAGACTATAAGAAAATCATAAAATAATAACCATTCTATTCTTGTGTGTTGTTGGTGTAATAAACAACGTTTTATTACCCCATATAACAGTGTTTTATTGTTGTACGATAAAGCCTACCAGTCTCACAAAACTCTCCCCCTTTAAAGTAACCTATTTTGTGTGTTGTTGTAATAATTTGAGATTACTAGCTTGCGAACTTCAAATCCAAAATCCACACGCCCTAGTCGGAAGAATCTGCAAGATCAGACAGCAGGTGGGTACTCACACACAACACAACATAACAATAACGCATAGAAGTAGAGTTATAAATGTCGGCCAACGTGGGGCCCGGCAAACGTACATCAAATTAAATTCACGTTCAGAACGACATATAACTAGAGTTATAAATGTCGCCCTGCACGTGGGGCCAGAAATTAAATTCAATTTAAATTTAATTCTCACTTTAAAACAAACTTTGCTGTTTTAATTCATAAAACAGCTGGCGTCCAACATAAACAATCCCCAAAGAGTTTTGTGACTGGTGTTCGTACAGCAGTAAACTTATTGTGTGTATTTGAAACTGTTCTGTGTATTTTAAATTGTTTATATTTGAAATTGTTGTGTATTTAAAATGGATATGGATAAAATACTTAAACAAATGCAGCAAATGAATGCGGATTTGACCGCTAATATTAACTCGAGATTTGAGAAAATAGACGCGAAATTTGAACTTAGCAACGCTGAAATAAAGTCCCAAATCGAAGCACAAAGAGTTAGTCTAACCGAGAAATTAGATCAAAGCAACGCTGACATAAACGCCGAGATTAAGCAAAGTAATAAAGAAAGTAGTAAAGAATTAACTGCGAAAATAGACGAAAGCGTAACCGAGTTAACTGTGAAAGTCGCGGAAATCGCTGAAAAAGTAAATACGGTCGATACTAAAATCAATGAACGGTTTAAGGTTTTTGAGACCACTATGCAAAAATCGTTTATTGAACAAGTAACACGTATGGAGGGCCGGTTCAAGGATCACATAAGCCGTTGCGAGAAGCAAACCCTAGACGTCTCAAGGAAGGTGGAATCTCTAGAGGTAAAGATTCACGCGGACGTGACCGAAACGCAACGACGAATAGATAAATTAGACGCTTCAATTGTAGAGACGCGATCTAACATTGACTCTAATAAAGAGAGTGTTTTACAAACGTTAAACGACGAGATTTTGAAAGTACGACAGGAGGTACGAAGGAGATCTGCTCCTAATATTTTGGTACAAGGTCCTGTCGACGAGAAAAATCGCGTGTATTTTACGGGGGAAAATAACGAAAACCCCATTGAATTTTTATTAGCGTGTGAGAGTGAAATGGCTAGAGTAGGTTCCCGACTAGAAGATCAAGACAAAATACAGTGGGTGGTTAACGCGATGCGTGATTCGGCGCGTAAGTGGTATAACATTGTACGCGATAGAGTGTCCACATACGCGGAGTTCAAACAAAAATTTGAAAGCCGGTACTGGAACTCGCATACCCAGAGACTTCTGCGCAATGAACTGGAATATGGCCGATTTGATAAGAAAATGGGTATTACCGCCGAAAATTATATAATCCAGCAGGTCGAACGCGCGAAGCATTTAACCCCAGCATTTGCGGAGATTGACATAGTCGCGAAGCTTGCCTACCATTTTAATCATAATATTAGAGTAGCTGTATTTACGCAGGGTATTCGCACGATAGACGAACTCCTCATTCTAGTGTCCCAAAATGAGACGGTTTTTGATTTTGGTGGGTGGCGTTATAATCCCGATTTTCGCCGAAATAATGAAGGGCAGAATACGCGAGAACAATACCAGCAACCTGACCAGAGACCGAGTACTAGTTCTACTCCACCCCAAACATCGTCAAAACCCCCAGATAAGACCTTTGAATACAAAGGCAAACAAAATATTGCTAGATCGAAAGGGCAATATAAGGGTAACGACAGGGCCCTGATTAGAGCTATGCAAACGGTTGAGATAGCTAGAACTGATACAATAGAGCAAGACAGCGATACTCCAAGTAATAAAGACCCCAACGAGAGGAGAAAGAATCGTAAGTTTCCAAAAAACTTGGAAACGGGCGCCTCCAGGGTGGAAGCGCCATAAATCATGCTAAAACCTATCGCAATAAAGTAGGTAAAAGTAAGAAAAATGTTAGATTTAAGAAAAGTGATTTTTCTACAGAAATTTGTACGCCAGTTGACAAAGTATTTCAACCGGAAGGCAAGGAACCGTGGTTGGCCGTCAACACAATGCAACAATGGGCACCGACAAATGTACGTCCGGAGGAACAGGAAAGTGACGATGACGTTCCCACACAGTTAGCGTGGGAAGACGTAGAAATCATATCCGGGGACGCGTACGAATTCGACGAGTACATAGCGGAATATTGTCAAGCCACTCATAAAAATGCATACGATATACTGGATGCTCTTTAAAAATAATGATTGTATTATAATAATTAAATTTAAAATAAATAACTTGTGATGTATAATATTATTAATAATAATTATAGATAACTTGTGTATTAATAATAATAAGGTTTTTCTATCGCGATAAACAGCGGGCGGGTAGAACTAAACGCGCAGCAGGAAATAGTTACGTCACGCGATAACAACTACCTGACCGACATTTGAAAGTAGGTCAAGCAATTAGCCGCGCGCCCGGCGGAACGATTGTTTAGACTGTCAGCAAATTCTTGTGTGCGTGTGCCACTGTTTACAAACAAACGCTACAGTTACATATTAGACGTTCTAAAAACATTAATACGCAGATAATTTCAAATGTAATATTATTAACAAGAGTATGTAGAAGTAAGTTGTATGTAATGAAATAATATTAACACACATGTATGTTTTTCTTTTGAATAAGTAATACAATGTATAGGTAATAAGTATAATGATTACAGAATATGTGTGTAATGATTAAGAAAAAAAAAATAACTGTAATTATTACATTCATTTTTTTTTAAAGTGGGTGTGGGAATATATAACGGCACCAAATATTAACTATTTGGGGTTATATGTTTACCGCATACTGAAAGCATATTTAAATAAAAAGTAACAGTCAAAACTCCATTTGAATGTAGCGCATTGAAAATAATGCTGTGTAAAGCGACGCACGCGTGGTCATTATGTAAACAGTTCGCTGTACAAGGAAGCGACCACACCCAAACTGTTAATTATTAATATCTCGGAAACTAATAAATGAAGGCGAAATCCAATATAGCCAAAATGTTTGCCGAGATATTAATAATGACGTGTGCAAATTTGATGCAATATAATTAACAAATGAAAGAGTTAATTAAAATAATTGAATAACTTCTGTAAAAATAGAGTTACAGTAATGAGATTTTAGTATGTTATAAAGATAATAATTTCTGACAGATTGTATATTTTAGATTTCACACAACTTGGTTTGCAACCAAGTTATTGCAAAATTAAATAAGCACAGGATGTCCGGAGCGGGAAATTGGTTCCGCCGGATAATTATATTAGATAATAATATCAATTCTCCGTCTGTGGGAACCTAACTTCATTCTCACGGACCAAGGGAATTCAAAATTTTATGTGGTAGGGAGAGTGTGCCAACCAATGAAATCATTTCACGCGAGCCCCGGCCAGTGCGGTGTTTTCTGGTTGAAACCTCACTCTTCTGTCAGTACTCACGAAGTTAAGACGTAGTCCTTCGATCGTCTAGTAACCAAAGTGGTGAAGATCAACAAGAAGACTCTACGTGGTCAACACACACGCAATTACGAACTCACTAAGTACAGATCATCTGTATAGCTCGTAATTGTTGCGTAAAGGCGAGATACTCTTCAGTACATCAACCAAGCTTATTGTGTACTACCAGTTAGTCATAAGCACGCAAGAGATCCACCAGACTTCAAGACCAGACTTCAAGAATACAGCAGAGAGGCCGTCTAAATTATTGGTGAACAGCTGACGAGCAGAGCGACCACCCGAACGAAGCACACACACACACGCTGACGTGCAACGTGCGAATCGATGAGGGACAGGAAGCAGTTCCAGCGGACAGCAGCAGACGTTAAAATATTCACAAACAGCAAGGAAGCAGAGTGTTGCCGAATTTTGAACTCCACGACCGAATCCAGCAGTTCTAAGCAGATTACTTTCTCTAACCAAGGACTCGAATCGACGAGGGACAAATCGGGACGACATCCTCTTCAGTAACAGGAAAGCAAAATCCACTTATTTATTTTTCAGATCAAATTTTCTATTTTTCAATTAAAACATTGTAATTCAAATAATTCAGGTGCCAAACAAAAAGCAAAGACTCTAGTAATTAAAAAGTAAATTCGTTGTGATAATCTGTATAGCAGTTTAAGGCTTTAGTAAGTTATAGTTAAGAAATAGAAGTAGTATAAAAGCGCTATACAAATCTTAACTGACAATCTAATCTTAGATCATACTGCAGTAGATCAGAAGTAGAATCACTAGAAATGAAATAACGTGAACTAGACTGTCACATCTAATTTATTTTAATTAATTATTCTAATTAATTTCAGAGTTTTATATTTTGTTTCATGAACATTTAGATTCAATTTAATTAAATAAATTTAATTAAATTCAAATCAATTAATAAAGTAAAATTTAAATTGCAACTAACTCGCCAAAGAACGAGTTCAGTTTCTTTCAACTATTGACCAATCGAAAAACATTGATTCATTGTATAGACTATAAGAAAATCATAAAATAATAACCATTCTATTCTTGTGTGTTGTTGGTGTAATAAACAACGTTTTATTACCCCATATAACAGTGTTTTATTGTTGTACGATAAAGCCTACCAGTCTCACAAAACTCTCCCCCTTTAAAGTAACCTATTTTGTGTGTTGTTGTAATAATTTGAGATTACTAGCTTGCGAACTTCAAATCCAAAATCCACACGCCCTAGTCGGAAGAATCTGCAAGATCAGACAGCAGGTGGGTACTCACACACAACACAACATAACAATAACGCATAGAAGTAGAGTTATAAATGTCGGCTAACGTGGGGCCCGGGAAACGTACATCAAATTAAATTCACGTTCAGAACGACATATAACTAGAGTTATAAATGTCGCCCTGCACGTGGGGCCAGAAATTAAATTCAATTTAAATTTAATTCTCACTTTAAAACAAACTTTGCTGTTTTAATTCATAAAACAGCTGGCGTCCAACATAAACAATCCCCAAAGAGTTTTGTGACTGGTGTTCGTACAGCAGTAAACTTATTGTGTGTATTTGAAACTGTTCTGTGTATTTTAAATTGTTTATATTTGAAATTGTTGTGTATTTAAAATGGATATGGATAAAATACTTAAACAAATGCAGCAAATGAATGCGGATTTGACCGCTAATATTAACTCGAGATTTGAGAAAATAGACGCGAAATTTGAACTTAGCAACGCTGAAATAAAGTCCCAAATCGAAGCACAAAGAGTTAGTCTAACCGAGAAATTAGATCAAAGCAACGCTGACATAAACGCCGAGATTAAGCAAAGTAATAAAGAAAGTAGTAAAGAATTAACTGCGAAAATAGACGAAAGCGTAACCGAGTTAACTGTGAAAGTCGCGGAAATCGCTGAAAAAGTAAATACGGTCGATACTAAAATCAATGAACGGTTTAAGGTTTTTGAGACCACTATGCAAAAATCGTTTATTGAACAAGTAACACGTATGGAGGGCCGGTTCAAGGATCACATAAGCCGTTGCGAGAAGCAAACCCTAGACGTCTCAAGGAAGGTGGAATCTCTAGAGGTAAAGATTCACGCGGACGTGACCGAAACGCAACGACGAGTAGATAAATTAGATGCTTCAATTGTAGAGACGCGATCTAACATTGACTCTAATAAAGAGAGTGTTTTACAAACGTTAAACGACGAGATTTTGAAAGTACGACAGGAGGTACGAAGGAGATCTGCTCCTAATATTTTGGTACAAGGTCCTGTCGACGAGAAAAATCGCGTGTATTTTACGGGGGAAAATAACGAAAACCCCATTGAATTTTTATTAGCGTGTGAGAGTGAAATGGCTAGAGTAGGTTCCCGACTAGAAGATCAAGACAAAATACAGTGGGTGGTTAACGCGATGCGTGATTCGGCGCGTAAGTGGTATAACATTGTACGCGATAGAGTGTCCACATACGCGGAGTTCAAACAAAAATTTGAAAGCCGGTACTGGAACTCGCATACCCAGAGACTTCTGCGCAATGAACTGGAATATGGCCGATTTGATAAGAAAATGGGTATTACCGCCGAAAATTATATAATCCAGCAGGTCGAACGCGCGAAGCATTTAACCCCAGCATTTGCGGAGATTGACATAGTCGCGAAGCTTGCCTACCATTTTAATCATAATATTAGAGTAGCTGTATTTACGCAGGGTATTCGCACGATAGACGAACTCCTCATTCTAGTGTCCCAAAATGAGACGGTTTTTGATTTTGGTGGGTGGCGTTATAATCCCGATTTTCGCCGAAATAATGAAGGGCAGAATACGCGAGAACAATACCAGCAACCTGACCAGAGACCGAGTACTAGTTCTACTCCACCCCAAACATCGTCAAAACCCCCAGATAAGACCTTTGAATACAAAGGCAAACAAAATATTGCTAGATCGAAAGGGCAATATAAGGGTAACGACAGGGCCCTGATTAGAGCTATGCAAACGGTTGAGATAGCTAGAACTGATACAATAGAGCAAGACAGCGATACTCCAAGTAATAAAGACCCCAACGAGAGGAGAAAGAATCGTAAGTTTCCAAAAAACTTGGAAACGGGCGCCTCCAGGGTGGAAGCGCCATAAATCATGCTAAAACGTATCGCAATAAAGTAGGTAAAAGTAAGAAAAATGTTAGATTTAAGAAAAGTGATTTTTCTACAGAAATTTGTACGCCAGTTGACAAAGTATTTCAACCGGAAGGCAAGGAACCGTGGTTGGCCGTCAACACAATGCAACAATGTTACCGACAAATGTACGTCCGGAGGAACAGGAAAGTGACGATGACGTTCCCACACAGTCAGCGTGGGAAGACGTAGAAATCATATCCGGGGACGCGTACGAATTCGACGAGTACATAGCGGAATATTGTCAAGCCACTCATAAAAATGCATACGATATACTGGATGCTCTTTAAAAATAATGATTGTATTATAATAATTAAATTTAAAATAAATAACTTGTGATGTATAATATAATTAATAATAATTATAGATAACTTGTGTATTAATAATAATAAGGTTTTTCTATCGCGATAAACAGCGGGCGGGTAGAACTAAACGCGCAGCAGGAAATAGTTACGTCACGCGATAACAACTACCTGACCGACATTTGAAAGTAGGTCAAGCAATTAGCCGCGCGCCCGGCGATAACGATTGTTTAGACTGTCAGCAAATTCTTTTGTGCGTGTGCCACTGTTTACAAACAAACGCTACAGTTACATATTAGACGTTCTAAAAACATTAATACGCAGATAATTTCAAATGTAATATTATTAACAAGAGTATGTAGAAGTAAGTTGTATGTAATGAAATAATATTAACACACATGTATGTTTTTCTTTTGAATAAGTAATACAATGTATAGGTAATAAGTATAATGATTACAGAATATGTGTGTAATGATTAAGAAAAAAAAAAAAATAACTGTAATTATTACATTCATTTTTTTTTAAAGTGGGTGTGGGAATATATAACGGCACCAAATATTAACTATTTGGGGTTATATGTTTACCGCATACTGAAAGCATATTTAAATAAAAAGTAACAGTCAAAACTCCATTTGAATGTAGCGCATTGAAAATAATGCTGTGTAAAGCGACGCACGCGTGGTCATTATGTAATCAGTTCGCTGTACAAGGAAGCGACCACACCCAAACTGTTAATTATTAATATCTCGGAAACTAATAAATGAAGGTGAAATCCAATATAGCCAAAATGTTTGCCGAGATATTAATAATGACGTGTGCAAATTTGATGCAATATAATTAACAAATGAAAGAGTTAATTAAAATAATTGAATAACTTCTGTAAAAATAGAGTTACAGTAATGAGATTTTAGTATGTTATAAAGATAATAATTTCTGACAGATTGTATATTTTAGATTTCACACAACTTGGTTTGCAACCAAGTTATTGCAAAATTAAATAAGCACAGGATGTCCGGAGCGGGAAATTGGTTCCGCCGGATAATTATATTAGATAATAATATCAATTCTCCATCTGTGGGAACCTAACTTCATTCTCACGGACCAAGGGAATTCAAAATTTTATGTGGTAGGGAGAGTGTGCCAACCAATGAAATCATTTCACGCGAGCCCCGGCCAGTGCGGTGTTTTCTGGTTGAAACCTCACTCTTCTGTCAGTACTCACGAAGTTAAGACGTAGTCCTTCGATCGTCTAGTAACCAAAGTGGTGAAGATCAACAAGAAGACTCTACGTGGTCAACACACACGCAATTACGAACACACTAAGTACAGATCATCTGTATAGCTCGTAATTGTTGCGTAAAGGCGAGATACTCTTCAGTACATCAACCAAGCTTATTGTGTACTACCAGTTAGTCATAAGCATGCAAGAGATCCACCAGACTTCAAGACCAGACTTCAAGAATACAGCAGAGAGGCCGTCTAAATTATTGGTGAACAGCTGACGAGCAGAGCGACCACCCGAACGAAGCACACACACACACACGCTGACGTGCAACGTGCGAATCGACGAGGGACAGGAAGCAGTTCCAGCGGACAGCAGCAGACGTTAAAATATTCACAAACAGCAAGGAAGCAGAGTGTTGCCGAATTTTGAACTCCACGACCGAATCCAGCAGTTCTAAGCAGATTACTTTCTCTAACCAAGGACTCGAATCGACGAGGGACAAATCGGGACGACATCCTCTTCAGTAACAGGAAAGCAAAATCCACTTATTTATTTTTCAGATCAAATTTTCTATTTTTCAATTAAAACATTGTAATTCAAATAATTCAGGTGCCAAACAAAAAGCAAAGACTCTAGTAATTAAAAAGTAAATTCGTTGTGATAATCTGTATAGCAGTTTAAGGCTTTAGTAAGTTATAGTTAAGAAATAGAAGTAGTATAAAAGCGCTATACAAATCTTAACTGACAATCTAATCTTAGATCATACTGCAGTAGATCAGAAGTAGAATCACTAGAAATGAAATAACATGAACTAGACTGTCACGTCTAATTTATTTTAATTAATTATTCTAATTAATTTCAGAGTTTTATATTTTGTTTCATGAACATTTAGATTCAATTTAATTAAATAAATTTAATTAAATTCAAATCAATTAATAAAGTAAAATTTAAATTGCAACTAACTCGCCAAAGAACGAGTTCAGTTTCTTTCAACTATTGACCAATCGAAAAACATTGATTCATTGTATAGACTATAAGAAAATCATAAAATAATAACCATTCTATTCTTGTGTGTTGTTGGTGTAATAAACAACGTTTTATTACCCCATATAACAGTGTTTTATTGTTGTACGATAAAGCCTACCAGTCTCACAAAACTCTCCCCCTTTAAAGTAACCTATTTTGTGTGTTGTTGTAATAATTTGAGATTACTAGCTTGCGAACTTCAAATCCAAAATCCACACGCCCTAGTCGGAAGAATCTGCAAGATCAGACAGCAGGTGGGTACTCACACACAACACAACATAACAATAACGCATAGAAGTAGAGTTATAAATGTCGGCCAACGTGGGGCCCGGCAAACGTACATCAAATTAAATTCATGTTCAGAACGACATATAACTAGAGTTATAAATGTCGCCCTGCACGTGGGGCCAGAAATTAAATTCAATTTAAATTTAATTCTCACTTTAAAACAAACTTTGCTGTTTTAATTCATAAAACAGCTGGCGTCCAACATAAACAATCCCCAAAGAGTTTTGTGACTGGTGTTCGTACAGCAGTAAACTTATTGTGTGTATTTGAAACTGTTCTGTGTATTTTAAATTGTTTATATTTGAAATTGTTGTGTATTTAAAATGGATATGGATAAAATACTTAAACAAATGCAGCAAATGAATGCGGATTTGACCGCTAATATTAACTCGAGATTTGAGAAAATAGACGCGAAATTTGAACTTAGCAACGCTGAAATAAAGTCCCAAATCGAAGCACAAAGAGTTAGTCTAACCGAGAAATTAGATCAAAGCAACGCTGACATAAACGCCGAGATTAAGCAAAGTAATAAAGAAAGTAGTAAAGAATTAACTGCGAAAATAGACGAAAGCGTAACCGAGTTAACTGTGAAAGTCGCGGAAATCGCTGAAAAAGTAAATACGGTCGATACTAAAATCAATGAACGGTTTAAGGTTTTTGAGACCACTATGCAAAAATCGTTTATTGAACAAGTAACACGTATGGAGGGCCGGTTCAAGGATCACATAAGCCGTTGCGAGAAGCAAACCCTAGACGTCTCAAGGAAGGTGGAATCTCTAGAGGTAAAGATTCACGCGGACGTGACCGAAACGCAACGACGAGTAGATAAATTAGACGCTTCAATTGTAGAGACGCGATCTAACATTGACTCTAATAAAGAGAGTGTTTTACAAACGTTAAACGACGAGATTTTGAAAGTACGACAGGAGGTACGAAGGAGATCTGCTCCTAATATTTTGGTACAAGGTCCTGTCGACGAGAAAAATCGCGTGTATTTTACGGGGGAAAATAACGAAAACCCCATTGAATTTTTATTAGCGTGTGAGAGTGAAATGGCTAGAGTAGGTTCCCGACTAGAAGATCAAGACAAAATACAGTGGGTGGTTAACGCGATGCGTGATTCGGCGCGTAAGTGGTATAACATTGTACGCGATAGAGTGTCCACATACGCGGAGTTCAAACAAAAATTTGAAAGCCGGTACTGGAACTCGCATACCCAGAGACTTCTGCGCAATGAACTGGAATATGGCCGATTTGATAAGAAAATGGGTATTACCGCCGAAAATTATATAATCCAGCAGGTCGAACGCGCGAAGCATTTAACCCCAGCATTTGCGGAGATTGACATAGTCGCGAAGCTTGCCTACCATTTTAATCATAATATTAGAGTAGCTGTATTTACGCAGGGTATTCGCACGATAGACGAACTCCTCATTCTAGTGTCCCAAAATGAGACGGTTTTTGATTTTGGTGGGTGGCGTTATAATCCCGATTTTCGCCGAAATAATGAAGGGCAGAATACGCGAGAACAATACCAGCAACCTGACCAGAGACCGAGTACTAGTTCTACTCCACCCCAAACATCGTCAAAACCCCCAGATAAGACCTTTGAATACAAAGGCAAACAAAATATTGCTAGATCGAAAGGGCAATATAAGGGTAACGACAGGGCCCTGATTAGAGCTATGCAAACGGTTGAGATAGCTAGAACTGATACAATAGAGCAAGACAGCGATACTCCAAGTAATAAAGACCCCAACGAGAGGAGAAAGAATCGTAAGTTTCCAAAAAACTTGGAAACGGGCGCCTCCAGGGTGGAAGCGCCATAAATCATGCTAAAACGTATCGCAATAAAGTAGGTAAAAGTAAGAAAAATGTTAGATTTAAGAAAAGTGATTTTTCTACAGAAATTTGTACGCCAGTTGACAAAGTATTTCAACCGGAAGGCAAGGAACCGTGGTTGGCCGTCAACACAATGCAACAATGGGCACCGACAAATGTACGTCCGGAGGAACAGGAAAGTGACGATGACGTTCCCACACAGTCAGCGTGGGAAGACGTAGAAATCATCCGGGGACGCGTACGAATTCGACGAGTACATAGCGGAATATTGTCAAGCCACTCATAAAAATGCATACGATATACTGGATGCTCTTTAAAAATAATGATTGTATTATAATAATTAAATTTAAAATAAATAACTTGTGATGTATAATATAATTAATAATAATTATAGATAACTTGTGTATTAATAATAATAAGGTTTTTCTATCGCGATAAACAGCGGGCGGGTAGAACTAAACGCGCAGCAGGAAATAGTTACGTCACGCGATAACAACTACCTGACCGACATTTGAAAGTAGGTCAAGCAATTAGCCGCGCGCCCGGCGATAACGATTGTTTAGACTGTCAGCAAATTCTTTTGTGCGTGTGCCACTGTTTACAAACAAACGCTACAGTTACATATTAGACGTTCTAAAAACATTAATACGCAGATAATTTCAAATGTAATATTATTAACAAGAGTATGTAGAAGTAAGTTGTATGTAATGAAATAATATTAACACACATGTATGTTTTTCTTTTGAATAAGTAATACAATGTATAGGTAATAAGTATAATGATTACAGAATATGTGTGTAATGATTAAGAAAAAAAAAAATAACTGTAATTATTACATTCATTTTTTTTTAAAGTGGGTGTGGGAATATATAACGGCACCAAATATTAACTATTTGGGGTTATATGTTTACCGCATACTGAAAGCATATTTAAATAAAAAGTAACAGTCAAAACTCCATTTGAATGTAGCGCATTGAAAATAATGCTGTGTAAAGCGACGCACGCGTGGTCATTATGTAATCAGTTCGCTGTACAAGGAAGCGACCACACCCAAACTGTTAATTATTAATATCTCGGAAACTAATAAATGAAGGCGAAATCCAATATAGCCAAAATGTTTGCCGAGATATTAATAATGACGTGTGCAAATTTGATGCAATATAATTAACAAATGAAAGAGTTAATTAAAATAATTGAATAACTTCTGTAAAAATAGAGTTACAGTAATGAGATTTTAGTATGTTATAAAGATAATAATTTCTGACAGATTGTATATTTTAGATTTCACACAACTTGGTTTGCAACCAAGTTATTGCAAAATTAAATAAGCACAGGATGTCCGGAGCGGGAAATTGGTTCCGCCGGATAATTATATTAGATAATAATATCAATTCTCCATCTGTGGGAACCTAACTTCATTCTCACGGACCAAGGGAATTCAAAATTTTATGTGGTAGGGAGAGTGTGCCAACCAATGAAATCATTTCACGCGAGCCCCGGCCAGTGCGGTGTTTTCTGGTTGAAACCTCACTCTTCTGTCAGTACTCACGAAGTTAAGACGTAGTCCTTCGATCGTCTAGTAACCAAAGTGGTGAAGATCAACAAGAAGACTCTACGTGGTCAACACACACGCAATTACGAACACACTAAGTACAGATCATCTGTATAGCTCGTAATTGTTGCGTAAAGGCGAGATACTCTTCAGTACATCAACCAAGCTTATTGTGTACTACCAGTTAGTCATAAGCATGCAAGAGATCCACCAGACTTCAAGACCAGACTTCAAGAATACAGCAGAGAGGCCGTCTAAATTATTGGTGAACAGCTGACGAGCAGAGCGACCACCCGAACGAAGCACACACACACACGCTGACGTGCAACGTGCGAATCGACGAGGGAGAGGAAGCAGTTCCAGCGGACAGCAGCAGACGTTAAAATATTCACAAACAGCAAGGAAGCAGAGTGTTGCCGAATTTTGAACTCCACGACCGAATCCAGCAGTTCTAAGCAGATTACTTTCTCTAACCAAGGACTCGAATCGACGAGGGACAAATCGGGACGACATCCTCTTCAGTAACAGGAAAGCAAAATCCACTTATTTATTTTTCAGATCAAATTTTCTATTTTTCAATTAAAACATTGTAATTCAAATAATTCAGGTGCCAAACAAAAAGCAAAGACTCTAGTAATTAAAAAGTAAATTCGTTGTGATAATCTGTATAGCAGTTTAAGGCTTTAGTAAGTTATAGTTAAGAAATAGAAGTAGTATAAAAGCGCTATACAAATCTTAACTGACAATCTAATCTTAGATCATACTGCAGTAGATCAGAAGTAGAATCACTAGAAATGAAATAACATGAACTAGACTGTCACGTCTAATTTATTTTAATTAATTATTCTAATTAATTTCAGAGTTTTATATTTTGTTTCATGAACATTTAGATTCAATTTAATTAAATAAATTTAATTAAATTCAAATCAATTAATAAAGTAAAATTTAAATTGCAACTAACTCGCCAAAGAACGAGTTCAGTTTCTTTCAACTATTGACCAATCGAAAAACATTGATTCATTGTATAGACTATAAGAAAATCATAAAATAATAACCATTCTATTCTTGTGTGTTGTTGGTGTAATAAACAACGTTTTATTACCCCATATAACAGTGTTTTATTGTTGTACGATAAAGCCTACCAGTCTCACAAAACTCTCCCCCTTTAAAGTAACCTATTTTGTGTGTTGTTGTAATAATTTGAGATTACTAGCTTGCGAACTTCAAATCCAAAATCCACACGCCCTAGTCGGAAGAATCTGCAAGATCAGACAGCAGGTGGGTACTCACACACAACACAACATAACAATAACGCATAGAAGTAGAGTTATAAATGTCGGCCAACGTGGGGCCCGGCAAACGTACATCAAATTAAATTCATGTTCAGAACGACATATAACTAGAGTTATAAATGTCGCCCTGCACGTGGGGCCAGAAATTAAATTCAATTTAAATTTAATTCTCACTTTAAAACAAACTTTGCTGTTTTAATTCATAAAACAGCTGGCGTCCAACATAAACAATCCCCAAAGAGTTTTGTGACTGGTGTTCGTACAGCAGTAAACTTATTGTGTGTATTTGAAACTGTTCTGTGTATTTTAAATTGTTTATATTTGAAATTGTTGTGTATTTAAAATGGATATGGATAAAATACTTAAACAAATGCAGCAAATGAATGCGGATTTGACCGCTAATATTAACTCGAGATTTGAGAAAATAGACGCGAAATTTGAACTTAGCAACGCTGAAATAAAGTCCCAAATCGAAGCACAAAGAGTTAGTCTAACCGAGAAATTAGATCAAAGCAACGCTGACATAAACGCCGAGATTAAGCAAAGTAATAAAGAAAGTAGTAAAGAATTAACTGCGAAAATAGACGAAAGCGTAACCGAGTTAACTGTGAAAGTCGCGGAAATCGCTGAAAAAGTAAATACGGTCGATACTAAAATCAATGAACGGTTTAAGGTTTTTGAGACCACTATGCAAAAATCGTTTATTGAACAAGTAACACGTATGGAGGGCCGGTTCAAGGATCACATAAGCCGTTGCGAGAAGCAAACCCTAGACGTCTCAAGGAAGGTGGAATCTCTAGAGGTAAAGATTCACGCGGACGTGACCGAAACGCAACGACGAGTAGATAAATTAGACGCTTCAATTGTAGAGACGCGATCTAACATTGACTCTAATAAAGAGAGTGTTTTACAAACGTTAAACGACGAGATTTTGAAAGTACGACAGGAGGTACGAAGGAGATCTGCTCCTAATATTTTGGTACAAGGTCCTGTCGACGAGAAAAATCGCGTGTATTTTACGGGGGAAAATAACGAAAACCCCATTGAATTTTTATTAGCGTGTGAGAGTGAAATGGCTAGAGTAGGTTCCCGACTAGAAGATCAAGACAAAATACAGTGGGTGGTTAACGCGATGCGTGATTCGGCGCGTAAGTGGTATAACATTGTACGCGATAGAGTGTCCACATACGCGGAGTTCAAACAAAAATTTGAAAGCCGGTACTGGAACTCGCATACCCAGAGACTTCTGCGCAATGAACTGGAATATGGCCGATTTGATAAGAAAATGGGTATTACCGCCGAAAATTATATAATCCAGCAGGTCGAACGCGCGAAGCATTTAACCCCAGCATTTGCGGAGATTGACATAGTCGCGAAGCTTGCCTACCATTTTAATCATAATATTAGAGTAGCTGTATTTACGCAGGGTATTCGCACGATAGACGAACTCCTCATTCTAGTGTCCCAAAATGAGACGGTTTTTGATTTTGGTGGGTGGCGTTATAATCCCGATTTTCGCCGAAATAATGAAGGGCAGAATACGCGAGAACAATACCAGCAACCTGACCAGAGACCGAGTACTAGTTCTACTCCACCCCAAACATCGTCAAAACCCCCAGATAAGACCTTTGAATACAAAGGCAAACAAAATATTGCTAGATCGAAAGGGCAATATAAGGGTAACGACAGGGCCCTGATTAGAGCTATGCAAACGGTTGAGATAGCTAGAACTGATACAATAGAGCAAGACAGCGATACTCCAAGTAATAAAGACCCCAACGAGAGGAGAAAGAATCGTAAGTTTCCAAAAAACTTGGAAACGGGCGCCTCCAGGGTGGAAGCGCCATAAATCATGCTAAAACGTATCGCAATAAAGTAGGTAAAAGTAAGAAAAATGTTAGATTTAAGAAAAGTGATTTTTCTACAGAAATTTGTACGCCAGTTGACAAAGTATTTCAACCGGAAGGCAAGGAACCGTGGTTGGCCGTCAACACAATGCAACAATGGGCACCGACAAATGTACGTCCGGAGGAACAGGAAAGTGACGATGACGTTCCCACACAGTCAGCGTGGGAAGACGTAGAAATCATATCCGGGGACGCGTACGAATTCGACGAGTACATAGCGGAATATTGTCAAGCCACTCATAAAAATGCATACGATATACTGGATGCTCTTTAAAAATAATGATTGTATTATAATAATTAAATTTAAAATAAATAACTTGTGATGTATAATATAATTAATAATAATTATAGATAACTTGTGTATTAATAATAATAAGGTTTTTCTATCGCGATAAACAGCGGGCGGGTAGAACTAAACGCGCAGCAGGAAATAGTTACGTCACGCGATAACAACTACCTGACCGACATTTGAAAGTAGGTCAAGCAATTAGCCGCGCGCCCGGCGATAACGATTGTTTAGACTGTCAGCAAATTCTTTTGTGCGTGTGCCACTGTTTACAAACAAACGCTACAGTTACATATTAGACGTTCTAAAAACATTAATACGCAGATAATTTCAAATGTAATATTATTAACAAGAGTATGTAGAAGTAAGTTGTATGTAATGAAATAATATTAACACACATGTATGTTTTTCTTTTGAATAAGTAATACAATGTATAGGTAATAAGTATAATGATTACAGAATATGTGTGTAATGATTAAGAAAAAAAAAAATAACTGTAATTATTACATTCATTTTTTTTTAAAGTGGGTGTGGGAATATATAACGGCACCAAATATTAACTATTTGGGGTTATATGTTTACCGCATACTGAAAGCATATTTAAATAAAAAGTAACAGTCAAAACTCCATTTGAATGTAGCGCATTGAAAATAATGCTGTGTAAAGCGACGCACGCGTGGTCATTATGTAATCAGTTCGCTGTACAAGGAAGCGACCACACCCAAACTGTTAATTATTAATATCTCGGAAACTAATAAATGAAGGCGAAATCCAATATAGCCAAAATGTTTGCCGAGATATTAATAATGACGTGTGCAAATTTGATGCAATATAATTAACAAATGAAAGAGTTAATTAAAATAATTGAATAACTTCTGTAAAAATAGAGTTACAGTAATGAGATTTTAGTATGTTATAAAGATAATAATTTCTGACAGATTGTATATTTTAGATTTCACACAACTTGGTTTGCAACCAAGTTATTGCAAAATTAAATAAGCACAGGATGTCCGGAGCGGGAAATTGGTTCCGCCGGATAATTATATTAGATAATAATATCAATTCTCCATCTGTGGGAACCTAACTTCATTCTCACGGACCAAGGGAATTCAAAATTTTATGTGGTAGGGAGAGTGTGCCAACCAATGAAATCATTTCACGCGAGCCCCGGCCAGTGCGGTGTTTTCTGGTTGAAACCTCACTCTTCTGTCAGTACTCACGAAGTTAAGACGTAGTCCTTCGATCGTCTAGTAACCAAAGTGGTGAAGATCAACAAGAAGACTCTACGTGGTCAACACACACGCAATTACGAACACACTAAGTACAGATCATCTGTATAGCTCGTAATTGTTGCGTAAAGGCGAGATACTCTTCAGTACATCAACCAAGCTTATTGTGTACTACCAGTTAGTCATAAGCATGCAAGAGATCCACCAGACTTCAAGACCAGACTTCAAGAATACAGCAGAGAGGCCGTCTAAATTATTGGTGAACAGCTGACGAGCAGAGCGACCACCCGAACGAAGCACACACACACACGCTGACGTGCAACGTGCGAATCGACGAGGGAGAGGAAGCAGTTCCAGCGGACAGCAGCAGACGTTAAAATATTCACAAACAGCAAGGAAGCAGAGTGTTGCCGAATTTTGAACTCCACGACCGAATCCAGCAGTTCTAAGCAGATTACTTTCTCTAACCAAGGACTCGAATCGACGAGGGACAAATCGGGACGACATCCTCTTCAGTAACAGGAAAGCAAAATCCACTTATTTATTTTTCAGATCAAATTTTCTATTTTTCAATTAAAACATTGTAATTCAAATAATTCAGGTGCCAAACAAAAAGCAAAGACTCTAGTAATTAAAAAGTAAATTCGTTGTGATAATCTGTATAGCAGTTTAAGGCTTTAGTAAGTTATAGTTAAGAAATAGAAGTAGTATAAAAGCGCTATACAAATCTTAACTGACAATCTAATCTTAGATCATACTGCAGTAGATCAGAAGTAGAATCACTAGAAATGAAATAACATGAACTAGACTGTCACGTCTAATTTATTTTAATTAATTATTCTAATTAATTTCAGAGTTTTATATTTTGTTTCATGAACATTTAGATTCAATTTAATTAAATAAATTTAATTAAATTCAAATCAATTAATAAAGTAAAATTTAAATTGCAACTAACTCGCCAAAGAACGAGTTCAGTTTCTTTCAACTATTGACCAATCGAAAAACATTGATTCATTGTATAGACTATAAGAAAATCATAAAATAATAACCATTCTATTCTTGTGTGTTGTTGGTGTAATAAACAACGTTTTATTACCCCATATAACAGTGTTTTATTGTTGTACGATAAAGCCTACCAGTCTCACAAAACTCTCCCCCTTTAAAGTAACCTATTTTGTGTGTTGTTGTAATAATTTGAGATTACTAGCTTGCGAACTTCAAATCCAAAATCCACACGCCCTAGTCGGAAGAATCTGCAAGATCAGACAGCAGGTGGGTACTCACACACAACACAACATAACAATAACGCATAGAAGTAGAGTTATAAATGTCGGCCAACGTGGGGCCCGGCAAACGTACATCAAATTAAATTCATGTTCAGAACGACATATAACTAGAGTTATAAATGTCGCCCTGCACGTGGGGCCAGAAATTAAATTCAATTTAAATTTAATTCTCACTTTAAAACAAACTTTGCTGTTTTAATTCATAAAACAGCTGGCGTCCAACATAAACAATCCCCAAAGAGTTTTGTGACTGGTGTTCGTACAGCAGTAAACTTATTGTGTGTATTTGAAACTGTTCTGTGTATTTTAAATTGTTTATATTTGAAATTGTTGTGTATTTAAAATGGATATGGATAAAATACTTAAACAAATGCAGCAAATGAATGCGGATTTGACCGCTAATATTAACTCGAGATTTGAGAAAATAGACGCGAAATTTGAACTTAGCAACGCTGAAATAAAGTCCCAAATCGAAGCACAAAGAGTTAGTCTAACCGAGAAATTAGATCAAAGCAACGCTGACATAAACGCCGAGATTAAGCAAAGTAATAAAGAAAGTAGTAAAGAATTAACTGCGAAAATAGACGAAAGCGTAACCGAGTTAACTGTGAAAGTCGCGGAAATCGCTGAAAAAGTAAATACGGTCGATACTAAAATCAATGAACGGTTTAAGGTTTTTGAGACCACTATGCAAAAATCGTTTATTGAACAAGTAACACGTATGGAGGGCCGGTTCAAGGATCACATAAGCCGTTGCGAGAAGCAAACCCTAGACGTCTCAAGGAAGGTGGAATCTCTAGAGGTAAAGATTCACGCGGACGTGACCGAAACGCAACGACGAGTAGATAAATTAGACGCTTCAATTGTAGAGACGCGATCTAACATTGACTCTAATAAAGAGAGTGTTTTACAAACGTTAAACGACGAGATTTTGAAAGTACGACAGGAGGTACGAAGGAGATCTGCTCCTAATATTTTGGTACAAGGTCCTGTCGACGAGAAAAATCGCGTGTATTTTACGGGGGAAAATAACGAAAACCCCATTGAATTTTTATTAGCGTGTGAGAGTGAAATGGCTAGAGTAGGTTCCCGACTAGAAGATCAAGACAAAATACAGTGGGTGGTTAACGCGATGCGTGATTCGGCGCGTAAGTGGTATAACATTGTACGCGATAGAGTGTCCACATACGCGGAGTTCAAACAAAAATTTGAAAGCCGGTACTGGAACTCGCATACCCAGAGACTTCTGCGCAATGAACTGGAATATGGCCGATTTGATAAGAAAATGGGTATTACCGCCGAAAATTATATAATCCAGCAGGTCGAACGCGCGAAGCATTTAACCCCAGCATTTGCGGAGATTGACATAGTCGCGAAGCTTGCCTACCATTTTAATCATAATATTAGAGTAGCTGTATTTACGCAGGGTATTCGCACGATAGACGAACTCCTCATTCTAGTGTCCCAAAATGAGACGGTTTTTGATTTTGGTGGGTGGCGTTATAATCCCGATTTTCGCCGAAATAATGAAGGGCAGAATACGCGAGAACAATACCAGCAACCTGACCAGAGACCGAGTACTAGTTCTACTCCACCCCAAACATCGTCAAAACCCCCAGATAAGACCTTTGAATACAAAGGCAAACAAAATATTGCTAGATCGAAAGGGCAATATAAGGGTAACGACAGGGCCCTGATTAGAGCTATGCAAACGGTTGAGATAGCTAGAACTGATACAATAGAGCAAGACAGCGATACTCCAAGTAATAAAGACCCCAACGAGAGGAGAAAGAATCGTAAGTTTCCAAAAAACTTGGAAACGGGCGCCTCCAGGGTGGAAGCGCCATAAATCATGCTAAAACGTATCGCAATAAAGTAGGTAAAAGTAAGAAAAATGTTAGATTTAAGAAAAGTGATTTTTCTACAGAAATTTGTACGCCAGTTGACAAAGTATTTCAACCGGAAGGCAAGGAACCGTGGTTGGCCGTCAACACAATGCAACAATGGGCACCGACAAATGTACGTCCGGAGGAACAGGAAAGTGACGATGACGTTCCCACACAGTCAGCGTGGGAAGACGTAGAAATCATATCCGGGGACGCGTACGAATTCGACGAGTACATAGCGGAATATTGTCAAGCCACTCATAAAAATGCATACGATATACTGGATGCTCTTTAAAAATAATGATTGTATTATAATAATTAAATTTAAAATAAATAACTTGTGATGTATAATATAATTAATAATAATTATAGATAACTTGTGTATTAATAATAATAAGGTTTTTCTATCGCGATAAACAGCGGGCGGGTAGAACTAAACGCGCAGCAGGAAATAGTTACGTCACGCGATAACAACTACCTGACCGACATTTGAAAGTAGGTCAAGCAATTAGCCGCGCGCCCGGCGATAACGATTGTTTAGACTGTCAGCAAATTCTTTTGTGCGTGTGCCACTGTTTACAAACAAACGCTACAGTTACATATTAGACGTTCTAAAAACATTAATACGCAGATAATTTCAAATGTAATATTATTAACAAGAGTATGTAGAAGTAAGTTGTATGTAATGAAATAATATTAACACACATGTATGTTTTTCTTTTGAATAAGTAATACAATGTATAGGTAATAAGTATAATGATTACAGAATATGTGTGTAATGATTAAGAAAAAAAAAAATAACTGTAATTATTACATTCATTTTTTTTTAAAGTGGGTGTGGGAATATATAACGGCACCAAATATTAACTATTTGGGGTTATATGTTTACCGCATACTGAAAGCATATTTAAATAAAAAGTAACAGTCAAAACTCCATTTGAATGTAGCGCATTGAAAATAATGCTGTGTAAAGCGACGCACGCGTGGTCATTATGTAATCAGTTCGCTGTACAAGGAAGCGACCACACCCAAACTGTTAATTATTAATATCTCGGAAACTAATAAATGAAGGCGAAATCCAATATAGCCAAAATGTTTGCCGAGATATTAATAATGACGTGTGCAAATTTGATGCAATATAATTAACAAATGAAAGAGTTAATTAAAATAATTGAATAACTTCTGTAAAAATAGAGTTACAGTAATGAGATTTTAGTATGTTATAAAGATAATAATTTCTGACAGATTGTATATTTTAGATTTCACACAACTTGGTTTGCAACCAAGTTATTGCAAAATTAAATAAGCACAGGATGTCCGGAGCGGGAAATTGGTTCCGCCGGATAATTATATTAGATAATAATATCAATTCTCCATCTGTGGGAACCTAACTTCATTCTCACGGACCAAGGGAATTCAAAATTTTATGTGGTAGGGAGAGTGTGTCAACCAATGAAATCATTTCACGCGAGCCCCGGCCAGTGCGGTGTTTTCTGGTTGAAACCTCACTCTTCTGTCAGTACTCACGAAGTTAAGACGTAGTCCTTCGATCGTCTAGTAACCAAAGTGGTGAAGATCAACAAGAAGACTCTACGTGGTCAACACACACGCAATTACGAACACACTAAGTACAGATCATCTGTATAGCTCGTAATTGTTGCGTAAAGGCGAGATACTCTTCAGTACATCAACCAAGCTTATTGTGTACTACCAGTTAGTCATAAGCATGCAAGAGATCCACCAGACTTCAAGACCAGACTTCAAGAATACAGCAGAGAGGCCGTCTAAATTATTGGTGAACAGCTGACGAGCAGAGCGACCACCCGAACGAAGCACACACACACACGCTGACGTGCAACGTGCGAATCGACGAGGGACAGGAAGCAGTTCCAGCGGACAGCAGCAGACGTTAAAATATTCACAAACAGCAAGGAAGCAGAGTGTTGCCGAATTTTGAACTCCACGACCGAATCCAGCAGTTCTAAGCAGATTACTTTCTCTAACCAAGGACTCGAATCGACGAGGGACAAATCGGGACGACATC
This sequence comes from Magicicada septendecula, assembly GCA_034769895.1. Classification (NCBI taxonomy): domain Eukaryota; kingdom Metazoa; phylum Arthropoda; class Insecta; order Hemiptera; family Cicadidae; genus Magicicada; species Magicicada septendecula. Next base: position 149,930,028 of record CM068372.1, read on the forward strand.
CTCTTCAGTAACAGGAAAGCAAAATCCACTTATTTATTTTTCAGATCAAATTTTCTATTTTTCAATTAAAACATTGTAATTCAAATAATTCAGGTGCCAAACAAAAAGCAAAGACTCTAGTAATTAAAAAGTAAATTCGTTGTGATAATCTGTATAGCAGTTTAAGGCTTTAGTAAGTTATAGTTAAGAAATAGAAGTAGTATAAAAGCGCTATACAAATCTTAACTGACAATCTAATCTTAGATCATACTGCAGTAGATCAGAAGTAGAATCACTAGAAATGAAATAACATGAACTAGACTGTCACGTCTAATTTATTTTAATTAATTATTCTAATTAATTTCAGAGTTTTATATTTTGTTTCATGAACATTTAGATTCAATTTAATTAAATAAATTTAATTAAATTCAAATCAATTAATAAAGTAAAATTTAAATTGCAACTAACTCGCCAAAGAACGAGTTCAGTTTCTTTCAACTATTGACCAATCGAAAAACATTGATTCATTGTATAGACTATAAGAAAATCATAAAATAATAACCATTCTATTCTTGTGTGTTGTTGGTGTAATAAACAACGTTTTATTACCCCATATAACAGTGTTTTATTGTTGTACGATAAAGCCTACCAGTCTCACAAAACTCTCCCCCTTTAAAGTAACCTATTTTGTGTGTTGTTGTAATAATTTGAGATTACTAGCTTGCGAACTTCAAATCCAAAATCCACACGCCCTAGTCGGAAGAATCTGCAAGATCAGACAGCAGGTGGGTACTCACACACAACACAACATAACAATAACGCATAGAAGTAGAGTTATAAATGTCGGCCAACGTGGGGCCCGGCAAACGTACATCAAATTAAATTCATGTTCAGAACGACATATAACTAGAGTTATAAATGTCGCCCTGCACGTGGGGCCAGAAATTAAATTCAATTTAAATTTAATTCTCACTTTAAAACAAACTTTGCTGTTTTAATTCATAAAACAGCTGGCGTCCAACATAAACAATCCCCAAAGAGTTTTGTGACTGGTGTTCGTACAGCAGTAAACTTATTGTGTGTATTTGAAACTGTTCTGTGTATTTTAAATTGTTTATATTTGAAATTGTTGTGTATTTAAAATGGATATGGATAAAATACTTAAACAAATGCAGCAAATGAATGCGGATTTGACCGCTAATATTAACTCGAGATTTGAGAAAATAGACGCGAAATTTGAACTTAGCAACGCTGAAATAAAGTCCCAAATCAAAGCACAAAGAGTTAGTCTAACCGAGAAATTAGATCAAAGCAACGCTGACATAAACGCCGAGATTAAGCAAAGTAATAAAGAAAGTAGTAAAGAATTAACTGCGAAAATAGACGAAAGCGTAACCGAGTTAACTGTGAAAGTCGCGGAAATCGCTGAAAAAGTAAATACGGTCGATACTAAAATCAATGAACGGTTTAAGGTTTTTGAGACCACTATGCAAAAATCGTTTATTGAACAAGTAACACGTATGGAGGGCCGGTTCAAGGATCACATAAGCCGTTGCGAGAAGCAAACCCTAGACGTCTCAAGGAAGGTGGAATCTCTAGAGGTAAAGATTCACGCGGACGTGACCGAAACGCAACGACGAGTAGATAAATTAGACGCTTCAATTGTAGAGACGCGATCTAACATTGACTCTAATAAAGAGAGTGTTTTACAAACGTTAAACGACGAGATTTTGAAAGTACGACAGGAGGTACGAAGGAGATCTGCTCCTAATATTTTGGTACAAGGTCCTGTCGACGAGAAAAATCGCGTGTATTTTACGGGGGAAAATAACGAAAACCCCATTGAATTTTTATTAGCGTGTGAGAGTGAAATGGCTAGAGTAGGTTCCCGACTAGAAGATCAAGACAAAATACAGTGGGTGGTTAACGCGATGCGTGATTCGGCGCGTAAGTGGTATAACATTGTACGCGATAGAGTGTCCACATACGCGGAGTTCAAACAAAAATTTGAAAGCCGGTACTGGAACTCGCATACCCAGAGACTTCTGCGCAATGAACTGGAATATGGCCGATTTGATAAGAAAATGGGTATTACCGCCGAAAATTATATAATCCAGCAGGTCGAACGCGCGAAGCATTTAACCCCAGCATTTGCGGAGATTGACATAGTCGCGAAGCTTGCCTACCATTTTAATCATAATATTAGAGTAGCTGTATTTACGCAGGGTATTCGCACGATAGACGAACTCCTCATTCTAGTGTCCCAAAATGAGACGGTTTTTGATTTTGGTGGGTGGCGTTATAATCCCGATTTTCGCCGAAATAATGAAGGGCAGAATACGCGAGAACAATACCAGCAACCTGACCAGAGACCGAGTACTAGTTCTACTCCACCCCAAACATCGTCAAAACCCCCAGATAAGACCTTTGAATACAAAGGCAAACAAAATATTGCTAGATCGAAAGGGCAATATAAGGGTAACGACAGGGCCCTGATTAGAGCTATGCAAACGGTTGAGATAGCTAGAACTGATACAATAGAGCAAGACAGCGATACTCCAAGTAATAAAGACCCCAACGAGAGGAGAAAGAATCGTAAGTTTCCAAAAAACTTGGAAACGGGCGCCTCCAGGGTGGAAGCGCCATAAATCATGCTAAAACGTATCGCAATAAAGTAGGTAAAAGTAAGAAAAATGTTAGATTTAAGAAAAGTGATTTTTCTACAGAAATTTGTACGCCAGTTGACAAAGTATTTCAACCGGAAGGCAAGGAACCGTGGTTGGCCGTCAACACAATGCAACAATGGGCACCGACAAATGTACGTCCGGAGGAACAGGAAAGTGACGATGACGTTCCCACACAGTCAGCGTGGGAAGACGTAGAAATCATATCCGGGGACGCGTACGAATTCGACGAGTACATAGCGGAATATTGTCAAGCCACTCATAAAAATGCATACGATATACTGGATGCTCTTTAAAAATAATGATTGTATTATAATAATTAAATTTAAAATAAATAACTTGTGATGTATAATATAATTAATAATAATTATAGATAACTTGTGTATTAATAATAATAAGGTTTTTCTATCGCGATAAACAGCGGGCGGGTAGAACTAAACGCGCAGCAGGAAATAGTTACGTCACGCGATAACAACTACCTGACCGACATTTGAAAGTAGGTCAAGCAATTAGCCGCGCGCCCGGCGATAACGATTGTTTAGACTGTCAGCAAATTCTTTTGTGCGTGTGCCACTGTTTACAAACAAACGCTACAGTTACATATTAGACGTTCTAAAAACATTAATACGCAGATAATTTCAAATGTAATATTATTAACAAGAGTATGTAGAAGTAAGTTGTATGTAATGAAATAATATTAACACACATGTATGTTTTTCTTTTGAATAAGTAATACAATGTATAGGTAATAAGTATAATGATTACAGAATATGTGTGTAATGATTAAGAAAAAAAAAATAACTGTAATTATTACATTCATTTTTTTTTAAAGTGGGTGTGGGAATATATAACGGCACCAAATATTAACTATTTGGGGTTATATGTTTACCGCATACTGAAAGCATATTTAAATAAAAAGTAACAGTCAAAACTCCATTTGAATGTAGCGCATTGAAAATAATGCTGTGTAAAGCGACGCACGCGTGGTCATTATGTAATCAGTTCGCTGTACAAGGAAGTGACCACACCCAAACTGTTAATTATTAATATCTCGGAAACTAATAAATGAAGGCGAAATCCAATATAGCCAAAATGTTTGCCGAGATATTAATAATGACGTGTGCAAATTTGATGCAATATAATTAACAAATGAAAGAGTTAATTAAAATAATTGAATAACTTCTGTAAAAATAGAGTTACAGTAATGAGATTTTAGTATGTTATAAAGATAATAATTTCTGACAGATTGTATATTTTAGATTTCACACAACTTGGTTTGCAACCAAGTTATTGCAAAATTAAATAAGCACAGGATGTCCGGAGCGGGAAATTGGTTCCGCCGGATAATTATATTAGATAATAATATCAATTCTCCATCTGTGGGAACCTAACTTCATTCTCACGGACCAAGGGAATTCAAAATTTTATGTGGTAGGGAGAGTGTGCCAACCAATGAAATCATTTCACGCGAGCCCCGGCCAGTGCGGTGTTTTCTGGTTGAAACCTCACTCTTCTGTCAGTACTCACGAAGTTAAGACGTAGTCCTTCGATCGTCTAGTAACCAAAGTGGTGAAGATCAACAAGAAGACTCTACGTGGTCAACACACACGCAATTACGAACACACTAAGTACAGATCATCTGTATAGCTCGTAATTGTTGCGTAAAGGCGAGATACTCTTCAGTACATCAACCAAGCTTATTGTGTACTACCAGTTAGTCATAAGCATGCAAGAGATCCACCAGACTTCAAGACCAGACTTCAAGAATACAGCAGAGAGGCCGTCTAAATTATTGGTGAACAGCTGACGAGCAGAGCGACCACCCGAACGAAGCACACACACACACGCTGACGTGCAACGTGCGAATCGACGAGGGACAGGAAGCAGTTCCAGCGGACAGCAGCAGACGTTAAAATATTCACAAACAGCAAGGAAGCAGAGTGTTGCCGAATTTTGAACTCCACGACCGAATCCAGCAGTTCTAAGCAGATTACTTTCTCTAACCAAGGACTCGAATCGACGAGGGACAAATCGGGACGACATCCTCTTCAGTAACAGGAAAGCAAAATCCACTTATTTATTTTTCAGATCAAATTTTCTATTTTTCAATTAAAACATTGTAATTCAAATAATTCAGGTGCCAAACAAAAAGCAAAGACTCTAGTAATTAAAAAGTAAATTCGTTGTGATAATCTGTATAGCAGTTTAAGGCTTTAGTAAGTTATAGTTAAGAAATAGAAGTAGTATAAAAGCGCTATACAAATCTTAACTGACAATCTAATCTTAGATCATACTGCAGTAGATCAGAAGTAGAATCACTAGAAATGAAATAACATGAACTAGACTGTCACGTCTAATTTATTTTAATTAATTATTCTAATTAATTTCAGAGTTTTATATTTTGTTTCATGAACATTTAGATTCAATTTAATTAAATAAATTTAATTAAATTCAAATCAATTAATAAAGTAAAATTTAAATTGCAACTAACTCGCCAAAGAACGAGTTCAGTTTCTTTCAACTATTGACCAATCGAAAAACATTGATTCATTGTATAGACTATAAGAAAATCATAAAATAATAACCATTCTATTCTTGTGTGTTGTTGGTGTAATAAACAACGTTTTATTACCCCATATAACAGTGTTTTATTGTTGTACGATAAAGCCTACCAGTCTCACAAAACTCTCCCCCTTTAAAGTAACCTATTTTGTGTGTTGTTGTAATAATTTGAGATTACTAGCTTGCGAACTTCAAATCCAAAATCCACACGCCCTAGTCGGAAGAATCTGCAAGATCAGACAGCAGGTGGGTACTCACACACAACACAACATAACAATAACGCATAGAAGTAGAGTTATAAATGTCGGCCAACGTGGGGCCCGGCAAACGTACATCAAATTAAATTCATGTTCAGAACGACATATAACTAGAGTTATAAATGTCGCCCTGCACGTGGGGCCAGAAATTAAATTCAATTTAAATTTAATTCTCACTTTAAAACAAACTTTGCTGTTTTAATTCATAAAACAGCTGGCGTCCAACATAAACAATCCCCAAAGAGTTTTGTGACTGGTGTTCGTACAGCAGTAAACTTATTGTGTGTATTTGAAACTGTTCTGTGTATTTTAAATTGTTTATATTTGAAATTGTTGTGTATTTAAAATGGATATGGATAAAATACTTAAACAAATGCAGCAAATGAATGCGGATTTGACCGCTAATATTAACTCGAGATTTGAGAAAATAGACGCGAAATTTGAACTTAGCAACGCTGAAATAAAGTCCCAAATCGAAGCACAAAGAGTTAGTCTAACCGAGAAATTAGATCAAAGCAACGCTGACATAAACGCCGAGATTAAGCAAAGTAATAAAGAAAGTAGTAAAGAATTAACTGCGAAAATAGACGAAAGCGTAACCGAGTTAACTGTGAAAGTCGCGGAAATCGCTGAAAAAGTAAATACGGTCGATACTAAAATCAATGAACGGTTTAAGGTTTTTGAGACCACTATGCAAAAATCGTTTATTGAACAAGTAACACGTATGGAGGGCCGGTTCAAGGATCACATAAGCCGTTGCGAGAAGCAAACCCTAGACGTCTCAAGGAAGGTGGAATCTCTAGAGGTAAAGATTCACGCGGACGTGACCGAAACGCAACGACGAGTAGATAAATTAGACGCTTCAATTGTAGAGACGCGATCTAACATTGACTCTAATAAAGAGAGTGTTTTACAAACGTTAAACGACGAGATTTTGAAAGTACGACAGGAGGTACGAAGGAGATCTGCTCCTAATATTTTGGTACAAGGTCCTGTCGACGAGAAAAATCGCGTGTATTTTACGGGGGAAAATAACGAAAACCCCATTGAATTTTTATTAGCGTGTGAGAGTGAAATGGCTAGAGTAGGTTCCCGACTAGAAGATCAAGACAAAATACAGTGGGTGGTTAACGCGATGCGTGATTCGGCGCGTAAGTGGTATAACATTGTACGCGATAGAGTGTCCACATACGCGGAGTTCAAACAAAAATTTGAAAGCCGGTACTGGAACTCGCATACCCAGAGACTTCTGCGCAATGAACTGGAATATGGCCGATTTGATAAGAAAATGGGTATTACCGCCGAAAATTATATAATCCAGCAGGTCGAACGCGCGAAGCATTTAACCCCAGCATTTGCGGAGATTGACATAGTCGCGAAGCTTGCCTACCATTTTAATCATAATATTAGAGTAGCTGTATTTACGCAGGGTATTCGCACGATAGACGAACTCCTCATTCTAGTGTCCCAAAATGAGACGGTTTTTGATTTTGGTGGGTGGCGTTATAATCCCGATTTTCGCCGAAATAATGAAGGGCAGAATACGCGAGAACAATACCAGCAACCTGACCAGAGACCGAGTACTAGTTCTACTCCACCCCAAACATCGTCAAAACCCCCAGATAAGACCTTTGAATACAAAGGCAAACAAAATATTGCTAGATCGAAAGGGCAATATAAGGGTAACGACAGGGCCCTGATTAGAGCTATGCAAACGGTTGAGATAGCTAGAACTGATACAATAGAGCAAGACAGCGATACTCCAAGTAATAAAGACCCCAACGAGAGGAGAAAGAATCGTAAGTTTCCAAAAAACTTGGAAACGGGCGCCTCCAGGGTGGAAGCGCCATAAATCATGCTAAAACGTATCGCAATAAAGTAGGTAAAAGTAAGAAAAATGTTAGATTTAAGAAAAGTGATTTTTCTACAGAAATTTGTACGCCAGTTGACAAAGTATTTCAACCGGAAGGCAAGGAACCGTGGTTGGCCGTCAACACAATGCAACAATGGGCACCGACAAATGTACGTCCGGAGGAACAGGAAAGTGACGATGACGTTCCCACACAGTCAGCGTGGGAAGACGTAGAAATCATATCCGGGGACGCGTACGAATTCGACGAGTACATAGCGGAATATTGTCAAGCCACTCATAAAAATGCATACGATATACTGGATGCTCTTTAAAAATAATGATTGTATTATAATAATTAAATTTAAAATAAATAACTTGTGATGTATAATATAATTAATAATAATTATAGATAACTTGTGTATTAATAATAATAAGGTTTTTCTATCGCGATAAACAGCGGGCGGGTAGAACTAAACGCGCAGCAGGAAATAGTTACGTCACGCGATAACAACTACCTGACCGACATTTGAAAGTAGGTCAAGCAATTAGCCGCGCGCCCGGCGATAACGATTGTTTAGACTGTCAGCAAATTCTTTTGTGCGTGTGCCACTGTTTACAAACAAACGCTACAGTTACATATTAGACGTTCTAAAAACATTAATACGCAGATAATTTCAAATGTAATATTATTAACAAGAGTATGTAGAAGTAAGTTGTATGTAATGAAATAATATTAACACACATGTATGTTTTTCTTTAGAATAAGTAATACAATGTATAGGTAATAAGTATAATGATTACAGAATATGTGTGTAATGATTAAGAAAAAAAAAAAATAACTGTAATTATTACATTCATTTTTTTTTAAAGTGGGTGTGGGAATATATAACGGCACCAAATATTAACTATTTGGGGTTATATGTTTACCGCATACTGAAAGCATATTTAAATAAAAAGTAACAGTCAAAACTCCATTTGAATGTAGCGCATTGAAAATAATGCTGTGTAAAGCGACGCACGCGTGGTCATTATGTAATCAGTTCGCTGTACCAGGAAGCGACCACACCCAAACTGTTAATTATTAATATCTCGGAAACTAATAAATGAAGGCGAAATCCAATATAGCCAAAATGTTTGCCGAGATATTAATAATGACGTGTGCAAATTTGATGCAATATAATTAACAAATGAAAGAGTTAATTAAAATAATTGAATAACTTCTGTAAAAATAGAGTTACAGTAATGAGATTTTAGTATGTTATAAAGATAATAATTTCTGACAGATTGTATATTTTAGATTTCACACAACTTGGTTTGCAACCAAGTTATTGCAAAATTAAATAAGCACAGGATGTCCGGAGCGGGAAATTGGTTCCGCCGGATAATTATATTAGATAATAATATCAATTCTCCATCTGTGGGAACCTAACTTCATTCTCACGGACCAAGGGAATTCAAAATTTTATGTGGTAGGGAGAGTGTGCCAACCAATGAAATCATTTCACGCGAGCCCCGGCCAGTGCGGTGTTTTCTGGTTGAAACCTCACTCTTCTGTCAGTACTCACGAAGTTAAGACGTAGTCCTTCGATCGTCTAGTAACCAAAGTGGTGAAGATCAACAAGAAGACTCTACGTGGTCAACACACACGCAATTACGAACACACTAAGTACAGATCATCTGTATAGCTCGTAATTGTTGCGTAAAGGCGAGATACTCTTCAGTACATCAACCAAGCTTATTGTGTACTACCAGTTAGTCATAAGCATGCAAGAGATCCACCAGACTTCAAGACCAGACTTCAAGAATACAGCAGAGAGGCCGTCTAAATTATTGGTGAACAGCTGACGAGCAGAGCGACCACCCGAACGAAGCACACACACACACGCTGACGTGCAACGTGCGAATCGACGAGGGACAGGAAGCAGTTCCAGCGGACAGCAGCAGACGTTAAAATATTCACAAACAGCAAGGAAGCAGAGTGTTGCCGAATTTTGAACTCCACGACCGAATCCAGCAGTTCTAAGCAGATTACTTTCTCTAACCAAGGACTCGAATCGACGAGGGCAAATCGGGACGACATCCTCTTCAGTAACAGGAAAGCAAAATCCACTTATTTATTTTTCAGATCAAATTTTCTATTTTTCAATTAAAACATTGTAATTCAAATAATTCAGGTGCCAAACAAAAAGCAAAGACTCTAGTAATTAAAAAGTAAATTCGTTGTGATAATCTGTATAGCAGTTTAAGGCTTTAGTAAGTTATAGTTAAGAAATAGAAGTAGTATAAAAGCGCTATACAAATCTTAACTGACAATCTAATCTTAGATCATACTGCAGTAGATCAGAAGTAGAATCACTAGAAATGAAATAACATGAACTAGACTGTCACGTCTAATTTATTTTAATTAATTATTCTAATTAATTTCAGAGTTTTATATTTTGTTTCATGAACATTTAGATTCAATTTAATTAAATAAATTTAATTAAATTTAAATCAATTAATAAAGTAAAATTTAAATTGCAACTAACTCGCCAAAGAACGAGTTCAGTTTCTTTCAACTATTGACCAATCGAAAAACATTGATTCATTGTATAGACTATAAGAAAATCATAAAATAATAACCATTCTATTCTTGTGTGTTGTTGGTGTAATAAACAACGTTTTATTACCCCATATAACAGTGTTTTATTGTTGTACGATAAAGCCTACCAGTCTCACAAAACTCTCCCCCTTTAAAGTAACCTATTTTGTGTGTTGTTGTAATAATTTGAGATTACTAGCTTGCGAACTTCAAATCCAAAATCCACACGCCCTAGTCGGAAGAATCTGCAAGATCAGACAGCAGGTGGGTACTCACACACAACACAACATAACAATAACGCATAGAAGTAGAGTTATAAATGTCGGCCAACGTGGGGCCCGGCAAACGTACATCAAATTAAATTCATGTTCAGAACGACATATAACTAGTGTTATAAATGTCGCCCTGCACGTGGGGCCAGAAATTAAATTCAATTTAAATTTAATTCTCACTTTAAAACAAACTTTGCTGTTTTAATTCATAAAACAGCTGGCGTCCAACATAAACAATCCCCAAAGAGTTTTGTGACTGGTGTTCGTACAGCAGTAAACTTATTGTGTGTATTTGAAACTGTTCTGTGTATTTTAAATTGTTTATATTTGAAATTGTTGTGTATTTAAAATGGATATGGATAAAATACTTAAACAAATGCAGCAAATGAATGCGGATTTGACCGCTAATATTAACTCGAGATTTGAGAAAATAGACGCGAAATTTGAACTTAGCAACGCTGAAATAAAGTCCCAAATCGAAGCACAAAGAGTTAGTCTAACCGAGAAATTAGATCAAAGCAACGCTGACATAAACGCCGAGATTAAGCAAAGTAATAAAGAAAGTAGTAAAGAATTAACTGCGAAAATAGACGAAAGCGTAACCGAGTTAACTGTGAAAGTCGCGGAAATCGCTGAAAAAGTAAATACGGTCGATACTAAAATCAATGAACGGTTTAAGGTTTTTGAGACCACTATGCAAAAATCGTTTATTGAACAAGTAACACGTATGGAGGGCCGGTTCAAGGATCACATAAGCCGTTGCGAGAAGCAAACCCTAGACGTCTCAAGGAAGGTGGAATCTCTAGAGGTAAAGATTCACGCGGACGTGACCGAAACGCAACGACGAGTAGATAAATTAGACGCTTCAATTGTAGAGACGCGATCTAACATTGACTCTAATAAAGAGAGTGTTTTACAAACGTTAAACGACGAGATTTTGAAAGTACGACAGGAGGTACGAAGGAGATCTGCTCCTAATATTTTGGTACAAGGTCCTGTCGACGAGAAAAATCGCGTGTATTTTACGGGGGAAAATAACGAAAACCCCATTGAATTTTTATTAGCGTGTGAGAGTGAAATGGCTAGAGTAGGTTCCCGACTAGAAGATCAAGACAAAATACAGTGGGTGGTTAACGCGATGCGTGATTCGGCGCGTAAGTGGTATAACATTGTACGCGATAGAGTGTCCACATACGCGGAGTTCAAACAAAAATTTGAAAGCCGGTACTGGAACTCGCATACCCAGAGACTTCTGCGCAATGAACTGGAATATGGCCGATTTGATAAGAAAATGGGTATTACCGCCGAAAATTATATAATCCAGCAGGTCGAACGCGCGAAGCATTTAACCCCAGCATTTGCGGAGATTGACATAGTCGCGAAGCTTGCCGCATTTTAATCATAATATTAGAGTAGCTGTATTTACGCAGGGTATTCGCACGATAGACGAACTCCTCATTCTAGTGTCCCAAAATGAGACGGTTTTTGATTTTGGTGGGTGGCGTTATAATCCCGATTTTCGCCGAAATAATGAAGGGCAGAATACGCGAGAACAATACCAGCAACCTGACCAGAGACCGAGTACTAGTTCTACTCCACCCCAAACATCGTCAAAACCCCCAGATAAGACCTTTGAATACAAAGGCAAACAAAATATTGCTAGATCGAAAGGGCAATATAAGGGTAACGACAGGGCCCTGATTAGAGCTATGCAAACGGTTGAGATAGCTAGAACTGATACAATAGAGCAAGACAGCGATACTCCAAGTAATAAAGACCCCAACGAGAGGAGAAAGAATCGTAAGTTTCCAAAAAACTTAGAAACGGGCGCCTCCAGGGTGGAAGCGCCATAAATCATGCTAAAACCTATCGCAATAAAGTAGGTAAAAGTAAGAAAAATGTTAGATTTAAGAAAAGTGATTTTTCTACAGAAATTTGTACGCCAGTTGACAAAGTATTTCAACCGGAAGGCAAGGAACCGTGGTTGGCCGTGAACACAATGCAACAATGGGCACCGACAAATGTACGTCCGGAGGAACAGGAAAGTGACGATGACGTTCCCACACAGTTAGCGTGGGAAGACGTAGAAATCATATCCGGGGACGCGTACGAATTCGACGAGTACATAGCGGAATATTGTCAAGCCACTCATAAAAATGCATACTATATACTGGATGCTCTTTACAAATAATGATTGTATTATAATAATTAAATTTAAAATAAATAACTTGTGATGTATAATATTATTAATAATAATTATAGATAACTTGTGTATTAATAATAATAAGGTTTTTCTATCGCGATAAACAGCAGGCGGGTAGAACTAAACGCGCAGCAGGAAATAGTTACGTCACGCGATAACAACTACCTGACCGACATTTGAAAGTAGGTCAAGCAATTAGCCGCGCGCCCGGCGATAACGATTGTTTAGACTGTCAGCAAATTCTTTTGTGCGTGTGCCACTGTTTACAAACAAACGCTACAGTTACATATTAGACGTTCTAAAAACATTAATACGCAGATAATTTCAAATGTAATATTATTAACAAGAGTATGTAGAAGTAAGTTGTATGTAATGAAATAATATTAACACACATGTATGTTTTTCTTTAGAATAAGTAATACAATGTATAGGTAATAAGTATAATGATTACAGAATATGTGTGTAATGATTAAGAAAAAAAAAAAATAACTGTAATTATTACATTCATTTTTTTTTAAAGTGGGTGTGGGAATATATAACGGCACCAAATATTAACTATTTGGGGTTATATGTTTACCGCATACTGAAAGCATATTTAAATAAAAAGTAACAGTCAAAACTCCATTTGAATGTAGCGCATTGAAAATAATGCTGTGTAAAGCGACGCACGCGTGGTCATTATGTAATCAGTTCGCTGTACCAGGAAGCGACCACACCCAAACTGTTAATTATTAATATCTCGGAAACTAATAAATGAAGGCGAAATCCAATATAGCCAAAATGTTTGCCGAGATATTAATAATGACGTGTGCAAATTTGATGCAATATAATTAACAAATGAAAGAGTTAATTAAAATAATTGAATAACTTCTGTAAAAATAGAGTTACAGTAATGAGATTTTAGTATGTTATAAAGATAATAATTTCTGACAGATTGTATATTTTAGATTTCACACAACTTGGTTTGCAACCAAGTTATTGCAAAATTAAATAAGCACAGGATGTCCGGAGCGGGAAATTGGTTCCGCCGGATAATTATATTAGATAATAATATCAATTCTCCATCTGTGGGAACCTAACTTCATTCTCACGGACCAAGGGAATTCAAAATTTTATGTGGTAGGGAGAGTGTGCCAACCAATGAAATCATTTCACGCGAGCCCCGGCCAGTGCGGTGTTTTCTGGTTGAAACCTCACTCTTCTGTCAGTACTCACGAAGTTAAGACGTAGTCCTTCGATCGTCTAGTAACCAAAGTGGTGAAGATCAACAAGAAGACTCTACGTGGTCAACACACACGCAATTACGAACACACTAAGTACAGATCATCTGTATAGCTCGTAATTGTTGCGTAAAGGCGAGATACTCTTCAGTACATCAACCAAGCTTATTGTGTACTACCAGTTAGTCATAAGCATGCAAGAGATCCACCAGACTTCAAGACCAGACTTCAAGAATACAGCAGAGAGGCCGTCTAAATTATTGGTGAACAGCTGACGAGCAGAGCGACCACCCGAACGAAGCACACACACACACGCTGACGTGCAACGTGCGAATCGACGAGGGACAGGAAGCAGTTCCAGCGGACAGCAGCAGACGTTAAAATATTCACAAACAGCAAGGAAGCAGAGTGTTGCCGAATTTTGAACTCCACGACCGAATCCAGCAGTTCTAAGCAGATTACTTTCTCTAACCAAGGACTCGAATCGACGAGGGCAAATCGGGACGACATCCTCTTCAGTAACAGGAAAGCAAAATCCACTTATTTATTTTTCAGATCAAATTTTCTATTTTTCAATTAAAACATTGTAATTCAAATAATTCAGGTGCCAAACAAAAAGCAAAGACTCTAGTAATTAAAAAGTAAATTCGTTGTGATAATCTGTATAGCAGTTTAAGGCTTTAGTAAGTTATAGTTAAGAAATAGAAGTAGTATAAAAGCGCTATACAAATCTTAACTGACAATCTAATCTTAGATCATACTGCAGTAGATCAGAAGTAGAATCACTAGAAATGAAATAACATGAACTAGACTGTCACGTCTAATTTATTTTAATTAATTATTCTAATTAATTTCAGAGTTTTATATTTTGTTTCATGAACATTTAGATTCAATTTAATTAAATAAATTTAATTAAATTTAAATCAATTAATAAAGTAAAATTTAAATTGCAACTAACTCGCCAAAGAACGAGTTCAGTTTCTTTCAACTATTGACCAATCGAAAAACATTGATTCATTGTATAGACTATAAGAAAATCATAAAATAATAACCATTCTATTCTTGTGTGTTGTTGGTGTAATAAACAACGTTTTATTACCCCATATAACAGTGTTTTATTGTTGTACGATAAAGCCTACCAGTCTCACAAAACTCTCCCCCTTTAAAGTAACCTATTTTGTGTGTTGTTGTAATAATTTGAGATTACTAGCTTGCGAACTTCAAATCCAAAATCCACACGCCCTAGTCGGAAGAATCTGCAAGATCAGACAGCAGGTGGGTACTCACACACAACACAACATAACAATAACGCATAGAAGTAGAGTTATAAATGTCGGCCAACGTGGGGCCCGGCAAACGTACATCAAATTAAATTCATGTTCAGAACGACATATAACTAGAGTTATAAATGTCGCCCTGCACGTGGGGCCAGAAATTAAATTCAATTTAAATTTAATTCTCACTTTAAAACAAACTTTGCTGTTTTAATTCATAAAACAGCTGGCGTCCAACATAAACAATCCCCAAAGAGTTTTGTGACTGGTGTTCGTACAGCAGTAAACTTATTGTGTGTATTTGAAACTGTTCTGTGTATTTTAAATTGTTTATATTTGAAATTGTTGTGTATTTAAAATGGATATGGATAAAATACTTAAACAAATGCAGCAAATGAATGCGGATTTGACCGCTAATATTAACTCGAGATTTGAGAAAATAGACGCGAAATTTGAACTTAGCAACGCTGAAATAAAGTCCCAAATCGAAGCACAAAGAGTTAGTCTAACCGAGAAATTAGATCAAAGCAACGCTGACATAAACGCCGAGATTAAGCAAAGTAATAAAGAAAGTAGTAAAGAATTAACTGCGAAAATAGACGAAAGCGTAACCGAGTTAACTGTGAAAGTCGCGGAAATCGCTGAAAAAGTAAATACGGTCGATACTAAAATCAATGAACGGTTTAAGGTTTTTGAGACCACTATGCAAAAATCGTTTATTGAACAAGTAACACGTATGGAGGGCCGGTTCAAGGATCACATAAGCCGTTGCGAGAAGCAAACCCTAGACGTCTCAAGGAAGGTGGAATCTCTAGAGGTAAAGATTCACGCGGACGTGACCGAAACGCAACGACGAGTAGATAAATTAGACGCTTCAATTGTAGAGACGCGATCTAACATTGACTCTAATAAAGAGAGTGTTTTACAAACGTTAAACGACGAGATTTTGAAAGTACGACAGGAGGTACGAAGGAGATCTGCTCCTAATATTTTGGTACAAGGTCCTGTCGACGAGAAAAATCGCGTGTATTTTACGGGGGAAAATAACGAAAACCCCATTGAATTTTTATTAGCGTGTGAGAGTGAAATGGCTAGAGTAGGTTCCCGACTAGAAGATCAAGACAAAATACAGTGGGTGGTTAACGCGATGCGTGATTCGGCGCGTAAGTGGTATAACATTGTACGCGATAGAGTGTCCACATACGCGGAGTTCAAACAAAAATTTGAAAGCCGGTACTGGAACTCGCATACCCAGAGACTTCTGCGCAATGAACTGGAATATGGCCGATTTGATAAGAAAATGGGTATTACCGCCGAAAATTATATAATCCAGCAGGTCGAACGCGCGAAGCATTTAACCCCAGCATTTGCGGAGATTGACATAGTCGCGAAGCTTGCCGCATTTTAATCATAATATTAGAGTAGCTGTATTTACGCAGGGTATTCGCACGATAGACGAACTCCTCATTCTAGTGTCCCAAAATGAGACGGTTTTTGATTTTGGTGGGTGGCGTTATAATCCCGATTTTCGCCGAAATAATGAAGGGCAGAATACGCGAGAACAATACCAGCAACCTGACCAGAGACCGAGTACTAGTTCTACTCCACCCCAAACATCGTCAAAACCCCCAGATAAGACCTTTGAATACAAAGGCAAACAAAATATTGCTAGATCGAAAGGGCAATATAAGGGTAACGACAGGGCCCTGATTAGAGCTATGCAAACGGTTGAGATAGCTAGAACTGATACAATAGAGCAAGACAGCGATACTCCAAGTAATAAAGACCCCAACGAGAGGAGAAAGAATCGTAAGTTTCCAAAAAACTTAGAAACGGGCGCCTCCAGGGTGGAAGCGCCATAAATCATGCTAAAACCTATCGCAATAAAGTAGGTAAAAGTAAGAAAAATGTTAGATTTAAGAAAAGTGATTTTTCTACAGAAATTTGTACGCCAGTTGACAAAGTATTTCAACCGGAAGGCAAGGAACCGTGGTTGGCCGTGAACACAATGCAACAATGGGCACCGACAAATGTACGTCCGGAGGAACAGGAAAGTGACGATGACGTTCCCACACAGTTAGCGTGGGAAGACGTAGAAATCATATCCGGGGACGCGTACGAATTCGACGAGTACATAGCGGAATATTGTCAAGCCACTCATAAAAATGCATACTATATACTGGATGCTCTTTACAAATAATGATTGTATTATAATAATTAAATTTAAAATAAATAACTTGTGATGTATAATATTATTAATAATAATTATAGATAACTTGTGTATTAATAATAATAAGGTTTTTCTATCGCGATAAACAGCAGGCGGGTAGAACTAAACGCGCAGCAGGAAATAGTTACGTCACGCGATAACAACTACCTGACCGACATTTGAAAGTAGGTCAAGCAATTAGCCGCGCGCCCGGCGATAACGATTGTTTAGACTGTCAGCAAATTCTTTTGTGCGTGTGCCACTGTTTACAAACAAACGCTACAGTTACATATTAGACGTTCTAAAAACATTAATACGCAGATAATTTCAAGTGTAATATTATTAACAAGAGTATGTAGAAGTAAGTTGTATGTAATGAAATAATATTAACACACATGTATGTTTTTCTTTTGAATAAGTAATACAATGTATAGGTAATAAGTATAATGATTACAGAATATGTGTGTAATGATTAAGAAAAAAAAAAAATAACTGTAATTATTACATTCATTTTTTTTTAAAGTGGGTGTGGGAATATATAACGGCACCAAATATTAACTATTTGGGGTTATATGTTTACCGCATACTGAAAGCATATTTAAATAAAAAGTAACAGTCAAAACTCCATTTGAATGTAGCGCATTGAAAATAATGCTGTGTAAAGCGACGCACGCGTGGTCATTATGTAAACAG
Source organism: Magicicada septendecula (assembly GCA_034769895.1). Lineage (NCBI taxonomy): Eukaryota > Metazoa > Arthropoda > Insecta > Hemiptera > Cicadidae > Magicicada > Magicicada septendecula. Next base: position 149,947,814 of record CM068372.1, read on the forward strand.
TTCGCTGTACAAGGAAGCGACCACACCCAAACTGTTAATTATTAATATCTCGGAAACTAATAAATGAAGGCGAAATCCAATATAGCCAAAATGTTTGCCGAGATATTAATAATGACGTGTGCAAATTTGATGCAATATAATTAACAAATGAAAGAGTTAATTAAAATAATTGAATAACTTCTGTAAAAATAGAGTTACAGTAATGAGATTTTAGTATGTTATAAAGATAATAATTTCTGACAGATTGTATATTTTAGATTTCACACAACTTGGTTTGCAACCAAGTTATTGCAAAATTAAATAAGCACAGGATGTCCGGAGCGGGAAATTGGTTCCGCCGGATAATTATATTAGATAATAATATCAATTCTCCGTCTGTGGGAACCTAACTTCATTCTCACGGACCAAGGGAATTCAAAATTTTATGTGGTAGGGAGAGTGTGCCAACCAATGAAATCATTTCACGCGAGCCCCGGCCAGTGCGGTGTTTTCTGGTTGAAACCTCACTCTTCTGTCAGTACTCACGAAGTTAAGACGTAGTCCTTCGATCGTCTAGTAACCAAAGTGGTGAAGATCAACAAGAAGACTCTACGTGGTCAACACACACGCAATTACGAACACACTAAGTACAGATCATCTGTATAGCTCGTAATTGTTGCGTAAAGGCGAGATACTCTTCAGTACATCAACCAAGCTTATTGTGTACTACCAGTTAGTCATAAGCACGCAAGAGATCCACCAGACTTCAAGACCAGACTTCAAGAATACAGCAGAGAGGCCGTCTAAATTATTGGTGAACAGCTGACGAGCAGAGCGACCACCTGAACGAAGCACACACACACACGCTGACGTGCAACGTGCGAATCGATGAGGGACAGGAAGCAGTTCCAGCGGACAGCAGCAGACGTTAAAATATTCACAAACAGCAAGGAAGCAGAGTGTTGCCGAATTTTGAACTCCACGACCGAATCCAGCATTCTAAGCAGATTACTTTCTCTAACCAAGGACTCGAATCGACGAGGGACAAATCGGGACGACATCCTCTTCAGTAACAGGAAAGCAAAATCCACTTATTTATTTTTCAGATCAAATTTTCTATTTTTCAATTAAAACATTGTAATTCAAATAATTCAGGTGCCAAACAAAAAGCAAAGACTCTAGTAATTAAAAAGTAAATTCGTTGTGATAATCTGTATAGCAGTTTAAGGCTTTAGTAAGTTATAGTTAAGAAATAGAAGTAGTATAAAAGCGCTATACAAATCTTAACTGACAATCTAATCTTAGATCATACTGCAGTAGATCAGAAGTAGAATCACTAGAAATGAAATAACGTGAACTAGACTGTCACGTCTAATTTATTTTAATTAATTATTCTAATTAATTTCAGAGTTTTATATTTTGTTTCATGAACATTTAGATTCAATTTAATTAAATAAATTTAATTAAATTCAAATCAATTAATAAAGTAAAATTTAAATTGCAACTAACTCGCCAAAGAACGAGTTCAGTTTCTTTCAACTATTGACCAATCGAAAAACATTGATTCATTGTATAGACTATAAGAAAATCATAAAATAATAACCATTCTATTCTTGTGTGTTGTCGGTGTAATAAACAACGTTTTATTACCCCATATAACAGTGTTTTATTGTTGTGCGATAAAGCCTACCAGTCTCACAAAACTCTCCCCCTTTAAAGTAACCTATTTTGTGTGTTGTTGTAATAATTTGAGATTACTAGCTTGCGAACTTCAAATCCAAAATCCACACGCCCTAGTCGGAAGAATCTGCAAGATCAGACAGCAGGTGGGTACTCACACACAACACAACATAACAATAACGCATAGAAGTAGAGTTATAAATGTCGGCCAACGTGGGGCCCGGCAAACGTACATCAAATTAAATTCACGTTCAGAACGACATATAACTAGAGTTATAAATGTCGCCCTGCACGTGGGGCCAGAAATTAAATTCAATTTAAATTTAATTCTCACTTTAAAACAAACTTTGCTGTTTTAATTCATAAAACAGCTGGCGTCCAACATAAACAATCCCCAAAGAGTTTTGTGACTGGTGTTCGTACAGCAGTAAACTTATTGTTTATTTGAAACTGTTCTGTGTATTTTAAATTGTTTATATTTGAAATTGTTGTGTATTTAAAATGGATATGGATAAAATACTTAAACAAATGCAGCAAATGAATGCGGATTTGACCGCTAATATTAACTCGAGATTTGAGAAAATAGACGCGAAATTTGAACTTAGCAACGCTGAAATAAAGTCCCAAATCGAAGCACAAAGAGTTAGTCTAACCGAGAAATTAGATCAAAGCAACGCTGACATAAACGCCGAGATTAAGCAAAGTAATAAAGAAAGTAGTAAAGAATTAACTGCGAAAATAGACGAAAGCGTAACCGAGTTAACTGTGAAAGTCGCGGAAATCGCTGAAAAAGTAAATACGGTCGATACTAAAATCAATGAACGGTTTAAGGTTTTTGAGACCACTATGCAAAAATCGTTTATTGAACAAGTAACACGTATGGTGGGCCGGTTCAAGGATCACATAAGCCGTTGCGAGAAGCAAACCCTAGACGTCTCAAGGAAGGTGGAATCTCTAGAGGTAAAGATTCACGCGGACGTGACCGAAACGCAACGACGAGTAGATAAATTAGACGCTTCAATTGTAGAGACGCGATCTAACATTGACTCTAATAAAGAGAGTGTTTTACAAACGTTAAACGACGAGATTTTGAAAGTACGACAGGAGGTACGAAGGAGATCTGCTCCTAATATTTTGGTACAAGGTCCTGTCGACGAGAAAAATCGCGTGTATTTTACGGGGGAAAATAACGAAAACCCCATTGAATTTTTATTAGCGTGTGAGAGTGAAATGGCTAGAGTAGGTTCCCGACTAGAAGATCAAGACAAAATACAGTGGGTGGTTAACGCGATGCGTGATTCGGCGCGTAAGTGGTATAACATTGTACGCGATAGAGTGTCCACATACGCGGAGTTCAAACAAAAATTTGAAAGCCTGTACTGGAACTCGCATACCCAGAGACTTCTGCGCAATGAACTGGAATATGGCCGATTTGATAAGAAAATGGGTATTACCGCCGAAAATTATATAATCCAGCAGGTCGAACGCGCGAAGCATTTAACCCCAGCATTTGCGGAGATTGACATAGTCGCGAAGCTTGCCGCATTTTAATCATAATATTAGAGTAGCTGTATTTACGCAGGGTATTCGCACGATAGACGAACTCCTCATTCTAGTGTCCCAAAATGAGACGGTTTTTGATTTTGGTGGGTGGCGTTATAATCCCGATTTTCGCCGAAATAATGAAGGGCAGAATACGCGAGAACAATACCAGCAACCTGACCAGAGACCGAGTACTAGTTCTACTCCACCCCAAATATCGTCAAAACCCTCAGATAAGACCTTTGAATACAAAGGCAAACAAAATATTGCTAGATCGAAAGGGCAATATAAGGGTAACGACAGGGCCCTGATTAGAGCTATGCAAACGGTTGAGATAGCTAGAACTGATACAATAGAGCAAGACAGCGATACTCCAAGTAATAAAGACCCCAACGAGAGGAGAAAGAATCGTAAGTTTCCAAAAAACTTGGAAACGGGCACCTCCAGGGTGGAAGCGCCATAAATCATGCTAAAACCTATCGCAATAAAGTAGGTAAAAGTAAGAAAAATGTTAGATTTAAGAAAAGTGATTTTTCTACAGAAATTTGTACGCCAGTTGACAAAGTATTTCAACCGGAAGGCAAGGAACCGTGGTTGGCCGTCAACACAATGCAACAATGGGCACCGACAAATGTACGTCCGGAGGAACAGGAAAGTGACGATGACGTTCCCACACAGTCAGCGTGGGAAGACGTAGAAATCATATCCGGGGACGCGTACGAATTCGACGAGTACATAGCGGAATATTGTCAAGCCACTCATAAAAATGCATACGATATACTGGATGCTCTTTAAAAATAATGATTGTATTATAATAATTAAATTTAAAATAAATAACTTGTGATGTATAATATTATTAATAATAATTATAGATAACTTGTGTATTAATAATAATAAGGTTTTTCTATCGCGATAAACAGCAGGCGGGTAGAACTAAACGCGCAGCAGGAAATAGTTACGTCACGCGATAACAACTACCTGACCGACATTTGAAAGTAGGTCAAGCAATTAGCCGCGCGCCCGGCGATAACGATTGTTTAGACTGTCAGCAAATTCTTTTGTGCGTGTGGCACTGTTTACAAACAAACGCTACAGTTACATATTAGACGTTCTAAAAACATTAATACGCAGATAATTTCAAATGTAATATTATTAACAAGAGTATGTAGAAGTAAGTTGTATGTAATGAAATAATATTAACACACATGTATGTTTTTCTTTTGAATAAGTAATACAATGTATAGGTAATAAGTATAATGATTACAGAATATGTGTGTAATGATTAAGAAAAAAAAAAAATAACTGTAATTATTACATTCATTTTTTTTTAAAGTGGGTGTGGAAATATATAACGGCACCAAATATTAACTATTTGGGGTTATATGTTTACCGCATACTGAAAGCATATTTAAATAAAAAGTAACAGTCAAAACTCCATTTGAATGTAGCGCATTGAAAATAATGCTGTGTAAAGCGACGCACGCGTGGTCATTATGTAATCAGTTCGCTGTACAAGGAAGCGACCACACCCAAACTGTTAATTATTAATATCTCGGAAACTAATAAATGAAGGCGAAATCCAATATAGCCAAAATGTTTGCCGAGATATTAATAATGACGTGTGCAAATTTGATGCAATATAATTAACAAATGAAAGAGTTAATTAAAATAATTGAATAACTTCTGTAAAAATAGAGTTACAGTAATGAGATTTTAGTATGTTATAAAGATAATAATTTCTGACAGATTGTATATTTTAGATTTCACACAACTTGGTTTGCAACCAAGTTATTGCAAAATTAAATAAGCACAGGATGTCCGGAGCGGGAAATTGGTTCCGCCGGATAATTATATTAGATAATAATATAAATTCTCCGTCTGTGGGAACCTAACTTCATTCTCACGGACCAAGGGAATTCAAAATTTTATGTGGTAGGGAGAGTGTGCCAACCAATGAAATCATTTCACGCGAGCCCCGGCCAGTGCGGTGTTTTCTGGTTGAAACCTCACTCTTCTGTCAGTACTGACGAAGTTAAGACGTAGTCCTTCGATCGTCTAGTAACCAAAGTGGTGAAGATCAACAAGAAGACTCTACGTGGTCAACACACACGCAATTACGAACACACTAAGTACAGATCATCTGTATAGCTCGTAATTGTTGCGTAAAGGCGAGATACTCTTCAGTACATCAACCAAGCTTATTGTGTACTACCAGTTAGTCATAAGCACGCAAGAGATCCACCAGACTTCAAGACCAGACTTCAAGAATACAGCAGAGAGGCCGTCTAAATTATTGGTGAACAGCTGACGAGCAGAGCGACCACCCGAACGAAGCACACACACACACGCTGACGTGCAACGTGCGAATCGATGAGGGACAGGAAGCAGTTCCAGCGGACAGCAGCAGACGTTAAAATATTCACAAACAGCAAGGAAGCAGAGTGTTGCCGAATTTTGAACTCCACGACCGAATCCAGCAGTTCTAAGCAGATTACTTTCTCTAACCAAGGACTCGAATCGACGAGGGACAAATCGGGACGACATCCTCTTCAGTAACAGGAAAGCAAAATCCACTTATTTATTTTTCAGATCAAATTTTCTATTTTTCAATTAAAACATTGTAATTCAAATAATTCAGGTGCCAAACAAAAAGCAAAGACTCTAGTAATTAAAAAGTAAATTCGTTGTGATAATCTGTATAGCAGTTTAAGGCTTTAGTAAGTTATAGTTAAGAAATAGAAGTAGTATAAAAGCGCTATACAAATCTTAACTGACAATCTAATCTTAGATCATACTGCAGTAGATCAGAAGTAGAATCACTAGAAATGAAATAACGTGAACTAGACTGTCACGTCTAATTTATTTTAATTAATTATTCTAATTAATTTCAGTTTTATATTTTGTTTCATGAACATTTAGATTCAATTTAATTAAATAAATTTAATTAAATTCAAATCAATTAATAAAGTAAAATTTAAATTGCAACTAACTCGCCAAAGAACGAGTTCAGTTTCTTTCAACTATTGACCAATCGAAAAACATTGATTCATTGTATAGACTATAAGAAAATCATAAAATAATAACCATTCTATTCTTGTGTGTTGTTGGTGTAATAAACAACGTTTTATTACCCCATATAACAGTGTTTTATTGTTGTACGATAAAGCCTACCAGTCTCACAAAACTCTCCCCCTTTAAAGTAACCTATTTTGTGTGTTGTTGTAATAATTTGAGATTACTAGCTTGCGAACTTCAAATCCAAAATCCACATGCCCTAGTCGGAAGAATCTGCAAGATCAGACAGCAGGTGGGTACTCACACACAACACAACATAACAATAACGCATAGAAGTAGAGTTATAAATGTCGGCCAACGTGGGGCCTGGCAAACGTACATAAAATTAAATTCACGTTCAGAACGACATATAACTAGAGTTATAAATGTCGCCCTGCACGTGGGGCCAGAAATTAAATTCAATTTAAATTTAATTCTCACTTTAAAACAAACTTTGCTGTTTTAATTCATAAAACAGCTGGCGTCCAACATAAACAATCCCCAAAGAGTTTTGTGACTGGTGTTCGTACAGCAGTAAACTTATTGTGTGTATTTGAAACTGTTCTGTGTATTTTAAATTGTTTATATTTGAAATTGTTGTGTATTTAAAATGGATATGGATAAAATACTTAAACAAATGCAGCAAATGAATGCGGATTTGACCGCTAATATTAACTCGAGATTTGAGAAAATAGACGCGAAATTTGAACTTAGCAACGCTGAAATAAAGTCCCAAATCGAAGCACAAAGAGTTAGTCTAACCGAGAAATTAGATCAAAGCAACGCTGACATAAACGCCGAGATTAAGCAAAGTAATAAAGAAAGTAGTAAAGAATTAACTGCGAAAATAGACGAAAGCGTAACCGAGTTAACTGTGAAAGTCGCGGAAATCGCTGAAAAAGTAAATACGGTCGATACTAAAATCAATGAACGGTTTAAGGTTTTTGAGACCACTATGCAAAAATCGTTTATTGAACAAGTAACACGTATGGAGGGCCGGTTCAAGGATCACATAAGCCGTTGCGAGAAGCAAACCCTAGACGTCTCAAGGAAGGTGGAATCTCTAGAGGTAAAGATTCACGCGGACGTGACCGAAACGCAACGACGAGTAGATAAATTAGACGCTTCAATTGTAGAGACGCGATCTAACATTGACTCTAATAAAGAGAGTGTTTTACAAACGTTAAACGACGAGATTTTGAAAGTACGACAGGAGGTACGAAGGAGATCTGCTCCTAATATTTTGGTACAAGGTCCTGTCGACGAGAAAAATCGCGTGTATTTTACGGGGGAAAATAACGAAAACCCCATTGAATTTTTATTAGCGTGTGAGAGTGAAATGGCTAGAGTAGGTTCCCGACTAGAAGATCAAGACAAAATACAGTGGGTGGTTAACGCGATGCGTGATTCGGCGCGTAAGTGGTATAACATTGTACGCGATAGAGTGTCCACATACGCGGAGTTCAAACAAAAATTTGAAAGCCGGTACTGGAACTCGCATACCCAGAGACTTCTGCGCAATGAACTGGAATATGGCCGATTTGATAAGAAAATGGGTATTACCGCCGAAAATTATATAATCCAGCAGGTCGAACGCGCGAAGCATTTAACCCCAGCATTTGCGGAGATTGACATAGTCGCGAAGCTTGCCTACCATTTTAATCATAATATTAGAGTAGCTGTATTTACGCAGGGTATTCGCACGATAGACGAACTCCTCATTCTAGTGTCCCAAAATGAGACGGTTTTTGATTTTGGTGGGTGGCGTTATAATCCCGATTTTCGCCGAAATAATGAAGGGCAGAATACGCGAGAACAATACCAGCAACCTGACCAGAGACCGAGTACTAGTTCTACTCCACCCCAAACATCGTCAAAACCCCCAGATAAGACCTTTGAATACAAAGGCAAACAAAATATTGCTAGATCGAAAGGGCAATATAAGGGTAACGACAGGGCCCTGATTAGAGCTGTGCAAACGGTTGAGATAGCTAGAACTGATACAATAGTGCAAGACAGCGATACTCCAAGTAATAAAGACCCCAACGAGAGGAGAAAGAATCGTAAGTTTCCAAAAAACTTGGAAACGGGCACCTCCAGGGTGGAAGCGCCATAAATCATGCTAAAACCTATCGCAATAAAGTAGGTAAAAGTAAGAAAAATGTTAGATTTAAGAAAAGTGATTTTTCTACAGAAATTTGTACGCCAGTTGACAAAGTATTTCAACCGGAAGGCAAGGAACCGTGGTTGGCCGTCAACACAATGCAACAATGGGCACCGACAAATGTACGTCCGGAGGAACAGGAAAGTGACGATGACGTTCCCACACAGTCAGCGTGGGAAGACGTAGAAATCATATCCGGGGACGCGTACGAATTCGACGAGTACATAGCGGAATATTGTCAAGCCACTCATAAAAATGCATACGATATACTGGATGCTCTTTAAAAATAATGATTGTATTATAATAATTAAATTTAAAATAAATAACTTGTGATGTATAATATTATTAATAATAATTATAGATAACTTGTGTATTAATAATAATAAGGTTTTTCTATCGCGATAAACAGCGGGCGGGTAGAACTAAACGCGCAGCAGGAAATAGTTACGTCACGCGATAACAACTACCTGACCGACATTTGAAAGTAGGTCAAGCAATTAGCCGCGCGCCCGGCGATAACGATTGTTTAGACTGTCAGCAAATTCTTTTGTGCGTGTGCCACTGTTTACAAACAAACGCTACAGTTACATATTAGACGTTCTAAAAACATTAATACGCAGATAATTTCAAATGTAATATTATTAACAAGAGTATGTAGAAGTAAGTTGTATGTAATGAAATAATATTAACACACATGTATGTTTTTCTTTTGAATAAGTAATACAATGTATAGGTAATAAGTATAATGATTACAGAATATGTGTGTAATGATTAAGAAAAAAAAAAATACTGTAATTATTACATTCATTTTTTTTTAAAGTGGGTGTGGGAATATATAACGGCACCAAATATTAACTATTTGGGGTTATATGTTTACCGCATACTGAAAGCATATTTAAATAAAAAGTAACAGTCAAAACTCCATTTGAATGTAGCGCATTGAAAATAATGCTGTGTAAAGCGACGCACGCGTGGTCATTATGTAATCAGTTCGCTGTACAAGGAAGCGACCACACCCAAACTGTTAATTATTAATATCTCGGAAACTAATAAATGAAGGCGAAATCCAATATAGCCAAAATGTTTGCCGAGATATTAATAATGACGTGTGCAAATTTGATGCAATATAATTAACAAATGAAAGAGTTAATTAAAATAATTGAATAACTTCTGTAAAAATAGAGTTACAGTAATGAGATTTTAGTATGTTATAAAGATAATAATTTCTGACAGATTGTATATTTTAGATTTCACACAACTTGGTTTGCAACCAAGTTATTGCAAAATTAAATAAGCACAGGATGTCCGGAGCGGGAAATTGGTTCCGCCGGATAATTATATTAGATAATAATATCAATTCTCCGTCTGTGGGAACCTAACTTCATTCTCACGGACCAAGGGAATTCAAAATTTTATGTGGTAGGGAGAGTGTGCCAACCAATGAAATCATTTCACGCGAGCCCCGGCCAGTGCGGTGTTTTCTGGTTGAAACCTCACTCTTCTGTCAGTACTGACGAAGTTAAGACGTAGTCCTTCGATCGTCTAGTAACCAAAGTGGTGAAGATCAACAAGAAGACTCTACGTGGTCAACACACACGCAATTACGAACACACTAAGTACAGATCATCTGTATAGCTCGTAATTGTTGCGTAAAGGCGAGATACTCTTCAGTACATCAACCAAGCTTATTGTGTACTACCAGTTAGTCATAAGCACGCAAGAGATCCACCAGACTTCAAGACCAGACTTCAAGAATACAGCAGAGAGGCCGTCTAAATTATTGGTGAACAGCTGACGAGCAGAGCGACCACCCGAACGAAGCACACACACACACGCTGACGTGCAACGTGCGAATCGATGAGGGACAGGAAGCAGTTCCAGCGGACAGCAGCAGACGTTAAAATATTCACAAACAGCAAGGAAGCAGAGTGTTGCCGAATTTTGAACTCCACGACCGAATCCAGCAGTTCTAAGCAGATTACTTTCTCTAACCAAGGACTCGAATCGACGAGGGACAAATCGGGACGACATCCTCTTCAGTAACAGGAAAGCAAAATCCACTTATTTATTTTTCAGATCAAATTTTCTATTTTTCAATTAAAATTTTGTAATTCAAATAATTCAGGTGCCAAACAAAAAGCAAAGACTCTAGTAATTAAAAAGTAAATTCGTTGTGATAATCTGTATAGCAGTTTAAGGCTTTAGTAAGTTATAGTTAAGAAATAGAAGTAGTATAAAAGCGCTATACAAATCTTAACTGACAATCTAATCTTAGATCATACTGCAGTAGATCAGAAGTAGAATCACTAGAAATGAAATAACGTGAACTAGACTGTCACGTCTAATTTATTTTAATTAATTATTCTAATTAATTTCAGAGTTTTATATTTTGTTTCATGAACATTTAGATTCAATTTAATTAAATAAATTTAATTAAATTCAAATCAATTAATAAAGTAAAATTTAAATTGCAACTAACTCGCCAAAGAACGAGTTCAGTTTCTTTCAACTATTGACCAATCGAAAAACATTGATTCATTGTATAGACTATAAGAAAATCATAAAATAATAACCATTCTATTCTTGTGTGTTGTTGGTGTAATAAACAACGTTTTATTACCCCATATAACAGTGTTTTATTGTTGTACGATAAAGCCTACCAGTCTCACAAAACTCTCCCCCTTTAAAGTAACCTATTTTGTGTGTTGTTGTAATAATTTGAGATTACTAGCTTGCGAACTTCAAATCCAAAATCCACACGCCCTAGTCGGAAGAATCTGCAAGATCAGACAGCAGGTGGGTACTCACACACAACACAACATAACAATAACGCATAGAAGTAGAGTTATAAATGTCGGCCAACGTGGGGCCCGGCAAACGTACATCAAATTAAATTCACGTTCAGAACGACATATAACTAGAGTTATAAATGTCGCCCTGCACGTGGGGCCAGAAATTAAATTCAATTTAAATTTAATTCTCACTTTAAAACAAACTTTGCTGTTTTAATTCATAAAACAGCTGGCGTCCAACATAAACAATCCCCAAAGAGTTTTGTGACTGGTGTTCGTACAGCAGTAAACTTATTGTGTGTATTTGAAACTGTTCTGTGTATTTTAAATTGTTTATATTTGAAATTGTTGTGTATTTAAAATGGATATGGATAAAATACTTAAACAAATGCAGCAAATGAATGCGGATTTGACCGCTAATATTAACTCGAGATTTGAGAAAATAGACGCGAAATTTGAACTTAGCAACGCTGAAATAAAGTCCCAAATCGAAGCACAAAGAGTTAGTCTAACCGAGAAATTAGATCAAAGCAACGCTGACATAAACGCCGAGATTAAGCAAAGTAATATCTAACCGAGAAATTAGATCAAAGCAACGCTGACATAAACGCCGAGATTAAGCAAAGTAATAAAGAAAGTAGTAAAGAATTAACTGCGAAAATAGACGAAAGCGTAACCGAGTTAACTGTGAAAGTCGCGGAAATCGCTGAAAAAGTAAATACGGTCGATACTAAAATCAATGAACGGTTTAAGGTTTTTGAGACCACTATGCAAAAATCGTTTATTGAACAAGTAACACGTATGGAGGGCCGGTTCAAGGATCACATAAGCCGTTGCGAGAAGCAAACCCTAGACGTCTCAAGGAAGGTGGAATCTCTAGAGGTAAAGATTCACGCGGACGTGACCGAAACGCAACGACGAGTAGATAAATTAGACGCTTCAATTGTAGAGACGCGATCTAACATTGACTCTAATAAGGAGAGTGTTTTACAAACGTTAAACGACGAGATTTTGAAAGTACGACAGGAGGTACGAAGGAGATCTGCTCCTAATATTTTGGTACAAGGTCCTGTCGACGAGAAAAATCGCGTGTATTTTACGGGGGAAAATAACGAACACCCCATTGAATTTTTATTAGCGTGTGAGAGTGAAATGGCTAGAGTAGGTTCCCGACTAGAAGATCAAGACAAAATACAGTGGGTGGTTAACGCGATGCGTGATTCGGCGCGTAAGTGGTATAACATTGTACGCGATAGAGTGTCCACATACGCGGAGTTCAAACAAAAATTTGAAAGCCGGTACTGGAACTCGCATAACCAGAGACTTCTGCGCAATGAACTGGAATATGGCCGATTTGATAAGAAAATGGGTATTACCGCCGAAAATTATATAATCCAGCAGGTCGAACGCGCGAAGCATTTAACCCCAGCATTTGCGGAGATTGACATAGTCGCGAAGCTTGCCTACCATTTTAATCATAATATTAGAGTAGCTGTATTTACGCAGGGTATTCGCACGATAGACGAACTCCTCATTCTAGTGTCCCAAAATGAGACGGTTTTTGATTTTGGTAGGTGGCGTTATAATCCCGATTTTCGCCGAAATAATGAAGGGCAGAATACGCGAGAACAATACCAGCAACCTGACCAGAGACCGAGTACTAGTTCTACTCCACCCCAAACATCGTCAAAACCCCCAGATAAGACCTTTGAATACAAAGGCAAACAAAATATTGCTAGATCGAAAGGGCAATATAAGGGTAACGACAGGGCCCTGATTAGAGCTATGCAAACGGTTGAGATAGCTAGAACTGATACAATAGTGCAAGACAGCGATACTCCAAGTAATAAAGACCCCAACGAGAGGAGAAAGAATCGTAAGTTTCCAAAAAACTTGGAAACGGGCACCTCCAGGGTGGAAGCGCCATAAATCATGCTAAAACCTATCGCAATAAAGTAGGTAAAAGTAAGAAAAATGTTAGATTTAAGAAAAGTGATTTTTCTACAGAAATTTGTACGCCAGTTGACAAAGTATTTCAACCGGAAGGCAAGGAACCGTGGTTGGCCATCAACACAATGCAACAATGGGCACCGACAAATGTACGTCCGGAGGAACAGGAAAGTGACGATGACGTTCCCACACAGTCAGCGTGGGAAGACGTAGAAATCATATCCGGGGACGCGTACGAATTCGACGAGTACATAGCGGAATATTGTCAAGCCACTCATAAAAATGCATACGATATACTGGATGCTCTTTAAAAATAATGATTGTATTATAATAATTAAATTTAAAATAAATAACTTGTGATGTATAATATTATTAATAATAATTATAGATAACTTGTGTATTAATAATAATAAGGTTTTTCTATCGCGATAAACAGTGGGCGGGTAGAACTAAACGCGCAGCGGGAAATAGTTACGTCACGCGATAACAACTACCTGACCGACATTTGAAAGTAGGTCAAGCAATTAGCCGCGCGCCCGGCGATAACGATTGTTTAGACTGTCAGCAAATTCTTTTGTGCGTGTGCCACTGTTTACAAACAAACGCTACAGTTACATATTAGACGTTCTAAAAACATTAATACGCAGATAATTTCAAATGTAATATTATTAACAAGAGTATGTAGAAGTAAGTTGTATGTAATGAAATAATATTAACACACATGTATGTTTTTCTTTTGAATAAGTAATACAATGTATAGGTAATAAGTATAATGATTACAGAATATGTGTGTAATGATTAAGAAAAAAAAAAAATAACTGTAATTATTACATTCATTTTTTTTTAAAGTGGGTGTGGGAATATATAACGGCACCAAATATTAACTATTTGGGGTTATATGTTTACCGCATACTGAAAGCATATTTAAATAAAAAGTAACAGTCAAAACTCCATTTGAATGTAGCGCATTGAAAATAATGCTGTGTAAAGCGACGCACGCGTGGTCATTATGTAATCAGTTCGCTGTACAAGGAAGCGACCACACCCAAACTGTTAATTATTAATATCTCGGAAACTAATAAATGAAGGCGAAATCCAATATAGCCAAAATGTTTGCCGAGATATTAATAATGACGTGTGCAAATTTGATGCAATATAATTAACAAATGAAAGAGTTAATTAAAATAATTGAATAACTTCTGTAAAAATAGAGTTACAGTAATGAGATTTTAGTATGTTATAAAGATAATAATTTCTGACAGATTGTATATTTTAGATTTCACACAACTTGGTTTGCAACCAAGTTATTGCAAAATTAAATAAGCACAGGATGTCCGGAGCGGGAAATTGGTTCCGCCGGATAATTATATTAGATAATAATATCAATTCTCCGTCTGTGGGAACCTAACTTCATTCTCACGGACCAAGGGAATTCAAAATTTTATGTGGTAGGGAGAGTGTGCCAACCAATGAAATCATTTCAAGCGAGCCCCGGCCAGTGCGGTGTTTTCTGGTTGAAACCTCACTCTTCTGTCAGTACTGACGAAGTTAAGACGTAGTCCTTCGATCGTCTAGTAACCAAAGTGGTGAAGATCAACAAGAAGACTCTACGTGGTCAACACACACGCAATTACGAACACACTAAGTACAGATCATCTGTATAGCTCGTAATTGTTGCGTAAAGGCGAGATACTCTTCAGTACATCAACCAAGCTTATTGTGTACTACCAGTTAGTCATAAGCACGCAAGAGATCCACCGGACTTCAAGACCAGACTTCAAGAATACAGCAGAGAGGCCGTCTAAATTATTGGTGAACAGCTGACGAGCAGAGCGACCACCCGAACGAAGCACACACACACACGCTGACGTGCAACGTGCGAATCGATGAGGGACAGGAAGCAGTTCCAGCGGACAGCAGCAGACGTTAAAATATTCACAAACAGCAAGGAAGCAGAGTGTTGCCGAATTTTGAACTCCACGACCGAATCCAGCAGTTCTAAGCAGATTACTTTCTCTAACCAAGGACTCGAATCGACGAGGGACAAATCGGGACGACATCCTCTTCAGTAACAGGAAAGCAAAATCCACTTATTTATTTTTCAGATCAAATTTTCTATTTTTCAATTAAAACATTGTAATTCAAATAATTCAGGTGCCAAACAAAAAGCAAAGACTCTAGTAATTAAAAAGTAAATTCGTTGTGATAATCTGTATAGCAGTTTAAGGCTTTAGTAAGTTATAGTTAAGAAATAGAAGTAGTATAAAAGCGCTATACAAATCTTAACTGACAATCTAATCTTAGATCATACTGCAGTAGATCAGAAGTAGAATCACTAGAAATGAAATAACGTGAACTAGACTGTCACGTCTAATTTATTTTAATTAATTATTCTAATTAATTTCAGAGTTTTATATTTTGTTTCATGAACATTTAGATTCAATTTAATTAAATAAATTTAATTAAATTCAAATCAATTAATAAAGTAAAATTTAAATTGCAACTAACTCGCCAAAGAACGAGTTCAGTTTCTTTCAACTATTGACCAATCGAAAAACATTGATTCATTGTATAGACTATAAGAAAATCATAAAATAATAACCATTCTATTCTTGTGTGTTGTTGGTGTAATAAACAACGTTTTATTACCCCATATAACAGTGTTTTATTGTTGTACGATAAAGCCTACCAGTCTCACAAAACTCTCCCCCTTTAAAGTAACCTATTTTGTGTGTTGTTGTAATAATTTGAGATTGCTAGCTTGCGAACTTCAAATCCAAAATCCACACGCCCTAGTCGGAAGAATCTGCAAGATCAGACAGCAGGTGGGTACTCACACACAACACAACATAACAATAACGCATAGAAGTAGAGTTATAAATGTCGGCCAACGTGGGGCCCGGCAAACGTACATCAAATTAAATTCACGTTCAGAACGACATATAACTAGAGTTATAAATGTCGCCCTGCACGTGGGGCCAGAAATTAAATTCAATTTAAATTTAATTCTCACTTTAAAACAAACTTTGCTGTTTTAATTCATAAAACAGCTGGCGTCCAACATAAACAATCCCCAAAGAGTTTTGTGACTTGTGTTCGTACAGCAGTAAACTTATTGTGTGTATTTGAAACTGTTCTGTGTATTTTAAATTGTTTATATTTGAAATTGTTGTGTATTTAAAATGGATATGGATAAAATACTTAAACAAATGCAGCAAATGAATGCGGATTTGACCGCTAATATTAACTCGAGATTTGAGAAAATAGACGCGAAATTTGAACTTAGCAACGCTGAAATAAAGTCCCAAATCGAAGCACAAAGAGTTAGTCTAACCGAGAAATTAGATCAAAGCAACGCTGACATAAACGCCGAGATTAAGCAAAGTAATAAAGAAAGTAGTAAAGAATTAACAGCGAAAATAGACGAAAGCGTAACCGAGTTAACTGTGAAAGTCGCGGAAATCACTGAAAAAGTAAATACGGTCGATACTAAAATCAATGAACGGTTTAAGGTTTTTGAGACCACTATGCAAAAATCGTTTATTGAACAAGTAACACGTATGGAGGGCCGGTTCAAGGATCACATAAGCCGTTGCGAGAAGCAAACCCTAGACATCTCAAGGAAGGTGGAATCTCTAGAGGTAAAGATTCACGCGGACGTGACCGAAACGCAACGACGAGTAGATAAATTAGACGCTTTAATTGTAGAGACGCGATCTAACATTGACTCTAATAAAGAGAGTGTTTTACAAATGTTAAACGACGAGATTTTGAAAGTACGACAGGAGGTACGAAGGAGATCTGCTCCTAATATTTTGGTACAAGGTCCTGTCGACGAGAAAAATCGCGTGTATTTTACGGGGGAAAATAACGAAAACCCCATTGAATTTTTATTAGCGTGTGAGAGTGAAATGGCTAGTGTAGGTTCCCGACTAGAAGATCAAGACAAAATACAGTGGGTGGTTAACGCGATGCGTGATTCGGCGCGTAAGTGGTATAACATTGTACGCGATAGAGTGTCCACATACGCGGAGTTCAAACAAAAATTTGAAAGCCGGTACTGGAACTCGCATACCCAGAGACTTCTGCGCAATGAACTGGAATATGGCCGATTTGATAAGAAAATGGGTATTACCGCCGAAAATTATATAATCCAGCAGGTCGAACGCGCGAAGCATTTAACCCCAGCATTTGCGGAGATTGACATAGTCGCGAAGCTTGCCTACCATTTTAATCATAATATTAGAGTAGCTGTATTTACGCAGGGTATTCGCACGATAGACGAACTCCTCATTCTAGTGTCCCAAAATGAGACGGTTTTTGATTTTGGTGGGTGGCGTTATAATCCCGATTTTCGCCGAAATAATGAAGGGCAGAATACGCGAGAACAATACCAGCAACCTGACCAGAGACCGAGTACTAGTTCTACTCCACCCCAAACATCGTCAAAACCCCCAGATAAGACCTTTGAATACAAAGGCAAACAAAATATTGCTAGATCGAAAGGGCAATATAAGGGTAACGACAGGGCCCTGATTAGAGCTATGCAAACGGTTGAGATAGCTAGAACTGATACAATAGAGCAAGACAGCGATACTCCAAGTAATAAAGACCCCAACGAGAGGAGAAAGAATCGTAAGTTTCCAAAAAACTTGGAAACGGGCGCCTCCAGGGTGGAAGCGCCATAAATCATGCTAAAACCTATCGCAATAAAGTAGGTAAAAGTAAGAAAAATGTTAGATTTAAGAAAAGTGATTTTTCTACAGAAATTTGTACGCCAGTTGACAAAGTATTTCAACCGGAAGGCAAGGAACCGTGGTTGGCCGTCAACACAATGCAACAATGGGCACCGACAAATGTACGTCCGGAGGAACAGGAAAGTGACGACGACGTTCCCACACAGTCAGCGTGGGAAGACGTAGAAATCATATCCGGGGACGCGTACGAATTCGACGAGTACATAGCGGAATATTGTCGAGCCACTCATAAAAATGCATACGATATACTGGATGCTCTTTAAAAATAATGATTGTATTACAATAATTAAATTTAAAATAAATAACTTGTGATGTATAATATTATTAATAATAATTATAGATAACTTGTGTATTAATAATAATAAGGTTTTTCTATCGCGATAAACAGCGGGCGGGTAGAACTAAACGCGCAGCAGGAAATAGTTACGTCACGCGATAACAACTACCTGACCGACATTTGAAAGTAGGTCAAGCAATTAGCCGCGCGCCCGGCGATAACGATTGTTTAGACTGTCAGCAAATTCTTTTGTGCGTGTGCCACTGTTTACAAACAAACGCTACAGTTACATATTAGACGTTCTAAAAACATTAATACGCAGATAATTTCAAATGTAATATTATTAACAAGAGTATGTAGAAGTAAGTTGTATGTAATGAAATAATATTAACACACATGTATGTTTTTCTTTTGAATAAGTAATACAATGTATAGGTAATAAGTATAATGATTACAGAATATGTGTGTAATGATTAAGAAAAAAAAAAAATAACTGTAATTATTACATTCATTTTTTTTTAAAGCGGGTGTGGGAATATATAACGGCACCAAATATTAACTATTTGGGGTTATATGTTTACCGCATACTGAAAGCATATTTAAATAAAAAGTAACAGTCAAAACTCCATTTGAATGTAGCGCATTGAAAATAATGCTGTGTAAAGCGACGCACGCGTGGTCATTATGTAATCAGTTCGCTGTACAAGGAAGCGACCACACCCAAACTGTTAATTATTAATATCTCGGAAACTAATAAATGAAGGCGAAATCCAATATAGCCAAAATGTTTGCCGAGATATTAATAATGACGTGTGCAAATTTGATGCAATATAATTAACAAATGAAAGAGTTAATTAAAATAATTGAATAACTTCTGTAAAAATAGAGTTACAGTAATGAGATTTTAGTATGTTATAAAGATAATAATTTCTGACAGATTGTATATTTTAGATTTCACACAACTTGGTTTGCAACCAAGTTATTGCAAAATTAAATAAGCACAGGATGTCCGGAGCGGGAAATTGGTTCCGCCGGATAATTATATTAGATAATAATATCAATTCTCCTTCTGTGGGAACCTAACTTCATTCTCACGGACCAAGGGAATTCAAAATTTTATGTGGTAGGGAGAGTGTGGCAACCAATGAAATCATTTCACGCGAGCCCCGGCCAGTGCGGTGTTTTCTGGTTGAAACCTCACTCTTCTGTCAGTACTCACGAAGTTAAGACGTAGTCCTTCGATCGTCTAGTAACCAAAGTGGTGAAGATCAACAAGAAGACTCTACGTGGTCAACACACACGCAATTACGAACACACTAAGTACAGATCATCTGTATAGCTCGTAATTGTTGCGTAAAGGCGAGATACTCTTCAGTACATCAACCAAGCTTATTGTGTACTACCAGTTAGTCATAAGCACGCAAGAGATCCACCAGACTTCAAGACCAGACTTCAAGAATACAGCAGAGAGGCCGTCTAAATTATTGGTGAACAGCTGACGAGCAGAGCGACCACCCGAACGAAGCACACACACACACACGCTGACGTGCAACGTGCGAATCGATGAGGGACAGGAAGCAGTTCCAGCGGACAGCAGCAGACGTTAAAATATTCACAAACAGCAAGGAAGCAGAGTGTTGCCGAATTTTGAACTCCACGACCGAATCCAGCAGTTCTAAGCAGATTACTTTCTCTAACCAAGGACTCGAATCGACGAGGGACAAATCGAGACGACATCCTCTTCAGTAACAGGAAAGCAAAATCCACTTATTTATTTTTCAGATCAAATTTTCTATTTTTCAATTAAAACATTGTAATTCAAATAATTCAGGTGCCAAACAAAAAGCAAAGACTCTAGTAATTAAAAAGTAAATTCGTTGTGATAATCTGTATAGCAGTTTAAGGCTTTAGTAAGTTATAGTTAAGAAATAGAAGTAGTATAAAAGCGCTATACAAATCTTAACTGACAATCTAATCTTAGATCATAATGCAGTAGATCAGAAGTAGAATCACTAGAAATGAAATAACGTGAACTAGACTGTCACGTCTAATTTATTTTAATTAATTATTCTAATTAATTTCAGAGTTTTATATTTTGTTTCATGAACATTTAGATTCACTTTAATTAAATAAATTTAATTAAATTCAAATCAATTAATAAAGTAAAATTTAAATTGCAACTAACTCGCCAAAGAACGAGTTCAGTTTCTTTCAACTATTGACCAATCGAAAAACATTGATTCATTGTATAGACTATAAGAAAATCATAAAATAATAACCATTCTATTCTTGTGTGTTGTTGATGTAATAAACAACGTTTTATTACCCCATATAACAGTGTTTTATAGTTGTACGATAAAGCCTACCAGTCTCACAAAACTCTCCCCCTTTAAAGTAACCTATTTTGTGTGTTGTTGTAATAATTTGAGATTACTAGCTTGCGAACTTCAAATCCAAAATCCACACGCCCTAGTCGGAAGAATCTGCAAGATCAGACAGCAGGTGGGTACTCACACACAACACAACATAACAATAACGCATAGAAGTAGAGTTATAATATATATATATATATATATATATATGGAGGCATATGTCTAATGAAATACTATTGTTCAAAGGTTTTTAATTTTTAAAAACAAAGGTATCGTGAAATACTGTTGTTTTTGTTTTTGGTTATGTTCGAGTCTTGGCTTATGGTATTCTTGTTATTTCAGTTGTGTTAGTCAAAAAGGTATCAGTTTTAATTTCAGTTAATTATTTAATTTGTAATAACAGCAAAGAAATTAATTTTTAATTTAATTTTTAATAATTATTTAATTTTATTTTATTAAAAATTATTTAATTTTTAATAATGACAAAAAGAAAATGTGCATTCAGTAATTGTTTGAAACAACAGTATCTGTTTATTGTGCATATTAGTGGTTCGGATGATAATGTTAGGTGTTCAATTAGCCGATCAGAGTTTTCATAAAAGAAAATGGAATATCGAGGGGCATATTAATTCAAAAAGTCATGTTCAAGCAAAAGAGGTTCTGAACACTAAAAAATATTAGGGTTGTTTTACAAAAGTGAAAAATTAAAAAGTGAAGACAGTTGGTTTCGGTGAAAAAACTAACGTTTGCCTTTCATACTGTTCATGACTTTCGTTTTAAATCTAGTGATTACACTTCAGAACTTAAAAATAGTCTTTTCGATTCAAAATTTGCTTCTGCAAGATCCCAAAGTGAAGCATTAATTGTTAACATAATAGAACTGTTCATTGCAGATTCCACAAAAAAAATAATTAAGTGATGCACTTTTTTATATGTGACAATGGACTGTTCAGACAGGAATGAACTGAAACTAGCTCCAGTTTTAGTCACATATTTCAAATCCGGAATAAGAATAAAGCAAAAATTGATTGAATTTGTTGAGGTGAGTGGCGATAAATCAGAATTGCTTAGTAATCATTTGGTAGATGTAATAATAAAGAACAATATTTCAGAAAAAGTAGTATGTTTTTCTGCAGACATTACCATTACAAACTTTGGTGGTGTTCGTCAAAGAGACACAAACAATGTGCATACTATATGGCAAACCCATCTTGGAAGGGAACTTCTAGGTTAAGTTGTGGAGCACATCTTGTGAACATGTTGTTTAGGTTTTTAAAGTTTTTAAAATTTATAAATTAATAATTTTAGTGTTTCAAAGAATCACACCATACATAAATTTGACACTAAAACATCTATAAGAAAATCTAGACTTAACATTTGTTAAGTAATTTGTAGTAATTAGTTAATTATTAAAAAAACAGGTTAAGTAAGGTTTTGTTGAATGCTTCGTTTTGTTACAGAATGAAATTCCAGATTCTCCGAGTGTAGGCCTGACAACTGTAAACTTCAACACCTCCGTGCCAATGTCTACGTACCTTGCCTGCTTTATTGTATGTGACTTTAACAGACTACCACCCAAAACATCATCACAGGGCTTTCCTGTATCAGTGTATGCTAGACCGGGTCAAACAGATAACATGCAGTACACTTTGGATTTGGCTGTTGCAACAATTAATTATTATATCAGTTACTTCAATATAGATTACCCTTTGCCAAAACTTGGTATGTATTAGTACTAAACAAGTTTTGTGCGTGGTAGTGGTTATGTATTAGTACTATTTGTGCATGCCTCCGTGCATATTTATATGATTTCTGTGAGATTTTGACTGTGGTTGGTTTTGTTTTTTTGTCCATGTATTTATCATGCCTAACTGACTCAATACAGTAAATAATTTGATTTTTGAGTGCAAAAAGTGGATGGTGCAATGAAATCCATTAAAATTTTTCTGAAGACAAACTATGATGATTCAATAATATGAGAAAACTGTGTGAAGCGATTCAGTGAAGAAAAAGATTTTATTCATAACAAAGTGTGGAGTAACCAAACCATTCTGATTTAATCTACACCATTGTACACACTTTATACACTCAAAACAACAACAAACTCAAGTGACCATATGTACATTATTGTACACCACTCACCTTAGTTAGATTCATAAATGCTTAACAGAAACTACAAGTGGATTTGAAATATCAGAGTGGTAGCAGGAGATTGACACTGGTTAACATACAATGTTGTTATGACATCACAGAACAATCTACGTGTTTATCGAATGTTCGAGAGGGATCCGGAATGTAATGCGTGTGGTGTACGTGCTTCTCGACGCATTTCCTAGACGATGCCAGAATTCACGCGGCTGCTTGCACTGTGTCAAGATCACAATCAATTACGTCGTAGTTTAGAAGTAATACGTAGTATGTGGAATCGTCTAGATTTTCAGTGGGCTATAAATACAATTACTCAGGGACGCTCAGTTCAGTTTATTGTGGGGCGATTACAAGTGATTATCGGGCGATATTACTGTGTGCGTTCAAGTGCTTATTAGTAAAGTGTTTAATAATCGAGCGGGATAATTGTAATACATTTGTGTTTAATATTAGTGGACATTTATTTTGTGTATGAACAATTTTTATTTGATTTGTTGTAAGAGACTGTGTTGTTAATTACAAACTGTTTACCTTCGAAAATTAAAGCTGGTGATTAGTGACTTTATTGGTGTCTTGTATTTTGTTTCCACTGTACCTACGACGATCAAGTAGACCATCGTAACAATATGTTAACATGGTGAAATTTTAAATTTGTATATGTCCATAGGTGTATATGTATACTTTAGAAAGAGTGGATGATTGTTAATTGACTACAAAGTACTGGAAATGGGACGGCTCATTGATAATTATATTAGAAAATGAATACTGCATTACCATACTTGCCAAATCTTCTGTTTTATTCCATAAAACTTACAAAAATATGTTCTATGATTTCCAAATTACCATTTTTCACTATTTTTGTCAGACTTGGGTCAGTCATTGAAGAATAAAGAACTTTTAGCAATTTGAATTACATTGACTGTAATAAAAATAAAGCATTTTAAATAAAGGTATTTTTATTAATTTAGAAAGAAGTGAATTTGGGAGTGCAGTGAAGAATCTGGAATTGTTTCAAGATGCAGGAAGACCTAATAGAAGTGGACGAACTTGGACAGAAGATCAAAGGAAACATCCAGGCAAAGAAAAAGAAATAAAGTTGTAGCGTGATCCTAAGTGGTCAATTCGTAGTGACTCTAAATACATTCTTAGCGTAGGAGAATGTGTTTGATGTTAATCTAATGTTGTATATTGTTCTTTGATATTTTTAATATCCATAATGGGACTTGTGCATGAAAATTATGGATTTTTTGTGGAGGGAAATAATACTTGTAAGTGGTCTTTTACATTTTATTTATTTAGTACATCACTATACAGTGGTTACTATTAATTGTAATCATAGGACACTACCTTTTTGATAACAATACCTGAGTGATAACAGTGACTGAAGGCGATGGTAGTCTTACAGGCATATCAGTTTTAACTTACAGTATTTTATGAACATAATTTAGGTTGACAGAATAGTACTGTAAGCTGTTCTGTTTTAGAGAATCATACTTTCTCTAAATCATTAAATAACATCAATTCTGTAAGGTTCCGGCTATTTCTCTTATTTTGGAGTAATTACTTTTTTAAACGAGGACTACAAAATTAAAAACGAACACATGTAGTCTAGACACTATCATACTGTATCAGTATTGTGAGAGATTGATAAATGTGAAACGTGTATTATAAATATAAATAAAATAGTGTTACATAATGCGGAAAAAATGTTACACCATTACAGAACATTCTACATGTTTCTTGGTTCTTCCATCTGTAATGTGTGTGTGCGTACATATTGCTGCTACTGAGATGAAGAACGATTACATGACACTTGTCACGTGTCTGAGACTGAACCAGATTTCACCAGTCAGCACGCGCTGTTTGAAAGGCCGCAATCAATTACGTTCTGGTGTTTTCTAGTACCGTTCTTGACACGTAGTATCGATGTTTCTGGAATTTTAGTGGGGTATAAATATAAACATTCAGCGGCGCTGAGTCCAGTTATTGTCAGGCAATTTAGACAGTACGGTTCGAAGTATTGTGGCGAAGTGGTATGTGTTTTATAATTGTGCGGGACAATTGTAATACAATTGTGTTTTATATTAGTTGACATTATTATTGCGTGTGAACAACTTTTACTTCCATGTTCCTTAAGGAAATAGAAGTACGGTGATGGCAAAAAAAAATCGTGTTCGAGATTATTGCAGATTCTGATTGTACTACACTCAAAACATGAAAAAAAGTCATTTTACTTCCATATTCCTTAAGGAATGGATGTATGGTGATGGCAAAAAAAATCGTGTTCGAGATTATTGCAGATTCTGATTGTACTACACTCAAAACATGAAAAAAAGTCGTTTTCCGAAAAGTGTCTGTGTGTGTGTCTGTCTGTCTGTGTGTAGATTTTTTTTCTATGGCAAACGATAACTGCCGCATATTCAAACAGAATCAAATAATTTTTTGCATACAGCCCTGATTTGTAGAGTACTCACGACCTATTGTTTTTGGTGAAGATCGGTTGAGGGAAAGGGGTAGTTTACTTGCAACGGTTTTTTTTTATCAAGGGAAATTTTTTTTTTTTGGCAAACGATAACAGCCGGAAATTCAAACAGAATCAAATAATGTTTCGCATACAGCCCTGAATTGTAGAGTTCTCAAGATCTATTGTTTTTGGTGAAGATCGGTTAAAGGAAAGGGGTAGTTTACCTGTAACGTTTTATGTTTTAACAAGGGTATTTCCTATGGCAAACGATAACAGCCGCAAATTCAAACAGAATCAAAAGATTATTTGCATACAGCCCTAAATTGCAGAGTTCTCACGATCTATTGTTTTTGGTGAAGATCGGTTAAGGGAAAGGGGTAGTTTACCTGCAGCGTTTTTTTATCAAGGGTATTTTCTATGGCAAACGATAACAGCCGCAAATTCAAACAGAATCAAATAATATTTTGCATACAGCCGTGATTTGTAGAGTACTCAAGACCTATTGTTTTTGGTGAAGATTGGTTGAGGGGAAGGGGTAGTTTACCTGCAACGTTTTTTATCAAGCGTATTTTCTATGGCAAACGATAACTGCCGCAAATTCAAACAGAATCAAATAATTTTTTGCATACGTCACTGAATTGTAGAGGACTCAAGGCCTTTTGATTTTGGTGAAGATCGGTTAAGGGGAAGGGGTAGTTTACCTGCAACCTTTTACGTTTTAACAAGAGTAAAGTACTTGCAAATTCATTTAAACTTTTTCAAACAATGGTAATTGTTAAAAATAAAATAATTTTGTTGCCAGGCAATAGAATTATAATTTTTTCATTTTAATGTAAATCTGTACATAGTATAAAGTAAAGTCGGTCCGTTTTCTCTCTGTGTTTGAAATTGCTAATCTCAGGAAGTACTGAACGGATTTTATTCAAGTTTTCGCCAATAGATAGAGTGTCTATCGAGGAACATTTATGTGTATAATTAATACATATATGTTGTACATTAGCTTAGCTATCACGGTTTATGTCAAGTAAGTGCTATAGTTTACATCTTATATATAAAAATGAATGTTTCTTTGTTTGTCCTGTATGTGTTCCTATACCATTCATCCGATTGCGATGAAACTTCGGTGAGTTGTTGTGCGCACGTCCGCGAAGGTTTCTTCCACATCTCCTCCTAAACCACTGGACCGATTTCAACCAAACTTGGCACAAATATTTTACGCAAAGGGAGAACCAACATAGGACAAGTGTTTTTTTCGATACGATCCTTTGGGGGGTCCTTTGGGGTCTTCCACGTCTCCACCTAAACCATTGGACCGATTTCAACCAAACTTGGCACAAATATTTTACGCAACGGGAGAACCAACATAGGACAGGTGTTTTTTCGATACGATCCTCTGGGGGGTCCTTTGCGGTCTTAAAAATCTATTAGATCTGGTTACTATGGCAACCCAATAGAATAGATTCTGTTCTAAATATATTATCGCATTAAATTGAAGACCACGCGAACGAAGTTGTGGGCAACAGCTATTTATTTTTAAGAAGCCTACTTTAATTAAACTTTATTAATTAAACTAACATTTTCATTACGTACAACGTGAAACTCCGTAGCGAAGCACGGGTATTCTGCTAGTCATGTATAAGAGAAAATATATCGTGCGTGGCAGGCAAGCATATCTCAGTTATGTACTGTTTACGTTTCCATTTTATTATTATCACTACCGCAATAAAAAGGCAGGGAAGACACACACACACACACACACACACACACACACACACACACACACACACACACAATTCGTGTTATTTCTGGCCTCATTCATGTTTATTTTCTTACATTTGCACGGTTTTTAAATGGAAAGTGCCGAACCCATACCAACATAACGCATGCAAGCCGAAAAAATGGACATCAATTTGCTTCCTGTGGATCGCTGGGCAGTGTAACTGCACGTGTTTACAGAGGAACGATTCATAGACAGACTTTTCGTCTTTAGGGAATGAACCCTCTGCAAGATGCTGAGGGTCCATGAGTGACTTCGGAGCGCTCCTTCTTTTCCGCGTGTTTGTTCTGTGAAACGTACACTGTAGATTCGCAGATTTATTCTAAGCAACGCTCAATAGGAAATGTTGAAAATTTTTGTCCACGGTGAACCCTCATACACACTAAACCTGCTCTGATGTTTTAATTACGGACATCATAATATTAAAACTTTGGAAACTTGAGCACTACTTAATGGAGATCAATCATTAACTTATACAAGCCATTAATTTTATGCATATTTTATATATATGTGTACAACGTTATCGGCAACAAAGAAGTAGTTTTTGTTAAAATTCCTTCCCGGGATATTTGGCCGTAGTCCAATGTTTTCTACAAAACCAGACGTTTCGGCAATGCCGTTGACTTCCATCATCAGTGAAAATCGAGTGCGATAACGTGAGGTGGTATACGTTAGTGACCACAGTACTGTGGTTAAGGCTGAAGCAGTAAGTAGAAAGAAGTAGTTTCTATGGTAATATTTCATTTCGAAAATGATTTTAAATATAAATCTTAGAATATGGAAGTCATGTATGGTTCTCCATACCGATATTTTTGAAAAGTGTCTCTGTGTGTGTCTGTCTGTGTGTTTGTAGATTTTTTTCTATGGCAAACGATAACAGCCTCAAATTCAAACAGAATCAAATAATTTTTTGCATACAGCCCTGATTTGTAGAGTACTCAAGACCTATTGTTTTTTGTGAAGATCGGTTAAGGGAAAGGGGTAGTTTACCTGCAACATTTTACGTTTTAACAAGGGTAATTTTTTCTATGACGAACGATAACTGCCGTAAATTTAAAGAGAATCAAATACATTTTTGCATGCTATCCTAAATTATAAGGAAGTGAAGGCCTGTTGATTTTGGTGAAGATCGGTTAAGGGAAAGGGGTAGTTTACCTGCCACTTTTCATGTTTTAACCAGAGTAATTGTTTCTACGACGAACGATAACTGCCGCACATTCAAACAGAATCAAATAATGTTTTGCATGCTTGCCTCAATTGTAGAGAACTCAAGGCCTCTTGATTTTGGTGAAGACCGGTTAATGGAAAGGGGTAGTTTACCTGCAACATTTTATGTTGTAACAAGAGAAATGTATTCATGACGAACGATAACTGCCGCACATTCAAACAGAATCAAATATTTTTGTGCATGCATCCCTGAATTGTAGAGGACTGAAGGCCTATTGATTTTGGTGAAGATCGGTCAAGAGAAAGGGGTAGTTTACCTGCAATGTTTTATGTTTAACGAGAGTGAAGTACTTAATTTTGATAAATAAAGTATCCTGATAAGAAGCTCATAATAATCTACTGTAGAAACATAGATGAAATATCTATAAATTAAGAGGTTAGGTGAACGGGGTGGGGGTAATTTTCTATTAATGAAAATTATAGTTGAAGAGGGAGGGAGAATTTGTTATATGTGTACTACGTTATCGGCAACAAAGAAGTAGTTTTTTTTTAAATTCCTTCCCAGGCTGTTTGGCCGTAGTCCAATGTTTTCTGTAAAACCAGACGTTTCCGCAGTGCCATCGACTGCCATCATCAGTGAAAATCGAGTGCGAAAACGTGAGGTGATATACGTTAGTGACCACAGTACTGTGGTTAAGGCTGAAGCAATAAGTAGAAAGAAGTAGTTTCTATGGAAATATTTCATTTCGAATATGATTTAAAATATAAATCTTAGGACATGGAAGTCATGTATGGTTCTCCATACCGATATTTATTTTTATTTCTTGTAAGAGACTATCTTGTTGATTACAAACTGGTGATAATTAAAGCTGGTGATTAGTGACTTAATTGATGTCTTGTATTTTGTTTTCCACTGTACCATACGACGATCAGTAGACCATCTTAACAATACATAACCAAAAATATATTCTTGTGCAGTACTTACCAAATTCTCAAACAAACCTTGTTGTCCTTGTAATTTTAGCTCTTCAAAATAAAATAACTCATCGACATGAAAACTAGACAAAAATTAAAAACACAGCGGATAAATTTGAAAGAAGCTGTTTTGTTTAAAATTAGCACAGACATAAGATATTATTTTCACTGTGTATTTATTACACAATAATATAGCAAGTACAGTATTTTACACATATTATTAAACATACGTCAAAAAATTGAAGTTAAATTTTAAAAAACAAACATTAAGTACAGAAACACCTAAAACAAAATTTAAGTAGATTCAGTAAAGACTGAATCTGTAAACAGGATTCAAACACTGTACAGCAGCTACACTAATTTAAAAAAATTTCATATATAGTCAATTGCCTGCTGTCTTTTATCAGAAGGTCATTAATAAATACCTCGTATTCATGTTTTAGAAAATCTTTAGCTTTCTGGTGGACATACTGCCGCGGGATCTCTAAAGCTTGCTGAACTTCTTTATTTATTCATACTGGTAGAATTTCTTCACAGATATCTTCATTGACTTCACATGCTTCTACTTGTGTTGCTTTAGATGTAAATGTGATTGCTTCTCAGACATCTTCCTTAGTGATTTTGACTACAGTAATATGTTCATCTATTTCCATCTAATCTTCATACTTCTCTCTCATCATACCCAGAGGCTGGAGATTTCTTCCACAATTACACGTTATTTAATTAACCCACATCGCTTAAAACAATTTTTAATGGTATTTTCAGATACCTGACTATATCATTGTTAAAATATCCAAAGCATGTAGAAGAGTTATTTTCTGTGCCAATTCATTTGCAAGTACAGCTTGATTTTTTCCATGTGTGACAAAATTCTTGAATACATTTCTCAACATTACTTCGCATTTAGAGTTCTAATTATTCCTTGGTCACAAGGTTGGATAAGTGTCATTATATTGGCAGGAAGGCTCACCACATTAATGTTTTTTAACAGTACACTAACACTGTGTGTTGTACAACTGTCTACAAATAAAACAATCAAGAAATAAAATGATCAACAACATTATCCCATTTAATTAATCATGGGTTAGGTTAAGTTTACAACCTTCGGCATCTTTCTTCTTGAATAAATGTGCCGAGGCAAGACACTATAGTAAATTCCAGTTACATCCATAGTTACATTGCAGTTGTGTACGTTGCAAGGAGGATATTCATTACTTTTTTAGTTCTCAGCTCCCTTAAAGTTTGGCATCTTTTGAAGACAATGTTCTCTCTTTTCTTCCAAGAATGAAGTCAACCATTGGTGGCAACAGAATTGTCTTTTCCCATTTTTATAGTAAGTTCCTCATCTGTTTGGCACATTAATAGTACATTAATGGGAGGATCAAAAATGATTACAAACATTTTTGAACCACAGTTTTAATACTCATCTAACTTGCTCATCTTTCCAACTCAATTTCTTTTACTTTGGAAGTTATTGTTTTGTTTTTGACTATCAAAATAGTATTTCTGTTTTTATTTTTTTAATTTTACACAATAAATGCTTAAATATATTCAACTGAGCAGCTACATTTCTTTGGCAACTTATCGAATAATTCCAAAATGTCTAGTTTCTCTTTCATGTTCCAATAATGCTGTTTCCTTTGAGATTCCACCATTGTTCTGCCAAGAAAACATTGTAAAGGTCCTCGCCTTTTACCTTTTTATAATTAATAATACACTCATCATACTCACCGCTGCCAGAATTTTACTTACCGTCATAGTCCCCGTAAAACTTACCTTATTAAATTACCCAGGTCGCCAACATGTTTTTTAGTTTTACATGTAAACTTTTGAAGACTCATGCCCTTATAAAAATCGTAACATAATCCCGCTATCTGACCACCCTTAAAACTCAGAAAATCCCAAATTTCGTTAGACGAGTTGTCAACACAGAAAACTAGGAAATGGTTTACGGCGAAATAACTACACTAACACATGTTTATAGAAGAATGAACCTTTTAATTACTCTTTTTATTATTTTAATTAAATACTCTATCATTGATTATTACGTTTTCTTTATATTTAAAATGTTTTACTAATTTTAGTCCAATAATTTTGTATAGACTACTACTACATCTTTCTAGTTGAGCCAGTACTTTTGATAACCCATACACACACTCACTCAATTTACATTTCTTTTTAAACTTCCTATTTAATTAATGAGCTCTTTATTAATAATAATGTTTTGGCCAAATGAAAACTGTCTTTACACTTGTTACCTATTTGCGTAATATCCAAATGTTGTACCCGATATTGTCCGGAACTGTTGTCACTAATCACTCTCCACTCCAAACACAGTTTATTATTACCTTACGCCATTTACTCGTCACTTTACTATTTGTACATTTTATAGTACTTGGTAGGCCTACTTTTGTATTTTTCGGCCTACCAAGAACTCGTCCGAGGCTACCGTTTTTGTTCTGGTAACTGTCTGCTGATTGTCTAGCCGCTCAGCCGTGAGTTGCAATGGAACTGCCGTTAGTTCGCTAAAGCTGAGCATACAGAGCTGGTCACGTGATCTTGAGTCTGCTCTCCCATTGGTGTTGTTAAAAGAGCGCTATAACTTAGGCACAGGGTTTAGCAATATTTTGCCGCCTGGTGCAATATGCAGTTACATTACTTTCTTCCGTGATTCACGGCTGATGCGAAGTTAGGTGTTATTTCACAATCGGTCTACGTTGCTTGAGTACGGAGACAAAACATAGACGTTTTATTCTGTAATAAACACAGCCTATCTGGTTGACTAACTCGGGGTTCTACAAGGGTGAACAATAACTGCATGGAGACTATAATTTTAAAATGTTATCTTGGCCCTACAATTTCGTACCGTTACAATACCCCCCCAATAAGAGGTTGAAACCGAAGCGTTCAAACTCGTATTGCCTAAAACTGAGAGGATCAGTGAGGATATGGCGCCACAACCCCCCTGAACACTACTAAAATCATGGGTTCTTACCCCCCTAGTCTGGCGACTGCGGCAGCACTCATCCGATCTTACGGGACTTCTCTACTCGAGATCCCACCACCATAAGCTCTGACAGATGCCCGCCCCAGTATCGCCTGACTTTGAAACATTCAATTAAAAAATCGACAAGCGGCCTTCCATCACTCCATATCCCACGACTGATTGTTTCCTCTTAGTCGTACTGGTTCATTGACAACGTACTGGCTCATTTTATATTATAGAATATCTCTTAACCCTAGAACATAGTGTTAATAAAACAATATATTAGAATATTAAATACAAAATAATACAAAAGTACATATAGGTTCCGGTCAAAATGACACATTAAATATACAGAATTACATTTACACAAATTTTCTTCAGTTTTCAATTTTAAATGAATATTTTAATCATTATGTTTTTTATCAATTATTTATTTTATAATTCCAATTTGAATTTGAATGAAAATCAAGTTAAGTTCATTATTACAAGTTCATTATTAAAATCATCTTTTCAATTACTTTAATTACCAAATTAATTTAATTTTATTATCTCAAGACTCTAAATTATGGTAATTACCTCATTGTTTCAATCTTATTTGTTCGAGACAACTTTATTTATTTAAATAACATTTTACAAAGGGCCAAAAAAAAATATTATCTACATTCCATCACATCTGAGGTTTCTATTATATTTCCTAATAGAATCTGCTCTTGGCATTGATTCATCAAACTGCAACAGTTAGCAGCTTCACCACTTGCCTGTAGACATTAGTCAAAACATACAACACCCCTGTTTACATAAACAGTTGTCTGCCAGACTGGTGTTATAAACTCTCTGAGTTTCAACATTCATAGTTACATCATATACTGACATACATACTTCCTACAAATTTTTGTTTCTACAAATCTTTTAATGTTAACATATTTGTCAAAATCTATTTATTACAGTTCAAACCAAATATAATTTTAATTCACCCTTTTAGTTATTATTACTGTTTTAATTACGGTTTTCATTTAATGCCATTATCTCAATTCATTTTTATTATTGAATTAAACTCTTTTCGCACCTGTAAGCATTTTATTTTATCTAATTGGTATTATGAACTTTATACTTACAATACATTATCCACCTATTGACCTGAACACAAAACACACACACACACACACACACACACACACACACACACACACACACACACACACACAACAATATCTCCACGTAACCTCTGAAACATTTAACAACAATGTTATTTCATACAAACAATTTAACATTTATTTATTAATATCAAATCTCATAAAACAATTTAAATCCATTAGAAAAATTCAACCATATGACATTAAGTCAATCAAAATATTTAAACCTCTCAAATTGTTTTAATTAAATCAATTATTGAAAATACAAGTTCAGTTGCTATCCAAAACAATTGCAATTTGCTAATTACCGTTTCCAAAATTAATTTTGTTACTTATTTAGATTGCAAAATATGAATATTATTATTATCACAACAATTTCGATAACATGCACACATACATTTTTTATCTAACATTTTATAATACATACAAATAAATTCACTACACTTATTTACAATTCTTCGTCATTGATTACTCAGTTATGTCACACTTCAATGTCCAAGGTTGCGAGGTCAAAACCATAAAACAAAGCATTTAAAATTGTCCATTTGTGAATTTAAGGCTCAACCTCCATCGTCAAAATTTAATCTGGGTGTCAAATAACAATTTTCAATTTTATTTGCATTCCACATACGGTTATCTTGTGTATAGTAACCATAAAATTTCAGTTCATTCATTTTACCATAATAATCATATACCAGGTCAACATTATTTATTTCTGTCCAGTCTCCATTAGTAGTTATATTCATTATCAAGTCAGTTAATTTTTCATCATAAGGTAAATTATTATTATTTAAACATGTATCATCAAAATAATCTTCACTCTCAATTTTAACAGGTAAGTACTTCATATCATTTAGCATCTCTTTCAACTCATTATAATCTCTCATTAGTTTATATAATTCTATCTCTTTATCAACACACAATTCTCTATCTAAATCTCTCTCATCATAACACCATATCACACTTTTAACCTTCCACACAGAGGGTACTAATTTATACAAAAAAGGGATATAACTCAAATCTTCCATTAAATAGGGTCTCTTGCCCTCCAATAATAACGCTTGTGAACACTCTGGTTCATCACAAATAAGGGGAAAATTTACCCTCTGCCCTACACATTCATTTACTCTTTCTTTCCATTCTTTTTCTAATTCATCAACACTAATTACTACCTCGTTACAACATATCACTTTCTCTCACTCACTGTTTCACTATCTACTTTCAACGTATCACTCTCTGATACCACCCTTTCAATCACATTACCATTTTCAATATCATTGTCAACATTTGTTACCTTACTCTCTAATACCACATTTTTAATTATATTCTCATTTTCGACATTATTGTCATCATTCGTTAATTTTTTATTATCATTATTATTTTTACTTTTACTCCGTTCTTCTACTGACTCTACTATTTTCTCAATATCTTGTTTCAATTCGTTACAACTATTTTCGCATTTCATTTTTACTTCATCAATGTCAAATTTAAGTACATCAAATTTACAATTAAATTCACTTTTAATTTCAGTCTTAATTTCATTCAATTTGTTATTCTGTACTTCTAATTTACAGTTAAAGTCACTTTTCATTTCATTCAATATTATGTCGTTACTGTCAGAACGTTTATTAATCATATCAAAACCCTTATTCATATTATCAAAATGTTTGTCCATCATTTCCTCCCTCTCATCAAACCGTTTATTAATAAGGTTAAATATGTCATTTAATGTATACTCCTTTTCTTCCACCCCTACACTATCGTTAGGTCTATTCTTATCTTGTACTTCGGTCATGTTCAAAATTTATTTATATCATACCCTTTATATAACGCCCACTTAAATCAAAATACCCCACACATAAAATAGTTAGCAATACGTAAAAGTAAACACACAATAGCTCTACCCAAACATAACCTTATTTAACGTAACTATGTACGATAATTTTTTACAAATACGCCATTACCAATTCCTATTTTCTGTG
Source organism: Magicicada septendecula (assembly GCA_034769895.1). NCBI lineage: Eukaryota > Metazoa > Arthropoda > Insecta > Hemiptera > Cicadidae > Magicicada > Magicicada septendecula. The sequence continues at coordinate 149,983,013 of CM068372.1, forward strand.
CTTTAAAACAGGTCTAGTTCCTATAATATTTATACGAACATCCTGGCAGGGGCGTCGTTGTAAAGGTCCTCGCCTTTTACCTTTTTATAATTAATAATACACTCATCATACTCACCGCTGCCAGAATTTTACTTACCGTCATAGTCCCCGTAAAACTTACCTTATTAAATTACCCAGGTCGCCAACATGTTTTTTAGTTTTACATGTAAACTTTGAACACTCATGCCCTTATAAAAATCGTAACATAATCCCGCTATCTGACCACCCTTAAAACTCAGAAAATCCCAAATTACATTAGACGAGTTGTCAACACAGAAAACTAGGAAATGGTTTACGGCGAAATAACTACACTAACACATGTTTATAGAAGAATGAACCTTTTAATTACTCTTTTTATTATTTTAATTAAATACTCTATCATTGATTATTACGTTTTCTTTATATTTAAAATGTTTTACTAATTTTAGTCCAATAATTTTGTATAGACTACTACTACATCTTTCTAGTTGAGCCAGTACTTTTGATAACCCATACACACACTCACTCAATTTACATTTCTTTTTAAACTTCCTATTTAATTAATGAGCTCTTTATTAATAATAATGTTTTGGCCAAATGAAAACTTCTTTACACTTGTTACCTATTTGCGTAATATCCAAATGTTGTACCCGATATTGTCCGGAACTGTTGTCACTAATCACTCTCCACTCCAAACACAGTTTATTATTACCTTACGCCATTTACTCGTCACTTTACTATTTGTACATTTTATATTACTTGGTAGGCCTACTTTTGTATTTTTCGGCCTACCAAGAACTCGTCCGAGGCTACCGTTTTTGTTCTGGTAACTGTCTGCTGATTGTCTAGCCGCTCAGCCGTGAGTTGCAATGGAACTGCCGTTAGTTCGCTAAAGCTGAGCATACAGAGCTGGTCACGTGATCTTGAGTCTGCTCTCCCATTGGTGTTGTTAAAAGAGCGCTATAACTTAGGCACAGGGTTTAGCAATATTTTGCCGCCTGGTGCAATTTGCAGTTACATTACTTTCTTCCGTGATTCACGGTTGATGCGAAGTTAGGTGTTATTTCACAATCGGTCTACGTTGCTTGAGTACGGAGACAAAACATAGACGTTTTATTCTGTAATAAACACAGCCTATCTGGTTGACTAACTCGGGGTTCTACAAGGGTGAACAATGACTGCATGGAGACTATAATTTTAAAATGTTATCTTGGCCCTACAATTTCGTACCGTTACAACATGACTGAATTAAAAACCAAGCTCTATCTAAGAAAATAAAAATTTCGGTACACAAAGCCCAGTTAATAATGATCACAAAACAACACTATGATTTTAAACACGTTAACAGTTTTAATTTTGACACAGAACTGACCATACGTTTATTATAAGAGAGCTGCGGTAGGACATTTATTTAGGCCGTTAAAAGACTGACATTAGACTTTTGTAACTAGTAGATGTACTGATTCGTATGCAGTACACAGTACTGTGTTGATAAAAGTCACAGTACAGTATCAGAAAATAGAAGATAAAGAAATAAGTTCAGTTAAAATTTTAAAATAAGTTGCACATCGCAACCAAGGGATGTGATATACATGATACAGATAATGACAGATTGTATGTTTATGACCAAATGAGTGACAAAGCATTTATAGCACTAGAGAAGGCATTGAGATAATGCACCTGAATGTACACAGTGTTAAGAAGTAGCCACTTTGAAATTTTGCTTAAATTTGTCATACATATTGTATTACTCTCTCGCTTAAAAGAATAACAGGCGACAACAAAGCAGCTGTTATCAGTGGTAATTAATTTTACTTCCATGTTCCTTAAGGAAATGGAAGTATGGTGATGACAAAAAAAATCGTGTTCGAGATTATTGCAGATTCGGATTGTACTACACTCAAAACATGAAAAAAAGTCATTTTTCGAAAAGTGTGTGTGTGTGTGTGTGTGCATTTTTTTTCTATGACAAACGATAACAGCCGCAAATTCAAACAGAATCAAATAATTTTTTGCATACAGCCCTTATTTGTAGAGTACTCAAGACCTATTGTTTTTAGTGAAGATCGGTTAAGGGAAAGGGGTAGTTTACCAGCAACATTTTTTTATCAAGGGTAATTTTTTTTCTATGGCAAACTATAACAGCCGCAAGTTCAAACAGAATCAAATAATGTTTCGCATACAGCTCTGAATTATAGAGTTTTCAAGACCTATTGTTTTTGGTGAAGATCGGTTAAGGGAAATGGGTAGTTTACCTGCAACGTTTTATGTTTTAACAAGGGTATTTTCTATGGCAAATGATAACAGCCGCAAAATCAAACAGAATCAAATAATTATTTGCATACAGCCCTGATTTGTAGAGTACTGAAGACCTATTGTTTTTGGTGAAGTTCGGTTAAGGAAAAGGGGTAGTTTACCTGCAACATTTTTTTTTATCAAGTGTATTACTTCCATGTTCCTTAAGGAAATGGAAGTATGGTGATGGCAAAAAAAAATCGTGTTCGAGATTATTGCAGAATATGATTGTACTACACTCAAAACATGAAAAAAAGTCATTTTTCGAAAAGTGTCTGTGTGTGTGTCTGTCTGTCTCCTGTAGATTTTTTTTCTATGGCAAACGATAACAGCTGCAAATTCAAACAGAATCAAATAATTTTTTGCATACAGGCCTGATTTGTAGAGTACTCGCGACCTATTGTTTTTGGTGAAGATCGGTTGAGGGAAAGGGGTAGTTTACCAGCAACGGTTTTTTTTATCAAGGGTAATTTTGTTTGTTTGGCAAACGATAACAGACGCAAATTCAAACAGAATCAAACAATGTTTCGCATACAGCCCTGGATTGTGGAGTTCTCAAGATCTGTTGATTTTGGTAAAGATCGGTTAAGGGAAAGGGGTAGTTTACCTGCAACGTTTTATGTTTTAACAAGGGTATTTTCTATGGCAAACGATAACAGCAGCAAATTCAAACATAATCAAATAAGTTTTTGCATACAGCCCTGATTTCTTGAGTACTAAAGACCTATTGTTTTTGGTGAAGATCGTTTAAGGGAAAGGGGTAGTTTACCTGCCACGTTTTTTGTTTTATCAAGGGTATTTTGTATGGCAAACGATAACAGCCGCAAATTCAAACAAAATCATATAATATTTTGCATACAGCCCTGGATTGCAGAGTTCTCAAGACCTATCGTTTTTAGTGAAGATCGGTTAAGGGAAAGGGGTAGTTTACCTGCAACGGTTTTTTATCAAGGGTATTTTACTTCCATATTCCTTAAGGAATGGGAAGTATGGTGATGGCAAAAAAAATCGTGTTCGAGATTATTGCAGATTCTGATTCTACTACACTCAAAACATGAAAAAAAGTCGTTTTCCGAAAAGTGTCTGTGTGTCTGTCTGTCTGTCTGTGTGTCTGTAGATTTTTTTTCTATGGCAAACGATAACTGCTGCAAATTCAAACAGAATCAAATAATTTTTTGCATGCAGCCCTGATTTGCAGAGTATTCGCGACCTATTGTTTTTGGTGAAGATCGGTTGAGGGAAAGGGGTAGTTTACCTGCAACGGTTTTTTTTTAGCAAGGGTATTTTTGTTTGTTTGGCAAACGATAACAGCCGCAAATTCAAACAGAATCAAATAATGTTTCGCATACAGCCCTGAATTGTAGAGTTCTCAAGATCTGTTGATTTTGGTGAAGATCGGTTAAGGGAAAGGGGTAGTTTACCTGTAACGTTTTATGTTTTAACAAGGGTATTTCCTATGGCAAACGATAACAGCCGCAAATTCAAACAGAATCAAAAGATTATTTGCATACAGCCCTAAATTGTAGAGTTCTCAAGACCTATTGTTTTTGGTGAAGTTCGGTTGAGGGAAAGGGGTAGTTTACCTGCAACGTTTTTTTAACAAGGGTATTTTATATGGCAAACGATAACAGCCGCAAATTCAAACAGAATCAAATAATGTTTTGCATACAGCCCCGATTTGTAGAGTACTCAAGACCTATTGTTTTTGGTGAAGATCGGTTAAGGGAAAGGGGTAGTTTACCTGTAACGTTTTATGTTTTAACAAGGGTATTTCCTATGGCAAACGATAACAGCCGCAAATTCAAACAGAATCAAAAGATTATTTGCATACAGCCCTAAATTGTAGAGTTCTCAAGACCTATTGTTTTTGGTGAAGATCGGTTAAGGGAAAGGGGTAGTTTACCTGCAACGTTTTTTTAACAAGGGTATTTTCTATGGCAAACGATAACAGCCGCAAATTCAAACAGAATCAAATAATGTTTTGCATACAGCCCTGATTTGTAGAGTACTCAAGACCTATTGTTTTTGGTGAAGATCGGTTAAGGGGAAGGGGTAGTTTACCTGCAACTTTTTTTTATCAAGCGTATTTTCTATGGCAAACGATAACAGCCGCAAATTCAAACAGAATCAAATAATTTTTTGCATACGTCCCTGAATTGTAGAGGTCTCAATGACTTTCGGTTTTGGTGAAGATCGGTTAAGGGGAAGGGGTAGTTTACCTGCAACCTTTTACGTTTTAACAAGAGTAAAGTACTTGAAAATTTATTTAAACTTTTTGAAACAATGGTAATTGTTAAAAATAAAATAATTTTGTTGCCAGGCAATAAAATTAAAATTTTTTCATTTTAATGTAATATAATATTTTTCATTTAATACGGCAATAAAAAGGCAGGTAAGACACAGCCGGGCTGTTTGGCTGAAAATGATTTTAAATATAAATCTTAGAATATGGAAGTCATGTATGGTTCTCCATACCGATATTTACTTCCATATTCCTTAAGGAATGGAAGTATGGTGATGGCAAAAAAAATCGTGTTCGAGATTATTGCAGATTCTGATTCTACTACACTCAAAACATGAAAAAAAGTCGTTTTCCGAAAAGTGTCTGTGTGTGTGTCTGTCTGTCTGTGTGTGTGTGTGTCTGTCTGTAGATTTTTTTTCTATGGCAAACGATAACTGCCGCAAATTCAAACAATCAAATAATTTTTTGCATACAGCCCTGATTTGCAGAGTACTCGCGACCTATTGTTTTTGGTGAAGATCGGTTGAGGGAAAGGGGTAGTTTACCTGCAACGGTTTTTTTTTAGCAAGGGTAATTTTGTTTGTTTGGCAAACGATAACAGCCGCAAATTCAAACAGAATCAAAAAATGTTTCGCATATAGCCCTGAATTGTAGAGTTCTCAACATCTGCTGATTTTGGTGAAGATCGGTTAAGGGAAAGGGGTAGTTTACCTGTAACGTTTTATGTTTTAACAAGGGTATTTCCTATGGCAAACGATAACAGCCGCAAATTCAAACAGAATCAAAAGATTATTTGCATACAGCCCTAAATTGTAGAGTTCTCAAGACCTATTGTTTTTGGTGAAGATCGGTTGAGGGAAAGGGGTAGTTTACCTGCAACGTTTTTTTAACAAGGGTATTTTCTATGGCAAACGATAACAGCCGCAAATTCAAACAGAATCAAATAATGTTTTGCATACTGCCCTGATTTGTAGAGTACTCAAGACCTATTGTTTTTGGTGAAGATCGGTTAAGGGGAAGGGGTAGTTTACCTGCAACGTTTTTTTATCAAGCGTATTTTCTATGGCAAACGATAACAGCCGCAAATTCAAACAGAATCAAATAAATTTTTGCATACGTCCCTGAATTGTAGAGGTCTCAATGACTTTCGATTTTGGTGAAGATCGGTTAAGGGGAAGGGGTAGTTTACCTGCAACCTTTTACGTTTTAACAAGAGTAAAGTACTTGAAAATTTATTTAAACTTTTTGAAACAATGGTAATTGTTAAAAATAAAATAATTTTGTTGCCAGGCAATAAAATTATAATTTTTTCATTTTAATGTAATATAATATTTTTCATTTAATACAGCAATAAAAAGGCAGGTAAGACACAGCCTGGCTGTTTGGCTGAAAATGATTTTAAATATAAATCTTAGAATATGGAAGTCATGTATGGTTCTCCATACCGATATTCCTTCCATGTTCCTTAAGGAAATGTAAGTATGGTGATGGCAAAAAAAATCGTGTTCAAGATTATTGCAGAATATGATTGTACTACACTCAAAACATGAAAAAAAGTCATTTTTCGAAAAGTGTCTGTGTGTGTGTGTCTGTAGATTTTTTTCTATGGCAAATGATAACAGCCGCAAATTCGAACAGAATCAAATAATTTTTTGCATACAGCTCTGATTTGTAGAGTACTCGCGGCGTATTGTTTTTGGTGAAGATTGGTTGAGGGAAAGGGGTAGTTTACCTGCAACAGTTTTTTTTTATCAAGGGTAATTTTGTTTGTTTGGCAAACGATAACAGCCGCAAATTCAAACAGAATCAAATAATGTTTCGCATACAGCCCTGAATTGTAGAGTTCTCACGATCTGTTGACTTTGGTAAAGATCGGTTAAGGGAAAGGGGTAGTTTACCTGCAACGTTTTATGTTTTAACAAGGGTATTTGCTATGGCAAACGATAACAGCCGCAAATTCAAACAGAATCATATAATATTTTGCATACAGGCCTGAATTGTAGAGTACTGAAGACCTATTGTTTTTGGTGAAGATCGGTTAAGGGAAAGGGGTAGTTTACCTGCAAGATTTTATGTTTTAAAAGGGTATTTTCTATGGCAAACGATAAGAGCCGTAAATTCAAACAGAATCAAAAACGTTTTTGCACACAGGCCTGATTTGTTGAGCACTAAAGACCTATTGGTTTTGGTGAAGATCGGTTAAGAGAAAGGGGTAGTTTACCAGCAACGTTTTATGTTTTAAAAAGGTATTTTCTATGGCAAACGTTAAGAGCCGCAAATTCAAACAGAATCAAATAAGTTTTTGCATACACCCATGTTTTATTGAGTACTAAAGACCTATTGTTTTTGATGAACATCGGTTAAGGGAAAGGGGTAGTTTACCTGCCATGTTTTTGGTTTTATCAAGGGTATTTTCTATGCCAAACGATAATAGCCGCAAATTCAAACAGAATCATATAATATTTTGCATACAGCGTGAATTGTAGAGTTCTCAAGATCTGTTGGTTTTGTTGAAGATCGGTTAAGGGCATAGGGTAGTTTACCTGCAACATTTTATGTTTTAACAAGGGTAATTTTTTTATGATGAACGATAACTGCCGTACATTAAAACAGAATCAACTACTCTTCTGTATACGTTTTTGAATTATACAGAACTCAAGGTCTGTTGATTTTGTTGAAGATCGGTTAAGGGAAAGGGGTAGTTTACCAGCAACATTTTATGTTTTAACAAGGGTAATTTTTTATATGATGAACGATAACTGCCGTAAATTCAAACAGAATCAACTGTGTTTTTGCATACCTTTTTGAACTAAAGAAAACTCAAGGTTTGTTTATTTTGTTGAAGATCGGTTAAGGGAAGGGGTAGTTTATCAGCAACGTTTTATGTTTTAAAAAGGGTAATTTTTTTATGAAGAACGATAACTCCAAAAATTCAAAGAGAATCAAATAATTTTTTGAACACTTTCCTGAGTTGCAGAGAGCTCAAGGTCTGTTGATTTTGGTGAAGATCGGTTAAGGGAAAGGGGTAGTTTACCTGCAACATTTTATGTTGTAACAAGAGAAATGTTTCCATGACGAACGATAACTGCCGCACATTCAAACAGAATCAAATATTTTTTTGCATGCATCCCTGAATTGTAGAGGACGGAAGGTCTATTGATTTTGGAGAAGATCGGTTAAGAGAAAGGGGTAGTTTACCTGAAACATTTTATGATTTAACAAGAGTAAAGTACTTAATTTTTATAAATAAAGTATCCTGATAAGAAGCTCATAATAAACCACTGTAGAAACGTAGATGAAATATCTATAAATGAAGAGGTTAGGTGAACGGGGTGGGGGTAATTTTCTATTATTAAAAATTATAGTTGAAGGTGGAGGGGAGAATTTTTTATATGTGTAGTACGTTATCGGCAACAAAGAAGTAGTTTTTTGTTAAAATTGCTTCCCGGGCTGTTTAGCTGTAGTCCAATGTTTTCTGCAAAACCAGACTTTTCGGCAGTGCCATCGACTACCATCATCAGTGAAAATCGAGTGCGAAAACGTGAGGTGGTATACGTTAGTGACCACAGTACTGTGGTTAATGCTGAAGCAATAAGTAGAAAGACGTAGTTTCTATGGAAATATTTCATTTCGAATATGATTTTAAATATAAATCTTAGAACATGGAAGTCATGTATGGTTCTCCATACCGATATTTTTTCTATGGTAAACGATAACAGCCGCAAATTCAAACAGAATCAAATGATGTTTTGCATACTTTCCTGAATTGCAGAGTTCTCAAGACCTTTTGTTTTTGGTGAAGATCGTTTAAGGGAAAGGGGTAGTTTACCTGCCACGTTTTTTGTTTTATCAAGGGTATTTTGTATGGCAAACGATAACAGCCGCAAATTCAAAAAAAATCATATAATATTTTGCATACAGCCCTGAATTGTAGAGTTCTCAAGACCTATCGTTTTTGGTGAAGATCGGTTAAGGGAAAGGGGTAGTTTACCTGCAACGGTTTTTTATCAAGGGTAATTTTTTTCTATGGTAAACGATAACAGCCGCAAATTAAAACAGAATCAAGTGATGGTTTGCGTACAGCCCTGTATTGTAGAGTTCTCAATATCTATTGGTGTTGGTGAAGATCGGTTAAGAGAAAGGGGTAGTTTACCTGCAACGTTTTATGTTTTAACAATGGAATTTTTTCTATGACGAACGATAACTGCCGTAAATTCAAAGAGAATCAACTAATGTTTTGCATACAGTCCTGAATTGTAGAGTTCTCAAGACCTATTGTTTTTGGTGAAGATCGGTTAATGGAATAGGGTAGTTTACCAGCAACGTTTTATGTTTTATCAAGGGTGTTTTCTATGGAAAACGATAACAGCCGCAAATTCACACAGATTCAAATAATTGTGTGCATACAGGCCTGAATTGTAGAGTTCTCAAGACCTATCGTTTTTGGTGAAGATCGGTTAAGGGAAAGGGGTAGTTTACCTGCAACGGTTTTTTATCAAGGGTAATTTTACTTCCATATTCCTTAAGGAATGGAAGTATGGTGATGGCAAAAAAAATCGTGTTCGAGATTATTGCAGATTCTGATTCTACTACACTCAAAACATGAAAAAAAGTCGTTTTCCGAAAAGTGTCTGTGTGTCTGTCTGTCTGTCTGTCTGTCTGTCTGTAGATTTTTTTTCTATGGCAAACGATAACTGCCGCAAATTCAAACAGAATCAAATAATTTTTTGCATACAGCCCGGTTTTGCAGAGTTCTCGCGACCTATTGTTTTTGGTGAAGATCGGTTGAGGGAAAGGGGTAGTTTACCTGCAACGGTTTTTTTTTAGCAAGGGAAATTTTGTTTGTTTGGCAAACGATAACAGCCGCAAATTCAAACAGAATCAAATAATGTTTCGCATACAGCCCTGAATTGTAGAGTTCTCAAGACCTATTGTTTTTGGTGAAGATCGGTTAAGGGAAATGGGTAGTTTACCTGTAACGTTTTATGTTTTAACAAGGGTATTTCCTATGGCAAACGATAACAGCCGCAAATTCAAACAGAATGAAAAGATTATTTGCATACAGCCCTAAATTGTAGAGTTCTCAATACCTTTTGTTTTTGGTGAAGATCGGTTAAGGGAAAGGGGTAGTTTACCTACAACGTTTTTTTAACAAGGGTATTTTCTATGGCAAACGATAACAGCCGCAAATTCAAACAGAATCAAATAATTTTCTGCATACAGCCCTGATTTGTAGAGTACTCAAGACCTATTGTTTTTGGTGAAGATCGGTTGAGGGGAAGGGGTAGTTTACCAGCAACGTTTTTTATCATGCGTATTTTCTATGGCAAACGACAACTGCCGCAAATTCAAACAGAATCAAATAATTTTTTGCATACAGCCCTGATTTGTAGAGTACTCGCGACCTATTGTTTTTGGTGAAGATCGGTTGAGGGGAAGGGGTAGTTTACCTGCAACGGTTTTTTTTATCAAGGGAAATTTTTTTTTTTGGCAAACGATAACAGCCGCAAATTCAAACAGAATCAAATAATGTTTCGCATACAGCCCTGAATTGTAGATTTCTCAAGACCTATTGTTTTTGGTGAAGATCGGTTGAGGGAAAGGGGTAGTTTACCTGCAACGTTTTTTTAACAAGGGTATTTTATATGGCAAACGATAACAGCCGCAAATTCAAACAGAATCAAATAATGTTTTGCATACAGTCCTGATTTGTAGAGTACTCACGACCTATTGTTTTTGGTGAAGATCGGTTAAGGGGAAGGGGTAGTTTACCTGCAACCTTTTACGTTTTATTTTCTATGGCAAACGATAACAGCCGCAAATTCAAACTGAATCAAATAATGTTTTGCATACAGCCCTGATTTGTAGAGTACTCAAGACCTATTGTTTTTGGTGAAGATCGGTTAAGGGGAAGGGGTAGTTTACCTGCAACGTTTTTTTATCAAGCGTATTTTCTATGGCAAACGATAACAGCCGCAAATTCAAACAGAATCAAATAATTTTTTGCATACGTCCCTGAATTGTAGAGGTCTCAATGACTTTCGATTTTGGTGAAGATCGGTTAAGGGGAAGGGGTAGTTTACCTGCAACCTTTTACGTTTTAACAAGAGTAAAGTACTTGAAAATTTATTTAAACTTTTTGAAACAATGGTAATTGTTAAAAATAAAATAATTTTGTTGCCAGGCAATAAAATTATAATTTTTTCATTTTAATGTAATATAATATTTTTCATTTAATACAGCAATAAAAAGGCAGGTAAGACACAGCCTGGCTGTTTGGCTGAAAATGATTTTAAATATAAATCTTAGAATATGGAAGTCATGTATGGTTCTCCATACCGATATTTTTTCTATGGTAAACGATAACAGCCGCAAATTAAAACAGAATCAAGTGATGGTTTGCGTACAGCCCTGTATTGTAGAGTTCTCAATATCTATTGGTGTTGGTGAAGATCGGTTAAGGGAAAGGGGTAGTTTACCTGCAACGTTTTATGTTTTAACAATGGAATTTTTTCTATGACGAACGATAACTGCCGTAAATTCAAAGAGAATCAACTAATGTTTTGCATACAGTCCTGAATTGTAGAGTTCTCAAGACCTATTGTTTTTGGTGAAGATCGGTTAATGGAATAGGGTAGTTTACCAGCAACGTTTTATGTTTTATCAAGGGTGTTTTCTATGGCAAACGATAACAGCCGCAAATTCACACAGATTCAAATAATTGTGTGCATACAGGCCTGAATTGTAGAGTACCCAAGACCTGTCGTTTTTGGTGAAGATCGGTTAAGGGAAAGGGGTAGTTTACCGGCAACAGTTTTTTTATCAAGGGCAATTTTTTTCTATAGTAAACGATAACAGCCGCAAATTCAAACAGAATCAAATGATGTTTTGCATACAGCCCTGGTTTGTAGAGTACTCACGACCTATTGTTTTTGGTGAAGATCGGTTAAGGGAAAGGGGTAGTTTATCAACAAAGTTTTGTTTTAAAAAGGGTAATTTTTTTATGACGAACGATAACTGCCGAAAATTCAAAGAGAATCAGATAAGTTTTTGCACACTTGCCTGATTTCTACAGAACTCAAGCTCAGTTGATTTTGGTGAAGATTGGTTAAGGGAAAGGGGTAGTTTACCTGCAACATTTTAAGTTGGAACAAGAGAAATGTTTCCATGACTAACGATAACTGCCGCACATTCAAACAGAATCAAATATTTTTTTGCATGCATCCCTGAATTGTAGAGGACTGAAGGTCTATTGATTTTGGAGAAGATCGGTTAAGAGAAAGGGGTAGTTTACCAGAAACATTTTATGGTTTAACAAGAGTAAAGTACTTAATTTTTATAAATAAAGTATCCTGATAAGAAGCTCATAATAATCCACTGTAGAAACGCAGATGAAATATCTATAAATGAAGAGGTTAGGTGAACGGGGTGGGGGTAATTTTCTATTACTAAAAATTATAGTTGAACGGGGAGGGGAGAATTTTTTATACGTGTACTACGTTATCGGCTACAAAGAAGTACTTTTTTGTTAAAATTGCTTCCCGGGCTGTTTAGCCGTAATCCAATGTTGTCTGTAAAACCAGAGTTTTCGGCAGTGCCATCGACTGCCATCATCAGTGAAAATCAAGTGCGAAAACTTGAGGTGGTATACTTTAGTGACCACAGTACTGTGGTTAATGCTGAAGCAATAAGTAGAAAGACGTAGTTTCTATGGAAATATTTCATTTCGAATATGATTTTAAATATAAATCTTAGAACATGGAAGTCATGTATGGTTCTCCATACCGATATTTCGAAAAGTGTCTGTGTGTGTGTGTCTGTCTGTCTGTCTGTAGATTTTTTTTCTATGGCAAACGATAACAGCCGCAAATTCAAACAGAATCAAATAATTTTTTGCATACAGGCCTGATTTGTAGAGTACTCGCGACCTATTGTTTTTGGTGTAGATCGGTTGAGGGAAAGGGGTAGTTTACCTGCAACGGTTTTTTTTTATCAAGGGTAATTTTGTTTGTTTGGCAAACGATAACAGACGCAAATACAAACAGAATCAAATAATGTTTCGCATACAGCCCTGAATTGTGGAGTTCTCAAGATCTGTTGATATTGGTAAAGATCGGTTAAGGGAAAGGGGTAGTTTACCTGCAACGTTTTATGTTTTAACAAGGGTATTTTCTATGGCAAACGATAACAGCAGCAAATTCAAACATAATCAAATAAGTTTTTGCATACAGTCCTGATTTCTTGAGTACTAAAGACCTATTGTTTTTGGTGAAGATCGTTTAAGGGAAAGGGGTAGTTTACCTGCCACGTTTTTTGTTTTATCAAGAGTATTTTGTATGGCAAACGATAACAGCCGCAAATTCAAACAAAATCATATTTTGCATACAGCCCTGGATTGCAGAGTTCTCAAGACCTATCGTTTTTGGTGAAGATCGGTTAAGGGAAAGGGGTAGTTTACCTGCAACATTTTATGTTTTATCAAGGGTAATTTTTTTTTGACGAACGATAACTGCTGTACATTAAAACAGAATCAACTACTCTTCTGCATACCTTTTTGAATTATACAGAACTCAAGGTCTGTTGATTTTGTTGAAGATCGGTTAAGGGAAAAGGGGTAGTTTACCTGCAACGTTTTATGTTTTAACAAGGGTATTTTTTCTGTGACGAACGATAACTGCTGTAAATTCAAAGAGAATCAACTAATGTTTTGCATAGAGCCCTGAATTGTAGAGTTCTCAAGACCTATTGTTATTGGTGAAGATCGGTTAATGGAATAGGGTAGTTTACCAGCAACGTTTTATGTTTTATCAAGGGTGTTCTCTATGGCAAACGATAACAGCCGCAAATTCAAACAGAATCAAATAATTGTTTGCATACAGGCCTGAATTGTAGAGTACCCAAGACCTGTCGTTTTTGGTGAAGATTGGTTAAGGGAAAGGGGTAGTTTACCTGCAACAGTTTTTTATCAAGGGTAATTTTTTTCTATAGTAAACGATAACAGCCGCAAATTCAAACAGAATCAAATGATGTTTTGCATACAGCCCTGTATTGTAGAGTTCTCAATACCTATTGTTGTTGGTGAAGATCGGTTAAGGGAAAGGGGTAGTTTACCAGCAACATTCTATGTTTTAACAAGGGTAATTTTTATATGATGAACGATAACTGCCGTAAATTCAAACAGAATCAACTTGGTTTTTGCATACCTTTTTGAACTAAAGAGAACTCAAGGTGTGTTGATTTTGTTGAAGATCGGTTAAGGGAAGGGTTAGTTTATCAGCAACGTTTTATGTTTTAAAAAGGGTAATTTTTTTTTTTATGACGAACGATAACTGCCGAAAATTCAAAGAGAATCAAATAATTTTTTGCACCCTTTCCTGAGTTGCAGAGAGCTCAAGGTCTATTGATTTTGGTGAAGATCGGTTAAGGGAAAGGGGTAGTTTACCTGCAACATTTTATGTTGTAACAAGAGAAATGTTTAAATGACGAACGATAACTGCCACACATTCAAACAGAATCAAATATTTTTTTGCATGCATCCCTGAATTGTAGAGGACGGAAGGTCTGTTGATTTTGGAGAAGATCGGTTAAGAGAAAGGGGTAGTTTACCAGAAACATTTTATGATTTAACAAGAGTAAAGTACTTAATTTTTATAAATAAAGTATCCTGATAAGAAACTCATAGTAATCCACTGTAGAAACGTAGATGAAATATCTATAAATGAAGAGGTTAGATGAACGAGGTGGGGGTAATTTTCTATTATTAAAAATTATAGTTGAAGGTGGAGGGGGGAATTTTTTATATGTGTACTACGTTATCGGCAACAAAGAAGTATTTTTTTGTTAAAATTGCTTCCTGGGCTCTTTAGCCGTAGTCCAATGTTTTCTGCAAAACCAGACTTTTCGGCAGTGCCATCGACTGCCATCATCGGTGAAAATCGAGTGCGAAAACGTGAGGTGGTATACGTTAGTGACCACAGTACTGTGGTTAATGCTGAAGCAATAAGTAGAAAGACGTAGTTTCTATGGAATTATTTCATTTCGAATATGATTTTAAATATAAAACTTAGAACATGGAAGTCATGTATGGTTCCCCATACCGATATTTTTTTATGGCAAACGATAACAGCCGCAAATTCAAACAGAATCAAATAATGTTTTGGATACACCCCTGAATTGTAGAGTTCTCAAGACCTATTGGTTTTGGTGAAGATCGGTTAAGGGAAAGGGGTAGTTTTCCTGCAACGGTTTTTTTTTAATCAAGGGTAATTTTTTCTATTGCAAACGATAAGAGCTGAAAATTCAAACAGAATCAAATAATGTTTTGCATACAGCCCTGAATTGTAGAGTTCTCAAGACCTATTGTTTTTGGTGAAGATCGGTTAAGGGAAAGGGGTAGTTTACCTGCAACATTTTATGTCTAACAACGGTAATTTTTTCTATGACGAACGATAACTGCCGCACATTCAAACAGAATCAATTTTTTTTTGTTTATGGTCATCAATTGTAGAAAACTGGAGGCCTGTTGATTTTGGTGAAGATCGGTTAAGGGAAAGGGGTAGTTTACCTGCCACATTTTATGTTTTAACAAGAGTGATTGTTTCTATGACGAACGATATCTGCCGCACATTTAAACAGTGTAATGGTACAAACCTATGGGGATTTATAATTTTCATGTTTCCAATTTTGTTGAACCAAATAAATGTTGTGGACCAACTATATCTTTGAGGCAGGTGTGACTTGGCATTGGAATGCAGATTAGCAGCGAGGGCACGTATTCGCCCACAAGTGCGCGCACAGGCAGCCAACGTTCTCAGACGTTTGGTCACGTTCGAATACATTCCTCAGTGCTGTGTGCGCAGAGAACAAAGACAGTCGGCAAATAACAACTCAATACGACGGACGCGAGTAATTGTGTGCGTCCGCCGGCTGCCAGTTTTCATCTCGTCTTCACATAAAAATGTGAAGAAAAGAGTGTTTGTGTCAACAGCTGTGGCTCATGGGCGGTTGAATACAATAGGCTCTCGAGCCGAAAAAATTCAGAACACTTAAAATATGTCACAGTATAAAATAAACAGTGAAAAGTATAACATTTTTGATGCAGTGAGTAAAGGCAATCAACAGAACTTTTCAAAATTCAAAACAGTGTAATATTTTTTGGACAATTAGTAAGAAAAATGCGGAAGCAGCACGTGGTCAGTAGGAATGCCGTTAAGACGTAACAGTATACTATCCACTCAACATCAAATAAATATAAAAATTTTAATTTTCAAGAGCTCTAAAGGAATGAATGTGAGTGTGTGCAAATGCTGGGTCGCCTTTATTTAATATAATTTAATGAACTGTTTCTTTTAAATAGGTTAAGTAAACTGTGAATTTTGTTTTGTCTTAATAAAATTGAGTATGTATCTCAACATTAACATTTGTCAGGCTTAAATCCTAATGGATACAGAATGATTTTGTCATCATTTTCGAAAGAAAGATAGACTATCAAATAACATGTTTAATACAAGTTGAATTAGTTAACTAAAAAATGAACGTAGTCATTGAGTTATGCAACCATAAGTCACGTTTAATCCACAGGTTCGTGTGAAGAACTTTGGCCCGTAAAGGTAAGTTTATGATGTTTTATTAATAATAATGTGGGTAAGTGTTAGAACTATCACATTTGGCGCTCGAACTCGGATAGTTTTGCAAATTAAATTTTGTACAAAAACCACACCTACAAGTGGATATAAGCGTGATTTAGGAATACATATAAATTACGTACAAAAATCGATGTTAGGTTAAGTGAGTGATAAAATAGATTGAGTTAAGTGTAAGATGTTTTATATGTAAGTTAAGAGAATCATTTAAACGAAAATCAGTAAATTTATAAAAAATGGCAGGAAATAACGAAAATGATATAAATGAAATTGACATAATTCCAGGCGACGAAGCCGAAAATAATTTGATGTTTGAAAGTATGCCAATTGAATCGGCTGATAAAAGCGATTCAGGAATTCGAACAGAGGTAATGTTAATGAGTGGAAGTAATTTGACTGAATCAAAAATAATGGAAGGCGTAGCGAGTCAGTCGACACCGGTCCAAAGTAAAAAGTCTGACGATAGTTATGAAATGTTCAAAATGATACAAGTAATGTTAGAAAAGCATTCTATAAACATAAATAGTCGTTTTGATAGTAAGGAGGAAAAGTTTGATAATAAATTTGATAAATTAAGCAGTGACTTTCATAATCGTTTTGATAAAAACGAAAGTAATTTTGACAAAATAAATATCAAACTAAATGAACAAAAAATCAATTGTGAAAGTAATTTCAGTGAGTTAAAAAACCATATTAATGAAATTAATAAAAATGTTGAGAAAACCAATGAGATATTTGCCAGTAAGTTTAACGAATTAGAACAAAGTATTCAGAAAATGGGAGAGTGGAGAACAGATATAGGTAAGTGTAAAATAAATGAAAATAACGGAGATATATGTGTTAATAGTAATGGTGTTAGTTTAAATGGAAAACAGGTGACGATAGACAAGGTAAGTGATAATGATAATTCTTATAATGAGTCAACAAGTAGTAGCAAAATAAAGAGTGATAACAGTGATATAATTAAAAACGTGGTATTAGAGAGTAAAGTGGTTAATGTTGTGAGTGATAATGAAGATTGTGGTGAGGTAGAGTTGTCAGCGAGTGCTGATGAGGTTGTGAGAGAGTGTGAAGAGAGGTTAGGTGTGGTTACCTAATTGTAACTGGGAAAAAGGGGGGAATTAAGAAAATGATGTAGTAAGAGTGGTAACTGAGCAATCAGTAAGAAGGTAACGACCTCTGTAAACAGCGGGCCGATCAATTTCACTTACTCTAAAGAGAGAGTTGGTGGTTGGTGACCCAGTTCCTGTTCAGTAACAGTTACTATAACTATGATTCAATGATTAGTGATATATTTCACTTATGAGAACAAATGATTTTAAGTGCTAGGTTCAATTGTAATGATTTTAATCTACAAGAACATTTATGATTGTAACTATATAATTTTGTGTATTTGTGTTAGTTGTATGCAGTGTGTCTAGAGAAAGGTCATTCACCTGTTAGTAAGACATCAGCTGATGACTGGTGTGAACTGTATAATGTTCTTTTAATAATCAATGTAATTTTATTTTATAATTTTTCTTTCTATTAATTATCAGAATATACGTTTAATAAAATATTATTACATTTTATTACATTAAAAAAAATTTGATTTGTTTTGAGGTAGGCTACAATTTGTCGTGTTTTTATGTGCAGGAGGTAATGCTGATTGTGTGTAGTAATAATGTATTAAGTGATTCGTAGTATTCATATTATATGTTGATACAAAACGTTTATGGTGTTTTATTTACTTATGTGAGACTCCCGTGTATCAACGTCAAGTAATACGTTGAAGGTGGCAATTTGTAACAATTAAAATGTTGTTACCTGTTTTTAATCAATGTGTCATTAATGAATGTATCTATTAGGTTGTTACAGATGAAACCTCCTGAAGATATATTATTAGGTAAATATAGTTATGATTATGTTCTTTTAACTTATAATCGTACTACGATATAGGTTTAACTTAGTATTCAGTAGTTGGGCAATATCAACGATATATATATAGTGTATTGACTGAATGTATTGAGTATTCTTATCAACCCTAGTCCCTCGATATTAGAGAATTCTATTCAAATTTGGTACTGAAAACACGCTAGTTCGGCAATCTCCCGTTCCACCAGCTGTTGGCAATTAGCGCTGTTATTTGTAATAAGCTTGCTTCTAGGTTAGTCGTTCATCGGGTTTTAATCAACCTTTTATTGTAAATTATTCCACCCACAACATATAGTACCTATTCTGTAATAACATAAAACAATATCTCATACAATAAAGATCCTTTATTAATTTTATACGTTATTTCACAGTAACCGTTATCTCAAAAATAATAATATTGTCGAATCGATTATACAAAGATATATCGATTATCAATTGATCAAGTTCCTTTGACTTATACAAATTAAATATAACAATAAATATTTCTTATCCCAGGGTTCGTAAGATTCTTTGAACCATTAGTAAGGCCAGGTAAAATGCAAAATTAAGGTTACTCAATTATTACAAAAAAATTATTAACTCTAAATATATTGAATTTAAAAATAGGTTGTTTTTTACCGGATTGGCAGAACTCAAACTGGCACTGGACGTCTGTAAACAGTGAAGATGATCGGCTTAAGTTACGTTCATCCAGGAAAAATTGTTCTGGCCCTTAATAAAATTGATGGTGTAGTATCCAGGGAAGCTCTCAGGAACTCTTCTAACTGCCGTTCTTCTCCTACGATCTTGATAGTTGTCGGTCACGGTGGAATGAAAATAGTATTCTAGCTTCTTCTTGCAAGTGAAGGTTAACTCTGCAAACGAGGTCTTCGTATGTCTTCTCAATAATTCCGTTAGTTTCGGCCTTTACTTCTCTCAACTAGTCTTCTGATTGCATGGGAAATCGGTTTAATACCGAATCCAGCGGAATTATTCTGGTGAATGAAGTGAGGAGTTTTCAACTCTTTTAAAGGTATTCTGTTATAATTTGGAAGTCTAATTGGTTTTATTACTCATCAGTAGTATGATAGAATTAGGTTTCAAATAAGGTTTTTTAATTTAGATTCATATTTTGTTCAAATTTTATCATTCTTTCTTTTAAATGTGTCTGGCCATCTCAACTCAATAGCTTGTAACAATCGGGACGAATGATTCAATATCAACAACTCTTGTACATTTCAGTTGCCTTAACAACCACTTTTTCTGTCATTGGATGAAATTAGATATCCTAGAGCCAGAATTATAGAATATTACTACTCTTTTTCAATAAAATACTCCATGCTTGGAATAATACTAAATTACCTAAAATTCTCACCTAACCTTCCTTCTTAAACAGTATATGTTTTACTATAGTTTCATTGGATTGGGCTTCTTAAAAAGGTATTAATTTCCTTTCACAAATATTAAATTTAGGCCTATAGGTTTGATATATAATTACCTTAATATCCACTTTAGTGATACACAGTTTCGTCACTGATGACGCGTTTCGGGACTAAGTCCCATCCTCAGATACATAATTAATAAACTAAAATATTAAAATCACGACCATGATACCTATAGGTTTTCTTACAACTGTTATAACATTGTTTGGTTTTTTAACTTAATTTTCTTTTACCTGACCTACTGTACAATTAATTATTGGTTAATGGTTATTTACATTAATTTTAACTTCCTGGTTTTTATTTTATTACCTTAATTAACTCGTCTTGGAACCCTTCATTAGTTTACAATATAATTATCAGAACTACTTGTCAAACTTTGACCATTTATTGCCATCCTGGCCAAGTTCACAAACATTAATTAAAACAACTTCATTATTCAATTTTAGACAATACTTAAAACTTAGTATAATGCCTAACACAGGTAACTATACTTGATTATCTAAAGACAAATTTAACATAAATACAAACATTATCACTGATTGAGTATTCCTATTAAACAACATTAGTTCACTCTTCCTATACTCAACATATAACATCAATATTTTGTGAACACTAACATGCTACAGTATAAAAAACGAGTACAATTTATTATATTGACCATTAATTGGTATATTATTTTATACTCAAAGTTATCTATTATATCTTCTGACTTGAGGTACATCTCAGATGTACTGATTACTGAGCAACCTTAATTCGGGGTATGGTCCTTGACCATAATTAATTGAATTTTTTATGTAACGTTGGGGACCTCAACTCTGTTTCGTTACAATGTTTGTAAATAGATGTAGTGATAGGACATTTATAATAGAAAGAAGTTGGTTGTTTGTTTTGTTTATTATGATTGTTAGTATCTAGATAAGAGGAGATATAAAATAAATTCATTTGAAGGATTTTGGAGTTTTAAGAATTATGATTAAATTAATTGATTGAAGTAGATAATAGGAATTATCATAAAAGGGAATTTTTGATAAAGGACTTGGGTTTATTGCATTATTTGAACGAAATTTAAACACTTTAATTTGATTTGTAATAATAACGTAAGGCAAACGATTAAAAGTTGAAAAATGGAATTGGATTTAAAATATAAAATATTTCTGTGAATTTTAGATCAAGCAGTAGGATATAGATGTTGTGTTTAATATAATAATGAGTATGTGTACGCACCCAGTACTTGCTAAAGGCAACCCAGTATGTATGTAAGGGGAGATATATATCGGTTGAGGATCTGGTATGGTATAAGGCCAGTTTTTGATTTTTTGGTGAAATGATACAAGGTTAGGTGGTACTGTGGTGAGTGCCTGTCCGATTTTATGGTGTTGGGATCTCACCTAGAGAAGTCCAGTAATCTCGTTCAGGTGCAGCCATAGTCGCCGAGTTAGGGGGGTAGTTTACCCATGATGTATTAAAGAATTAAAGGGGGGTTGTTGGCACCATATCCTCACTGATCCTCTTAGGGTTAGCAATGAGAGTTTTTCTGTTTCGGCTGAAAACCTCTCATTGGGGGGGGGGTATTGTAACGGTACAAACCTATGGGGATTTGTAATTTTAATGTTTCCAATTTTGTTGAACCAAATAAATGTTGTGGACCAACTATATCTTCGAGGCGGGTGTGACTTGGCATTGGAATGGAGATTAGCAGCGAGGGCGTGTATTCGCCCACAAGTGCGCGCACAGGCGGCCAACGTTCTCAGATGTTTGGTCACGTTTGAATACATTCCTCAGCGCTGTGTGCGCAGAGAACAAAGACAGTCGGCAAACAACATCTCAATACGACAGTCGCGAGTAATTGTGTGCGTCCGCCGGCTGCCAGTTTTCATCTTGTCTTCACATAAAAATGTGAAGAAAACAGTGTCTGTCGTCAACAGCTGTGGCTCGTGGGCGGTTGAATACAATAGGCTCGCGAGCTGAAAAAATTCACAACACTTAAAATATGTGTCACAGTATAAAATAAACTGTGAAAAGTATAACATTTTTGATGCAGTGAGTAAAGGCAATTAACAGAACTTTTCAAAATTCAAAACAGTGTAATATTTTTTGGACAATTAGTAAGAAAAATGCGGAAGCAGCACGTGGTCAGCAGGAACGCCGTTAAGATGTAACAGTATACTATCCACTCAATATCAAATAAATGTAAAAATTTTAATTTTCAAGAGCTCTAAAGGAATGAATGTGAGCGTGTGCAAATGCTGGGTCACCTTTATTTAATATAATTTAATGAACTGTTTCTTTTAAATAGGTTAAGTAAACTGTGAATTTTGTTTTGTCTTAATAAAATTGAGTATGTATCTCAACATTAACATTTGTCAGGCTTAAATGCTAATGGATACAGAATGATTTTGTCATCATTTACGAAAGAAAGATAGACTATCAAATAACATGTTAAAACAAGTTGAATTAGTTAACTAAAAAATGAACGTAGTCATTGAGTTATGCAGCCCTAAGTCACGTTTATAATCCACAGGTTCGTGTGAAGAACTTTGGCCCGTAAAGGTAAGTTTATGATGTTTTATTAATAATAATGTGGGTAAGTGTTAGAACTATCACAACAGAATCAAATAATTTTGTGTATACCTTCCTCAATTGTAGATAACTCAATGTCTGTTGATTTTGTTGAAGATCGGTTAAGGGAAAGGGGTAGTTTACCTGCAACATTTTATGTTGTAACAAGAGAACGTTTTCCATGAAGAAAGATACCTGCCGTAAATTCAAACAGAAACAAATAATTTTTTACATACGTGCCTAAGTTGTAGAGGACTCATGTCCTATTGATTTTGTTGAATATCGGTGAAGGGAAAGGGGTAGTGTACCTGCCACTTTTAATGTTTTAACAACAGTAATTGTTTCTATGATGAACGATAACTGCCGCACATTGAAACAGAATCAAATAATGTTTTGCATGCATCCCTAAATTGTAGAGTAATAATCAAGGCCTGTTGATTTTGGTGAAGATCGGTTAAGGGAAAGGGGTAGTTTACCAGGAACATTTTGTGTTGTAACAAGAGAAATTTTTTCATGACGAACGATAACTGCCATAAATTCAAACAGAATCAAATAATTTTTTACATATGTGCCTGAGTTGTAGAATACTCAAGGCCTATTGATTTTGGTGAAGATCGGTTTCGGGGAAAGGGCAGTTTACCAGAAACATTTTTTGTTGTAACAAGAGCAAAGTACTTAATTTTGATAAATAAAGTATCCTGATAAGAAGATCTTAATAATCCACTGTATAAACGTAGATGAAATATCTATAAATGAAGAGGCTAGTTGAACAGGGTGGGGGTAATTTTCTATAAATGAAAATTATAGTTGATGGGGGA
This sequence comes from Magicicada septendecula, assembly GCA_034769895.1. Taxonomy (NCBI): domain Eukaryota; kingdom Metazoa; phylum Arthropoda; class Insecta; order Hemiptera; family Cicadidae; genus Magicicada; species Magicicada septendecula. Next base: position 150,005,922 of record CM068372.1, read on the forward strand.
GGGGATAATTTTTATGTGTACTACGTTATCGGCAACAAAGTAGTAGTTTGTTGTTAAAATTCCTTCCCGGGCTGTTTGGCTGTAGTCCAATGTTTTCTGCAAAACCAGACGTTTCGGCTGTGCCGTCGACTGCCATCATCAGTGAAAATCGAGAGCGATAACGTGTGGTGGTATACATTAGTGACCATAGTACTGTGGTTAAGGCTGAAGCAATAAGTGGAAAGAAGTAGTTTCTATGGAAACATTTCATTTAGTAAATTATTTTAAATATAAATCTTAGAACATGGAAGTCATGTGTGGTTCTCCATACCGATATTTTGTATTGCATCATCACTTGTGTTGTTTATAAGTGTGTTTATTTTATGCGGTTATTAAAAGTGTCCCTGTTATTCCGCTGAATTATTTGTAACATTAAATATATATATAGAAACTAATCAAGTTTAAAATTTTAAGTTCAATCAGTTGTATTATTGTGTATGACTAATACAAGGATTGTTCAATAGAAAGATGTATAGAGCTGTAAAGCATTTTTTATCCAACGATTTTAAAAGAAGTCTCCATTAACATTAAGACATGAGTTCCACTGTTGCACTAACCTGTAGATTCCCTGCTAGTAAAATTCTTACGGCTGTTTGTGGAACAACTTGCTTACAGCAAACGCTACCTCAGCATCTGATTTGAACCACCATCCTTTTACAGATTCCTTAAAAAAAATTTAAGATAAGATTTTTGCCTACCCATTCACTAACTACTAGCTTCGCCACTGGTCATATGTACATTATTTATCTTTTTTTTTTCTTGCAGATTTAATCTCAATCCCAGACTTTGTATCTGGAGCAATGGAACACTGGGGATTGGTAACTTTCAGGGAAACTAGCGTATTGTACAATCCATTGATTAGTTCCAGTAGCAACCAGTTTCAAGTGTCCTTAACTGTTGCCCATGAGTTGGCGCACATGTGGTTTGGAGATTTAGGTAATAATGTGATTTTTAATTAATATTTTTAAACAATAATAAATGTTGTATCAAAAATTCTTGTTTAAAGTATAAAACGGTATATGTCTGTTTAAACTCAAATAGGAAACATTATTATTATTATTATTACTATTACTATATGAGTGAAATGGCAGTAACATTGAAATGATCAAAATGTCATAATGTACCAGGTAACTGATAGTGAATATATTTATAATTTTGTAGTAACTCATAACTTTAAAGTTATTGGTATGTTTGTACTATAAACTGTAGGCTCAGTGGATATCACATCATTGAATGGCCAAAGTTTTTGACATTTATTTTGTTAATAAAATGCATGTAAGTTGAATTATGCAGACTACATAAGTCACAATATTGCCGTGAAAAATACTCCCTTGACCAGAGTGGATATGCTGGTAAGTTGTATCCAAAAGTATCCACAGAAAACCATTTTGTTTTCCATTTTCCAGGACATTTCCTTTTGATTGTAAATTGTTTCTGTTGCTTCTAACACATACTGTAATTTTATCATTTCACAGTAGACAGTCACCCACTTCAGACATCATTAACATCAACACCCAAATGGAAGAACTTGTGCCTCTCATATTGTGACGATTTCATTAATAAAAATATGTTAATTAATTAAATTGTTAATGTATAAGCTGAGAAATTTTAAAATTTTAATAAAATCTCACATTTTAAACTAAATCTTATTGTTTCTTTTATGAATTTGCTAACTGCTATAATTTTTTTATTGTTCGACTAAGCTTTTCGTCATTACTGACATCTTCAGGTCTTAAACAACCTTGGTTGTTTAAGACCTGAAGATGTCAGTAATGACGAAAAGCTTAGTCGAACAATAAAAAAATTATAGCAGTTAGCAAATTCATAAAAGAAATAGTAAGGATGGCTGCTAATTTAAACAATACGAAGAATAAATCTTATTGCTATCATTAAATAATAATAATATTTAATAAAAAGTCTAATAATAAAATAAAAGGGAATACAATTGTACAGAAAGGGTAAAGCTTGTTAATTAATCCTGCATAGACAGGCACTAACCAGAATTAACTTGTTTTCTGACCCCTAAACAAACTAAATATAATTGTAAATTTTGTTATTATTTAAATAATTAAATAAGACCACTGTAATGTACTTTGATAACGTCTGTAACTAAGAATATCTCTATTTAATTATTTAATCAAACTTTAGTCCTTTAATTAAATTAGAAACATGGAACTACTTTTATGTTGACTAGTAATTGTCGCGAGATTACTACTCTCCCCCTTACTATTTTTGCCCACTTGCAATGGAGCGCTCACGCCGTAAGCTGCGTACAGCGTTGTTTCGTGACGCGTGTATAATTATGTGAATGGTTGGTTCAATGAATATTTAAATAACTAAATTTGTGCGGCGATGACATCTCTCTCTCAATGAATAAATAACAAACTATGTAATTCATACATTACTACAAACATGAAGGTGATATTCAACTAATATATAATCATGTGAAGTGTATTACTGTGAAACAAACTTTCTATTTATTTATTATAACTACAACAATTACAACAGTCGTCTAAGATGAGAGTATCCTACAAAAATTACTACAGTCGGCTAAGATGAGAGTACTTCAGCCCGAATGATATAACAGACTTCAGGAACTTCACCGTCACCGGATACTACGGCAACGACAGACCTTCAGGAAACGCACGAGGACCGAAGAACCAATTCTGCAGCAAATACTGAAAACCAGGTGACATGGAGGCTTGTCTTCCATGGTTATGAGTTACTAAAATATTTACCCACAAAAGACAATTTAACTCGCCACTTTTAAGACTTTAAAAGACAGACATTATATGTAACATGTAGGCTGTAATCTAATAACACTGGTTATAGCAAAAGAGTAAATGTTTAAACTAAAAGTTTTCTTGTTTTGAAAGATTAATAAAGTCCATTCTTCAAATGGCTCAATTTTCAATATTGTATATGGCAAGGCGACCATTATTAACTTAATATATATATAATCCCGGATCCGTGGAATAAATTAAATAGATGTACATCATATTTTGAGGGCCCTTATGAAAGAGTAATATATATAATTATACTGTAAACTATATATGTTGAGAACTTTAAATAGAGAACTTTATCTCATAATGTAATAAAGAGATGTCATCTGAGTACCGAGTAAACTGAGTGTATAAATCAACAGTCTCCCCTTCCCAATATCCTGATATAAGAATTGTTTTATTTGTTGTGATTAATTTTCAGCTCGTCACAACGAAAGGCAGCCTGTATAATTGGCATAACCAATTAACGCGGGTTCCCTACGTTATAACACAAGTTAAGATGTTATAAATTGCGCAACTCTGCTACTGCTAATTAATTTGCTAATTTGCTTAAGAGAAAAGAAAGAAGTAATTGTGTCCCGATATCCCACACACACAAGCTGTTGATCTATTCACTCATGTATTTTAATATGTGTCAGAATTTTAAATAAGATAAAAATAATAATTATTATTATAGTAATATAGTATAGGTAACTTTATTTGTAAATATAATATGTGTAAAGTAATATTAACATATTGTCCCATGTAAACCAAAACCATGTAGGTGCTTGTCTAAAAGTTTCATTCTACAACGTGTCAATTTGACGACAAACTCGGACATGTAAATTTCCTGTTGCCGATTGTTTAAAACTGTCATAGTTGCTCTCCCTCAAGTTAAGTTAGACAATACGCCACCCTCTTTGTTTGGTCTATTGTTAATAGAAGCGTGTCTGTTCCTGTGTTTAGTAACCGAAGATCCCCCCTTTTGTAGTACGCATATTCAAGCCTGTGTGAAATTTCTCTCTCTCTCTCAATGTAAAATGATAAAGGTTGTCATAACATTTTAAGTGTTTATTTGTAAAAAAAAAGTGTAAGAATACGATTGATTTATATTTTTATATTTTTTGGTGTAAAAAAAAGGGAAGCGTTGTATAGCATTTAATGCAAATAGTAGAATAATTAGTTATAGCCACTCACGTTACGAAAATGGCTGAATTTAATCCTGATCTATTATTAAAAGATGAGCTATGCTACGAAGCACTTTTACGAGGTCTAAAACACGTGAATGTAACCGTGTCGGAATTACAAAAATCATTACGCCAAACCGGATCAGATATACCCTCGCAGTTAGATAGATTGCGTGAACTCGATTATGACGGCGAACGAGAAACCTGTTATGCGAAATATAGGGAACTGATGGTATTATCTCAGAACCTTCAGGACAAAAAATCACCTACTGAAATTTTGCGCATTACGCAACGTATAGAACATTTAACCCGCCGGTTGAATAATTTATTAAGCTGGCCCGACGTCACCGTAATCCCCGCCGATGTGCAGAAATTTGCGGATGAGGCATTAAGCCAATTACCCATAATTATCAACGACTTACGACGAAAGTCTGACTCATCGAGAATGGAGGAAATTGAGCACTACTTACAAAAATTATATATTTCCCAGTTCAATCCCCTACTTTAGAACACCCTCTCTCCACCTCGAACCACGAATCACCCACCGTATCGAAGATACAACAGACTCATGAACAAATACCTAGTAGAGAATTAAATACCCTAACTATGTCAGAACCCCCACCGCCTAATGTTCAGCATACTAGCACTAGTAAATATGCTATTACAAATCCTAATGCAACCACCAATCCTTCGAAAAGTATACCATACGTATATTTTAATGTTGACCTCTACGGAAAGATTTCCCACCCAGTAGAGAAAATAATTAATGAAATTCCTTACACCGATGGCTTAAGTATCACGATTCTATTGACTTTTATCAGATACCTACTGCAAATAAAAGATCTACAACAATACTGCAGGTTATCCTACCCAAATGTAAACCACCTTTACGAGATCGTGTGCTAGAATCATTAAACTCGACTCTTCCAGTAGAAGAACTTCATACTACTATAATCAAATATTTTATCCCCACGGGAATTTATGAGGAGATCAAAAGAAATACCGTACTTCGAGTACAAGGAGCCCATGAAAGACTGGCCCACTATATTGCTGACATCAGAGAATCTTCACGTCTACTGCAAGTCGACTGGACTGAAAAACAATTGGTCGATACTATCTTGGTAGGCTTGTCTCCTGAAGAACGCTCCCGTTTAGCACTAATAAGTAGACCCCTCACTTTTGCTGACCTTGAACAATGTTGTGTTCACTCGTCAAATGTGTGGTACGCAGATCAGCACAGACATGCACCGGTATCCACAACACCACATAGAAAGGAAACGCAAGCCCTAGTCTCAGATGCAAGAAGTCTACGAGAACGACGACCATTTCGGCGACCAACCTATGTTCATGGCCATGGTAAGTCCAAGGAGCCTCCACCTCGACACGAAACCAGTGAGACCCCGCGTAAAGAATATATATGCTATAACTGCGGAAAACCTGGACACCTCAGTAGAAACTGTAAACGGAAACAGTACAATCAGAAAACTCATTATCCAAAAAACATGTAAGGCAGGGAGATCCGAAACCCTGTGTCTTCCGCAGCATCGTGAAAACAAGTAAACCCCTGAGAGACCACCAATTAAAACAAAATACTAATACAAATAACAAAAGAAAATTAGACCCCTATGTTAGAAAATTTATCGATAAATGTAACTCTATTAGTAAATGTGATTTCAATAAGTGTGAATTACCGTATATACAAGTTGACCTTGGTGTTACATCCACCCTCGGATTAATTGATTCCGGATCAACGCGAAGTTTAATTAGTCAAGAGCTAGCCAATAAATTATTTAAACACAATTTAGTTAAACGCAGTCAATCAGTAAATATTAGATGCGCTACAGCTAATAAGCAAAACTTAATGATAAAACTTATCATCACGTTTAAAGTAAAAATTAAAAATCTAACGTGGTATTTTCCAATGTTGGTATGCGACGAATTAGGACCCGAGTTAATATTGGGAGCTGATTTTATCAGTAAAACAGGAATAATTCTAGACATTCACGATAAGATGTTTTACTTTGGATTCGATCGTTCACGGAAATATAACTTGCATGATAATGCAAATAACAGAGAAAGTACTAGCACCACTTCTACACATATAAAGCATCACGAATCTGAATTAGGTCATCTGGAAAGTAAAGATAGACGGAACATACAGACTTTAATAAAACAATTCTCCAACGTCCTCACCCCAAAGTTAGGACTGACGGACCTGATAGAGTACAAAATAAATTTGAGCGACAATAAAGTAATACGTTTAGCCCCATACAAATTATCACCTCTAAAAATGGAAGTAATGAGGAACCAAATTAATAAGTTGTTAGAACAAGGAGTCATCGAACCCTCTACGTCATCTTATTCTTCACCCGCGTTTTTAGTACCCAAAAGTAACGACAAACATAGATTAGTTGTGGACTACAGGCAACTAAATAAACAGATAGAATTTGAATCTATACCACTTCCCGACATCCACAGTGCTTTTCATTATTTTACGAAAGCAAAAATTTTTACCATTATGGATTTAAATCAGGCATTTCACCAGATACCCCTCTCACAAGAATCAAAACGTCTTACCGCATTTGCCGTCCCTTTCAACCTGTACCAATTTACGAGGGTACCCTTTGGTATATCCCAAGGTAGTTCTGTATGTAGCAGATTATTAGAAAAATTATTTCATGACATAAAATTTAAATATGTGTATCACTACTTAGATGACATTGTTATCTACAGCGAGTCAATTGAGCAACATCTTAATCATCTACGTGAAGTACTAACCCGATTGGAGAAAGCTGGATTAACCGTAAACCCCAGTAAAGTAAATTTTGCTGTGACACAATTCTCATTTTTAGGTCACATCGTAAAAGCCAACGGAAAGGTAAGCATAGACCCAGAGCGAACCCGTGCCATCAGAGAATTTTTACCACTGCGGGATGCGAAAGGAATAGCCCGATTTTTAGGAGTGATAAATTATTTCCATAAGTATATCCCACATCTAGCTGAAATTGCAGCACCGCTAAATACCTTAAGAAAGAAGGGAATTAAATTTGAATGGAATGAGCAACACCAAACCGCATTCGAGAAATTAAAAGAAAGCATCATATCACATCACCCCCCGTACTACAATTAGCCAATTTTACAAAACCATTTGTAGTGCAGACAGACAGTTCTAGTGTCGCCCTAGGTGCAGTAATATATCAGGAAGTAGATAACTCAAGGTTACCTATTATTTACGCTTCTCGCACCCTGACAGATCAAGAAAAGAAATACTCCGCATACGAATTAGAATGTTTAGCTATAGTTTTCGCTTTCGAGAAGTTCAAACCATTTTTAGAACATAAAGAGTTTTTGTTAGAAACAGGTAATCAAGCGTTATCTTGGCTACTAAATCACCCAAAACAGTTAGGTCGTATCGGAAGATGGGTATTAAGATTAAATTGTTTTAAATTCAAAGTACAACATATTAGAGGCACCCAAAACGTAGTTGCCGATACACTGTCACGTATGTTCCAGCCTAGTAGTAATACTTACGATAACAAGAGTAGAGAAACGCCGATTATTAATACTTTAATTACCGAATTTCCTCTTGCATTTACGGATTTAGCCCAGTATCAACGACAAGACCCACGTTTGAGTCCAATTATTGAACAACTTGAAAAAGGAAATAAGTCAGAGAAATACATATTAAGTAGGAGAGTATTATGTTGTAGAATAGCGAACGGAAAATATTTACGAATAATCGCCCCTGATATTATTAAACCTATGCTGATGGAATATTATCACTCTTCCACCATTGGAGCTCATATGGGAATAAATAAAACCATACATCGAATTCGTAAAGAATATCACTGGGAAAATATGAACAGTGAGATCGCCAATTTTGTGAAAAGGTGTAAGTTGTGTGCACTCAGCAAACCAGCGAGAAACAGTCAAATAAGTCAATTAATCTCAGAGATTCCTGCTACCCCGTTCTCCAAAATTTATTTAGACTTTTCAGGACCCTACCCGCGTTCTAAATCAGGAAATACAATGTTACTAATTTGTGTAGACTCTTTTAGCAAATTCGTCTGGATGTACCCCAGAGCCTTAGCTACAACCACAGTAAGTATTTTACAGCATAGATTATTTAAAGAATTCGTTATTCCTGTCCATCTAGTGTCGGATAACGGACCACAGTTTAAGTCCAAGGAATTCAGAAATATGTGTTTCAAACTAGGAATAGACCACATTACCACTACAGAGTATCGTCCGCAAGGTAATATAGCTGAGAGGTATTTGCGAAACCTAAAATCTGCTTTAATAGCCTACCATGCTAACGATCATACTTCTTGGGACCAGAACCTATCCTGGATACAGTTCGCCTTTAATTCAGCATATCATGAAGGACATAAGTCTACCCCATTCGAATTATTGTTCAAGTATAAACCTAACCACCCATTATCCACTAAGTGGAATATACATGAATTGTTACCCCTTGAAATTAGGGATAAAAATATTAGGAAAATATGGAATGAAGCGCGCGCTAATTTACGAACAAACTTAGCGAAATCAAGGAAATATCACGAGCGAAATAGTAATAATGAAGTAAAGTACCGAATTGGTGACTTAGCTATGTGTAAAACACACCCTACAAGTAGTGCAATCGATAAGACCACTTCCAAGCTATCATACCGATGGTGCGGTCCTTATCAAATTCACAAATATTTAACTCCAGTAACCGTAGCCCTGTACGAACCCTCTACTCAAAAATATGTACGAAGGACACATATTTCGCAGATAAAACGTTATCACGAAGAAGGAAATGGTAGAGTACAAGTTAAATAAATGAAAAAAAAAGGTATATGTCTGGTACTCAAATGCAAAAGAGTACTTGAGTAACATTTGACTACCTAATCGTGTAAATAGGTACGAGGCCTGATCAACCTTGAATCCTATTCATCGAAAGTAGAGCAAAGTAAGAAGTCAGCTGACATCAAATATGAGGAATAATTAAGTAACCAATTACTTAATGAGAAATTCTATAACTAGAATAACTCGCATCTAAAGAAAAACCCGGTAGTAGTCATAAGTAGTAGAGTTAAGAAAATTTAGAATGTTTACAATATGTTTTATGATGTGTGAATTGTATGTAGTATTAGAATTAGTCTGTAAAGTATGATATGTAGATAGTATGAATAAGCAAGTCGAGACTGACTTGTGCAACTCGTAATTACATACAGAGAAAAACGGGTGAGAGAAATTTCACACGGAAATCTCCCAAACATACTCCCGGTACATTCCTAACAAATAAGCCGGAGGCTGTGTCTTAAGCGGCGGAGTATGTGACGATTTCATTAATAAAAATATGTTAATTAATTAAATTGTTAATGTATAAGCTGAAAAATTTTAAAATTTTAATAAAATCTCACATTTTAAACTAAATCTTATTGCTATCATTAAATAATAATAATATTTAATAAAAAGTCTAATAATAAAATAAAAGGGAATACAATTGTACAGAAAGGGTAAAGCTTGTTAATTAATCCTGCATAGACAGGCACTAACCAGAATTAACTTGTTTTCTGACCCCTAAACAAACTAAATATAATTGTAAATTTTGTTATTATTTAAATAATTAAATAAGACCACTGTAATGTACTTTGATAACGTCTGTAACTAAGAATATCTCTATTTAATTATTTAATCAAACTTTAGTCCTTTAATTAAATTAGAAACATGGAACTACTTTTATGTTGACTAGTAATTGTCGCGAGATTACTACTCTCCCCCTTACTATTTTTGCCCACTTGCAATGGAGCGCTCACGCCGTAAGCTGCGTACAGCGTTGTTTCGCGACGCGTGTATAATTATGTGAATGGTTGGTTCAATGAATATTTAAATAACTAAATTTGTGCGGCGATGACATCTCTCTCTCAATGAATAAATAACAAACTATGTAATCCATACATTACTACAAACATGAAGGTGATATTCAACTAATATATAATCATGTGAAGTGTATTACTGTGAAACAAACTTTCTATTTATTTATTATAACTACAACAATTACAACAGTTGTCTAAGATGAGAGTATCCTACAAGAATTACTACAGTCGGCTAAGATGAGAGTACTTCAGCCCAAATGATATAACAGACTTTAGGAACTTCACCATCACCGGATACTACGGCAACGACAGACCTTCAGGAAACGCACAAGGACCGAAGAACCAATTCTGCAGCAAATACTGAAAACCAGGTGACATGGAGGCTTGTCTTCCATGGTTATGAGTTACTAAAATATTTACCCACAAAAGACAATTTAACTCGCCACTTTTAAGACTTTAAAAGACAGACATTATATGTAACAAGTAGGCTGTAATCTAATAACACTGGTTATAGCAAAAGAGTAAATGTTTAAACTAAAAGTTTTCTTGTTTTGAAAGATTAATAAAGTCCATTCTTCAAATGGCTCAATTTTCAATATTGTATATGGCAAGGCGACCATTATTAACTTAATATATATATAATCCCGGATCCGTGGAATAAATTAAATAGATGTACATCATATTTTGAGGGCCCTTATGAAAGAGTAATATATATAATTATACTGTAAACTATATATGTTGAGAACTTTAAATAGAGAACTTTATCTCATAATGTAATAAAGAGATGTCATCTGAGTACCGAGTAAACTGAGTGCATAAATCAACAGTCTCCCCTTCCCAATATCCTGATATAAGAATTGTTTTATTTGTTGTGATTAATTTTCAGCTCGTCACAACGAAAGGCAGCCTGTATAATTGGCATAACCAATTAACGCGGGTTCCCTACGTTATAACACAAGTTAAGATGTTATAATATAGTCACATTTTTTTTAATTGGCTAGTCACTATTTATGCTTTTTCAAGCAATGTTATTGTATATGATGGAATTTTTTAGCAATACACAAAGTTTGATAATTATATTTTGTTCTGTCAAACATTTGTAACAATGATGATGTCATATCTATATTACAGCAACACAGCTGTGCTATTCTTAGATAGGAAACAATATCATAGGGAATGTTTTGAGACCATATTTTTATGTTTTGAGAGCTACAAATTTATCAAAAAATAATTTCCCAGATGCCTTTTATTATCATTTTTAACAGAAGGTGTCAGTTCTGGAACTTTTTGTGACTACTGCATAAGTAAGCATATATACTTTTTTTTTATTTTAACAAATCATGAGTTTTTCCATTGGGAAAAAGTCTACGATCAAACAAGGTTCCAACAGTCGTTTGTGTTTTCAGTTACATTCTTTGTTGGTGATAAGAAAAACAACTTTCCTCTGTAAACGTGGAAAAAGGATTTTTTTTTTCTGAAACGTAAACTGATTTAATTCTTTACATGAATTCTGTAGGTTGCAGTAGCATTACACTGGGAAGTAGGCGTGCATATAGTTCGGTTACTTTCTGAATTTTTTATTTTTTCCTGCTGTCATATAGACACTAGTCAGTAATTCAGTACCAGATTATTTAGTTACAATCATATCAGGACATCAGGGTATCTATCTAGTAAATAGAGATAACAAAGATGAGAATTCTGATAACATGAGCCAAGATATAACTTCCAGATGTCAAAAACTACATTTAATTTTCAATATGAAATAATGAAATTAAAATATTGTGGCTAAGGAGAAATATTTTTTATGGAAAGCTATAGTAGTAACATTACTCATTGCCACACTGATGCATTTAATTAATAGTTTTCTATGATGTTTAGTGACAATGAAGTGGTGGAATGACCTGTGGCTTAACGAAGGCTTTGCATCGTTTATGGAATATAAAGGAGTCAGTAATTTCCATCAAGATTGGGATGTGGTAAGATTAACATAAACATTTGTTTCAGATTATGTTAATACAGTGGAACCCCGCTAGTCCGAAAACCTGCTTAATCCGAACCGGTAGTTTGAAAAAAGCGTCTAAAAATTTGACAAAGAAATAAAAAAATATGACAAAATAACTGGAACATCAATATAATTAGTACATAAAAAGCTTAGATAAATACACACTAATGCATTTTTAGTGAAATTTTTATTAAAACTAAGTACTTTAGATTGTTTTAAATATATGGCAAAATAAAGTTTTGAATTACATTATCAAAATATCGGTATGGAGAACCATACATGACTTCCATATTCTAAGATTTATATTTAAAATCATTTTCAGCCAAACAGCCAGGCTGTGTCTTACCTGCCTTTTTATTGCTGTATTAAATGAAAAATATTATATTACATTAAAATGAAAAAATTATAATTTTATTGCCTGGCAACAAAATTATTTTATTTTTAACAATTACCATTGTTTCAAAAAGTTTAAATAAATTTTCAAGTACTTTACTCTTGTTAAAATGTAAAAGGTTGCAGGTAAACTACCCCTTCCCCTTAACCGATCTTCACCAAAATCGAAAGTCATTGAGACCTCTACAATTCAGGGACGTATGCAAAAAATTATTTGATTCTGTTTCAATTTGCGGCTGTTATCGTTTGCCATAGAAAATACGCTTGATAAAAAAACGTTGCAGGTAAACTACCCCTTCCCCTCAACCGATCTTCACCAAAAACAATAGGTCTTGAGTACTCTACAAATCAGGGCGGTATGCAAAACATTATTTGATTCTGTTTGAATTTACGGCTGTTATCGTTTGCCATACAAAATACCCTTGTTAAAAAAACGTTGCAGGTAAACTACCCCTTTCCCTTAACCGATCTTCACCAAAAACAACAGGTCTTGAGAACTCTACAATTTAGGGCTGTATGCAAATAATCGTTTGATTCAGTTTGAATTTGCGGCTGTTATCGTTTGCCATAGGAAATACCCTTGTTGAAACATAAAACGTTACAGGTAAACTACCCCTTTCCCTTAACCGATCTTCACCAAAATCATCAAATCGTGAGAACTCTACAATTCATGGCCGTATGCGAAACATTATTTGATTCTGTTTGAATTTGCGGCTGTTATCGTTTGCCAAACAAACAAAATTACCCTTGCTAAAAAAAACCGTTGCAGGTACACTACCCCTTTCCCTCAACCGATCTTCACCAAAAACAATAGGTCGCGAGTACTCTGCAAATCAGGGCTGTATGCAAAAAATTATTTGATTCTGTTTGAATTTGCGGCAGTTATCGTTTGCCATAGAAAAAAAATCTACAGACACAAAGCCACACAGACAGACAGACAGACAGACACACACACACACAGACACTTTTCGGAAAACGACTTTTTTTCATGTTTTGAGTGTAGTAGAATCAGAATCTGCAATAATCTCGAACACGATTTTTTTTGCCATCACCATACTTCCATTCCTTAAGGAATATGGAAGTAAAAATCATTTTCAGCCAAACAGCCAGGCTGTGTCTTACCTGCCTTTTTATTGCTGTATTAAATGAAAAATATTATATTACATTAAAATGAAAAAATTATAATTTTATTGCCTGGCAACAAAATTATTTTATTTTTAACAATTACCATTGTTTCAAAAAGTTTAAATAAATTTTCAAGTACTTTACTCTTGTTAAAACGTATAAGGTTGCTGGTAAACTACCCCTTCCCCTTAACCGATCTTCACCAAAATCGAAAGTCATTGAGACCTCTACAATTCAGGGACGTATGCAAAAAATTATTTGATTCTGTTTGAATTTGCGGCTGTTATCGTTTGCCATAGAAAATACGCTTGATAAAAAAACGTTGCCGGTAAACTACCCCTTCCCCTTAACCGATCTTCACCAAAAACAATAGGTCTTGAGTACTCTACAAATCAGGACTGTATGCAAAACATTATTTGATTCTGTTTGAATTTGCGGCTGTTATCGTTTGCCATAGAAAATACCCTTGTTAAAAAAACGTTGCAGGTAAACTACCCCTTTCCCTCAACCGATCTTCACCAAAAACAATAGGTCTTGAGAAATCTACAATTCAGGGCTGTATGCGAAACATTATTTGATTCTGTTTGAATTTGCGGCTGTTATCGTTTGCCAAAAAAAAAAAATTTCCCTTGATAAAAAAAACCGTTGCAGGTAAACTACCCCTTTCCCTCAACCGATCTTCACCAAAAACAATAGGTCACGAGTACTCTACAAATCAGGGCTGTATGCAAAAAATTATTTGATTCTGTTTGAATTTGCGGCAGTTGTCGTTTGCCATAGAAAATACGCATGATAAAAAACGTTGCTGGTAAACTACCCCTTCCCCTCAACCGATCTTCACCAAAAACAATAGGTCTTGAGTACTCTACAAATCAGGGCTGTATGCAGAAAATTATTTGATTCTGTTTGAATTTGCGGCTGTTATCGTTTGCCATAGAAAATACCCTTGTTAAAAAAACGTTGTAGGTAAACTACCCCTTTCCCTTAACCGATCTTCACCAAAAACAAAAGGTCTTGAGAACTCTACAATTTAGGGCTGTATGCAAATAATCTTTTCATTCTGTTTGAATTTGCGGCTGTTATCGTTTGCCATAGGAAATACCCTTGTTAAAACATAAAACGTTACAGGTAAACTACCCCTTCCCCTTAACCGATCTTCACCAAAAACAATAGGTCTTGAGTACTCTACAAATCAGGACTGTATGCAAAACATTATTTGATTCTGTTTGAATTTGCGGCTGTTATCGTTTGCCATAGAAAATACCCTTGTTAAAAAAACGTTGCAGGTAAACTACCCCTTTCCCTTAACCGATCTTCACCAAAAACAATAGGTCTTGAGAACTCTACAATTCAGGGCTGTATGCGAAACATTATTTGATTCTGTTTGAATTTGCGGCTGTTATCGTTTGCCAAACAAACAAAATTACCCTTGCTAAAAAAAAACCGTTGCAGGTAAACTACCCCTTTCCCTCAACCGATCTTCACCAAAAACAATAGGTCGCGAGAACTCTGCAAAACCGGGCTGTATGCAAAAAATTATTTGATTCTGTTTGAATTTGCGGCAGTTATCGTTTGCCATAGAAAAAAAATCTACAGACAGACAGACAGACAGACAGACACACACACAGACACTTTTCGGAAAACGACTTTTTTTCATGTTTTGAGTATAGTAGAATCAGAATCTGCAATAATCTCGAACACGATTTTTTTTGCCATCACCATACTTCCATTCCTTAAGGAATATGGAAGTAAAAATTAGCATCTGTAAAATGAATGGAAAAACATATTGGTACTTACAGTTTAGTGCCAGTAAAAGTATATAAAACACAAAAAACTACAATAAATACACACTACATAACTAGACACTACGTAAGGTGTTGCACAAAATCAGTCATTTTTCTCTGATGCAAAGCTGTAAATGCAGCAGACGCCGCGATGTTCTGCCAGCGCCTCAAAAATAAGACGTCTGCCGGTGTAGCATTGACGTGTTGCTCTACATAGGCTAACGATAGTTCAAAAGCTCTTGCTGCTTCGGCATGTGAGATCTGTGGCACAGGATCATCTGCTTCTTCATTTTCATTGGAATCATAAGTAATCTTATTGTGTCATTCTCGGCACCCGCCCGTCACTGTCCCTGCACTGTCTCTATAGTTGTTCAGTGTTGTTCATTGAAGCGTGTCACATATTGTATCGGAATTAACAGTAGCCAATGGAATATTTAACTGGTATTCACTGTATTTTTATAGTATAAAAGAGAGATTGCAAGATCAAAATATCGGTATGGAGAACCATACATGACTTCCATATTCTAAGATTTATATTTAAAATCATTTTCACCCAAACAGCCAGGCTGTGTCTTACCTGCCTTTTTATTGCTGTATTAAATGAAAAATATTATATTACATTAAAATGAAAAAATTATAATTTTATTGCCTGGCAACAAAATTATTTTATTTTTAACAATTACCATTGTTTCAAAAAGTTTTAATAAATTTTCAAGTACTTTACTCTTGTTAAAACGTAAAAGGTTGCAGGTAAACTACCCCTTCCCCTTAACCGATCTTCACCAAAAACGAAAGTCATTGAGACCTCTACAATTCAGGGACGTATGCAAAAAATTATTTGATTCTGTTTGAATTTGCGGCTGTTATCGTTTGCCATAGAAAATACGCTTGATAAAAAAACGTTGCAGGTAAACTACCCCTTCCCCTTAACCGATCTTCACCAAAAACAATAGGTCTTGAGTACTCTACAAATCAGGGCAGTATGCAAAACATTATTTGATTCTGTTTGAATTTGCGGCTGTTATCGTTTGCCATAAAAAATACCCTTGTTAAAAAAATGTTGCAGGTAAACTACCCCTTTCCCTCAACCGATCTTCACCAAAAACAATAGGTCTTGAGAAATCTACAATTCAGGGCTGTATGCGAAACATTATTTGATTCTGTTTGAATTTGCGGCTGTTATCGTTTGCCAAAAAAAAAAAATTTCCCTTGATAAAAAAAACCGTTGCAGGTAAACTACCCCTTCCCCTCAACCGATCTTCACCAAAAACAATAGGTCGCGAGTACTCTACAAATCAGGGCTGTATGCAAAAAATTATTTGATTCTGTTTGAATTTGCGGCAGTTGTCGTTTGCCATAGAAAATACGCATGATAAAAAACGTTGCTGGTAAACTACCCCTTCCCCTCAACCGATCTTCACCAAAAACAATAGGTCTTGAGTACTCTACAAATCAGGGCTGTATGCAGAAAATTATTTGATTCTGTTTGAATTAGCGGCTGTTATCGTTTGCCATAGAAAATACCCTTGTTAAAAAAACGTTGTAGGTAAACTACCCCTTTCCCTTAACCGATCTTCACCAAAAACAAAAGGTATTGAGAACTCTACAATTTAGGGCTGTATGCAAATAATCTTTTCATTCTGTTTGAATTTGCGGCTGTTATCGTTTGCCATAGGAAATACCCTTGTTAAAACATAAAACGTTACAGGTAAACTACCCCTTTCCCTTAACCGATCTTCACCAAAAACAATAGGTCTTGAGAACTCTACAATTCAGGGCTGTATGCGAAACATTATTTGATTCTGTTTGAATTTGCGGCTGTTATCGTTTGCCAAACAAACAAAATTACCCTTGCTAAAAAAAAACCGTTGCAGGTAAACTACCCCTTTCCCTCAACCGATCTTCACCAAAAACAATAGGTCGCGAGAACTCTGCAAAACCGGGCTGTATGCAAAAAATTATTTGATTCTGTTTGAATTTGCGGCAGTTATCGTTTGCCATAGAAAAAAAATCTACAGACAGACAGACAGACAGACACACAGACACACAGACACTTTTCGGAAAACGACTTTTTTTCATGTTTTGAGTGTAGTAGAATCAGAATCTGCAATAATCTCGAACACGATTTTTTTTGCCATCACCATACTTCCATTCCTTAAGGAATATGGAAGTAAAATTAGTACAGTACTTTGATTGTAGGCACGAATGTGGTACTGTTTATACACGTTGTACAATTTATATTTATAATATACAGTACTGTATGACCTATAACCCGATTAATCTGAATTTATGCCAATCTGAACAGGAATTGGTCCCAATTAGTTCGGACCAGCGGGATTCCACTGTATCATGTAAATTATTATAATGAACTAGGTTCAGGGCTCGCGTTCAGAAAAATGTTTTTAGGATTCAGATTCACTTTCTTTTTAAATGCTTACCATAAATCAGTATGAAAAAGTAGTCAGATATTAGGTAATTCCTATTAAACCAGGTCTGATTTATGTTATTTGACAAAAGTTTAACTCCCATTTTTGGTAGTTAAAACATTTTGATAGTAATGCTAGGGATGTGGGTTGCAATTCTATGTAGCCTGACATCAGACTGGATTTTTAAAAATTTTCAAATTTTGATCCTTTTTTTCATACTGTACACTATATTCAGATGTTGGTTAAAATTCTCTTTAATTTTAACCCCCACATGGAGTTTTGTGAATTTATCAAAATTTGACCCACTTTTTGAGCATCCTAATATTTTGAAATTTTCTAAACTGAACACTGTGTTTAGATGTTGGTTAACATTCCTTTTACAGTGATATCTCACATGGATTTTCACGATTTTTTCTCAGTTTGTATCTCTCACATTTTTGTCTTAATTTTGAGCCTCCTATTTTTCAGAGGTTCAATCTAAAAAATAATAAGATTGTGTAGAGTAAAATTATGGACACTGTACCAAGTTTATTAAAAATTAGTTAAGTACTGAAACTTATTGTGAGACATATCCCAATTAGTGAAACAGACAGATAAATGCCAAACAGTCAAGTTAGAACTGAGAACGTGCTTTACTCATTCAGAAATAAAAAATTTGTATATCTGATGATGATAGTTAATACTATTGAATCAGATTATATTAAAAAAATAATAATAATCTTGTACGAAAAGTTTTATTATTATTAATAATAATATGAAGATATCTACAAGAATACTTGAGCAAATATGAATGTAAGATATGAAAAATATATATAGCAAATACAACTATTACATTAACGGCTCGGAACACAAAGTTTTTTATGAGTTCTGAAGAAGCTTTTTAAAAGTGAAAACCGGTTCAGGTTGTAAGGTAAAACTTTATGTTTTTACTTATAAAAAACTTTGTGTTCCAAATCGTTAATGTAATAGTTGTATTTAGTTAAGTAACGGACACGTCATGGACAACAACATCCAAGAATATATAGCAAATCTTCAAAATAAGAGTATTTTTATGCAGGTCAACATTGACTTATAACAGAAACTGTAATTTTGTTGTATTTTTTATAAACAATTGTTGGATAATTTCTTGATCGTGAATAGCATTGATCATTGTCTTTATGATTTGTAAATAATATGAGGACTCACAATTGTAAGTGTATACCATTTGTATAATATTTTGAAAGAAATAAAATACAGTAAATAAAATCCCAATGCTCTTTGTTTGCAGGACAGTTTATTTCTCATAGACAGCTTACATGATGTGTTGGGATTGGATGCAACACTGAGCTCTCATCCCATTGTCCAGAACGTTTCTCATCCAGATCAAATCACAGAGATATTTGATACGATCTCATATAATAAGGTAGCTCATAGTATCCGGTACCTTGATACATATTTATAGACGATTTCCTTATAGTTGTTTTGATTGTTCATCTTCTTTTTTCACAGTACTAAATTAATATAGAATATAGAACTTTCACTTGTGAAACTTACTTGTTTTTTCTTTCCGTACGCGTTTCTGCGTGATGTGCACCTTCGTCAGCAGTTTGAGACAGACTGGGCAGTAACTCGTAACGGTTTTTATTTGGAAGGTTTAGTGGGGGTGGTGTGTGGAGGAAGGGGATTGGCGCATTTTAAAGAAACCATACAAACACTAGAACATTTACTCAGACAAAACAACACGCCCGAAACACACATACATGAGATCATCACACTCACCAAAATAATTACAGAGCAAAATTACTACACATACAACAACAAGATATACACACAAACAGACGGTCTCCCGATGGGCTCCCCCATATCAGGAATACTGGCTGAAATATTCATACACAACATAGAACAGAACCACATAATAAACAACAACAAATACACCAACAAAATCATTTATTGGCACAGGTATGTGGATGATATATTACTTTTATTCAATGGCAATACAAGGTAGGTCGAAAACTTCCAAAAATACATAAACACAATACACCACAAACTAAAATTTACACTGGAAATAGAACAAAACAATAGTATAAATTTTCTGGACCTAACAATTAACAAAACAAACAATACACACACGTATAAAATATACAGAAAACCAACCACATCTGACATGGTTATACACAACACATCAAACCATCCAACACAACATAAACATGCGGCCTTCAACCATATGCTCCATAGACTAACTAAAATACCATTAAGTAAACAGGACTATAACGATGAACTCAACACAATCAAATATATAGCAATAAAAAACTGATACAACCCTAATTTAATAAACAAACTACACAAACACATCATAAACAAAAACAACAAAACACTAAATACCAACAACACACAACAAACTAAATACATCACACTCACATACCATAACTCCAACACACACAAAATCGCAAACACATTCAGGAAACACAAGTACAAAATAGCATACAGAACAAACAATACCATCAAAAAACACATCAGTGATACAAACACGGACATAGATAAATACAACAAAACAGGTGTTTACAAATTAAATTGTAATGATTACAATAGTTTCTATATAGGCCAGACAGGAAGATCTTTTTCATCTAGTTACTCTGAACACATAAAAGCTTTATCCAACAACAATATACATTCTGCGTTTGCCACACACATACACACACAAAACCACAGCTACACCAACATAGATACTAATCTTGAGATATTACACTACCGTTTGCCACACACATACACACAAAAAACCACAGCTACACCAACATAGATACTAATCTTGAGATATTACACTACTTACCCAAAAGTAGTAGTTAACACAGCAGAACAATATGAAATATACAAACACTACACAACACAACCAAACAACATACTTAATGACCAATTACACTATAAATCACACACACTTTTTGACACAATTATACATAAAACTAACAATAATTTGGATCCCCGCGCCAGTCCCCTTCCTCCACACACCACCCCCACTAAACCTTCCAAATAAAAACCGTTACGAGTTGCTGGCCAGTCTGTCTCAAACTGCTGACTAAGGCGCACATCACGCCGAAACGCGTACGGGAAGAAAAAACAAATTTCACAAGTGAAAGTTCTATATTCTATATTAACGATTTCCTTGTATTTGTCATATGACAAACTGGTGATAGTGTTTTTGTGTGATTAATTCAGCAGTTGAACAGATTCCTTTTGCTATCAGTATGTACCAGGCTACCACCTAAGTTTGTGCCAGACTATGACTTTTGAACAAAAATAAAATGTATCGAACATCTTAACTTGAGAATAGAAAACTAATTATAAAAGTAACCCGTTATGATTATAGCAGTGAAGTTACTTTAATGTAGTACATTATTGATGACAATGAGTTATGTTGTTAACAATGTTAATAATTCTAAATTAAAATGTCATAACTCTTAAAAAATTGTGAACAGAATTCTTTTTTAATTTCAGTTCTTCAGTAAGGTTCAGAACCTTGTAGGTAAAATGTGTATACTTCAAAGCTTTTTTATTTCACTTAAAAGAATTTTATTTCTACTGAATAGTTTTGTAGAAGAATAGTTAGGGTGGTAAAATGCAATATATATTTAAACTTAGTATTTTTAAAAACATTTGCACTTGAAGTGACAAATGTCTTATTTATAAAAATAAAGAGAAAATAATTTTTGTATATTATATGTATCGTTAACATTATACTGAACCCTTAAATTCATAGTGACCATCAATCAAAGATTTTTCAGTGAAGGGTTAGTGAGAATCAGTCAAAAATAACAAATTTTTAACTTATTTGTGTCGATGTTTCGACAATGTTTATTGTCATCATCAGGAGAATTGTTGCTGACGCCAAACACACAACTGTTATGTCTGACACAACCATCAATTGCTGACATTAAACTTTTACACATGAGTGTAATAGTTAATATACATTTGATAAGCCATCTGTTTAGCTGACTAGTATACAAATAGCAATTTATTCATAAGAAATTAGATGTGTTTCTTATGCTCATGTGAATACCAAACTCAAAAAAAAGCTTTGAATTGAACAGTTAGGGCAGTAACTCATTAGAGTATAGCCAGTTTGATAATAGGAGGTAATACTGATTCGGCGAAAAGGATGACAGTTGGAAGCCTTTGATGTAATAATGTGTTCTTAATTGTGCGGCACTCCCAACACTCCGTCTGTGTATCAGTTTTATTGCACTGTTAGTAAGATGAGATTACCATGCTGATATGGTGTTGCCACAATTAGTAACCATCAACTGCAACTTATCACCTTCAATGAAGCTGATCCATCATGTTGTCATTCTGCTGTCGGTGTAGCGATTGTTTAATGGTGTACAGAAACACATGTCAACAACGTGACTACACTGATGGAAATTAAAAAATTAATTATGCCTGATAACAGTGGCTTTAATGCTGATAAGTAACAGTTTAAATGAGGAAGCTATATGCCCAGTTTTTTGAAGTATTTCTTAAAAGTAACATTTCACTTCAGTGAAACCCTATGTCTTTATTAGAGAACAATCTTCATTGTACTCAAAAATACAAAAATTTGTATCTAGCTTAGAGTCATTTTCTTTGTATAAAGGCCTTGTCTTTTTATCCACTCATGCCCAACATTTTCTCCTCATTTCATGTGGAGGTAACTTTTACAACTTTTTCATCTTTATATCTCCCAGATACGATTTCCCAAGTCTTCCTGATACTTTTCCTCCTAAGACTTTTTCATGGTATGCCTGTAAATTTAATCTTCCTGAATTCCAGTTCTTGTATTTGCTTCATTTTCTCCCTTAACTCTAGAGTAAGTGCAAAATAAAATTGTTAGGTGTAATTGGTAAATGTGCTGTGTAAAATAAATATTATGTTAACAATTTCAATACAGGGTGCATCGGTAATCAGAATGTTGGAACGTTTCATGGGAGAAGAAAACTTTCGTCTTGGCGTGTCTGAATATTTGAAGACTTTTGCGTACAAAAATGCTGAAACACAAGATTTGTGGAATCACTTGCAAACATATTCTCATGGAGTTAACATTACTGCAGTTATGGATACGTGGACTCGACAGATGGGCTATCCAGTGGTTCATGTCGCTCGTGACAGTAACAATAGACTTACGCTTAGTCAGACACGATTCTTGGCTGACAGCAGTCTTCAATATGATCCCAATGAGTCTATATTTGGGTCAGTAATTTTTGTCAAACAGACTATAACATCCTTTAAAATTTAAATATGCTGTAATATTTAGTATAATTATGGAATACATAATATGTTATAATAATTATTATTATTAACTATAACTGTGAAGCTACTAATTGATCACAATTATTTAGAGTACCATACAAATAGAAATAAATAGAATAACTTTCACTTACCATCCAGATATGCTCTTTTGGGTCCAGGGTATCATACGAACACTAGGACACAAGCACAATTTTGAAGGTTGCGTAAATAATTTGCACAACACAAGTCTAAGAAGAGAATTTCCATTTAATATTTTACTTTTACTTTAGTGACATTAAGAAAATACATTTAGTAAATACATGTTTCAGGTGTTGTGCAACACGTGATTCTGTTGTAATATGGTTTACAATCTACGACTTACCTCATTTTTTCTAGGGCACAAACACAGTTATAAAACTCACACAGACACAACCACAGCCCAGCTTTGCACACTCTCACATTCACTCTAATTTATTATAAGACCCTTATCATTTTATAATTTAAACCCCCCGACTACCCAAACGCTCGCCACGCGGTCACGCACACACGCATTGTTCCGTTACAGTGTCTTAATGGTCCGGAAGAAAAACCACTAACTCTTGATTAGGGCCCCCTAGACGGATTGACCACGTTCATGTAACTATTTGTGGTAATTACAACTTTTTTCCTTGTTAAATTAAAAACTTTCTTGGCGAGCCTACGTGAAACCAGCCTTGCGACGGGAACTGCTACTTGTAGACTGGAACTGGTAACGTAACAGTTACTCCTTGCTTCCACAGGCGGGACCGACGATTCACGGCCACCCTGCTTTCGTCGCTCAGCCTCAGTTGTTGTGAGCTGACCATTTTATGTATGCACTAATAGAGTTATATTCTGGGTACCAAAGCACGATATTGGCTTTGGCTCTGCTGACGTCATTGATAGTAGGCGGTCTCTTACCAGTATTTCCGGTTAATCTTGGAGAAGATGATGAATAATTCTCTCGCTTTGGCCATCTTGGTTTTTTGCCAACGCTTGGGTAGGCGCCCCTGCTTGGTGTGCGCATGGGAGCGCAATGCCACACTCTCGCATAGTTCTTAGAAATTTGTGGAGGTGCAAATTCTTCAGCCGCATTACACAACAACAACTGCGTCTATGCCTTTGTTTCAAACTGTTTCTTAACACCGTTCCGTTACATGGAGAATAACGTTGCCCAATAATACAGTTTTACAATATTTTCTCCAAGCCCGCCCAAAAACGAAATAAGTAAAAATATATAAATGCCCCATACGGGTAAAATAAAAAATACCCAAAAATGACCCGCTACATAACGTAATAAATAACATAATATTTTTCTGTAGTACACTAAAAACTTGTTTATTCAAATCTGATGGGACCACACTCATTTTGGATAAACTTTTATTTATATAACAATATGTATGTTATATCAGTTTTATTTAAAATGAAACAGCTACAATATAGTCCTACATAACACAATAACTATAAAATGGCACTGCATTGTAAATTTTAGGTTCTTTGTGTTGGCTCATACACATAGAACCTAAGCCATGAAGCTCATTTGCCCACCTTTTGAAGTAATTTCCTTATTTTGAAGACTTTTGCGTACAAAAATGCTGAAACACAAGATTTGTGGAATCACTTGCAAACATATTCTCATGGAGTTAACATTACTGCAGTTATGGATACGTGGACTCGACAGATGGGCTATCCAGTGGTTCATGTCGCTTGTGACAGTAACAATAGACTTACACTTAGTCAGACACGATTCTTGGCTGACAGCAGTCTTCAATGTGATCCCAATGAGTCTATATTTGGGTCAGTAATTTTTGTCAAACAGAGTATAACATCCTTTAAAATTTAAATATCATGCTGTAATATTTAGTATAATTATGGAATACATAATATGTTATAATAATTATTATTATTAACTATAACGTAATAAATAACATATTTTTCTGTAGTACACTAAAAACTTGTTTATTCAAATCTGATGGGACCACACTCATTTTGGATAAACTTTTATTTATATAACAATATGTATGTTATATCAGTTTTATTTAAAATGAAACAGCTACAATATAGTCCTACATAACACAATAACTATAAAATGGCACTGCATTGTAAATTTTAGGTTCTTTGTGTTGGCTCATACACATAGAACCTAAGCCATGAAGCTCATTTGCCCACCTTTTGAAGTAATTTCCTTATTCAAAGTTGTAGAGAGGAAGTTTTTTGTCATATCATTTAAATATGACAGTGGCTCTTGAAACACTAATGTTGCCACTGTATACTCCTTCCACAAACTGTCAGAGAACAAGTGGTGAAAAAAGCATTACTTTATTTGTAACTTTATTATTTTTGGTATTTTATTTATTCAGATTAAAACTCCCACTTACCTTGAATCTTCGATCTGGCCGGATCGTATAGCGGGGACGAACCCATTTCGTTCGACGAACTCTGACAGTACATCAAACGAACTAAGGTTTTGAAAGAATCTAACTCTCAATTTTTTGGAAGAGAAATTATTTTTTTTGGTTTATTAATCAGAAATATTGAATTTATAAATTTTCTCCAAAATAAGTTTTACATGTTTTAAAGATTGTGTAACTATTACAGCTTACTTACTATGCTTACTTCCTACTACTTACGTACTTTAAAATATACAGACAGAGCCCAGCCTGCAATTTTTTACACTCATTCACACATACAATTTTAATCCCTTTATTTTTTAAAACCCCATTTTTAAACTTTGGTATAACATTTTGATATACACTGATACTATTGCTGGCCACGTGGCGTCATCCCGACTTCTTTTTTAAACACGCACAATTTTCCATTATGTCCCATTTATTATTCCATGTTTAGGCGAACGGTCCTTACCCACTCTCGGATTTTTTAACAAATTCCACTTAGTATGCTTGGGTGTTAACAGTTACTTTTTTAAACCCGGTTGCCGGGCAACCTGCCCGGGCTGAAATCGGTGATGGACTGCCAGCATCTGTATGTTCCCTCTCTCCTCGATGATTTTAGTCAAGACGACGGACACCAATGCCTTCTATTTAATCGTCACTGCTGTGGCACATTCAACACACGTGTTTTTTGTGTGGTGACCGTGGACAATATTTGTGAAGCACGGTTGACGTCACTAAAAGTGGGCAGTCCTTAGCAGCATTTCCTGAGGATCGGTAAGGAGACTATGAAAAAATTTGTTCTCTAGACATCTTGGTTTTAGGCTGAAGGCGTCATTCCGAGCGCGTACTTGAGTAGTGCCGTGCGTGAGTGGTTACACTTATGCACATTTCTGAGAATTTGAGGGGGCGCAGATTCCTTGTCGACTTACACAATAGAAATTGCGCCTCGCCTTTGTTTCAAACTGTTCTACTTGCCATGTGTTCTGTTGTAATGGAAATAACGTTCATCGGGAAATAAAACTTTCACAATAAATTTATAAAATCCCACACAAAATGAAATAAATAAAAATACAAATGCCCCCTACTGTAAGAAATAAAATAACCCAATTTTGGACACGTTACAATACCCCCTCAATGAGAATTCTGCTGTCCAAAACAGAAGAAATCTCATTGATAAACCCCGAAGAGGACCGGTGAGGAACTGGTGCCAACAACCCCCTCTTGTTCTTACTCCTCATGGGTACACGACCCCCCTGGCTTGGCGACTATGGACCCATCTGAACGAGATCACTGGACTTCTCCGTAAGAGATCCCAACACCGAAAAATCGAACAGACAAGTACCACAGCCCACCTCGCCTTCTAACATGCTACCCCCAAGTAATCCTCAATCCCTGGCTCATATTATGCCAGATCCTCAACTGATATGTTTCCCCTTGTATGCAAGCTGGGCTGCCTTTAGCAGATACTGGGCTCACACACACTCACATTACATATTATACATTGAAAAAATTCCCTAAAATTTACTATATCATCAAAAAGATTCAAAATTCAAAATAAAATACTTTATCAAAAAAATTCTCTTCCTTATTTTATTTATCTTCCTTATTCCTTATTAACCATATCCTTAACCTAACCTGGGAATACTTAGAGTCTAACAATACAATGCAATACAAAATAAATCAATAAAAATAAACATGGTTAATACACAAACAAGGAAATAATCAATACTCAAAATATTCATTAACTGGCAGGCGAAAAATCAAGATTTTTTTTTTTTCAAAAATTAAGATTTCCAAAAAATTTTAAAATTCAAAAAAATTTAAGTTCATTAAAAGGTTTCCTTTACATGTAGAAATTATTTAGTATTTGTTTGAATTGATAAAATAAACAAATTAAATTGACTTCCTACTATACAAGCTTAGTGGGTATATGACCTCATCAGCTGATCAAAACTAGGTCAAGTCCACAACCTTGACCTACATGTGTTATGTACACTTTCTGTCTGAAAATACATTTAACATTCTGGAATAAGCTAACTTGAAACACAAAACATAATAAAACTAAACATTTAAAATAACAAAATATTATTATAAATAATAAGCAAATTGACATTTAAATTATTCAAAATAAACAATTCTTAATTTTACATTACCAAATTCTATCAAAATTTTGTCACTGGTTTCAAAATAAAATTTTATATATTTTTATTATAAATCTCTCTCTTTATTAACAATCTTACTCTCCATTACTATGGGTGATTTAAATGCTTATTTATACTCATCTACTGTACTATTGGATCTGTATACATATATAATCTTTACCTCTCTGGCTCTAACCTCTAACAACTGTAACTCACATGACACCCATCTCTATCAAAACATCTATCCCAAAACACTCTCTAACCCCAACTTATCATTAAACTCAAATCGCCACCTTCTCTCTATATATATAAAAAAAAATACTCTAACCCTTTGTACATAGGATACGTGTTCCCCCCCAAAACTCAATTTCCCTTATTTGGCCCCTGGATTCTACCTAAGGCGGCCCCTTCTCACTAAAATCGATCCCAAACCCATCCCAACTTATCATTATGTTGCGGACTCCCACATTACACTACCCCCTACTACAAAATTGCCATCCCCAAAAATCTCAATCTCATTACCTTACTACACTACAACAAAATAACATCATCAATTATAAACAACAATATATCATTCAGAACTCTACATAAATTCTCCATTACTACTGTGTCAACATCAAAACTTCTTAAAACTCTATTACATACATTACTTCAAAACAATATTACATTATCTTCATCTCTACTATTTCTCTAACTTGGACTTCAACTTGGACTTGGACAGATCTACATGTCCCGCAACATATTTATCACCCAACAACTATCTTTTGTTAACTTGCATAAATCATTACTGTACTTTTCATTTTATCAATTATTTTTATCATTACTTTAACACATCTGTAATACATTAAAACATTACATTGAACCTTAATTACTTGGAACATTTATAAACCATTTTACCAGTGACATGTTGTTGCTGATCAGCTGATATCCCTAACACAATGAAAACACATCTCAAAATTGAACAAATTACCTGAAAAATATATATATATATATATATTTATTTATCCTCACTTCTCACCTCATTGTTTCCCCTTTTTCTGATTCTGATCATTTTGTGTTACCCGCCTGCCAGACGTTTAATTATTGGCTTAGTTCAAAGTATACACGTATAATGAAAACACATATTTTATCAACACCTATATCTAACGTACAACAATAAAATAATACATTTAAAATTATAGCATGAACACCTTATATTGAGTGTCTGAGCAGCTAGTTATTTAACAGAGCACAAGCAGTTTTATTGGATCAAAATTTGAATTAGCAAAAATTTTTTATGTTGTAAAATTTAAATTCGTGACTCATCTGAGACACCTCCCATCCACACACACTATTTCAAGTTATGTAAGGCTGTGGCGCCCCCTCGCTTTCACAAAGACGGCATATTTTGGAGTAGGTTGACCTCTCCGTGTCTTTGCTTCCGCTATTATATTTTAAAGGTTCAGATACCAACATACCTTTGTTATATAGTTAAACGCCCTTAATGCGGGTCTACCACCTGGCTTTGCTGCCTCCAAGTGGGCAGAGTGGTAGCCGCTGTTCCATAGTGCCGGGATTTCCCCTAATGTTCGCCCCCCATTGAATTTCTACTATATACCAATTTCAAGTCAGCTATGGTCAAGGGACTTGATATGACCATAGCTGGCCGCTAGCCAAATCCACGATTAGTGCTGGTAAGGCAGTAATCGCCCGAAAAGTCGGGGAAATCTAACTTCATTTCACTGCCTGTTCTACATCGTTCTAGTTATGTGCGACACGGTCGTCTATCAGTGTGTAAATTTTAATTTACACGAAAAAGGTGTGTCGCACATTTTCGCCCTTTTGGCCTCCGATGGAGGTAACACTCTCTGTTACCCCCAACCCATTTCGCTATCTACGAGGGCACAGGCCACCCCCGCAATAGCAACTTACTAACTAATTAACTAAATTTTTATATACATTTTAATATAATATTTTCATCAATAATCATTTAGCTCATTCATACCTTTCTACCACTGGACTTTCTTAAAATTTTCAAAATTTATTATTAATAATTAGTTTATATCATTTTTCATTTATTATTAAATTTATTAATTATCATTTTTATTGAACACTATTATTTCCAATTAACATCTCAATTACACCTGTAAACATTTTTATTATACATGATTCATATTGTAAAAGTTCTATACTTACATTCCATTTAACATGATATACCCAAAACACACTCACTATACCACAATACTTTCACCTCACCTCTGTAACATTTAACACACATATTATTTTAAATCAAATAATTTATCATTCATTACCAAATTTCCATCTCGTAAAATAAATTGAACTCATAAAAAAATTTAATTAATTAATATTCCAATAATCAATCAAAATATTTAACATGTATCAGATTGTTTTAATTAATTTAATTATTAACAACACAAATTGCATTACCATCATAACAACTATAATTCTCTAATTACTTGTTTTCAAAATTAATGTTATTATTTATTTAAATTGCAAAATATCAATCTTATTATTACAACAATTATCTACCTACATACACTTTTCACTTAACCACAACACCTATTTATTTACAAATCTGATTCATTATTTATTCAGTTACCATATTTCAATGTTCAAATCAGCTAAGTCAAAACCCATAAAACAAAATGTTTAAAACTGTCTTTTACTGTTTTACAGTTTAACCTCCATCGTCCCAAATAAGTCTTGGTTTTATGTAGCATTGTTCACTTTTATCACCACACAAATGACTGTTTTGTGTGTTGTAACCATACAAACTAAACTCATTCATCTTATTCAAATATTCATTAAACCAGTCGACGTTAGGTGTTTTTGTTAAGTCTCCGTCATTACATTCATTCACTATCGGGTTAATTATTTTTATCAAATCATTGTAATCATTATTATTCAAATATATTTCTAAACTTTCTTTCCATTCATCATACTCTCTATTCAAATCATACACTTCTGTTTCTTTATTAACATACAATTCTCTGTTTACATCTCTCTCCTCATAACCCCAAATCATACTTTCAACATCATTATTACAGACAGAGGGTACAACATTATACAACATCACTAAACAACTCAACTCTTCTACTAATACGGGTCTCTTGCCCTTCAAAAACAACATTTGTGAACACCTTGGTTCAGAAAAATTAATGGGAAAATTTACCCTCTGCCCTACACATTCATCTACTCTCTTTCTTTCCATTCTTTTTCTAACTCATTAACACACATTAACATCTCATAATCACATTCTACAAACTCATCAGTACTCTCTGATATTATACTTTCAATTACATCATCGTCATCATTTGTTAGCTCTTTATCTAACACAATATTGCCACTATACCTTTCGTTTGTATTACTCTTACTCTGTTCTACTTTATTCAAATTATTTCTTATCATTTCATTAGTATTTTCAAGACATTTATTCTTTTCTTGTATATCATTTATTAAACCATCAAATTTTACGCTAATACTCTGCTGCATCTGAATATTCTGTTGTTTAATTTCATTAAAAATAATATCATTTTTAACATTCTGCTGTTCGCATTTTATTTTCTGTTCTTTGAATTCGTTACTTAAAATCTCAAATTTCTCGTCATTAGTATTAAAACAACTCTCAAATTTTTCATAAATTCTATTAAGACGCTTATTTAATTCATTATTCTGCATGTCAAATTTGTTGTCCATTTTTCGTAAGAAACTCATTATATCTAGTTCCTCTGATTGTTTATTTTTATTGGTTGACACTGGGGTCAACTGAATCCC
The DNA here is from genome assembly GCA_034769895.1 of Magicicada septendecula. Classification (NCBI taxonomy): domain Eukaryota; kingdom Metazoa; phylum Arthropoda; class Insecta; order Hemiptera; family Cicadidae; genus Magicicada; species Magicicada septendecula. Next base: position 150,037,065 of record CM068372.1, read on the forward strand.
AGAGTCAACATCTGTTTCTCTTAGTTGTGTTTGAGCCGCAATCGGAGTGGAGTGAACGATTACATTATTGCCGACAGCTGTTTCTGTAACAGCGCTTGGCCCCCCCCCCCCGTCAGCATACCACTTTCATCCAGCGATTGCGACTCAAGGTCACTTTCACTCATAACTGAATCTATTTCCCTACTTTTCTCTGTGTTCTCAGACATTTTTATTTGATCTATTTTTTCTTACATAACAACTGCCAATGATTGGTCTTTTTTCAAAACTGATGTTTTAACATATACAAAATCAATTTTGCTTTCGCAACCGTACTTCGTTATGCACTGTCAAATGTAAGCCGGCGTAATACAACCCTTTTTGTGTTATATTACATCCTGGTCGCGCTGCAACAATTGTAACTTTATTATTTTTGGTATTTTATTTATTCAGATTAAAACTCCCACGTACCTTGAATCTTCGATCTGGCCGGATCGTATAGCGGGGACGAACCCATTTCGTTCGACGAACTCTGACAGTACATACCTTGAATCTTCGATCTGGCCGGATCGTATAGCGGGGACGAACCCATTTCGTTCGACGAACTCTGACAGTACATAAAACGAACTAAGGTTTTGAAAGAATCTAACTCTCAATTTTTTGGAAGAGAAATTATTTTTTTTGGTTTATTAATCAGAAATATTGAATTTATAAATTTTCTCCAAAATAAGTTTTACATGTTTTAAAGATTGTGTAACTATTACAGCTTACTTACTATGCTTACTTCCTACTACTTACGTACTTTAAAATATACAGACAGAGCCCAGCCTGCAATTTTTTACACTCATTCACACATACAATTTTAATCCCTTTATTTTTTAAAACCCCATTTTTAAACTTTGGTATAACATTTTGATATACACTGATACTATTGCTGGCCACGTGGCGTCATCCCGACTTCTTTTTTAAACACGCACAATTTTCCATTATGTCCCATTTATTATTCCATGTTTAGGCGAACGGTCCTTACCCACTCTCGGATTTTTTAACAAATTCCACTTAGTATGCTTGGGTGTTAACAGTTACTTTTTTAAACCCGGTTGCCGGGCAACCTGCCCGGGCTGAAATCGGTGATGGACTGCCAGCGTCTGTATGTTCCCTCTCTCCTCGATGATTTTAGTCAAGACGACGGACACCAATGCCTTCTATTTAATCGTCACTGCTGTGGCACATTCAACACACGTGTTTTTTGTGTGGTGACCGTGGACAATATTTGTGAAGCACGGTTGACGTCACTAAAAGTGGGCAGTCCTTAGCAGCATTTCCTGAGGATCGGTAAGGAGACTATGAAAAAATTTGTTCTCTAGACATCTTGGTTTTAGGCTGAAGGCGTCATTCCGAGCGCGTACTTGAGTAGTGCCGTGCGTGAGTGGTTACACTTATGCACATTTCTGAGAATTTGAGGGGGGCGCAGATTCCTTGTCGTACACAATAGAAATTGCGCCCTCGCCTTTGTTTCAAACTGTTCTACTTGCCATGTGTTCTGTTGTAATGGAAATAACGTTCATCGGGAAATAAAACTTTCACAATAAATTTATAAAATCCCACACAAAATGAAATAAATAAAAATACAAATGCCCCCTACTGTAAGAAATAAAATAACCCAATTTTGGACACGTTACAATACCCCCTCAATGAGAATTCTGCTGTCCAAAACAGAAGAAATCTCATTGATAAACCCCGAAGAGGACCGGTGAGGAACTGGTGCCAACAACCCCCTCTTGTTCTTACTCCTCATGGGTACACGACCCACCTGGCTTGGCGACTATGGACCCATCTGAACGAGATCACTGGACTTCTCCGTAAGAGATCCCAACACCGAAAAATCGAACAGACAAGTACCACAGCCCACCTCGCCTTCTAACATGCTACCCCCAAGTAATCCTCAATCCCTGGCTCATATTATGCCAGATCCTCAACTGATATGTTTCCCCTTGTATGCAAGCTGGGCTGCCTTTAGCAGATACTGGGCTCACACACACTCACATTACATATTATACATTGAAAAAATTCCCTAAAATTTACTATATCATCAAAAAGATTCAAAATTCAAAATAAATATTTTATCAAAAAAATTCTCTTCCTTATTTTATTTATCTTCCTTATTCCTTATTAACCATATCCTTAACCTAACCTGGGAATACTTAGAGTCTAACAATACAATGCAATACAAAATAAATCAATAAAAATAAACATGGTTAATACACAAACAAGGAAATAATCAATACTCAAAATATTCATTAACTGGCAGGCGAAAAATCAAGATTTTTTTTTTTTTCAAAAATTAAGATTTCCAAAAAATTTTAAAATTCAAAAAAATTTAAGTTCATTAAAAGGTTTCCTTTACATGTAGAAATTATTTAGTATTTGTTTGAATTGATAAAATAAACAAATTAAATTGACTTCCTACTATACAAGCTTAGTGGGTATATGACCTCATCAGCTGATCAAAACTAGGTCAAGTCCACAACCTTGACCTACATGTGTTATGTACACTTTCTGTCTGAAAATACATTTAACATTCTGGAATAAGCTAACTTGAAACACAAAACATAATAAAACTAAACATTTAAAATAACAAAATATTATTATAAATAATAAGCAAATTGACATTTAAATTATTCAAAATAAACAATTCTTAATTTTACATTACCAAATTCTATCAAAATTTTGTCACTGGTTTCAAAATAAAATTTTATATATTTTTATTATAAATCTCTCTCTTTATTAACAATCTTACTCTCCATTACTATGGGTGATTTAAATGCTTATTTATACTCATCTACTGTACTATTGGATCTGTATACATATATAATCTTTACCTCTCTGGCTCTAACCTCTAACAACTGTAACTCACATGACACCCATCTCTATCAAAACATCTAATCCCAAAACACTCTCTAACCCCAACTTATCATTAAACTCAAATCGCCACCTTCTCTCTATATATATAAAAAAAAATACTCTAACCCTTTGTACATAGGATATGTGTCCCCCCCCAAAACTCAATTTCCCTTATTTGGCCCCTGGATTCTACCTAAGGTGGCCCCTTCTCACTAAAATCGATCCCAAACCCATCCCAACTTATCATTATGTTGCGGACTCCCACATTACACTACCCCCTACTACAAAATTGCCATCCCCAAAAATCTCAATCTCATTACCTTACTACACTACAACAAAATAACATCATCAATTATAAACAACAATATATCATTCAGAACTCTACATAAATTCTCCATTACTACTGTGTCAACATCAAAACTTCTTAAAACTCTATTACATACATTACTTCAAAACAATATTACATTATCTTCATCTCTACTATTTCTCTAACTTGGACTTCAACTTGGACTTGGACAGATCTACATGTCCCGCAACATATTTATCACCCAACAACTATCTTTTGTTAACTTGCATAAATCATTACTGTACTTTTCATTTTATCAATTATTTTTATCATTACTTTAACACATCTGTAATACATTAAAACATTACATTGAACCTTAATTACTTGGAACATTTATAAACCATTTTACCAGTGACATGTTGTTGCTGATCAGCTGATATCCCTAACACAATGAAAACACATCTCAAAATTGAACAAATTACCTGAAAAATATATATATATATATATATTTATTTATCCTCACTTCTCACCTCATTGTTTCCCCTTTTTCTGATTCTGATCATTTTGTGTTACCCCGCCTGCCAGACGTTTAATTATTGGCTTAGTTCAAAGTATACACGTATAATGAAAACACATATTTTATCAACACCTATATCTAACGTACAACAATAAAATAATACATTTAAAATTATAGCATGAACACCTTATATTGAGTGTCTGAGCAGCTAGTTATTTAACAGAGCACAAGCAGTTTTATTGGATCAAAATTTGAATTAGCAAAAATTTTTTATGTTGTAAAATTTAAATTCGTGACTCATCTGAGACACCTCCCATCCACACACACTATTTCAAGTTATGTAAGGCTGTGGCGCCCCCTCGCTTTCACAAAGACGGCATATTTTGGAGTAGGTTGACCTCTCCGTGTCTTTGCTTCCGCTATTATATTTTAAAGGTTCAGATACCAACATACCTTTGTTATATAGTTAAACGCCCTTAATGCGGGTCTACCACCTGGCTTTGCTGCCTCCAAGTGGGCAGAGTGGTAGCCGCTGTTCCATAGTGCCGGGATTTCCCCTAATGTTCGCCCCCCATTGAATTTCTACTATATACCAATTTCAAGTCAGCTATGGTCAAGGGACTTGATATGACCATAGCTGGCCGCTAGCCAAATCCACGATTAGTGCTGGTAAGGCAGTAATCGCCCGAAAAGTCGGGGAAATCTAACTTCATTTCACTGCCTGTTCTACATCGTTCTAGTTATGTGCGACACGGTCGTCTATCAGTGTGTAAATTTTAATTTACACGAAAAAGGTGTGTCGCACATTTTCGCCCTTTTGGCCTCCGATGGAGGTAACACTCTCTGTTACCCCCAACCCATTTCGCTATCTACGAGGGCACAGGCCACCCCCGCAATAGCAACTTACTAACTAATTAACTAAATTTTTATATACATTTTAATATAATATTTTCATCAATAATCATTTAGCTCATTCATACCTTTCTACCACTGGACTTTCTTAAAATTTTCAAAATTTATTATTAATAATTAGTTTATATCATTTTTCATTTATTATTAAATTTATTAATTATCATTTTTATTGAACACTATTATTTCCAATTAACATCTCAATTACACCTGTAAACATTTTTATTATACATGATTCATATTGTAAAAGTTCTATACTTACATTCCATTTAACATGATATACCCAAAACACACTCACTATACCACAATACTTTCACCTCACCTCTGTAACATTTAACACACATATTATTTTAAATCAAATAATTTATCATTCATTACCAAATTTCCATCTCGTAAAATAAATTGAACTCATAAAAAAATTTAATTAATTAATATTCCAATAATCAATCAAAATATTTAACATGTATCAGATTGTTTTAATTAATTTAATTATTAACAACACAAATTGCATTACCATCATAACAACTATAATTCTCTAATTACTTGTTTTCAAAATTAATGTTATTATTTATTTAAATTGCAAAATATCAATCTTATTATTACAACAATTATCTACCTACATACACTTTTCACTTAACCACAACACCTATTTATTTACAAATCTGATTCATTATTTATTCAGTTACCATATTTCAATGTTCAAATCAGCTAAGTCAAAACCCATAAAACAAAATGTTTAAAACTGTCTTTTACTGTTTTACAGTTTAACCTCCATCGTCCCAAATAAGTCTTGGTTTTATGTAGCATTGTTCACTTTTATCACCACACAAATGACTGTTTTGTGTGTTGTAACCATACAAACTAAACTCATTCATCTTATTCAAATATTCATTAAACCAGTCGACGTTAGGTGTTTTTGTTAAGTCTCCGTCATTACATTCATTCACTATCGGGTTAATTATTTTTATCAAATCATTGTAATCATTATTATTCAAATATATTTCTAAACTTTCTTTCCATTCATCATACTCTCTATTCAAATCATACACTTCTGTTTCTTTATTAACATACAATTCTCTGTTTACATCTCTCTCCTCATAACCCCAAATCATACTTTCAACATCATTATTACAGACAGAGGGTACAACATTATACAACATCACTAAACAACTCAACTCTTCTACTAATACGGGTCTCTTGCCCTTCAAAAACAACATTTGTGAACACCTTGGTTCAGAAAAATTAATGGGAAAATTTACCCTCTGCCCTACACATTCATCTACTCTCTTTCTTTCCATTCTTTTTCTAACTCATTAACACACATTAACATCTCATAATCACATTCTACAAACTCATCAGTACTCTCTGATATTATACTTTCAATTACATCATCGTCATCATTTGTTAGCTCTTTATCTAACACAATATTGCCACTATACCTTTCGTTTGTATTACTCTTACTCTGTTCTACTTTATTCAAATTATTTCTTATCATTTCATTAGTATTTTCAAGACATTTATTCTTTTCTTGTATATCATTTATTAAACCATCAAATTTTACGCTAATACTCTGCTGCATCTGAATATTCTGTTGTTTAATTTCATTAAAAATAATATCATTTTTAACATTCTGCTGTTCGCATTTTATTTTCTGTTCTTTGAATTCGTTACTTAAAATCTCAAATTTCTCGTCATTAGTATTAAAACAACTCTCAAATTTTTCATAAATTCTATTAAGACGCTTATTTAATTCATTATTCTGCATGTCAAATTTGTTGTCCATTTTTCGTAAGAAACTCATTATATCTAGTTCCTCTGATTGTTTATTTTTATTGGTTGACACTGGGGTCAACTGAATCCCAGAGTCAACATCTGTTTCTCTTAGTTGTGTTTGAGCCGCAATCGGAGTGGAGTGAACGATTACATTATTGCCGACAGCTGTTTCTGTAACAGCGCTTGGCCCCCCCCCCCCGTCAGCATACCACTTTCATCCAGCGATTGCGACTCAAGGTCACTTTCACTCATAACTGAATCTATTTCCCTACTTTTCTCTGTGTTCTCAGACATTTTTATTTGATCTATTTTTTCTTACATAACAACTGCCAATGATTGGTCTTTTTTCAAACTGATGTTTTAACATATACAAAATCAATTTTGCTTTCGCAACCGTACTTCGTTATGCACTGTCAAATGTAAGCCGGCGTAATACAACCCTTTTTGTGTTATATTACATCCTGGTCGCGCTGCAACAATTGTAACTTTATTATTTTTGGTATTTTATTTATTCAGATTAAAACTCCCACGTACCTTGAATCTTCGATCTGGCCGGATCGTATAGCGGGGACGAACCCATTTCGTTCGACGAACTCTGACAGTACATACCTTGAATCTTCGATCTGGCCGGATCGTATAGCGGGGACGAACCCATTTCGTTCGACGAACTCTGACAGTACATAAAACGAACTAAGGTTTTGAAAGAATCTAACTCTCAATTTTTTGGAAGAGAAATTATTTTTTTTGGTTTATTAATCAGAAATATTGAATTTATAAATTTTCTCCAAAATAAGTTTTACATGTTTTAAAGATTGTGTAACTATTACAGCTTACTTACTATGCTTACTTCCTACTACTTACGTACTTTAAAATATACAGACAGAGCCCAGCCTGCAATTTTTTACACTCATTCACACATACAATTTTAATCCCTTTATTTTTTAAAACCCCATTTTTAAACTTTGGTATAACATTTTGATATACACTGATACTATTGCTGGCCACGTGGCGTCATCCCGACTTCTTTTTTAAACACGCACAATTTTCCATTATGTCCCATTTATTATTCCATGTTTAGGCGAACGGTCCTTACCCACTCTCGGATTTTTTAACAAATTCCACTTAGTATGCTTGGGTGTTAACAGTTACTTTTTTAAACCCGGTTGCCGGGCAACCTGCCCGGGCTGAAATCGGTGATGGACTGCCAGCGTCTGTATGTTCCCTCTCTCCTCGATGATTTTAGTCAAGACGACGGACACCAATGCCTTCTATTTAATCGTCACTGCTGTGGCACATTCAACACACGTGTTTTTTGTGTGGTGACCGTGGACAATATTTGTGAAGCACGGTTGACGTCACTAAAAGTGGGCAGTCCTTAGCAGCATTTCCTGAGGATCGGTAAGGAGACTATGAAAAAATTTGTTCTCTAGACATCTTGGTTTTAGGCTGAAGGCGTCATTCCGAGCGCGTACTTGAGTAGTGCCGTGCGTGAGTGGTTACACTTATGCACATTTCTGAGAATTTGAGGGGGGCGCAGATTCCTTGTCGTACACAATAGAAATTGCGCCTCGCCTTTGTTTCAAACTGTTCTACTTGCCATGTGTTCTGTTGTAATGGAAATAACGTTCATCGGGAAATAAAACTTTCACAATAAATTTATAAAATCCCACACAAAATGAAATAAATAAAAATACAAATGCCCCCTACTGTAAGAAATAAAATAACCCAATTTTGGACACGTTACAATACCCCCTCAATGAGAATTCTGCTGTCCAAAACAGAAGAAATCTCATTGATAAACCCCGAAGAGGACCGGTGAGGAACTGGTGCCAACAACCCCCTCTTGTTCTTACTCCTCATGGGTACACGACCCACCTGGCTTGGCGACTATGGACCCATCTGAACGAGATCACTGGACTTCTCCGTAAGAGATCCCAACACCGAAAAATCGAACAGACAAGTACCACAGCCCACCTCGCCTTCTAACATGCTACCCCCAAGTAATCCTCAATCCCTGGCTCATATTATGCCAGATCCTCAACTGATATGTTTCCCCTTGTATGCAAGCTGGGCTGCCTTTAGCAGATACTGGGCTCACACACACTCACATTACATATTATACATTGAAAAAATTCCCTAAAATTTACTATATCATCAAAAAGATTCAAAATTCAAAATAAAATATTTTATCAAAAAAATTCTCTTCCTTATTTTATTTATCTTCCTTATTCCTTATTAACCATATCCTTAACCTAACCTGGGAATACTTAGAGTCTAACAATACAATGCAATACAAAATAAATCAATAAAAATAAACATGGTTAATACACAAACAAGGAAATAATCAATACTCAAAATATTCATTAACTGGCAGGCGAAAAATCAAGATTTTTTTTTTTTTCAAAAATTAAGATTTCCAAAAAATTTTAAAATTCAAAAAAATTTAAGTTCATTAAAAGGTTTCCTTTACATGTAGAAATTATTTAGTATTTGTTTGAATTGATAAAATAAACAAATTAAATTGACTTCCTACTATACAAGCTTAGTGGGTATATGACCTCATCAGCTGATCAAAACTAGGTCAAGTCCACAACCTTGACCTACATGTGTTATGTACACTTTCTGTCTGAAAATACATTTAACATTCTGGAATAAGCTAACTTGAAACACAAAACATAATAAAACTAAACATTTAAAATAACAAAATATTATTATAAATAATAAGCAAATTGACATTTAAATTATTCAAAATAAACAATTCTTAATTTTACATTACCAAATTCTATCAAAATTTTGTCACTGGTTTCAAAATAAAATTTTATATATTTTTATTATAAATCTCTCTCTTTATTAACAATCTTACTCTCCATTACTATGGGTGATTTAAATGCTTATTTATACTCATCTACTGTACTATTGGATCTGTATACATATATAATCTTTACCTCTCTGGCTCTAACCTCTAACAACTGTAACTCACATGACACCCATCTCTATCAAAACATCTATCCCAAAACACTCTCTAACCCCAACTTATCATTAAACTCAAATCGCCACCTTCTCTCTATATATATAAAAAAAAATACTCTAACCCTTTGTACATAGGATATGTGTCCCCCCCCCAAAACTCAATTTCCCTTATTTGGCCCCTGGATTCTACCTAAGGTGGCCCCTTCTCACTAAAATCGATCCCAAACCCATCCCAACTTATCATTATGTTGCGGACTCCCACATTACACTACCCCCTACTACAAAATTGCCATCCCCAAAAATCTCAATCTCATTACCTTACTACACTACAACAAAATAACATCATCAATTATAAACAACAATATATCATTCAGAACTCTACATAAATTCTCCATTACTACTGTGTCAACATCAAAACTTCTTAAAACTCTATTACATACATTACTTCAAAACAACATTACATTATCTTCATCTCTACTATTTCTCTAACTTGGACTTCAACTTGGACTTGGACAGATCTACATGTCCCGCAACATATTTATCACCCAACAACTATCTTTTGTTAACTTGCATAAATCATTACTGTACTTTTCATTTTATCAATTATTTTTATCATTACTTTAACACATCTGTAATACATTAAAACATTACATTGAACCTTAATTACTTGGAACATTTATAAACCATTTTACCAGTGACATGTTGTTGCTGATCAGCTGATATCCCTAACACAATGAAAACACATCTCAAAATTGAACAAATTACCTGAAATATATATATATATATATATATATATATATTTATTTATCCTCACTTCTCACCTCATTGTTTCCCCTTTTTCTGATTCTGATCATTTTGTGTTACCCGCCTGCCAGACGTTTAATTATTGGCTTAGTTCAAAGTATACATGTATAATGAAAACACATATTTTATCAACACCTATATCTAACGTACAACAATAAAATAATACATTTAAAATTATAGCATGAACACCTTATATTGAGTGTCTGAGCAGCTAGTTATTTAACAGAGCACAAGCAGTTTTATTGGATCAAAATTTGAATTAGCAAAAATTTTTTATGTTGTAAAATTTAAATTCGTGACTCATCTGAGACACCTCCCATCCACACACACTATTTCAAGTTATGTAAGGCTGTGGCGCCCCCTCGCTTTCACAAAGACGGCATATTTTGGAGTAGGTTGACCTCTCCGTGTCTTTGCTTCCGCTATTATATTTTAAAGGTTCAGATACCAACATACCTTTGTTATATAGTTAAACGCCCTTAATGCGGGTCTACCACCTGGCTTTGCTGCCCCCAAGTGGGCAGAGTGGTAGCCGCTGTTCCATAGTGCCGGGATTTCCCCTAATGTTCGCCCCCCATTGAATTTCTACTATATACCAATTTCAAGTCAGCTATGGTCAAGGGACTTGATATGACCATAGCTGGCCGCTAGCCAAATCCACGATTAGTGCTGGTAAGGCAGTAATCGCCCGAAAAGTCGGGGAAATCTAACTTCATTTCACTGCCTGTTCTACATCGTTCTAGTTATGTGCGACACGGTCGTCTATCAGTGTGTAAATTTTAATTTACACGAAAAAGGTGTGTCGCACATTTTCGCCCTTTTGGCCTCCGATGGAGGTAACACTCTCTGTTACCCCCAACCCATTTCGCTATCTACAAGGGCACAGGCACCCCCGCAATAGCAACTTACTAACTAATTAACTAAATTTTTATATACATTTTAATATAATATTTTCATCAATAATCATTTAGCTCATTCATACCTTTCTACCACTGGACTTTCTTAAAATTTTCAAAATTTATTATTAATAATTAGTATATATCATTTTTCATTTATTATTAAATTTATTAATTATCATTTTTATTGAACACTATTATTTCCAATTAACATCTCAATTACACCTGTAAACATTTTTATTATACATGATTCATATTGTAAAAGTTCTATACTTACATTCCATTTAACATGATATACCCAAAACACACTCACTATACCACAATACTTTCACCTCACCTCTGTAACATTTAACACACATATTATTTTAAATCAAATAATTTATCATTCATTACCAAATTTCCATCTCGTAAAATAAATTGAATTCATAAAAAAATTTAATTAATTAATATTCCAATAATCAATCAAAATATTTAACATGTATCAGATTGTTTTAATTAATTTAATTATTAACAACACAAAGTGCATTACCATCATAACAACTATAATTCTCTAATTACTTGTTTTCAAAATTAATGTTATTATTTATTTAAATTGCAAAATATCAATCTTATTATTACAACAATTATCTACCTACATACACTTTTCACTTAACCACAACACCTATTTATTTACAAATCTGATTCATTATTTATTCAGTTACCATATTTCAATGTTCAAATCAGCTAAGTCAAAACCCATAAAACAAAATGTTTAAAACTGTCTTTTCCTGTTTTACAGTTTAACCTCCATCGTCCCAAATAAGTCTTGGTTTTATGTAGCATTGTTCACTTTTATCACCACACAAATGACTGTTTTGTGTGTTGTAACCATACAAACTAAACTCATTCATCTTATTCAAATATTCATTAAACCAGTCGACGTTAGGTGTTTTTGTTAAGTCTCCGTCATTACATTCATTCACTATCGGGTTAATTATTTTTATCAAATCATTGTAATCATTATTATTCAAATATATTTCTAAACTTTCTTTCCATTCATCATACTCTCTATTCAAATCATACACTTCTGTTTCTTTATTAACATACAATTCTCTGTTTACATCTCTCTCCTCATAACCCCAAATCATACTTTCAACATCATTATTACAGACAGAGGGTACAACATTATACAACATCACTAAACAACTCAACTCTTCTACTAATACGGGTCTCTTGCCCTTCAAAAACAACATTTGTGAACACCTTGGTTCAGAAAAATTAATGGGAAAATTTACCCTCTGCCCTACACATTCATCTACTCTCTTTCTTTCCATTCTTTTTCTAACTCATTAACACACATTAACATCTCATAATCACATTCTACAAACTCATCAGTACTCTCTGATATTATACTTTCAATTACATCATCGTCATCATTTGTTAGCTCTTTATCTAACACAATATTGCCACTATACCTTTCGTTTGTATTACTCTTACTCTGTTCTACTTTATTCAAATTATTTCTTATCATTTCATTAGTATTTTCAAGACATTTATTCTTTTCTTGTATATCATTTATTAAACCATCAAATTTTACGCTAATACTCTGCTGCATCTGAATATTCTGTTGTTTAATTTCATTAAAAATAATATCATTTTTAACATTCTGCTGTTCGCATTTTATTTTCTGTTCTTTGAATTCGTTACTTAAAATCTCAAATTTCTCGTCATTAGTATTAAAACAACTCTCAAATTTTTCATAAATTCTATTAAGACGCTTATTTAATTCATTATTCTGCATGTCAAATTTGTTGTCCATTTTTCGTAAGAAACTCATTATATCTAGTTCCTCTGATTGTTTATTTTTATTGGTTGACACTGGGGTCAACTGAATCCCAGAGTCAACATCTGTTTCTCTTAGTTGTGTTTGAGCCGCAATCGGAGTGGAGTGAACGATTACATTATTGCCGACAGCTGTTTCTGTAACAGCGCTTGGCCCCCCCCGTCAGCATACCACTTTCATCCAGCGATTGCGACTCAAGGTCACTTTCACTCATAACTGAATCTATTTCCCTACTTTTCTCTGTGTTCTCAGACATTTTTATTTGATCTATTTTTTCTTACATAACAACTGCCAATGATTGGTCTTTTTTCAAAACTGATGTTTTAACATATACAAAATCAATTTTGCTTTCGCAACCGTACTTCGTTATGCACTGTCAAATGTAAGCCGGCGTAATACAACCCTTTTTGTGTTATATTACATCCTGGTCGCGCTGCAACAATTGTAACTTTATTATTTTTGGTATTTTATTTATTCAGATTAAAACTCCCACGTACCTTGAATCTTCGATCTGGCCGGATCGTATAGCGGGGACGAACCCATTTCGTTCGACGAACTCTGACAGTACATACCTTGAATCTTCGATCTGGCCGGATCGTATAGCGGGGACGAACCCATTTCGTTCGACGAACTCTGACAGTACATAAAACGAACTAAGGTTTTGAAAGAATCTAACTCTCAATTTTTTGGAAGAGAAATTATTTTTTTTGGTTTATTAATCAGAAATATTGAATTTATAAATTTTCTCCAAAATAAGTTTTACATGTTTTAAAGATTGTGTAACTATTACAGCTTACTTACTATGCTTACTTCCTACTACTTACGTACTTTAAAATATACAGACAGAGCCCAGCCTGCAATTTTTTACACTCATTCACACATACAATTTTAATCCCTTTATTTTTTAAAACCCCATTTTTAAACTTTGGTATAACATTTTGATATACACTGATACTATTGCTGGCCACGTGGCGTCATCCCGACTTCTTTTTTAAACACGCACAATTTTCCATTATGTCCCATTTATTATTCCATGTTTAGGCGAACGGTCCTTACCCACTCTCGGATTTTTTAACAAATTCCACTTAGTATGCTTGGGTGTTAACAGTTACTTTTTTAAACCCGGTTGCCGGGCAACCTGCCCGGGCTGAAATCGGTGATGGACTGCCAGCGTCTGTATGTTCCCTCTCTCCTCGATGATTTTAGTCAAGACGACGGACACCAATGCCTTCTATTTAATCGTCACTGCTGTGGCACATTCAACACACGTGTTTTTTGTGTGGTGACCGTGGACAATATTTGTGAAGCACGGTTGACGTCACTAAAAGTGGGCAGTCCTTAGCAGCATTTCCTGAGGATCGGTAAGGAGACTATGAAAAAATTTGTTCTCTAGACATCTTGGTTTTAGGCTGAAGGCGTCATTCCGAGCGCGTACTTGAGTAGTGCCGTGCGTGAGTGGTTACACTTATGCACATTTCTGAGAATTTGAGGGGGGCGCAGATTCCTTTTCGACTTACACAATATAAATTGCGCCTCGCCTTTGTTTCAAACTGTTCTACTTGCCATGTGTTCTGTTGTAATGGAAATAACGTTCATCGGGAAATAAAACTTTCACAATAAATTTATAAAATCCCACACAAAATGAAATAAATAAAAATACAAATGCCCCCTACTGTAAGAAATAAAATAACCCAATTTTGGACACGTTACATATTTTAAAAGTCTTGTATTTCCAATGATGGTTTTGTAGTGAGAACAGTTTTGATGGTTAAATGCAATTGTGTTGCTTTGAAAAATAGTATTTTTAGAAACGTGTGCACTGAAAGTGTCATAAATGTCATGTTTACACAAATTGAGGCAAAACAATTTTGTAGTTGTGTGTGTGTGTGTGTTTAATACGTACCCGAATTCATCTACTTGAGTGTGCTTTCTTCTTGTAATTGTTTACTTCCTCAGCATATTGGAAATAGCTGAATACTTTCCAGACAGATTTGTAGTTATTGTTTTTACTAGTGAGTGATATCAGACGATGAATTTCTGAAGTTGCTGCAATTTCATATAGAGTGTATTACATATTCATTTTTCATTTAACCCCTGAGGACCCATGTCTGATACATCAGACATCTTGGTTTTGCCGTAATGGAACGACTCAGATGTAAAACAACCATTTGTAGTTTACAATTCAACCATCAGATATTGGTATTTCCTTTTTTAGCACTGACATGATATTGAAATGGTAGTGTTCTGTGTTGATGTTTTGCTATCGCCATTTGTGTTGGTTGTTTTTATCATTGTGTTTTTTATTTTCTAAGTGCTATCAGTGAATAAATGTATTTCTGTATTTATTTAGTGTAATCTAGAAGTTTTTATGTTGAAATAATTGTGTTCATATTTCCAAAAATTGTGTTAAAAGTTGGTGTTGCTTGAGTGTTTACGTTTTTGAACTACAGTCTCTGTCAACATTTTATGTTATAGTTTGGAAATTTTAATGTATTATAATAGTAATCTATCTATATCTATAAAAATGAATGTTTGTTTCTTTCTTTCTTTCTTTGTCCCGTATGCGTTCCTATACCATTCATCCGATTGCGATGAAACTTCGGTGAGTTGTTGTGCGCACGCCCGCGAAGGTTTATGAATTTTTTTCGATGGGGTCCTATGGGGGGTTCTTGGGGTCTTCCACATCTCCTCCTAAACCACTGGACCGATTTCAACCAAACTTGGCACAAATATTTTATGCAACGGGAGAACCAACATAGGGTAGGTGTTTTTTCGATGGGGTCCTTTGGGGTCTTCCACATCTCCTCCTAAACCACTGGACCGATTTCAACCAAACTTGGCACAAATATTTTACGCAACGGGAGAACCAACATAGGATAGGTTTTTTTTTCGACGGGGTCCATTGGGGGGTCCTTTGGGGTCTTCCACATCTCCTCCTAAACCACTGGACCGATTTCAACCAAACTTGGCACAAATATTTTACGCAACGGGAGAACCAACATAGGATATGTGTTTTTTCGATATGATCCTTCGGGGGGTCCTTTTGGGGGTCCTTTGGGGTCTTTCACATCTCCTCCTAAACCACTGGACCGATTTCAACCAAACGTGGCACAAATATTTTACGCAAAGGGAGAACCAACATAGGATAGGTGTTTTTTCAATGGGGTCCTTTTGGGGGTTCTTTGGGGTCTTCCACATCTCCTCCTAAACCACTGGACCGATTTCAACCAAACTTGGCACAAATATTTTACGCAACGGGAGACCCAACATAGGATATGTGTTTTTTCGATATGATACTTCGGGGGGTCCTTTGGGGTCTTCCACATCTCCTCCTAAACCACTGGACCGATTTCAACCAAACTTGGCACAAATATTTTACACAACGGGAGAACCAACATAGGATAGGTGTTTTTTCGATGGGGTCCTTTGGGGTCTTCCACATCTTCTCCTAAACCACTGGACCGATTTCAACCAAACTTGGCACAAATATTTTACGCAACGGGAGAACCAACATAGGATAGGTGTTTTTTTCGATGGGGTCCTTTGGGGTCTTCCACATCTTCTCCTAAACCACTGGACCGATTTCAACCAAACTTGGCACAAATATTTTACGCAACGGGAGAACCAACATAGGATATGTGTTTTTTCGATATGATACTTCAGGGGGTCCTTTGGGGTCTTCCACATCTCCTCCTAAACCACTGGACCGATTTCAACCAAACTTGGCACAAATATTTTACGCAAAGGGAGAACCAACATAGGATAGGTGTTTTTTCGATGGGGTTCTTTTGGGGGTTCTTTGGGGTCTTCCACATCTCCTCCTAAACCACTGGACCGATTTCAACCAAACTTGGCACAAATATTTTACGCAACGGGAGAACCAACATAGGACAGGTGTTTTTTTCGATACGATCCTCTGGGGGGTCCTTTGGAGTCTTAAAAAACTAACTTATTAGATCTGGTTACTATGGCAACCCAATGGAATAGATTCTGTTCTAAATATATTATCGCATTAAATTGAAGACCACGCGAACGAAGTCTTTATATATTATATATATACAAACACTTTCTTTCTTTGAGTGGCATTGCAACGCATGCCGGGTACTCGCTAGTTAGTAATAAAGTAACAAATAGTAAATATCGGTATAGAGAACCATACATGACTTCCATGTTCTAAGATTTATATTTAAAATCATTTTCAAAATGAAATATTTCCATAGAAACTACTTCTTTCTACTTATTGCTTCAGCCTTAACCACAGTACTGTGGTCACTAACGTATACCACGTCAAGTTATCGCACTCGATTTTCACTGGTGATGGCAGTTGATGGCACTGCCGAAACGTCTGGTTTTGCAGAAAATATTGGACTACAGCCAAACAGCCCGGAAAGGAATTTTAACAACAAACTACTTCTTTGTTGCCGATAACGTAGTATGTAACCGTACAATGAATTTCAAATATATCTAAAATGCTTACTTACCCGATTCTGACAAAACTTTTTACTTCGCACTTACCTTAACCCAAACAGAAGACTCCAAATTCTTACAGGTCGCCACCAACATTTTTTAAAGGAAAAATGTGGAAACCCTTTTTTACACTTTACCCTTTAATTCAAAAAATTTTCACAGGCTCGTTTTAGGCGAACTTCTCAGCACGGGACAGGTTATGGTAACTAGGCGTAATAATTTCGTTAACACATGGTTATTCTATTAACACAAATCGTATTTATTTTACTCATCAATGATTAAGGTTTCTCTCTCTCTTTTTCTAACTTTCGTCTACCAAACTACTGAATGTCAAGAACACAAAAATTATTTATACAAAATTATTGTTAATTACTTATTATCGACAAACCAGTACTTTTCTCTTACGTATCATTCATCTCTCACACTCACTTTCTGAGATGTTAAATAAATGCTTAAATATATATTAAATATATTAATATAATATATTTATATTGACTTCCACCTACCTGGAAGGTTCGTTTTGTTTCGGGCCAGGATTCTTTCGTACGAACGCTAGATACAAACATGTGTTTCATGGGTTCTCGAAATAATTAACTCTACACATCATTAAGAAGAGAATTAATAATTTTAATGCTCAATTGTTGCAATTATTGTTTGACAAATAGATTTACATGGAGTTACATATTGTGCAACTCGTGCATCTTGTAACAGAACTTACCAACTATCTCTTACCTTCTTTTCTAAAGCACAAACACAATTATGAAACACAAACAGAAACCAGCCCAGCTTTGCTCGCTTTCACATTCATTCCAAATTATTTTGCCTTTAACATTTTATAATTTAAACCCCAGACCCCCAAACACCGGCCACGCGGTCGCCGCACACACGCATTATTTAGTTACACTGTCTTTATGGTCCGGGAGAAGAAAAAAAACTCTTGATTACTGCCCCCTAGGTGGAGTGACCGCGGTCACATAACACTTTGCGATAATTACAACTTTTTTTCTGATAAATTACAAACTTTTATGGCGAGCCTACTTTAATTGTACCGGCGCCGGTGGCTTCAACTGGTAGACTGACAACGGTAATGGAACAGGTACCGCTATTGTGATCTCATAGTTGTATGGAAGTCACGGCCTTGTCCTTCGTCGCCGAAGTTTCGCTCCATGCCATGCATGTAGTTTTTTAGGTTAACATGGTCAATGATTTCAATTAGGCACAGGCTGACGTCATGGTAGGAACCGGACGTAAACAGCACTTCCTGCCGCTCAAAAGCGCATTGCCGAATTTTACTCGTCCCAGGACATCCTGTTTTGTGGCTGGATGCGTCACTCAAGCTTGTGGTGGTACCGTTGCGTCTGTGTGCTGCTACACAAGTACAGATTTCTGAGAAGTTTGAAGGGGGTAAATGCTTCGCTCGCCGCGTTACACAATAACACCTGTGTAACGCCTTTGTCTCAAACTGCTGTTTCTCAACACTGGTCTGTTACACGGAAAATAACGTTGTCGCATCATACAGTTATTTCGCCATATTTTATAAGGCTCCCGACCGAAAACGAAATAATTAAAATTTAATACCCCATACTGTAGAAAATACAAACTCCCAAAATTGACACGCTACAATACCCCCTCGATGAGAATTCTGCTGTTCACAACAGAAGAAATCTCATCGATAACCCCGAAGAGGACCGGTGAGGAACTGGTGCCAACAACCCCCTGGTTCTTAATTTCATGGGTACACGACCCCCCTGGCTCAGCGACTATGGACTCATCTGAACGAGATCACTGGACTTCTCCGTAAGAGATCCCAACACCGAGAAATCGAACAGACTCGTACCACCGCCCACCTCGCCTTTTAACATGCTACCCCCCAAAAATCCTCAATCCCTGGCTCCGATTATTCCAGATCCTCAGCCGATATGGTTCCCCTTGTATGAAAGCTGGGCTGCCTTTAGCAAATACTGGGCTCACACACTCACATTACATGTTGACTTGCACATAGTAAAACTGAAAAATTCTCTTTTAAGACTTATAAAAAATTTAAAAAATTCAAAATAATTTTATCCAAAAAAATTCTCTTCATTATATATATATTTTTTTTTTTTCTTTTAAAATGACTTGAATTAAGCGTTTCTTCTACTTGAACAAATCCTTAACCTAACATGTAATCACTTATAGGCTAACAATACAATGCACTACAATCAATCGATAAAAATAAACATGTTAAGTACACACATAATAAAATAATCATTACTCAAAAATATTCAAATGCTGGCAGGCGAAAAATCATTTTTTTTTTTCAAAAAATTAAAATTTCCAAAAATTATAAAATTCAAAAAAAATTTAAATTTATTTAAATGTTTCCCTCATATGCAAAATTATTTAAATATTGGTTTAAATCCATTAAATAAACAAATTAAACTGACTTCCTACTATACAAGCTTAGTAGGCGTATGACCCCATCAGCTGATCGAAAGTAGGTCAAGTCTAAAACCCTCGACCTACATATGTCGTAAATAAGTTCTGAAAACACATTGAAGATCTGTAATATCCTAACTTGAAATACAAAACATAATAAAATACAACATTTAAAATAAACAAAATATTAATATAAATAATAAACAAATTGACATTTAAATTATTTAAAATAAACAATTCTTGACTTGACATTATTTTCAACCCTATCAATTTCTGTCACTGGTTTCGAAGAAATAAAAAGTTTATATTCTTTATCATAACTCTCTCTCTTTATTCAACAATCTTACGTTAATCTACTGTGGGTGATGTAAATTATTTATTCTCATTTACTGCATTAGATCTGTATGCATATATAAACTTTACTCTCCCTATGGCTCTAATATTAATCAACTTCAACTCCGATAACACCCATCTCTATCAAAATATCTACTAATCAAGACACTCTAACCCCAACCTATCATTTGACTCAAAACGCCACCTTCTCCCTATTTATATAAAAAATACTCTCCAACCCTTTGTACATAGGATATGTGTTTGCCCTACCCAAAACTCAATTCCCTTATTTGGCGGCCTGGATTCTACCTAAGGCGGCCCCTCCTCACTAAAATCGATACCAATTCCCGTCCCAACATGTTTTGTTGTGAACTCCTACATTACACTACCCTCTAATACAAAATTGTCATCCCCAAAAATCTCAATCTCATTACCTTACTACAAATACAACAAAATAACATCATTAATTACAAACATAAATATACCATTCAAAACTATACAATTATTCTCCGTAACTACTGTGTCAACATCAATACTACTTAAAATTCTACAACATACATCATATTCATCTCTACTATTTCAAATTCAACTTTGATTTTAACTTGGACAGATATATGTGTCCCATAAAATATTTATCACCCAAAAAACTATCTCTTATTAGATTTCACACATCGTTACTTTATTTCTCAAATTCTTTTTATCATTACTTCAAAACATCTGTAATACATTCAAAACATTATATTGTACACTAATTACTTAGAACATTTACAAACCAATATACCAGTGACATGTTATTGCTGATCAGCTGATCTCCTCACATAATGAATACACATCTCAAAATTGAACACATTACATGAAAGCTATAGATATTTATTTATCATTATTCCTCACCTCCTTGTTTCCCCTTTCTCTGATTCTGATGCTTATGTTGGCCGCCTGCCAGACGATTTAATTATTGGCTTAGAGAAAAAAATATACACACATAATAAAACACTTATTATTATCAACACCTATATCTAACGTACAACAATAAAATGGTACATTTAAAATTATAGTACGAACACCTTATATTAAGAGTCTGAGCATATAATTATTTGAACAGATCACAAGCAGTTTTACTTGATCAAAATTTGACAAAAAAAAACAAAATTTTTATGTGGTAAAAGTTAAATTCGTGACTCACCTGAGCCACCTCCCAGCCACACACACTATTTCAAATTATGTAAGACTGTGGCGCCTTTTCGCTTCGACAAAGACTGTATATTTTGGAGCAGGTTTTACCTCTCCGTGTCTCTGCTTCCGCTATTAAGTTTTAAACGTGGCGAACATCATCATGTTCTTGTTATAATTATACACCCTTAAGACGGTTCTACCACCTGTCTTGCTACCCCAAAGCGGGCAGAGTGGCAGCCGCTGTTCCATAGTACCGGAGATTCCCCTAAGTTCTCCCCCCATTAAATTTCAAATCTGTACCAATTTCAAGTCAGCTATGGTCAAGGGACTTGATATGACCATAGCTGGCCGCTAGCCAAAACCACGGTTAGTGCTGGTAAGGCAGTAACCGCCCGAAAAGTCGGGGAAATCTAAACTTCATTTGACTGCCTGTTACACATCAACCTCGTTATGTGCGACACGGTCGTTTAGCAGTGTGTAAACTTTAATTTACACGGATAAGGTGTGCCGCACATATATCGCCATTTTGGCCTCCGATGGGGGTAACACTCTCGGTTACCCCCAACCCATTCCGCTATTTGCGAGAGCACAGGCCACCCCCGCAATAGCCACTTAATAGCTAATTAATAAAATTTGTATATACATTATAATATAGTATTTCCATCCATAATCGTTTCTCTCATTCATAATTTTCTACCATTTGGCTTTCTTAAAATTTTCAAAATTTATTATTAATCATTATTATATATCACTTTTCATTTATTATTAAAATTTTTCTTAATTACCATATTTATTAAACACAATGATTTCATTAAAATCTCACTATTACATTAACACCTCAATCACACCTGTAAACATTTTTATTATACATGATTATCAAATTTTTTCTACTTACAATCCATTTAACATGATATACCCAAAACATAATCACCACCATCTCTGAAACATTTCACAGAATTTATTAGTTTAAATTAAATAGTTTATCATTCATTACCAAATTTCCATCTCGTAAAATAAATTAAATTCACTAAAAAATTTAATTAATTAATATTTAAATAAGCAATCAAAATATTTGATCATATCAAATTGGTTTAATTAATTCAATTACCAAAAACATAAATTATATAGTTATCGAAACCATTACCATTAATCAATTACTGTTTTCAAAATTAATTCTGATATTTATTTAAATTGCAAATATTTCAATATTATTATCACAACAATCATCTTACATACACACATTATTTATTTAACATCCCACAATGTACACACATAAATTCACTATATTTTATTTACAAACTCTTGTTATTTATTGTTCAGTTTTTTCCGCACTTCATTTGTCCAGATTTGCCATGTCAGAACCATTAAAACAAAATGTTTATACTGTCTTTTATTGTTTTAATAGTTTAACCTCCATCGTTCCAAATTAACCTTGGTTCTACATAACATCGTTCAATTTTATCACCACACAAATGACTGTTTTGTATGTTGTATCCAGAAAAACTAACTTCAATCAACTTATTCAAATACTCGTGAAACCAGTCTACGTTAGGTATTTTTGTTAAGTCTCCTTCATTTAATTCGCTCATTATCGGGTTAATTAATTTTATTAAATCATTGTAATCATTGTTGATCAAATATATTTTTAAACTTTCTTTCCATTTGTTGTATTTCCTATTTAAATCATACAATTCCGTTTCTTTACAAACATACAATTCTCCCCCCATATCTCTCTCATCACAATACCAAATCATACCTTCCACATCATTATTACAGACAGAGGGTACAAATTCAATTAAATCTTTCCTGACTTCTCCAGGAAAAACAAAAAACTTCAAAAAACAATTATTTGTAGCACACTTGTCTACACAATATATACGTGAAGGTCTTCCTTCACCCCCCATTCTACCTCGTAAAAAATTTACCCCCTGTTTCATACCTGTAATATAGCTCTCTTTCCACTCTCTCTCCAACTCATTAACACACATTAACGTCTCATAATCACATTCTACAACTTCATTAGTACTCTCAGATACCAACTTTTCGACTACATTATTATGCTCATTATTCTCAACATCATTATTATTTATTATTTCATTACCTAATACAACATTGTCATTACAACTTTCGTTTGTATTATTCTTACTCTGTTCTACTTTATTCAAACTATTTCTTGTCATTTCATCGGCATTTTCAAGACATACATTCTTGTCTCGTATATTATTTATCAACTCATCAAATTTTACATTTATATTCTGCTGCAATTGAACATTCTGGTCTTTAATTTCTTTAAAATTAATCTCGTTTTGAATATTTTGCTGTTCGCATTTTATTTTCTGTTCATTAAAATCATTAGTTAATTGGTCTAATTTATAGTTAAAATCACTTTTCATCTTATTTAAAATTATTTCATTGTTATCAAAGCGTTTATCATTATCATCAAAACGACTATTTAACATGTCAAATTTATTGTCAATTGCATCAAACTGATCATTCTGTATATCAAATTTTACGTTAATATCCTTAGACATATTTCTCACGTCACTGGACATGGTTCTCATGTCACTAGACATGGTTCTCATGAAATTAAATAAATCATTCACTGACAACTCTGTAGCTTTATTTGTTACGGGAGTTGATATCGCTCCTGGTGAGCTAAATACAGATGCTTCTACGTTATACTCATTTATTGACGTTACTTCTGTTTGAATACCGGAGTCAGCATTTACTTGACTCTCGGTCTGGTTGTCAGATAAGCCGACTTCACTGTTATCTGCCATTTCTTATTTTATACTTGATATTTGTGTATAAATAAAATATAATCAATAAAGTGTATTATATAACCAATTCTGCGTTAACAACGCACTTTTGTTTTATTCCGCTAACCCCAAAAACATGTTTGTATCTTTACTGTAGGTACGGTCTTTAATATTTTAATTAATAAACTGTCCCTGTATCGGAAGCCATTGAGATGTTAAATAAATGCTTAAATATATATTAAATATATTAATATAATATATTTATATTGACTTCCACCTACCTGGAAGGTTCGTTTGTTTCGGGCCAGGATTCTTTCGTACGAACGCTAGATACAAACATGTGTTTCATGGGTTCTCGAAATAATTAACTCTACACATCATTAAGAAGAGAATTAATAATTTTAATGCTCAATTGTTGCAATTATTGTTTAACAAATAGATTTACATGGAGTTACATATTGTGCAACTCGTGCATCTTGTAACAGAACTTACCAACTATCTCTTACCTTCTTTTCTAAAGCACAAACACAATTATGAAACACAAACAGAAACCAGCCCAGCTTTGCTCGCTCTCACATTCATTCCAAATTATTTTGCCCTTAACATTTTATAATTTAAACCCCAGACCCCCAAACACCGGCCACGCGGTCGCCGCACACACGCATTATTTAGTTACACTGTCTTTATGGTCCGGGAGAAGAAAAAAAAAACTCTTGATTACTGCCCCCTAGGTGGATTGACCGCGGTCACATAACACTTTGCGATAATTACAACTTTTTTTCTGATAAATTACAAACTTTTATGGCGAGCCTACTTTAATTGTACCGGCGCCGGTGGCTTCAACTGGTAGACTGACAACGGTAATGGAACAGGTACCGCTATTGTGATCTCATAGTTGTATGGAAGTCACGGCCTTGTCCTTCGTCGCCGAAGTTTCGCTCCATGCCATGCATGTAGTTTTTTAGGTTAACATGGTCAGTGATTTCAATTAGGCACAGGCTGACGTCATGGTAGGAACCGGACGTAAACAGCACTTCCTGCCGCTCAAAAGCGCATTGCCGAATTTTACTCGTCCCAGGACATCCTGTTTTGTGGCTGGATGCGTCACTCAAGCTTGTGGTGGTACCGTTGCATCTGTGTCCTGCTACACAAGTACAGATTTCTGAGAAGTTTGAAGGGGGTAAATGCTTTGCTCGCCGCGTTACGCAATAACACCTGCGTAACGCCTTTGTCTCAAACTGCTGTTTCTCAACACTGGTCTGTTACATGGAAAATAACGTTGTCGCATCATACAATTATTTCGCCATATTTTATAAGGCTCCCGACCGAAAACGAAATAATTAAAATTTAATACCCCATACTGTAGAAAATACAAACTCCCAAAATTGACACGCTACATTTCTTTCTCTCATTTCTCTACCCCCCTCGATTTTAGCTCATTATTTATTATTGTTTTATTTATTGGCAAAAATTTATTCTTTCATTGTACTTATCTGTATTCAATATTGTAACCCTTTCCTCTTTTTATCTTACGTCTTTTTTAATTATGCCTCACTGTTGTAGGCGTCATTCTGTAACCATACGTGTATCTACCGCTACTTATACTATAATGTATTAGTGCTGTATCGTGAGTTTATTAATGATATTAACCATTAATTATGTTAATTAGGTTAATGTTGGTCTTTTTGGTATTTTAGTGTAGAGAGAGGAGGAGAGATTATCGTCGGTTAGTGCAATTTGAATATTCCCGCACTTCTGGTTAATGAGCGATCAGCTCTAACCGTACTCTGGCAGTTGTAGGTTATTTTCTCTTCTCGTCGTCGGCAAGGCTATATTTGCCTATGTACCTGTTCGCTCCCACTAATACTTGTAAACACACTCTTAGCCTATTTGCAAGTATTAAATAATAACTCTTTTATAGTTAATTATTGATTTTTATTTTCTGCTTATTGGTTTAAAAAAAATGTAAATGATTCGGTCTTGGGTCGACCTTGACAGATTCGTATCGATTCATTACTTGAATCCGACCTTCAACAAGTTTCAAATAATTATAATGCAAATTATTAATCTCAGGGCTTGGGTTCTTTGGGCTGTTAAGAAGCCAGAAATGTTTTAAAAAGACGTACAACACATTACAAATATATAAAAATAAGAAATCTTAATTATTAATGTTAACAAATATGAAAGTTATGTTTTTAACTATCTGCATCGACTACTTTGTCTGCACTAGAAAATAATTGCTAAACAAGATGGCCGCCCTGGTCTGTTAACTAAAAGAAACATGCTTCCTCTGTTTTTGTTGAAATAAGATGTTATTATTGTTAACCACCGTATTAATGTTAAGTGGTTATCCTAGTTATCGCTGTAGATAGTTTATATAGTGTAGTGAAATTTATCTATATGTAGTGTTGTTACAAAATTACTCCGGAAATATATTTACGTCACTTGTTTTATACTGCAGCAAGCCAGTCTTCTAAAATTTTTGATATTGGTGTAGATTTAAGCTTCCATCGGTCAGTGATAGTTGGTTTATTTTATCTATCAGTTTTTTAGTATGTTCTCCTCTTCTGTGGTTTTATTGTAAGTCATTAATTTAATTTAAGTTTGATTTTTTTATCTTCACTCTAGGCGTCAGATAACGGTTTTTGACCCTTTCTGTCTTGCGTTCAACAATACAATAATAATTTTTCTCGTCTTAGTAACGGTTTTTTGACCAGTAACCTCTGGCTTTGATTGGTCAGTTTGCACGAACTTGAGGTCAAGTGGCATATAGTACTGAAAATCATATCCTTGTCTTCCATGTCAAAAAATACTCCTTTGTTACCTTTTGTTTAAGTTAAAATTAATTTACGTAGTTTTGTTCCTATTACAAAGATCTAGATTATGGTACATAATTTTATATGGGTTGACTTTATAATAGGTGTTTTTACACCTTTACAAGAATTCTAAATCTGGACCATAGTACTGCCCTAACTTTTATTATACAATATTTAATTTTTGTCGGACTAATTTAATTTTGTTCACAATTATTCTAAAACTTGTGTCTTATTTAAATTTTGGTCCTTTTTAATTAGTTTTCCAATGTTAACTCATTATTTATTCATTTCTGACTTTACTTTTCTCTATATTACCTATCTGGCCAATGCCTTAAATTGTCATTATGTTTTAAATGATATTATTAATTAATCGAATACCTCCATTGAACCCTTTAGCCTGATTACAATATTGTTACAACTGTTTTGACATCTTAAATTGCCTTAAACATTAATAAAAATACTAATAAAACATGTTAACATCCTAACTCATATTGCCTTTGTGGCTAGGATTATGCTTACAATCTATCAAACAATAATAAAATATTTGGTGTACTGCTGTATTATTAAGTGGTAACACAGAATTGCCTATAGGCTTATTACTGAACAATAAAATAGGTCTTATTACTAATTCAATCATGAGTCTTCTACTTAATACTAACACCAATGCCTATCCTTTAGTTTTTTTAATGGTATCACACTCTACTGATTTCTTTTATTGTCACTTTAGTTTATGGCATTCATCATCAGTGAATGTTATAGGGAATTCATTTGTACTTCGTATTGTTTAAATTAGCAGCCATCTTTACTATTTCTTTTATGAATTTGCTAACTGCTACAATTTTTATTGTTCGACAAAGCTTTTCGTCATTACTGACATCATCAGGTCTTAAACAACCAAGCTTTGTCGAACAATAAAAATTGTAGCAGTTAGCAAATTCATAAAAGAAATAGTAATTCATTTATAGTAGTTTATTGTTTTAGGTATGGAGAAATCATTAAGTCACACAGTCCTCTCTGTCGCTTAATGACTGGCACTGTTTGTCACTTGTTACATTAAGCACTTTTACAAAGTTTAATTCTTACTTACTACAGTACGGGGCTTTATTTATAACACCTGACTGTGTTGTACTTCTTTTATCATTTTATCCGTTTATTTTCCTACTCATTTTGGGTTTGTTTAAATAATTTCTTTGATTATTTGCATTATAATCTTAGTTATGTGGGGCTCTATTTATGTCGCATTACAATATCCATCATTACACCACCTGTCGTTTTCCACTTTTTCCATCTGACATTCAAAAAATCGGTTTCGGTCTGTTCAAATTTAACACTATTGTTGATAGTTCATAATTATATACTTCACTGTTGTTTTTAGATTAAATAAAATAATATTTTGGTTGGCCGACTCTTATTTGCTCGAGCACTGGTTTACATGACCGCACGGTCCAGGTGTATATTGTCGACTGAGCGAGCTTGGCTCGCGTGGTTGTATACTATACCCGACTTTGGGTGTTGACCACGTGGCTCTCAGACGGATGTCTTCATCGTAACTCCTTCTCTCATTGGTTTATCGAAAGTCTGAGATCTCGCGAGAAGCCGGAAAGTCATTGTACATTTCCAAAACACGTGGTGAATTTTACGCAGCACAGCTACGCACCTTTTCGATGACTCATGTATCCTTTGTTCCAACTCCCAAAGCGTACCTGACACTGACTGTCACCAAATATTGCATAGACGGGTTTATTATTGCAAAATGATTAAAAAAATGGTTTTACCCCTTTTTCCCCGTTACAAGTACACATAAAAAATTATCCCCTCCCCCTACAACTATAATTTTCATTATAAATAATTACCCCCACCCCGTTCAATTAGCCTCTTCTATTATAGATATTTCATCTACGTTTCTACAGTGGATTATTATGATCTTCTTATCAGGATACTTTATTTATCAAAATTAAGTACTTTACTCTTGTTAATACATAAATCGTTGGAGGTAAACTACCCTTTCCCCGTAACAAATCTTCACCAAAATCAATAGGCCTTG
This sequence comes from Magicicada septendecula, assembly GCA_034769895.1. Classification (NCBI taxonomy): domain Eukaryota; kingdom Metazoa; phylum Arthropoda; class Insecta; order Hemiptera; family Cicadidae; genus Magicicada; species Magicicada septendecula. Next base: position 150,065,932 of record CM068372.1, read on the forward strand.
AGTACTCTACAACTCAGGAACATATACAGAAAATTATTTGATTCGGTTTGAATTTACGGCAGTTACCGTTCGTCATAAAAAAATTACTCTTGTAAGAACATAAAATGTTGCAGGTAAACTACCCCTTTCCCTTAATCGATCTTCACCAAAATCAACAGCCCTCTACATTTTAGGGATGTATGCAAATAATTATTTGATTCTGTTTGAATTTGTGGCTGTTATCGTTTGCCATACAAAAATTCTACACAAGACAGACAGACAGACACACATACACTTTTTGAAAAATGGCTTTTCTTCATGTTTTGAAGGTAGCACAATCAGAATCAGTAGTTATCTTGAACACGATTTTTTTTTCGCCATGACCATACTTCCATTTCCTTATGGAACATGGAAGTAATTATATTAGTGTCTTTTAATGGATCTTAGCAAAAACATTGTGTTGAAACTTGGTGAAGTGATGTTATGTTAAATGGTAAAATGGATGATTCAAGCATATGGAATATTTGTCGAGTTCATCAATTTTTTTGAAATGACAAAATTATTTATACGTCTTATAATTTATAAAAATTACTTAAGATATATTTTACAAAAGCCTAATAATTATTGTAATTTAAAAATAAGTGATTACAGCAGTTCAGTTTCTAGCTTTAATGAGTGTATATAAACCTACAAAAATTACAAAATTAGCATATTTTTGGCACGTATAGTACTTAAAATTATGTTATTATCTTTGCTTCTGTTACAAACAGAATATTCCTTTTTTGCACAGTGTCATTCCATTATATAAGTGAAATAACTATGACAGTTTGGTGTGCGAGATTTTTTTTGCAAGATGAGGAATAAGTTGAATACAATTTTATTGCCCCAAAATCAGATTATCTTTTTAAGTATTTATTAATATTTTTATGCTGAAAGTAGTTAATATGCTATATTAACAATATTCTGTATCACTAAATTGTCCCTTTAAAAAGACCGTTTGTACCCAAGTATGTATTATATGAGACAAAGGATGAAGATAAATCACAGCCACTACAAAACTGGCAAACCCGGCCTGGGTCTTTTCGCACGTACCAGTGTAATTAATGCTGGTCCCCAAAGGGTCAATTCCTCACTTTGTAAACATATCACTGGCAGGAAAAAATACTTCTTCAGTTTTTAGTGTGATTTACATAGGTTTAGGCTGCTAAAATTAAGCTGTATCATATTAATTAATAGAATTTTAAACAGAATTATCACTGTTACACACCGCTATAGAAAAATTATTCCGATTAGCGCTTTCAAGCTTCTCAGCTCATCGTCAGAGCAGAAAGAACAACAACACAAATAAAATAAACTCTTCTCACCCCCACCCACCCCACTGTCTACACACAGCCCCGCAAACAAGCTATAATTCAAATGTCCCTTCCCAACCTCCGAGCCCCTACACCCCTGTCCGTACAGTTACATATTTTTCTAGCACATTCCATGTGTGTGTGTGTGTGTGTGCGCGCACGCGTGCGTGCGTGCGTGCGTGTATTCCTTTCAAAACCTAATGTTGTAAACACTTTCTCATTCACACTTTTGGGCACGGTCACTCACCCTTATTTCAAAAACATCCATATATTCTACTATTAGTGCTGTGTGACGTCCGCCTTGTTTATAAGGTGTACGAGGTGCTATCGGAAAGTTCCCGGACTGTACTTGGCACGGCTGTTGGACGTGACTGTACAACCTGGCGTCCCAGTGTCCGATTCCGTAATACGTAATGAGTCAGTCTGCGAGTTTCGTTGCATTGTGAGGTTGTGTTCGGTCTACGCGTTGTGTTTTGTAATCATGTGTTAACGTTCATTTGCTAATTTTATGATGGCTGATAAATTCGAGCAACGTGCGTGCGTTAAGTTTTGTTTTAAACTTGGTAAATCGCCTACTGAAACTTTTGCAATGCTGCGAGAAGCTTTTGAAGAACATTCCCTACACAGAACACAGGTTTTTGAGTGGTACGCTCGTTTCAAGGTCGGCAGAATGTCACTTGAAGATGATCACCGTTCAGGATGACCTTCCACGAGCAAAACGGATGAAAATGTTGAAAAAATTTGACAACTCATTCACGAAGACCGTCGTCAAACAATCCATGAGTTGTGTACAAGTGCTGGAATAAGCTATGGAAGCTGTCAAGAAATTCTAACTGAAAATTTAGGCATGCGTCGTGTTGCTGCGAAATTCGTCCCTTGGCTTTTGTCTGTGGATCAGAAACAGCGCCGTGTTGATGTGTGCAGTGAACTCAGAGAAACGTCTGAAAATGACCCTACCTTCATCTCCAGGGTCATAACCGGTGATGAAAGCTGGTTTTATGGTTATGATCCAGAAACAAAACAGCAGTCGTCACAGTGGAAAAGTCCACAATCACCGAGACCAAAAAAAGCACGGCAGGTCAGAAGTGCAACAAAAACCATGCTCATTGTGTTTTTCGATTCAAAGGCATTGTCCATCGCGAGTTCGTGCCAGCTGGTGTTACAGTGAACTCAGATTTTTATTGTGACGTTTTGAGGCGGCTGAGACAAAATGTGCGACGAAAAAGGCCCAAATTGTGGGAAGACCAAAACTGGCTGTTGCATCACGACAATGCACCTGCTCACGCTTCACTGAAAACAACAGAGTCTTTGACCAAAAACAATATGGCCACCGTCCCACACCCTCCATATTCACCAGATTTAGCCCCCTGTGATTTTTCTCTGTTCCCGAAAATAAAAATTCACATGAAAGGTCACCGTTTTGACACTGTAGAAGACATTAAGAAAAAAACGCAGGAGGTGCTTGACAGCCTTCAGCAAAAGACTTTTTTTGACACTTTCCAGGCATGGAAACAACGCTGGATTCGTTGTATCAATTCGCAGGGAGACTACTTTGAAGGAGATGGGAGTCATTAGTGGCCTAGGTAAGCAAAAAGAATTTAATAGACCTAGTCCGGGAACTTTCTGATAGCACCTCGTATGTCGTTTTGTGTGTTTGCCTCACATGGGTGGTCCTTACTTTATGTTCGTTCTGACAATGTCTGCAGTGAACTTTCGAATTGCCAGTACACTCGAGTGGAATCCTTACCTGTTCTTCTATAAGTGTTTGTATTTCCCAGGTGGCGACAAATTGTTTTAATTGAAAACAATTAAAATGGAAAATAGGATGATTGAGCGTTTGTAGCTATGATGGTATGGTGGATTCAATTATTCCCGCTGCGTGCGAATTGGTTATGTAGTTCACAGAGCTTCCGATGTCTAGCGTTTACTGCCACTGTCGCTCGTCCCTAGTGTACACAAATCATATAACACAATTTCCTATTGAATAAAGAACAGTGGTTACGATTCTGTACTAGTTTATTAAATTGCGATATAATTATTTAATATTATACAAAAATTATATTTTGTTATTAAACAAATTTGCTCCGACAGTGAGACAATTATTCTCAAGGCTTGGCCAAATCGATTTTTGAACGATTTTAGGTAGTCAGACATGGCGTCTATAGAATGTTTACTTTTTACAATTTTCGTTCAATAAATCTGGATTCTTTTGGTTTACGAAAAAGGATCAGTTATGATTACAATAAAGTACACTACCTTACATTACTGGTACTTATATACTATAAGGAGTAATTACAAAGTGTGTTTCAAAAGTTCGTAATTGTTGTACAGGTTATTTTTCTCGTTCACATAAGTTTAGTGTTTTATTTTTTTAATTAATCTTTGAAAGAAATAAGATCATCAGTTTATAGTGAGAGTTCAAAGTGTTGTGAAAAAATTTAAAGAGAATTAAAATTTTTAAATTCGGGTAAGTCAGCAATACTTATCAATCAGTTGACTTGAGGTGTAGTGTCATTCAGTTGAATTAGGTTGGGTCATCGTTTGTTTATCAATCTTCAATCATCTTGGGATTTAATGACGCCTGGCTTCTTTTCCGTATAAGTTGATTGAAATTAATTAATTTGGAATTAATTAATCTGGTCTGTTGCCTAGGTTGAATGTATTAGTTTTCCTCGTCAGATAGTTTGGTTCTTCACTTTAATAAATTTGGTTACTTTTGATTGTTTTAAATTAAAAACTGAGTCATTTACGGCTTGGCGTCTATTCCTTTTGGGCTTCAATAATGGACTCCGAGTTTCTAACGGAATATTCATAAATAACGTTCTGTTGTCATGGTAACTGATTGATTCTGATTGGCTATTCATGGCTTAAGCCCATTGTTATAATATTTGAATTTTTATTCAAAATGATTAAATATCTTCTGATTGCTATTATTCTTCTGTCTTCTTATCTAAGTATGAGATATTATCACAACTGTTCATATTTTCTTTCAAAGATCATTTTGACATCCCACAAAGCTGGGTTTGCTTATGTATTATGTTTTGACAGTTATGTTGATATTATTTAATTACATTTCTTTCTTATTTTATGTCCTTAATTTAACATTTATCTCTTAATATGATCCACTAATTATCATTAACTATTTACTTGCCTTGGATTTGCTAATGTCATAGTTAATTTCTTACAATTTGCTGTTATTGGTTTTTTACAGTTAGGCATTTCATAGGCCTAGGTAGTAATTGGCTATATTTTCTTATTTTATACAAATTACATATTATTTTACCCTTATACATGTTTTGTTTTGTGTCATAATTGATTTGGTTATTTGTGTCTGTTTTATTATAATTGTATGTTTTTTTCATTATTTTAGAAAATCATGGTTTGTCTATTATTTTCTAACTGCTTTTCTAGTATTATTATGTTTGTATGAATTCATCTTTTTTCTTATCTATTTTGCCATTGTTTATAATTGGTCTATTATTTACTATTCTCTATAAAATATAACATAACATTTAGGCTTATGGTCTGTATAACTCTTCAGCCATATTCCTACTCATGAACTTAATCATACAATTCTTTAACAGTTATTATGCTACTCTTGTTTACAATTTGTTACTTCTTGTTTATTTTTTGGTGATAAACATCATCACGTCATTTACTTTAGCTAATTAACTATCCCTTAGAACATAGGATATTTATTGATTTTGCCTTTCTATTCTTTACTATATTTTTCTATTCTAATCTTTACTAGCTAACCATGGTAACACTAACATTTTGACTCTTCCTGGGATTTTTTCCCTGAATATCCTTGTATTCCTCATCTACAATTAATCTTAATCCTAATAATAACAACATCCTTATTTACTAACACTATTCACCATTAACCTTTAGTGTTTTTCACTGATTTTTGGGTGTTTATACCTATCAATAGGGTTTTTATTTATTTTGTGGGGTTTACACTGTCACTTTGCACTTTTTATATTTTATTTAAGTGTTACTAGTGGGTATTCCCTAACATTCAATTCTTGTTCTCACTTACTCATGTTCACTATCTAACTATCTCTCACTTTACAATGGTTAGTTATACTGCTAACAAGTTCATCTCATTATAGAGTGATTTATAATATTTACTCTCTATTTATTTGGTTAGTGTACTTTTAGTTTGTCATTACTTCATTGGGTTTTCATACTTATCATTTACATTGATTAATTAGTTGATACTAATAATTATCATTTACATTTATTATTTATTGGTTTCTTTTTCATTACTTTATTTGAGTGCAACATTTCTCCTTTTCTGTTCTATATTATTCGTTTGTGTCTTTTCATTCCTTCGCATTTTATTTCATTTATATATTGTATGTTTCCTTTTCATTCACCTTCTCATTTGATTTCATTTATATGTCCTATCACTGGGGTTGGGGCTTGTTCTACCTACTCACTTATTTTATTTGTTTTTATATGTCCTTTCACTGGTTTTGGGGCTTGTTTTACCTACTCACTTATTTTATTTGTTTTATATATGTTCTTTCACTGGTGTTGGTGATTGTTCTACCTACTCACTTACCATATCTATTGGGTTATTTTGGTTAAATCGCATTGTACAATCGTTTTTTTCAAGATTTGTTTTGTTGCTTGCTACATTTCTCTTATCAGCGGTTACTTTTATTATTACCTTTACCCATTTGATCGCATAATTATGTTAATTACCCATTCCTTTATCTCTGACTCATCCCTTTTTATTCATAGTGTTAATCATTTAGTATTTTATTCTTATCATGTTACTTCATAAATGTATGTTGAAGGTATGTACCCTTACATATTGCCCTGCCACTAAAATTGATTATTTCAGCAAATATTGTTCAGGTGTTTGAGTGAAATTATCAATCATATATTTTATTTATTTTATTAATCACTTGTTAGTTTTGAGCTATCGGTTCTTAATGCTTCATTTAATGTCAGTATTCTCCTCGATTTCCTGTATTATATTCTTGTTTAATGTTTTTTCCCCTATAATATCTAATTCCCTAACATTTCTTCCCTAAAAATTATATTGATTCGGACCGGAGGAGGGTACTTTTGACTCCTTTGCTCCGCCGTCAATTATATCATCTGGGTACAGAGGAACGTATCATCTGCCCAGGCATATTGTTATGACGGTCTACTCGATCGTCGTGGGTACAGTGGAAACAAAATAAGTACAAGACACCAATTATTCAAGACACTGTATTATATTCTTGTTTAATGTTTTTTCCCCTATAATATCTAATTCCCTAACATTTCTTCCCTAAAAATTATATTGATTCGGACCGGAGGAGGGTACTTTTGACTCCTTTGCTCCGCCGTCAATTATATCATCTGGGTACAGAGGAACGTATCATCTGCCCAGGCATATTGTTATGACGGTCTACTCGATCGTCGTGGGTACAGTGGAAACAAAATAAGTACAAGACACCAATTAAGTCACTAATCACACCTTTAATTGTTACAGTAAAAATAGTTTGTAATTAACAACACAGTCTATACAACAAATCAAATGAAAATTGTACACACGTAATAAAATGTCCACAAATATTAAAACTCAATTGTAGTACAATTATACCGTCTGATTATAAAACGCAACACTTCAATAATAACTACTTGAACGTACACAGTAATAACTCGAACCGCTCTGGAAATATATCGCACTAATACTCTCGAACCGCACTAACCAATATCTCGCATGGAACTGAAAACTAAGGCCGCTACCCGATGTATTTATAGTCACGCTCACACACCAGAAGCTTCCAAACTGCGTCTTATCTCTCGTGAACTACGTAATTACTACGGCCTTGACACAGTCCGAGTGCCCGAGCGAAGCCCGGCACAGTCGAGAAAATTCTCGCAAAATGCGTCTAGTAGCATGTACACCACACGCTTACATCGAGATCCTTCTGGCATATTCGATAAACGCGTAGATTGTTCTGTGCTGTCGTAACACTGCCCCCTCCTTAAGCCTGTTCGTCCCGAACTGGCAAAGCGTCTCTAAATTTGTAATTAGCCAGGCGATCTAGGTGGACGACCTTGAACTTTCGCTGTCCTTCCTGTTGAATCCGATAAACAACATCGTTAATTCTTTTTTTCACAGTGTAGGGTCCTTCCCAGTTAGACTGAAGCTTAGGTGAGCGACCACGACGGCGCTTTGGATTGAACAACCAGACCTGATCTCCTTCTTGGAAACCCACACTATTGCTGCGAATGTCATACCGAGTTTTCATTTTATCACTGGCAATCTTCAGCCGTCCTCTTACCACGCGATTCATTTCTCGCAGTTGGTTTTCTAATTGCGAGGAATAGTTCTTTGGCTCTTGGGACTGAGTCTCAGGTGATCCAAACATCAAGTCCCCAGGAAGACGAATCTCCCGCCCAAACACCAATTTTGCTGGCGTCATGCCGGTTGTGTCATGTACTGATGACCTATACGCCATAAGGAATAGTGGTATACGTTGGTCCCAGTCTGTTTGGTTCTCGTCAACAACTTTCGAAAGATGCTGCTCAAGTGTCCTGTTGAATCTCTCAACCATCCCGTCTGACTGAGGATGCAGAGGCGTTGTCCTGGTCTTTCGAATTCCAAGTAGACGGCATAATTCTTTAAACACTCCTGAATCGAAATTTCTCCCTTGATCCGTATGGATTTCCATAGGGGCTCCATAACGGCAACAGAAGTTGTGAACTAACTGCTTTGCCACAGTGGTAACCTCCTGATGTGGAATTGCGTAGGCTTCCACCCACTTAGTAAAGTAGTCACCTACAACCATGATGTACCGGTTTCCATCGTCAGTAACTGGGAATGGTCCAGCAATGTCTATGGCAATTCTCTTGAAAGGTTGTCCAACGTTATACTGTCTCATTTTTCCCCTGCTTCTGGTTTGTGGGCCCTTGCTTGTAGCACATATTTCACACGTCCGAACCCATTCCTCTACGTCATGGCGAAGATGAAGCCAATAGAATCGCTTCCGTATTTTGTCAAGGGTTTTGTTAACGCCAAGATGGCCTGATGTTCCATCATGCATCTCCTTCAAAACAGACTGCACTTTCCCAAGCCCTTTTCAGCAATCCGTTTTCTAAGGTGAGAGATTCCCATTGTGCCCAGTAGCCCTTCAGCACTTCGAAACCATGGCAGATATCTTGCCAATCCGGGCGGAGACCTTCCTCTTTTGCTGTCAAGATCGGTCCAATGTCTTCATCAGTCATATCTGTTCTTGTCGACAGTCTTGTGTTGTCCAGCCATCAGCCAGGAAATCTACAGTGATGGCTTGAACATGTTCGCTTGAGTTTTGTTCTTCCTTTCTGTGGCAATGTCGGCAGTCTTCCGGGCATGGTCTTCGTGATAAGCCATCTGCATTACCGTGCAGGCGCTCCCGCCGATGTTGTACCTTGAAGTTGTACTCTTGCAGACGTTCGAGCCACCTTGCCAACTGTCCTTCCGGATTTTTAAATCTCAAGAGCCATGCAAGTGCAGCATGGTCGGTACGTAGTGAAAACTCTCTCCCATAGAGGTATTTATGGAAGTGCTCCAAAGCTCTGACAATTGCCAACAACTCTCTTCTTGTATCACAATAATTTCTCTCTGGTTTAGAAAGCGTCTTGCTGTAATACGCTATTACTCGTTCTTCACCGTTCTGCACTTGAGACAAAACTGCTCCTAGACCAGTATTGCTTCTACGATGTACTTCCCTTCGGAAGCTGGAAAAGCGAGAATTGGCTGCGAACATAATGCAATCTTCAACGTTCTAAATGCTTGTTCACACTCTCTCGACCATTGGAAGTTTCGTTTATTTTCCGTTAGCTCATGTAGTGGTTTAGCAATTGTAGCGAAGCCTTTCACAAAACGTCGGTAATATGAGCATAACCCCAGGAAACTCCGAACTTCGTGTTTATTCTTCGGAACTGGCCAGTCTCTTACGGTGTCTACTTTATTAGGATCCATGCTAACGCCCACTGCCGAAACCAGATGGCCCAAATACTGTACTTCCTTCTGGAATAGAGAACACTTCTTCGGGCTCAGCTTCAGTTGTGCACCGTGAATTCTAGTTAGAACTTCCTTAAGGTTTTCCAAATGATCTTCGAAAGTCTTCCCGATCACTATGACATCGTCTAAGTAAACAAGGCAAGTTTTCCACGTCAGGCCTCGGAGTATCAGGTCCATCAATCTCTCAAATGTTGCCGGTGCATTACAGAGTCCAAATGGCATGACGTTAAATTGGAATAAGCCACTTGGGGTTGAGAAAGCGGTCTTTTCCTTGTCTTCTTGATGAAGACCCACTTGCCAATATCCACTCTTCAGGTCCAATGTGGAAAACCACTGTGCTCTGGACAACGTGTCGAGTGTTTCGTCAACGCGAGGTAATGGATAGCAGTCTTTCTTTGTAACGTCATTTAACCTCCGGTAGTCTACGCAGAAACGCAATCCACCATCCTTCTTCGCTACCAGCACTACAGGGGAAGACCAAGCACTTGACAAAGGTTCGATTACTCCCTCTGTCAACATGTCCTGTACTAACCGAGACATCTCCTCTTGTTTAGATAATGGAGGCCTTCGAGGAGGTTGGCGTATCGGTGTTGTGTCCCCGGTATTGATGCGATGTTGCACAAGAGAGGTTCTTCCCAGTGACTGTCCCCGAACTGCAAAACAATCTTTGAATTCGTGTAAAAACCTCGAGTTCTTTTACCTCACCACTTGAGAGGTCGTTAGAAGATCTGCTCAATAATTTTTGCAGTTCCTCTAGTAATTTAGAAGTAACCGAAGAACTGGGTCTTCGTTGCGTTATTCCGGCTACCCAGGCCACAGGAGTCAATTTGCCTAGGAGCGTATTGCTTTGTAAAGTGATAGCTTGATCCAAAATATTCGCCACTCTAATAGGTACATTTCCGGTTTCGTCAGGTTTTACTAAACTTCTGGCAATTAGTATGCCCGGTGTGCTGACTACCTGGGGTTCGAGTATAGAGCACTGATTGCCCCTAGTATCTACCGCAGTTCTAACCATGATGATCTTTTCGGAGTGTGGCGGAACAGTTACGGCCACTTGGTTTATGACGTCCATCGATTTTTCTGCTGTCATCATTGTTGATAGCATTACCTCTTCGCCTCCGATTCTCAAGACATTGTTTTTGAAGTCGACTATAAATCCGTATGCGTTCATAACGTCCACACCAAGAATTGCTTCATCCACAATGTCTGCAACAAGTACTTGATGATTAAACTCAAGTCAACCGAGGCGTAGGTGTATCTCCACTTTTCCATACACTTTTACAGGCCGTCCAGTAGCTGTTCGCAAGCTGCAAGAGCACCAGATTGGCTTGAGATCTTTCACCACGTCGGGGCGCACAATAGAAACTGTTGCGCCTGTGTCAACTGTAATCGAGGTTGGCCTTTCTTGAACAAATCCGGTAACTACCAAGCTCCCGCTGTTTTTCTGAAGCGTAGAAATTGCGTATTGTCTAGGGGCTTCGTTCCTCCAGTTAGTCAGCACACGCCCCGTTGCACCGACTATTGCTCGTTTCCCTGCTGCTGAATTCTAACCCGACAATCTCATTGTAGATGTCCAGGTTTCCCACATCGATAACACTTCTGTCTTCCATCCTTTCTTATTTTATTCTGTGGCGCCGACCGTCGAGTCTCTGTTCCTTGTTCTTCTTCTTCATCGTCTGTGCCGTCGCGATCTTTTAGCGCGCACTTTATGACTTGTCCAACCAGACGCTGATTTGGCGGCCTCAAATTGCAAAGCATGTACCAGGGCGTCCGCACTGTTCTGGTGTCTTGCCATTCGTAACACTTGCTGTAGTTCGTTATCTCGGACACCGGCAGTAAATGTCTGCATCGCAAAACGCGTTCGAAAATCTTCTGGCGCTTCAGGGTAGGCCAGTCTAATTAGTCTGTCGATACTTGCTTCAAACTCTTGAAGACTTTCCCCGGAATGCTGTCGCCTTGCTCTCAACTGGGTGCAGTACACGTCTCGCAAATGTTTATCACCATACCGTAATTCCAGAGCTTTTATCAACTCGGCATAGGTGTTCTGGCTGTCAGGTGGCACTTTCTGTAGTAATTCTGCTGCGGGTCCTTTTAATGCGAGAACGAGTGAGACTCCCTTGTCTTTCTCTGTCCAATTATTTGAGCATGCAGCAGCTTCAAATTGGCGGAGGTACGTTGCCCAGTGACTGCTTCCGTCAAAGTTTGGAGCTTTGACATGAACTGTCCCTACTGAAGGCAAAGTTACTTTCTCTATTGACTTATTTCCTGCGTCTTTTTCTGTCTTTATCATTGGTACAGTCTGTTCACAAAGTTGTTTTGGTTGTAATTTCAGACACTGCTCGACTTCATTTTTAATCTGCTCTTTTATATTTGTAATCGAGTCTTCTACTGGAGATATTTTTGTTGACATAGTTTCTTCCACAGACAAGACAGATTTTTCTACTTCAGCTATTTTTAATGTCATTGATTCTTGTACCTCCGATATTTTAGTAACTTGTTTATTAAGCTCACCTCGTAGGAGACCCAATTCTGCGGTACTATGTTCTTGCAACTGTTTCTGCATAGTTTCAAAGAGAGCTTCCGTTTTATCTTTTTGTCTTTCTTCTGTTTCTAGCTTTCTGACGTTCCTCAGCCTCTTCTCTTTCCTGTCTTTGTTCTTCCTTTTGTCGTCTTTCTGCTTCTTCCACCTCCTGTCTGCGTTTCTCGTCCTATCGTTTTTCTGTCTGCAACAGCAGCGCCTGTAAATTTTCCATCATCTGACTGGGATCCATTGTTTATCAATTAATTACGAATCACACTCGTCTTGTACAAAGTGTCCGCTGTTTCCACTGTTAACCGTTCTATCCCAGTTCTGACACCACTGTTACGACGTGTATAGTTACGTTATTTTTGAATTTATAAATACGATATATTTCACAAATGTGGTTATGTATACAAAAACTAAGACGCCATCTATGCAATTAACTAAGTCAAGAGCCAGAATTTCGTTACGCGAAGTTATTAGGAAACGGAAATTGCTTGAAATAACAAAACAGCTGTTCTAATTGTTACCAATGAAATACCCCTTTTTATTCTTTACTTTGTTACATAACATTTTTTAAAACCAACTGTAACCCTTCCAAAAACATAATGTGTAATAATAAATTTGATTAAGTTTAATGATTATATGATTAAATGATTATACAATAATAACATATATATATTTATATTTATATAGTGGTGCTCAACCCAGCACTTAGAATAATTACGCACGCACACAACCACTCACCCTTTCATTATCATGGTACAAACTTATTTAAATTTTGGAGCTCCTTAAATTTAGATTGAAATTTTGAATAATTTGTTACATGATTGATTTCTACAATAACATATATTGGGAAATAAAGGATTCAAAATATATAAGGAACGCTCTCACCAATTTCCGTGTTGGCTTCCTCGCACTGCCAGTTTCGTTCGTAATATCGGCACAATCGGTGTATTTTTACTGCGCTTGACGGGACACCTTTGGTCAACCCACGTAACCCACCGTCGTGGGACCGATTCTATACGTCGATCTTGTTTACGAACGATTTAATCGGTCGAGGACGCCTACACCAAACCGAACTATTACTTTCCTTAATACATTTTGATAGTAGATATTATACTGTTTATTAACCACCTACAGTGGTCTAAAAAGTTAAAATTCACTCGTAAGTGAATGGGCGGCCGGCCGGCTCAAATCAGAGCTGCAGATGAAATGACGGCAATTCCTGGTTGAAATCTGCGGAAGTGGGGTGTATTGACGTCACATTTTCTTTGTCTAACGTGTTGACATCGCAGTTTGTAGTTGTCAACACATTCTCCGCCTCTGACGTAACGAAGGCTTGGCTCTGCTTATCTCAATAACTGCACACTGTTTTTGTGATGTGACACCGTTTTTTGTCATGAATTAGTTCAAATCCTGGCAAATACTGTAATATAGTCCACTCACTGTAAATTCTATATCGGGTGTTTGAGGTTGGGTTGGGTGTGTCAAAAAATAGGAAAATACAATATTTATGATCTCTTTACCATATTTTAGGTAATTATGAAATGTACCATGATTGTACCATCACAAAACCCCCTCAATGAAAGATGGTGTGACGAAGCACACAAACTTTCATTGACCCTTTCATACTTCCTAAAGGGATCAGTCAAGACAAGTCGCCACAACCCCCTTACAATTTTATATAAAAAATAACAATAACTCACCCTTGGTCTGGTGATAATGACTGTACCTTCATGACCTTACTGGACTTCTCCTGCGAGATCCCAACACCATAAGGCCACTTAGGCTCTTAACGCCCCTGCTCTGACGCGTTGGCCAGCTCAGGACCGCTGTCACACCACCAAACACTGAAACAATTTATAAAAAATATTAATATAGTGGCTTATTGAATCACTCCATCCTCAACTGATCTGGTTCCCCTTAGCTAAGTGCTGGTTTGTGCCAATAAGCACTGGGTTGGCTTACTATTTATAAAATTATAAATTAGAAAGTATAAAAATTATAAAAATAATAAATCTCAAGGATTAAAAAGAATATCTTGCCTGCATATTACAAACCCTAGCTTGAATAATAGTTTCGATTCCTATCGATAATAATTATCTTCGTTCTATAATTACTATAATTGTAACATAAGCACAAAATTATAAAAAATTGAATAACATATATTTGAAAATATAAAATATATATAATATAAAATATAATTATCTATCTCCCAAACTTGGAGAAAAACAAATCAAGAAATTTAATGAATCGATTTATTTACTTATAACTTTTAAAATAAACTTTTATTATGATTATTAGTATTATTATTATTATTATTAACAGTTAATCATCTGGCTGATAAATATTATTAACAGCACCATTTAAAATTTTTTCTCTTCCTACACATATTATAAAATCATGTTAAAAAGTTTTCAAATAAATACATAATACATTAATAATTAACACTGATATATTAATAATACAGTTAATACATTTTAACTACTCAATCATATTTAATCATATCTTAATAAATAATTAAGATATATCAAAATTGAAATATCATTTTAAAAAAATGTTAATTTTTTCATTAGTTACATTAATAAATTTGTAGACACTTTCCAAGTCCAAAACATCACTTTTCTAACACTCCAGGAAAACAATGGATCTTCTGATATACTTAGTTACATAAAAAAAATATACAACTCCTTAATGAGTTAACCTCTTAAGTTACACAAATTTCAACTTTTCTATTCTATAAAATTTTAGAATAAAACAAGATTCAAGGGATCAATGCCAAAATATAGATATATTTTTTTTTTTTTTTTTCAATAGCTAAGTTAATACTAATACACTCAAAATATAAAAACACCTACTCATACACTCAAAATATAAAAACACCAACCTAAAAATAACTAAGACGACCAGTACAACTTTAAATTTGTAGCATTGTGTGTTCCTACTATCTCTCCATTTCCATTGTCGGTTCTTCTGCAATACCGCACTTAACTTAGCGGTTAGGTAGGCGTAGTTCCTCTGAAATTTCCTATAAAAGTTGCACAGCCCAAGAAAACTCTGAAGTTGTTTGATGTTTCGCGGTTCAGGGAAACGCATAATAGATTCGACCTTGTCCGGGTTTGCGGAAATTCCTTCCGATGTAATAATGAATCCTAAAAAATTAATCTTCGTTTGTAGAAATTTGGACTTATCCCAATTTACGGTTAATCCTCCCGCTTCTAATTTTCCTAAAACATATTTTAAATGTTCTAAATGGTCTTCAAATGTACGTGAAGCTATTAAAATATCATCTACATAAACTGTGAGAAAATCTAAATCTTTTGGTCTCAAAATTCTATCCAAACATTTAATGAAACTAGCTACGCTGGTATTTAGCCCAAATGGTAGTCGCTTAAACTGATAATTTTTTCCGTTAAACAAAAATGCTGTGTATTGCCTACTTACCTCGGCTAAAGGTACCTGCCAATATCCAGCAGTCAGATCTAAGGACGTCATAAACCTTACGCCACTAAACTTTTGAAAGATCTCATTTATAGATTCTGGTGATTCTCGGTCTGGTATAATAATTTGATTAATTTTCCTTGCGTCTAGGCATAATCTTACTCCTCCTTTGTAGCGGGTCAAATTTTGGGTGTTTTATTTTACCACGGATTTGAGTAGTGAGACACTGACCTCTCTATGATACCATTATCTAACATCTTGTCCAACTCTTCTTGCACCGCTCGTCTTTTAGAGTAAGGCACTGGATAGCTCCGCTGCATGAATGGTGTGTGTTCCTTTATCTGTAACATACATTCATAATTTTTTGCCCTTCCTGGAATATCGGCAAACACTCCCTTAAACTGCTCTATTACCTGCCATAACGCTCTACGTTGGCCACTCCTTATCACCTCACCCCCACTACAGAATTCATCCGCCCTTATCTCCCATACTTCATTATTAATATTACTCATTTCATTATCAACATCTTCTAAATACTCACCCTCTATACAAAAATTTACTTTAGTATCTAAGTGATTCTCAACTACTTGTTTCTGTAACAATTTCACACCAGTTGTTCTAACTTTATTTATCACGTTTTCAAAATTAATTTTCACAGACCGATCACCCCCATCTAACTCCAACACTTTTTCTTTAAAATTTATTACAGCTTTATTTCTTTGTAAAAAATCATTTCCCAAAATGATGTCTAAACTTAACCCCTTGACTACCAAAAATGTATTATCAAAATTAATACCTCCAATTGAGAAGCTTAAATGTATCTGTTTTGTCACCCTTTTACTACGTACCCCCGTGACTCCTATTACTGTAACCCCTGCTACGGGTAAAACTGGAATATTCTTATTCAATTCTTTCAATTCACTTAAAATGTTCTCGGCTATTACTGAAATTTCGCTCCCTGTATCGACAAGTGTTTTAAAGTTTCTATTATCTATTGTTACCTGTATTTCCGTGAGTCCAGCTCTCACCTCCAATGTCGTGTTACACTCCTCCTCCAATAAATCGGCAACGATGTCTGCTTTTATAACGTTGGATTTTAAGTTCTCGATGGGTCGGACCTCATGAGTTTCCCTGAACAGTGGTCGGGTCCTACTTACCACTGTTGACTTCAGTTTTCCGGCTGTGTCCTATTATGACTTGTTGATGGCACAGGGTGTCCGCGTGTTGGTCCCTGATGGTGGTACGGTGCTCCTCTGTTACTCGGGGCTCCTCTCTTCGCAGGTATGAATTGCTTTACTTGGTTATTTCTTGGTGCTTTACAGAAATAACAATGCTGCATGTGACCCCGATTCTCCTTCCTGCAACTAGAACAACTCCAACCGCCTGGTGTCTGTAAATCATTTCTAACATTATATTTATTGCCAGTATTATTAAAATAAGGCCTTGGCCGATTAAACTCATTGTTATTATTGTTATGGTTATACATATTTGGTTGTATAGGGCGTCTACCCATTTCACGATCATTTATACTTTGTAGTATATCTAATACCCTTTCCAGTTCATCAAGATTTTCTATTTCTTTAGTCATCAGAGTGACCTGCACTTCTCTAGGTAAGTGCTTACTAACATACCTAACAAATGACTTAAATGGTATAGGAGGCTCTAAATATTTAGCTTCGTTGTACAATTTTGTTACATAAATAGTAATGTTATTATTACTAACGTTACGTCCCATGAAATTACCCGTTCCCATAATACGGCTTCTTAAAGTCTCCTGCTCTTCTTCTGTCCAATATTTACCCTTAAAAGCTTTTTCAAAAGTATTATAACAATCCCATTCTAACCTATGAGCTTCAGCCCATATGACTGAGTTACCCTTGAAACATTTAATAATTTTATTTAATTTCACTTCCCAGCTACTACTACTAAAATGATTATAATCCCTAGTCTGATTAAGGAATCGCATGGGATGTATTACTCTGTTTTCATGACTAAAATTCTCTAGTTCTATTTCATTATAGAAATCTCTAGTTACTACTACTCTATTAGTTATGCTTGAAACATTTTTATTTATTTCTCCCTGTAATTTGTTTTTTACACTGGTCAAATTATTTGCAATCATATCATATTTATCATGCACATCCATACTATTTTGTACAGTTAAGTCATCAATTTCTTTAATCTTACTTTGTAACAAATTAAATCTACTCTTGGTATTTTTCTCATGTTCAGTCATAGTACTATCTATAGCTTCTAAATTTTTAGTAATATCTATCACGTTTATTTCAATGTTTTCTAAATGATTTTGCAACACATTGGTTTTAACTTCTACTTGACTTTCTACAAAATGTAAACATTTCTGTTGTATTTCTGTACTTGTTGACTGTAATTTACTTTTAATCGTGTTATTTACTGTGTCTTGTACTAGATCAATTTTAGTGTCTAAATCATTTATGGTACTACTGAACTTGTCATCAACAATGGCTAGTGTGGTTTTCTGTATGTTATCACAACGTGTTTCTACTGTGTTAATTCTCTCCTCAAATTGACAATTTTGTCTTTTTATTTCATTCTTTAATTCATTGAATTTAATATTAGAATCGATTTTCTGTTCATCTAGTTTTTTATCAAAACTGTCAAATTTATTTAATAAAAGTTGCATCATTGCATTAGTTTCATCCTGCTTACTATCTAAACTAGTTGAAATGGATGTATTGACTTTCGTTATTTCTACAGATACAGGCGTATGCACCTCGTCAATCTGACTAGTTTGAGGTGTTTGTACATCCATCTCGCCAGTCAAATTTACATTAGTTGTACCTATTTCTAACGTAATATTGTCATTAGTACTCATTTTGGCAATTGTGTAATGCACGCATGCATACAATTGTATAACCTAATTGTGGGGTTATGTTTACGAATTATAAAATTTTGTGTCCGTTACCTCAAGCAAATTTTTTCCCGTGTTCTTTCTAGGCGTATCCCATGTAATAATATATATACATAATATTACATAAGGTCCCTGTTCGGGCGCCACCTGTATAGTTACGTTATTTTTGAATTTATAAATACGATATATTATATCTCACAAATGTGGTTACAAAAACTAAGACGCCATCTATGCAATTAACTAAGTCAAGGGCCAGAATTTCGTTACGCGAAGTTATTAGGAAACGGAAATTGCTTGAAATAACAAAACAGCTGTTCTAATTGTTACCAATGAAATACCCCTTTTTATTCTTTACTTTGTTACATAACATTTTTTAAAACCAACTGTAACCCTTCCAAAAACATAATGTGTAATAATAAATTTGATTAAGTTTAATGATTATATGATTAAATGATTATACAATAATAACATATATATATTTAAATTTATATAGTGGTGCTCAACCCAGCACTTAGAATAATTACGCACGCACACAACCACTCACCCTTTCATTATCATGGTACAAACTTATTTAAATTTTGGAGCTCCTTAAATTTAGATTGAAATTTTGAATAATTTGTTAAATGATTGATTTCTACAATAACATATATTGGGAAATAAAGGATTCAAAATATATAAGGAACGCTCTCACCAATTTCCGTGTTGGCTTCCTCGCACTGCCAGTTTCGTTCGTAATATCGGCACAATCGGTGTATTTTTACTGCGCTTGACGGGACACCTTTGGTCAACCCACGTAACCCACCGTCGTGGGACCGATTCTATACGTCGATCTTGTTTACGAACGATTTAATCGGTCGAGGACGCCTACACCAAACCGAACTATTACTTTCCTTAATACATTTTGATAGTAGATATTATACTGTTTATTAACCACCTACAGTGGTCTAAAAAGTTAAAATTCACTCGTAAGTGAATGGGCGGCCGGCCGGCTCAAATCAGAGCTGCAGATGAAATGACGGCAATTCCTGGTTGAAATCTGCGGAAGTGGGGTGTATTGACGTCACATTTTCTTTGTCTAACGTGTTGACATCGCAGTTTGTAGTTGTCAACACATTCTCCGCCTCTGACGTAACGAAGGCTTGGCTCTGCTTATCTCAATAACTGCACACTGTTTTTGTGATGTGACACCGTTTTTTGTCATGAATTAGTTCAAATCCTGGCAAATACTGTAATATAGTCCACTCACTGTAAATTCTATATCGGGTGTTTGAGGTTGGGTTGGGTGTGTCAAAAAATAGGAAAATACAATATTTATGATCTCTTTACCATATTTTAGGTAATTATGAAATGTACCATGATTGTACCATCACAGACGGTCTACTCGATCGTCGTAGGTACAGTGGAAACAAAATAAGTACAAGACACCAATTAAGTCACTAATCACACCTTTAATTGTTACAGTAAAAATAGTTCGTAATTAACAACACAGTCTATACAACAAATCAAATGAAAATTGTACACACGTAATAAAATGTCCACAAATATTAAAACTCAATTGTATTACAATTATACCGTCTGATTATAAAACGCAACACTTCAATAATAACTACTTTGAACGTACACAGTAATAACTCGAACCACTCTGGAAATATATCGCACTAATACTCTCGAACCGCACTAACCAATATCTCGCATGGAACTGAAAACTAAGGCCGCTACCTGATGTATTTATAGTCACGCTCACACACCAGAAGCTTCCAAACTGCGTCTTATCTCTCGTGAACTACGTAATTACTACGGCCTTGACACAGTCCGAGTGCCCGAGCGAAGCCCGGCACAGTCGAGAAAATTCTCGCAAAATGCGCCTAGTAGCACGTACACCACACGCTTACATCGAGATCCTTCTGGCATATTCGATAAACGCGTAGATTGTTCTGTGCTGGATCATCTACAGTCAATCATTAACAAAATTATATAAGTAGTCTAAGTACGACTATAAATAAATATCATTATGGGATTCTTCACATTATTGTTATTTAGATTATACAATACATTATTTCAAATTATAATTTTTTTTCTTTTTCTTCTTTTTCTGACTCATACTCTTTACCCTTAGTGATACGATATTACTGGTGGGTATGATACACATGATATTATTATTATTAGTTTTTTATTACTTCTCTTTCAACACTTTGTTTATTAATTAATTATTGTTTATTAATCGGGTTCAGGATGCTTTTCTTGCATTTAATAATATTTTTTCATTGAAGATTGGTTATAGGTTCCCTTTCTTCTTTGTGTATTTGGGTCTACGATCTCATATGTATTATTTTGATTATCCTTGCTCACTATATAAGGTCCGCTGTTGTTAACTATTATTACCTTTTAATTAATTATATATTATAATACCTTATCAATAAATAGCTCCAATCTGTTAACAAATAAAACTGTACAGATAGCCGCATATGCAGATGACATTAACATCATGTCAAGACGGATCACGGCAGCTAAAGAAATATTTATAGAGCTTAAAAACAAAGCCAAGGAAGTTGGGCTAGCCATAAATATGGATAAAACAAAAATGCTTATCCAAACAAGAAGGGACCAGGTTCATAACAACATCGAGATAGAGGAGGACACAATTGAGGTGGTGGACAATTTCACGTATCTCGGAGTGAATCTAGCAAAGACTGGATCAGAGGAGCCGGAGATCCAAAGACGGACCATCATGGCTAACAAGGCGTACTTCGCATTGCTGCCATCATTTAGGTCTGGGGATGTGCACAGGGAAACAAAAATGAAAATATATAGGACTGTCATCAGACCGGTGCTATGCTACGGGTGTGAGGCATGGGCAATCACACAGAAAACAGTCGACATAGTAGACACCTTTGAAAGGAAAATCCTCAGACGCATTATAGGCCCAATACAAGAAAATGGCTCATGGAGACTGAGATACAACAACGAACTGTATCAAATATATAAAGAGATACCAGTCTCAAAATTTATAAGAATTCAAAGATTGCGTTGGGCCGGACATGTTATGAGAATGGAGGGTGGCAGGAACCCTAAGAGGGCTTTGCTGGGTACATGGGAAGGAACGAGACCTAGAGGTAGACCGAGGAAGAGGTGGGAAGATGGCGTTGCAGAGGACGCGAGAGACATGGGGATAAGAAACTGGAGGAGGGTTGCAGTGGATAGAGTGGATTGGAGGCGGAGATTGGTGGAGGCCAGGGCCCGACTTGGGCTGTAGCGCCATAGGAGAGAGAGAATTAATTTATTAATACCTTGTTCACAACTACATACTTTCGGCTAGTGCAGCCGCCATGTTGTCTAGTACCAACTACACCTTTTTATTCACCATGTCCAGGATCTCTAATTAGACGTGTTGAAAACAATATGGTTGTTTGAAATAACTACTAATTCACATTTAAGTATTCAAATCAATATTATTTTATTAGATTCTAAAAGAAAAAAAAACACCATTAAGTTATATTTTTTCAGTCAAAATACAAAATTTCCCTTCTCTCTCGTACATTTTAATTTTAGTAATATTCAAGAATAAGTATTCATAAAATAGATCATTTGTTTAAGTAGTATTCAAAATAAGATATAATATAAATACAAAATAATTCGCTACAACTACAATATAACAAAAACCAGCGCTTTCACTCACACACACATATCTACCCCAAGATTTTAAGAGGTCTAATAATTGTGAAAATATTAAACTTTTGAATATTTAAGCCAAAAAAAATTGAAAGTTTTGTTATATTTATTTATATTCTTGTAGATTACTTAGCTGTTCATTTTTTAGTCCAGAAGACGTCACTTGGCTCTACACGCACACATTCTTTATTTTAACTGTTAATTTCCGAAAACTATTCATTTTACGTTATTTAGGTATAATTTCAATTTTACGTCACATTTTAAAACTGTTATTCACATTTTCTGTTTTGTGGGCCCGCAATTTACGTTCCGGAACTTTTTAGGTGTCGCTCGCGCGAGTGGTTCTTTAAGACTGGGCTGAGACGAACGGCACTATTTTGTGTAGTTGCCATGGTTGTTTACCAAGTTCTCATTGTCTTGAGCTCTCGTATCACTATGCCAGTATAATGTTGGTCTGGCGCTCCCGAATTCCAAAGCTGGGATCGTCTCTGACGTAAGATCGTCCGATGTTGTTACATAATCGGTTAGTCACTTGTTCTCAAAATAACTGCTTTACTCGCGTCTGGAACTGACCTTGACACATTTTCGCTTGTTTGTTTTCTACGTCTTTATAATATATGAATAATATTTCCAATCACTCCTGCCAATTTCGCTACCAATAAAATTTACCTTTATTCTCAATTTATGTTTATACCTCCCAAAATTATTATTACATCAAAAAAATGCTATTTATTTTTATTAAAATACAAATTTATTTATTTCCCCGGGTAGGCCAAAATGTCCCGTTACAATACCCCCTCAATGAGAGGTTTTATGCCGAAGCATAAAAACTCTCATTGACACATTCATACTTGCTAAAGGGATCAGCCAGGATATGTCGCCACAACCTCCTTTACGGTTTACAAACAAAAAATATAATTAACTCACCCTTGGTTCAGTGACTATGACCGCACCTGAATGACCTTACTGGACTTCTCTCTCGAGATCCCAACACCATAAAGTCAGCCAGGTACTTAACATTCCTGCTCTGATGCGCTGGCCAGCTCAGGACCGCCACCACAGCATCACCAGACTCTGAAACAACAAATCAAAATATCAACTATTGGCCTTGTACAATACTATATCCCTAACTGATCTGTTTCCCCCTAGCTGTGCTGGTTTGCGTTAAGAAGCACTGGTTTTTCCTCTTAACCTCTAACATATATATGAATACCTAACAACATAACATGATACCTATTTTAAAATTCCATAATCTCATTCTGTCTACTTTCTCTTGTTAACTTTTATCCCAAAATTCAAAATTATTGCCCTGATTCCCATCAGAATTTAAATAAACATTTCCCATTACCATATTACACATCTCTCTCATTCCCAATTTGCATCTAAAATATTTAAATTCATAAAAGTCTCTTAAACACTAACAAACATAATACAACATAATAAAACATAGTATATTCATAACTCACAGTGTTATTATTACCCTAAAATAAGCAATTTGCATTTACGTTTGACCAAAAATTACACACTTTACATCTTTAAATTTGCATATAAAATTATAAAAATTACATTTTAATTCCAATTGAACTTTTATTAATTAATCATCAATTATTTATCCCTTAACTTTTCCAAAATTTTTTTTTTTTTTCATTTATTATTCATTTATTAATTTGGGTGATTCTCAGTTATTCATACAAAAATTCACTTTATCTACTTGGCATTTACCTATAATCTTTCCCCTTTTATGACTCTAACGCTCACTTACAAATTTTTTATATAGTATGACACCCATCTATCAAAACATCTACCAACCATTCTCTACCTCTAACTTACTACTCTAACTCATTTCGCATCATTCTACCCTTATAACAAAATATTCTCTACCCCTTTGTACTCAGGATGTGTGTTCCCTTCCCAATGCTCATTCCCTTATTTGGTTCCCGGACCCTCCCTAGGTAACCCTTTCCGGCGCATAACGGTTCACCTCCCGCCACAATGCTTTTCGTTGAGGACTCCTTATCACACCACCCCCTTACAAAATTCCTCTATCAACTAATTACTCTCCCAATACATCACTTTCATCTACAAAATATCTCCATTTATTTATTACCTCAATATATCAATCATTACTCTACATATTTTCCCCATAGCTACTGTGTCCCTATCAGTATTCAAATTCTACATTACGTTTATTCACCTCTTATTTTCTCTAACACCCATCTAAACTTAACTTGGACTGACTCAAACGTCTTACTCAAACAATCATCCTTACCCAAATTCTATCTTTTACCACTTGGTATTTATTCACTATTTATTATCCAGTTTAAATCTCATAACATTATTAAAATTCATTATCAAAATTTAGTTGCATAACAACCATTAATCAATTAATTCATCTCAAATCATTTCGTTCACTCATCAAAAACACAACATATTTTAATTACAATTACAATTCATTTATTACAAACTCCTTATTTATTTAGTCTGCTGAAATAATATTATTATTATTAAAACAATTTCTACTACATACACACATTGTTTACATTAAGTACATCTTACAACATAGATACAATAAACTTCTATTAATTTATTTACAATTCTTCATAATTATTTTTCAGTTTACCACACTTCATTTTCTAAGTTAGCACGTCAGAACCATAAATTACAATATTTAAAAATGTTCATACACTGATTTTTTAATTCAACCTCCATCATCATATAACATAATCACATTTTTATAACATAAATCATTGTTATACACATACAAATTATTATTATTATTATTATTATAGCCATTATCAACATCATCTATTAATTCATATAACCTGTCTACATTTGTGATCTCAGATCCGTCTCCATCAGTATTTTTATTCAATATAAAGTCAGTTATTTTATCATCATCATCAAAATAATTATCCATCTCTATTTTACATGGTAGGTATTTTATATCATCTATTTCCTTCAATTCTAACCTCTCTTTCAACTCTTTATAATTTCTCTTTAATTGAAATAATTCTATCTCTCTATCATTACACAACTCTCTATCTAAATCTTTCTCACTATAACACCATATCACACTTTCTCTACCATCCCACACAGAGGGCACTAACTCATAAAAATTCGGGGAACAACTCAAAGACCTTGTCTTCCAATAATAAGGGACTCTTGCCCTTCAACAACAACATTTGTAAACGCCTTGGTTCACAATAAACCTGGGGAAAATTTACCGTCTGCAACCACTTTCCCTCTACATTCTCTTTCCACTTTCTCTCTGACTCATAAACACACATTAACATTCCATTATTACATTCTAAAACTTCATCAGTACTCTCAATATTTACCCCATTATTCTTTAACATCATATTTTCACTTATATTGTCATAATTCTCACTCCTACTTACCTCAGAATTGTAATTAACATCATTATCACCACTATTCAATACTTTACTATCTAACACTACCTCTTCCACTATTTTGTCATCTGATTGAATTTACGTTCTAAATTTTTATTCATTTCATCAATCTTTTTCTCGCAACTGCTACTTATTGATTCTAATATTTGCTCTTTAATTGTATCAAAATGTGTATTAATTTCCTTAACATGATTATTGAAATCAAAATTCTGCTGTTTTAATTTCATTTCTAATTTCTTCAAATTTACTATTCTGTTCATCTAATTTCTTATTGAAACTACTTTTAATTTCTTTCATTTTGTTTTTCTGTTCATGAATATCCATTGATATGGTTCGTAATATACTCATTATATCGTTATCTAATTTGTTACATTTTACTGAGGTTGGAGTTGATAGAGTACCCGAGTCATCTATAGCTGACTCAGTTAAGCTGACTTCTTTTGATCGATTTACTGGGGTTGAATGAACCTCTGGTTCCCCCACACCAGCCGACTTGCTCATTACAACTACAACCTCGTTATTATTCATTTGTTTAAATTATTTGATTTTTTTTTTACTTATAATACACATTTATGAATAACACTGTAACATAACCTTATGTGACACTCTCGTCACCTACGTCTATTTCTATGTACCAAAAAAAATTTATTTTTATTTCAAATAACCATATCGTCTCTCAAACAGGTCCACATTTGCATGATTTAATCTTGTTTGTTTTCTACGTCTTTATAATATATGAATAATATTTCCAATCACTCCTGCCAATTTCGCTACCAATAAAATTTACCTTTATTCTCAATTTATGTTTATACCTCCCAAAATTATTATTACATCATAAAAATGGTATTTATTTTTCTTAAAATACAAATTTATTTATTTCCCCGGGTAGGCCAAAATGTCCCGTTACAGTGTAAAGTAGCAATAGCTTCTTGGCTATCCCTTCCATGGTAACTCTCTGTTTTTAAGTAACACTTGCTCTCCGATCTGATATTGTAGGGGTTTTTGTTGTAATTGCTTATATCGTTGTCGTATCTTGTCCGTCTTCTCAAGTATCTTGTTGTGAAATTGCAGGTTATTGAACTGGTATTCTGCTCCATTTGGAAATTGGATTAGTGAAGTAATTTCTCTGGGTGGTGGTCTTTGGAACATTGCTGTGTATGGTGTTGTTTCAATAAATTGGTGGTGCGAAAATTTATAAAGTTTTCGGCCGCTGGTATGTACTCAGTCCACTTACTGTGCTGATCGTAACAGTATGTACGGAGGATTCTCCCCACTTCTTTCAAGACTCGTTCTGCAGGGTTGCTGCTTGGATGGTACACTGATGTCTTGTATGTTTTTATTCCGTGGTTTAGCAAAGTGTTCTTCCATTTATTCCCCTTGAATTGCGTTCCATGATCAGTGATGACGCATTTGGGTGTCCCCACTTCACTAATGTATGGTACTAATATTAGGTTCAAAATTTTTTGGGTCGTGGCGCGATTGATGGGGTATAGCTTCATGAACCTGGTGTAGTGGTCGAACACAATAACGAGGTATTTGTATTGATGCCTCCCTCCACTACGCGGAAATGGTCTGCATATGTCAATGAAAACTTTCTCCAATTTATAAGAGGTGGTGATAGGTATCATGGTGCCCTCCGTTCTGTCGTTGTTGACCTTCACTAGTTGGCAGATGTGACATTGCTTTATGCATTTTCTTACCTTTCTGTTGGCGTTTTTTATGTATACGTGTTCTTGTAAGGCCTTTACCACTTTTAACACGCCCATGTGCCCATATCTCTCATGATAATTGAGAATTAGGTCCTTCTCTGTGGCTCTAGGTATGGCTATTTTCCAGGTGGTGAATTTATATTTGGTTTTAATGAAAGTTATTCCTTGGTGATTGCAGTAATATTGGGATATATGGTCGTCTTTGTCTGTCAACCGTTGTCGAATTTTATTCAGCTTGGGATCTTGTTCTTGTTGTTGTTCCAGTTCTTTCATGATGTTGGCCAAGTCAGTTCTGCTCTTAATAATATGGTATATTTTAATGACAGTTTCCTTTTCTCCTTCGTAAGTCTGGTCTTTAATGTTTACTCTGGACAGGGTATCGGCTACATTTTTCTTGCCCGGGATGTATTCCCAATTTAAATTGTATTCCTGTAATACTAAACTCCATCTAGTCAATCTTCCATGACTTAATTTACAATTTCTCAGGAATGATATGGACTTGTGGTCAGTCGTTACTGTAATCGGGTACCCCAAGATGTACGTCCTAAATTTTCCACAGGAAAACACAACGCTCAGCAATTCCTTCTCTGTGACACTGTAATTTCTCTCGCTGCTGTTTAGTACTCTACTTGCGAAACTGATTACACAATGATTCCCCTCTTCATCCTCCTGGTACAAAATGGATCCGAGGCTAACGTCACTGGCGTCGCAATTTAAGTAGAATGGTTTGGTGAAATTGGGATGCCATAACATTACTGACTCAATGAATTTGTTTTTAATAAGTTGGAGTGTTTTGTCTTGTTCGACTCCCCACGTCCATTTGTCCTTGGATGACAATTGATGTGAAAACTTGGCTGTCATTTCCGAGTAATTCTTCTGAAACTTCCGGTAATAATTGCATAGACCGAGGAATGATTGGAGTTGTTTCTTGTTTTTAGGTGTCAGAAACTTCTCTATGCATTCAATTTTTTCTTGTGAAGGTGTTGTCCCATGTCCAGACAAGTTGAACCCCAAAAATTGTACTTCGCCAGCCAAAAATTTGGATTTTTCCAGTTTGAGAGTTATATGGTTGTTTGATAGTTTTTCTAACACGTATTCTACCCGGCGACAATGTTCATCCCACTTATCTGATGTTATTAAGAGATCGTCTACATAGACTGTCGTAAACTGTAAGGCATCTGGTCCATAATTTTTACAAATACTGCTACCGAATTCACCAATCCGAAGGGTAATCTTTTAAATTGGTAGTTCCGTCCTTCAAATATGAATGCCCTGTACCTTCTACTGAATGGGTGTAACTCGACCTGCCAATAGCCGCAGAAAGTGCCCCATATACTGATGAATTTGGTCCCATAGAATTTTTTCAGGATTTCTTCTATTTCCCCTGGGGTTTTATTCCTGTACGATCATTTACAATGTGTTTATTAATCTCACAGGCGTCTAGACACATTCTCACCTTCCCGTGTTTCTTTGGAACTGCTAGGATAGGGCTGGTGTAAGGTGAGTAGCTTGGTTCAATTATGTCTTCTGCTATTAATCGGTGGATTTCTGTTCTCAACGCTTCCTTCAATGAAAATGCGATCGGGTAAGATTTTTTATTAAAGTTGACAGGCTCTCGGAATTCAATTTCGCACTGATAATCTCTGACCTTCCCAGGTGTATCTGAAAATACGTGTCGGTATCTATTATACAACGCTCTGTGTATTACGGTATCTATTGTATGTGTGTATCTATTGTATTACGGTTAACTGTGCGTTCGTCTTCTCTCTCTGGAAAGTTCGGATCTCTTCGATTTTTTCGTGCCATTGTTGTTCATTGTCAGTCTCGTCGCAAATTCCGTTGTTCGGTGTTTGTTCCCTAGTATTTCGGTATTTCTGGATATGGTATGTGGTTTTGTTCGATTGTTTTTTTTCACTACTGGTTAAATCTGTTGTCCATTGCAAGTCATCCTTCTTCAAGAACAGTTTGGATTTACTTAGGTCAATTATTGCTGAGTACTGGCGCAGCATATCACAACCAATTAGCATCTGGAATGGTAATCCACTGGCTACTAGGAATGTCATTGTTAGTTTTTCCGTCGCTCGTCAGTTCTAGTTGTACCTGTTTTCAGACGGTCCTATTCTGTCGTCCGGTCGCTCCTACAAGGACAATGTTGCTGATGGGTAGTGTAAGTATAGTCATCATACTCCCTTCCTGTATTCTATGAAGTTCGATGGTGTCGATTAATGAAATGTTGGATCCTGTGTCTATCATTACTCGCGTTGGTACTCCATTAACTTTAGTCGAGATATAAGCAATTTCACTGTTGTGGTTGTTATCAGATTGGTTGTATTTTTCCTCAAGTAAGTCTTCTCTTATATTCTTTAAGTAATTATTCCGTACAATTGTAATTGTTAGCTCATTGGTTACGTGAGCAAAGTTACGATTTAGCCCAATAGATTGGTTCAGTGAGGGTACAAGTTGATTTTTCACTGCCGCTCTTAGTTTAAAGCCGGCTCGGGCTGTTCATCACGCTTGTCTTGTTGACTCGTCAGCTGACTTCCGCTTGTTGACGGTCAGGGTTCAGGCTGGTTACGATCTTCTTCACAGTGGTCACGCCGGTATACTTCTTGACTACGACTTCTGCCTACATTGGTTCTGGTATCCCATCCGTAGTTGCTGCTACTGTACCGGTGTCCGTATGCGTTTCGGTCGGTACTTCGTCGTCCTTGATAATACGATCTGCCTCTCCCGTCATCTTCGGCCCTCACATAGTGTACTTGGCGATAGTTACCATCCTGGTTATTCCGATTTCTATTGTCGTTATTATTATGATTGAAATTTGGCCGGTTGATGGCTATTATTTTGTTTATTATACGACTCATTGGTGGGGTGGTTATTGTTATTATGGTTGTTATAGTTTGAGCGGTAATTGTAGTTATTGAAGTGGTTACCGTTCTGGAAGTTTTTGTTGTCACCCCTGTCGTCCCGTTGTCGACTTCTGAGATAGTATCGCTCCCTTTCATAATCTTCTAACAGGGCTGCCATCGATTGTATTGTCTTGATCTGACTGCCGAGTCGCGCTCTGGAGACACCCTCTTCATAATGAAAGGCAAGTTTTGTGACCAAGCTCTCTTCAGGAATTTTTGGCTCCAGGTTCCTTGCTAGACAGACCTTCCCCAAAAAATAGGCGGTGAAAGTTATCCCTCTGCTGGCATCATACCTGCCGAAACATATGTTATCTCGGACGATGTTCTGGGTTGCCTCCGACCAGTATTTTCCCTTAAACACATCTTTGAATTCCTCGTAACTCGTGAGGTCGTGTCTCGTTGCCGTCCACCAGTTGTCATTTATATCCCGGAAGTATTCATCAAGATATCCTCGGATGATTGTCCATCGATTCTTCTGAGTCTTTGCCAGCTGTTCATCAACTCTCTCCAGGAATTCCATCGGGTTCCGCTTGTATTGTTTAAAATTGATGACCTCCCGGTTGTCCTTGTGTTGGAATTGCGATATGATGGGTGGTCTGCTATTAATAATTTCCAACGCCTCTCTGATTTTGGCGATTTCCCGTTTTTGGATCTCTTCAATTTTATCGTGGTTGTGTTGACCTTGCCCGCGAACTTCGGTTACGGCCGTGTCGATCTCCCGGCATTTCTCTCCGAAGTCTGTCCCCACCTGGGTTGTTTTCTTCGGTTGCGGTTCATATGGACGCCATTCGAATCTGACTGTCTTCTTCAAGGTTAGTCATTCGGTTGCCGAAGTCTTCCTTCGTTTGTTGTAATTCCTGACTCGTGTTTTCCCATTTTCCGTTTATTTCGGAAATCTCTTGTTGGATCCCTGTCATCTCCTCCTCGATTTTCTTATTCATTTTTTTGTTGTTCTCTGCCATCTTCTTGTTTAAGACCTCCATATTTCTCTGGATGTCTTGCTTCAGTTCGTCTATTTTTTTATTGTTGTTGTCTATTTTTTCTTCCATCTTCTTAAAGTCTCCCTTAAATGACGTTATATTCTTGTTGGTCTCTTCCCTGTTCTTGTCCAATTTTTCATTAATTTCCTCCTTATTTTTCTTAAATTCTTCCTTAAAATCTTCTTTTCCGTTGTCAATTTTCTTGCTCAATGACTCTATATTTTTATTGGTCTCTTCCCTCTGTTTCCTAGAGTCTTCTTTAATCAATTCCCATAGTTGTTGTAAATCCAGTCCTCCTCTGGCTAAAAAAATTACTCTTGTAAAAACATAAAATGTTGCAGGTAAACTACCCCTTTCCCTTAACCGATCTTCACCAAAATCAACAGGCCTTAAGTCCTCTACAATTTAGGGATGTAAGCAAATAATTATTTGATTCTGTTTGAATTTGTGGCTGTTGTCGTTTGCCATAGAAAAAAATTCTACAGACAGACAGACACACATACACTTCGAAAAATGGCTTTTCTTCATGTTTTGAAGGTAGCACAATCAGAATCAGCAGTTATCTTGAACACGATTTTTTTTTGCCATGACCATACTTCCATTTCCTTATGGAACATGGAAGTAATAATATTACAGTGCTATTAAAACAATCTGCGTTTTCTGACAGTTCTCCTTGCGTGTTTACAAGCGCTAGTTGCTATGGTAACTCGGACGTGCCTCCGAGGTGAGCCAATCACCGGCCGGCGCACGCTTTCCCTCCCCCTTTCTCCTCAGTCAACAGTCCCCACACTGACCACAGTGTTGCCAGTGCAAGTACATACTTCGCTAACAGTGACGGCTTTTCTTTGAGAGTATTGATTTTAATTGCATTAGTTTTTGTGTTTTAATAAGTGCTCCGTTATCAGCAACATTTTTAGTGTAGTGTGGTATAGCGTATTTTGTTTTACACAGATCATATTATTTTTTCAATTATGTCGCAACCAGTGCAAGGTGCTGATAAACGTAAGTGTGGGCGACCAAGAATTCATTCGCCTCGAAAGAAGGCAAGCATAAAAGGAAGACATGGCTTTGCTCTTCGTGGTCAGGCTCGCGATATGGTGTGTGCGTTACGTGAATATTTCGAGGCTGAAAGGGAAAATGGAGGTCCTCTAATAGACATCAGTAAAGTTGTAGAAAGAACTGCAGCAGCTTTAAAAATATCTAAGGCGACAGTAATTAGAATAGGGAAAGAAAAAGAGAAGAGAGAGGAGGAACCTCGGGAAGAACAAGAGGAAGAGGAGGGTGAGATTGAGATTGAGATTGAGAACGTAGCTGGGTCATCACATGCAGGGTTGGAAACACCCGGAAAAACTCGGAACTATGCCAAACGAGTGACCAATATGGACAGTTTCCAGCAAGGTGCAATTAGGCATCATGTGTATTCTTACTACGAGAGAAAGGAGCATCCTACTGTAAGAAAGCTACACAGCAGTCTTAGAGAAAACCAGTTGTTTAATGGTAGTGAATCATCCCTTCGACTTTCTCTTCTTGATTTGGGATTTCAGTTTGAAAAATATTCAAACCGGACCATCCTTCTGGAGAGACCTGATATTGTTGCTTGGCGATGCCGCTATTTGAGAAATGTCAAGAATGTAGATTATGAGAGCATTGTGTGGCTGGATGAGACTTTTGTTAATGCTGGTCATACCTTACCCAAAGGGTGGTCAGACAGAACACCCCAAGGCACAATGAAAGCCCCGTTAGGAAAGGGAGGTAGGGTCATTGTCCTACATGCTGGAACTTCCCGAGGCTTCATGGCAAATTGTTTACTCATGTTTCGATCGCGAAAAACAGGGGACTACCACGAGGAAATGAATGCTGTTTGTTTCACAGAGTGGTTTAAAAATTTGCTCCTTAAGAACATCCCTCCCAAATCTAATCTTCACTAGTAAGAGATAGGGCTCCAACCATGCAGTGCAGAAAAGCTGACATGCTGGCTTGGGTACAACGAAATATATTGCCTCAGATAAAAGACATCACCATTGCACCTGGTGCTACAAAATCAGAGTTAATGGAACTGGTGACCACTTACAAACCGAAGCCAGTATATGTCATCGATAAACTCGCAAAAAGCAATGGACATCAGGTGATACGGCTACCTCCTTATCACACCCATTTTAACCCCATTGAATTAATTTGGGCACAAGCAAAGGGTTATGTGGCAAGGAACAACAAGAGATTCACCATCACCGAAATAGAAAGGCTAACCAGAGAGGGAATCGACTGTGTTACTGCAGAAAACTGGGCATCCGCGGTTAAACACACGAAAGAACTCGTACAGAAGCAGTGGGAAACGGAAGGCATCTTGGATGATCGTGTGGAAGAAATTATCATCTCCCTCGGTTCCGGTTCCAGCTCCAGCTCCAGCTCTCAGGGTGAAGAAAGTGATTCGTCACTGGGGGTGGCTCCCTTGACACCATGAATGTGAGTAACTTTCAGTCAGCATGATGTATTTATTATAGAGCAAACAGTATAATTCCTTACATTTAACGTTCACAACATCTGAATTTTATTTGGTTTTGAGTTTTAGCAATTTGTTAAACATTTATTAAAGTTAATTTCAAATTTTCCTAAAACAAGGGTGTGGTACTCGGGAGTGACCGACCAAAGCGAAGCTTTTAAGCTATATAGAGAACTAATAAATTTAATGAACAAAAGTTGATATTATTACTTCCATATTCCTTAAGGAATGGAAGTATGGTGATGGCAAAAAAAATCGTGTTCGAGATTATTGCAGATTCTGATTCTACTACACTCAAAACATGAAAAAAAGTCGTTTTCCGAAAAGTGTCTGTGTGTCTGTCTGTCTGTCTGTGTGTCTGTCTGTCTGTAGATTTTTTTTCTATGGCAAACGATAACTGCCGCAAATTCAAACAGAATCAAATAATTTTTTGCATACAGCCCGGTTTTGCAGAGTTCTCGCGACCTATTGTTTTTGGTGAAGATCGGTTGAGGGAAAGGGGTAGTTTACCTGCAACGGTTTTTTTGTAGCAAGGGAAATTTTGTTTGTTTGGCAAACGATAACAGCCGCAAATTCAAACAGAATCAAATAATGTTTCGCATACAGCCCTGAATTGTAGAGTTCTCAAGACCTATTGTTTTTGGTGAAGATCGGTTAAGGGAAAGGGGTAGTTTACCTGTAACGTTTTATGTTTTAACAAGGGTATTACCTATGGCACACGATAACAGCCGCAAATTCAAACAGAATGAAAAGATTATTTGCATACAGCCCTAAATTGTAGAGTTCTCAATACCTTTTGTTTTTGGTGAAGATCGGTTAAGGGAAAGGGGTAGTTTACCTACAACGTTTTTTTAACAAGGGTATTTTCTATGGCAAACGATAACAGCCGCAAATTCAAACAGAATCAAATAATTTTCTGCATACAGCCCTGATTTGTAGAGTACTCAAGACCTATTGTTTTTGGTGAAGATCGGTTGAGGGGAAGGGGTAGTTTACCAGCAACGGTTTTTTTTATCAAGGGAAAATTTTTTTTTTTTTGGCAAACGATAACAGCCGCAAATTCAAACAGAATCAAATAATGTTTCGCATACAGCCCTGAATTGTAGATTTCTCAAGACCTATTGTTTTTGGTGAAGATCGGTTGAGGGAAAGGGGTAGTTTACCTGCAACGTTTTTTTAACAAGGGTATTTTATATGGCAAACGATAACAGCCGCAAATTCAAACAGAATCAAATAATGTTTTGCATACAGTCCTGATTTGTAGAGTACTCAAGACCTATTGTTTTTGGTGAAGATCGGTTAAGGGGAAGGGGTAGTTTACCTGCAACCTTTTACGTTTTATTTTCTATGGCAAACGATAACTGCCGCAAATTCAAACAGAATCAAATAATGTTTTGCATACAGCCCTGATTTGTAGAGTACTCAAGACCTATTGTTTTTGGTGAAGATCGGTTAAGGGGAAGGGGTAGTTTACCTGCAACGTTTTTTTATCAAGCGTATTTTCTATGGCAAACGATAACAGCCGCAAATTCAAACAGAATCAAATAATTTTTTGCATACGTCCCTGAATTGTAGAGGTCTCAATGACTTTCGATTTTGGTGAAGATCGGTTAAGGGGAAGGGGTAGTTTACCTGCAACCTTTTACGTTTTAACAAGAGTAAAGTACTTGAAAATTTATTTAAACTTTATGAAACAATGGTAATTGTTAAAAATAAAATAATTTTGTTGCCAGGCAATAAAATTATAATTTTTTCATTTTAATGTAATATAATATTTTTCATTTAATACAGCAATAAAAAGGCAGGTAAGACACAGCCTGGCTGTTTGGCTGAAAATGATTTTAAATATAAATCTTAGAATATGGAAGTCATGTATGGTTCTCCATACCGATATTTTTACTTCCATATTCCTTAAGGAATGGAAGTATGGTGATGGCAAAAAAAATCGCGTTCGAGATTATTGCAGATTCTGATTCTACTACACTCAAAACATGAAAAAAAGTCGTTTTCCGAAAAGTGTCTGTGTGTCTGTCTGTCTGTGTGTCTGTGTGTCTGTCTGTCTGTAGATTTTTTTTCTATGGCAAACGATAACTGCCGCAAATTCAAACAGAATCAAATAATTTTTTGCATACAGCCCGGTTTTGCAGAGTTCTCGCGACCTATTGTTTTTGGTGAAGATCGGTTGAGGGAAAGGGGTAGTTTACCTGCAACGGTTTTTTTTTAGCAAGGGAAATTTTGTTTGTTTGGCAAACGATAACAGCCGCAAATTCAAACAGAATCAAATAATGTTTCGCATACAGCCCTGAATTGTAGAGTTCTCAAGACCTATTGTTTTTGGTGAAGATCGGTTAAGGGAAAGGGGTAGTTTACCTGTAACGTTTTATGTTTTAACAAGGGTATTTCCTAAGGCAAACGATAACAGCCGCAAATTCAAACAGAATGAAAAGATTATTTGCATACAGCCCTAAATTGTAGAGTTCTCAATACCTTTTGTTTTTGGTGAAGATCGGTTAAGGGAAAGGGGTAGTTTACCTACAACGTTTTTTTAACAAGGGTATTTTCTATGGCAAACGATAACAGCCGCAAATTCAAACAGAATCAAATAATTTTCTGCATACAGCCCTGATTTGTAGAGTACTCAAGGCCTATTGTTTTTGGTGAAGATCGGTTGAGGGGAAGGGGTAGTTTACCAGCAACGTTTTTTATCATGCGTATTTTCTATGGCAAACAACAACTGCCGCAAATTCAAACAGAATCAAATAATTTTTTGCATACAGCCCTGATTTGTAGAGTACTCGCGACCTATTGTTTTTGGTGAAGATCGGTTGAGGGGAAGGGGTAGTTTACCTGCAACGGTTTTTTTTATCAAGGGAAATTTTTTTTTTTTTTTGGCAAACGATAACAGCCGCAAATTCAAACAGAATCAAATAATGTTTCGCATACAGCCCTGAATTGTAGATTTCTCAAGACCTATTGTTTTTGGTGAAGATCGGTTGAGGGAAAGGGGTAGTTTACCTGCAACGTTTTTTTAACAAGGGTATTTTATATGGCAAACGATAACAGCCGCAAATTCAAACAGAATCAAATAATGTTTTGCATACAGTCCTGATTTGTAGAGTACTCAAGACCTATTGTTTTTGGTGAAGATCGGTTAAGGGGAAGGGGTAGTTTACCTGCAACCTTTTACGTTTTATTTTCTATGGCAAACGATAACAGCCGCAAATTCAAACAGAATCAAATAATGTTTTGCATACAGCCCTGATTTGTAGAGTACTCAAGACCTATTGTTTTTGGTGAAGATCGGTTAAGGGGAAGGGGTAGTTTACCTGCAACGTTTTTTTATCAAGCGTATTTTCTATGGCAAACGATAACAGCCGCAAATTCAAACAGAATCAAATAATTTTTTGCATACGTCCCTGAATTGTAGAGGTCTCAATGACTTTCGATTTTGGTGAAGATCGGTTAAGGGGAAGGGGTAGTTTACCTGCAACCTTTTACGTTTTAACAAGAGTAAAGTACTTGAAAATTTATTTAAACTTTTTGAAACAATGGTAATTGTTAAAAATAAAAGAATTTTGTTGCCAGGCAATAAAATTATAATTTTTTCATTTTAATGTAATATAATATTTTTCATTTAATACAGCAATAAAAAGGCAGGTAAGACACAGCCTGGCTGTTTGGCTGAAAATGATTTTAAATATAAATCTTAGAATATGGAAGTCATGTATGGTTCTCCATACCGATATTTTAAGAAACGTTCCTTCCAAATACGTTGATAGTAAGTTTGCGATTAGACTAAACAAAGCGTTTAGTCGTTGCACAAACTGCAACGTGTATGTCTGTAACACAGTTATGTAGACAACACACAGTTCAGATTAATGCGTGTTTACTGGTTAATGCTCCGCTACGCTCTGCTTACATCCTTGATATCTCGAAACTTTTCCTTAACACTTTATCGGATTGTGATCTTAAAATTTTATTTTGACTTTCAGAAAACGGTTAAGCAAAAAAAAAGTATAGGTAATCGCTTTGGAAAAAAAGTTCCCCGCTGGATGAAAAAATGGTTACGCTGGTGTACTTACTCGATACCCTTGATTTAAAAAAAATCGTTACAGGTAAACTACCCCTTTCCCTTAACCGATCTTCACCAAAAACCAAAGGTCTTGAGTACTCTACAAATCAGGGCTGTATGCAAAAAATTATTTGATTCTGTATGAATTTGCGGCTGTTATCGTTTGCCAAACGAACGCGCGTGACGATTCTTCGTGACCCTGCGCGAGCGAGGGAGCGGGCTCGGCCTAGCGGACCATGTGGCAAGACAGCGCTTCCGCAGCTGTGCCGAGCCCCACGTGCTTCCTTAGCTGTCAGAAAACGCAGATTGTTTTAATAGCACTGTAGTGTCTTTTAATGGATCTTAGCAAAAACATTGTGTTGAAACTTGGTGAAGTGATGTTATGTTAAATGGTAAAATGGATGATTCAAGCATATGGAATATTTGTCGAGTTCATCAATTTTTTTGAAATGACAAATATATTTATACGTCTTATAATTTACAAAAATTACTTAAAATATATTTTACAAAAGCCTAATAATTATTGTAATTTAAAAATAAGTGATGACAGCAGTTCAGTTTCTAGCTTTAATGAGTGTATATAAACCTACAAAAATTACAAAATTAGCATATTTTTGGCACGTATAGTACTTAAAATTATGTTATTATCTTTGCTTCTGTTACAAACAGAATATTCCTTTTTTGCACAGTGTCATTCCATTATATAAGTGAAATAACTATGACAGTTTGGTGTGCGAGATTTTTTTTGCAAGATGAGGAATAAGTTGAATACAATTTTATTGCCCCAAAATCAGATTATCTTTTTAAGTATTTATTAATATTTTTATACTGAAAGTAGTTAATATGCTATATTAACAATATTCTGTATCACTAAATTGTCCCTTTAAAAAGACCGTTTATACCCAAGTATGTATTATATGAGACAAAGGATGAAGATAAATCACAGCCACTACAAAACTGGCAAACCCGCCCTGGGTCTTTTCGCACGTACCAGTGTAATTAATGCTGGTCCCCAAAGGGTCAATTCCTCACTTTGTAAACATATACTGGCAGGAAAAAATACTTCTTCAGTTTTTAGTGTGATTTACATAGGTTTAGGCTGCTAAAATTAAGCTGTATCGTATTAATTAATAGAATTTTAAAGAGAATTATCACTGTTACACACCGCTATAGAAAAATTATTCCAATTAGCACTTTCAAGCTTCTCAGCTCATCGTCAGAGCAGAAATAACAACAACACAAATAAAATAAATTCTTCTCACCCCCACCCACCCCACTGTCTACACACAGCCCCGCAAACAAGCTATAATTCAAATGTCCCTTCCCAACCTCCGAGCCCCTACACATCCTCGTCCGTACAGTTACATATTTTTCTAGCACATTCCATGTGTGTGTGTGTGCGCGCGCGCACGTGCGTGTGTGCATTCTTTTCAAAAAACTAATGTTGTAAACACTTTCTCATTCACACTTTTGGGCACGGTCACTCACCCGTATATCAAAAACATCCATATATTCTACTATTAGCGCTGTGTGACGTCCGCCTTGTTTATAAGGTGTATGTCGTTTTGTGTGTTCGCCTCACACGGGTGGTCGTTACTTTATGTTCGTTCTGACGATGTCCGCAGCGATCTTTCGAATTGCCAGTACACTCGAGTGGAATCCTTACCTGTTCTTCTATAAGTGTTTGTATTTCCCGGGTGGCGCCAAATTGTTTTAATTAAAAACAATTAAAATGGAAAATAGGACGATTGAGCGTTTGTAGCTATGATGGTATGGTGGATTCAGTTATTCCCACCGCGTGCGAATTGGTTATGTAGTTCACAGAGCTTCCGATGTCTAGTGTTTACCGCCACTGTCGCTCGTCCCTAGTGTACACAAATCATATAACACAATTGCCTATGGAATAAAGAACAGTAGTTACGACTCTGTACTAGTTTATTAAATTGTGATTAATAATTATTTAGTATTATACAAAAATTATATTTTGTTATTAAACAAATTTGCTCCGACAGTGAGACAATTATTCTCAAGGCTGGGCCAAATCGATTTTTGAACGATTTTAGTTAGTCAGATATGGCGTCTATAGAA
The DNA here is from genome assembly GCA_034769895.1 of Magicicada septendecula. Classification (NCBI taxonomy): domain Eukaryota; kingdom Metazoa; phylum Arthropoda; class Insecta; order Hemiptera; family Cicadidae; genus Magicicada; species Magicicada septendecula. The sequence goes on from CM068372.1 coordinate 150,105,466, forward strand.
TGTTTACTTTTTACAATTTTTGTTCAATAAATCTGGATTCTTTTGGTTTACGAAAAAGGATCAGTTATGATTACAGTAAAGTACACTACCTTACATTACTGGTACTTATATACTTTAAGGAGTAATTACAATTTGTTCTTGGAGCGTTATAAAGTGTGTTTCAAAAGTTCGTAATTGTTGTACAGGTTATTTTTCTCGTTCACATAAGTTTAGTGTTTTATTTTTTTAATTAATCTTTGAAAGAAATAAGATCATCAGTTTATAGTGAGAGTTCAAAGTGTTGTGAAAAAATTTAAAGAGAATTAAAATTTTTAAATTCAGGTAAGTCAGCAATACTTATCAATCAGTTGACTTGAGGTGTAGTGTCATTCAGTTGAATTAGGTTGGGTCATCGTTTGTTCATCAATCTTCAATCATCTTGGGATTTAATGATGCCTGGCTTCTTTTCCGTATAAGTTGATTGAAATTAATTAATTTGGAATTAATTAATCTGGTCTGTTGCCTAGGTTGAATGTATTAGTTTTCCTCATCAGATAGTTTGGTTCTTCACTTTAATAAATTTGGTTACTTTTGATTGTTTTAAATTAAAAACTGAGTCATTTACGGCTTGGCGTCTATTCCTTTTGGGCTTCAATAATGGACTCCGAGTTTCTAACGGAATATTCATAAATAACGTTCTGTTGTCATGGTAACTGATTGATTCTGATTGGCTATTCATGGCTTAAGCCCATTGTTATAATATTTGAATTTTTATTCAAAATGATTAAATATCTTCTGATTGCTATTATTCTTCTGTCTTCTTATCTAAGTATGAGATATTATCACAACTGTTCGTATTTTCTTTCAAAGATCATTTTGACATCCCACAAAGCTGGGTTTGCTTATGTATTATGTTTTGACAGTTATGTTGATATTATTTAATTACATTTCTTTCTTATTTTATGTCCTTAATTTAACATTTATCTCTTAATATGATCCACTAATTATCATTAACTATTTACTTGCCTTGGATTTGCTAATGTCATAGTTAATTTCTTACAATTTGCTGTTATTGGTTTTTTACAGTTAGGCATTTCATAGGCCTAGGTAGTAATTGGCTATATTTTCTTATTTTATACAAATTACATATTATTTTACCCTTATACATGTTTTGTTTTGTGTCATAATTGATTTGGTTATTTGTGTCTGTTTTATTATAATTGTATGTTTTTTTCATTATTTTAGAAAATCATGGTTTGTCTATTATTTTCTAACTGCTTTTCTAGTATTATTATGTTTGTATGAATTCATCTTTTTTCTTATCTATTTTGCCATTGTTTATAATTGGTCTATTATTTACTATTCTCTATAAAATATAACATAACATTTAGGCTTATGGTCTGTATAACTCTTCTGCCATATTCCTACTCATAAACGTAATCAAACAATTTTTTAACAGTTATTATGCTACTCTTGTTTACAATTTGTTACTTCTTGCTTATTTTTTGGTGATAAACATCATCACGTCATTTACTTTAGCTAATTAACTATCCCTTAGAACATAGGATATTTATTGATTTTGCCTTTCTATTCTTTACTATATTTTTCTATTCTAATCTTTACTAGCTAACCATGGTAACACTAAGATTTTGACTCTTCCTGGGATTTTTTCCCTGAATATGCTTGTATTCCTCATCTACAATTAATCTTAATCCTAATAATAACAACATCCTTATTTACTAACACTATTCACCATTAACCTTTAGTGTTTTTCACTGATTTTTGGGTGTTTATACCTATCAATAGGGTTTTTATTTATTTTGTGGGGTTTACACTGTCACTTTGCACTTTTTATATTTTATTTAAGTGTTACTAGTGGGTATTCCCTAACATTCAATTCTTGTTCTCACTTACTCATGTTCACTATCTAACTATCTCTCACTTTACAATGGTTAGTTATGCTGTTAACAAGTTCATCTCATTATAGAGTGATTTATAATATTTACTCTCTATTTATTTGGTTAGTGTACTTTTAGTTTGTCATTACTTCATTGGGTTTTCATACTTATCATTTACATTGATTAATTAGTTGATACTAATAATTATCATTTACATTTATTATTTATTGGTTTCTTTTTCATTACTTTATTTGAGTGCAACATTTCTCCTTTTCTGTTCTATATTATTCGTTTGTGTCTTTTCATTCCTTCTCATTTTATTTCATTTATATATTGTTTGTTTCCTTTTCATTCACCTTCTCATTTGATTTCATTTATATGTCCTATCACTGGTGTTGGGGCTTGTTCTACCTACTCACTTATTTTATTTGTTTTTATATGTCCTTTCACTGGTTTTGGGGCTTGTTTTACCTACTCACTTATTTTATTTGTTTTATATATGTTCTTTCACTGGTGTTGGTGCTTGTTCTACCTACTCACTTACCATATCTATTGGGTTATTTTGGTTAAATCGCATTGTACTATCGTTTTTTTTTTCAAGATTTGTTTTGTTGCTTGCTACATTTCTCTTGTCAGAGGTTACTTTTATTATTACCTTTACCCATTTGATCACATAATTATGTTAATTACCCATTCCTTTATCTCTGACTCATCCCTTATTATTCATAGTGTTAATCATTTAGTATTTTATTCTTATCATGTTACTTCATAAATGTATGTTGAAGATATGTACCCTTACAATATGCAATTTAATTCTTAATGTTATCTATCTCTACCTTTTACTTCTTAATTATATGATAAAATATTTCTTCGTTATCGAATTTAGTATTCATTAAATTGTCTAACCCTTTCTCTCTTTCTTTCAATATTTCCAACTCCTCTCTAAGCTTTCTTTCAACTGTGTTATTTACTACTTTTAAAATCTCAGTAGTAGTCTGCAACAATGATAATTCTGTTTGTGATTATAACCACTAACACAACTTTCTTAATTAAACTTCTAATAGAATTTTATTTATCTCACCACATAATACTTTCATTCGCGTATGTTCTGTGAATGGGCTTATACTCTATTACCGTTATTTCACTTCTCTGTTGCTGTCTATAAAAATTAGTTTTCAGGAAGTCTGCAATATATATATAAAATTAAAAGTTACGGTAATTGGTACAGTTATTAATTGTGTAGTAATTATTATCTATGTATGTTTTGTAAGTTTCTTATGTGTGTGTATGTGTGTGCTTTTAGATATAAATGGGAGGTTCCTATCACATACGTTACAGCAACAAGTAATGTAACAGTGCCAGTTTGGTTAGGCCTGAATCAGTCAACATGTAAGTATTGTCTCTTTTATTATTTGACTATCAAAGAAAGACATGTTTTGAGTAATTACAGCAGTGCATATAATTTGTCATCCAATTTGTGTACCACCAAGGATGCTGCATACCTGATCAAACTTTGGCTATTGAAATAAGCCTTTGTAATGGTCTCTGTGTCTTGCAGCCACATTCCAATTATGTAGTTCAGCTCTTCCAATATCTCAGACTACTCCATCCTGTCGTCTCACCGTAGGTCTTACGTGTTTTGTTTTTTTTATCTGGTCTGCGCTAACTCTGTTTTACAAGGTTACAGAGTCAGAAATTTGCTCAGTAATCTTTTTAACAATGGTCATGTCCACGAATATAAAACTTTCCATTTATTCTTTGCCTCCAAACACTTTCCCTCTGTGGGGCCATATATCTTTCTCATGATTTTACTTTTATATTCATTGCTTCACACTTATCTTCAGGAGCCAAAAAGGGTTTCTGAGATATATATATATACAAGTACTGGAAATATTAATCCTTTATAAAAGAGTCTTGATTGTTCTTGACAGTAGCATGGAGCAAACTCGTATAATTTGGCGCCAATCGTACACTAGTGTTTTTGGTGGCCCTAAAAAGGACCGAGTGGCGAGAACGCTGATGTAGTGGTGCCGCGCTGAGATGTTCGGTGGCTGCGCACGCTGTTCGTGGCATACTGCAGTCCTCCTCTTCTTTCGGCATCGGTTGTAGAGTCGGCTGCCGGCCCAGCAAAATCCATCGCTGGCGCGGAACTGGAGGGCGAAGATGCAAGAACGCCGGTTCTATTGTTCGGCCGTTCCTTCCGGCTGACCCCGTGCCAATGTCGTCCGAGAGAGGAGAGGAGATGAAGTGCATCCGATGGCGTGGCGATGGAGAGTGCCCAAAATTTTCTGCCGGCCCGGATTTTATGCGCTCACCGGGATCGCTGATTGGCTCGCCCCGATCACATAGTTGGTCACGTCTCGGCGGCTGCTGATCCCGGATTGGCTCACCTCGTATTCTTCAGGTGTCACGCGCCGTGTCGCTGGTACCGGAGAGCAGACGTAATGAATCGCTGTTGCCACAAATTATAATTGAATAATAGTACATATTACCGGGAAAAATGTATGTGTAAGCTATATGGACCACAAGTAAGCTACATTGTACTAGGAAAGAAACTGTAGGTCGTACGAGCAATACCCAATGGAGGGGACAGAGAGTAGCTTGTGTGTTTCTGTTGTTTAGTCTCTAAGATGTTAACTCTCACTCTCTTGTTTTTTATAATAATAATAATTCTGTATTTTTGTTTGTTTTGATATCTTACCTTTCGGTACCATATTTATCGTATATGTCATACTAATTCGGCGGCCATCTTGTAGTACCAACCTCATGATTAAATAATTTTACGTAAGGGTCCCAGGATTCGATTAAGCGATCATCAGAGACAGGACGATTGTTCGGAATAATTAAATCAAACAGCGTATTATATTTATAGTTGCTTTTTAATGACGTGGAAAATCAAGATCGACATCAAAATCAACAAAACAAAATTGGATATTTATACCCAAATTAACAAAATGGCGGCCACAAGTTCCGCTATATTACTATTATGTTATTTTCCATTATTCATGTGTTAACTTCATTATGAAATTTATAATAAATGTAACTTTGAAAGAAATTGCAATTATTATTTTCAGATTGATAATTTCTTACATCTAAAATGACACAAACCAAAGTCTCATAAAAATATTACGTAAATGTACTGGTACGGTCTGACACACACTCACACACTCTCATTTCGCCAATAGCGATTTACTCATACATTTGAATTTTGGGTTTTTTGAGCTCAATTTAGATAAGAAAGACTGGAATATATAATTTAACTTTCCTGGATATGCGTTGTAGAGTTTAAGCTGTCCTCAGATGTCGATCATGGTCAGGCAGATGTTCGGCCGAACATCTCATGTGTCTTCTTGGTTACACTGACTTTAGCTTACATTTTGAATAGTTATATAATTATTTCTGACTAATGGTTACTATTTCATGTTAACACATTGATAATTTGACAAAGAAAACACTTTCGCTGGCAAAAGCTGCCGGCGATTTTCACAGCGTGTTGACGCCTTGGTGGTCTGATGCTGACTGGGGGGATGCAAAGCACATTTTTTGCGTATGTGTTAGCGCATCCACGTCATGTCTTTTGTTTCAATATGGCTCACGCCCTGTTGTCATGTCATTGTTGTTATGTCATCTTTTTATTGTTAATGACGTTCCACCTTATGGACCAATGAAAATGGATATTGAGAGTCTGTCTTCACTTATACCGCCATTGTATATGTTCGGCTTCACACGTCTGCTCCTGACCTTGGAATCGTTTCGCTCTGCTGAAATCTGCGTCGTTGTCTTTTTACAAAGGGAAATAGTCCTACCCATGTATGTGTGTGTAAAACAATAAAATACAATAATTTGCTACCATTCATACCATAAATCCGACATCAGGATTTTCGTACTGTCACAAAACCCCCTCAATGAAAGGTTTTATGTAGAAACATAAAAACTTTCATTGACTCATTCACACTTTTCTAAAAGGATCAGTTCAGATATGTCGCCATAACCCCCTTAATGTTAATATAAAAGAAATACAATCACTTACCCTTGGTCCAATGATGATGATCGTACCATCTGACCGTACTGGACTTCTCAGGAGAGATCCCAACACCATAAGGCCATTAGGCACTTAACGCTCCTGTTCTGACGCGCCGGCCAGCTCAGGACCGCGGTCACAACACCATCAAACTCTGAAACATGCAATACCAGATTTTAAAATAGTGGCCTTATCTATCTCCATATCCACAACTGATATGTCTCCCCTTAGATGCATTGGTTTGTGTTTTGAGACGTTGGCTAGTTTAACTTACAATTCTCAAACAAAATAGCAAGATTTAGGATAGAAGATCCCCTTCTCCTTTTAACACCCCTGCATTTAGCAAAACTTTCTGACTCCAGTCGATCATATTCATTCTCTTTACCACATGAAAATATATTCTTATCCTAAGCATAAAACAAATTCCAATTTTCTAAGCAACAACCACTAACTCTACTATTCTACTTCATACAATATTGAAACATATACCTATTATGGCAAACACCTTCAAAACTCTTTATATTTTCTTTACTCAACTTTCATTACACTTATCTTTCTTTACAACAGAATCATCATTATAGACTTGATAAACAACACCAATATCACTATTATTTCCTTAATACTTAATATTTGTTATCGTTGCTACCCCTGCAGCAACCTCTCAGCCACACACACTTACCATCAACATAATAAAAACATAATAAAACATTGTACATTACACATTAACATTGTTACATTTACATTAAACAATTTATATTTACATAACTTGTATTAAAATTTGATAAGACATTTCGACTTCAACTCTCTATTAACTTTTATTATTTAACATTTATTATATCATGAGATTCAAAAAAAAAATTTCAAACTTATTATTCAGCTTTCAGTTACATCACCTTTCTACTATGAATTTTCTTTTTCTCTAACCTTTCCTCAATCCTTGTCTAGTTTGGGTGACTCTCTGTTATTCACTATTCTCTATCTTATTTTGGCATTTGTCAATCTAACCTTACTACCCCTCTTTTTTCCACTAACAACCGCTTCTAACCATTAACATAGTATGACACCAATATCTCTATTACAACCCCCTTCAATAATCCCATTTAAATCCTCTGGCACCGCTCATTTTTGTATTAGGATGTGTGTTCCCTACCTGGCCATATCCATTCCTAACCATTTGCCCTCCCTGGTACATCGGCAAACACTCTAACCCAAAATTGCTCCACCTGCCACAATGCTGCACGCTGGTCTCTTGCCACGTCGCACGCTGATCACTCCTTACACCGGACCCTTACTACAAAATATCATCATCAACAAATATAATTACCATTCACATTACTCACCTCTCTACATATAATCACTAACCACTGTGTCCCTAAAATATCTAATACCCTCTTTCTATATTATCAGTATCTCAACATTCTTATTTTCACTAACTCCCATTAACTCTGTTCAACTAACTCCCATGCCTCTATTTATCATTATCACCCAAATTCTATCTCCTTTTTAATACTTTATATTAATATACCACTAGAAAATTCATCACTTATCTTACAATCCTAAAACAACTCAATATTCAAATATATCATATGTTTAATCATTTACTATCCATTAGAATCTAAATCTCATAATTATTCAAAATCATTATCAAACTTAATTATTCTTGAATATTTAAAATTCTACAGTACATGGTTTACATAAAAAATACATAAAATACACAACAGCAAAATACACAAATACATTGACATCAACACACAAAAAATATACAATCCAAAATTATCATTTAACCATTTACCATAAATCAGTCAGAAAGCAGTCCATCTTGAAAAACACTGTCCACATAATTAAATGTTCATAAACACAATAAAATATCTACCCTCCATCATCAAACAATAATCTTATCTTATATCTATACACATTGCTTAATATTGACTCTCTTATACTAACATCATAAATGTATATACCATTCAAATGTTCATCATTATCCTCAAACTCATTTAATCTGTCATGATTGGTCATTGTCCTGTCACCTCCTGTATTATTAGTCATAATTAGGTAATTTATAAAATCATTATTTCCCTTATCTCCTACTCCTTCCGTTTCATTACAAGGTAAGTATTTACTTTTATTATATATCATCTCTACCCCTAACCTTTCCATAAATTCTTCATAGTCGCTACTTATCTGAAAAATCTCTATCTCCCTCTTTCTCTCACAATACCTCTCACTTTCAAAACATCTCTCTCTTTTAATATATCTCTCTCTACCACACCAAGCTACATTCTCTCTTTCTACATTTGCAGGGGACACTAATTCACAATTACTGCACCACCTGTGAAGTGCACTAAAAAAACCAGGGACAACTTTATTTGTAGACCTATCGTCTCCCAAATATACATCGAAGGCACTCTCGTCCTTCCTCAACACATATACATCACCCCCAAATACACCATTAAGGGAAGAATCTACCCCCTGCAACTCTTTTACAATTATACTCTCTTTACACACTCTCTTTAACCCTTCAACACACACTATCATTCCATCATTATCATATTCTATTCCCCATAAAATTTCATTATCACTACCCCTGTTTACATAATCATTTTCTAATATCATACTTTTATTTTTATTATCATAATTTTCTCCCCCACTTACCTCGTCTTCATTTATATCTAACTTGTCTACTCCCCTCTTATTTTCTAACTCTATCTCGTCTAACCGTGTGTGTATCTCATTTAACCTTTTGTCAATATTACAACTTTGTTTCTTAATTTCATTAATGTCATTTTTCAAATCACTATTTTGTTCTTTCAGTTCGTTAAATTTCTCATCAAATTTATTATTTTGTATTTCAAAAAGTGTTTGCATAATCTTTACGATCTCATTTTCTTCGGTTTTTCTATTTACGATTGGTTTTGATTGATCGCCTTCGCTCATAATTTGCGATTCAGTAATGCTTATTTCACTACGGTTTGCCATATTGAGAAGTAAAAAGAGCACAAAAAATAAAATAAAAAATTCTTGTTTCAATTTATACTAGCTCTATATATATCTAATATCACCACATAACCTATAATCATGGTATAACTTATTATCTACGTACCAGGTATATCTTATGTATCACTTCCTTTTTTTCGACAACCCTCCGTCTCTGACTCCGGCTTATTGTATAAAACTTTTATTTATATCAAGTCCCAGTTCGGGCGCCATTTGTTAACTCTCACTCTCTTGTTTTTTATAATAATAATAATAATTCTGTATTTTTGTTTGTTTTGATATCTTACCTTTCGGTACCATATTTATCGTATATGTCATACTAATTCGGCGGCCATCTTGTAGTACCAACCTCATGATTCAATAATTTTACGTAAGGGTCCCAGGATTCGATTAAGCGATCATCAGAGACAGGACGATTGTTCGGAATAATTAAATCAAACAGCGTATTATATATATAGTTGCTTTTTAATGACATGGAAAATCAAGATTGACATCAAAATCAACAAAACAAAATGGAATACTTATACCCAAATTAACAAAATGGTGGCCACAATTTCCGCTATATTACTATTATGTTATTTTCCATTATTCATGTGTTAACTTCATTATGAAATTTATAATAAATGTAACTTTGAAAGAAATTGCAATTATTATTTTCAGATTGATAATTTCTTACATCTAAAATGACACAAACCAAAGTCTCATAAAAATATTACTTAAATGTACCGGTACGGTCTGACACACATTCACACACTCTCATTTCGCCAATAGCGATTTACTCATACATTTGAATTTTGGGTTTTTTGAGCTCAATTTAGATAAGAAAGACTGGAATATATAATTTAACTTTCCTGGATATGCATTGTAGAGTTTAAGCTGTCCTCAGATGTCGATCATGGTCAGGCAGGTGTTCGGCCGAACGTCTCATGTGTCTTCTTGGTTACACTGACTTTAGCTTACATTTTGAATAGTTATATAATTATTTCTGTCTAATGGTTACTATTTCATGTTAACACATTGATAATTTGACAAAGAAAACACTTTCGCTGGCAAAAGCTGCTGGCGATTTTCACAGCATGTTGACGCCTTGGTGGTCTGATGCTGACTGGGGGGATGCAAAGCACATTTTTTGCGTATGTGTTAGCGCATCCACGTCATTGTCTTTTGTTTCAATATGGCTCACGCCCTGTTGTCATGTCATTGTTGTTATGTCATCTTTTTATTTTTAATGACGTCCCACCTTATGGACCAATGAAAATGGATATTGAGAGTCTGTCTTCACTTATACCGCCATTGTATATGTTCGGCTTCACACGTCTGCTCCTGACCTTGGAATCGTTTCGCTCTGCTGAAATCTGCGTCGTTGTCTTTTTACAAAGGGAAATAGTCCTACCCATGTATGTGTGTGTAAAACAATAAAATACAATAATTTGCTACCACTCACACCATAAATCCGACATCAGATTTTCATACTGTCACAAAGAGTTTGAATTGAGATTACTGGTTAACAGCAACAACTCATTAGTAATTTCCCTTAATCATTTAAAACATAAATTTTAATTCTACATTGATGAAAAACAAATTGAAATTAAGAGAAAAGAAATAACAGCATTGATAAAGAGATGCGGAACAGAGTATTATCCCATGTGCTGAATATAATTGGGTGATCTGTCTTATTTAATTTCTTCTAATAGTAGTAACAAGCAGTAGCATTACTAATTAAAGTTACCTAAAAACTAAAATTAAGTGCAAATGAAAATTAAAATGTAAAAAGAGGAGAGTAATGGCATTGTAACTGTTAATATAAAATTAACAGATTTTTCATAGATTTCAGTTTGAGATGAAAATTTGGATTAGATGCACATCTGGATGCAGTGGAAACAAATTTTGCCCATTTCTATCAAATTCTAAATCATCTTCAGTGTAAGCACATGAGCAAGGGTTCTTGGACTAATTCAGCTAGTGCATGGGTGTGCACTGTCAGTCATTTAGCAGATGAGGGCACAAAGAAGTTGAGCGTACATGTGCACCACTCACAGTCAGTCTGTTAACTTATAAAAGTGGTGGTCCCTTGATTATATTGACCGGTCACGGTAATGCTTTATTCATAATTCCAGACAATGTGGTTCCAAGTAATCCAGATAAGGTTGTAGCCTGTAACTGAAACTAATTTAATCAATCCAGTTTATATGTGTATACAAGCAGTAACTGGTCAATAAAATTGGATGAAACTGAGGTTCAGTAAGATAATAAAATATTAATTGTCTTGAAACCCCAAAAGCTGTATTTAATTGGTAACAACTGTTTATCACTATGCAAGTGAACATTTTTGATTATATCAACATTGTTTCTTCGTTATTGTCAGTGGCAAAGTGTACAGTCATCAGGAATTTTATAATTTTAGCAGTGGCCAAGGAAATGAAGGGGATGGTAAATTTAGTGTGTTTACCTTCTGAGAGCAAAGCGCATTGGAAAATCGTCATGAATTAGGTGAAATAAATGAATAACACAATCAAATACTCAGGCAAAAGAGTAAGAGATTCACTAACATCAGCGCTGCTCTTCAACTCTCCCTGTGCTCAGTGCTAAATTTTGTCCTCATTTGTACTTAATGTTCTAAACTATCTGTCCATACATGTGGGAGACATGACAAAATTTATGTTTGTTTGTGAGGGGAAGAGGTGTATTTTCAGCACTTTTGATAAAATCAGTGATCAGTATAGAAAAAATTGGGGTTCTGCACTTGTTATTGTGCCCTGTTTATGCGTAAGATTGTATACACTTGTTTCATTTTATAAACTAATATGTTGTTAGTAAAATACTATACAGTTCTAAGTTAAAATCTGCACTTACTCTGTTGTGGTTTAGCATGAAGCAGCCTACTTTATTGATTCATGTAATTTTATCTAATGATGTTTTGTAGTCTATGTTTCTATTTTTTTGTAATTTATATTACCATGTTGGTATGGCATTAGTGTCAATATTGTAATGGGTCTAAATTTACCTAAATATTATTGTGTAATTTCATAAATTCTATAACATGTAAAGATGAGGCCCCTTTGAGGTGACGCGATAGCCAGTAAATAATTTCCATGGCCATATATGGTTATGCAGTAAAAGACGAAAATCTATTTATAACCAGTGACCAACACATCAAGTATTTTGTTGACGAAAAACATTTCGCGACGAAGTTAAAAAGGTGATACTCAACTCAGCGAAACTCTTCAATGCTGAGGACGAGACGAATAGTGGGGAACGGGGTGAAGCAGTTTGAAGACGCAACAAACGGAAAATTTGTAACACTGAACGCCAGTCGACTTCCATCTTTTGCTGTCTGTAACGTCTTTTGGCCGCGTTACAAATCCAGGGAACCCCTCGTAATTAAACTCCGTTAATTAGATGGGCTGCCTACGTTGTAACAGAATTGATCACAAATAATTAATGTAACAAATTACTTACTAACTGTGTAAGGAAACAATGGCAAGGTATACAATTGATTTAAGCACTCCTCATATGTGTGTAACAAGAAGACTTCTCTTTATTTAACATTTAAAAAACATATACTGACAGATCCCATGACATTACTAATTCAATTATTAAGTTATTTGAAAGGTTTCTTTAAACTTTGAGATCAAACTTGATTTTATATAGCTATACCTCAGATCCGGGTCAACTTTCTGTATTTCTGTAATTAAGACTTTTAATTATACTCATTTCATGATATTAGCTTGCAAGACTTTCTTTTATTCAACCATTGGAAGAATGGTATTATTGCTTGAATTATATTACTCTACATTAGCATATAAACTGTTACAACGTATGAAGTTAGAATAGTTACATGAAATTCTTAGATTTAATTTATAAGTCTTTACAAAGTTAATAGTTTCTGAAAAGTCTCTTTCAAGATGTGTTGTGTAACAAATATTAGTAACCCTCGATAGACAGGCTATCGAGTCACCTTTTAATTGGTATGCAGAAGACTCGTCCTGGGGTATCCATCTTGGGAAACAGGAACAGCTACGTCGTCATCTCGGTCTGGCCTTCCTCTGTAAAGGGCTCCAAAAGTTCGCAGGTTGAACAATATGTCGTGTAGATATCTACGATGATCTTGTAGATTCTCGGATGTCCTGATCTGCATATTCTGTCACGTGCAGTAGAGTTTGTGGCTTCTGATAGTTCACATCTCCGGGTATGACTTTGGAATTGTTGTTATTTGTTGAAGCACGAAGTCATCTTGTGTTACACTCTTTTTTTACGTTTCGATTTTTTTTTACTTTACATTTCTTGTCTATTTACATGACTATATTAATTAACACATCCAGATGCTTTAAACAGCTACATCTGGTACACCATCTTAAGGTGAGACAAAATATAGTTAACATATTTTAAGCGCACAGCTCCTACGTCTATACTGTACGAAGTCACCATTGCAAGAGAGAGAAATTCTGCTCCCTTCGCCTGGTACTGGGCAAGAGTTAGTGGGACAATTTCCGCGCGAGAATATAGTTCCTAACTATATTTAAGTTAACATTTTTATTTATACAAACTATCCCTAAACAAATATACATAATTTAAATCAGTTGTTTTAGCGACTATTTATGTCTTCAGATTTTTTTATTATTAACATTAGTTTTTTTTATCTTATTCTAACTCACACAAGACTCGGAAAGCATGTCGAGTCTGGAATCAACAGGACAGCGCCTGCTTACAAGCAAAGGGTTAAATACGATATTAATAACTCTTTACAATTTATCTTTTTATTAGAGTATCTTCTAAATAACTAATTAATTACTGCTTCCTCTCATACTGAGTACATACAGGTATTTTATATTAATACAGTGAGATTTAAATGGCTTAAGAGCTCGCAACCTTAATTTTTTTAAAATTTTTATTTTCTTGATTATTTCTTTTATTTAAATCGTCACATGTCTGCAGCAGCAATCGCGGGCGCCCGCATACAACAAAAATGTGAAGCTTTCTATACATTTCAAAGTGAAAACCATATTTGGCTAAATATTCAACAGTAACTAATTAAAACAAATTGACAGTTCGGCAGTAACACGTAAAAATGTAACAGTGAAAACAGTAAGCAATGCATGCCATGTGGTGAAATTCTACGCAGCATAATCAAGGGAAGTAGACATTTCAACAATATATATACCATTTCAACATTTTAAAATACTGGTTTTTTCCTAAATTATAAAGTTGAGCTCAACAAAATCTAAAAGTATGTAAAGGTGTATGATTGTGTGTGTGAAGCATATGCATATAGGCCTAACAAGAAGTGTTGAGTTGCGTAATTTTGATATACGTAGTAGTATTTTGATGTCGTAGTTTGTTGATAATCAGTTTTACGCCTTAAGGTGGAATAAGTGTGTTCATGATTTTTGTTGTGTTTTTCGAGAGAAAATAAATAACGTTATATTTTACTTGATATACGCATTTTGTTATTTGTATTTGCCCACCGTTCTCTGCCTAAGTACACTAAACGTTTCCTTGGACCAAACATTACATATAATCATATTCATTTTAATAAACAATTACTGAGTAACACTTCAATATTTACTGTGTTATAATTAAATATCATTAAATCACTACCGACTCAGAACCACACTGAAAAAATAGCCCACAAATTCAAAAAAGCAGGATACAGAATCGCATACAAAACTACAAACAAAACAGAACACACACTACCAAAACACACACACAAAGCACAAAACAAATTTGATCTACCTGGTGTTCACAAACTAAACTGTTCAGATTGCAACAAATTCTACATAGGCCAGACAGGACGTACCTTCAAACAAAGATACGTTAAACACACATAGGCACTACACTCCACTATCGAATCCACCTTTCCAAACCACCTCATTGAAGCAAACCACACATACAAAAACATTGACAATAACATGGATATTCTACACGTACTCACAAAAGGCTGAAAACTAGACACTCTTGAACAATTGGAAATATACAAACACACGAAAACACATAAAACGGCATCCTAAACGAACAGACACAATTCAAATCACACCCATTATTCGAACATATCACACCCCACACACACAACATCGATCCTTCAAAAGTCGATACCGTCGCCAAGAATAAGACGGACAGTGCTCCTAGCGGCAGCCTGTGAAGAAGCTTTTTAAAAGCGAAAACTGGTTCAGGCTATAAGGTAAAACTTTTATGTTTTTACCCATAAAAAACTTTATGTTCTGAGTCGGTAGTGATTTAATTATATTTAGTTAATTAACGAACACATCATGGACAACGAAATCCAAGAGTGTTACAATTTTTGTAAGCCATGTGAGAAGATTGTTTTATAACAGTTTTTGTACGTACAGACTAACGTAAATTATTATTATTGATATTATTAAACATGAAATTACATATCCCTCAAATTAATATGCCCATCCATGGCTATCTGTATTAGTTGTGTCCATAGACATGTTCATTTATTGATAGAATATTATGTGTACTGTTTGTGTAGTAACAATAGATCTACCAGCTGATGTAACGTGGGTGAAACTGAACAGACACCAGGTTGGCTACTACAGAGTGAATTATTCAGCAGATGACTGGAATGTACTCAGTACTCTTCTTGTAAACAATCCTCTGGTATGTGTTTTCTCTTCCTGGCAGTGTTTGTATTCTTCTTTCTAGTGCTGTGTTTTTATGTGTGTTTTCATAGATTAAAGAGCATTGGATTTCCCATTTTATAATAAACGAATAAACCCAGCAAACTTATCCCCTTCACAGCTAAAGCTTTAAAAAACACTTCAGGCGTATATACTAGATAAATACGATAGCTATGAGAATTGAAATAAGTCGTTAAAGGACATCCTTTTTCTTTAACAATTATCTTTTTACTCTGTCCTCAAGCTTAGTGTATCTTCCCCACTCCTTTGTCAACCCCTCCCCCACCCGCCTATTGCTGCCACCCTTACTACTACCTCCCCAAACACATGCATGCATTTTCTTTTGCTCCTTTCTTAAGACACATTTTGTTAGTACATAAAAATCCTTTTTATCTAAAAAGCAAACAAGTAACATATTTTTGTTTCTAACAAACAATGACGACTCTTTCTCTAATACTTCGCTGATAAGGTGGGGAGGAACATCTTGTTCATATGGACTGTGCCCATGATGTAAGTATCATGTAGATACTCAGTTAGACGCAGTGACATGTACCAGTTGTCAACAATAATGTGTCTTCGATGCTGGAGAAAATTTTGGGTCAAAAAGCCTACCACATGCTCAGACACTGGTAGATCAGAATCGTCTGGGTACTCTGGGATTTCATATATATCCTTGCCAATGTAGGCATCCTTGGAAAGATTTCAAGAGTACTCCTGAAACTTCCCATCACTCTGACCACAAACAAAACAACTTTAGACCAAATATGGAGCATTTGTCTTTTATGTATACTGTATTGTCAGAAATGAAGTCAACTTTTATATGACATGAGGCACTTATCAACAGCAAAATTTGGTCAACAAAGCGATTCTTGACGAAAAATGCAAGACTCTCAAGATTGAAAGGAATCTATTGCAACTCATAACTTTTGAATTCAAAACCTTAAGGCCACTACAGAATATGCTTGACGACCAATAGTCTACCATTCCTGGCAGTTTTACAATGCCCGTGAGAAATAAAACGTACGTTTTGTCCGTTTGAACAGGACGCCATTTTAGCGCGTACACTTTTATAGGCGTACAACTGATGTCCTCAAAATATTTATTGTCTCTTTCGTTAGTCCACTGGCACAAGTAAGGGACAAATTTTTCAAAGAAGATTTCAAAATAGTCAACCATAGGTTTAGCATCAGAAAGCAAAAGAGCAGAATGAATATCAGACTGGTTACGATATTCCTTCAAGGATTTTCACAATGACCAGAAAATGGATCTGTAACAAAATTCCAACCATCTACAGTCGTTGGTAGAGTTTTGTGTCCATATCATCTTCTCAAGCATCTGAAAAATCACTGTCGCTGGAGTCCATTTCATCCTCTTCTGGCACATAACTTTTGTCATCTTCACTCTGGCCGCTTTCATACTCCATTATAAGCTAAAAATATATATATTACAAAGAATATTTAAAATATCACTAAAAACATGCAACATAAGAAAACTCTCCTAGTATGACAAGCAATGCACTAAGTAAAGGCAGTAATACATGACGCTTGAAAGGCAGAATATGCGCACTACAAATACCCATCTTCCCCACCCCCACCCCATCATCATGTACACTCCCACCAGTGAAACAAAATGAAGAAAGGTCAAACTTTACCAACATCATATTTGTCAACAGGAGACATGTACCAGTTAAATAGAAAAGTAATAGCACTAATCCAGGTATATGATGTACGCACCATACGTCTGGTAATGGGCTATGCAAAATCCATGACATATGCAGTGTACATCCTGGATGTGAAGGGGTTAATGTTTTCCCTGTTTGTGCATTACGTTCATGTAAGGAAAAACGGGCAGTTGTTCAAAAATATTTCACTATCACACAAACACCCTCATTAGTTATGGAGGAAATCAAGAATACAAAAAAAAAACAAGACAGGATAGTGGCACCAACTTAAAAGAAAGTGGATAGTGTTTACCTCTTTCACAAAATTATTTTGTTGATGTATGTTTGGTAACAGACAATTCTTGATTTCTGTACGTAGTAGGGTATTCATTTCTTGTAACGGTACAGAATTGTGTGCCGCCCCAGTTTAAATTTTATTTTATATCAATTCAGTTAATTTTCAAATTGTCAGACTTCACCTGTGAGGTGCCTCAGTTTAACCAGCAACACAATGTTAGCATAAACAAGGATGTCTAGACGTATTGTGTAACTGCCCCAGCAGCAGTCTTTGTGAATTACAGTATGCAGATTGTCACCACAGAAGCAACAGCCAACAGTAGTAAGCAGCAGCATACAGTGCAGTTCGTTAATTGAAAATAGTAGCCTCGGACGTGCAGGATAGGCCTAAAGCAAAAGGGCCTATCTAATAAAAACATAGAAAACAGTTTCATTGTAACTCTGCAATTTATGGTCACGCGATATTAAAAGCCGGCTATATAAAAAATATATTAACTTATACATTTTTAAAATTTTTAAGTAATGAGGTGAAGTGAGTAAAGAACGACATAACAAAAACAGTTACGTAAGTGCGGTAGGCGGAAGCAGTGGCAAAAACGAGTGTCGGACCAACCATAGGAACTCGCAGAGATGGGTAACTGTACTGAACATAATTTATTAACAAAAACAGAAACATTGTAATCAGAGCTTAAAAAATAATTTAATAGTCCTGAATAAAAGATTTTATTAATGAGATCTCAATAAGGGAATTAAAATAGTATGAGAGATAGAGAATGATGTAAAGTGCTGGTTACTGAATTAAAGTTATTATTAAGTTGTTGTCATATTAGCCCATATTGAATGATTAAATGCCTATGTATTCTTGTTTCATTATGAAAATTGTAGTGTAAAGTCCAAATAAAAGGAGATAGTTCAACTCAATAAAGGAAAGCAAATTCAGTAGAATCCACAAAATTTGTGCTAGCATAATTATTTCACAACTCAACCCCAGATGACCTATTCTGCAGCTGATTTTTTCGTCTGTAGAACCTTGGAGGAGTAACCCTAAGGTAAGATATTATTTGCAATAATTTATAGTGTTTTACTGGCGCCCGAACAGGGACTCGAGCAATATGTATTTGCACTAATTAATAGTGTTTCACTGGCCCCCGATACAGGGACGGCGAGTGCAAGTTTTAATTACATTCGCCAGACCCAATTAAGCTGCAGAACGGGTTATTTGGGAGTGGGGCGAGGTTGTAAATTGTAGACTGTGATGACAAAGGGGTAAAGTAAAACAAGGCATATTTGTATATGTAAAAAATTATAAAACAAAAATGGAAAATAATAGTTTGACCGAATCAACGGTCATGAGTGGGTTGGAGGTCCATTCGACCCCAATCCCAGTTCAAAATAGAAAATCAAGTAAGTCAGCTGACATAGATGACTCAGGGATTCAGGTAACCCCACCCGTAATGAATAAAAATAAACAATCTGAGGATAATGATATGATAAAAATGATGCAATTGCTTTTGGAAAAAAATACAATGTTGTGTACTAATTTTAGTGAACAGAGTGTAAAATTAAATGAATTAAGTAGCAATTTCAACATAAAATTTGACATTATAGATTGTCGTTTTGATGAAATAAATAAGCAGAATGCCAAGTTAGAAGATAATATTAATAAACGTCTAAATGAGATGGATGAATGTTTCAACACATTTAGAGAACAAGTGATAGGATCAGTAAACGAACAATTAAATAATCATATCATTAATGTAAACAAACAAGTGTCAGAAACAATCAAAATACAAGTTCATGAGCGAATTAACGAAATATGTAGAGAAACACAAAGAGAAACAGATGAGTTAAGAGAGAGTGTGTGTGTGGTAGACAATAAAACAGACATAAATAAGGCGGATAATTAATTTGATAATGTGGTATCAGTTAGTGATGATATAGAAATAGTTAGTGAGAGAGTAATGGGTTGTAAATGGGGAGAAACAAATGTTAATCAGTTGGAGAGTGAGCGTGAAGACAGTTTAAATGTAGAGTATAAAAAGAGGGCAAATTTTTCTTGTGAGACAGGTGAAGAAAAAGCTTCACCAGTATTGTTGGAGGACAAAGGTTCCTCGCTAGTTTTTGTAGAAGACAAAAGGTCTTTAAAATGTCAAAGAAATTATTTGTGTTTATCTGGTAAAGCCAGATGTTGTAGTAATGTTGTGTTGCCCTCTGTGTGGAATGAGAATGTGAAATGTTGTGATAAATATTGTGATGAGAGAATTAGAGAGAGAGAAACAGAAATATTTAAGTTGAATAGAGATTATGAAATATTAGTACAGAGTTTATGCATTGAGAGAGAGGAACAAATTGACTCACCTTATAAAATAGAGCTTGATAATTATTTTGATGATACCTGTATAAATAATAATGACTTACCTGATGTTTTAATGACTATAGTAAATGAATATGATGAGAAAATAAATTACTTGATGTTGTATAAAATTACTTACGGAGACAGAATTGAAATTACCAATGTAGACTGGTTATATGAGCTAATAGATAATAATGGTATGAAATATTATTTTGATAAGGGTTATTACACAAATGATAGCCATATGATGTGTATTAATAAAATTGAAAAAGGTTACGTGCAGAAAAGACTAATTTTTGACGATAGAGGTTGAATATAAACTTAATGAATGGACATTTAAATACTTTAATGTATGGTAATGACCTGGCTGCTTTATGTATTGAAGTGTGGTACACAAGAAAATTATGACGGAAATCTATAAATAAATGTGTTAATGTTAAATGTATTGTGTTAATAGTATTCTGTTGCAATGTATATTATAGTTTATGTGTAACATATGTTTGTAATGAAAGGGAAAGGTATAATAATAAATAATAATGTTTTATTCCACTAAAATAATGAACAAAAGGTATTCATGAAACCTATTTTGTATTGTGTGTTTATATTAAAAATGTTTTAAATCATGTATTAAAGTTCAATGGTTCTGGTCGGAGTTAAAATGAAGTTAATTTAAAAATGGGAATTTTAATGAAGTCAAATTAATTTTGATTTAAATTTTGATTTGAATTGTAACAAACAAGTGATAAATATGTTAACTAAAAGATTTAGAAAAACCCAAATAATTGAAGGAAGTATATATATGTCAGTATATGATGGAACCATGAATGTTGAAACTGAGAGTGTTTATAACACCAGTCTGGCAGACTATTGTTAATGTAAACAGGCATAGTGTATGTTTTGACTAATGTCTACAGCCAAGTGTTGAAGCTGCTAACTGTTGCAGTTTGATGAATCAGTGCCATGAGCAGATTCTATTATGAAATAAAAGAAACATCTGATGTGATGGAATGTAGGTAATATTTTGTAGGGTCCTTTTGTAAAATGCAATTAAAACAAATGATATTGTCCTGAACCAATGAGACTGATTTAGTGAGGAGTTGAGTACTCAAAGTAAATTAATTTGGTAATTAAATTAATTGAAAAGGTGAATTGTCATAATGAATTTAAATTTAACTTGATTCAAATTTCACATGTAATGGTAGATTAAATAATAATTGATGAAAAATATTCATTTAAAATTGCAAACTGAAGGAACGTTCAAGCGGAGATAGTGTTTGGGAAAATAAGATGTACATATAACTGTTTATATAATAGAAATTAAGGATAACTTGTATACTCAATGTATTATTTTGGATGGGTAATATTATACGGGGAATATTATTTAATTTATATGATTGAACTGTAAGTAGACTGTAAGTTTATATTATTATTTTTAAACTAAACCAGCACTTTGTATAAGCAGAACCAGTACTTTGCAAAGGATGAGCCTGTATGGCTAAGAGGAAACAAATAGGTTGTGGGATATGGAGTGATGGAAGACCATTTATTAAATTTTAATTGAATGTCATAAAGTCCGGTGATACTGTGGTGGGTATCGGTCCGAGCTTATGGTGTTGGGATCTCGAGTAGAGAAGTCCAGTAAGATCGGATGGGTGCTGCCACAGTCGCCAGACTAGGGGGGGGTAAGTACCCATGATTTTAATAAAGAGTTCAGGGGGGTTGTGGCGCCATATCCTCACTGATCCTCTTAGGTTTTAGGCAATAAGAGTTTGTATGCTTCGGCATCCAATCTCTTATTGGGGGGTATTGTAACGGTACAGAATTGTGTGCCGCCCCAGTTTAAATTTTATTTTATATCAATTCAGTTAATTTTCAAATTGTCAGACTTCACCTGTGAGGTGCCTCAGTTTAACCAGCAACACAATGTTAGCATAAACAAGGATGTCTAGACGTATTGTGTAACTGCCCCAGCAGCAGCCTTTGTGAATTACAGTATGCAGATTGTCACCACAGAAGCAACACCCAACAGTAGTAAGCAGCAGCGTACAGTGCAGTTCGTTAATTGAAAATAGTAGCCTCGGACGTGCAGGATAGGCCTAAAGCAAAAGGGCCTATCTAATAAAAACATAGAAAACAGTTTCATTGTAACTCTGCAATTTATGGTCACGCGATATTAAAAGCCGGCTATATAAAAAATATATTAACTTATACATTTTTAAAATTTTAAAGTAATGAGGTGAAGTGAGTAAAGAACGACATAACAAAAACAGTTACGTAAGTGCGGTAGGCGGAAGCAGTGGCAAAAACGAGTGTCGGACCAACCATAGGAACTCGCAGAGATGGGTAACTGTACTGAACATAATTTATTAACGAAAACAGAAACATTGTAATCAGAGCTTAAAAAATAATTTAATAGTCCTGAATAAAAGATTTTATTAATGAGATCTCAATAAGGGAATTAAAATAGTATGAGAGATAGAGAATGATGTAAAGTGCTGGTTACTGAATTAAAGTTATTATTAAGTTGTTGTCATATTAGCCCATATTGAATGATTAAATGCCTATGTATTCTTGTTTCATTATGAAAATTGTAGTGTAAAGTCCAAATAAAAGGAGATAGTTCAATTCAGTAAAGGAAAGCAAATTCAGTAGAATCCACAAAATTTGTGCTAGCGTAATTATTTCGCAACTCAACCCCAGATGACCTATTCTGCAGCTGATTTTTTCGTCTGTAGAACCTTGGAGGAGTAACCCTAAGGTAAGATATTATTTGCAATAATTTATAGTGTTTCACTGGCCCCGAAATAGGGACTCGAGTAGTATATATTTGATAGAATTTGTAGTGTTTCATTCTGTTCATGTTTAGGTCTAAATAATGTATTATACTGAAAACATTTTGTTTTAAAATAATTTTCAGTGTTAATTAATTGTGTTATCTGTTTCAACTATAATATTTAATATTACATGTTTATGTACATTTTTAAGATTGTTTTATATGATCTTTCAAAATTTGCCGTTTTGTTTTTAGTGAATTTAACAGTACATAAATATAAGTTTTGGGCAAAAAGTGTGGATATTGTTTAATACAAAATACAGTGTAAATTATAAACATCAATTTTGTAACGTTACATAATATCATGACCACCAAGGTCCAAAACAAACATTAACCAACCATAACAAATCATAAGAAATACCATATTTAAACTTTAAGGTTAACTAAAAGAAAAAATTAGTAATTGATTTTAAAAGGGATAAAGGATACATTTAACAAACTAATGAAGATGATTAAAGAAATAAAGTCAATGACATAGATGAGACGTAAAGTAACTGACAACTAACCCAAAATGAGGTAAAATGAGAAAACCAAAGACAGGGAGAAGAAAATAAGTGCATTAAAGAAAAATACTATAAAACCCAACTAGGTATAAAAACAGGAAGAAATAAGATATGTCCTACACTAAGCAAGAGAATTAAGGCAAGATGGGAATCATAACAAGAGAAGCCCAGAGTGAAGAACAGAATAACAATTAAACCATGATAAACTAATGTAAATAACTGTACTGACAAAGAAAACTTATAAAGTAAATGAATGACATAATGAATAATGGTCAGGAGAGTGAAGTAAAATTAGTCTAAATGTAAATTAACTGTGTATCTGGAAGAATAACTAAAGTGAATCTTGTAGACCAGTCATGTAACTAGAGCAAATGTAAGGATATAACTTGTAGACTGATAATCATAAATACAGTTTTAAGAAGAGTGATAAAGACAGAAAAGTGTATAATAGACCCAGAGTAATAAATAACCTTGTTAATACTGTAAGAGTATGAAATGAAAGACATTAAACTCATCATAAAATAAACACGTTGTTGTCAAACCAAGATAGGACCCATAACCTCACTCAATGTGAATTATGCACCTAAAATAAAAGAATTAAGTAACGAAATGACTAGTAATCCAATTTCTGTTGGATGATAATGAACCTATATGTTAAAAGGGTAATACCAACACAAAAATTATGTATATAATAATTAGAATTATATTATAATTAGAGTAAATTCAAACAATGAAATGGACATTCTGAAGTTACCTAACTCAAAAAACTTTAATAACGTTAAGGGGTAATAGAGATAAAACATTATTGTCAATAGAAACAGCAAGGTTCACAGTCACTTATATAATGTAACACAATTATAATTAGCCTAAAAATATATCAGGATAATATAATTTAGACATACTGGTATCTTGAGACCAGATGCAAGAAGTTTTACTGAATTAACAGAAAAAGGTGATATCCTATTACCAATCAAATAATGCTAACACCTTAGAATGACTACTATCGCTATTTTGTAAAGGAGAATGATCACAAAATTAAAAATATAAATAAGAATTAAGATAAAGGATGTAACACCATATAGTGCCTGAACTATAGGTGAATTTAAAGAATATAATTCAAGGGAATAATTGTCTCAAAACCACCAAATGTAATAACCAGAAGTTGTAATGGTTAACTTAGATGAATAAGTGACACTATTCGTGTAAGTAATTCAATAGAAATGAACAAAACACTGGTAAAACTAACTTGGGTGATAATAGGCCTAAAGGGAGCCTAGAGACTGGTACTAAATATTAGGCTGAACAGAGTATCAGACTAAACCAACTGTAATAAACTCCTTAGATAGACTAGACACCAAGTAGTAATCAGAATGTAAACATTATAAACAATGAATGCTAAGATTACTATAGTCTGTCTATTCAATGGGAATTTTTCTAGGGAATTGTAGAAAGTCTCCATGGATTTTCGTAATTTTTTTTTATTGTCTTCCTTAAACCTTATAGAAAAAAGTTAATAAATAATGTTTTGCCGCTTTTGAATTTAAGGGTGGTTTCAACCCCTTTTTTGAGGGTAAAAAGAAAAAAATTAAACTGACCCCAGGAATCGATAGAAAATCAAATTCTAAGTAAATAATATAGAATAAAGTTTTTTGAAAAAGTGCGTTGTATTTTAGTTATTCAGACTCTAATATTGCGTTTTTTTTTGCAAAAAATTCAATGTTTTTGGAGCGTTTTTCGTACTTTACTCGAAAACTATAAACTTTTCGAAAAAACGTATAAGAATCAAAATAAAAGCTAATTCAATAAGGAACAATGTTCACTTTTTTCGTCCCCATATATTGAATCGTTATCGAGATATGCTATAAACAAAATGTCAACTCTTAATTTTTTAACTGAAGAAGTGAAATTAAACTTGATATTTATCAATGAAAAATAACACAACTTGCAATGATATTATTACTAGATGAAAGCTCTTGAAATTTCCTATAAAATGGTTAGTCGATATTTTGCATAATCTTGAAAAAACAACGAAGTTACAGAGCAAAATAATAAAAATTCTTAAATTTTTTTTTTAAATCAAAAATAAAATGGTCGCCATTTTGTCAGTTTTGCATATTGGTGCGAGATATTGTAGATTTAGATTGTCTATTATATTAGGAATGTCCTCAATTTTTTTTATGTATTATAGATTATAAATGCGTACCTTACGTAAATTTTAATTTTTTTGATTTCAGAGAAAATTTGTCGATTTCAAAAAATATCTTGAAAACAAAGCATTTTATCAAAAACTTGATATTGACCAAAAATATAGCTCATAAAAAGGCGAATATTTTCATTCTTATTTCATGTTTTTTTTAAGTATTTTTCGTCAAGTTACAACTGTTACAAGGTGTGTTTATAAGATTTTATGACACAATTTTTTTTTGTTTCTAAGTACAATATCTTAGAAACAGTAGGGTTTTTGACTATGGTCCATCCCAAAAAAGTTGTAGCCCTTTTAATTTTCTACAAAATGCATTTTCTTTTCTTTTATTTTTTATCTTTAAAGTTAACCGAGTTATGGTAAAAAATGTGAGCGCTCAACGATGATAAAATTCGGTAACTTCTTATTTTATCAACGGCTACTAAGTGGAAGTCGAAAATAAATAATAAATATGAAGTATTTTGTATATTATAGTTTTTAAGATACAATTTTTATTATTTGTTATTTTTTCGCAGAATTTGAATTTTAACCTATATATACCCATGTCGAGACCTTTCGAGCGAAATATTATGTTATCAACCCCTAAATTTGGCTATTTTCGCCCCTTAAAACCACCCCTTTGCACCACAAGTGCAGTCTGACCTCGGAATCGTGATCAGCGGCCAAAAAAACCTATATATACCCATGTCGAGAGCTTTCGAGCAAAATATTATGTTATCAACCCCTAATTTTGGTTATTTTCGCCCTTAGAACCACCCCTTTACACACAAAAAAGTGCAGTCTGACCTCGGAATCGTGATCAGCGACCCAAAAAACCTATACATACCCATGTCGAAAGCTTTCGAGCGAAATATTATATTATCAACTCCTAATTTTGGGTATTTTTGCCCTTAAAACCACCCCTTTGCACCACACATGCAGTCTGACCTCGGAGTTGTGATCAGCGACCCAAAAAACCTATATATACCCATGTCGAGGCTTTAAACGGTGTCCTAACTTTTTTTATATTTTTAACCCTTTAGGGGCGTTTTCAACCCTTTAAGGGTGAGAGCGGTCAAAATTTTTTTTTAACTTTGCTGTATAAGCTTGTAGGAAGACAATAAAAAAAATTACAAAAATCCATGGAGACTTCCTACAATTCCCTAGTTTTACCGATTTTTACGCCTCATTGAACAGACTACTAGAAGAATAAAAATAAGGCCTATGTGTGCCAAACACCAAGTATATTAATAACAAAGATATATAAAAAAGACATCAATTAAACTAGACAACGATGACCAGTAGTTTAAGGGAAGACTTAAGATTAAGTGTGAAATGTAACCCACTCATAAAATACCACCAGTAAAATATATTAACTAAATGTAAGGCATAATGCTACCAGTTTAGTAAAGATTATACCCAATTTTTGAGTTGTTTTCACCAATAAGTGATTATAATATAACTCAAGAACAGAAAGAGACCGAGTAGTAGTGGAAGTAAATATTATTAAGTTAATTTGTAAATAACATAAACGTAAGATAGTTTTAGTAAAAAATATTTGTAACGTGACAAATACAGGGGATTTTCATTTTATTAAATTTTTGGGGATTTATAAAAAATATTCATGGACATAATTTCCAACTGTGACCAGAACACGTGGTGAATTGAAACAGTGGTATAACAAAGGAACGATACGTCTCAACAGTTGTGCAATCGCTAACAAGGAATGCACCCAGCCTCAGTTTCCTAGAACTTTGCGAGTGTGTGACAGTGCGCCCGACCGTACCCGACAAGCAGGCGCGCGGGTCGACGCCAGATTTGTGAAACGCAAAGATGGCTAAGAGACAGAATTTCCGAGCACATGTACCAAGTTGACGGATGTGAATCCTAAGTCCAACCCTTCTCGTGACGTCAGCCAGTGCTGAACAAATATCAGCTAAGACTAACACACAATCAACTGCATGTGTTAAATGGAAATAACCAGCGACGAATAACTACAAGGCATTGTTTTCCACCTGGAGAAAGACATAATCCAGTTGGCATTGAGGTAGAGACGCTTCTTCGCAGTTCACTTACAGACGCAGATAGTGTTGTATGGGCCCGGTCGGCAGATCTTCATAAAATGTGAATAATTAAATATAATATCGTTTTAATACCGACCGGGACCCAAGGAAATAATGGGATTAACAATTTATAGCGTGCGAAGTGCAGATGTCACCGACAAGTTAATTTATCGGTGAGATAAGAAACACGTGTTCGGCCGGAGTCTCGATCGTGAACAATTAAGTAGTAGTGTTTGTGTAAAATAAAGATATGGGGTTATAATAACTAAAAGGTTTTTAAATTAATATGAATGTGAGAGAGAGAGCAGACTGGGCTGTCTTCCTAGTTGTAAGTTATATAATTTAATTATGACAATATAAAACGTATCACCAAAATGTAAGAAAATTTTAAGTTATTGTTATCCAAACGTGAGTCGGGAAAATAAAATAATAAGTAATGCAAATGAATCAAATAGTACAGATGATTCGGGAGTTCAAGTAACCCCAAAATTGAGTAGAGAAAGTATTGATAAATTTTATTGGAAAAGTAATAGTACAACCTTGAAATAATTGCTTATTAAAATATGTTAATTCTCTTCAAATAATGAGTAGAGTACATTATTACAAAAACCCGTAAACCATGTTTGCATCTTACGTTCGTGTGACCGGATCTTGGACCCAGATAGAATCTTTGCAGGTAGGTGGAATTAAATTATGTATTTATATTTATGTAAGTGAGTAATTAATTTCTCAGTGGTGCCCGAACAGGGACTGTTTTTGTGAATCAAAATTTAAAGTAAAAACCGCACCTACAAATAAGATGCAAGCGTGGTTTTAAGGTTAGCGGAATGAAATAAAAGTGCGTCATTTACGCAAAATTGGTTATATTGTATATTATATATTGGTTGTATTATATTTACGCACATATATCAATTATAAAGAATAAGAGATGGCAGGAAATAATGAGTGTGAAATTAATGAAATGACTAAGATTGAAAATTGTAACGAATCAGGTAGTATGAGCGAGTTTGAAATCCACTCGACTCCAAACGTGAGTCGGGAAAATAAAATAATAAGTAATGCAAATGAATCAAATAGTACAGGTGATTCGGGAGTTCAAGTAACCCCAAAATTGAGTAGAGAAAGTAAAAATAATAACGATGAAGTCAGCTTCACTGACGATAAAATAGAAAGTCTATCAACACCTGTCCAAAATAAACAAGAGATAGATAGAGATGAGAAGGTTATGAATATGTTGCAATTAATTTTGGAGCAACAAAGTATTAAATTTGAAATACAGAATAACAAGTTTGATGAATTAAAAAATGATATTCAAGAAATGAATAAACGTTTTGAAAATAATAATGAAATAATAAAAACTAGTTTGAATAAATTAGAACAGAGTATTGAGAGAATGGGAGTGAGTGTGATGACTACAAACAAGAGTAATACAAATGAAAATTATAATGATATGTATAAAAATGTGGTACTAGATAAAGAGTTAAAAATGATGATGATGATGTCAAAAATGATAAAAATAATATTGAGAATGGTAATGATGTATCAGAGAGTGATGCGTTGAAAATAAATAGTGAGAGTACTGATGAAGTTGTAGAGTGTAATAATGGAATGTTAATGGGTGTTTATGAGTTAGAGAGAAAGTGGAAAGATAGTATAGTGGTAGAATGGGGGCAGAGGGTAAATTTTCCCCTTATTTATGATGATTCAATGTGTTCACAAGTGTTGTTTTTGAAGGGCAAGAGTCCCGTGTTAGTAGAAGATTTGAGTTGTTTATTTTTTTTTGTATAAGTTTGTACCCTCTGTCTGGAGTAATATTGAAGGTATGAGATGGGGTTATGATGAGAGAGAGTTAGATAGAGAATTGTGTGTTGATAAAGAGACAGAATTGTATGAATTAAAGAGAGAGTATAATGAGTGGAAAGAAATGTTAGAAGTATGTTTAAACAAGAGTAATTTACTGTATGATGAAAAGGTAACTGACCCGATATTGGAAATATTTATTACTGGAGACTTGACAGAAATACTTAATGTTGACTTGGTTCATGATTATTGTGATAAAACGGATGAATTTGATTTGCATGGTAGTGACACACAAAATAGCCATATGTGTGTCAATAAAATTGAAAAGTGTTATTTGAAACAAAGATTAATTTTTGACGATGGAGGGTAAACTATAAAACAATCAATGGACAATTTTAAATGCTTTGTTTTGTGGTTTTGACCTCGCAATCTTGGACATTGAAGTGTGATATAACTGAGTAATCAATGATGAAGAATTGTAAATAAGTGTAGTGAATTTAATTGTATGTATTGTAGGATGTCAGGTAAACAATGTGTATATGTAGTAGCAATGGTTGTGATAATAATAATAATAGTATTAATATTTGCAAACTAAACAAATAACAAAATTAATTTTGAAGACAGTAATTAGCGAATTGTAATTGTTTTGCTAGCAGTGAAACTTGTATTTTCAATAATTAATTTAATTAAAATAATCTGAGATGTTTTAAATATTTTGATTGATTCAAAGATTATATAATTGAATTTTCTAATGAATTTAAATTATTTTACGAGATGTGAATTTGGTAATTAATTGTTAAATTGTGTGACTTGAAATAACATTTTTGTTAAATGTTTCAGAGGTTACTTGGAGATAATGGGGTGTATGGTGTATATATTTTGTGTATGTTAGTAGGTGAATAATATGCTGTAAGTATAAAATTTTATAATACCAGTCAGATATAATAAAATGTTTACAGATGGTTAACTCAAATAAAAGAATTTTAACTTTAATAATGAAAATAGTTTGAGGTAATAATTTAAAAAGTAATAATAACTGAAATATGATGTAAAATAAATGCTAATAATAAATTTAAAAGTTTAAGAAATATAATTGTAGAAAGAGATGAATGATTTCAATATTGACGGATAAAATGGTTAATGAAAATTTCATATTATAATGTTTTATATAAAAGTTAATTTAGTTATTAGTATGCTATCGCTGGGGTGGCCTGTGCCCCAGTAGATAGTGGAATGGGTTGGGGGTAATAGTGAGTGTTACCTCCATCGGAGGCCGAAGTGGCAAAAATGCACAGCACACCTTTTTGTACAATTACATAATTGTACCCTGATAGACTTTCGTGTCGTGTAGCTAGTGATGAGTAGAACAGGCATTAAAGTAAAGTTTGATTTCCCCGACTTTTCGGGCGATTACTGCCTTACCAGCACTAATCGTGGTTTTGGCTAGCGGTCAGCTATGGCCATAATCAAGTCCCCTGACCGTAGCTGGCTTGAAATTGGTTGATATTAGAAATTAATAGGGGGTGAAACTAGGGGAAATCCCCGGAACTATGGAACAGCGGCTGCCACTCTGTCCGAGTAGGGACAGCATAGCCAGGTGGTAGATCCGTTTTAAGGGCTTATAACTATGAAACGCAGGTATGTCGATACCTAAAATCTTTAAAATGTAAAGCCGAAGCAAGGACATGGAATTAAGTAAAGTAAGTTTTTCACAAGATAAAGTTCATTTTTAGTAAAGTGATAGTGCTGTGAAAGAAGAGATGAACAATCAAGACAACTATAATACCGCAGATAAAGCGTATTTCATCAATAAGTACAGAAACGCCAAACAACAAGTAACAAAAACTTCCTTACACATAGCATTCAATAAAACTTGTCGAAAACACAACATCATACCAACACACGCACAAGTTACAATAAAACAAAACACGCATACAGCACTTCAAACCAAACGGAAATTAGAACAAATAAACCTAAATAACATAATCAATTATTTATACCATAAAAAAGACACACTCAACAAACAGGCATATAAATTACACATGAAACTCACACAAATATTACACCACACAGAACTTGAAAATGTAATACAACACACACAAGACAACATAGAAAAACTCAAATTGACAATACAAGCTAGACACAACAAAAAAATAACTAACCTCACAACACGCACAATTGAATCTATCCCTGAACCGGCATACAAATTCCACGCACGCGTAGTTAATACAACAACCATTAATGTCACAAAGGATGAAATGGATTTATTAAACAAAGGACTGAAACATAATTTAAATAACAATGCAACTAACAAAAATCATAATAAACACACACGTGACATAATCATAGACGCAGAAACAGCTGTACAAAACACGCACTTTAATGACCAGGACCCGATTCGCCACGAAATAAAACGAAAACTTCTAAACACACATACAAAACCAAAAATACACAACAATGAAATAAAAACACTTAGCAATGTAAAACACAAGTTACATGAACACAACACAACAATCCTAAAAGCTGACAAAGGAAACATTAGCGTCATAATGGACAAACACCAATTAAACACTAAAATCGAAAATTTCTTCAACGAAAATAATATAACAGAAATAAATAAAGACCCCACACTAAAATTTCATAAACAGATTAATAAGCTTATAAACAACACAAAACATATAATCAAACCAGAAAGCGCCAAATACCTTAAACAAATAAAACCTAACCCCCCTAAACTAAATGCATTACCAAAAATACATAAACCGAACATTCCCATCAGACCATTAATAAACAACACACAGGCACCCTCCCACAAAATCGCAAAACAACTAGACAAGATAATCAGAGAAAATATTAATCTCAGTAACAACACATCCATCAAAATCAACATAGACCTAGTCAAGAAAACTGAACACATCCACATCCCACATAACTCAACTCTGGCATCTTTTGATATAACCAATTTATACACTAATGTCCCCATCAAAGAAACCATCCAAACACTAGAACAACTACTCAGACAAAACAACACACCTGAAACACACATACAAGAAATCATCACACTGACCAAACTAATAACTGAACAAAATTACTTTACATACAATAACAAGATATACACACAAACAGAAGGTCTCCCAATGGGCTCCCCCATATCAGGAATACTAGCAGAAATATATATACACAACATAGAACAGAACCACATAATAAACAACAACAAATACACTAACAAAATTATATATTGGCACAGGTATGTAGATGATATATTACTTTTATTCAAAGGCAACACAAGACAAGTTGAAAACTTCCACAAATACATAAACACTATACACCACAAATTAAAATTTACACTGGAAATTGAACAAAACAATAGTATAAATTTTCTAGACCTAACAATTAACAAAACTAACAACACACACACATACAAAATATACAGGAAACCAACCACAACTGACATGGTTATACACAACACATCAAACCACCCAACACAACATAAACATGCGGCCTTCAACCATATGCTCCATAGACTAACTAAAATACCCTTAAATAAACAAGATTACACCGACGAACTCAACACAATAAAATACATAGCAATCAAAAACGGTTACAACCCTAATTTAATAAACACACTACACAAACGCATCAAAAACAAAAACAACAAAACACAAAATACCATCAGCACACAACACAATAAATACATCACACTCACATACCACAACTCCTACACACACAAAATCGCCAACACATTCAGAAAACACAAATACAAAATAGCATACAGAACAACCAATACCATTACAAAATACATCAATAATACAAACACAGACATAGACAAATATAACAAAACAGGTGTTTACAAATTAAAATGTAATGACTGCAATAGTTTCTACATCGGCCAGACAGGAAGATCTTTTTCATCCCGTTATTCTGAACATTTAAAAGCTCTAACCAACAACAATATACACTCCGCATTTGCCACACACATACACACAGAAAACCACAGTTACACCAACATAGACACCAATCTCGAAATTTTACATTACTTACCTAAAGGCCGAAAACTCAACACAACTGAACAATACGAAATATATAAACACCACACAACACAACCAAACAACATACTCAACGATCAATTACAATATAAATCACATACACTTTTTGACACAATTTTACAAAAAACAAACATCAAGTTGAATCCCTGCACTAATCCCCTTCCTCCACACACCACCCCCACTACACCTTCCACACAAAAACCGTTACGAAATGATGGCAGTCTGACTAAAAGCTGAAGAAGGCGGATACTTAAGCCGAAACGTGTCTGACGAAAAAAGTAAGTTTTTCACAAGATAAAGTTCATTTTTAGTAAAGTGATAGTGCTGTGAAAGAAGAGAGGAACAATCAAGACAACTACAAGGACACGGAGATGTTCAATTCCTCCAACTATGCAGTCCTTGTGAACGCAAATGGGCGTCACAGTCCAACATAAAATACAATAGTGTGTGTGGATTGGGGGGTTGCTCAGGCGAGCAACGAATTTAAATTTCATAAATTAAGAATGATAACTCAATTTTGCTCTAATTAAATGCTTGTATTATGCTTTGATAAATAGGTGTTCATACGTTCAGTATACTGTGTTTATTCTGTTTTATAAATGTATTATTTTATTGTGTTAGAGGTAAGAATTGATAAAAAATATGTGTTTTATATAATTTGTGTAATTTTGAAATGAGTATAACAAAGTAAATAACTAGACCAACCGGCAGGCGGTTGACATAATTGTACCAGAGTCAGAAAGAGGGGAAACAATGATGTGTGGTATGTTAGATAGAAGAATTGATAAAAATATATATTTCATGTAACTTGTATAATTTTGAAATGTGTTTGCAGTAAGGTCATTTACCTTACTAAGAAGGTCAGCTG
This sequence comes from Magicicada septendecula, assembly GCA_034769895.1. NCBI lineage: Eukaryota > Metazoa > Arthropoda > Insecta > Hemiptera > Cicadidae > Magicicada > Magicicada septendecula. The sequence continues at coordinate 150,139,604 of CM068372.1, forward strand.
ATCAGTAGTAAAATGTCACTGTTAAATTGTTTATTAATGTCCAAGGTAATTAATGTTAAATATAATGTTTTAATGTGTTAAAGATGCTATTTCAAATAATGCGGAAAGTAATTTGGTACAGTTAAGATTTTAAATGATTTGTGAAAACAATAAAAGATAGATTTTGGGTGATTAATATTTTGTGGGACATATAGATCAGTCCAAGTTGAAGATAAAGTGGTACTAGAGATGAAAATATTGTTTTGAATTAATGTAATGTTGTTATGAATTAATGTAGCGTAGAATTTGAGAAGTATTAATGTTGACACAGTAGTTATGGGGAATATATGTAGAGTAATGAATGATATATTGATGTTTATAAATGATGATGTTATTTTGTTGTAGTTGAAGTGAGGTAATAAGAATGAGATTTGGGGATGGTAATTTTGTAAGAGGGGATAGTGTAATGTAGGAGTCCGCAACAAAAGGGTTGGGACGGGAAGGGACCGATTTGGCGGGAAGGGGTTGCCTTAGGTAGAATCCAGGAACCAGATTAAGGGAATGAGCTTTTTGGGGGGTGGAAACACTTATCCTAAGTACAAAGGGTTAGAGAGAATTTTTTTATATATCAAGAGAATGTGGCGAATTGAGTTTAGTAGTAAGTTGGGTTTAGAGAATTGTTTGATAGATGTTTTTGATAGAGATGGGTGTCGTATTAGTTAAAGCTGTTGATGAGTATTAGAGTCAAAGAGGTAAAGATTATATGTATGCATAACGAGTTGATACAATCGAGTTATTATGAGCAATTAAGTCACCCAAATTAATGGAGATTGTTAAGTACAGTAAAGAGATTTATAGTAAAAAGGTAAAATTTTGATTGCAACCAGTCACAATTTTTGATAGAGTTTGAAAATAATGTAAAGTGTTTATTTGAGGAATTTAAATATCAATTTGATTGTTAATTATAATAATATTTTGTTCTCTTAAATGTTTTATTTTATTATGTTTTGTGTTTAAAGATAGACTTTTAAAGAGGTTCAATGTATTTTCTGATGTAACTTAGGTATAACTTATGTAGGTCAAGGTCCTTGACTTGACCCAGTTTTGATCAGATGATAGGTGATGTCCTATACTAAACCAGTTTGGCCAGGAAGTAAAGCCAATTTTGCTTTTAATTAAATTGAATAATTTTAAATAATTTCAATATTGAAAGAAGAATATATTTTAATAAATTTAAATTTTTTGAATTTAAAATTTTTTTTTTTTTTTTTTAAATCTTGATTTTGTGCCTGCCATCTAATTGATGTTTTTGAACTTTGAAGATGTTATTGTTTGCATACTAATCGTGTTTATTTTATTGAATTGTATTGTTAGGGCATATGTATAATCACATGTTAGTATAAGGATGTTCATGTTTTTAATAATGTTCAACTTGTTTATTTTCTAATAACAGAAAAACTAATGAAGAGAATTATTCAATTTAGACAAAAGATTTGTATTTTGATATTAAAGAACATAGCTGGTGAATTTTAACTTGAATAAATTTTTGAAGAATGTTTAAATCTTGACAGTATGTAGTTATAAGTGTGTGTGCAAGCCCAGTAACTGCTAAAGGCAGCCCAGTTTGCATGTAAGGGGGAACATATCGGTTGAGGATCTGGCCTGATATAAGCCAGGGATTTGGATTCTGGGGTTGCATGTTAGAAGGTGAGGTGTGCTGTGGTGCGTATCTGTTCGATTTTTTGGTGTTGGGATCTCGTACAGACAAGTCCAGTGATCTCGGTCAGATGTGCCCATAGTCGCCGAGCCAGGGGGGTTGTTTACCCATGAGGTGTAAGAACTAAAGGGGGTTGTTGGCACCAGTTCCTCACCGGTCCTCTTAGGGGTTTTAGCAGTGAGATTTCTTCTGTTTTGGCAGATCTCTCATTGGGGGGGGGGGGTATTGTAACATGACAAATACAGGGGATTTTCATTTTATTAAATTTTTGGGGATTTATAAAAAATATTCATGGACATAATTTCCAACTGTGACCAGAACACGTGGTGAATTGAAACAGTGGTATAACAAAGGAACGATACGTCTCAACAGTTGTGCAATCGCTAACAAGGAATGCACCCAGCCTCAGTTTCCTAGAACTTTGTGAGTGTGTGACAGTGCGCCCGACCGCACCCGACAAGCAGGCGCGCGGGTCGACGCCAGATTTGTGAAACGCAAAGATGGCTAAGAGACAGAATTTCCGAGCACATGTACCAAGTTGACGGATGTGAATCCTAAGTCCAACCCTTCTCGTGACGTCAGCCAGTGCTGAACAAATATCAGCTAAGACTAACACACAATCAACTGCATGTGTTAAATGGAAATAACCAGCGACGAATAACTACAAGGCATTGTTTTCCACCTGGAGAAAGACGTAATCCAGTTGGCATTGAGGTAGAGACGCTTCTTCGCAGTTCACTTACAGACGCAGATAGTGTTGTATGGGCCCGGTCGGCAGAACTTCATAAAATGTGAATAATTAAATATAATATCGTTTTAATACCGACCGGGACCCAAGGAAATAGTGGGATTAACAATTTATAGCGTGCGAAGTGCAGATGTCACCGACAAGTTAATTTATCGGTGAGATAAGAAACACGTGTTCGGCTGGAGTCTCGATCATGAACAGTTAAGTAGTAGTGTTTGTGTAAAATAAAGATATGGGGTTATAATAACTAAAAGGTTTTTAAATTAATATGAATGTGAGAGAGAGAGAGAGAGAGAGAGAGAGAGAGAGAGAGAGAGAGAGAGAGAGAGAGAGAGAGAGAGAGAGAGAGAGAGAGAGAGAGAGAGAGAGAGAGAGAGCAGACTGGGCCGTCTTCCTAGTTGTAAGTTATATAATTTAATTATGACAATATAAAACGTATCACTAAAATGTAAGAAAATTTTAAGTTAAATTGATAAATTTTATTGGAAAAGTAATAGTACAACCTTGAAATAATTGCTTATTAAAAAATGTTAATTCTCTTCAAATAATGAGTAGAGTACATTATTACAAAAACCCGTAAACCATGTTTGCATCTTACGTTCGTGTGACCGGATCTTGGACCCAGATAGAATCTTTGCAGGTAGGTGGAATTAAATTATGTATTTATATTTATGTAAGCGAGTAATTAATATCTCATATTGTACTATACTATTATTAAAACTTCTTGGTATTGACATTTGTACTGAAAGGGAAACAGCATTGCCACACTCTGACCACGTGACTTCTACAAGTTGATAAACACGAAACAATGATTCACATACACTGAAACAATGATTCACATACAAACAACTTACAACACATTCACGCTCAAGGTTCATTTAATACGGCTTTTCAAGACAAAACAGTTTACTTTTAAAACATGATATGATATCTCTTAATGTACTTTTAATTACAGTAAGACATCCAGAGATGCTTTTGTAGTGAAGTCGCATAGCTTATATCGTAGTGAATACGATTATTTAATGTATGGTTGCAATAACATACGTATTATACTGTACATTACCTTAATCATAGTGCACACTAATCTGTTCACAAGCGCATAAAAAAATCTTTTATTTTGTGAAATGACATGAACCGTGTTACGCAAATTCTAGTTAATCCAACTCTGGTAATATGAGATCTTACTTAATATTTTGGTATGGATTTAATGTCATAATAATTTACTCGAAAAACGTGATAAATCAGATAATTTGGTATTAAACAAGCATAAATATTTGCGAATTCTTCATAAATGAAACTGCCTATAAATAGTGAAATATTAATTTATAATTGACAGAAATTGTAATATTGGACTATAATATTTCGGTTGTTAATTTTTGTTTAGTTAAAGATTAAATTAAATAAGTTACTTTTATATTGCAACTTTATATTTAACATTACTTCTAACATTAAACAACATAAAAACTTACGTTTATAATGGGTGAACTCCGCTTAATGTAGAATCACTATCTTCAGATTCAACTGATTCACTGTCACTCGAACAATTCACAGAAATAATCAAATTTTCTACCTGCTGTTCCACTATACCTTCATTTTTCCAAGCATCTTCAATAACTGACTTGGTGTGTTCGACTACCTTCTTCCAGTCTTCTCCAGTAATCATTTGTATGGCTTCATTTGTTAATTTTTCAACTTCAGTCATCGTGAATTTTGTATTATTTATGGCAACGTATTTTTTAACCCTGGCCCATATTAGTTCTATGGCGTTAAAGTGACAATGATATGGAGGCAACCGGATGACTTTATGACCGTAACTTTCAGCCAACTCATCAACAATATACTCAGGAAACTTTGGTTTATTAAATAGTACTAATTCTATCAACTCAGCCTTTTTCATATCCTCTGTCAATGGAATGTTTCGACGTTTTAACCATTCAACCAGCTTTTCTTTTTTTTGAAGCCTTTGTTGGAGCCTTGTCTTTAATCACTGAATGATATGGGGCGTTGTCCATCACGATCACTGAATTGGGAGGAATATTCTTTAACAGGAATTCTTCAAACCATATTTTAAATTTGTTGTGATTCATTTCTTCATGTTAGTCAGAAGTCTTTTTCGATTTAAATACATAGAGGCAATTGGGAATAAACCCCTGAGAATTTCCGGCATGGATAATTATAAGTCTTCCACATTTTCCAATTCGCACTGGCATAGTTCCCGCCGTAGAATCATCCGACCAACACTTTTTTAAAGAATGTCCTGCGTTCACCTATGTTTTGTCAACCCAGACGATGTCATTAAAATTTTCATTTATTACACCCCTAAGAAATCTACAGCAAGAAGCAACTACGTGTTGTTGCTCCATTAATACTTTTCTACCCGAAATGGTAGTAAATTTAAATCCCAAATTTTTAATTACGGACCGTAAAGACGAGTGAGTACCAGTGAAAAGCTGTGCATCATGAAGAGTAACTAGTAGCTTTTTTATTGTAGGATACTCTTTACGACTGTAATACTCATATACGTGGCGACGGATCCCATCTTCTGCAAAAGCATCCAAATTAGTAACACGTTTTTCTATCAATCTTTTTTTACCTGGTGTTTCCAGTTTAGAAGGGAAAACTTCCTTGCTTTGTTTAAACTTCTCCTTACCTATCGTTACGACCGTATTTTTACTTATAGAGAGTGCAGCTGCTGTTCTATCAACAACTGGACGAACTGAAATCAGAGGCCCACCATGTTCCTTCTCTTTCTCGAAATAATCTCGTAGAGAACAAACGAATTCCAATTAGAGGGCATCTAATTGGTACTCCGCGACTGGAAATACGTGTTTTCTCTTTTACCGGGTGTATTTGCAGTCGACCACGCTTTTTCCCAGTTTCCTCACTTTCAGACATACCTTCTGTTTGAAAGTAAACGCGTATAAGTTAAAGCTGTTACGTATTTTAAAGAATTCAAAATTTAAGAATGTACATATTTATACAAATTGTTTTAAAATAAAAATCGCACGCACAAAGTTCCGTAAAATGACAAAATAAAGTAAATTTATACTTAGGTAAACATGTTATTTAAACTTGCTTATTTAGTTAATAATAGATTCACACGTTTTCACTACACTTAGTTAATTAGTCAGAAATTAGTTAAGTAATTAGAAATTAGTTAGCAATAAACTTGTCTCTGCAATACAACTATTTAAGTATTAAACTAACGTACACCCACAAATAATCAAACAAGTGTAACCGAAAACACAGCACTCTTAACAAACAGACTTCGTTACATAGAACCTACACTAACAGTTCACTCTGTGGCACGACATTCCACACTGGTTTTCATAACAACACGTGTGGGACATATTGGCAACAGTGTGCGTTGCTACGGTTACTGTTTACAGTTTTGAGTACGGCGATTGGTTAAGAGCCACGTAGCAGTCAGTTGTTTAATCAACAGTTCCATCTGTCAATACCAAACAAGTTTTAATAATAGTATAGGCATAAGTTGTGAAAATAATAATTTGTCAAACATGAACAGATTTATGGTTTGAAGGATATCTAATTAATCAAAAAGACAATTGCAAATGATTGAGATGATTAGATTAGAACTCCCAAGTACCATAAGGAAGTTAAATGAATTTAAAATATTTGTGTAAATTGAGATAAAATATAGTTCATACTTTCGACATCAAAAACCGACGCTATCTTAGAAAGTGAATGGGATGTCATCGCGCTTTCCACCAATCAAATGAGTTATAGCGAGGCTTGGCCCAAAACCGACGCCAAGCTAAGCATCATTCTTCTTGTACGATCGACTCAGGAGACAAGACAGGAGTCCACGATGCCAGAAGAGTAAATGTTGAATGTTATTTAAACTTGCTTATTTAGTTAATAATAGATTCACACGTTTTCACTACACTTAGTTAATTAGTCAGAAATTAGTTAAGTAATTAGAAATTAGTTAGCAATAAACTTGTCTCTGCAATACAACTATTTAAGTATTAAACTAACGTACACCCACAAATAATCAAACAAGTGTAACCGAAAACACAGCACTCTTAACAAACAGACTTCGTTACATAGAACCTACACTAACAGTTCACTCTGTGGCGCGACATTCCACACTGGTTTTCATAACAACACGTGTGGGACATATTGGCAACAGTGTGCGTTGCTACGGTTACTGTTTACAGTTTTGAGTACGGCGATTGGTTAAGAGCCATGTAGCAGTCAGTTGTTTAATCAACAGTTCCATCTGTCAATACCAAACAAGTTTTAATAATAGTATAGGCATAAGTTGTGAAAATAATAATTTGTCAAACATGAACAGATTTATGGTTTGAAGGATATCTAATTAATCAAAAAGACAATTGCAAATGATTGAGATGATTAGATTAGAACTCCCAAGTACCATAAGGAAGTTAAATGAATTTAAAATATTTGTGTAAATTGAGATAAAATATAGTTCATACTTTCGACATCAAAAACCGACGCTATCTTAGAAAGTGAATGGGATGTCATCGCGCTTTCCACCAATCAAATGAGTTATAGCGAGGCTTGGCCCAAAACCGACGCCAAGCTAAGCATCATTCTTCTTGTACGATCGACTCAGGAGACAAGACAGGAGTCCACGATGCCAGAAGAGTAAATGTTGACCTAACCTGTGCATGTAGCGAACATAATGTTTGGGTCAACAGAACCCGAAATGTTAGAAAGTGTTAACAAATTTTTATAACCGAATTAATCAGTTTAGTGGAGGTGCGAATACGATTGCTAGTGTATAATCCCAGGCAATCGCGGTTATATAAAGGAAAAGGGAGTATAGTGAATTGTTATTATTATTAAAAACTTATAAAATGAAACAATAACATTACCATTGTAACATGACATAAGGTAGTGAAGATCCAGTGATATTTAACTATAAAAATAAAAAGCTGAAGATAAGAATAAGAGGCAAAAAACTTATAAACTTAGAAATCAATAACCCAGTAACCCAAATGACAAATGACTGTTAACCTGACAATGACCCGACACAATAGATCGGATAAATACCAAAGGAACCACGAAACAATGAAGAAGCAGTTGATACCTAAGTGTAATCAAATAATCCCAAATAATGACCATTATATTGTAATTTAAATAATGAACTGATATAATTGTAGTGTAGATGAGATTTACCTAGGGTAATAAGGTTAATGGAAAATAATAATGTCATGTATATTTTATTGATAAAGGAATGTACTTATAATATAAGGTAGGGAGTTAGAAACTAACCATACCCAAATTAATAGTGATAATAATAGTCAAAGCCAATAAAAGATGCTTTGATCCAAACAAAAGCAATAATTAAGTAATAACCAAAAGTGATCAGAGTGATTTGAAAGTAAACTAGTTATTCATGACCCATAATCACACAGTGATATCAAAATAATCAGACAAACCGTGTGAATAAATAAGTGAGTGAATTAAAAATGTGTATAAAAAATAAATAAGTGGTGAAATGCTAGGTATAGCATGTAATGAAAAAAAGTGATAGTGATAATAAATAAAGAAACCTTCTAGGAAGGGAAAAGTGCAGTGGGTGTGCAGAATAAAGTATTTTATAAGCAGACAATAATAAAATAGCTAAACAATCTTTGAGAAACTTTATGTTAGCAAGTAAGATTAAACTGATTGTGCTATTATGAATTTAGGTAATAGGAAGTAAGAATTATAAAATAAGGTAAAAATTAAGTTATTAGAATGAATAGTAAAATAAGAAGGACAGACACTGTATTTAAGTGAAGGGATTAGTAAGTAAGACATATCGTGTAAGGTACAGTTTAACAGTAGTATTATAAGAGTTTTGTTATTGTTCAAAAAACCATAGAATGTAGTAAATTATAAGATAAGCAAGATAATAGTAAAAAACAGAAAACTGGTTAGAAGTTTAATTTCAGGCTTGAACCTGGCAAGGAATATTTTTATAATAAGAGGTGGAGTTAGGAACACTGATGTTTATTGCTTATTTTGTTTATAAAATTGTATTAGAATTACCAAATATAAAGGTAATATGTTATTAAGAAATGTTAGATGGGAGTAGAATAAAATCTAGGCTCTAGGCCTAACTGTTAAATAAAAATTTAGTAGATTTGAGAACAAATAATAGTCCAAAATTGAAGCAGAGTATACCAAATGGTTAAACAAATTAAGTGAGTATTCCTAATACCAAAATATATGAATAACAACCAATTTTGAATAAAATATATGTAAAATATAAATATGAAAAATAATAAAAATGTAATTAGCTATTCAAAAGTGGGCATGAGGGATGTCAAAATGATCATCATGAAAAATTAGGAAGAATGGTACTCATGTAATAACTCTAGCTATTAATATAAGATAGAAATCTTCATTTGAAGATATTTTGGTAAAATTAGACTAAAAAAGACGTTAAAACATAACAATGACTTAAGTTAATGACCAATGAGAATTAGCATAATTTATTAGGTAACCATAGCAACCAGAAATTTATTGCTAAAAAACCGTTAGATTTTCGTTACTGTATTATTGACCGACGCCGAGAGTGGATCGAGTAGCTCTCACACTAAAATTTTATTACTAAAGTGAATTTTAAATTAATTTAAACCAAAAGAAGATAATAACAACAGTCCAGGGAATCCTGAATAAAATTTTGTTTAATAAAAATTATCAACGAACCATAATTATCCGAGGAAGCCGGGAAGACGCAGCGAAGAAGAGAGACGACGACGGATCCCGAAGGAAGACCATCGGGACATAGATCAATAGAAGAAGACGGACGATCACAGAAGGAGTGCGAGGCCGGAGTCTGCGAGGAAGACCGTCGGGACAAGAGAAATAAACTTCCGAAGAATAGAAGAAGACGACATCTCAGGAGTTATCCGGAAGAAGAAGGCGACAGCAGGATCTTCAGCGGAAAATCGATGAGTATAAACATAATCCCATTATCGAATTCAAAATTTTTTGGTCAAAATTAATAAATAACTATTTCACTTCACTGATCACTATTCCGATTTAGAACTAAAAACTTAGTTAAAATCACTATTTAAACTTTAACCAGTTAATAATTATTAAAAGCAAAATATAATAAATAATTAACAAACCTTCCTAATGGACGAAACTTAACCTAAAATTTTACTAAGTTTCATTGGTAATTACTTACTTGAATAGGATAAGATATTAATTTTTTTGTGTAACTAGTATTAAGGATTGTTATAAATTTGTGTGTCTTAGCCGTAAGTATATATTTCTGTAGCCGAAAGGACTTATTAACACCCCTGAGAAAAAACATTTTAACTGTAAACTAACGTCAAGACGACTTGTGTACAAAACACGGGAACTGAGCAAGTACCAACCGAACAAGTGTAATAGCCGGTACAAAAAATTAATTTGATGTATTATAAGGTAATTGAAATCTTTTAAAGGGTCAATAAATGTTCTCATTCTGCAACTCTGTATGTTTGATTCAATTAATTTACAATAATAAATAAGAGTATATTGAAGTGAAAGCGTCAAAGCAAAACGTTAGCCAAGTCGACACTGCAGAAAGGCGTGCGCCAATCAGGTGGCGAGGCGGCAACATTTGAATACAACAGAGAGAAATACGGTTTACCCGTAAATGGTAAGAGAAGTTACAATTTGACCTATTACACACAAATAACACTAATTATTAATTTTTACAAACCACATAAAGATTCTTTTACAAAGTGACGCTCACAACAGTTGGGCTTTTCGTTTATGTTAAAAGGACGATAATAAGGGGAACGTTTACCAATAAAAATACCCCGCACACAGGGTTCTTTTACACCATGTATAGAATTAAGGCCATGTAACGAACTTTGAAGAGAGGCTTTGAACCCTTATAAAGTCAATTAATAATTGTATTAGTAATAAGAATTAACGAACATTACTCACCCGAGATATAAAATGATTTTTAACCCATTCTAAAAGGACAGTGTACCTTACTGAATTTAGTATTTTAATTTATTTTACAACTATTTAGTAACCAACTACTATGTTTATTAGATTTAAAAAGATACCTGTAGAAGGATATTCAATCTGGTAGTATGACGATAGTTTTGACATGCTAAAGGCATCTATAACTTTAGTACAATTGAATTTTCTTTGTTGTTAATGCATTATTATTTTATTTAACTTAACTGGCATTATACAAGACACGCCAGGTCTAACCTAGAAGTTGACGCGAGCCGTCTGTTGAAGTTTTATGTAATAAATTGAGATTTTATTTATCCGAGGTGACCACTCTCCTATTAAGTAATATAATAGTTGTGTTGTATTAGCGTTTAGTATCTTGCAGACTAAAAGAACCCATGTTTATTAATAAGTATTGTAAACAAAACATCGTGGAGTATTTTCGCCACGTATGCAGATTAACCACCCTGAGATTTAAAGAAAAATTTTAAGAAATGTAAAAAATGATTGTGAAGTTTGACCTTCTGATTTTAATTGTTCAAAGAAACCAATACTTGCGTATTAACGAAGAATACATTATGTTTAAACTCAATGATTAGAGTTAGACCAATTATTTCACTTAGATAGGCATTTACAGGCTCAGTGGACGACGTGCAATGGTTGGCACCAATGATACCACCAACGAGCGAATTTTAAATTAATTTTGTTTTTTGATGATCAGATCTACCCTACATGATAACCAGGACATCAATTAAAGTAAGTACCACTATCATAAAATAACTCTGATTTCAGTGAGAGCCTACTCAGCCGAATCATCTCTACCAGTGAAGAAAGATCAACCTCTATTCAATCCGCAACGAACAGTTTAAACTATTATCTCTAATTGTGAACACATTAAACCGACTTCATAATAGTAAAACCGAACCCAACTAAATCAACATACATAAATAAAATAAAATAGAAAATTATTATAAAGGATACGAGTCCGGTTTAATTACAATTTCCAGACATTCACAACGTAAAATTAATTTAAAATATACAAAAAGGTTATATTGAAAAATGTCAATATGTACGAGCTCAATAATATTAATTTGCTAATTAAAGAACAAACTCAAGTAAAAAAGCAAGGTGATTTATTTAAAATTATAAATTTATTAAAATAAAGAAAAAATAAATATTAAATATTCATTTAAATATTAATATTTATTGTAGCCATCAATACAGTTGACTACATAAACACACATTACAACAATTGAAAATTTAAATTGTAATTGATTATTTGTTAATTCATAAAGAAACCTCTGATTATACAGACATATGTCACGCCACTGTATAACTACAACAACAATAATTTAACAAAATGTATTTGTAGTATTTATTATTTGAAGACATATATATCAATATACATATGAGGTATTGATTGTATGTAAGCAATATAAGTGTAATGTAATGTACCCTACATCATTGAATTGTGGTACGGTTATGGATATAAGTATTTTTGTGCTACGCAAATAACAACAGTGTGTTAGCACGGTGCAGAAAGAAACCCTTTGTGCATTTCAGTTAAACTTTGTAGAATCTGCTAATTTTTATTTTATTTATTATTTTTTTAACTATAACGTGCTATAGTGTAGCCACACACTTTAAGCAAACCATACACACACTTTATGAATGTATAAACTAATTGAATTTGCATACAATAAAAACCTCAATATCAAGGTCTTAATTGTAACAGTATTTTGCTTTAACACATTTTATGAAATCCTGTAGTCTTCACAATTAGCTGTGTTGAAATCAAAGTAACATCAATTATTCAGATAAATTTACTTATCACATGCAGATTTTATGCTAATGCCAGACTATCAGTCATATTATTTACAATAATGTGTTACAGTATTGGTCCCCTTAAAGCAGTGGCTCCCAAACTTTTCAGTCCGCGGACCCCCCAAATAATTTAAAATTTCATGGACCCTGTCTGAGTTCTGAAATAAAACAAACAGTAAATATGGTAGAAACTCTTATATTTTAATTTAAATGTATTAAAATAATATTCTCTTAACTTGCAAAATTATAATATTAATAATATAAAACCTAGTTTAATGTAAACAATGAAGCTGATTTTGCACAATTAGATCTTAAATATTGGTTTTAATGTCTGATAATTTCAATATTGTAATAGAACGGATGTTTTGGTGTGTTCCTTTTTTGTCACCCGTTGTAATCGTATTATAAATATGTGTGACGAGCGTTTTTATTTCGCTCGTTGCGTTCATAGTATAAGTGTGTAATTGTGGGTAATAATCTGTCAAATACTCTGTGAAGAGTTAATTGTATGTAACAAGTCGGAATATACTTTTTCTTAATACTTACGGGCAAACCGTATCTCTCGTGGTTCGATTCGAATCTTGCCGCCTCGTTACCTGATTGGCCCACGCTGTCTTGCAGTGTCGATTTCACTAACTGCTCTATGTAGGCATTTTCAGTTTAGTATTTGTTTATATTACTTTACTTTCTATGAATCAAACATACAGTGTTGAGGAACATTAAAATTTATTAACCCTTCTTTCTACTATCCCTTCAATTACATTTAATGAATAGTACAGATTTTTATATTAATCCCGGCTTTTATCGCTCAGTCGTATATCGAGACGCCAGCATGACTTATAATGTTTGTTTACAATTATTATTTCGTCTCAAGGTGTTAAGTCCGTTTGACTACAGAAGTTTGGATTATCGGCTAAAATGCACAAAATTATAATATTTCTTAAAACTAGGTACACAATGTTTAATACACTAATACATTCAAGTAAGTTATCGGCAATGAGAATTAGAATAGTGTTTGGTTAGAATTTTGTCAGCAAGTTATGTTCATTAACAATTTATTATAAATCAATTTCAAAGGTTGTTAATTGATTAAGTTTTATTAATAGTGATGTTTTAATTAACTTCAGTTCTTGTTTCAAAATTGTGATCAGTGAAGTGAAAATTTTACCTCGTTATTATGGATAAAGGGGAATTTGTTTTTTAAGTGAAAATATTAGTTTATACTCATCGGGTTCTCGTTGTGGCTTCTTCGATATTCGTCTACTTCTTCCGGATAGGTCTAGTCGTCTTTCCTTCCTTGGATGGTTCTCAATTCCCGTTCAGATGGTTTCAATTAAAGTTCGGCTTCCCTCTTGTTCCGTAGTCGTTCGTATTCTCAGGTTGAAGTAGGTCGATCCCCTTCTTCCTTCGGGATGAGTCGTCCGTTACGTTCCTTCAGAGTATTCTTCTTTTACAGTTATTTTTATTTTTTAAATATTTTATTACTGGTTATTCCATCAGGTGTCGTATGGAATGCTTCTCCAATACTTCTTCCTTCTTGGTTTATAAAAATTGTAAGTTTTTATAGTTAATTTTGGATTGAGAGCTGCATACATCCGCCCTCCGTGTCAGTCAATAATGAAGTCATTAGAATTCCAACGGTTTTTTGGTAATAAAACTCAGTTGCTATGGTTACCTATTAAATTATGCTAATTCTCATTGGTCGTTATTTTATGTCATTGTTATATTCTAACGTTTTATTTTGGTTTAAATCTATAAAACATCTTCAAATTAAGATTTCTTTCTTATATTAGTAGTTATATTAATTACATGAATACCATTGTTCTTCTTTTTTGTTAAGGATTCTTTTGATACCCCTCATGGTTACTTTTGAATAGTTAATAACATTTTCATTATTTTCTTATTTATATTTCTTATATATTTAATCTAAAACTGGATATTATTTATACATTTTACTTCCATATTCCTTAAGGAATGGAAGTATGGTGATGGCAAAAAAAATCGTGTTCGAGATTATTGCAGATTCTGATTCTACTACACTCAAAACATGAAAAAAAGTCGTTTTCCGAAAAGTGTCTGTGTGTGTGTCTGTCTGTGTGTCTGTGTGTCTGTCTGTAGATTTTTTTTCTATGGCAAACGATAACTGCCGCAAATTCAAACAGAATCAAATAATTTTTTGCATACAGCCCTGATTTGTAGAGTACTCACGACCTATTGTTTTTGGTGAAGATCGGTTGAGGGAAAGGGGTAGTGTACCTGCAACAGTTTTTTTTTATCAAGGGAAATTTTTTGTTTGGCAAACGATAACAGCCGCAAATTCAAACAGAATCAAATAATGTTTCGCATACAGCCCTGAATTGTAGAGTTCTCAAGACCTATTGTTTTTGGTGAAGATCGGTTAAGGGAAAGGGGTAGTTTACCTGTAACGTTTTATGTTTTAACAAGGGTATTTCCTATGGCAAACGATAACAGCCGCAAATTCACACAGAATCAAACGATTATTTGCATACAGCCCTAAATTGTAGAGTTCTCAAGACCTATTGTTTTTGGTGAAGATCGGTTAAGGGAAAGGGGTAGTTTACCTACAACGTTTTTTTAACAAGGGTATTTTCTATGGCAAACGATAACAGCCGCAAATTCAAACAGAATCAAATAATTTTCTGCATACAGTCCTGATTTGTAGAGTACTCAAGACCTATTGTTTTTGGTGAAGATCGGTTGAGGGGAAGGGGTAGTTTACCTGCAACATTTTTTATCAAGCGTATTTTCTATGGCAAACGATAACAGCCGCAAATTCAAACAGAATCAAATAATTTTTTACATACATCAGTGAATTGTCGAGGTCTCAAGGACTTTCGATTTTGGTGAAGATCGGTTAAGGGGAAGGGGTAGTTTACCTGCAGCCTTTTACGTTTTAACAAGAGTAAAGTACTTGAAAATTTATTTAAACTTTTTGAAACAATGGTAATTGTTGAAAATAAAATAATTTTGTTGCCAGGTAACAAAAATAAAGTCATTTTGATTATAAAATATAAATATTTACAACAAGAAAAGAATTTTCAGTTTTCAAAATTTAAATATATTTTTATAAAACAATGGGTTCTTCATTGAGGTGGGGACCATGTCACTCACTCCATCTCAAGCCCCTCCCATTTTGCAGAAAAAGAGGACCCTGTCAAGGCTGATACTTTGACGACAGTGACAGGGCTTTCCACCAAATTCAGCAGAGTGACAGGTAGGCCCAACTCTGATTGGCTCCTCAGATTTCCCCAGCGTTAGTAGGTTCTATGAAAATATTTTATTTCAAAAATGATTTTAAATATAAATCTTAGATATGTTTTATAAATCTCATGTTTTATGTTTTAACATGGGTAATTTTTTATATGACGAACCATAACTGCCGTAAATTCAAACAGAATCAAATAATTTTTTACATATGTGCCTGAGCTATAGAGAACTCAATGTCTGTTGATTTTGGTGAAGATCGGTTACGGGGAAAGGGCAGTTTACCTGAAACATTTTTTGTTGTAACATGAGTAAAGTACTTAATTTTGATAAAGTATCCTGATAAGATCTTAATAATCCACTGTAGAAACGTAGATGAGATATCTATAAATGAAGAGGCTAGTTGAACGGGCTGGGGGTAATTTTCTATAAATCAAAATTATAGTTGAAGGGGGAGGGGATAATTTTTTTTTATATGTGTACTACGTTATTGGCAACAAAGAAGTATTTTTTTGTTAAAATTCCTTCCCTGGCTGTTTGGCTGAAAATGATTTTAAATATAAATCTTAGAATATGGAAGTCATGTATGGTTCTCCATACCGATATTTTGTATTAGGTATACTTACTTAACTGTTTAAACATTTGGTATACTCTGATTGATACTGAGCTATTGTTTTGCTTTTAAATTTACAAAGTTCCTTCACTAAATGTTAGGCCTAGAGCCTAGACTTCCCCATACTACTATTTAACATTCTTTGTAACTTATTAACTTTATATATGGTACATTAAAACAATTTTTATATAAACAGATAATAAAACATTGGTGAGGTGATTCTAACTACACCTCCTATTATAAAAATATTCCTTGCCAGGTTCAAGCCTGAAATTAAACTTCTAACTAGTTTTCTGTTTTTTACTATTATCTTGCTTATCTTATAATTTACTACATTCTATGGTTTTTTGAACAATAACAAAACTCTTATAATACTACTGTTAAACTGTACCTTACACGATATGTCTTACTTACTAACCCCTTCACTTAAATACAGTGTCTGTCCTTCTTATTTTACTATTCATTCTAATAACTTAATTTTTCCTTATTTTATAATTCTTACTTCCTATTACCTAAATTAATAATAGCACAATCAGTTTAATCTTACTTGCTAACATAAAGTTTCTCAAAGATTGTTTAGCTATTTTATTATAGTCTGCTTATAAAACTTTATTCTGCACACCCACTGCACTTTTCCCTTCATAGAAGGTTTCTTTATTTATTATCACTATCACTTTTTTTTTATTACATGCTATACATAGCATTCCACCACTTATTTATTTTTATACACTTTTTATTTCACTCACTTATTTATTCACACGGTTTGTCTGATTATTTTGATATCTCTGTGTGATTATGGGTCATGAATAATTAGTTTACTTTCAAATCATCTTGATCACTTTTGGTTATTATTTAATTATTGCCTTTGTTTGGCTCAGAGCATCTTTTATTGGCTTTGACTATTATCATCACTATTAATTTGGGTATGGTTAGTTTTTAACTCCCTACCTTATATTATAAGTACACCCTTCTTCTCCTTTCACACAATATATATACAACATCACTATCTTACTTGTTATTGTTAATATGGTTATCTCTTAATTATGCCCTAACTATTTTAGTGCATTAGTTTACATAAATATTATAGTCATAATTCGGAGATTACAATGTTCGTTATTACATTCTTGGTTACATTTAGTTTCTTATTCCTTCTTCCTTGTTACATTATATTTTCCTTGTTGTTTTCCAATCTATTGGTTCAAGTCATTGTCAGTTTCTCAGTCATTTGTCATTGTAATTTGGTCATTAATCTTTGATTTATAAGTTTTTGGCCTTTCTTTTCATTTTCAACCTTTTTGTTTATTATTAATCATCAGTGTATTTTTACCATCTTATGTCATGTTACAATATTAAGTAACTTTTGACATCAAGTTTATTTCTTAACTTTGACTTTTAGGTACGTGTGCAGGGAGACTGCGGTTTCACACAAATAAGTAGAGGAAAACATAATTACTTATCCTGAAAGCTTTTTGCGAGTTCAGGATAGTCAGTCATTACATATAACCAGAAGTCAGCTAGCTGTAATTGCGAAAACTGTAATTTTAAGTAACTATCAGTTGAAAGTTCTGCCAATGAAGTTCTTGTACTGTATGAGAGAGGTCTAGTCTGTTCGGCGGACTAACAGATCTGCTACACGACATGATTTTCAGACATTATTAAAGTCATTAGTTTGAAATTACTTTTACAATTACAATTAGTATGAACAAAAAAAAATACTGGATTCGTCTACTAATTGTTTTAAGATTCTAAAATTTAGATTTAGTTTTTGGAGAATAAAAAATCAGTGAAAATTAAGGTATATTCTATTTTTTCTTAAAAATGTGTGCGGACCCCCTGAAACATTGTCGTGGACCCCACTTTGAGAATCACTGCCTTAAAGTGTTTTATCACGATAATAGTATATTGTTGTTAATACCACTGATTAGTTGTTAATAATATGACACCTACTAATATGACTCCTTCATGCTTCTATTCTTCTTCCCTTTCATGGAGTTTGGAGTATTGATCAGCTTCCATACTTCAAGTGTTTCCTAGGTCTACCAACTGATCCCCCTTGGTGGACTGTTTTGTGTATTCTGTTCTTCTCATTCTGTCAGCATGGGCCCTGGACCCAAGCCCAGGCCCAGGAGCTCATCTCACAACTAATGAGAAAGAAGGGTAGGGAGGAATACCGCTCTTCATTAAATTCCTAGGTTCATCTAGCTTCAGATGATGGTACCCAGTATAGGAGCCCCTGTCTGGGGTTACATTCAACAGTATTGACAGTGGAAGTGCTCTATGTTCCCAATGACAGAAAGAAGAAAAGAGCCTAGGAGGAAGGGCTCTGAATAAAACTCGGAAAGCTCCGAGGACCTAAGGTGGCAGCCCCGCCACAAGACACTGGTAACATCATTAGAGGACATACTGACACATTCAAAAGCTTTCAAAGGAAAAATAATACTACTTAGTGTGTTTAATACTAATATATTTTGTGTTTGTGTTGAAATAGGTATTAGATGCAGCAGATAGAGCCAATTTACTGGATGATGCTTTCAGCCTGGCAGAAGCTGGCTATATTCCATATGAAACAGCTCTGAATATGACTAATTATTTGATTAAAGAGGACCATTATGTACCATGGTCTGTGGCCAGTGCCAAACTCCGAAGTCTCGGTGATCTGCTAGAGTTCACTCCTGCATATGCTTCTTATAGGGTTGGTACATCCTTACATTTTTCAAATTTTGTTTACAGTATAATTTTGTTTCAGATGCAGGTATTCATAACTTTTCTCTTATACACATTTCACAAAGCCAAAAGTTGCTTTGCATCATAAAAATTTAATTAATTTTGTAATTAATTAAAAGATGTACAATACACAAATGTTCATTATCATCAGAAGCTAAATACTTTTCATGTTTCCTAATTTTTATTGTTTGTGTTGTTAAAATTTCTTATCTGCTATAATCAGCACATTGTGGTGAATGTGTATTTTGTTAAAAAAACACACACACAACATAATTGTATGTAGACACAACATTGTGATAATGGATGTTCAAATGTATTTTATTAGATATTGTTTCTAATAAATTCCCATATTTTTGGATAATTTGAAATTAAAAATGCAATTATTTCCCTAATGTTAACCATGTATGTGGGTAGTGTGTGTGCATGTGTTTATGTAGCTTACAGAGTGTTAATAACTTATATTATGTTTTATATATATTATATTTTATATATTAGCTAAACATAGTAATAACTATTATGTTTTGCAGAAATATGTTCGCAAACTGATTATACCACACATCACAGACTCGTTATGGAACA
Source organism: Magicicada septendecula (assembly GCA_034769895.1). NCBI lineage: Eukaryota > Metazoa > Arthropoda > Insecta > Hemiptera > Cicadidae > Magicicada > Magicicada septendecula. The sequence continues at coordinate 150,158,954 of CM068372.1, forward strand.
TTTCATCAACTAGCAGTTTCTTGCAGAGGTAAAGGTATACAATATATGTGTAAAGTAATTACTCGTGTCATGTCTTGTTTAGTTTTCTACAGTACAGCTCAATATACAAGAGAAAAATCAATTGTATAGTGAGTAGTAGGCTAATGCTGCTGCCAGCAATTTGGTGAAACCTTTAACTGATAGTACAGTTTTCTAAAACCATATATATCAGTTCTTTTTGCATTTTCCTTCTCTCTTTATCTATCTGCCTCACAAAATTGTTCCATAAGGAAATGGAAGTATGGTGATGGCAAAAAAAATCGTGTTCAAGATAATTCCAGATTCTGATTGTACTACCCTCAAAACATGAAGAAAAGTCATTTTTCAAAAAGTGTCTGTGTGTCTGTCTGTCTGTAGATTTTTTCTATGTGATTTTTTATTTATTTATTTAACGATAAGAACCGCAAATTCAAACAGAATCAAATAATTTTTTCCATACAGCCCTGAATTGTAGAGTACTCAAGACCTATTGTTTTTGGTGAAGATCGGTTAAGGGAAAGGGGTTTACCTGCAACGATTTATGTTTTAACAAGGGTAATTTTTTCTATGGCAAATGATAACAGCCACAAAATCAAACAGAATCAAATAATGTTTTGCATACAGCCCTGAATTGTAGAGTTCTCAAGACCTATTGTTTTTGGTGAAGATCGGTTAAGGGAAAGGGGTAGTTTACCTGCAACGTTTTATGTTTTAACAAGGGTAATTTTTTCTATGACGAACTATAACTGCCGTAAATTCAAACAGAATCAAATACTTTTTTGCATACCTTCCTGAATTATAGAGAACTCAAGGTCTGTTGATTTTGGTGAAGATGGGTTAAGGGAAAGGGGTAGTTTACCTGCAACGTTTTATGTTGTAACAAGGGTAATGTTTTCTATGACGAACGATAACTGCTGTAAATTCAAAGAAAATCAAATAATTTTTTGCATATGTTCCTGAATTGTAAATAACTATAGGCCTATTGACTTTGGTGAAGATCGGTTAAGGAAAAGGGGTAGTTTACCTGCCACCTTTAATGTTTTAACAAGAGTAATTGTTTCTATGACGAACGATAACTGCCACACATTCAAACAGAATCAAATAATGTTGTGCATGCATCCCTGAATTGTAGAGGACTCGAGACCTATTGATTTTGGTGAAGATCAGTTAAGAGAAAGGGGTAGTTTACCTGCAACATTTTATGTTGTAACAAGAGAAATTTTTTTATGACGAACGATAACTGCCGTAAATTTAAACAGAATCAAATAATTTTTTACATATGTGCCTGAGTTGTAGAAGACTCAAGGCCTATTGATTTTGGTGAAGATCGGTTACGGGGAAAGGGTAATTTTCCTGAAACATTTTTGTTTTAACAAGAGTAAAGTACTTAATTTTGATAAATAAAGTATCCTGATAAGAAGATCTTAATAATCCACTGTAGAAACGTAGATGAAATGTCTATAAATGAAGAGGCTAGTTGAACGGGGTGGGGGTAATTTTCTATAAATGAAAATTATAGTTGAAGGGGGAGGGGATAATTTTTATATGTGTACTACGTTATCGGCAACAAAGTAGTAGTTTGTTGTTAAAATTCCTTCCCGGGCTGTTTGGCCGTAGTCCAATGTTTTCTGCAAAACCAGACGTTTCAACAGTGCTGTCGACTGCCATCATCAGTGAAAATCGAGTGTGATAACGTGTGGTGGTATACGTTAGTGACCACAGTACTGTGGTTAAGGCTGAAGCAATAAGTGGAAAGAAGTAGTTTCTGTGGAAACATTTCATTTCGTAAATGATTTTAAATATAAATCTTAGAACATGGAAGTCATGTATGGTTCTCCATACCGAAAATCATAAACATTTTCCACATAATTATTTATATCATAAGTTGAAGATTTACAAGTTGCACAAAGCGATGACATTCAATGAACAAATAAGTCAGCATTTTTACAGTGCAAATCAGCCTAAATGACATGGACAATTTGTAGAACAAATTCTGTATTCTGTTCATCTGAAAATGATTTCATTATCATTTTGATGTTTTGTAAATCCCATGTATATGGTGTAAAAGCGTGTCTTGGCTTGAAATGTCTATTGTAACTACATATCAATAATATTTTCATCTCTGATAAGGAAGAACTTTTAACCAATAAATTTTGTTGATTTGTGATCGTATAAACAGTATAGGTTGTAAAAAAACCTATTTTTTATGTGAAGGCCTAAATATGCTCATTTTATGTGCCTAGAAAGTTGCAAGTTGCAATAGAAAAAATTCTGTTAGTTATTACAGCCATAACGGAAAGTGCTGAGACTGATGGACTGCTGTGAAATCAGAGCTGCTACTGCCTGATTAGGCGTTAATACCATTTTATCTGCCCTGAAGAAGATAGTGTGATTTTTTCCATATCTTCCTGTTAAATATGTTTTTTGTTTACAAAAATTACCCGCTATCCTTTTTTTTTTTCAACTGATTTGCCCCAGTTAGTCATTTAGTGCGAGAGTTATATATTTTCATCACTGAGTTTCATTATTTGGCTACTGTACTGTGCGTTCTCTTGATTATCTTGTTTTATTTTTTCTTCCTTTATCTTACATTGTATTTAAATTATATTAAGATAACAAAAAAGTATAGTTGACTTGTTTTTGTGCTAAAGTTTAAAAGATTATGGATTTGTTTAAACAATATTAGATAAAGTTTCTACAAGAATGGATAACTAAAAGACTAAAATAAATAATAATTGTTGATTAGAAAAAATAGCAAACTTACAAAATTCACAATTTTAAAATGAACATTCACATATAAAGAAAAGCAACGCTGATTGGAAATATTCCTTTGTTATAAACAGCTTCATCAGTCATAGTTGGAATATATATGCAACACAGAAAAAGCATTAAAAACATAAATTTGTAAGTGTTTTTATCCATTTTCATGGTGCTGTGTATTTCTGTACAACTGATGTAGCTGTTTGTGTCAGCATAATATTTCAAACCAGTGATGTTTTACCTCAAACCTGGATTTTTAATAGAAAATTGTGGATTTGGTATGTTTGCTGGCTCTCCTATAATTTGCTTGTTTGGAAAGTAATGTTCCTTAGTGTAAGCCTAGTGCCCTTTTATTTTTTATAGATTAAAATTTACAAAGGTTAATTTTTAAGTTATTGCTACGATCTGATAAAGAAATATGAATGGGGTTTATTAATTATTAGGATGTAATAAAATTATTTATTGAGACATAAGTGTATTATAACATAACAGTCTTAGACATTGTGACAGTACATAAAGACCTATTACAATAATAGGGGGATTAAGGGATCTCATATTGTCTTTTTATTATAATTATGAATGTCAACCAGGGCTAGGTCAGTTTTACCCATGTCCCAATAAATACGCATATTCGACAAGAGAGGAGTGAATTCAAGGTCACCGGTGGACGAGCGAAGTCTAATATGTATAATGGTGGTGTATGTGAACACGAACTATAAATATGAACTTTCATTGGTCCACAAAGCCATGTCGTCATTATTAAACACTGATGACACAACACCAAGTACGTACAAACCAGGGCGGTGGCCGTAAAACAAGAGACGGTGACGTCATGTACACTACCACTTACACAGCAATTACGTCTAACTCGTTCTCAGTCTCCATTAACAATTCAGAGCACATACACGCTCAATTGTGTAGTGGGCAGTTTTTTGCCACAATAATGTAAAATTTTGTTAAAAATGTAGTCACAAAGCAATTGGTATCAGTGGACAGTAAATGTAGTAATAATAATAAATTCAGTGCACTCAGAAAAGGACAGAAGCTAAAGTTCGGCCGAACACCCGCCAGCCAGCATGGGAGTCTTCTGAGGAGCGTCTTCACCACATCAGTTTCAGGAAAGCCCTTTTAAATCTTTTCTAAATTATATAAAGTAAAAAATGAGCTCAAAGTATAATTAATATCAAAATGTCTACGTTGAAACCTATATTAATTATTAATGTCAAAAAAACAAGAAATTTGAAAATCTAACTGCAGTAAAACGTTTGTTTAAAGAATTATTTTACAAAGAAAACAAAGCTATGTAGACATGAAAGCATGGCAAGAAGGCGGAAGTCATGAAGCCGCCATCTTGGTAATTGTCGATTGAGTAATGACTCTCATTATCTGTAATAAGTAAACATTGAGATTTAAATAAAGCCTACTCTGTTTATCATATGTTGTGTGAATGGTCATTTTGAGAAACCTGACTACCTCTGTCTTTTCGCTTAACGAAACTCTGGACCCGAAGAACCAAATTTATGTTAATAAGCCTAACACATGTTTACACCGGATGTATGGTGGATATTATTTGAGTACATTAAAATACATAAAAATAATTATCAAATATATTCAGAAAGTAGAGTAAGTTAACAGATGGCCCCCGAACAGTGGACTTTATATAAAATTTATATTATATAAATAAGCCAAAAGCAGAGGCAGACAGGTAGCGAAATATACGTAACAAAATAGGTTACCTGTATAGGTTATGTATGGCATGAATAGAGTACAATACAACAACTAAAACGAAATTTATTATTATTAGTGTGATACAAAAATGGCAAACAATAATGAGACGAGTAGAACAGAATCAGAAATGATGGGTGATAGTATTCACTGAACACCAGCCCCAACAAAAAGAGTTGAAGAAAACGACATCATAAGAATGATGAAACTGCTTTTTAATGAACAGAGCATCAAATTTGATACGAAATTAGACAATTTTAACGACAAATTAAACCAGTTTGATGATAATAAAAAAGAAATTAAGAAACAAAGCTGTAATTATGATAAAAGATTAAGTGAAATAGAGACACGGTTAGACGAAATAGAATCAGAAAATAAGAAAGTAATAGACAAATTAGAATTGAACAAAGATGACAAGGTAAGTAGTAGTGGAAATGATAAAATAAATAAAAATATAGTAATAGGAGATAATAGTGTGGAGGTTGGTAGTAATAATGAGGTTTTATGGGGAATAGAATATAATAATAATGGAATGATAGTGTGTGTTGAAGGGTTAAAGAGAGGGTGTAAAGAGAGATATATTGAGAGAGAGAAGTGTTGTTGGGAGAGTTATTATGAGAGGTATTTTAAAAGTGAGAGATGTTTTGAAGGTGAGAGAAAAAGAGAAGTAGAGATTTTTAAGATATGTAGAGATTATGAAGAGTTTATGGAAAGGTTAGGAGGAGAGATGATATATAATAAATATAGTAAGAACTTACCTTGTAATAAAACTGAAGGAGTAGGAGATAATGAGAATGATGACTTTACAAATTACGTAATTATGACTGATTATACCAAAGGTAACAGAACCATACCCGATCATGAGTTATATGAGTCTGAGGAAAAGGATAAAAATTTGAATAGTTGGTACATGTATAATGATAAGATAAGATATTCAATATTAAACAATGTATATAGTTTTACGATTCGATTATTATTTGACGATGGAGGTTAATTATTTTATTGCGTTTATAAACATTTAATTATGTGGACAGTGTTTTTTGAAATGGACTGTTTATGACTGATTTATGGTAAACGATTTAATGATAATGTGGATTGTATATTTTTGTGTATATTAATGTCAATGTATTTGTGTATTTTTGCTGTTGTGTATTTTATGTATTTTTTTTATGTAAACATGTATTGTAGAATTTTAAATAATTGAAGGAAGTTTAATAATGATTTTGAAATAATTATGGAATTCAGAGTCTAATGGTTAGTAAATGATTACGCATATGATATATTTGGATATTGAGTTGTTTTAGGATTGTAAGATAAATGATGAATTTTCTAGTGGTATATTAAGGTAAAATGTTGTAAAAGAGTTTGGGGATAGTGATAAATAGAGGCATGGGAGTTAGTTAAATAAGTTATTGGGAGTTAGATAAATAAGAGTTGAGATACAGATAATATATAAAGAGGTGTTAGATATTTTAGGGACACAGTAGTTAGCGATTATATGTAGAGGTGAGTAATGTGAATGGTATAATTATATTTGATGATGATGATATTTTGTAGTAAGGATCCGGTGTAAGGAGTGATCAGCGTGCGACGTGGCAAGAGACCAGCGTTGCCTGCAGCATTGTGGCAGGCGGAGCAATTTTGGGTTAGAGTGTTTGCCGATATTTGGTGGAGGGCAAATGGTTAGGGATGGATATGGCCAGGTAGGGAACACACATCCTTGTACAAAAGATGAGCGGTGCCAGAGGTTTTAAATGGGATTAGTGAAGGGGGTTATTATTGAGATATTGGTGTCATAATATGTTAATGGTTAGAAGCAGTTGTTAGTAGAGAAAAAGGGGTAGTAAGGTTAGATTGACAAATGCCAAAATAAGAGATAGAGAATAGTGAATAATAGAGAGTCACCCAAACTAGACAAGGATTGAGGAAAGGTTAGAGAAAAAAGAAAATTCATAACAGGAAGGTAATGTAACGGAAAGGTAATGATAAATTTGAAAATTTTTTTTGTATAGAATCTGATATAAATGAATGTTAAATAACTCAAAGTTGAATAGAGAGTTGATAAAAATATAATGTCTTATCAAATTTTATACAAGTTATTTACATGTGAATTGTTCAATGTTAGTGTTTAACGTACAATGTTTTATTATGTTGATGGTACAATAGGCTGGGAGGTTACTACAGGGTAGTAACGATAACAATATTAAATTTTAAAGAATTAGTAGTGAAATTGATGTTGGTTATTAAGTATATAATGATGATTCTGTTGCAAAGAAAATTAAGCGTAAAGAAAATTGAGTAAAGAAAAAATAAATAGTTTTGAAGTGTTTGCCATAGTAGGTATATATATAGATTTTATTTGAATAAATTAGCAGAGATAGTAGTTGTTGTTTGAGAGTAGAATTTGTTTTATGCTTAGTATAATAATATGTTTTCTTGTGGTGAGAGAAGCAAGTTGATGTTGACTAGAGTCAGAGAATTTGATAAAAAATATACAGGAGTGTTGAAAAATGGAAGGATTTATCTGTCTTAAATCTTTTTTTTTTTTTTTTTTTTTTTTTTTTTTGAAAATTGTAGAGTTAAGAAAACCAACGCCTCAAAACGCAAACCAAAGCATCTAAGGGGAGACATATCAGTTGCAGATATGAAGATAGATAAGGCCAATATTTTAAAATTTTGTATTACATGTTTCAGAGTTTTGTGGTGTTGTGACCGCGGTCCTGAGCTGGCCGGAGCGTCAGAGCAGGAGCGTTCAGTGCCTCATGGCCTTATGGTGTAGGGATCTCTCCGGAGAAGTCCAGTAAGGTCAGACAGGTACGATCAGCATCATTGGACCAAGGGTAAGTGATTATAAATTTTTTTTATATTAACACTACAGGGGGTTGTGGCAACATATCTGAACTGATCCTTTTAGAAACGTGTGAATGAGTCAATGAAAGTTTTTGTGTCTCGACACCAAACCTTTCATTGAGGGAGGTTTAGTGCTGCCGACCTACACTACCTTTGTGTAGTGGGCAGTTTTTTGCCACAATAATGAAAAATTTTGTTAAAAATGTAGTCACAAAGCAATTGGTATCAGTGGACAGTAAATGTAGTAATAATAATAAATTCAGTGCACTCAGAAAAGGACAGAAGCTAAAGTTCGGCCGAACACCCGCCAGCCAGCATGGGAGTCTTCTGAGGAGCGTCTTCACCACATCAGTTTCAGGAAAGCCCTTTTAAATCTTTTCTAAATTATATAAAGTAAAAAATGAGCTCAAAGTATAATTAATATCAAAATGTAATCAATGTCAAGGTATGAAAGGTTTGGGTGAGTGTGTGAGAGTGAAAGTGGGCCGGCTTTCAATAACCAGTATCTGGGGTGTTGGTTTGCGTTGAAACCTATATTAATTATTAATGTCAAAGAAACAAGAAATTTGAAAATCTAACTGCAGTAAAACGTTTGTTTAAAGAATTATTTTACAAAGAAAACAAAGCTATGTAGAAATGAAAGCATGACAAGAAGGCGGAAGTCATGAGGCCGCCATCTTGGTAATTGTCGATTGAGTAATGACTCTCATTATCTGTAATAAGTAAACATTGAGATTTAAATAAAGCCTAATCTGTTTATCATATGTTGTGTGAATGGTCATTTCGAGAAACCAGACTACCTTTGTCTTTTCGCTTAACGAAACTCTGGACCCGAAGAACCAAATTTATGTTAATAAGCCTAACACATGTTTACACCGGATGTATGGTGGATATTATTTGAGTACATTAAAATACATAAAAATAATTATCGAATGTATTCAGAAAGTAGAGTAAGTTAACAACATCATTGTGTTTTATGAACTTTACTGTCATATATATTAGTAACGTATTGAATTTGTAAGTTATCATTCAATTTTAAGCTTAAAACAGAAATATAAGTCAGTGTCGGTGAAAATATTGGAAGAGATTTCCATCATTTTGTACATGTTATCTATTCACAGACGCAGGCAAGCTGTGTTGTTGAGTGCAGCATGCAGTATGGGAGTAAAATTATGTCTGGAAACAGCAAAAAGCTTATTCGATAGTTGGCTGCAGAATAATACAAATAAACCACACGTGGATCTCAGAGCCATTGTCTATAACCATGGTATGGTATTGATGTTAATGTCAGTTTGTTTTAAATGTATAAATTGAAACCAAATTGTAGATATACAATAATTACATTTTTCATGGTTGGGGTTTTAACAGTGCATCTGTGAATGTTTTGAGTAAAATGCCTATATTACAATTTAAATAGGTAAAATTGCATAAAATAAAGTAACTAACTTTACCTGTAAAGTAAACTTCTTCCTGCCAAAAATGTATCACTCTTTCAGGGACTGATGAGACAAGAGGCCCATAAAACACACACAAAAATATGTCACACAATACACAAATTCCTGGAATGCAGACGAGATGAGAAGTAACACCACAGAAATATTATTTGCTTAGAATCATGACCATGATTTTTGAACATTACAATCATGAACACTACAGTAGTGTACACCTATGATCTCGCGCGCGCGCGCGCGCGCGTGTGTGTGTGTGTGTGTGTGTGTGTGTGAGGTACTTGTACATGTTTTTTGAATCTTGATATGATAAATGAGGTTTGATAACAAATTTGCGCATTGATTTTTTGTACTAAACATGTCCAATTCAATGACTAATTTTTTAATGATATTGGCACACCTATTTGTGACAGTTTGTAGCCATATTGTATGCATAGTTTATATTTGACAGCTGATTGAGTAAGTTGTGTGGTGTGTTTGGCATAATTTCAATGTCATTCAATTCAGGATTGAAGGTATTGCATTACATGGTGTCTAAAGAATTGAACAAACTTCTCTAATGAGGAAAGAATTTTCTAAAAGGCTTTTGATGAGTGGTATGCATGAACGAGCAGTGTACAGATGGTACAGTAGCTTCAGAACAGTTGTGAAAAACTTCTCTAATGAGGAAAGAATTTTGTAAAAGGCTTTTGATGAGTGGTATGCATGAACAAGCAGTGTACAGATGGTACAGTAGCTTCAGAACAGTTGTGAAAAACTTCTCTAATGAGGAAAGAATTTTGTAAAAGGCTTTTGATGAGTGGTATGCATGAACGAGCAGTGTACAGATGGTACAGTAACTTCAGAACAGTTGTGAACGAGTTGAAGATTGCGATAGTGAAATGAAGATTGTCGTATTGAGTTCCACATATTTTTATTATAGTTGTTAAATAAAGAGTATACTGTTTGGCCGTTTTACATCACATGCATGAAGATATTGGTAGAACACACCCAGATTTATGGAAATTGTATCATGATAAATGATAAGCATACACGTTATTGATTGTCTAAGAATTTAAGGCCAGTAATAACACCGTAGTGATGCCACAACCACCCCTTCACCAGATAGTGGCCCCATGTGACTTTTTTGCCTTCTCAAGAATAAAAACAAACATGAAAGGACAGTGTTTCACACCTGTTGATGACAACAACAACCGTTTAGCAAGCTCAAGGCTATACCACAAAGTACGTTCCAGAAATGTTTTGAAGACTGAAAAATATGTTGGCATAACTGTGTTTTATCTAATGGGGATTATTTTGATGGGAGAAATGCAAATATGGAAGGATAAAGGAGTAATTTTTTTAAAGAACAATAATTGTATGTACTTTTTGATCAAACCTCGTATGCCTTGAAATACATAAATACAACCATTGTACACGCGTAGCATTGTTATAGCATGGGAAACTGGTAACTTTGAGTGACTTCGATACTGGCTATATTAAAATACTAAATATTACAATTAAATAGTCAGTTGTTTCAATAACTAGGAGTTTTTCATTAGTATTTTTCTCTAAAATAAATTGTCTGTGTACTAAAACTATTCCACATCTGATACTTTAAGTCAAACTGTCGGTTTTGCATTTTTCCCTGCACTGTACCTAGTTTGTTAGGAACTGAGACAGGTTTTTATTGTTTTGATATTGCTAAAAAGAATTTAAACTTTCTGTTGGTTGTTGAATTCAATTGCAGTACCCCATGATTCAAAGGCTGAATTAAGTGAAATATAGTATTTATAATAGTGAACATATAGTTACATAACATACTTATTTCATAGCTGTCCATTGCCACCTATATTTTGTAATTGAGATATGACTGAGCCAACTGCATATAGTTATCGTTAATTACAAAAGCCAAACCTCACAGAATACGAAATTCTGCATTTCAACACCTGGCAGCATATCAATGATATAACAGCTATGATATATCTTATATCGTACATCATTATATAATGTCGTTTTTACATCTTCCTTTTTCTTAATGAATTAGTAATTTTTTTAACTCTAGTAAGCTAACTGTACATGCAATATGTTACATATAGTATGTTGCACATGTTTCATGATGCTTATGATCTGTCTGACCCTGAATTTAAAAAAATGTCCATATATAAATTTTTTTTAAATTTATATTACAGTACTCAGATAATTCCAGGCACACAGAAATATTTGACCATACTTGTTTTTTTTTTTCAAAAATAAAATGTTTTAATCTTATTTTTATTTGTTTTTATTTTAGAACATACTAAACAATAGCTGCTGGGTGAACCATAGGAATGCACATGCCATGTACACTGTTGTCAGATATGTAACATTTAGTTATACTGTCTCCCTCCTCTTACAGAAAAGATAGAGAACATCTTTTGTAATTATGGATGAAGAAGCATGCAACAAGAAGTACCGTGCTGGCCCGAATATAAGACAATGATTTTATTCCTTAAAATGCCCTTCCGTAAACTGTACCCATCTTATATGTGCAACCTAACATAAAAACTTCATGCTTGTACCTGGAAAAGTGTACTGTATTTTGTTTGCCAGTTGCACAGGCTTGCCACGTGAATCAACAGGTGCATGTTATAATGAGTTCAAGGACAAGACGTGGTGACAGGACATGGCTGAATCCGTTTTGCTGCATTCCATGACAGATTGTCCGCAAAACACTATTCCAACTTCCCCTTAACCACCAGGGAGTTGAACAATTTTGCTTTACCGACTTTGTTCGTAGAATTTCCTCAAGACATTAGACATCTCTCTGCTCCGTCAACCAGGGAGTTTGACGAATCTGTGTGACTGGATTTGTTTAGAGATTTTCTGCATGACTTAAAACCATTTTCCCACTTCCCTTTTAGGGGAAATTGCCGACCGTTTGGCTGGATTCGGGCACAGATTTTCTGTCCAACTGCATGACAACTCCCCATGTGCAACCTCACGTTTCCTTAATAATTCAGCTACCGATCGCTGTATGAATGGGAGACTGGTACCATTGTCTTCGGTTTAACGCCCCCTACAGTTTCCAACCAACATAACATGTGATTATTGGATTCCCTGAAATTCAAAGACATGCATGCGGCCATGCATACTCTCTGATAAAGCAATTACCGATCACCATGAACGTGAAACTGTACCTTTGTCTTAGTTTTGAACTCCCCTACAACCTTCATTTTGTCATGTTTCCTACGATTTAATTAATTGCAAAATGATCTTAAACTCCCACTTACCTTCTATTTGTCACTCTCTGGCCAGATCGTCTAGTGGTGTAACCCTATTTCGTATAGCGAATTTACCAGCACAGAAAATGAAATTAGGTACTTGAAATGATTATTCTAACACACATATATCAAGTGAAATAATGTAATGGATTTATTCTTTTTAATACATTTCTTTATATTCTCTCTCTTTTCAAATTTCTACTCTTTATCTTTTCTTTGAACAAATACTGATGCTAATGTTACATCGGAAATTTAATATAGCTTTCCTACTCTAGTTAGCTTAAATATTTCTTTCTTATATCTATAGATAAGACAGCCCAGTATCTGCACATTCTCTCATTCACACCCATACCATATTTAATTTAGCGCTTTTTTTTATTTAAATTCTCATAATTAAATTGTGTAATATACGGTTACGTGGTATCGGCGTCCCTGCAAGTCACTTGTTGATCTCGAGAAATTTTGTTCACTTTTGTCCGAATGTTTCCCACTGTTAATTTAATTCGTTTTAGTCACTGTTAACTGAACTCATACTCTTGGTATAACTCCGTGTTTTGTTATTCATTCACATTATAAAATTTTGAAGATATTAAACTAAAGTTTAGGCTCACGCCTATGTGTTCACCCGGCCGGGGAAAGGTTTCTTAGTCGACTCACTTTTAACTATTCTCCCATTTTGAATAATAGATAAAACTTTGCCCGGCCGGCGACGCACACCACTAATCGCGTCCACTGCCTTCAGATGTTAGTCGTCGACTGCCTTTGTTTTCCGCGCGCCGGGCCAGAAAGAATGTACCAGTTCGTGCCGTTAGCATGAGAAACTTGGCCGACTGTGTGCGCGGTTGAAAGCGCGGGCGCGACCTCCACATACCAATGCCAATACACACCCGTCTCGACGCTACAGTCTCTTCACCACACGTATTTGGTTGCAAATAATATTGAAAAGATTTAATTTCCAAAGCCCTATAGGTCTGTACCATTACAATTTTGCCATCAAGTGTTACTGTGGACAAGAAGGGTGCAAAATTGGGTGTAGTTAGATAATGAAAAATCACAGGCAATGAACAAATCACAAAGTACTGTGATACTACGAGTAACTGCCGATGGCAGAAGACTTCCATGACACATTATTTTGAAGATAAAAATGGTTCCAAAGTAGTGTTTCCAAAAGAGCACAGGGAGAGGAGTGGATGACTCTAAAAATTGAAGAATTTATGGCAGTTTGGCACAAGTTGTTTGGGGACATCGACCAGGTGTTTTACTAAGGCAGAGAGTCAAGTTAATTCTTGATGCTTTTCATGGTCACACAACTGAGAAATTAAAGAAGCTGGTTGCAGAAATGCACACTGATTTTGTTATAATCCCTTGTGGAATGACTTCTTAGCTTAAAGTTCTCAATGTGGTTGTTAATAAACTATTTAAGAATCAGTTACAGAAGAACTGCAGTGACTGTCAACGGAAACCATGCATTGACTCCGACAGGTGAACTAAAGAAACAAATCAAATACCGACTGGCCCAGTAGATAATCACAGCCTGGGGGAAAATCAAAAGTGAATCCATTGTAAAGTGGTTTAAAAAATATAGTGTTTCTAATAACATGGATGGGAACAAGGTGACATTTTGTGGAAAGACTACTGTTATGAATTTGATTCTAGTAGCAGTATTGAAGATGAACTTTAAAAGAATAAAACGAGGATAATGACTGGGATTAAAAATTACAAGGCTGTTATATTCTAATCCAATTTAAATATATTAATTACCAAATTACATAATTTCCACCTACCTGCCAAGACTCTCTTACGGGCCAGGATCCAGTCACATGAACATTAGATACAAACATGTGTTAAGGTTATCGAAATAACTGATTCGACACATTGTTATAAAGAGAAATAATTAGTTTTAATTATAAGTTATTGCCAATTTAAAATTTTGTGTATCAAATATAGTCACTTACATGGTTTTCGACTATGGTGTAATGCTTGCCTATAACTCTTATTTTCTAACCCTACATACTATTACTTACACTTAAGATAGCCCAGCCTGCGCACGCACTACTCACATTCTTAAAACCCCTTTTCAATATAAAAACGCCCCATTTTATGTAAAATTAATGACCATAATGCTTTCAGTGTGAAACGTTACGTGTGTGGCGTCCTCTTCCCCGACCACGTGGTGCGTCTTCCAAAGTCTTTCAGTCTCCGGATGTTCACAAGGTTTATAATATTTAATAACGTTCAATATTCACTCTTCGTCACTGGAGGCACTGTTATACATGTTTTTGTAGAATCACATAGATATTTTGTCGGCCGACTTAAGAAAAATATGAAGATTTGCCCGGGCAGAAAACTGATAGTTGCCACGCGTGGCTAGGGTTGCTAGTCGACTGGGAAGAAAATTATCAATCTGCCTCCCTCCAAACACTCGGACAGAGTGGAAGTTTCACTGCCTCATGATCGGATCTTCCGTCACTGTTCATTCAACACAGGCGTTCTTTGTGTGGTAACCGTGGACGATTTTTGTTAAGCACTGGTTGACGTCACGAGATGGGCGGCTCTTAGCGGCATTTCCTGCAGTTCGGCCAAGGAGACGGTGAATAAATTTGTTCTCCAGACATCTTGGTTTTTTGGGACGACGGCGTCCCCCGAGCGCGGACTTGTACTGCTCGTGGGTGCGTGGTCACACTTATGCAAAGTTCTGAGAAAATTAGGGTGATGCAAATTCCTTGCCTGGTTACACAACAGAAACTGCGTCTTGCTGCTTTGTTTCAAACTGTTTCTTACCACGTGTTCTGTTCCAATGGAAATAACGTTTGCACAATATTTTTACAAAACCCCAAAAATGAAATAAATAAAATACAAATGCCCTATAACTGTAATAAATGAAATGACCCAATTTTGGACACGTTACAATACCCCCTCAATGAGAATTCTGCTGTCCAGAACAGAAGAAATCTCATTGATAAAACCCCTAAGAGGACCGGTGAGAAACTGGTGCCAACAACCGCCTGGTTCTTAATCTGCATGGGTATACTACCCCCCTGGCATGGCGAGTATGGACGCATCTGAACGAGATCACTGGACTTCTCCGTAAGAGATCCCAACACCGAGAAATCGAACAGACAAGTACCACAGCACACCTCACCTTCTAACATGCTACCCCCCAAAATCCTCAATCCCTGGCTTAGACCATGCCAGATCCTCCACCGATATGTTTCCCCTTGTATGCAAGCTGGGCTGCCTTTAGCAGATACTGGGCTCACACACACTCACATTACCTACTGACATTACATATTATAAAATTGAAAATTTTTTCAAAAGTTATTTAACTGGCAACCCATTGGTTGTTTTCAGGTAAAATTGATTCATAAATTTCGTATAAATTTTAAAGTATTCTCTTCCTTATTTTCTGTTTTATTGAAAATGAGTTAATTTAAACATTTCTTCTAATTAAACATATCCTTACCCTAACATGTGAATACTTAGTGTCTAACAATACAAGTCAATACAAAATAAATCAATAATCATAAACATGGTTAGCACACAAACAATAAAATAACCAAAGCTTAAAATATTCATTACCTGGCAGGCACAAAATCAAGATTTAAAAAAAAAATATATATATATTTTTCAAAATTCAAAGAGAAAAAAAAATTTTAATTTATCAAAATGTTTCTTTTACATATAGAAATTATTTAAAATTTGTTTAAATTGATCCTAAAAAACAAAAGTTAAATTGACTTCCTTACTAAACAAGCTTAGTATGTGTATGACCTCACTGTCAGCTGATCAAAACTAGGTAAAGTCCACAACCTTGACCCACATATGTTATGTACAAGTTATGTCTGAAAATACATTTAACATCGGTAAAATTCTGTCTTGACACACAAAACATAATAAAATAAAACATTTACAAAAAAAATAAAATATTATTATAAATAATAAGCAAATTGACAGTTAAATTATTCAAATAAACAATTCTTAATCTTACATTATTTCCAAATTCTATCAAAATTTTGTCACTGGTTTCAAAAATAAAAATTTTATATCTTTATAAATCTCTCTCTTTGCTTAACAATCTGATTCTACATTACTGTGGGTGATTTAAACATTTATTTATTCTCATTTACTGTACTACTTGATCTGTATACATATATAATCTTTCTCTCTCTGACTATAACCACTAACAACTTCAACTACCATGACACCCATTTCTATCAAAATCTCTATCAAAACACGCTCTAACCCCAACTTATCATTAAACTCAAATCGCCACCTTCTCTCTATATATATAAAAAAAGTACTCTCTAACCCTTTGTACTTGGGATACGTGTTTCCCCCCCCCCAAACTCATTTCCCTTATCTGGCCCCTGGATTCTACCTAAGCGGCCCCGTCCCCACTAAATCGATCCCATCCCATCCCAACTTATCATTATGTTGCGGACTCCTACATTACACTACCCCCTACTACAAAATTGCCATCCCCAAAAATCTCAATCTCATTACCTTACTACAACTACAACAAAATAACATCATTAATTATAAACATCAATATATCACTCAATATTCTACAATTATTCTCCATTACTACTGTGTCAACATCAATACTTCTCAAAATTCTATAACATACATTAACTCAAAACAACATTACATTATTTTCATCTCTACTATTTCTTCAACTTTGACTTCAACTTGGACAGATCTATATGTCCCATAAAATATTCATCACCCAAAAACTATCTTTTATTAGCTTTCACAAATTATTACTTTACTTCTCACTTTATTAAATTACTTTTCTCATTACTTTAAATAGCATCTGTAATACATCGAAACATTACCTTAAACATTAATTACTTGGAACATTTACAAACCATTTTACCAGTGACATGTTATTGCTGATCAGCTGATCTCCTAACACAATGAAAACACATCTCAAAATTGAACAAATTTCATGAAATATATATATATATATTTATTTATCATTACTTCTCACCTTGTTTCCCCCTTTTTCTGATTCTGATAATTTATGTTAACCGCCTGCCAGACGGTTTAATTATTTACTTAGGTTCAAAAATACACACATAATGAAAACACATATTTTTATCAATACGTATATCTAACGTACAACAATAAAATAATATATTTACAATTATGGAATGAACACCTTGTAGTGAATGTATGAGCATCTAGTCATTTAAACAGAGCACAAGCATTTTTATTGGATCAAATTTGAATTAGCAAACTTTTTATTTTGTAAAATTTAAATTCGTGACTCACTTGAGTCACCTCCCATCCACACACTAAATTTTCAAATTTATTCTTAATAATTGTTATATATCATCTTTTAATTATTATTAAAATTTTTTAATTATCACTTTATTGAACACAATTATTTCCAATAATCTCACTATTGAATTAAAATCTTAGTTACACCTGTAAATATTTTTATTATACATGATTCATATTGTAAAAGTTCTATACTTACAGTCCATTTAACATGGTATACACATAACATCTACCCCCTACACCCCAATACTTTCACCGCACCTCTGAAACATTTCACAAAAATATTAGTTTACATCAAACAATTGAGCCATCTATTACCAAATTTCCAAATCTCGTAAAATAAATTGAATTCCTTTAAAGAATTTAATTAATTAGCATTTACATAATCAATCAAAGTATTTAGAACATCTCCAATTATTTTAATTAACTTCATTATTAAAATACAAATTCCAATACTATCAAAATATTTACCATTAACCAATTCCTGTTTTCAAAATTAATTCTGATATTTATTTATTTAAATTGCAAAATATTATTATTATTATTGCAACATTTACACACACTTGTTTACTTAACATCCTACAATGCACACAAATAAATTCACTACCGTTTATTTACAAATTTTTGTTATTTACTGTTCAGTTTTTTCCGCACTTCATTGTCCAAATCTGCCGTGTCAGAACCCATAAAACAAAATGTTTACAACTGTCTTTTATTGTTTTATAGTTTAGCCTCCATCGTCATAATTAACCTTGGTGTTTTATGACATTTTTCAATTTCATTAATACACCAGTCATTGTTTTGTGTATTGTAACCATACAAACTAACTTCACTCATCGTACCAAAATACTCATTAAACCAGTCAACATTAGGCATTTTTGTTAAGTCTCCGTCATTAAATTCATTCATTATTGGGTTAATTACTTTTGTCAAATCATTATAGTCATTATTATTCAAATATACTTCTAAACTTTCTTTCCATTCGTCATACTTTCTGTTCAAATTATACAATTCTGTTACTTTCTCCACATACAATTCTCTGTTTAACTCTCTCTCATCACCACACCACATCACACTCTCACAATTATTCCGGACAGAGGGTACAAAATTACACAACAAAAATAAACACCTCAATTCATCTATCAATCCGGGACTCCTGCC
The DNA here is from genome assembly GCA_034769895.1 of Magicicada septendecula. Taxonomy (NCBI): domain Eukaryota; kingdom Metazoa; phylum Arthropoda; class Insecta; order Hemiptera; family Cicadidae; genus Magicicada; species Magicicada septendecula. The sequence goes on from CM068372.1 coordinate 150,177,441, forward strand.
CTTCTTAAACAACACTTGTGAACACCTTAAATCATCATAAACATCATAAATAATAAGGGGAAAATTTACTCTCTGTCCCCATTCTACCACAACATTATTTTTCCGCTCTCTCTCTAACTCATTAACACACATTAACATCTCATAATCGCATTCCACCAACTCATCAGTACTTTCATTATTTAGTTTCACCGTATCACTTTCTGATACCAATTCTTCAAACACATTATTATACTCAATATTATTATTCTCATTATTTTCAACATCATCATTATCATTTGTTAACTCTTTATCTGATATCATATTTTTACACTCGTCATTACAATTTTCACTTGTTTTATTTTTCTTTGGATTCATTACAACTACTTCCATTCTCTCCACACTCTGTTCTAATTTATTTAAACTAGCTCTTATTATTTCGTTATTATTTTCAACATGTTTATTCATTTCTTGAATCTCATTTTTCAATTCATTATTCTGATTTTTTAATATATTGAATTTAACGTCCGAGTCACTCTTCTGTTCTTTATTTTGTTCTAAAAGCAATTGTAACATGCTCATTACATCACTATTGAACTGTACATTATATTTTGTTGAAGTCGGGGTCAGTTGCACACCCGAATCTTCAGTTACATTACTCTGGTCACTCATGCTTAATTCTGTTTTATCTTTACTCGCACTTTGAGTCGAATGTATTTCAAAATTGCTCATGTTTGAGTCGTCAAAATTTTCGACACTATTTTCATTTACTTTATTCTCGTTATCTGACATTTTTTTATAATTGATATTCAAAATATTAATAATCTAATTCATTAATTAAATTAATTTTTTGTAATGTACTTTCTATATTACTTTCGGTATAGCTTTGCGTACATAACGCATTTTTATTTTGCTACGCTAACTTAACACATTTTTGTATCTTTCGTAGATGTGGAATTTAATTAAATATATTAAAATTCGTGCCTGTCACGGGCGCCATTTGTTATATTCTAATCCAATTTAAATATATTAATTACCAAATTACATAATTTCCACCTACCTGCCAAGACTCTCTTACGGGCCAGGATCCAATCACATGAACATTAGATACAAACATGTGTTAAGGTTATCGAAATAACTGATTCGACACATTGTTATAAAGAGAAATAATTAGTTTTAATTATTAGTTATTGCCAATTTAAAATTTTGTGTATCAAATATAATCACTTATATGGTTTTCGACTATGGTGTAATGCTTGCCTATAACTCTTATTTTCTAACCCTACATACTATTACTTACACTTAAGATAGCCCAGCCTGCGCACGCACTACTCACATTCTTAAAACCCCTTTTCAATATAAAAATGCCCCATTTTATGTAAAATTAATGACCATAATGCTTTCAGTGTGAAACGTTACGTGTGTGGCGTCCTCTTCCCCGACCACGTGGTGCGTCTTCCAAAGTCTTTCAGTCTCCGGATGTTCACAAGGTTTATAATATTTAATAACGTTCAATATTCACTCTTCGTCACTGGAGGCACTGTTATACATGTTTTTGTAGAATCACATAGATATTTTGTCGGCCGACTTAAGAAAAATATGAAGATTTGCCCGGGCAGAAAACTGATAGTTGCCACGCGTGGCTAGGGTTGCTAGTCGACTGGGAAGAAAATTATCAATCTGCCTCCCTCCAAACACTCGGACAGAGCGGAAGTTTCACTGCCTCATGATCGGATCTTCTGTCACTGTTCTTTCAACACAGGTGTTCTTTGTGTGGTAACCGTGGACGATTTTTGTTAAGCACTGGTTGACGTCACAAGATGGGCGGCTCTTAGCGGCATTTCCTGCAGTTCGGCCAAGGAGACGGTGAATAAATTTGTTCTCCAGACATCTTGGTTTTTTGGGACGACGGCGTCCCCCGAGCGCGGACTTGTACTGCTCATGGGTGCGTGGTCACACTTATGCAAAGTTCTGAGAAAATTAGGGTGGTGCAAATTCCTTGCCTGGTTACACAGCAGAAACTGCGTCTTGCTGCTTTGTTTCAAACTGTTTCTTACCACGTGTTCTGTTCCAATGGAAATAACGTTTGCACAATATTTTTACAAAACCCCAAAAATGAAATAAATAAAATACAAATGCCCTATAACTGTAATAAATGAAATGACCCAATTTTGGACACGTTACAAGGCACTTTGTTAATTGTAATTTCACCTTAATGTAAAGTAGCCATATTTATTAATTTTCACCTCAAGGTGTGGTATTTAGAAGATTTAATAATTTATCTTTCTCAGAGAACTCCATAAATTCCGGGTCATCTTATATTTTAGGCCGTCTGATATTTGAGCCAGTACAGTATATACTGAAGCTTGTTACAATGTGTGAAATATGGGTTTGGAAAAATCTCAATCCTTTTAGTCAAAAAACCAGCTATTTGTCACACCCACAACAGTGGATATCACTTCGTTGTATTGTGAATACTTTTTATAGTAGAAACAGATTGCGAGTTATTGTATCCTTTCGTGTATGCAGTAACAGTAAACACTTTTTCTTGTAACAATAAGTGTTAAAATAAAAATTCTGTTTGTAGTGCCACTGTAGTAGTTTGTTTAACTATATTTCACACATACTTATGTATGAATTAAACGTGTGTCCATTTGTTCTGCATGTCTTTATGGTTTATTAGTAAAACTAGAATGACTGTAGTAGTTTGTATTTACACAGTATTTCACATCATATTGTTAGTGTTGTGATTAAATTTATCAAGCTTATACTAGATGTCATTAAAGATGGATTAAGCTTGCCTGTTTCTATCTGACTAAAAGGCTATCTGACAACTAAGGCCCAGCTCGGGATATCTTCTCAGGGTTTATAGTAGATACCATAATCATAATTTACAGTTTTGCTTGTACTAAGACGTACTCAGTAATATTTTCCTGTTACGTTTAAAGTAGCAATAAGCATTTAATAAGGCAGAAATTATATCAGAAAACTGTAGACATTTTCATGTAGATATTTTGATGAATGATACCTGTGATTGTGAAAATGTTCAGTTGATTCATACCTACGTATGTAAGTGACAGCTTTTTGATGTAGAATTAGGAAAATATCAAGTACTGATAACAAAATCTTGACATTTACTTTTATTTTAGTTTTTATAATGTATAAGACTGTTTGAGCATAATTAGACTCGATCAAAATATTGAAAATTAAAAACTTCTCATATTCAACACTGTTTGAATAAGAAAACTCCATCAGAATAAAGTGAAGATTGTATTGCCTTTTTCAGTTTGAGTAAATTAATATTTGATTAAATACTGATCTGTATTTGAATCTCAGAAACACCATATATTCATATTTTGATACAATAATCAGTATTTCAATAGAGTTATACAGTATAAATGTTAATTATAAAAAACCTACAATTTTATTTTTTTTAGTGTTGAACCTTTTATGTACACACTCTGGAATACAGATAATTGCAAGCGCATATAAATGCACAATGGATTTTCTGTAAAAAAAAAACTCCATTTTCTGGTAACAGAATATGCCTAATGTAAGTTATATTAATTGCAGGAATGGCTCAGAGTGGAGAAAATGAATGGGAGATTGTTTGGCAAAGGTATTTAAGTGAAGAAGAACCGCAGGAAAAAGTGAAACTTCGTACATCCTTGTGTTCGGTTAAATATCCATGGATTCTATCAAGGTAAATAACTGTGTGCATCTGTTGACAAGCGTATCAAAGCCGTTGTGATCATATAAAAGTATGCTGCTGTTAACAAAGGGAAATAATCAATTTACGTTCATACTCTTTGTCCAGGTACAAATATTATGGAAATTGCATAATAGTAATAGTCCTATCCAAATTTTATTAGCATACGATTTTTGAATACCCGATTACAATTTACAAGCTCATAAGTAGAAATTAAGAAAAAGTTCTGTATAGTGTTTAGTCATCCAATGTACATGTGAAAAGAAAAGTTCATTTATTGGTTCATATTATCACTCATAGCAGAGGATATTTATTCTACTTTCTTTTTACGAAAGAAGACTTTAAGGCAACATAACATATAAGAAATACTGTATATAGCACACTATTGAATAAACATGGCAGTCTCATGGGCTGTTGCGTTTGAACAGTAGACACAGAATAATCGCACACCAGAGGATTCATTGCAACTTTAATGATAGTGTAAGTAACCAAACAATGATAACACTCGTCCACAATAATTCTTCAAGCTTGCAGTTGTCCATTGCACGCAAAACATAACAAACTATAAGTGTCATCTACTTAACAATGTAGTACAAAGTAATACAAACCACATAACAACTCAACTCCTTATTGCTCTGGTTTGGAATCTCAGGCTGACCTATGCCGCTTTCAGAACCAGGGGTGGATTAGAAGCGCATAGTGCCCTATGTTGCCATCACACTGGTGCCTCCCCCCCCCATTTAAAATTCAACCTTTTATCCATTATTTACACTGATAAATAGCATACACAATTTTGAAAGTTAACAGTTATTTGATAAAATTCGCAGATTATAACAAATATTTAGCAAAATAGTGATAGTGATCCATTTTTTTCTGTATTTTGCCTTAACGAAGTCTTATATAATTTCTTCTATTCAAGTGTCTTGCTTTCAATATTCAACCTTGCTAACAAAGATAATCTCTCATCTACCATAGTTGAACTCAACATATCTTTAATGCATTTTAATACAGAAAATAATCTTTCACATTCGCAGTTAGCCATTGGAATTGTAAAAAACAGTTGATAAGCAATGTATGTGTGTGTGTGTGTGTGTATATATATATATACTATAATACTTATAACTGTTTTACCTCAAGATGTATTTTTTCTTTAGGGACATGTTTCGGGAGATCCTGTTCTCCCATCTTCAACCTTCGCCCCTTGAAGATTCGAACCTCAAGGGGCGAAGGTTGAAGATGGGAGAACAGGATCTCCCGAAACATGTCCCTAAAGAAAAAATACATCTTGAGGTAAAACAGTTATAAGTATTATAGTATTACATACATCAAGAAACGGACTGTAGCAGAAAGTGATTGAAATATATATACGAGGGCTATCCAGAAAGTAACAGACGTTTTGACCAACCGTGGCGGTGGGCGGGGATAGAGCCACCATCTTGGCGTCAGAACGTTCCTACACTCAGTACGCATCCAGCTGTGGTAGCGTGCGGTCTGTGCCCCTCTTACTTTGCTCTCTGTGACGTGTTAAAATGTGCGCTGCAATAGAAAATCCCGCCACTTGTGAGGTGCGTTCTGTGATTAGGTTTTTGTTGGCAAAAAATCACAAACCAATTGAAATTTATCGCCAACTTTGTGATGTGTACGGAAAAGGAATAATGAGTGAAAGCCGAGTGAGGCAATGGTGCATTGATTTTAAAAATGGCCGTACCAATGTTCACAATGAGGACCGCAGTGGTAGACCTAGCCTTGTGACTGATGAACTGGTGATGAAAATCAACGACAAAATTCGTGAAGATTGTCGTTTCACGATTACGGAACTTTCGAAACATTTTCCCCAAATTTCACGGAGTTTGGTGCATGAAATTGTGGGGGAAAAGCTTGGTTACCACAAATTTTGTGCTAGGTGGATTCCGAAAATCCTAACGGAAGACCACAAAAAACAGAGACTGGCTGCAGCACTAACTTTCCTCGAAGATTACGACAAAAATGGTAACAAAGTTATCGATCGTATCGTAACTGGGGACGAGACGTGGGTGAAGCATGTCAATAGTGAAACAAAAAGGCAGTCGATGGAATGGGGACACACAAATTCTCCCAAGAAACCAAGGAAGTGTTTGCAAGCACTGTCAGCAAGAAAGATCATGGCTACTGTGTTTTGGGACTCTGAAGGAGTGATTCTCGTTGATTTTCTTGAACGTGGCACAACAATTAACTCAGAGAGGTATTGTGAAACACTGAGAAAGTTAAGGCGCGCGATACAAAACAAACGTCGGGGACAACTTAGTGCGAAGGTTTTGTTTTTTCACGACAACGCACGTCCACACACGGCCAATCGTACCCGAGAGCTCTTCGATGGTTTTGGATGGGAGGTGTTCGATCATCCACCATACAGCCCGGATTTGGCGCCGAGCGACTATCACCTCTTCCCAACGATGAAGACATGGCTTGCTACACAACGCTTTGATACTGACGTCGAACTGCATGCCGGTGTAAACCAGTGGTTGAAATCGCAGGCGGCAGATTTCTACAGAGACGGTATTGAAAAACTTGTGCCACGGTATGATAAGTGCCTTAATTTGAATGGCGATTATATAGAAAAATAGCTTAAGAGTGTACCTTTCAAATGTATATAATAAAATTTTGTTTTTTCATTTTGTAAATTTTTTATTTCAAAACGTCTGTTACTTTCTGGATAGCCCTCGTATATATATATATATATATATATATATATATATATATATATATATATTCAGAAATACATCAGTCATTTTACAATCAATAATCCAGTTTAATATTTTGAGCGGACAAACTGTAGTATCATGGAATCTATCATCTTCATTCAAACGATTTGAAAAAAACCTCTCTCTTGCATTTTTACTTGTGGCACAAAGTGCTTCAATTCTATCAGAAGATCGTTATTCAAATAATTCGAGTAAAATTGTATAAGAGCTTTTGCTTGATTTTCCAACTTGACACTCTCCATGGTTAATAGCTGCGTAAGAAAACCAAGCAATTGCATAATGTGATCATAAGTTTTGCTTCGCTTAGTCAATTCAGCTGAATGATGCCCTCTCTGACAGCTGAGCCACTGTTCAGAACAGTGCTTTTATACTCAGCCAGCATGGTGTGCTGATGTGTCAAGATTCACCTGGATGCCAATAGAACAGTTGACCAATGTCTCGAAGATGTGTTTGGAAACATGCAAGAGCCTTGTATAATCCTACTGCTGACACATTGTATCACGTAGTTGTCTGTGTTCTCAATGTTGCAGTACATTTATTTTCAAATATTTACATTGTACGTAGTGTATTTTAGAATCTGTGTATAATCTATGAATTAGATGTGTGTACGAATATTAACAGTAAATTTTCAGTATGCTCGTTATACTGTATTGTGTAAGCTCGTGTAATTATAAAGTGGGCTTATAGAAAAATGCTGTTTCACGATTTTGTAGACTCTAGTTTGTCAAAATGTTGACAACAAAAAAATTATTTCCCTTTAACTTCAAGTTACTACTGTTTGTATATACTAGTATAAAACCAATATATTTGCCTTAGGTAAGCAACAGAAGAACAAATTTACCAATAGATCAAAATTTTTCATTAACATTGTGCACTCCTGTTGTTCATTCAGTACAGGTGTTAAGGAACAGACAGACAGGGCCGCCACTTACACTTGACAGATGGCGTGTGAGACCCATATCATTATCCCCATTAAACCAAACGCTAATGCAAAACCAAACTACTTACCAGAAGAAGGAAACCACCAAGTCTGTATAGGCGAGCCCCCTAGTATGGGTTAGATCAGGGTCAGGTGACAAATAAAAATATCTTAAAATAGCATTATTATTTTTTATTTACTTTTGTCAATATTCTGTAGTCTTTTTTTTGTTATTCATTCCATGACACCAAAAAATCTTTTAAACATTCGATTGTTATTGAATAAAATATCATCAAAAATCCAGTAAAACACTTTTAAGTCAGACCAAAGATTTAGCAACCTAAACTTTAGAAAATAAAACCACAACTGTAACACAACATATTATTGGAAAACCCATTATCATTATCAAATCCATCATTTAGAGTAAAATCTAATTGTCTTAAACTATTTCATTTTAATATTTCGTATATTTCTATTTACGAAAACGCTTATAAAAATGTAACTTTAAATGTTGCCCTTTTTTTACAAGAAATCTATTACTTACAAAATGTATTGTTACGACAGTCTACTTGATCGTCGTAGGTACAGTGGAAACAAAATACAAGACACCAATTAAGTGACTAATTACCAGCTTTAATTTTCACAGTTAACGAGTTCGTAATTAACAACACAGTCTCTACAATAAATCAAATAAAAATTGCTCACACGCCATAAAATGTCAACTAATATTAAAACACAATTGTATTACAATATTACTGCCCGATTATAAAATGCAACACTTCACTAATAACCACTTGAACGTACACAGTAATATCGCCCGATAATAACTCGAACCGCACTGTAAATATATCGCAACTATACTGAAAACTAAGGCCGCTGCCGCCTTCTATTTATACATCCACGCACAGACCAGAAGATTCCAAACTGCGTCTTAGCGCCAGTGTGTACGACGTAATTAATTGTGGCCTTGACACAGTCCACAAAAATCTTGCGAATGTGTCAAGAATCACGTACACCACCGCATTACATTCTGGGTCCCTCTGGTACGTTCGATAAACATGTAGATTGTTCTGTGATGTCATAACACTATTCATAAACTGATACATATTATGATCTTAATTTTTAATACTTCTGAATGAGAATAAATTTTATTGGGCCATCATACATGGCCACTAAAAGATCTACTAATTTGTATCTATGTTTGGATGATTTAATAAATAAATGCTACTTAACTAAACATTAACACTACACAGCGCAAAATACATGTAGCATTTCTAACCTTTAATGTGTGTCTCCTCAACAAACGTTTAAGTTTATTTCATGTAACAAATTACCATTACGTCTAACCTAATTACAAACAGAGACACTCACAAACCCCATAGTATTTTATGTGAAAGACAAAGATTAAAAACCAATCATTAAACACAAGGATTAATGCTTAGATCCACTTAAGGTGTACTTATTACACAATATGTAAATTCTTATTTAAACACACTTTTAAATATTCTTTAAATTCATAACTTATTTGTTAATAACCATCATTGCAAATCAGAGCAGCAGTACTTTCTTATGTTTTCTCTCTCTCTCCTCTTTACCCCTCCTTTCCACTCTCTCTCCTCTCTTACACACTCTCTGAAACAGTTACCAAGTCTTCACTTCATCATTTCACTACGCATCCACATTGCGTGTTTCCTGAGGTTCCTTTGTCTACATCACACGGCCAACAAATGCCCGGTTAAGTCTGTGGTCGCATGTGGGCACTGAAACTCTATACAAGTGTACTGTTCCACAGTTACATGGTTACTGACTCACTCTGTATTTCACAAGCATCTGCTTAATATTGTGCACGAAAACCAGTTTTATCCGGTCATAGCCAAGTGTCGCTTTGTTTCGTCTGACATTAACACTTGTTGATCTCACATACATTATTAGGCACAACTCTTGTCCGAGCTGAAACATTTTAATAAGTTTATAATTTTATAAGTAAACTTTGTTTACAAATATACACTTTCGGCTATTGTAGCCGCCATGTTGTTCAGTACCAACCTTGAAAATTTACTTACCCGGCCCAGGGTCAAGGTTGGACGAGCTGAAAAGCAAGATGGTTGTTTGGAATAACTAATAATTCATTTACTAATGCTCAAATCAATCTTACTTTATTAAATTATAAAATCCAATTAAATTTATCTTTTTCAATCAAATAAAAAATACAACCTTGTACATTCCTTTCAATCCCATCATTACATACAAAATATTCCTTCTCCCTCTCTTACACTTTATTTTTGTTTCAGTAATATTCAAATAAAATAAAATAACTCGCTACAAACTTAACTTTATATACCGCAAACCAGCGCTTGCATTCACACGCACACCCATACACCCCAAAACTTTAGGAGATCTCCATTTTTATTAAAATAATGAAATTGAAATTTTAAAAGCCCTGGTTTCAAATTTTTTTGGTTTTACCCTCGTTGGTTACTTAGCTGATATTTGAGTCCAGAAGAACTGTCCCATATTTTCTGTCATTTCGTACCCTTCTTGTTGCTTTCACTACATAACGCCAAAACTGTTATTACATTAAAAACTGTTATTCACTTTTAAAAGAAAATTCCTTCACATTTTGCATTCTATTTACTCGGTATAGTTACATTTTGTACTTTCGATGTTGGGCGCGACAAAAAACTGTACCCAGCTGGCGGGCGAGCGAACGGCTCACATCCGTTGTGGTTAGATGTTATATGCCGACTGGCTTTGTTCTCATTGCAGTTGGTTGCCATCGCCCTGCATTCCAAGTGACGTATTTTTAAAGGTTTGGCACTGACGTCATATGGCGTGACTTGTGATTTCATAGGTCAAAGTTCATTCGGCTAAATATAACTGTTTTCCTTGCGTTCTGGAGGTGACCTTGACACAAATTCACTCACACTGCATATTACGTTTCTTGTTCCCAAATAAAATTTATTATTATTATTATTATTTCTTTTTGTTTCCCCAAAATATTCTTAGGAGGGCTTAAATGTCCCATTAAAATACCCCCTCAATGAGAGGTTTTATGCCGAAGCATAAAAACTCTCATTGACACTCTCATACTTCCTAAAGGGATCAGCCAGGATATGTCGCCACAACCCCCTTTATGTTTTATTAAAAATCATGGTTAACTTACCCCCTGGTCCAGTGATTGTGACCGCACCTGAATTACCTTACTGGACTTCTCTCTTGAGATCCCAACACCACAAGGCCAGTCAGGCACTTGACGCCCCTGTTTTGACGCTCAGGCCAGCACAGGACCGCCGCCACAGCATCACCAGACACTGAAACATCAAATCAAAAATATCAAATAGTGGCCTTACATAATACATATCCCTAACTGAACTGGTTCCCCTTAGCTGTGCTGGTTTGCGTTAATAAGCACTGGTTTTTCTTAACTTCTAACATATACATGGATACATATTTAACATGACATAAAACATTTAAACTTCAATACCAACATTCTGAATGCCCTTCTCTTGTTAATTATTATCTCCAAAATTCAAGATATTTCTCTGATTCCCATCAGAATTTAAATAAACATTCCCCATTACAACATTACAAATACCTTCCCTTATATAATTCACATTTCAAAATAATTAAATTCATTAATAAAATTCTCATATAGAATAAAACACATTTAAATCAGCTACATCAGAACAAATTATTTACTTAACAATCGTTAAGCATCTTCATATTACTCCTTAAAGCAACATCAAAATCATTTAGTTATCTCATAAAATCAACTACATCATTGACATAACTCATTTTTATTCTCAATAATTCATTACTAGCAATTTAGTATCCTCCTTCTCCATCATTATCTAATATCCCCCCATAACCCAGTTACAATTAGGTAAATAAGCTCACGGGTACCGGTTTTGGTATTTACCTTGTTGCATGTATGCTGTATTTATGCCCCTGGCTTGTAACGGCCAGCTCCTTTCCACACACGCTATTGCTTAATGATGTTGGACTGTAGCGCCCATTTGCATCCACAAGAACTGAATTTTATTAGGGTGCAAATGCTGCTTACACCGTTCTTGCTTCGGCGTTATATAAAAATTCGGCATTACTGATGTCCGAGGACACCAGTAATCCTACTATAATGATTCATATGCCCTTAATACGGTTCTATCACCCCATTCGATGGCAGCTGCTGTTCCAAAGTTATGGTGGATTCCCCTGATTAAAACCCCCTGTTAATTTCTAAATTGTACCAATTTCATAGGCGACTAACTATGGTCAGTTACAATAAGTCTGCCCACAACTGGTTATCATCCAAAACCACGGTCTGCGCTGGTAAGGCCGGGACCGCCCGAAAGTGGGGAATCTATTAAAAACATACTATACATGTTTAAGATTCCTACACTTATATAATACATAATAATATACAACATAATAAACACTCATAATGAACATTGCTATAATGCTATAATATCAAGACAAACATTTCAAATTTAAGTTTGACCAAAAATTACACACCTTACAGCTTTACTTTAGTTTCAAATTTTATTAAATCTTTCACTTATTACATTATTATTACATTTCAACTATGAATTTCTATTTAGCATTTTCATCATTAATTGGTTCGGGTGATTCCCAGTCATTCACAATGATTTGATTTATTAAACGGGCATATAGATATAACCTTACTCACCTTCTTCCTTCTAACAAGCACTAACGGATTTGCATAGGGTGACACCAATCTCTCAATCATAACCCCCTTCAACCCTTTATCTAACTCTACTTTAATCATTCTCCCCTTATTACAAATCACCTGATACCCTCTTTGTACATAGGATGTGCATTCCCGCACCACCAGCTCATTCCCTTATCAGTTCCTGGCCCTTCCAGGTAACCCCACAGCCCTCTTTAACTCGTTTCACCTCCCGCCACAACGCTTTGCGTTGAGGACTCCTTACACCTCCACCCTCACTACAAAATTTATGTACCCTGCTCTCACCTATCTACTGTCCACTTTGTCTACATATTTTCTCTCTACACACATTCACTCTCGCTACTGTGTCCCTACTACTACTCCATTTCTGTATTACTTTTACTCCAGAAATTCTTATTTTGTCTAATACCCATTTAAAATTAACTCTGAGTGTCTTAATGCCTTATTGAAATAATCATCACCCAAATTCCATCTTTTACCACATTTTGCATTAAGTTAATCGTTGAAAATTACATTAGAAAATTCATAACCTTATAATAACAATATACCTCAATATCCAAACACATTGTATGTTTAATCATTTACTATTCATTATAGAATCTAAATCTCAGAAAAATCATTTAAATTCACCACCAAAATTCCTCTGTATGACATTTTAAATTAATTAATTAATCTCCAATTATTTAATTCAATCAGTTTTTTAAACCACTAAGTTACTTTAATTACATGATAAAATTCACAATTACTCTCATTATTTATTTAGTCTGAAAAAATGTTATTATTATTAAATCAATTCCTCTTACATACATACATTGTTTACATAAAATAAAGAGTACACCATAATCTAATACATAAATACATTTGACATCAACACAAAAGTATATACAATCCACATTATTATTCGTTATAGTTTACCACAAATCATTTCATAATACAGTCCATTTCAAAACCCCACTATTCACATAATTAAATGTTCATGAACACTAAATGTTTAACCACCATCATCGAATAATAATCTGATCTTATGTCTACACAATTCATTTTTTATTAAATACATTATATTATCTCTATAAATATAACGACTATTTAAATTCTCATATTTTGTCACAATACCATAATAATCAACAGGATTATTCCATATTATTACATCATATTACATCATATAACTTGTCACCATCGAGTATAGTCAAGTCGCCCTTAGTATGATTTGTCACAATTAGTTAAATTATAATTTCATCATTATTTATCATCTACTGCTATACCAGTTTCATCACCAAGTAAGTACTCAATATCATCAACCTTATCATCATTTGCTGCACTAATTATGTCACAAGGTAAGTACTCAATATAATTATCAACTCTCTCTCTCTTAATTCTTTATAACTCCTACCAACCTCAAACAACTCTATCTTCGTATCAAAATAGAACTCTCTCTTAAAATACTTCTCATCATAACACCATTTCACACTTTCTCTGTCATTCCATGCAGAGGGTACTACTACATTAAAACACCTCCTGGCTTTTCCAGGTACACCACAAAAACTCAGGGAACAATTTGAAAACGCATCGTTTTCCAATAAGGGACATTCACCCTTCAACAACAACAGTGAACACCTTGGTTCACAATAACCCGGGGAAAATTTACCCTCTGCCCTATATCCACAAAATAACTCTCTCTCTCTCTCTAACTTATAAACACTGATTTCTACCCCTTCACAACCCCCTACTCCCATTACTCTCTCACTCTCACTTACTATTTCTATATTCTCGTCACTATTCATTTTCACTGTATCACCTTTAAATACCCCATTTTCCACTATCTTATCACTATTACTTGTTAACTCGTTAATTATTTCTTCATTATAATTATCATTTATATTCAAATCATCACTTACCTTATTATTTGTACCATTTTCTACCCCCACTACGCTCTCATTATAATTAATCCCATTTCTACCACTTACCTGTTTTGATTCACTTGTATTCTCCTTTAATTTATCTGTCTCTGGTTTCTGCAATAATTTATCCCACTTTTTGTCAATCTCGTCAACCTGACTCTTTATTCCATTTTTTAATTCATTAACATTACGAGATATTGTTCGTAAAATATCCATTATATCATCCTTATTATATGCTACCTGATTGTCTTCATTCTTGTTAAATTGGTCTGTCTCTCTATCCTTTTCTACCACCACTACACTATCATCATTACCATTATTCACTGTCGTATTCTCTACCCCTATCACTTCAACTATTTTACCTTTATTATTTGTCATCTCACTACCAATAATAGTATCATCACTATGCCTTTTAATTTCAGCGAATATTCCCTCTTCTTGTTCTTCCATCCGTCTCAAATTATCATCCAGTTTACACCACTCATCCTCCGTCATTTTATTCGCAATACTTCTGAATTCGTATTCCCATTTGTCCCACGCGAAATCTATTTCGTTTACTTGTGCCTTAGCCATTTTAATCAGTTAATACTTAATCATTACTTACAAACATGAACAAATAATAACCTCCCCCGCACTTTACATTACTACTACCACATCATTCATACATTTATTTGTATTTTATTTTGTTACCTTAAATAACCATTCTGTTCTCCCAAGTAGGCCTACATTTACATAATTACAGTAGAACCTCGTTAACCCGGACCTCTTTAACCCGGACCAGTTTTGGAAAAAAAAAATTGTTTAGCGTAGTAAATGAAGACTTGTTTTACAGACGATAAATCGCTATTCTCAGTAGGTACATTACTCAAATTCACTTGCCAGCGGGCGAGTTCATTGCACTCACCCCACCTGCCAACCCTCTCCTTCCCCTCCCCACGCCTCGCACTTGACATTGACCTACAAACAACATTCCTTAGTTGCGCTGCAATCTCGGTAGTGTTCACGTGTTGTCCTAGTGTCACTGTCGAGGTACAGTATCGTTGTGCTGTTTCGTTAGCGCGATGTTCGCGATGGCGACGAAACGTAAAAACATTGTTGTGACTATGAAAAAAAGGATGGAAGCATTGACAAGAATTGATAAGGGAGAATCGTTAAAGAACATTGCTGCTGAGTTTGGAGTAGGAACATCGACCGTATCTGATTGGAAAAAGAACAGAAAACGCATTGAAGACTTTTGTTTCAAAATGATTTCTAAGGACAGTTTGGATAATCGGTGTAAAGCAAAAACTGCTAAACTAGAAACTCTGGATGAAGCATTGTTTGTCTGGTTTTGTGCTGAAAGAGAACGTGGTTTGCCGATTTCTGGACCCATCATCCAACAGAAAGCATTGAGTTTGAACAAACAGTTGCCCCATGGAGACCCGAGTTTTACAGCTAGCCAGGGGTGGTTGGACAGATGGAAAAAACGGCATGGAGTGCGTCAACTTACAATCACTGGAGAAAGCTTGTCAGGTGATGTTGAAGCAGCAGAAAAATTTAAAAAAGAGTTTGAAGACTTTATTAAAAGGGAAGAACTGACTGCAGATCAAGTTTACAATGCCGATGAATCCGGTTTATTTTACCGGATGTTGCCGAGTAAAACGCTAGCCTCAAAATTACGAGATTCAGCGAAAGGGTATAAAAAAGGGAAAGACCGCCTCACCATAATGGCTTGCAGTAATGCGTCAGCAAAGCACAAAATTCCTCTCCTTATATAGGGAAGTCTAAAAAACCCCGTGCATTGAAAAATGTGAAATGAGGCTCATTGCCTGTCGTTTACAGCTCACAAAAAAGTGCTTGGATGGTTAGTGACATTTTCAAACAATGGTTTTTCGAGAATTTTGTGCCGTCAGTAAAAAAATATTTGAAGAACTGTGGCCTTCCCAACAAGGCGGTTTTGCTGATTGACAATGCGCCTTCGCATCCATCTGTCAATGAACTAGTCAAAGATGACATTTCAGTGAAGTTTTTACCACCTAATGTAACTTCTCTCGTTCAACCGATGGACCAAGGAGTTCTAGAAAAAATAAAAAAAGTGTACAATAGGCAAATGCTAAGTCAACTGGTAGAGGACGAAGGAGAGCATGGTGTGGTAGAGGTGCTGAAATCTTTTAACGTAAAGACTGTTATTTATATGATTGCGGAAGCTTGGGACCAGGTTGGAAGAGAAACTTTGATAAAGTCATGGAAAAAGTTGTGGCCTGGTGTGTGTGACTTGCCAGAAAACAATACAATTGAAGAAGAAGAAAAAACAAGTGTGGAAGAAGATTTTATAGACATTTTTAAAAATATCGTTGGCTGTTCCGATGTTGATGAAGAAGACACTGACAATTGGTTGCAAATTGACAATGACGGAGGTTATAAAGCGATCACAGAGGAAGAAATTATTGCATCATGCAGTGTTACAGAAAATGAAAATGAAGAGGATTCAGACAGTGTTGATGAACCAGCTGTGGTTATGACCCACGCAGAAGCAGTAGCAAACATAGATAAATTGATGGTTTATTTCGAGAGTCAAGCCGAAACATCGCCAAACGAGCTTCTAATGCTAAAGCGGATGCGAGATCGCGCTGTCCGTAAGCAATACACAAAACTGAGGCAGCAAAAGCTCACTGCCTTTTTTACTACCGACTAGTTTGTACCTATATTGTGTACAGCGTAAATACATATTATGTGTTTTTAGGTGAAAGTGTGCCGATAATAATTTTTAAACTCCATTAAAAATATTTTTGGTAAGTACATGTTCTTTTTTATCGTTTTTCCCTCATTCTCTGGATAACCTGGATTTTCGTTAACTCGGATCGGCCCCGGCCCCAGTTGATGCGGGTTAACGAGGTTCTACTGTACTTCCATATTCCTTAAGGAAATGGAAGTATGGTGATGGCAAAAAAAATTGTGTTCGAGATTATTGCAGATTCTGATTGTACTACACTCAAAACATGAAAAAAGTCGTTTTTCGAAAAGTGTCTGTGTGTGTGTGTGTGTGTGTGTGTGTAGGTTTTTTCTATGGCAAACGATAGCCGCAAATTCAAACAGAATCAAATAATTTTTTGCATACAGCCCTGATTTGTAGAGTACTCACGACCTATTATTTTTGGTGAAGATCGGTTGAGGGAAAGGGGTAGTTTACCTGCAACAGTTTTTTTATCAAGGGTAATTTTTTTTTTTTTTTTTTGGCAAACGATAACAGCCGCAAATTCAAACAGAATCAAATAATGTTTCGCATACAGCCCTGAATTGTAGAGTTCTCAAGACCTTTTGGTTTTGGTGAAGATCGGTTAAGGGAAAGGGGTAGTTTACCTGCAACGTTTTATGTTTTAACAAGGGTAATTTTTCCTATGACGAACGATAACTGCCGCATATTCAAACAGAATCAAATAATTTTTTGCATACGTCCCTGAATTGTAGAGAACTCAAGGGCTTTTGATTTTGGTGAAGATCGGTTAAGGGGAAGGGGTAGTTTACCTGCAACCTTTTACGTTTTAACAACAGTAAAGTACTTGAAAATTCATTTAAACTTTTTCAAACAATGGTAATTGTTAAAAATAAAATAATTTTGTTGCCAGGCAATAAAATTATAATTTTTTCATTTTAATGTAAATCATGTATGAGAGAAAATATATCGTTCGTGGCAGGCAAGCATATCTCAGTTATGTAATGTTTACGTTTCCATTTTATTATTATGACTACCACAATAAAAAGGCAGGGAAGACACACACACACACACACACACACACACACACACACACACACACAAAATTCGCATTATTTCTGGCCTCATTCATGTTTATTTTCTTACATTTGCACGCTTGTTAAATGGAAAGTGCTGAAACCCATACCAACATAACGCGTGCAAGCCGAAAAAGTGTCCAGCGTGGATAGCGATTTGCTTCCTGTGGATCGCTGGGCAGTGTAACTGCACGTGTTTACAGAGGAACGATTCATAGACAGACTTTTCGTCTTTAGGGAATGAACCCTCTGCAAGATGCTGAGGGTCCATGAGTGACTTTGGAGCGCTCCTTCTTTTCCGCGTGTTTGTTCTGTGAAACGTACACTGTAGATTCGCAGCTTTACTCTAAGCAACTCTCAATAGGAAATGTTGAAAATTTTTGTCCACGGTGTACCCTCATATACACTAAACCTGCTCTGATGTTTTAATTACGGACATCATAATATTAAAACTTTGGAATCTTGAGCCCTACTTAATGGAGATTAATCATTAACTTATACAAGCCATTAATTTTATGCATATTTTTTATATATATGTGTACAACGTTATCGGCAACAAAGAAGTAGTTTTTGTTAAAATTCCTTCCCGGGATATTTGGCCGTAGTCCAATGTTTTCTACAAAATCAGACGTTTCGGCAATGCCATCGACTTCCATCATCAGTGAAAATCGAGTGCGATAACGTGAGGTGGTATACTTAGTGACCACAGTACTGTGGTTAAGGCTGAAGCAGTAAGTAGAAAGAAGTAGTTTCTATGGTAATATTTCATTTCGAAAATGATTTTAAATATAAATCTTCGAATATGGAAGTCATGTATGGTTCTCCATACCGATATTTTTAATTATGTAAACATCTACTGTTCGAACGCCAATTGTATAATTTAATACACTTTAACCACAACAAACTTACCTTACATACTAATCAACAGTCATGTTTACCTTCGAATGTTTGGACGCCATCTTGCTATTGCCAACTATACATATAAAATTGTTACACACCAAGGTTCTTATAAGCGAACAGGAGAACAGAATGGGTTATTCAAATAAGTGCTTCAAATCTACTTATTTTAAATGAGTTTGTTTTATTGAACACCTTATTTCAAATCTCCATAGTCAACTAAAGCCATCAAATTGACTTAGTTGGTAATTATTACGAACAATATTTTCTCTCCCTCTTCTACACATCTAAGCTGTGAACATTAATTTATTTCATTTTTTATTTAAAATTTTCCCTTCTTTATGAAGTTACCAAAATTGAAAATACATTAAAACTCAATGAAAATAGACTTTGAAAAACATTATTCTAAATTTTTCTTAACGCTAACCAGTGCTGTTGAATTACATAATTTCCGCTCGCACATACACTCACACACGCTCACCAAGTACATAATTTATTCCCCTTAGAGCTCATTTTTATGTTATTTTATTTTATTTTATGTTAAAATTGGAAGATTTTATTGACTTTACTTTAAGTTACTTCCCTCTTATCATGTTTGAAGATACCTTCATGAGATGTTTCATCGTGGACGTGCACTACCTTACTGTCTCCTCATTTTCACCTTTTACTTTATAGCCGAACTGTTATTTCGTTTCAATTTGTCACTGTATTTACCTTGCTTATAAAACACTGTTTTCGATTATAAAATATAAAAATTCACATTTTGTTTTTTACGTGTGGGCGCCCGCGATTTCACTCCAGAACTTTGCGACTGTAAAGCACGAGTTGTTATTGCAGACTGGGGCGAAATTTAATGTCTTAATTTCTGAAATGGTGAGGGAATCACGTGATGTCAAACTTTTGTTCTTATGAGTTTTGAAGTTGATTTTGACGAGAGTATTAATTTGACTCTACATTCCAGCGACGATATGAAGCTGGGTTTGGCTCTGATGTCATATGGCATGACTTGTGATCTCATAGGTTACAGGTCATGTAGCTAAAAATAACTGTTCCTCATCCGTTCTGATATTGACCTTGACACAAATTCACTTAAACTGCATATTACGTTTCTTGTTCCCAAATAAAATTTATTATTATTATTTCTTTTTATGTTTCCCCAAAATATTCTTAGGAGGGCTTAAATGTCCCGTTACAGAGCCAAGCCCACATACACAATCCAAGATATTTCATAATACGCGCAGACCGGGGCTGTGCGGGACGAAGGGCTTGCCCATCGCCCGCTTGTATACTACGTTCCGAGCTTCAGAAAGAGCTCCTGCCATAAGGACTACTGATGATCTGGATTTAGGGTGTGGCCTGCTACCGGCCGTGTTTCATAATACGTGATAATCATAACAAAATGTACTGTGACATATTTTGTGATACTACAGGTTTTTTAGTAATAGGTTATCTGTTGCAAATCCAAATTTACTTTCTTCTAAGCCAATAAAAAGATTTTAATAATGTTACGAGCCTAACAAATTACTTTTAATACCGTATAGAATTTCAGTTATTTTCTATTATCTTTTAGGTACTGGTATATAAAAATATAAAGTAAAAATGAAAATAAATGCATTCACATGTTATGACTTACCATGCGTTTTGTAATATATTGAGTATAGTAACATAAACAAATAGACTTAACTTAATTTTATACACACACACACACACATATATATGCACATATATTTTATATACATATATTTACGTCACCCCATGTGTTTCTCATCTACTTTAAGAATCAAACATACAAAGACACACCCTTAAACATTTTTAATTTATTAATTTGATTTTATCTAATAGCAAGTGTATTTAATTTCTTTCAAAACAGCGAGTTCTGCAGTCCAGGGAACTTATGTAGTTGTATGAATGAGGATTAGAAGATATACAAAACGGTTTGCAGCAGTTTATTTGATATTACTTATGATATTACATGAGCTTATAGTATATTTTCTATGGTTTTATTGAGACATGTCTTTCTTACTTATGGTGTGTTGTATGGTTAGATGACTTGGTTGAGGTGTCATAGGTTTCAGATACCAAATTTAATGTTTCAGACTGATTGAATTATCAAAACAAGAAGAGTATGTTAGATCTCAGGATTTCTTCATTCTCCTCGGCAGCATAGCAGATAATCCTATTGGAACTCCAATTGTCTGGGACTGGATGAGGTAAGTGTTTATCAAATACATTTCCTTTTGCATTGTAAAATATATTTTGTCTGCTACAGAAATTCATCTGCTTGTGACATTTCTGATGATATTTAATGAAAGTTTTCTTTTAATGTTTGCATAGAGACAATTGGGCTTACTTAGTGACACGTTTCACATTGAATAACCGACAGTTTGGCCGTATCCTACCAAGAGTCACAAGTACATTTTCTACTGAAGCTAAACTGAAGGAGGTAACTTTTTCAATAGACATTTAACCTACTTTAATTATACTCCATTAATCATACTTTATTAACTCTTGAATGGATTATATTTTGTTGGATATATGTGAACATAAATTATTCTGATTTTTCATAAGACAGAAATAAAGAACCTAAAGAATGATGAATGTTGTTTGCAAGTTGTACTAAGAGATTACATTATATGGTAAAATAGGGACTAAAGCATCTGGGAAGTTCCAAACAACAATGGATCTCCTACAGGGCTGGTTCACATCATTGATACTCTTCAGAATTTTCCTAGAACACACATTGAGACCATGGTAAAGGAAATACAAAGGATTCGAAATACCAGTGAGCCTGACTTTACACTCTCAGGTTTGTAGATGATCAGGTAGTCATTACTGAGGAAGATCTCGGAGTTTTGTTAAGGAGATTATATGAGGAATATATAAAGAGTGGACTAGAAACAAATTTTGATAAAACTATGTGGCTACATCTACGCCTACAACTAAATATGACCTTTCACTTTTGAAATAGTAAATTATTTTAGGTATTTTGGTGGCAACAAAGTGATACTACAAACGAGATCCAACAGCAAATAGATGCTACTTTGGACTGTTACAGCAGATGAGAAGTAGATTAATATCAAGATGAATAAAATGCACCATCTATAAAACTTTAATAAGATCAGTCTTGACATATGGATCAGAAACATGGACCATCACCAAAGTAAATGAAAGACATCTTTTAACTTTTCAAAGATTTTACAGAAAATTTATGGTCCAGTATGCGAAAGGGGTACATTATAATAAAGAATTATACACACTCTTTAGGGATATAGTACGGTATTATAAAGTATGTCAAACTATCGAGGTTGAGGTGGGGTGGCATTTGATGAGTATGATAGAGGATGAAATGGTGAGGAAAGTCTTGACAATGCAGCTGGATGGAAGAAGAAAGAGAGGCAGGCTAAAGGTGTGATGGATTGATGATGCAAGCAATGATGTCAAAACTATTTGGACTGAGGGACTAGAGAGCCATCATGTCAGATCGGAACCATTAGATGAGGTCAAGACTTAACAGTGAGTTGTTGGACCAGGGATGATGATGAAGTATGTGGCATGCCATGATACATGATATGTGGCAGCATGAGAGGAGATACAGAATTTGGAAGTGGGCAGTAGATAAGAAGTTAAAGGGATCGGGAAATTTAAGTACTTAGGGTTTACATGGGACAGCAGCAGAGATAAACAACAGATTACAACAAACACAGATATACTCTGGGATAGACACATTACAAGACATGCCAAAGCAATTATATTAAATAGCATGGTGGGTGCATAGTATAATGATGTATGGATTGGGAAACTCTGTCACAAACAACAAGTATAAAGGGAAAATAGTAGGAATAGAAATGGACTGCTGGAGAGGGAGCTGTAGATTCTCAAGAATGGACAGCATCAAGACAAACTGTGAATTGTTTACAGTTTATGAAAATCTTACGACATAACTATTATATTAGAATTCAGAGACTGATGTATGTCCTGAGAATGGATGGTAGCAAGCTTAAGAACCAATTGACAAAGGCATATCAGCTGAAATCTGCCCTAAAGGAAGGTGTAAGGGATAGTGAAGAGATAGCATTTTGAATAACCTCATCAATTGAGGTCAGTATCATGTACATGAAGGGCCACAATAAATGGGCAGCAATAGTGGAGTAGGCCAAGTCCAGTGGAGTAAAAGAAGAAGCAAAACAAACTTTATTGCAGCTCCAAGTACTCTATGTTGTTGTTTTTAGTGTTTATAGTTTTTACTTCCATGTTCCTTAAGGAAATGGAAGTATGGTGATGGCAAAAAAAATCGTGTTCGAGATTATTGCAGATTCTGATTGTACTACACTCAAAACATGAAAAAAAGTCATTTTTCGAAAAGTGTCTGTGTGTGTGTGTGTGTCTGCTGTAGATGTTTTTTCTATGGCAAACGATAACAGCTGCAAATTCAAACAGAATCAAATAATTTTTTCATGCAGTCCTGATTTGTAGAGTACTCAAGATCTATTGTTTTTGGTGAAGATCGGTTAAGGGAAAGGGGTAGTTTACCTGCAACGGTTTTTTTTTTTAATCAAGGGTAATTTTGATTTCCATATTCCTTAAGGAATGGAAGTATGGTGATGGCAAAAAAAATTGTGTTCGAGATTATTGCAGATTCTGATTGTACTACGCTCAAAACATGAAAAAAAGTCGTTTTCCGAAAAGTGTCTGTGTGTGTGTCTGTCTGTCTGTGTGTCTGTAGATTTTTTTTTCTATGGCAAACGATAACAGCCGCAAATTAAAACAGAATCAAATAATTTTTGCATACAGCCCTGATTTGTAGAGTACTCAAGACCTATTGTTTTTGGTGAAGATCGGTTGAGGGAAAGGGGTAGTTTACCTGCAACGGTTTTTTTTATCAAGGGAAATTTTTTTTTTTTGCAAATGATAACAGCCGCTAATTCAAACAGAATCAAATAATGTTTCGCATACAGCCCTGAATTGTAGAGTTCTCAAGACCTATTGTTTTTGGTGAAGATCGGTTAAGGGAAAGGGGTAGTTTACCTGTAACGTTTTATGTTTTAACAAGGGTATTTCCTATGGCAAACGATAACAGCCGCAAATTCAAACAGAATCAAAAGATTATTTGCATACAGCCCTAAATTGCAGAGTTCTCAAGACCTATTGTTTTTGGTGAAGATCGGTTAAGGGAAAGGGGTAGTTTACCTGCAGCGTTTTTTTATCAAGGGTATTTTCTATGGCAAACGATAACAGCCGCAAATTCAAACAGAATCAAATAATTTTTTGCATACAGCCGTGATTTGCAGAGTACTCAAGACCTATTGTTTTTGGTGAAGATCAGTTGAGGGGAAGGGGTAGTTTACCTGCAACGTTTTTTATCAAGCGTATTTTCTATGGCAAACGATAACTGCCGCAAATACAAACAGAATCAAATAATTTTTTGCATACGTCACTGAATTGTAGAGGACTCGAAGGCCTTTTGATTCTGGTGAAGATCGGTTAAGGGGAAGGGGTAGTTTACCTGCAACCTTTTACGTTTTAACAAGAGTAAAGTACTTGAAAATTCATTTAAACTTTTTCAAACAATGGTAATTGTTAAAAATAAAATAATTTTGTTGCCAGGCAATAAAATTATAATTTTTTCATTTTAATGTAAATCTGTACATAGTATAAAGTAAAGTCTGTGTTTTCTCTCTGTATGAGACGTTTTCTCTCTTAAAGTAATGTATAAAGTTTTCTCTCTGTGTTTGAAATCGCTAATCTCAGGAAGTACTGAACGGATTTTATTCAAGTTTTCGCCAATAGATAGAGTGTCTATCGAGGAGCATTTATGTGCATAATTAATACATATATGTTGTACATTAGCTTAGCTATCACGGTTTATGTCAAGTAAGTGGTATAGTTTACATCTTATATATATAAAAATGAATGTTTCTTTGTTTGACCCGTATGCGTTCCTATACCATTCATCCGATTGCGATGAAACTTCGGTGAGTTGTTGTGCGCACGTCCGCAAAGGTTTCTTCCACATCTCCTCCTAAACCACTGTACCGATTTCAACCAAACTTGGCACAAATATTTTACGCAACGGGAGAACCAACATAGGATAGGTGTTTTTTCGATGGGGTCCTTTTGGGGGTTCTTTGGGGTCTTCCACATCGCCTCCTAAACCACTAGACCGATTTAAACCAAACTTGGCACAAATATTTTACGCAAAGGGAGAACCAACATAGGACAAGTATTTTTTTCGATACGATCCTTTGGGGGGTCCTTTGGAGTCTTCCACGTCTCCACCTAAACCATTGGACCGATTTCAACCAAACTTGGCACAAATATTTTACGCAACGGGAGAACCAACATAGGACAGGTGTTTTTTTCGATACGATCCTCTGGGGGGTCCTTTGCGGTCTTAAAAAACTATTAGATCTGGTTACTATGGCAACCCAATAGAATAGATTCTGTTCTAAATATATTATCGCGTTAAATTGAAGACCATGCGAACGAAGTTGTGGGCAACAGCTATTTATTTTTAAGAAGCCTACTTTAATTAAACTTTATTAATTAAACTAACATTTCAATTACGTACAACGTGAAACTCCGTAGCGAAGCACGGGTATTCTGCTAGTCATGTATAAGAGAAAATATATCGTGCGTGGCAGGCAAGCATATCTCAGTTATGTACTGTTTACGTTTCCATTTTATTATTATCACTACCGCAATAAAAAGGCAGGGAAGACACACACACACACACACACACACACACACACAATTCGCGTTATTTCTGGCCTCATTCATGTTTATTTTCTTACATTTCCACGGTTTTTAAATGGAAAGTGCCGAACCCATACCAACATAACGCATGCAAGCCGAAAATTTGTCCAGCGTGGATAGCGATTTGCTTCCTGTGGATCGCTGGGCAGTGTAACTGCACGTGTTTACAGAGGAACGATTCATAGACAGACTTTTCGTCTTTAGGGAATGAACCCTCTGCAAGATGCTGAGGGTCCATGAGTGACTTCGGAGTGCTCCTTCTTTTCCGCGTGTTTGTTCTGTGAAACGTACACTGTAGATTCACAGATTTATTCTAAGCAACGCTCAATAGGAAATGTTGAAAATTTTTGTCCACGGTGAACCCTCGTACACACTAAACCTGCTCTGATGTTTTAATTACGGACATCATAATATTAAAACTTTGGAAACTTGAGCACTACTTAATGGAGATCAATCATTAACTTATACAAGCCATTAATTTTATGCATATTTTTTATATATATGTGTACAACGTTATCGGCAACAAAGAAGTAGTTTTTGTTAAAATTCCTTCCCGGGATATTTGGCCGTAGTCCAATGTTTTCTACAAAACCAGACGTTTCGGCAATGCCATTGACTTCCACCATCAGTGAAAATCGAGTGCGATAACGTGAGGTGGTATATGTTAGTGACCACAGTACTGTGGTTAAGGCTGAAGCAGTAAGTAGAAAGAAGTAGTTTCTACGGTAATATTTCATTTCGAAAATGATTTTAAAAATAAATCTTAGAATATGGAAGTCATGTATGGTTCTCCATACCGATATTTTTCTATGTCAAACGATAACAGCCACAAATTTAAACAGAATCTACTACTCTTCTGCATACAGCCCTGAATTGTAGAGTTCTCAAGACCTGTTGTTTTTGGTGAAGATCGGTTAAGGGAAAGGGGTAGTTTACCTGCAATGTTTTATGTTTTAAAAAGGGTATTTTCTATGGCAAACGATAACAGCCGCAAATTCAAACAGAATCAAATAAGTTTTTGCATACAGCCCTGATTTGTAGAGTACTCAAGACCTATTGTTTTTGGTGAAGATCGGTTAAGGGAAAGGGGTAGTTTACCTGCAGCGTTTTTTTATCAAGGGTAATTTTTTTTTGGCAAACGATAACAGCCGCAAATTCAAACAGAATCAAATAATGTTTTGCATACAGCCCTGAATTGTAGAGTTCTCAAGACCTTTTGGTTTTGGTGAAGATCGGTTAAGGGAATAGGGTAGTTTACCTGCAACATTTTATGTTTTAACAAGGGTAATTTTTTCTATGACGAGCGGTACTGCCGCATATTCAAACAGAATCAAATAATTTTTTGCATACATCCCTGAATTGTAGTGATCTCAAGGCCTTTTTATTTTGGTGAAGATCGGTTAAGGGGAAGGGGTAGTTTACCTGCAACCTTTGTAAAGGTACTTGCCTTTTACCCTTTTAATTAAATACTACACTCATCATAAAATACTCACCACTGCCAGAATTTTACTTACCGTCATATTCCCCATGAAACTTACCTTTAGAAACAGCCCAGGTCGCCAACATATTTTTAGATAAACATGTAAACTTAAAACACTCTTGCCCTTATAAA
The DNA here is from genome assembly GCA_034769895.1 of Magicicada septendecula. NCBI lineage: Eukaryota > Metazoa > Arthropoda > Insecta > Hemiptera > Cicadidae > Magicicada > Magicicada septendecula. The sequence goes on from CM068372.1 coordinate 150,204,422, forward strand.
AAATCCCGCTATCTGACTGTATTTTCAAATTTCAGAAAACCCCTGATTACGTTAGACGAGTTGTCAGCACAGAATACTAGGAAACGGTTATGGCGTAATAATTTACAGCTAAAACATTTTATATGATGGAACAAATAGATTTACTGTTCGACTTACTTTTTTAACAATTACATAAAATAGAAAAGAAAATACAATCAATCATTTCCGTGGTTGAATTACTACGTTAAATCTTATATAGATATACATATTTAGAAAAGTGGCCCAGTATTTACATCCACACACTACATTCACATACATTTAAATAGTTCCTTTAATTAAGAGCGCTCTTTCGCATTAAATTATTTAACCAAATGGGTAGTCGCCTACTTAACCTTCATCTCGTGCCTCACTTTGTACCGACTCGAATGTTTTGTCTGTTCGCCACTTTTACAATCCCGTTCTTTCACTCCACTCACGTCACTCTGAGATTTTAGTTTCACTGTTGGTGATATTTTATTGATGTTTAGACTTTTAATCTGAAAAGTTTATTTGGGACCGCTGAGTCGTAGCGAGCGTCCTGCCGTGGCCGCGACGGTGTCTCGACTGACTCTACATGAGGCCGGACATTACTGCCTTGCCTGCGAACAAATTTCGTCGCCGCACAGCCTTCGTTGTCAAAGTCTTGGTAACTGCACACATGACACATGGTATTTACGTGTGTTGGATGTTGACGAATTTAGGGTTCACTGGTCGACGTCACAAATGTGGGCAGGACTTGATCTCGTTTCCGTCGCCTCCGATACATGTGGCGAACTAAATTCATCTCCAAGCCATGTTGTTTTACTAACTTGGCGTCATCTGCGCACATGCTGGTGCTAGCGCGTGTTGCTCAACTCGACAATTCTGGGAATTTTAATGCGTGGTTGCACCTTGACACATTCCATCATCCAGCTACAGTGTACCGTTTCTTTGTTTGAACAAAACTTCTACTCAAACACGTGTCTGTCCACTCAGAGGAAAATGAATTCAATATTTTAATAAAATAAAAAGCCAAAGTTAATAAAATAAAAGCCCCCCCTTTTGCCCCATTACAATACCCCCCCCCCCAATGAGAGATCTTCTGTCGAAACAGAAGAAATCTCATTCCTAAACCCCTAAGAGGATCGGTGAGGATATGGTGCCAACAACCCCCCATTAGTTCTTATACATGATGGGTAAACTACCCCCCTGGCTCGGCGACCATGGCTGCACCTGAACGAGATTACTGGACTTCTCTATACGAGATCCCAACACCATAAAATCGCACAGACACGCACCATAGCGCACCTAACCTTCTAACATGCCGCCCCAAAATCCAAACCCCTGTCTTATACCATGCTAGATCCTCAACCGATATGTTCCCCCTTTTCATGCACACTGGGTCGCCTTTGGCAAATACTGGGCGCGTACATACACTTTACTACATACCAACAAAATTTATTTTCAAATTTAAAAGTTTCATTTAAATTAAAACCAAATTTATATTACCATTAATCTCAAAAATAAAAATCTTTTATCTGAATCTAGGAGTTTTCTTCCTTACTCTTAATAATCAGAAAAAATAAATTGAACATCTAATTAAAACATGAACTCACTTATCTTAACCTTTGATTATACATACATACTAAACAATATAATTCAATAAACAACAATAGTAATACACCTTAACTACACTTGAAAATTAAAACCTCAATTAGATGGCAGGCACAAAAAATCAAAAAAAAAATTTTTTTTCCAAAAAATTTTTAAATATATTAAAATATACTTTTCTCAATATTCAAAAGAAAATTTTAAATTATTTAAATCAATTAAACAGCAAAATTGGCATTACTTCAGTGCCAAAACGGGTCTAGTATATAACATCACCCATCAGCTGATCAAACTGGGTCAAGTCCACAACCTTGACCTACACAGGTTTATACATAGGCTACATCATAGAATACATTAATCATCTTTAAAATTTTTACCTTCAAACATAATAAAATATGACATTTAAAATTGACATGGTTATTATTACAATTAACAATAAAATTGACCTTTAAATTAATCAAAATTACACATTTTACAACTTTACTTTATTCTCAAATTCTATTAAAATTTGTCATTTGTTTCCATTAAAATTTTATATTTTTACTATGACTCTCTTCCTTTACTATTCTCATTCTCCATTAGTTTGGGTGATTTAATTATTCATAATAACTTGATCGTATCAACTTGGCATTTATACATTTATGATCTTCCCCCCTCTGACTTTAATATCACTAACAGCTTTAACTAATATGACACCCATCTCTATCAAACATATCTATCAAACAATCTCTAAACCCAACTTACTACTCAACTCAATTCGCATCATTCTACCCTTATGTAAAAAAAATACTCTCTAACCCTTTGTACTCAGGATGTGTGTTTCCCTCCCAAAGCTCATTCCCTTATCTGGTCCCTGGATTCTACCTAGGCGACCCTTTCTGGCGCTAAACGGTCCCTTCCCGTCCCAACCCTTTCGTTGCGGACTCCTACCACACCACCCCCTCTTACAAAATTCCCATCAACTCTAATTACCATTCTCATTACATCACTTCAACTACAACAAAATGGCTCCATTTACTTATTACATCAATATCAATCAATACTCTCCATATTTTACCCATAGCTACTGTGTCACTATTATATCTGAAATTCTACATTACATTATTTCACAACAATATTTATTCATCTCTGTTACCCCTTTAAACTTAACATGGACTGATTTATATGTCCCAACAAAATGTTAATCACCCAAAATCTACCTTTTACAATTCATAACTATATCAAATTACGTCCAACATTTAAATCAAAATCTTTTAACACATTAAAATCATTATATTCAAACACAAGTTACATTGAAAATTTGCAAACAATTTGTAAGTGACATTCTACAGCGGATCAGCTGATTTTCTAGGCAAGGTGAATGACCTTACCATAAACACATTTCAAAATTATATCAAGTTTTACTTTACATATATTGTATTAGAAAATTTATACTTACAGTATATCACTCATACACTGTCCTAAATACACAAATAAAAACACCAAACACCCTGTACCTTCTGAAACAATAACAACAATGTTACTCCATACTAAACAATTTATCATTTATTTATTTATTACTTATCAACTTCACATCTCATAAAATAATTTAAACTCATTAGAAAAATTCAATTATATAACATTTAAATCAATCAAAAATATTTAAACACCTCCAATTATTTTAATTAAATTAATTATTGAAAATACAACATATTTAATTACTTTCACCAATTACCATAATTACAATTCATTTGTTATCCTCTTCAACATTATTCTTGTTGTTTATTTAGACTGCAAAATATTATTATTATTATCATCACAACAATTTCTACTACATATACACATTGTTTACCTAACATTTTACAATACACACAATTAATTTCACTATCAATTATTTACAATTCTTCACCATTAATTGTTCAGTGTTATCACACTTCATTTCCAAATTCAGCAGGGTCATAACCATAAACTAAAATATTAATGTCCATACACTGCTCTTTTAATTTACCCTCCATCATCGAATAATAGTCGTACCTTTTTATAACATTTCTCCTTCTTACTTGTACTCAATTTATTATAATTATTATAATACACCATCACCTCTATGTCATTCATCTTCCCTCTTATTGTTTCATAAACCTGTTCAATATTGGTTAATTTTGTCCAGTCTCCATCAGTATTATTGGTTAACGTCAGGTAAGCTATTTTATCATTTTTTATCTTCACCCCTTCTAACCTTTCTCTCAATTCATTATAATTTCTCTTTAACTTATATAATTCTATTTCTCTCTGAATACACAACTCTCTATCTAAATCTCCCTCACCGTAATGCCATATCACACTTTCTCTCTCACTCCATTCAGAGGGCACTAACTCATTTAAACATTTCCTGATTTCTCCAGGAACAATAAAAAACTTCAAAAAACAATTATCAGTAGAACACTTTTCTACCCAATACCTTCGTGAAGACCTTTCTTCACCCCCTTAACACCTCAGAAAAAATTTACCCTCTGTTTCATACCCACAATATAACTCTCTTCACCCACTCTCTTTAACCCATCAACACACACTAACATTCCATTATTACATTCTACAACTTCATCAGTATTCTCAATTTATTCCATTATTCTTTAACATCATATTTTCACTTATATCGTCATAATTATCTCTCCTACTTACCTCAGAATTGTAATCACCATCATTATCTTCACTAGTCAACACTACCTCTCCCACTATTTTGTCACTATTATTTATTAATTCATTATTAGAATTATCGTTATCACTCACCTGGTTAATTATTCCCTCACTATCATTAACAACATTATTATCACTTACCTGTTTTGATTCAACTTCTGTACTCTCTTTTAATTGACATCTATCTCCTCCCCACTTTTTGTCTATCTCGTTCAAATGTTTCTTCATCATATCAAAACCCTTATTCATCATATCAAAACCCTTATCCATTATTTCCTTTCTTTCCTCCAGTTTTGTGTGTAACTCATCAAAATGTTTATCCATCCTATCAAAATGTTTGTTCATTTTATCATACATTGTTTTCAAAAGATTCATCACATCATTCGTTGAACACCCGACATCTTCGGTTTCTCTTACATTAGCCATGTTTATGCAATTTTTTATATAATACCCTTTATAAAACTACTATTATTATAAAACCAAAACACCTAACACACTCATAAACACAATAATAACCCAAACATAACCTTTAACGTAAATATATACGATTATTTTTTACACGTACGCCGTTCCCAAATCCTATTTTCTGTGCTTTAAAATAGGTCTACCTCATATAAAATTATATCAGGATCCTGGCAGGGTCGCCACTGTAAAGGTACTTGCCTTTTACCCTTTTAATTAAATACTACGCTCATCATAAAATACTCACCGCTGCCAGAATTTTACTTACCGTCATATTCCCCGTGAAACTTACCTTTAGAAACAGCCCAGGTCGGCAACATATTTTTAGATAAACATGTAAACTTAAAACACTCTTGCCCTTATAAAAACTCCCGCTGTCTGACTGTATTTTCAAATTTCAGAAAACCCCCGATTACGTTAGACGAGTTGTCAGCACAGAATACTAGGAAATGGTTATGGCGTAATAATTTACAGCTAAAACATTTTATATGATGGAACAAATAGATTTACTGTTCGACTTACTTTTTTAACAATTACATAAAATAGAAAAGAAAATACAATCAATCATTTCCGTGGTTGAATTACTACGTTAAATCTTATGTAGATATACATATTTAGAAAAGCGGCCCAGTATTTACATCCACACACTACATTCACATACATTTAAATAGTTCCTTTAATTAAGAGCGCTCTTTCGCATTAAATTATTTAACCAAATGGGTAGTCGCCTACTTAACCTTCATCTCGTGCCTCACTTTGTACCGACTCGAATGTTTTGTCTGTTCGCCACTTTTACAATCCTGTTCTTTCACTCCACTCACGTCACTCTGAGATTTTAGTTTCACTGTTGGTGATATTTTATTGATGTTTAGACTTTTACATCTGAAAAAGTTTATTTGGGACCGCTGAGTCATAGCGAGCGTCCGGCCATGGCCACGACGGTGTCTCGACTGACTCTACATGAGGCCGGACATTACTGCCTTACCTGCGAACAAATTTCGTCGCCGCACAGCCTTCGTTGTCAAAGTCTTGGTAACTGCACACATGACACATGGTATTTACGTGTGTTGGACATTGACGATATTTAGGGTTCACTGGTCGACATCACAAATGTGGGCAGGACTTGATCTCGTTTCCGTCGCCTCCGATACACATGGCGAACAAAATTCATCTCCAAGCCATGTTGTTTTACTAACTTGGCGTCATCTGCGCACATGCTGGTGCTAGCGCGTGTTGCTCAACTCGACAATTCTGGGAATTTTAATGCGCGGTTGCACCTTGACACATTCCATCATCCAGCTACAGCATACCGTTTCTTTGTTTGAACAAAACTTCTACTCGAACACGTGTCTGTCCACTCAGAGGAAAATGAATTCAATAATATTTTAATAAAATAAAAAGCCAAAGTTAATAAAATAAAAGCCCCCCCTTTTGCCCCGTTACACCTTTTACGTTTTAACAACAGTAAAGTACTTGAAAATTCATTTAAACTTTTTCAAACAATGGTAATTGTTAAAAATAAAATAATTTTGTTGCCAGGCAATACAATTATAATTCTTTCATTTTAATGTAAATCATGTATGAGAGAAAATATATCGTTCATGGCAGGCAAGCATATCTCAGTTATGTAATGTTTACTTTTCCATTTTATTATTATGATTACTGCAATAAAAAGGCAGGGAACACACACACACAAAATTCGCGTTATTTCTGGCCTCACTCATGTTTATTTTCTTACATTTGCACGCTTTTTAAATGGAAAGTGCCGAAACCCACACCAACATAACGCGTGCAAGCCGAAAATTTGTCCAGCGTGGATAGCGATTTGCTTCCTGTGGATCGCTGGGCAGTGTAACTGCACGTGTTTACAGAGGAACGATTCATAGATGGAATTTTCGTCTTTAGGGAATGAACCCTCTGCAAGATGCTGAGGGTCCATGAGTGACTTCGGAGCGCTCCTTCTTTCCGCGTGTTTGTTCTGTGAAACGTACACTGTAGATTCACAGCTTTACTCTAAGCAACGCTCAATAGGAAATGTTGAAAATTGTTGTCCACGGTGTACCCTCATACACACTAAACCTGCTCTGATGTTTTAATTACGGACATCATAATATTAAAACTTTGGAAACTTGAGCACTACTTAATGGAGATCAAACATTAACTTATACAAGCCATTAATTTTATGCATATTTTTTATATATGTGTTCAACGTTATCGGCAACAAAGAAGTAGTTTTTGTTAAAATTCCTTCCCGGGATGTTTGGCCGTAGTCCAATGTTTTCTACAAAACCAGACGTTTCGGCAATGCCATCGACTTCCATCATCAGTGAAAATCGAGTGCGATAACGTGAGGTGGTATACGTTAGTGACCACAGTACTGTGGTTAAGGCTGAAGCAGTAAGTGGAAAGAAGTAGTTTCTACGGTAATATTTCATTTCGAAAATGATTTTAAAAATAAATCTTAGAATATGGAAGTCATGTATGGTTCTCCATACCGATATTTTTTTAATATTTTGCTAGTGTACACTAACAGTGAAATAAGATTTTGGGCGTAGAAAACTAGAAGTTGGGGAGACTGAATGAGAAATATGATCAACAGGAATCAGTTGTGAAGCTGGTGTAAAGGAGAGCCCTGCAGTAGTTTGGTCATGTAATGAAGATGGAAGCTCATTGTGGAAGTATACCGAGAAGGAAAAAGTGGGAGAGGAAGACCAAGATTGGAATGATTTGGGATGCTGGCCACTAGAAGTGGGGTGACATTATTAGAAGTGAAATACCTCAGTCAAGACAGGAAGTAGTTTGGGAAATGGTTGAAGGGCCATGATGTATAACAACAAAAGGAGGTTGAAAAGAAGAACATTAACAACTTTTATTATATAAATATAATATATTTATACCAAAGGGTGCACATCCATGATTTTCAATAGCTTTTTCAGTTCTTCTAAGGTTTTCTCTGATTTATTGGATGTACTGCCTACCTTCCCTTGCAGATGTTATTACGGGTAGTATCTGTCCTGATAATACTTCAAGAATTTACACAAAAAAAATCTGATGTCCAATTTCAGCTCAGATCTTTCCCTCTTAGATTGGAAGGTTGACATGTGTGCAAAAGATATGGAATAAACAAATGTCTTTTCCAGTATAACTTGAGCTGGACAAACTGGTTTAACTGCTTTACTGTTTCTGTAAAATAACCCCTGCTCCAGATAAAGATTAAATAATATGAGACATCTTTGTTGAATGTGTGAATTGGCCTTTACTCGTGTATTTTCTCTGTTTTAATATTTTTATGATAACTGTTAATGCTTTAAGAGTTTCTTGCTCTGTGACTCCACTTTACCCGATTGTAAACTGAAAGTCAATAGAATAACAAGATATGGAGAATATGGTTTCACAGTTTCAAAAACCCATGTTCATTAGATTTTCTAAATACATTCTATGGACACACTGTATTTCTCCAAGAGAAAGTTTTCCTTAAACTCAAGTTTCAAACGCTTACAGTAAGGTTTGACACTTTTCTTGATCTGGACATACCTTGAATTGTCCAAATTGCTTCTGTCAATTCCTTAGTCTTCTGTGAAAATATGTTTTCACATAAAATTTGTAATCTTACAGTATACCGTATTTCACCGCATAATGGTCACACCCTACTTTTGAAAGCTAAAATTTGTATTAAAAATTTGGTAATACAATTTTTTTTCTTAGGAAAATATTTCTTAGAAAAAGAAAGAATGCACGTTGGGAAATTTACACTATATGTAGTTCAGTAGAGATGTATTTCTTTATCTTTCATGCGATACTTTGGTAGGGGGTAGAACGTGTTCACATAATCGATATTTCCAGTTTTCCCTCTTAAACAATCAAAGTAAGGCTACTTCACAAACACGCTGCATGATTTATGCTGAGTTGTTGTTTGACTGTTGAACTGTGAACGTCTGCCGCGTCTTGCTGCTTGTGCATTTATTTCTGTGCCGTGAACAGATTAACCATCCAGTAATAGGAAAATATAACACTTACACCGCTGGCTTCAAGTTAAAAGTTATTGCATTTGCCAAACAACACGGTAACAGAGCAGCGGAACGTGAATTTTCAGTCGGTGAAAAGCTAGCGTGTGGTTGGAAAAAAATTAAGGACAAGTTAAAAAACACTAATGTTTCAAGGCGTGCTTTTAGGGGAGCTAAAACTGGTAAGTTTTTAGAAGTTGATAATGACCTATTTAAGTACGTTGAAGAATTATGAAACAATGGTTCTTGTGTTACGTTTGATATGATTCAAACTAAAGCTTATGAAATAGCAAAAAATAAAAAATTAGAGAATCAATTTAAGGGTAGTCGTGGTTGGGGGTGGATTCATGAGGCGTTACAATTTATCTCTTAGAAGGAGAACAACAATTTGGCAAAAACTTCCAGCTGATTATAACGAAAAAATAGTACAATTTCATCATTATGTTATAAGTGAACGGAAACGTAGATGCTATTTACTTTCACAAATTGGTAATGCAGATCAAACTGCCGTCTGTTTTGATATGCCGCGAAATACCACCATTGAAAGGAAGGGTGCGTCAACTGTAACTGTTAGAACAACTGGTAACGAACAATTTAGTTGCACCGTAGTGCTAACTGTTACTGCAGACGGCAACAAACTACCGCCTTTCCTTATTTTGAAAAGAAAGACAATGCCTAAGGGACTAAAATTACCGCGAGGAATTCATGTTCGGGTCCAATCGAAAGGTTGGATGGACTTGGAACTAATGATAGACTGGTGAAATCTGTCTGGAACAAAAGACCAGGCATGTTATTGAAGCGGCCAGCCCTTCTCGTTTTGGACAGTTTCCGGGGTCACACTGTACGGGAAGTGAAAGAACTTTTAGAAGACGGCAATGCTGGGCAAATAGTTATCGCTGGTGGGCTTACATCAATTCTACAGCCACTAGACGTAAGCATTAATAAGCCATTCAAGGATAATTTACGCCGTTTCTACTCAGACTGGATGGCAAACAGTGACCATCATTTGACTCCAAGTGGACAAATTAAGCGTCCATCAATCGAAGTATTGTTAGCTGTAGTAGCTGGAATGTAATAAAAGCTTAGCTGGAATTTAATAAAAGCTGAGACCATAGTGAAAAGCTTCAAGAAAACAGGCATATCAAATTCACTAGATGGTACTGAAAATGATGCTTTGTGGGAGAACGATTCTTGCGTCAGCGACAACGAAATTGTACCACCAGAATTAGGCGATACCAACAAAGAGGAAGGAGAATCTTCAGACACCGATGAGTGATTGCGGTAAGTCAACATAACTTTGAATTGCTAAAAAAACACATGAATTAATACATTGCAGTGGTTCTAACATTAAAAAAAAAGTTATTAATTTTTTTCCTTCATTTCATTTCAGATTTTGTCAATCTTCCCGCCTTCGAGCCTTCCAGATTGTTAAATTAAATAAGACTTTTTAAACAGACTTTTTAATTAATGAAAAAAGACATTACAAATAATGACAATTTATAATTAACTTTGTAAATAATTTTATTAATAAATCGTTCTTTGAAAAAAAGAACTTTAAATCACTTTAAAGTTTAGTTTCGGGTAAAGGTCGCATCATGTTTTTTCGGGTATATTTTGGGCATAAAAAGTCCGACCATTATGCGGGGAAATACGGTAATTTTAATTTTTCCCATTGTATGTTGCATGTAGTGTTTTACCTACCTGTTAAATGTTTTACCTTATGCCTCAAAGACATAAATAATAAGGTAATGACATAAAGATAGGCATGAGAGAACTTGACTGAGAGTGTGGTTTTGGACAAAGACTGAATGTGAAATTGGCCGGATGTAATAAATAAGACAGGTGGAATACATAAGCAGTAAAGATGTGCTTAAAAGAACAAAGCAAGATATATTTCTGTGGGTTATAAAAGGAGAAAAAATGGAAACTGGATTTGGATATATCCTGAGACCAAATGGACTAAAAAGTGGTAGAAGAAAGAAAATAGAAAGGGAATTGGGGCTTCCAGAAGACATTCAATATCAGGTATCAGTATGAAGAGATGAAAGCTAAAGCCAGAATAGGTATTAATTGAGGTGGCCATATCTGACATGTGTCAGTGTCACCTGATATACTACCACATAATGATGTTTTATATAATATACCTCATGATAATGTAGCTCTGAATTGTACAGTAAAAATGAATTTATGTAATAAGGTAAGGTCAAAATTTATACATGTGTCGAAAATCATCTTGTTTTCTTGAAAATGTTGTATCACAATGTCTTTTACATTGAAAGGAAAATCACTTCTTTTTAAATTTTCTACAAAGTTGGATCAAGTTAAGCATTCACTTACTGCAACCCATGTAGTACTTGCAACTGTAAACCTTGCTTAAGAATTTGAGACAGTTCTGTGGAATTTTTACATGTTATGAGAATATTTTTAGTGATATTTTCTAAACTGTGCGAAATAGTGTAGCTGCTAAGATTGAATTACTATCGTATACTTAAATCTGGATAAATTTACAGTTAAAATATTCAGTATAAAATTTACTGTAAACTAAAAAACAAATTGTTTGTTTACAGCTGGAATTGTTCCTAAAAGAGAATCCAGAAGAGGGAGCTGGAGCAGCCGGTCGTAAGAGAGCAGTGGAAAATATCAAAATAAACATACAGTGGAAAGTGAAACATCTGACTACTCTTACTGAGTGGTTCGATAAGGCGGCACAGTAGATTTTTATCGATAGTATTGCTGTTTGTTTTTCATTTTCTAATGTCTGATGGGGTCTTTTAAACTGAAATTGTCACTGTCTCTATAACACTTAAGAAACAGTGAAATGGAAATGACATTTAAATCTTATTTATAAGAAAACGTCTAGCTTCAAAAGCTGATCTTAAAATTGAAACTCTATATTTTACTTCAAACTCAAAATTTCAATATAAGTTTTTCCAGTAAATACACTCTTACCTTTAGTTGTATTTTCCCGGGTCTTACAGACGAAAATTCACTGCAGACAAGGTTATCTGGGTAGAAGTGCGAAATGATTACGCTAACTCATTTTTTGCTGTCTAAAATACATACTTATTTTATTTATCAAAAATCACCCCCTTCTTCTACTTCTACAAATGACAGTATCTTTGTTAACTTTGGTTTTTAAAAAATACTATGATAATTAACATTACTAAATACGTATAAAAAAATTGAAAATGAACCAGTATATAACCACACACACACACTTTCTTTTTTCGTTAAGCTTTAACCAAACTCCCCTCTATTAGAGATCTCTGTTACTTTTTAAAGTATTTATAAAAGCAAATTTTATGACATATTAATTGAACTTTAAAAGGTTGTACTCATCCTGATAATAGCTTGCCTCCAATGCACACCCGGATTATTCACGTATAATAACCGTGACACCAGTTCACTAACTGACCGATTTCTGAGTTCTCTCGCACTCACGCCACTGTTGGTACCGGTACTGATTTTACGGTTTATTGTCTCACGTTCTGGAAGATGATTAAGTCGGCCGACATACTTTTTTACTCTTAGATGTTGTTGTAGGCTGGCCGCGCTCTTGGTTCTACACTTTTAATGTTTATAAATGTTTACACACTCTCTTAAATAGGCCGTATTTGTCTTAACGGCCTATCTGTAAACCCGAGGCCATTGTTTTTTAATTGACAAACTTTTACTATCTGAATGCTGCTTACTATTGTGCGTTGTGCACTATCTGATGACACACTGCAGACTGTAGACTGTGTCACAAGGCTGCTGCTGGCGGTTACGCAATACGTCTGGCAATTGTTTTGGCTGACTGTATGTATGTTGCATTGCTGGTTGGGGCTCCTTACAAGTGAAAATTAACAATTTGGAAAGTGATTGAATTGATGTAAAATTAATATAAAATTAAACTGGGGTGGCTCACAATTCTGTACCGTTACAATACCCCCCCAATAAGAGATTGAAAGCCGGAGCGTTCAAACTCTTATTGCCTAAACCTAAGAGGATCAGTGAGGACATGGCGCCGCAACCCCCCTGAACACTCTACTAAATCATGGGTTCTTACCCCCCTAGTTTGGCGACTGCGACAGCACCCATCCGATCTTACTGGACTTCTCTGTTCGAGATCCCAACACCGAAAAATCGAACAGATACCCGCCCCAGTATCGCCTTGCTTTATAACATGGAATTAAAAAATTGACAAACGGCCTTCCATCACTCCATATCCCACAACTGGTTCGTTTCCTCTTAGCCGTACTGGTTCATTGACAACGTACTGGCTCATTTTATATTATAGACCCAAAAAAATATAGTATTAATAAAACAATATAGGTTTACAGTAGTACACATAAATTTCAGTTAAATTAAATAATATTCCCCATACAATGTTGCCCAGCCAAAATGACACATTAATTATACAAAATATCCTTAACTACTATATATGTATGTAGGACAAAAATTCATGACATGTGTAAAGTCTATATGGACAGTAATATACACATCTTAATTTCCAAACATTTTGACAGCATTTACACAAAATTTCCTTAAATTTAAATAAAGTACATATTTCGTTTGTTTTACAATTACGTTTGAAGTTTAAATCAGAATAAATTTAAATTTATTATTAAAATCATCTTTTCAATTATTTAATTATCAAATTAATTTGATTGTATTTAATTTCTCCAACTCTAAGTTACAACAATTACCTCATTATTATTTTATAAAAAAAAAAATTTACTTTAATTCTTTTATGTCACAATAGGGCTTTGCTCAAGATACTGATTCAGCAGACTCCAACATTTTTTGTTATTATCACCAAGCATGACTACAAACATTAGTCTCAACATACCACACCTGTTTATATAAACGGTTATGTGCCAGGTTTGTTTTCATAAACAACAGTTATAAACATTCTCAGTTTCAGCATTCATAGTCTAAACACTCTGGTTACATCATATACTGCCATATTGCTTACTACACTTTTCGAATTTTTTATAAATCTTTTAGATAACATATTTATCAATGGCTATTTCTTACAATTTAAGCCAAATATTATTTTAATTCACCTTTCAGTTATTATTTCTCTTTTAATTACCATTTCTATTTAATGCTATTATCTCAATTCATATTATTGAATCAACATTTTTTCACACCTGTAAGCATTTTATTCATCTGATTAATATTATGAACTTTATACTTACAATCCACTTATTGACATGAATACAAAATACACACCACACACACACCAATATCTCCGTGTAACCTCTGAAACATTTAACAACAATGTTATTTCATACAAACAATTCAACATTTTATAATACATACAATTAATTTCACTACATATGTATTTACAACTCTTCAACAATAATTATTCAGTTATGTCACACTTCAATATCAAAAATCAGCTAGGTCATTACCATATATTAACATATTTAAAATTGTTCATTTATGAATTTCAACCTCCATCGTCAAAAATTAGTCGGGGTTTCAAATAACACTTTTGAATTTTATTTACATTCCGTATACGGTTATCTTGTGTGTAGTAACCATAAAATTTCTGTTTATTCATTTTACCATAATAATCATATACCAGGTCAACATTAAGTACATCGGTTAAGTCTCCATCAGTAATTACATTCATTATCAAGTCAGTTACTTTTTCATCATACAGTAAATTACTCTTGTTTAAACATACTTCTAACATTTCTTTCCACTCACCATAATCTCTCTGTAATTCATACAATTCTGTCTCTTTCTCAATACACCACTCTCTATCTAAAGTTCTCTCATTATAACACCATATCATACTTTCTCTCTCATTCCATGCAGAGGGTACAAAATTATTCAACAAAATTAAACAACTCAAATCTTTCATTAATAAGGGTCTCTTGCCCAAAAATAACACTTTTGAACACTCTGGTTCATCACAAATAAGGGGAAAATTTACCCTCTGCCCTACACATTCATCTACTCTTTCTTTCCATTCTTTTTCTAATTCAACAACACTAATTATTACTCCATTACAACTTATCATTTTCTCACTCTCACTTACTATTTCACTATCTATTTTCAGCATATCACTCTCTGACACACATTCCACATTCTTAATTATATCATCATTTTCAGCATTATTTCTCTCACTTGTTACTTTTTTATTGTCATTATTACTATTACTTTTAATCTGTTCTCCTATTGACTCTATTATTTGTTCTTTAAATGTATTGAAACATTCATTCGTCTGTTGTTTCATATCATATAAACGCTCATCAAATTTTTGGTCAATATTATTTATATCGCCCTTTAACTCATGGAACTTACTATTCTGTACATCAAAACTACTCTTGACTTCGCTCACGTCACTACTCAATTTATCAAATTTATTATTCAAACTGCACAGTGTGCTACATAGATATTTCATCATATTATCTTCTGGTTGATTATTTTGATTCATTACGGGTGGGGTTACCTGAATCCCTGAGTCATCTATTTCATCTGACTTACTTGATTCTCTATTTTGAACTGGGATTGGGGTCGAATGGACCTCCAACCCACTCATGACCGTTGATTCGGTTAAACTATTATTTTCCATTTTTATTTATTATTTTTATATATATAAATATGCCTAATTTTGTTTCTACAATTTACAACCTCGCCCCGCTCCCAAATAACCCGTTCTGCAGCTTAATTAGGTCTGGCGAATATAACCACAAATTATATTCGCCGTCCCTGTTCGGGGCCAGTGAAACTCTATAATTTACTTCAAACTCAAAATTTCAATATAAGTTTTTCCAGTAAATACACTCTTACCTTTAGTTGTATTTTCCCGGGTCTTGCAGACGAAAATTCACTGCAGACAAGGTTATCTGGGTAGAAGTGCGAAATGATTACGCTCACTCATTTTTTGCTGTCTAAAATACATACTTATTTTATTTATCAAAAATCACCCCCTTCTTCTACTTCTACAAATGACAGTATCTTTGTTAACTTTGGTTTTTAAAAAATACTATGATAATTAACATTACTAAATACGTATAAAAAAATTGAAAATGAACCAGTATATAACCACACACACACACTTTCTTTTTTCGTTAAGCTTTAACCAAACTCCCCTCTATTAGAAATCTCTGTTACTTTTTAAAGTATTTATAAAAGCAAATTTTATGACATATTAATTGAACTTTAAAAGGTTGTACTCATCCTGATAATAGCTTGCCTCCAATGCACACCCGGATTATTCACGTATAATAACCGTGACACCAGTTCACTAACTGACCGATTTCTGAGTTCTCTCGCACTCACGCCACTGTTGGTACCGGTACTGATTTTACGGTTTATTGTCTCACGTTCTGGAAGATGATTAAGTCGGCCGACATACTTTTTTACTCTTAGATGTTGTTGTAGGCTGGCCGCGCTCTTGGTTCTACACTTTTAATGTTTATAAATGTTTACACACTCTCTTAAATAGGCCGTATTTGTCTTAACGGCCTATCTGTAAACCCGAGGCCACTGTTTTTTAATTGACAAACTTTTACTATCTGAATGCTGCTTACTACTGTGCGTTGTGCACTCTGATGACACACTGCAGACTGTAGACTGTGTCACAAGGCTGCTGCTGGCGGTTACGCAATACGTCTGGCAATTGTTTTGGCTGACTGTATGTATGTTGCATTGCTGGTTGGGGCTCCTTACAGGTGAAAATTAACAATTTGGAAAGTGATTGAATTGATGTAAAATTAATATAAAATTAAACTGGGGTGGCTCACAATTCTGTACCGTTACAAAATACAACATGCTCTGCACAATTTATATTGCAATGACATCAGGGAAGAAATGTATATTTTAGCTAACCTTGGTCCGTAATCATAAATGTTGTTATAGTTACATTTTTAAGTACTTATTAGTTGGCAAATATCCATGTTATTCTGTGCTCATCATTTTTGCCATAAAATAAAAATAAGGAAAACTGATATTTAGCTGTCACCCACATTATTAAGGCTAAATTGTTCACTGTGTTATGGAATAATCATAAACCCAAATTTGAACTGTGTAATTTTATAACAGTATATTTTTTATCACTTCAGTAATCAAAATCCTTGTGTGTGTGATTTCAACAAGAACAGAGCCAATTTTAACACATTTTAATACAGAGGGGGTTGGCAGCTTTTTGTTTTAACCTTTGAATTTGTGAAGTACGTCAACCAATTTTAGTGTAAACATTTCCTGCAAGTCTGTTAATGCCATTAACCAAAATTTACTTAACACAGGTTACACAGAACTCGACTGTACACAACAATTTTGCAACACAGCACTGTGCTGTAAAAATAAAGTTTAATGTGAATACTCAAATGTACAGAAAATAAGCGCAGTTAAAGAAATTTTTATTAACAAATAAACAGTGTTTTTAGTACACATGATGTGATGGCATTAGTTTTCAGTCAGTGTGTGATACAGGATCATTGCTCTATAATAATTCTAGAAAGTACTCTGTAATCACATATCTATAAAATAATTCATTGAAAAGCATTGTATTATCAATAGAACCTCTATTACTGAGAATAACACAAGATTTGTTTACAATTTTTTATTTATTTTTTGAAGTATTTAATTTGTATGTTGTGTTTTCTATCAAATATTGATTTGTATTAATGGAAGTATAAAATAAATCACAATATTTTTAAATTAATTTGATTTAATTCTTACCTTTCTGGAAACTGGTGTTTTTATTTCTGATGAATTTGAATAACTTAAATTACATTGCTGGTTGCAGGATATAATCAACTGTTAGCTAATTATAATCAAATTGATTTTATTTTAATAAATTGAAGTAAATAATTCATAAATTACAGAGTGAACTTATTGCTGTAAAAACTGAGACAAGAAATTTTCATTAAGCAAGGTTTTTAAATTTTTTCTGTTAATAAATTTACTTATTCTATATTTTTTATGTAGCTGTTGTAGGTTGGCTGAAAAGACATCAGTCAATGAGATGCAGCTATAGTGAAAGATACACATTGCAAATAATTTTCATTTTTCCTGTCTTTGCATTAATCTGTTACTAAAACAATATCGGTTTTAATAACAGTTTTGTCCAATAACTTGTTGTTTGTAACACAGACATCATATTGAAACAACTGCCTGCTACACTTGGCGCATAGCGAATAACAGCTAGTGTGAGAGTTAATGATTGTACTAGCAATGACAAGAGCGCTTGGTGAATGTTGCCAGATTGTACATGGGATCAAGCAGTCTTTATCATTCTCTTGTTTTTCTGGTTCTATACACAGTAACTACATAATTTACCTGACTGCCTAATCTTCTGGCTGCAAGTATTCATATTATGATCACGGTAGAATCTGATGCAAAATAAAAACGTCTGAAATGAACAAAAGAATGACTGAATGATAGAGACACCTTTTAGGATGCATACTAATATATAGGCCTACACAAAAAACAAGACAACGGTTTTTAACAAAAACTGTACTTTATTGTATCAACCGATATAATAATGTGCACAAATGGATAAAACATCACAAACATAACTTACAATGATGATATGCAGGACACAGAAAATAGAAGCAAGAGACTAGATAATGCATAACAAGTAAATATTTATATAAAAATTTCAACTCATAAATAATAAACATTAACAAAAAAACATTTATACAATACAATTCTTAGTTACTAGAAGTTGTATAACAATTTTACACTATCACCAGAAAGATAATAATATAAGATGCCATCGATAAAAAGTAGAAAGCTTACTTTACTTATTATGTAATAAAAATATAATAATAAAAGTTATTATATGTAGTGAAAGGCAGGGGGTAGATGAATATTGTCAAATATAGTGAATTGTGTGTAGGCCGTAATGTAACATGCTGTGTTCAGCAAGATCACAAGTACAGTAACAGTCTTAGAGATAAATGAGTGCAGTTACACTGAGTCCACAGGTGTCACTGGTTTGCACACGGTACCCATAGTGTCTTGCTTTGTTCTATGTCCACTGCTGCTTTGATCTGTGTACACATGTATGCAACGTTCACTCCTGCTGGAATTACCGCTGTAAAATATACAGAAATTTAAGCAACACGAATAAATCTCCACATAAATACGATCTCAATTTTTATTTCCCTTCTTCTTCTTCTCCTCCACTTCAGGCATTAGGTCATAGACCTGTTGCCCCCTCCGACTGTGATAGAACTCACGCCCCACCCCAGCCAGAGAGATACTAGCCAACCTTTTAACCCACGCCTGGGGGGAAGTGCAGTGGGGGGGAAGTGTTGTTTATGTGTGTAGTATATATTGTGTGCCCTTGTTACTAATCTGGCCCGGGTATGCCAGAGAAGACTTACGTATTATTTGTCCGCGTATGTGCGGGTGGACGAGCAAATCGAGCCGTGAATTTTTTTTTACTACCATTTGCTAAAACATTTATGAAAAAACAGAATCTTTAGGTTATGATGTGGCATAATACACAATTAACTGGTGGGTTTCCTTCTGATACGTACGTGTAAAGAAAGACAAAAATTACTATACGAGGTGTGTTCAAAAAAAGACCGAACTATTTGTGTAGCATGTCAACTAGTGCATAGAGCGAACTGCAGAACCAAGTGCTGCTAGCAACAGGTTTTGACGCCTGAATGCCGTTTTCTCTGTCCCATCATGATCTTCAGTCTTCGAGCTACACGTGCTGTAGTGGGCACGGGCACACACCGTCCGGCGGATTTATAACGAAGTGAGAAGGAAGATCTTAATACAATGTGTGTGTATACAATTTTGGTGCTAACTTCGTAAAATCTATTTCTGAGCTATTTCCATTGCATTCCAAAGTTATCATTACCATTTGGGTTGGTACGCAGTTGTTGACCGATTTCAAATTGGGTCTCTTTCTGATCGTCGCCAACAAACACAGTAAGAATTGTTTTTTTACAAATGCAGTAATACCATACAATAAAATTTATCGATCTAAATTTAATTTTTCTATCTTATATGAATGCGCATTCTCTCAGAATGTCTCGGTAATTAAAAGAATGAATTACAATTACCACATCGCGAGCTCTCTTCCCATGATCTTCGATATCGCTTTGATTGCACTGATAATTAGATTTTTGCTCTCTTTAAAAATTCTTAAAATAATCGTTCGGCTCAAGCAGGCTTCCGCGTATGCTTAATTAAAAAACCAGAATGTCTCTGAAAAGTTTTAACCTAGTTTTGCCACAAAATTTCATGCGCACATGTTGTTCTTTGCGGTCTTTCTTAATCAGTTTGTTACTAATCGCCGGCCAGCGTGCGCATGTGCCCACTCAACCTGATATACCTCAAAGACTACTGCTAATAGCGAAACACAATAAGTGGCAGTTTGTTGTCAAAAACTATCACTATGTGCGCGCAAAGTCGTGGCGCGTCGTTTGTGCGGGTTGATGTGTTACTCAAAAAGTTTGGTCTTTTTATGAACACACCTCGTATATGCTGTGTTAATCCAAAATGCCCAGTAATGAGGCCCCAAGATCTTTAATTTCAAAAACACTGCATGCATAAATCATATATGAGACCATCAAATCCATTATAGAGACATCTGACTAGATGTCAGAGCACTAAACAAAAAAGTGTTATTCTTACCAAATAAGTATTCTGATAATATTTTACAGAAATATTAACACTTTCTGATGGCAAGCCCATGACTACCAAGAGCATTGATGTTGTTTTAGTCAGCTGATGTTTGGATCGTTATCACTGACCAAAGATTAAATATTACTTTTTAAAAAACCTTTAAAACTTGTCTTCTGCTATTAATAATCTTGTAATAGGCCGATACTCACTGTGAAATAATTGAAATAAGAAACGGTAAACAATCTAATTTACCTGATATGTAATGTCTATATTCAGCCTCAAGTTTCAAAGCATGTTCGTACATCTCCTTAGCAGCTTTAGCAGTAACTTTATCTAATGGATACCTAGTGTCCTTAACCTCTTTGATCTGTTTCGTTGATTTGAACTTAATCAGAAGTACTATAGGATAAACTTGATGTCGGTGGAGACGCTCCACAGAAGACAATGCAACATCAAGTACGCAGTGGCAATTCTAAAACATCCAAATAAATGTTTGCAAAGGCAGAAATTTATATATCACGCACTGATAATTTAGAACTAACTGTTTACATAAAATACCAATACACTATATACATTTTAAAATGTTTATTTTGTTCTACCTACACCTGATTTAGCACTGATTTTTTGTGTTATAGTCATTCCGTATGGTCTCACATGCATCTTGTGAAGACTGTCCCCAAATAAAATTTGGACTTCCATCAATTACAGGAATATTGACCAAGTTTAATTTTTATGGCAGTTACATTAATGTCGAGTTTACTTTATGTAAAATTTGATACAAAATATTTTTTATAATTTCTGAACCAAAGGTTCACTTTATTTATAATTTTATTATTGGCAAAACATCATGGTTACAGGCTTAATCACAATAAACCATGATCAGTCTTGTTTAATAAACTATTATTTATTGACTCTGCATCTTGTCACCGGACAAAAGGCTTGCCGCATGACAAATGGCGCCAATCGTACACTCTAGTGTTTTTGGTGGCCCTAAAAAGGACCTTGTGGCGAGAAAGCTGATGTTGGTTGTACCGCGCTAAGATGTTCGGCGGCTGTGCCTGCTGTTCGTGGCGTACTACAGTCCTCCTCTTCTTTCGGCACCGGTTGTAGAGTCGGATGCCGGCCCAGCAAAATCCATCGCTGGCGCGGAACGGGAGTGCGAAGACGCAAGAACGGCGGCGGTTCTATTCTTCGGCTGTTCCTTCCGGCTGACTCCGCCTCGATGTCGTCCGAGAGAGGAGAGGAGATGAAGTGCGTCCGATGGCGTGGCGATGAAGTGTGCCTAAAATTTTCTGCCTGCCCGGGTTTTATGCACTAACCGGGATCGCTGGTTGGTTCGCTCCGAGCACGTTGTTGGATTGGCTCGCTGTGTCCGCCGCTGGTAACGGAGAGCAGATGTTCGCAATACCGCTGCCGTCACAACTCCACCGGGTCTTGAATGCTCTCCGGTAACCAGCCTACTGCTCTTCTCCAGATGTTGTGGAGGTGTCTGTTGGGCGCCATGTTGATTGGTGTGCCGGCTGGTAGCTCGCTGGTGTGGCTAGATCTTGCATCCGCAAGATGATCGTCGCCCCACATTGGGCGCCACTTGTCACAGGACAAATGGCGCCAATCGTACACACTATCGTTTTTGAGGTCCTTAAAAGGACCGTTTGTCGAGTACGCTAAATCATTTGCGTACGCTGCCCGAACCGCGCTGTGATGTTCGGCGGCTGCGTCCGCTGTTCCAGGCGTGCTGCGGTTCTCTTCTTTCGGCAGCGGTATGTAGAGCCCGCTGCTCTCCCAGTCGATGTCCATCACTGCTTCTCCTGTGTTCTCCATTCTTCCTTTTCTTCCAGCTGGCTTCACGACGTCCAATGGAGTGCGCAAAATTTTCTAGCGGCACTCTTTTTATGCCCTGAAAGGTCGTGTGCCATGAACCTATCAGAGTGCCGCTGGTCCCTGGTTGGCTCGCCTCGAGCACGTTAGATGGTCACGTCGAGGCCAATTAAGCTGCTGCTGATCCTTGATTGGCTCGCCTCGCCTTCTCGTGTCACGTCTCGGCTGGCGCCGAGAGATCTTCGCCTCGCTACGTCACAACTGTGACGGCAGCGGTATGCGGACATCTGCTCTCCGGTACCAGCGGTGGACACAGCGAGCCAATCTGGCATCAGCATTCGGAGCTAGCCAATCAGCGATCCCGGTTAGTTAATAAAACCCGGGCCGGCAGAAAATTTTATGCACTCTGCCACCGCCACACCTCGGAGGTGCTTTGCCACCGACACACTTCATCACCACGCTATTGGACGCCTACGATTGGCACCATTTGTCCTGTGACAATCTGTACATTATTTTGTTAATTTAATAAAAGATTGTGTGTTTAAATCATCTGTAAATTTATATGCCAATACGCTATATATAACTAACAACAATGCAGAAAAAAATTATAAATACGCTTACCTTATCAGCCATCATATCCTTAATAGCTGAAATAGAAGTGCATTCAAAGAAGCTGCCTTTTTTACGATAATCAACAAAAAGATTGTCAGCCATGCCCTTTTCCATTACAGCTTGAGAACAGTGCATGACTTCAGGCACACAGCGAGTAAAAACGTCAGGGAAATCTTGAATAAGTTTTTCCGTGACACAGTCAACAAGAGGACCTACAATTAAAACTGGACGGAATGCTGGGTCTGCTGTAAAATACACACACATAACATGATATGAGATATGTTATAAACTGTATAACTATATGATTTACATTAAATTATTTGTTTCTGCAAAATGTGGAATTGTTCAGTGATTTCTTTTTTAACATTCTTAAAATACGTCCTACTTTTATGAAACAGATTGACAGCACTCTGTTTTAGCCACCCATTATTACCTTAACTATGAATAAATCAATTTAGCCTGAACCCTTGTACAGAGTTCAAAAAATAGAAGTTGGATGGTAACGCTGGTGAGGCAACTGACATCAGACTCTACCTAAATTAATGCTGCACATACTGTGGCAAACAGAAAACAATGGTTGACTTAGTGTGTGGGAATACTGTTTCGTGTTGAAGGAAAATGTCTAGTAAGCATGCCAATGAATCACATTGCTTCGAATAGAACAAAAACAATATTTAAGCTAATAACATTCAAAATTTGCAGTTCATGCAGTAGAGAAACAGTGACAACATTTAATTCACTTTCCACCAGAGGGACATTTACGCCTCTCATGCACTTTTATAGACCATGCTGGAAGCACTTTACACGTCTCCAGCAGATGTGTAACTTGTGGTCTAAAAAACAGCACATTTATTTTGTGGTGTTACCTAAGAATCTAAGCCAAGCATCCATACCAAGTGGCCTATGATAATGCACTCGAGAAACATTGTAAGCTATTTTTAAAATGTCAGAATATTCCATATAAATAATAAAATAACAACATAAAGCAGAGTTAATGTTTGCTTCAGAACTGAATGTGTGTTGCACTTATGGCATGTTTGTATGTATCTAATATAAAATGTTTTCCAGCTATACTAAACAGGTTGTAAGTGCTTGGCCTAGATAAGGAAACACTAGACTATATGCAGAGTGCTTTAAAAAAGCATTAGCTGACTTTACACACAAATGCTTTCTTGCATGACTGGATGTAGTAAAAGCTTTCACACAAGAAAGATTGTATGTGTGAAGGTATGCAAGGGAAAAATGAAATCATATTGGTGATTGCATATGTACAGTCCTTCGCACATGTCCTAAAGTGATAGTCTTGACAGTGCACTTTACTTAGTGTGTTGCAATCATTCGTTCGCTTGTATAATTTTGTATGTTATAAGTTTGTTGTCACTCGTTTGCTTTGTATAAGAGTTAGTTGCTTTGTTATTCAATGATTTTCATGTAAAGTCTCTAACAAGGGCAGGTGACTAGCATATCCTCCGTGTTCGTCTCTTTTTGTTAACATGACAGTCAAACCAGAAAAAACTGTGGCCAGTACGATATTTATTCATCAGAAGTTCATTCTAAAACCTTGTAGTACAAAGGAAACTGTGTAACTTGTACACGTTCCACGGGATTCGCTTTTCCCCTAAAGCACACGATTTTCGTTTACACACACATATATTGTAACAGTACATATCTTCACCATAAATTTAACAACCAAAATAAAGAATGAAACACTCATAAACTAACACCAGAACACCTAAGAAAGGAATGATGAATAAATGTGTACTAAATGTTATATCCGGTTCAAGAACTAAGTAAAACAATTAATATAATGAACTCAGTAAATGAACAATAATAAATAGTGATAAAGAAGAAAATATAGAAGACAACATAATAATGTGATTAACCAAATGACCCAATAGATATGGTAAGTGAGAGGACAAAACTAAAGTACAATGACATTCAGCATTAACAAGACTGAAGAGACTCTAAATAAACACAAGTAAAGTAACAAACAAAGAAGAATGAACAAATATGTCAGATAATGTGCCTATAATATGTTCTAATAGAGAATGAAACAAATACAACAAGGAATCTACAGAAATAAGAAACAGCAAAGAGACACAGACATAGACAAAATATTACCAAAGACAAAATACGACAAAAAATCTTTATTCTAATAAAAGAATATAACTAATTAAACAAATCAAAACCATGAAAAAAAATCATGAATGAGAAGAATGAATTAAGTATCTTAGTTAGAATAATATACCATGCATGCTTTTAATACAGGCAAATCCAAGTAAGATTGTTATACTATTTTATTACTGACCAATAAATCTTACTATGTAATATTAATAATTTTATTCAACTTTTGTTCAGGGCGCCATCTCGTGATATGATACAAGAATATTTACCTACTTTAAGGCCAGAATTCGATTAAGCGAACCAGAAGATAGCGGAATGTGTTATTTGAAATAATAACTCTTGCTTGAAATGTTTACCAAATGACATTACCTTTTAATAACATCTTACTACAAAACATGTGACTCTACCGTGCGACATAAGCACGCAGCTATATACCCTTAGGTGTTACGTCATGAGACGCAGTTACATTATTTAAGTCAAAAATCCCCTTAAACATTTCAATAGGCCCTCCAAAATAACATTCAATTATATTTTTTATGTTTTAATAACATATTACTACAAAAACATGCGACTCTACCGTGTGAAAACAAGCACGCTATTATATGCCTTTTGGCGTTGCGTCATGAGACGCAGTCCTACTGTACAAGTTTAAAAATTTCCCTTAAGCATTTCATAAGCCCTCCAAAATAACATGTTCAATTATATTTTTTATGATATCATAATTATAAATAATTTCACAACCCACCACTGCTTAAATTTTATATTTATATTATGTTCACGCAATCACACACTCATTCATGCAGTACAATTTTATGGACGTCCCTAACTGAGCTCATTTTATTTGAATTTAAATAGAATATTGAAAATTGTTTTTATAAGTTTGCTACTTAGCTGCAAATCTGTCCCGAAGACGTCGCATCGTTACACGCACTAATAGACGTTAAAACTTTAACGAAAACTTTTGTTTTACGTCGCACTGTTATTTCATATTTATATGAATACTGCACTTTTACATTATATAACAACACTTAGTTGTGTAAATTTTAGATGGAATTAGCGTTTGGAGAAATACCGGCCGGTACGCTACGCTTCTGAGTCGAGACTAGGTGTCTTTGTTCGTTACACAGCAATTCAGAGGTGGGGGACAAACTACGTCGTCATTCCTTTGTGTTTCTACACTCCAGTTGTAATACGCAACGTATGTAATACGCATTGCTTATAGGCACAGAAAATGCGTAGTGGCATACCTTGGCTGATGTAATCATGTGCGCAGCTTGTGACACATTTGTATGACGACTGTATTTGCTATTTCTGGACGACTATCCCTGACCTTGACGCAATCCTTGTTCACTCCATATATTGCGCAGTTGCAACCTCTAAATACAACTTTACCAATTTTTTTTTTATATGGGACTTTAAAATAAAATACACTTTATATCGATTATTCCCCAAAATATAATAGGGCCAGAATTGTACTGTTACAAAACCCCCTCAATGAAAGATTTTATGCCGAAGCATTCATACTTCCTAAAGGGATCAGCTAGGATATGTCGCCACAGCCCCCTTACTAATTATAAAAAAAAAATATAATTACTCACCCTTGGTCCGATGATGGTGACAGTACCTGCATGACCTTACTGGACTTCTCCTACGAGATCCCAACACCATAAGGCCAATCAGGCGCTTTACGCTCCTGATCTGACGTGCAAGCCAGCTCAGGACCGCCGTCACAATATCACCAAACACTGAAACAATAAATCAAAAATATCAAAATAGTGGCTTGGTATAATACCATATCCCTTACTGATCTGTTTCCCCTTAGCTACGTGCTGGTTTGTGTTAAGAAGCACTGGGTTTACTTTAACTCCACAAGAATTATACAGAAGTTCCATTCTCTTAATTCACTAGTCTTAACATTATAAAATTTTTTAGATTCCAATCGATAATAATTAATCCTTTCCCATTAACAAGAAGAAACACAAATCTTTATACTAGTGCAATAATACTTTTTAAATATCCAAACACATAATCTAAATTTACTCAAATAAAATCATCTATTTCTCCCTCTTTTTACAATTCTCAAACATTTTCTTATTATCATTATTTTTATTATTATTAACAGTAAGTAATCCGGCACTGTTAACAATATATACCCCTCTTTCTCCTCCACACACACTATTTCCCCCCCTGAACTGTTGCGTTCAGTTGCCTCCACAAGGACTGAGGCAGAAGGAGTGAGCACTTTTTTCTTTTCTCTCTCTCTCTCATCCTTGCTTCAGCTTTACAAAAACTTCAGGGTAAGTACCCCTACTTTTACTCTTATAATATGCCCCTAAGGTCTACCACCCCTACTGAGGTGAAGTAGCCTATGCTCAAAAATAATCTTAGATTCCCCTTTTAAAAACCCCATTAAATTTCTAGATTTAACCAATTTCAAAGGCAACCAACTATGGTCAGGTTTGACAATTGCTGCCCACAGCTGGTTGTCGTCCAAAAACCACGATCTGGGATGGTAAGGCAGAGATCGCCGGAAATGTAGGGAATCGCAATAGTTTGACACTCAGTGTCATATATAGTTACATTTGTAACTGCCCCCCCAAAAAAATACATTTATACATACATATAAATTCCTACACTAATACATAATAAACATAATACATAATGATACACTCATAATTAACATTGCAATTATTACATAAAAATAAACAATTCACATTTAACTTTGATCAAAATTTACACACCCTACATCTTTAAATTTGCGTATAAAATTATAAACATCACATTTTAATTAATTAATTAATACTTTTAATTACTAACTTTTATTAATTAGCCATCAATTATTTATCATTTACTACCATTTAATTCTTCACAAAAATTCAAATTTATTATTAATATTCATATTACATTATTATTATTATTTCATTTCCTATTACCTCTCTACTCTGAACTTTCTACCTAACCTTTCACATTCTAATCATTGTTTAGTCTGGGTGGCTCCTGTATTCACTACGCTTTCAATTGAATAGACATTTATAATCTTACTCCCTTTCTTCCTACTAACAACCAGATTTACAAATTATGACACCAATCTCTCAATTATAAACACCTTTCACTAATTTCATTCCGACGATAAATCCTATGGCACCGCGCGTCTTTGTATTAAGATGGGTGTTCCCTACCTGGCTATATACATTCATAATATTTTGCCCTTCAAAAATATCGGCAAACACTCCCTTAAACTACTCTATCACTTGCCACAATGCCGCACGCTGATCACTCCTTACACCACTACCCTTACTACAAAATATCAACAGCAACAAATAAATGTTTAACCTTTACTTTATTTACCTCTACAAATAATTACTAACTACTGTGTCCCTAAATATCTAATACTCTCTTTGTATTATTTCTTTAAAATTCTTAACTATCTAACTCCCATTAACTTTGATTGAATAACTCACATGTCTCTATTTATTAATACACCCAGGCTCTATCCCCTTTTAGCACTTACTGTGATCATTTACAATAAAATTTATCTCTCACCTATTCATAACAATACATCTCAATCTTCAAATATATATTCTTACTTAATCATGTATTATTCATTAGAAACTTTCTTATTCATTACAAATTAATAATTTAACTTCATTACTACTTCAGTTACAAATTTAGTACAACTTTCTTTTGTACCAGTTTAATCAAGTAAATGACCTTTAATTATTATTATATTATTTAAAATTTTCACTGTTACTTTCACTTGTTTAAAAAAATAAAAACATGTTAATTGTTAATTATTAAAACAATACATAATACATGGTGTACATAAAATTTACCTGTAATACACAACATCAAAATACATAAATACATTGATATTAACACATATAAAACAATAAAAAATATACAATCCAAACTCATTATTTTGTCATTAATCAAAATCAGTCCATATGCAGTCCATTTCAAAACCACTTTGCACATACATTAAATGTTCATTACACAATAAAAACAATCTATCCTCCATCATTGAATAACATTCTAATCTTAGGTCTATTTATCTTATTGTTTAGTAAATAAATTATATTATTATAATCAGTATAATATTTATCAAACTTTTTATATTCATTCACAATTTCGTTTACATTAATAGATGTATTCCCTATTAATTTATCATATGCCATGTCACGATCGGGTATAGTTCTGTCTACATCAGTATGATATGTTATAATCTTGTGTCATATAGTCATCACAATTATCATCATAATTTTCTACTACTACACCTGTTACTTCCCAAGGTAAGTGCTTGATACCATTATTCTCATTAACTATTATTGTTACCTCAATTTCATTACAAGGTAAGTATTCATTATAATCATACACCATCTCTACTCCTAACCTTTCTACAAATTCTCTGTACTTTCTATTTACTTTAAAAATCTCTATTACTCTCTTATTCTCTCTCTCAATATATTTCTAACCATAACACCAAACTACATTTTCTCTCTCCCAATATGCAGGGGTCCCTAACTCATTTATTACTGCACCACCTACGAGGTACACAAAAACACCAAGGAACTCTATTTGTAGACCTTTCGTCTCCCAAATATAAATTTAAGGAACTCTCGTCCTTATTAAAAATACGTGAAGACTTGACTTCACCCCCTAACACAGCATCAAAGGAAAATTCTACCCCCTGCACCCCTTTAACAAATGTACTTTCTCTCCGCTCTCTCTCTTTCTCAACACACACAAACATCTCATTATCACTCCCAATAATCTCATTATCATTTTCTAACACCATGTTCTTACTTATATCATTGTTACTACCTGAAAACTCATTAGTCAAATTATCATTGTTACTCACCTTGTTAGCACTTAAACTAACACTATTCTCTGTAAATGTATCATCAATACTACCCCCACTATTCTCTACCCTACTTTTATTCTTGCAATTCTCGTCTACTTTACTCTTCGATATATCAAATATCTTGTCTACTAACGTTACTGTTTGTTCTTTCATTTTATCGAAATGCGTATGCATTTCATCGATTCTTTTATCTAACTTAAAATTTTGTCTTTTAATTTCATTATTTATTTCATCAAACTTTACACTCTATTCATCAAATTTGTCATTCAAGTTAGTATATTTAACATTAGAATCACTTTGTTGTTCATCGAACTTATTATTTATTGTCTCAAGTTTGTTACTTTGTTCATCAAATTTATTATTAAAACTACTCTTAATTCCTTTAATTTCGCTTAATAGTAACTGCATCATGGCAGCTGTATCATCTGTTTTGTTTTCATGAAGTGAGATGGAGGTTACTGTTACTGTCTCTGTCGCTACAGATGCAGTTGTATCCGACTCGCCAATCTGACTAACTGGGGTTAATTGAACATCCATCTCACTCGTAACTGTTTCGTCAGCTATGCTGACTTTTGCATTATTATCTTCATCAGTATTCATTTTGCTTATTTATAATACACGCATGCATATAATCTTATAACATAACCTCGTAGAAGATAGGTTATGTGAAAATTATATCTATTATTTCAGATAACTGTCCGCTACTTCCCGTAGGCTTACCCCACATAAAATAAAATTTTATGTCGAGTCCCTGGTCGGAAAGCGCCAATGTTATACTATTTTATTACTGACCAATAAATCTTACTATGTAATATTAATAATTTTATTCAACTTTTGTTCCGGGCGCCATCTCGTGATATGATACAAGAATATTTACTTACTTTAAGGCCAGAATTCGATTAAACGAACCAGAAGATAGCGGAATGTGTTATTTGAAATAATAACTCTTGCTTGAAATGTTTACCAAATGACATTACCTTTTAATAACATCTTACTGCAAAACATGTGACTCTACCGTGCGACATAAGCACGCAGCTATATACCCTTAGGTGTTACGTCATGAGACGCAGTTACATTATTTAAGTCAAAAATCCCCTTAGGCCCTCCAAAATAACATTCAATTATATTTTTTATGTTTTAATAACATATTACTACAAAAACATGCGACTCTACCGTGCGAAAACAAGCACGCTATTATATGCCTTTTGGCGTTGCGTCATGAGACGCAGTTCTACTGTACAAGTTTAAAAATTTCCCTTAAGCATTTCATAAGCCCTCCAAAATAACATATTTAATTATATTTTTTATGATATCATAATTATAAATAATTTCACAACCCAGCACTGCTTAAATTTTATATTTATATTATGTTCATGCAATCACACACTCATTCATGCAGTACAATTTTATGGACGTCCCTAACTGAGCTCATTTTATTTGAATTTAAATAGAATATTGAAAATTGTTTTTATAAGTTTGCTACTTAGCTGCAAATCTGTCCCGAAGACGTCGCATCGTTACACGCACTAATAGACGTTAAAACTTTAATGAAACCTTTTGTTTTACGTTGCACTGTTATTTCATATTTATATGAATACTGCACTTTTAGATTATATAACAACACTTAGTTGTGTAAATTTTAGATGGAATTAGCGTTTGGAGAAATACCGGCCGGTACGCTACGCTTCTGAGTCGAGACTAGGTGTCTTTGTTCGTTATGCAGCAATTCAGAGGTGGGGGACAAACTACGTCGTCATTCCTTTGTGTTTCTACACTCCAGTTGTAATTCGCAACGTATGTAATACGCATTGCTTATAGGCACAGAAAATGCGTAGTGGCATACCTTGGCTGATGTAATCATGTGCGCAGCTTGTGACACATTTGTATGACGACTGTATTTGCTATTTCTGGACGACTATCCCTGACCTTGACGCAATCCTTGTTCACTCCATATATTGCGCAGTTGCAACCTCTAAATACAACTTTACCAATTTTTTTTTATATGGGACTTTAAAATAAAATACACTTTATATTGATTATTCCCCAAAATACAATAGGGCCAGAATTGTA
Organism: Magicicada septendecula; assembly: GCA_034769895.1. Taxonomy (NCBI): domain Eukaryota; kingdom Metazoa; phylum Arthropoda; class Insecta; order Hemiptera; family Cicadidae; genus Magicicada; species Magicicada septendecula. Next base: position 150,236,246 of record CM068372.1, read on the forward strand.
CTGTTACAAGATAACTAAAAGAGAACCTAGTAATCACATGTAGACAGGTAGAAATCATAAAGAAATAATAAATAATAATTAACAAGAGTAAAAGTGTCAAATAATAACCTGTAAAACATTGAAACCAGAAAGCCAAAACACAGACCATTGTTGTCAGACAAGGGGTCCCAGGTAACCTCAACTCGGTTACAAATCAGCTTGTAATTAGCATAAATTAAGACCAAAACGATGTAAACTAGTGTGTTATACAATAACGAAAGTAGACATTATAAAGATGAACCTAGCGATACAATTCTATTAATTAAAAGTGGTATGTGTGGTGTTTAATACAAATACACAGACTGAAATTGGACACAAAGTTGTACACATTAAACACACTCAGAATTTCTATAATATTGTAAACCAGTAAAGAACAATGACATAAATGTGCAATACAATATGTATTACCACTATTATAGTATAAAATGATTATAATGAAATGTTAATTTAATCAGAATTAAGGGAACTGTCTGACCACACTAGATGCAAGAAGTATTAGTGAATTATTATCAATATCACATGTAATTATAGAGGCCAACCATTGTAAAACAACCTTTAAACTGTAAAGACTATTTCGACCTAAAAGAACCACTTAAAATTGGGTATATCATGAGTTCTGAATTAAATCATAATGACACATGGCATACTAAGACTATGAACAATAAATTAGAATAAAAACAAGAAAATAATTGTATTCTAATGAAAACTAAGCTGTCCAGAAGTTGTAACGGACATCTTAGAACGTCTGTATCACTGTGAGAAAGTGAACAGAACAAATTATGTCAATAAATAAAGTGAATCAAACTGACCATGCTCTAGGCCATAGAAGGTAAGGATCAAATATTGTAATTATTGTATTAATTTTAGACAATCACTGTAATAGAAATTATTATAAAGGGACTTGAAAGGAACCATATGATTGAAATGTAATCATCATTTGGTCAATTTTTAGTAATTAATCATATAAACAATAAGAAATATGTAATAGTCATAAGTAAGGAATTAACTTTCTTATTATCAAACTCACACGTCTTGTGAGGACTTATTTTAAAGAACAAATCAATTGTAATAACATGGTGTGGTTACATTAAGCATTATCATATAACAAGGACGTTAAACCAATTTTGAAGGAATTATAATTATTTTGGGAAAAAACGAGAAGGGAACAAACAAAACTCTCCACTCCAAAGTCGCTAACAATTTTCAGCAAAATCAATTATTTCGTGAGGGGGTGACCTCGCTGGATAGAATGGCAGCTTTTTAAACCAATGGGATCGATTAAAATCGACCGGAGGGTATACGATCCTAAAATTGGAACAGCGAAGAATCTCAAAATGACATTCATTCTACCTCAGACTAGGGACGCGAGACGACGGCAAATTTCTGTGCGCGAAAACAGTAGTTTTCAAGATATCAGCTGTCCAGTAGTAAATGTAAACAGTGGGAGTAACCTAACCCCAAAAAGTTTTAGTGTCGAGTGCATCGATATAACGCTTATATTATACCGTATTAATTGCAGAGTCCACAATAAAGCTGCAAATAACAGTGAATTAACAGGAAGTATGGTATTAATTAATTATTAATGAAGATTAATTAAAAAACAGATATTTTAAGATATTTCATTTTTTAGCGAAATAACAGTGAATGAACAAAATAAATCACAGTCATTCACAAACTTTAAGAAACCATATATAAATACTTTATCAAAATCAATAATAACTTTTTTATCGATGTTACAAAATCGAGTCACTTAGAAGGATAAACAATGAGAAGCAGTAACTCGAAGAGATGTTATATGAACTCCTAATTTCGACTGCTATACTAATTAAACAGTTAACTAACATTGTGATGAACACTAAAGAAGTAACCAATCATAATTATTGAATAACTAGAGTGCCACATGAAATGGACATGATTATAATTAATAAATGTTAAGTGAACTTGTAATTTAACTCTTAATGTATTTTACGATGTATAGGTTAAGGCATTATTTGAATTTAGAATAGTGAATACTTGTATTAGTTCAGTAGAACTGAATTTAACTTAATGTTGACAAGAGTCAAATTCAGAACCAATGTTTCATAATAGTGGAATCTTTATTAACATTGTTTTGTTTTGTTTCTGAATAGTATTTCAGTAATGATTAAAATTAACGTAAAGCTGACAACCGTCAACTTCATAAACCTAGATTAAGAATTTTAAAACTTTGTCATGTCATTATTAATTTAAATTATTAATGCTACATGCATAAATTAAATAGTATGTTATCAGTAATCAATGATATAACACCAAGTTGTTGATTTTTGAAAACTTTGAACGATTGTTCACAATAATTAATTCCGCCTACTAATGTTCAACAGTAGCGGAGACATTTTCTTGTTTTGTATCTTGCAGGCTCAAAGGAACCACTGAAGATTTATACACATGATGAACCAAGGTTCAAAAAATTATATTGTAATTTTATATTAGACAATTTAAATATTTTCAATACCCTGAGATTGAGAGCAAAATAAAAAGTAAAGTCAATGACTGACAAGGCAAACAGCCTATGTTAAATTATAAAGTAATGATTTGCAACAGTTCACAAAATTTGTTAATAAATTAAAATTAATAACAGAAAAAAAAGAGTTGACGACTTTTATTAAACAGACATTACGATTACGAGTTAGATTTATATCAATACTTCCATAGGTGGCACCGTGTGACATTGACCGATGAGAATCGAGTTACCGATTCACTTATTGACAAATTGGTCAACCGACTAGAACGTCAAAAGGCAATAAGTAAAATATCTTGTGTTTATTTTAGCAACATCAGAATCTGCGATGATCTACACCTACCCACAGACGCCTGCGAGAGAACCGACTCGAGTAATTCATCGCCAGTCTTTTTCACCATAGACTTAATAATTACACATCATTAAACTAAAACGAATTTTACAAACATAAACAACTAAACAACCCAATCCGAACAAAACCACCGGATCGAAACTCATTGTTACAATATTTATAAGTTGGCATGGTTTCTTGGACGAAAGAGTGTGACTGCATTTTTTACAGTTTTACAATCGCACATGAATAATCAGTTCATTTTACCAAACACAAACCTCACCTTTACCATATGAGAAAATGTGACTGAAAGCACTTGTGTGTATTGTCCTTACACTCTCTCTCTCTCTGTGAATATGGTTGTATATTCATATTACCATACTAGTATTCTGATATTTTACCTAAATTTTACCACCAATATAGTTAACATTACCCACATAAAAGATACACTGGTCTGTTGACAATTTGTGGGCATGTCATAATCGATATTGAAAGACTGACAGTTTGTTAATGATAAATGAAAAAAAAACTAATTTTTTTCTGCCTTGAGCATTCACTTGTTTTACATTCATGAAATTATACTAGAATTTGTTTTGCAAAAACTTGTAGTTTCTTGACCTAAAACTTTTTCCCAATTTTTTTAAAAATGTAAGAACTACAACAACAAAACTGGGAAAGTATAAGGGATGCGGCTTAACTATACGCTAAACTTGAAGTAGGACTTAATCAGTTCTTTAAATAAATGTATATTCGAGTACCTCTAAAACAAATATTTGTTCTCAGGTTTGCACACTTCAGTATTACATTATTATTATACGTGACTATTGTTATAAATCCTTCTAATAGTTCCTTGATAGTCTGACACTATATTTTTCAAAGATTACAAATCTTTGTATTTGAAATCTTCTTTTTTTCCTTATAATATAAAATCATTTTACAATAAAAGCTACAGTTAAAAATTAATTGAACATTTTTGGGCCTATTTTGAGGTAATATAGAGAAATTTGTATTTTTTTTAATAAAACAATTAACATTTTTTACTATGATAGGGACAAACGTAAACAAAGGTAAATTCAGTGGTAGCGACGGTGGTAGCACTGCTGTGTGACAATTATTCATGAATATTGAAGCGAACAGAATCAACAAGCTGGAATTGTGCCAAGGTCAACCAATGACACACAAAACAGCATAAACAAGTTATGTAACGGAACATCAGACCATATTACGTTAGTGCATGCGTCACGCTGCTATGCAGGGTGTGTCAGAGCCAGCAGCTTTGTGACACACAGAACAAAGCCAGTCGGACAATAACATCTTGACACACCGGACACGAGCAGTGTGTGTGTCCGCCGGCTGTGCGTGATTTTCGCGCCCGCAACACACCAAGAAATGTGAATAACATATAAATTTAAATAAAATACGCCTAAAGTTTTAAAGAATGTGAGATAAGTAACATCAATTTGATAAACACATAAATTCAGTGAAAACAACTATCTATCTAGTGCACGGACAATGCGACGTCGTCGAAACTCAGCAGCAGTTAAGTAATGGGGTAGAGTAAAACATAAAACTAAAAGTATAATGGTACCAATTTCTTTAAATTTGTTTAACAAGAATAAAAATGAGATCTCTTAAAGGTATGGGATGTTTGCGTGTGAGTGAGTGAGAGAGAAGGATGTTAATATGGAAGTGCTGGTTGCGTAATTATTTATATAACAATTAAATTCATTTGATTTGTTGTTTTAAAATTAGTTAATAATTAAATAAATAATGAGTTGTTTTATCAATTGAGCCTCGTGGCCAAATATGTTCAAATGGTTTAAAAGAAATAAAATGTACAACTGGGGGAACGAAATAAAAAATAAAAGGAAACGTCATTTGGTAACAAATCGATAAATAAAGTTTTCATTATTTCGACAACCATTCTGATCTCCTGAGTTCGCCTAAAAAGAAACCCAAAAATGGTAAGTACACCTATTTTTTTTTTATACGTAGTTGGCCATACAAGATGGCGCCCGACAAAGTTAGACAGTAAAAAGTAAATATAAATATAAAATCAATCATGTTTTATTTATTTTATTAATTTCAATAAAATAAAACATAACATTGGCTTCTGAACAGGGACAATTTTATATAAAGTAATTTATATAAAATATAGGCCTACTGGAAGAGCAGCATGGTTGTTTGGAATAGGAAATAAAATTTTTGTGTGTACGTAAAATAGACGTATAAAAATAAGGTTATGTCATGATTATGTGTAGTATGGGTGAGTAGAATATTTTTTTTAATAAGTATGTGTTACATATAAAAATATTTTGCAAAGAAATATATCTAAAAGATTTTTTAAAAAAATGGCAGATAATAATGATGTCAGCTTATCTGACAGCCAGATAGAAGGCCAAATAAGTAGCGACTCCGGAATTCAAACAACTGACATTAGTCTTGAGGAGTCAAAAATAATACAAACAGTTGAGATTCATTCAACACCTATTTTAGGAAATCAAAATAAGAAATCTGATAATGATACTATGTTAACAAGATTGTATGATATGATGTACAATAGTTTAGAAAAACAAGACTGCATGTATAACGCTTTAGAAAAACAAGATAGTAATTTTAGAGAATTGAATGACAAATTTGACAAACAAAGTAGGGAGTTCAGTGAGAAATTAGATATACAGAATGACAAGTTTGATCCAATTGACCAAAAATTTGAGAGTCGTTTTGACGTTCAGAATAACAATTTTAATATCAAATTCGAACAACAGAACATTCAGTTGCAGCAGAGTATTAGCATGAAATTTGATGAACTTAAAACAGAAATTAATAAAGTACAGATTAATTGTGAGAGTAACTATAATAAATTGAAACATGAATTAAATGAAACTTTGAGTCATTCAGTAAAAAGTATAAATAACAGAGTTGACAAAATAGAGAGTAATGAGGGGGAAAAATTTGATAAACAAAGACAAAAGGTAATTGAAAATTTTGAATGTAAAACAGAGGATAATTATAATGATATGGGTAAAAACGTAGTAGTAGAAAGTAAGATAACAAGTAATAACGATAATGTTGAAAATAATGAGAATAATTGTAATGTATTTGAAGAATTAGTATCGGAGGTCGATACGATGAAAATAAGTAATGAAAATACTGATGAATGTGTAGAATGTGATAATGAGATGTTAATGTGTGTTAATGAGTTAGAACGAGAGTGGAAAAATAATATAGTAGTTGAATGTGGGCAGAGGGTAAATTTTCCCATTAATTTTTCTGAACCAGAGTGTTCACAAATGTTGTTTTTGCAGGGCCAGAGACCCGTATTAGTAGATGAATTGAAGTGTATATTGATGTTGTATAATGTTGTACCCTCTGTCTGTAATAATTGTGAGAGTGTGATGTGGTGTTATGAAGAGAGAGAGTTGTGTATTGAGAGAGAGATAGAATTATATAAGTTAAAAAGAAATTATGATGAACTGAGAAAAAGATTAGAAGGGGTGAAGATGAACAATATAAAATACTTACCTGTCGAAAGAGAGATAGAGAACTATTTTGATAATATTTTTATAAACGATAATGACTTACGTGACGTAATAGTAGAGGAATATAAAAATGATAAAACAACTTACCTGACGTTGACCAATAATACTGATGGAGACTGGACAACAATAACTTATGTTGACAAGTTTTATGAAATATTAATAGGGAATAACCCTATAAATTATAATGGCATCATGAATGAAATAGAGTTAATGGATTATTATAATAATAATAATAAATGGTATGTGGATAACAATGATGTATGTTATAAATATATTCGATATATATACGATGATGGAGGTTGAAATAAAAAATCAGTGAATGGACAATTTAAATATTGTAAATTTTGGTAATGACCTTGCAGATTTGGATATGAAGTGTGAAACAATTGAACAGTTATTGACGAATACTTTGTAAATAATGTAGTGAATTCATTTGTGTGTATTATGAAATGTTAGGTAAATAATGTGTATATGTAGTAGAAAATGTTGTGATAATAATAATAATATTATTAATATTTTGCAGTCTAAATAAATAAATAAAAATGATTATGAAAACAATAATTGATGATTTGTAAAATTTTGATAATAATTGAAATATGTTGTGTTTTAAAATCAATTGAAGTAAATAATTTGAGATGTTTAAATATTGTGATTGAATGTTATATGTTTGAATTTTTATAATGAATTTAAATTATTTGATGAGATTTTAATTTTATAACAATTAATGAATAAATAAATGAATGTTAAATGGTTTAGTTTGTGGAATAACATAATGGTTAAAAATATAGATTAATAATAAATTTGAAAATTTTGAGGAACCTAATTACAGCAAAGGATAAATAATGAAATGATGATAAATAAGAAAGTTAAGTAATAATGTTTATAAGTTTATAAGTTATAAATTATTTACAAAGAGAATTGTTTGTTTAACGTATGCTAATAATCAAGGGTAATGTCTATTTGTGTATTACGTTATGTAATGTATTATACAAGATGTGTGTGTGTGTGTGTGTGGCAGGGAGGTTACCCAGGGGGGTAACGAATGAGAAATTTGTTGTATCTTAATAATGATGACTCGCTACTAAATAATTTTGTTTTGATTTGAAAAATAGATGCACTACATACTTCCTATATTGTGTTTATTATGTCTTATTGTGTTAATTGCATGTAGTATGCTAGGAATAAGGATTATAAAAATATAATAATATGTTTTCAATGTGTTTATAGATTTTAAAATAAAATGAAATAAAGTTATGATAGTTAAAATTTTCAATGGGTTGCAAAAGATAGAAGTTGGGTGATGAATATTTGTGGGACATATAGATCTGTCCAAATTGAAGTCAAAGTTAAAGAAATAGTAGAGATGAAAATAATGTAATGTTGTTTTGAGTTAATGTATGTTATAGAATTTTGAGAAGTATTGATGTTGACACAGTAGTAAGGGAGAATATATGTAGAGTTTTGATTGATATATTGTTGTTTATAATTGATGATGTTATTTTGTTGTAGTTGTAGTAAGGTAATAAGATTGAGATTTTGGGGATGGCAATTTTGTAGTAGGGGGTAGTGTAATGTGGGAGTCCGCAACATGATGATAAGTTGGGACGGGATTGGTACCGATTTAGTGGAGACGGGGTTGCCTTAGGTAGAATCCAGGAACCAGATAAGGGAATTGAGTTTTTTGGGGGGGGGAACACATATCCTATGTACAAAGGGTTAGAGAGTAATTTTTTTTTATATATTGAGAGAATGTGGCGAATTGAGTTAAAGTAGTAAGTAGTTAGAGGTAGAGAAGGGTTAGTAGATTTTTTGATAGTGGGGTCATACTAGGTAAAGATTTTGTAAGGGAGCGTTAGAGTAATAAAAGGGGTAAGATTATGAGTAAATGCCAAGTTGATACAGTGAATTATGATGAATAACTGAGAATCACCCAAATGAATGAAATGGAAGAATAATTGCAATGATATGAAAAAAAAATATATATATATATATAATAATTTTTTTTTGAAAGAGAATTAATAAAAGTCAATTGAGATTAAAAGGTAATTTTATGATTTTATATGCAAATTTAATGATGTAAAGTGTGTAAATTTTTAAATACAAATTGTTTATTTTAAGATAATAATAACAAGATGAATTATGAATGTACTATGTTTTCTTATGTTATATTGTGTTTGTTAGTGTAAGAGAATTTTATGAATTTAAATATTTTAAATGCAATTTGGGGATGAGAGAGATGTATAATATGGTAATGGGAAATGTTTATTTAAATTCTGATGGGAATCAGGGCAATAATTTTGAATTTTGGGATAAAAGTTAACAAGAGAAAGTAGATAGAATGAGATTATGGAATTTTAAAATGGGTATCATGTTGTTGTTAGGTATTTTGAAATATATGTTAGAAGTAAGTGAAAAAACAAAACCAGTGCTTCTTAGCGCAAACCAGCACCGCTAGGGGGGAACAGATCAGTTGGGGATATGGTGTTGTATAAGGCCACTATTTGATATTTCGATTTGTTGTTTCAGTGTTTGGTGATGCTGTGGCGGCGGACCTGAGCTGGCCAGCGCATCAGAGCAGGGGCGTTAAGTATCTGTCTGACTCTATGGTGTTGGGATCTCGAGAGAGAAGTCCAGTATTGTCATTCAGGTGCGGTCACAGTCACCGGACCAAGGGTGAGTTGATTATATTTTTTGTAAACCATACAGGGGGTTGTGGCGACATATCCTGGCTGATCCCTTTAGCAAGTATGAATTTGTCAATGAGATTTTTTATGCTTCGGCATAAAATATCTCATTGAGGGGGTATTGTAACGGGGCATTTTTGGGCCTATTTTGAGGTAATATAGAGAAATTTGTATTTTTTTTAATAAAACAATTAACATTTTTTACTATGATAGGGACAAACGTAAACAAAGGTAAATTCAGTGGTAGCGACGATAGCGACGGTGGTAGCACTGCTGTGTGACAATTATTCATGAATATTGAAGCGAACAGAATCAACAAGCTGGAATTGTGCCAAGGTCAACCAATGACACACAAAACAGCATAAACAAGTTATGTAACGGAACATCAGACCATATTACGTCAGTGCATGCGTCACGCTGCTATGCAGGGTGTGTCAGAGCCAGCAGCTTTGTGACACACAGAACAAAGCCAGTCGGACAATAACATCTTGACACACCGGACACGAGCAGTGTGTGTGTCCGCCGGCTGTGCGTGATTTTCGCGCCCGCAACACACCAAGAAATGTGAATAACATAAATTTAAATAAAATACGCCTAAAGTTTTAAAGAATGTGAGATAAGTAACATCAATTTGATAAACACATAAATTCAGTGAAAACAACAATCTATCTAGTGCACGGACAATGCGACGTCGTCGAAACTCAGCAGCAGTTAAGTAATGGGGTAGAGTAAAACATAAAACTAAAAGTATAATGGTACCAATTTCTTTAAATTTGTTTAACAAGAATAAAAATGAGATCTCTTAAAGGTATGGGATGTTTGCGTGTGAGTGAGTGAGAGAGAAGGATGTTAATATGGAAGTGCTGGTTGCGTAATTATTTATATAACAATTAAATTCATTTGATTTGTTGTTTTAAAATTAGTTAATAATTAAATAAATAATGAGTTGTTTTATCAATTGAGCCTCGTGGCCAAATATGTTCAAATGGTTTAAAAGAAATAAAATGTACAACTGGGGGAACGAAATAAAAAATAAAAGGAAACGTCATTTGGTAACAAATCGATAAATAAAGTTTTCATTATTTCGACAACCATTCTGATCTCCTGAGTTCGCCTAAAAAGAAACCCAAAAATGGTAAGTACACCTATTTTTTTTTTATACGTAGTTGGCCATACAAGATGGCGCCCGACAAAGTTAGACAGTAAAAAGTAAATATAAATATAAAATCAATCATGTTTTATTTATTTTATTAATTTCAATAAAATAAAACATAACAAACATGTACATAGTATACTCTTGCAATATATTCTTGTAACTCAAGTTTGTGTAGCTTCACCTTAAATATACTTCTTACATTTAGGAAGTCTGCATATATTTCTTAAACGTAGAGTGTTAGTTTTTGGTCGTAATGACACAACTTGTAACAAGTCATCTTGTCAGTGGCCGTCATAGTCATGGGTTGTAATTATAGGCCAAGCCGCACAGCACACAAGGCATTTGTTTCAGCTAGTCCAAGACTGTGTGAAGCAAAAGAGTACAGAAGTCTGGAATTACGTCTCACCGCAAACGAGCTAAAATCATTTTGCATTTGCACACACAGAAAGTCGTAATAACACCATCAAGCTAACATCACTTCTTACATAATTTAGTGGTACATGTTTGTTGATTCACACGTATGGATCTTGACATGGATAAATGTGTTGTTCTGGTAAAGACGAGGCCTCCATTATAAAATTACCTAAATATTTAGAATTAATATTAGGCAATTACCTGTATTAACTTCCGTCTTGTGACTTACTTGGTTTTTTCTTAAAACGACGCGTTTCGAGAATAAATTCTCATCATCAGGTTCAAATTCTATAAAAACATCAAATTCACCCAAAAGGGGTCGTCAACTAGTTAAAATACACAAACACAAAAACACCACACATAATTTAACACCGACACAGTCACGGCACAGTCCGATGCGCATCGTCTCGTTGCCAACGACCAACTGTTGCACTTTGTCTTATACGACCGTTATCATTGCCCGCTGACCCATCGATATCGATGGCCGTGTTGTACAGCAGATTCGATCGGAACGAAACTTTGTCATTAAGTAGCTGGTCCGTTTGTAACTTAGAAGCCCTGTATATCTCATATTCCTCCACAGCGTTCATGTATGCACCCTTTTTACAATTATGAAGCAGTTTAAAGTTTGTGTGGAAGTCTGAGTACTTATGATTATACAGCATTAAATGCTGAGCGTAACTGGATCTAGTTTTCGAGATATCACTTTTGGGCAGGTGTTCTTTAAAACGTTCAGCTGACGGCCTGCCCGTTTGTCCTATATAGAATTTGTCACAGTCATCGCATTCAAGCTTGTACACTCCAGTTTTCTCTTCAGCCGGGATATGAGTTCTTTGTCCCAAACGTTTTTTGATGTTATTTGTGGTTTTAAATTTTACGTACGCTACGTTGACGACACTTTTATGATATTCAATGGAACGAGTAGACAAATAGATAATTTGAAAGGATATATGAACAGCATAAACATGAAAATCCAATTTACCCTAGAAATGGAGAATAATAGCTGCCTGAACTTTCTTGATCTCACTATCAGCAAATATAATGACCGTTTTAGATTCAAAATTTATAGAAAGCCCACCACCACGAATATTACTATTCATGCTGATTCGTACCATCCATATTCCCAAAAAATGGCAGCCTTCAACGCGTTCGTTCATAGAATGCTTGCTATTCCCCTTGAGCAAAAAGACAGAGTGGAAGAGACTAATATAATCAAAAGTATAGCTATCGCTAATGGGTATAACAGTGGAATCATAGACAAGCTTATAAGAAAACACTCGGTAAAAATCAATAGTAAAAGCAGATTAACCGGCCCATCTAAAGAAGATACTAAGTTTATAGTAACTGAGTACATGAATGTACTACCAGTCATTGTAAAAAATGAGCTGAAAAAATGTAAAATAACAGTGGCCTTTTAAACCACAAATAACATCAAAAAACGTTTGGGACAAAGAACTCATATCCCAGCTGAAGAGAAAACTGGAGTGTACAAGCTTGAATGCGATGACTGTGACAAATTCTATATAGGACAAACGGGCAGGCCGTCAGCCGAACGTTTTAAAGAACACCTGCCCAAAAGTGATATCTCGAAAACTAGATCCAGTTACGCTCAGCATTTAATGCTGTATAATCATAAGTACTCAGACTTCCACACAAACTTTAAACTGCTTCATAATTGTAAAAAGGGTGCATACATGAACGCTGTGGAGGAATATGAGATATACAGGGCTTCTAAGTTACAAACGGACCAGCTACTTAATGACAAAGTTTCGTTCCGATCGAATCTGCTGTACAACACGGCCATCGATATCGATGGGTCAGCGGGCAATGATAACGGTCGTATAAGACAAAGTGCAACAGTTGGTCGTTGGCAACGAGACGATGCGCATCGGACTGTGCCGTGACTGTGTCGGTGTTAAATTATGTGTGGTGTTTTTGTGTTTGTGTATTTTAACTAGTTGACGACCCCTTTTGGGTGAATTTGATGTTTTTATAGAATTTGAACCTGATGATGAGAATTTATTCTCGAAACACGTCGTTTTAAGAAAAAACCAAGTAAGTCACAAGACGGAAGTTAATACAGGTAATTGCCTAATATTAATTCTAAATATTTAGTAACGTGACTTGGACACAATTAAAACAAAATGAATAAAATTACCTGGTCTCAGTAAATAAGGGCTCACTTATTAACTCTTAACAAATTATCAGAATTATTCATGCTGCTTATTTTTGTAAAACTGAATAAGTTTTCTATTCATCCTCCGTTTGTTCATTCAAAACAAAGAATTATGTTTTGTTTCCAATTAATTGGTTGGGCCCAAAACTTACAAACTAGCTTTTCTTCCTCCAAACTCGTCGGATAACAATAGGACTTAATAGCCACATTTTCATCACACATCACACTGACTCAGAATGAGAAATGCTTTGTTTGAAACTAAATATTTAGTCTAGAGAAAATTCGCCATTGACAGCCCCATTGTGTCCGTTGTGCAGCTGGCCTTAGAGTATAATAAGAAATAGAGTATAATATGTGGGAAATTACATAATCAATTTATCTTCAGTATGCTTACTGTTTAACTGGCACTTAGAATTTATTTGTTGTACATGGTCTTGTTTTATTCACGTATACTTACAATTCAGCCTGGTAACACGTTGATATGAGCACAGTGCAGTTTCCTCATTCAGGGTGCCAGAGTCACTGTACCAGCCCAGGTTAATGTTGGAGAAACTTGCCAGCTCTTTGGAATCACTACGTTGGTGCTTTTTCCGCCGAAAAAAACTACGCCGTGTAGCTCGGCGAGCATCTCCTTCCAAATCTCCTAGGCTACGCCTTAACAATAACTCTTCCTCCACCCTGACACAAAATAATACGTTATCTCATTGTTTAACAGAAGTACACATCATGCATAATGTAAAAAATACAATTATGAGGGAGCATTCATATTTAAAGAAAAGTACTAATGAAAAAAAAAGAGCAGTGTTGATTAATATGGTAAGGGGATGTAAGCATGTCATGTGGATGAACAGCAACAGATAGTCTCAAAGAAAACTAGAATATCATCTAGAGAAGTGGTAAGGCTCGTACACTACAAATCAGTCGAGGAAGACATGATGTGCACATGTTTGAAAGAGAATGACTGGGAACAGACCAGGAATGGGACTGGGAATGGAGGTCAACATGTGGGATGTGACAAATATCACAGATACCCAGAAAACACACAATGTTTGATAAAAGGTTCATGCAATTTTTCAATTTCATGTGCCATATTGCGTGCATAGTCTAGATCTAACAGCTAATTGAACTTTTGGTGTACTATTTGTGTTTTTGGTGTGTTGGATGATTTGGCAAAATGGAAGAACATGAATTAAATTTTGCGCAAAGACTGAGATGAATTTCTCTAGTATAGTGAAATGAGCCTGTTATGCATGAATAAATGGTTGACAAATGGTACAAAGGTTTCAAAGACTATCGTGAATGAGTTGAAGATCATGATAGTACAATGAAGGATGTAGTTTTCTGTTCCAAGAATTTTCATCACTAAGTGCTACAATAAATGAAGCATACTATTTGGGCACATTACGCCACTTGTGTGACGCTATTTGTAGAAAACGGCCAGATGTATGAAAGGTTAATTTATAGAAATAGCACCCTGATAATGCATCAGGGCCCATATACAGGGTGTCCCGGGAGGAGAGGGAAATAATTTGAGAAATGGTTCTATAGTGTAAAAGAAGAAAAAAAGTTCATATAAACATATGTCCGGAAACGCTTTGTAAGCGAGTTACGGCTAGTGAAAGATTTCGCCCGGGTTTCGGTTCCCCCGGGTAAATGAAGACTTTCTGAAATTCTGGGAAGGGGCAAATTCTGTTCTTTCTTATGGTTTTTGACCTGAAAAATCGAATAAAACAGGTCGCAGAACTGTATCTCCCATAAGTTTCATGATATCCGACGTAAAACAAAAAAATCTTTGCCTAAAAACAAATTTTGGAAAATTCGAAACAATTGGAATTTTTTGTTGATTTTTATTGACTTTATTTACACCATTTTTCTCAGAATTAAATTCTTTACAAGTTTTGTTTTTAACTTTTATGCATTTATTAGTCATTTAACAAAGTTATTGTACTTCTAACCTAAAAAAACGGGTTTTTAGGTTAGAAGTACAATAACTTTGTTAAATGACTAATAAATGCATAAAAGTTAAAAACAAAACTTGTAAAGAATTTAATTCTGAGAAAAATGGTGTAAATAAAGTCAATAAAAATCAACAAAAAATTCCAACTGTTTCGAATTTTCCAAAATTTGTTTTTAGGCAAAGATTTTTCTGTTTTACGTCGGATATCATGAAACTTATGGGAGATACAGTTCTGCGACCTGTTTTATTCGATTTTTCAGGTCAAAAACCATAAGAAAGAACAGAATTCGCCCCTTCCCAGAATTTCAGAAAGTCTTCATTTACCCGGGGGAACTGAAACCCGGGCGAAATCTTTCACTAGCCGTAACTCGTTTACAAAGCGTTTCCGGACATACGTTTATATGAACTTTTTTTCTTCTTTTACACTATAGAACGATTTCTCAAGTTATTTCCCTCTCCTCCCGGGACACCCTGTATATCCCCAGTAATGTCTTAACAGACTGTGTACTGTATATAACTTAATACTGTTAAACTTTGTAACCATCATAGACAATAATACGCCTCCTTACTTTCTTAAATACAGAATTCAACATAAAATGTAATGAATGTACAAAAGAAGTATTATAATTAAGATATTTTATAAAAGTAATTTTAAGTATGATATACAGGCAGTCAGCATAAGAAATATGAGCAAGTCCAGATAGAACACTAACTTCAAAAGTGTGGTGATTTATGTTTAAATCACGGTAGATTACTTTTCATGATTAAATTTAGCCCCCTCCCACTATTACCTGGCATAATATTAGTTGGTCAAGTTAAAGGTAGTCTCATATTGCCCCACTTGTGTAACACGTTAAAAGTAATTTAATTTGACCCCTGGCCTTCTCAACTGACCTCTTCCACACAGTCCAGTCCAATCCCTCTCTTTCTTATATTTTCCTAGCACCCACTGATATACTATCCCTTCACTGTATTCTCAGTTTCCCCACTGGCCGTTGTCCTGCTGGTTGGCCCCTACACACTTTTGGGGGGCCTCTGCCTTCCAGTATTTAGAGTACATGCCCTGTCCACTGAGAGTTTGGGTTCCTTGTATAATGCTTATATCTCATGACTGTACCAAACCCTCCAGGTTACTCTTTTGTTCACAGGTCCAAATATCCTACGTGACACCTTCCACCCAAATTAAACCTGTCCAGCATGTTGCGAGATTTCTCTGTTAAGGACCAACCCTTGGATCCGTGGGATACCACCATTTGGGCAATTGTTTTTTAGAGTTAAAGCACAATTTTCCGGTGGATATGGTGAATTTCATAAAGGAATTTTAATTTGTCACTAAACAGTAAACGGCAGCAAACTTACTATAATTTTAAATGATAATGACAAAGATGTTTCCAAGATAGATCTGGATAGAATTAACTCTTTTTCGTAACTATGTCCACAGAGGTGTATGAAACCTAACCAAACATTTGTGTGAGTGTGTGTTACTATACTTTATAATATACTTATGATTTATAAAGGTACAACTGCTTGTATTACTTGTACTTGCTGGGAATTATCCCACACTGCTGCCGGTAACCATCCTCATCAACAAGCCACGCTCTCCAGTTGCCTGGAACTCCATTGAACATTGTATTGTCTACGTAGAGAACATCATCTTTACGGAACCTAAGTTGCAACTGATCATTCATCTCTCCCATTCGATCAAATAAAGCTTTTATATAAAAACTGTCTCCAGGCTTATCTTTAACTTCGTTGTAACCTAGAAAGCAACAATATCATTATTACATTTGGGAGTTTAGGTGACCGGTGACCCACATAATAAGTCACATTATGTACTTGAAGAAATTATATTTTTTACATAAATTTGTTAATCATTAAATATGACTATTAAAAACTTGACATTAAATTATGAAAAACTGACACAGGGCAATAAGAATCGCAGTCTTACAACCACAAATCTGGCTTAAATCACAAAATATGGTTTATTCTCTCTCCTCCTGTGACGAACTAATATATCTAAAGCGCTTGGGCATTCGTTTACAAAACAATTCTTCTATTACTGAAAAAACTACATTTTTTCTTACTTCATGTTTGTTTATACGGATACACTTAAACTGTTTAACATTTTAAACCAAACTCATCAACAAGAATAGCATAAACAATACTAATACAGTACAGTCACTGTCACCTTTTAATGAATGGTTGTTTAAAGATTATTTGAGGCAAGTCTTTTACAAATATAAATTATATCAAGTAAACTTCTATAATTCATATGACTAATCTTTCTCCAAGCAGGCACTTATTGCTTTTGATTACCACTGTTTTATGTAGTGTACATATGACTTTATTTTTCCTTAAAATAGGTGCACATTTTGTATGAAGATTAATTAGTATCACAGAAAACTGCCCCTATTTATAAATGTATTCATCAACTTTGAACAGTGAGATGTGCAAAACTAACAATAGAATTGTGCCCACTTAATCTGTATCACATATGGTGTGTGTGGTGGTGGTGGTGGTATTGGTGGGGGGGGGGAGATCTTACTCCACATGCTAACTTTGTCTTTTACACACTGGCGCTTCACAACAATACTTGTACACTTCTATTAGTCAATTTATGTTTCAAGTGTAACATATAAAACATTCTCTTTTAGTTTCGATATATTTTGCTTCTATCTTTGTAAAATTATACAAATTTCACACTAAGTATTGATTCCGGCTATACACTGTTTCTGAATTCAGTTTAGAAATTTTGGGGAACATGTCAATATAATTTTCATACTACTAAACATACATATTCATGAAATAGTCTTTTACCACTTATATATCACAGCATATCATCTAACAAAATATAATTACAACTAATGTCACTGATTAGCAGACACATTTCTTGCATTACAGCATACAACAGAAGTGACTACACAGTGCATCAAATATCCTCCAAGTGATAAACACACTATCAAACACTGTACAAAGACTGCACTACACATGTGTAAAATGAATGACAATGATGTGTCTAATGAAGAAAGTTGTGTTAGCGGTTAAAATCACAAGCAGAATTATCACTGTTGCACATCACTATATAAAAATTATTCCGATTAGCCCTTTCAAGCTTCACAGCCCATCGTCAGATCGGAAATGAACAATTAACCTGAAAACAAACCCTTCACCCCCACTCCACCCCACCCTGCTCACACACAACAAGCTATAATTCAAATGTCCCTTCCCCACCCTCTAAGCCCTGTCCCTCCATCTGGACAGTTACATATTTTTCTAGCAAATTCCTTGTGTTTCAGTGTTGTGTGTGTGTGTGTGTGTGTGTGTGTGTGTGTGTACATTCCTTTTAAACCTAACCGTCTTTCTCATCCACACATGTGGGCAAGTCACACACTCTTATTTAAAAACATCCAATTAGTCCTATGCAATTTAATTCTTAATCTTATCTATCTGTCCTCTATAATTTACTTCTTAATTATGTTATAAAATATTTCTTCATTATCAAATTTAATTTTAGTATTAATTAAATTGTCTAACCCTTTTTCTCTTTCTTTCAATATTTCTAACTCCTCCCTAAGCTTCCTTTCAACTGTGTTATTAACTACTTTTACAATTTCGTAGTCTTCCAAAGGATTTAGAAACTTATGGTTGTCTTCTATGAAATGTCTTGCATATAACTAATTCGTTGTTCTATTACCTTCTCCACGTTTGTGGTCAGACAACCTGCATACGAATTTTCATCCTGTCTCACCTAGGTACACTTTGTTGCAGTCTTTACACTTTAATTTATAAATTCCGCTTTTCTGTAATACTGGGATTTTTTCTATATTTTTATTCCTTGTCTTATCAAATACCGTTTCACATTTTTTAATAGCTATATCTACTCCGTATTTATTAAAACATTTTATAACTTTTCTAGTATGTGAACCTATGTATGTCAATGACCCTGCATAATTCTTTTGTTCTGGTTATTCCTTATCTTATAAAATCCCATTTCACATTTTAAATAAATGTTTTAATAAAATGTTTTAATAAATACGGAGTAGATATAGCTATTAAAAAATGTGAAACGGTATTTGATAAGATAAGGAATAAAAATATAGAAAAAAATCCCAGTATTACAGAAAAGCAGAATTTATAAATTAAAATGTAAAGACTGCAACAAAGTGTACCTAGGTGAGACAGGACGAAAATTCGTATGCAGGTTGTCTGACCACAAATGTGGAGAAGGTAATAGAACAACGAATTCGTTATATGCAAGACATTTCATAGAAGACAACCATAAGTTTGTTAATCCTTTGGAAGACTACGAAATTGTAAAAGTAGTAAATAACACAGTTGAAAGGAAGCTTAGGGAGGAGTTAGAAATATTGAAAGAAAGATAAAAAAGGTTAGACAATTTAATTAATACTAAAATTAAATTTGATAATGAAGAAATATTTTATAACATAATTAAGAAGTAAATTATAGAGGACAGATAGATAAGATTAAGAATTAAATTGCATAGGACTACAACGTAACCCTATATGTTACGCTACCTTAGATATTAGTTTATAGACATAATTCATAATACATCATGTGTTTGGCAAGTAAGAATTGCTAAATTGTAATGTAATCATATTAATAATGATACAGATGAACGTCTCCTAGTAGTATAAAAATTTAATATTATACAGGCGACAGTAAGGCACCAGACGTTTTGAAAATGTATTGTCAGAAAACAATGTAACGTGCCAAATTTATGGGTATTTTTTATTTATTGCATTTTTTGGGTTTTATAAATGTATGTGTAAATTTGATTTCAACAAAGACAGACCACGTGTTGTAAGAGCAGTTTGTAACGAAGGCGACGCAGTAATATCACGTTGTGCAATCGGTAGAAGAATTTACCAAGCCTCATTTCCAAGAACTTTGTTTGTGTGTGACAGCGCGCCCATACGCATTATACATCCAGGGGCGCGGGGTGACGCTACTTCCAAAACCAAGATGGTCAGGAAACAAATTTTATCCACTTTCATCGAGTGAGGCGACAGATATGCAAATTAAGGTCCGCTCATCTCGTGACGTCAGCCAGTGCCGCACCAATTTCCTAGACGATCGGCACACCAACAAATACATGGGTTTAAATAGGAACTACGAACGGCTACTAACTGTGAGGCATTGATTTCCACACCAAGTTAGCGGCGAACACCTTCCCGCTCTGCCAGTTTCACTTGGAGACGTTGTCTGGCCAGACATCTGCCCCATGGGGCTCTCTTAAAATTATCAAATTCAAGTAAAAAGTGTTTTAATCACCAATAGTAATGTGACAGTGGAACGAGTACTCAAGTAGAAGATATCCAGTTTTATTTCGGACACATTATTCAATACAAAAAATGAGAATTAAGTGCTCGAGTGATCACCATGTGCCGGTCGGGAATGGTATATGTTAAAATGTGTTAAGGGGTTTTAAATAATGCAGGTGTGGATGAGAGAGTAAGCAAAGCTGGGCTGTTTATGTTCGTGTTTATGTGTGACTTAGAATAAGGTAAGCATTAGTGTATAAGTAGAAATGATATAAGAACATGTTTCAAGAAAACTTCATTTAAAGGTCAAGTTAAGAATAATAGATGTTTTGCAAGCATACAAAAAATGAATAACAACTGATTTGATACAAAGTATAATGACTAAAAAATAAAGTAAAATAATTTCTCTTCATAAAAAATGTATTGTGTAAATCAGTCACACAACCTTGAAAATCATGCTTGTATCCTAACGTTCGTATGACGCAACCTTGGACCCGAGAACACCGATTGACGGTAAGTGGAAGTTTATAAATTTTGTTTGGTATTTTATTATTTGGTTAATTAATAAGTTAACAATTGGCGCCTCGACAGGAACGAATTTAATAAATTACTGAAATTCCATACCTACAAATAAGATACAAGCGTGATTTAGAGGTTAAGTAAAAATACGTAACATAAAATTAAATAAGTTATATAATAACCAATAGCAAAGTTATAAAAAAGAGACTGAGTAGGTTTATAAAAATGGAAAATACAGAGAATGAAGACGTTTTGTCCAACTTAACTGTTATAAGCGAAATAGCTGAATTTGATGAATCAGCTGTTATGAGTAGTCTTGAAGTACATTCAACACCGAATGTAGGTCAAGACGACAAAACTACAAATATAAGCAACACGAATGAATCAAATAGTACAGATGATTCGGGGATTCAAGTAACCCCAAAATTGAGTAGAGAAAGTAAAAATAATAACGAAGTCAGTTTCACTGACGATAAAATAGACAGTCTATCGACACCTGTCCAAAGTAAACAAGAGATAGATAAAGATGAAAAAGTTATGAATATGTTGCAATTAATTTTGGAGCAACAAAGTATTAAATTTAATGAAGTACAAAGTAATTCTGACGCTAAATTCAATATGCAAAATTCAATAATCAATAACAAATTTAATGAATTAAAAAGTGAGATTCAAGAAATGAATAAACGTGTTGAAAATAGTAATGAAATAATAAGAACTAGTTTGAATAAATTAGAACATAGTATTGAGCGAATGGGAGTAGTTGTAATGAAGCCAAATAAAGATAATACGAATGAAAATGATAATGACATGTGTCAAAATGTGATGCTAGATAAAGAGTTAACAAATGATGATGATGATGTTGAAAATAATGAAAATAGTATTGAGAATAGTGATGTAATCGAAAATGTAGTATCTGAGAGTACTGATGAGTTTGTAGAAGGTGATAATGAAATATTAATGTGTGTTTATGAGTTAGAGAGAGAGAGTGGAAAGATAATATAGTGGTAGAATGGGGGCAGAGGATAAATTTTCCCCTTATTTTTTCTGAACCAGAGTGTTCACAAGTGTTGTTTTTGAAGGGCAAGAGTCCCGTATTGGTAGAAGATTTGAAGTGTTTATTTTTGTTGTATAATTTTGTACCCTCTGTCTGGAATAATATTGAGAGTGTGATATGGTATTATGATAAGAGAGAATTAGATAGAGAATTGTATGCTGATAAAGAAACAGAATTGTATGAATTGAATAGAGAGTATGATGAGTGGAAAGTAAGGTTAGAAGTGTGTCTAAATAATAATGATTTGATTGATAATACAAAAGTAACTAACCCGATAATGAATATATTTACTGATGGAGATTTAACAGAAACACTTAACGTAGACTTGGTGAATGATTATTATGGTATAACGGATAAATTGAAATTGTTTGGTTACGACACACAAGACAACAATATGTATGTTAATAAAATTGAAAAGTGTTATATAAAACCAAGATTAATCTTTGACGATGGAGGGTAGACTATAAAACAATAAAGGACAATTATAAATATTTTTGTTTTGTGGTTTTGACCTGGCAGACTTGGACAATGAAGTGTGAAAAAACGGAACAGTTAATGACAGAAGTTTGTAAATAAATGTTTAGTAAATTTATTTGTGTGCATTGTAGAATGTTAAGTAAACAAGTGTGTGTAGAGGGTTGTAATAATAATATTAATGTTTGCAATTTAAATAAATAATCCAATTAATTTTGGAGACAGTAATTGGCTAATTGTAATTGTAATTGATAGCTATGTAATTTGTATTTTCAGTAATTAATTTGATTAAAATAATCTGAGATGTTTAAAATATTCTGATTAATTTAAATGTTGTATAATTAACTTTTCTAATGAATTTAAATTATATTTACGAGATTTGTGAATTTGGTAATTAAATGATAAATTGTTTGATTTAAACTAACATTTGTGTTAAATGTTTCAGAGGTTACGTGAAAGTATTGGTGTATGGTGAATATGTTTTGTGTATTTCAATTTAAATGGACTGTAAGTGTAGAAATTGTATAGTACGAATCATGTATAATAAAAAAATGTTTACAGGTGTAACTCAGATGAAAAGATTTTAATTCAATATGGAGATGATTTGAAATAATTGTGTTAAATAAAAATGATAATTAAAAAAATTTTAATAATAACTGAAAGATGATATATAATAATTATCAATAATGAATTTGAAAATTTTAAGTAATCCAATTGTAGAAAGTTATGAATGAGTTAAATGATTAATGATTGACCTTAGAATGTTGTATATTTAATTTTATTATTTAGTTATTAGTGTACTATTGCTGGGGTGGCCTGTGCCCTAGTAGATAGTGAAATGGGTTGGGGGTAACAGAGAGTGTTACCTCCATCGGAGGCCAACATGGCGAAAATGTGCGACACACCTTTTCGTACAAAATTAATTTGTACCCTGATAGACGCTCGTGCCGCACATAACAATGATAATGTAGAACAGGCATTGAAATGAAAGTTAGATTTCCCCGACTTTTCGGGCGATTACTGCCTTACCAGCACTAATCGTGGATTTGACTAGCGGTCAGCTATGGCCATATCAAGTCCCTTGACCATAGCTGACTTGAAATTGGTTTATAATAGAAACTAAATGGAGGGTGACATTAGGGGAAATCCAGGAACTATGGAACAGCGGCTGCCACTCTGTCCGCGTGGGGACAGCATAGCCAGGTGGTAGACCCGTTTTAAAGGCGTTTCAATATATACCAAGGATATGTTGATATCCACAAACGTTAAAATGTAAATGCCGAAGCAAAGACACGGAGATGTCCAATTCCTTCAAATATACAGTCTTTGTGGAAGCAAAAGGGCGCTACAGTCTTACATAAAGTACAATAGAGTGTGTGGACCAGGGGGTTGTCCAGATGAGCAACGTACTTAAATTTTGTAAATTAAAAATGCTAACTCTAATTTTGCTCTAATAAAAACGCTTGTATTCCGCTCAAATAAATATGTGCTCATACATTCAGTATAAGGTGTTCATTCTATAATTTTAAATGTAGTATTTTATTGTAGTAGGGTAGATATAAGAATTGATAAAAAGTATATGTTTTGTATAATTTGTGTATTTTGAAACCAAGTAGATAACTAAACCGACTGGCAGGCGGTTAACATAAATTACTAGAGTCAGAAAAAGGGGAAACAATGATGGTAGATGTAAGGATTGATAACCATATGTATTTCATGTAATGTGTATAATTTTGAAATGTGTTTTCACTTTGGTTAGGAATATCAGCTGATCTGTAGTAAAATGTCACTGTTAAATTGTTTATAAATGTTCAAGGTAATTAATGTTAAATGTAATGTTTCAATGTATTACAGATGCTATTTAAAATAATGAGAAAAGTAATTTGATAAAGTGAGAAATAAAGTAATAATTTGTGAGAGTTAATAAAAGATAGTTTTTGGGTGATTAAGCTTTTGTTGGGACATATAGATCAGTCCAAGTTAAAAAGTTAAAGTTAACATGGTAGTTATTATTGTTTTGAATTAATGTAATGTTGTAGTGAGATAATGAAATAGAATTTGAGAAGTATTGATGTTGACACAGTAGTTATGGGGAATATATGTAGAGTTTTGAGCGATATATTGATGTTTATAATTGATGATGTTATTTTGTTGTAGTTGGAGTGAGGTAATAAGAGTGAGATTTGGGGATGGCAATTTTGTAATAGGGGTAGTGTAATGTGGGAGTCCGCAACAAAAGGGTTGGGACGGGAAGGGACCGTTTGGCGCCGGAAAGGGTTACCTTAGGTAGAATCCAGGAACCAACATAATAGGATGAGCTTTTTTTGGGGGGGGGAAACACTTATCCTGAGTACAAAGGGTCAGAGATTAATTTTTTATATATTGAGAGAAGGTGGCGATTTGAGTTTAATGATAAGTTGGGTTTAGAGATTGTTTGATAGATATTTTGATAGAGATGGGTGTCATGTTAGTTAAAGTGTTAATGGTATTAGAGTCAGAGAGAGAGACAGATTATATATATAAATACCAAGTGGCAAATTGAGTTATTACAAGTATTTAAATCACCCAAAGTATTGGATATGCGATTATTTAAGAAAGAGATGTATAACCAGAATATAATTTTTTTTTAATTGCAACCAGTGACAAATTTTGATAGTGTTTGAAAATAAGGTAAAGTTAGAAAGTGTTTATTTGAATAATTTAAATGTCAATTTGATTGTTATTTATAATAATATTTTGTTATTTTAAATGTTTTATTTTAGTATATTTTTGTGTTTCAAGACAGAATTTTACAGAAGTTTAATGTATTCACAGAAGTAACTTGTACATAACGTATGTAGGTCAAGGTTCTGGACTTGACCCAGTTTTGATCAGCTGATGGGTGAGGTCATATACTAGGCATGTTTAGCAAGGAAGTTAATTCAATTTTTGCTTTTAATGAATTTGAACGAATTTTAAATAATTTCAATATGAAAAGAAAATATTTTAATAAATTTAAATTTTTTGAATTTAAAAATTTTTTTTGGAAAAAAAAGCTTTTTCTTGATCTTGCGCCTGCCAGCTAATGGATATTTTCAAACTTTGATTTATTTTATTGTTTGTGTGCTAACCGTGTTTATTATTATTGAATTATTGTATTGAATTGTATTGTTAGACTCTAGGTGTAATCACATGTTAGGCTAAGGATGTTCTTATTTTTAAGAAATGTTCAATGGATTTATTTTAAATAACAGAAAAATTAATGGAGAGAATTATTCAATTTAGGTAACGGATTTGTAGTTTGATTTTAAAGGAGGCAATTGTTGACTTTAACTTAGAGAAATTTTGCAGAAATGTTTCAATGTTCATAACATGTAGTATAAGTGTGTGTGTGAGCCCAGTATCTGCTAAAGGCAGCCCAGCTTGCACATAAGGGGGAACATATCGGTTGAGGATCTGGCATGATCTAAGCCAGGGATTGAGGATTTTTGGGGTAGCATGATAGAAGGTGAGGTGCGCTGTGGTGCGTGTCTGTTCGATTTTTCGGTGTTGGGATCTCTTACAGAGAAGTCCAGTGATCTCGTTCAGATGCGTCCATAGTCGCCGAGCCAGGGGGGTCGTTTACCCATGAGGTGTACGAACAAAAGGGGGTTATTGGCACCAGTTCCTCACCAGTCCTCTTAAGGGGTTTTATCAATGAGATTTCTTCTGTTTGGACAGAAGACCTCTCATTGAGGGGGTATTGTAACGTGCCAAATTTATGGGTATTTTTTATTTATTGCATTTTTTGGGTTTTATAAATGTATGTGTAAATTTGATTTCAACAAAGACAGACCACGTGTTGTAAGAGCAGTTTGTAACGAAGGCGACGCAGTAATATCACGTTGTGCAATCGGTAGAAGAATTTACCAAGCCTCATTTCCAAGAACTTTGTTTGTGTGTGACAGCGCGCCCATACGCATTATACATCCAGGGGCGCGGGGTGACGCTACTTCCAAAACCAAGATGGTCAGGAAACAAATTTTATCCACTTTCATCGAGTGAGGCGACGGATATGCAAATTAAGGTCCGCCCATCTTGTGACGTCAGCCAGTGCCGCACCAATTTCCTAGACGATCGGCACACCAACAAATACATGGGTTTAAATAGGAACTACGAACGGCTACTAACTGTGAGGCATTGATTTCCACACCATCAAGTTAGCGGCGAACACCTTCCCGCTCTGCCAGTTTCACTTGCAGACGTTGTCTGGCCAGACATCTGCCCCATGGGGCTCTCTTAAAATTATCAAATTCAAGTAAAAAGTGTTTTAATCACCAATAGTAATGTGACAGTGGAACGAGTACTCAAGTAGAAGATATCCAGTTTTATTTCGGACACATTATTCAATACAAAAAATGAGAAATAAGCGCTCGAGTGATCACCACGTGCCGGTCGGGAATGGTATATGTTAAAATGTGTTAAGGGGTTTTAAATAATGCAGGTGTGGATGAGAGAGTGAGCAAAGCTGGGCTGTTTATGTTCGTGTTTATGTGTGACTTAGAATAAGGTAAGCATTAGTGTATAAGTAGAAATGATATAAGAACGTGTTTCAAGAAAACTTTATTTAAAGGTTAAGTTAAGAATAATAGATGTTTTGCAAGCATACAAAAAATGAATAACAACTGATTTGATACAAAGTATAATGACTAAAAAATAAAGTAAAATAATTTCTCTTCATAAAAAATGTATTGTGTAAATCATTCACACAACCTTAAAAATCATGCTTGTATCCTAACGTTCGTATGACGCAACTTTGGACCCGAGAACACCGATTGACGGTAAGTGGAAGTTTATAAATTTTGTTTGGTATTTTATTATTTGGTTAATTAATAAGTTAACAACAACTTTCTAGTCATAAAGATATAGAATGCTTTGTTTGCTCATAGTAACAAAAAATACAGACTACCGTTAGCAGGGTGGTAAAAACAAACTTGGATTTACAAAAGAAATAGGCGGCGAAAGCGGTTTGAACAACGGTTTGAACAAGAGAAAGTGAGCGTCATTTTTGCAAGTTAACGTACACGCGGGAAGAACTCACATGCCCAATGTTATAGCCAACCAAAAATAGCGTCACTTGGAAGCACGAACTATTATCAGCTGCTGAGTGGGTGAATTCGAATTTACCAGGAAAATTTTGAATAGACAGCCAATTGGGGTATTTTTTAGTTTGACAGTGGGGAGCGTAGTAGGATCAACCATATAAATATTACCCTCGTAGGAATGCTAAGGAGTCTTGTTTTGCGTCTTAGAGTATTAATCTGGAGTGTCAGTCTCGGAGTCTTAGATATCAATCGGAGGAGTTTAGTTGAATCAGTCGAAGGAGTAATATATCAGTTTTATTGTGACGATATTCTTGTTTAAGTAGACATGAAAGAGTTAATAAATCAAGTTATTATTCAATAATTATATATCTACAATCTAACCAGAAATTGTTCAAGCTAATACGAAGAAGCAAGCGGTTCGCGAGTGACTAAACTTAATTTAGTGCGGCATCAAGAGAGTAGAAGTATATTTACTATGTGCGCGTAATCTGAATTAAGTAAAGGCAGAAGTATACTTTATTATGTGCACGTAATACGGAGTATATAGCCGAATTTAAGGTCGCAGTGCGCGAGCGTCAGTTGTTATCGCGTACGAGTGAGATCAAAAGCAGAGCAAGTAGTGATAAATATGTGGGAAGTGAGATACAGAGAATGCAGGAAATGGATAATCAAAAATCAAGTAACAAATTTAAATTTAATTGATTACTAAAGTAGATCCAATATAATATAGTCGTCTATCCATGGTTTGCCCGTTTCATTCTGAAAGAATTCACGAGTATGTTGAGATGCTAATGGTATTCTATACCTTATGACATGGAAAGAAATAAGTTTGGACTTGCGAAGGTGTCTATGTGAAAATATGTTAAATAAAATAAAAGAACTTTTTATCATACAAGGTTAAAGGGTGATTTTGGGGGGTTGTTTGGTGTTAATCGAAGTGTAAATCAATTATGGCATGTAGAGACTGCAAAGTAGAAGCACTTAAGTTTAGCTATTAGTTATGCTATTGCAGTGTTCCGCAACCTTTTTTTACTCACGGCACACCCCAGACGGGCCTAGACTCAACACGGCACACCAAAATGTCTGTCCCCTCAAAATCATATGACTCTTAATATAATTACGAAATATTACGTCGTTAAGTAATCAATTTTTATTATTATTATTATCATCATTATTGTTATTATTATTATTATTAATATAAAACAGGAATAGACTCATGCATTTATTAACAATTTATTAACTTTAATTCACTGTAGAAAATACGAATTTTAAAGTAAATAACTCTACTCATACCTTCAATGTGATACTTGAGCCTGCTTAGCTGCACACAGACGGCTGATTCGTGGCGGAATCGTTGACAAAGCAAGCCTCATTTCTTCATCGATGGATTTGAGTCTCTCTCTCTCTTTGATGTTTTAATTTCAGTCAACGTCGAGAAGCCCAGTTCACACAAATATGTAGTTGAAAATGGTAATAACACATTAACTGCCATCTCGGAGATAGCCGGGTATTCACTGCTTATTGACAACCAAAATGTTTCCAAAGGCACTTCGAAAAATTTTAATTTCAATGTTCTGTCTGCTTTCAAATCTGCCAGTTCCTCTTGTAAGCCTAAATTATTCGGAAGATGTTTCGAATCCATAATGAATGGATCACGAACCCAGTCAAAATCTTCAACACTCTCTCCAAAATATTTTTTGAAATTCTGCTGCAAGAGTACTAAATGTTCTTTAATTAAGTCCATCAACACCTTATTATCGTCAGCAAGGGGCCATACAGTTGGGAACATCTCACACGATCCATTTTCAATTGTCTGTATCCACAAATTTAACTTATTAATAAATCCTTGAATCTTATCCATACTAGTCAGAATATTTTCGTTTCTACCTTGCATTTTTCTGTTTAGTTCATTCAAGTGTCCGAAAATATCGGAAAGATATACCAACTTAGAGATACCCATTCATCATCTGCAAATAAATCCGCATACTCATGCCCCTCAATAGTCAAAAATGCAAGTACCTCCTCTTTAAGTTCAAACATTCACGTTAACACTTTACCTCGAGATAACCATCGTACTTCTGTATGTAGCAGAAGTGTAGTGTGCTCTGATCCCATTTCTTGACACAAAACATTAAAAAGCCGCAAATTTAGGGGGCGCGATTTGATGAAGTTCACGACTTTTACTACTTCGTCTATCACAATTTTCAGAGGAGATGGCAAAGACTTAGCAACAATGGCTTCGTGGTGAATGATACAATGGTCGGTTTGTAAGTTAGGATTTACTTCGCGTACTTTACCCACGAATCCTTTCACTCGGCCTGTCATAGAAGCGGCTCTGTCTGTACAAACACTAACGCAATCCTCCCATGTTAATTCATTACGGACCACATATTCATTAGTCGTACGAAATATTTCTTCACCGGTTGCTCGCTCGGGTGCAAAATTTTTTTTTTTTGCAAAAAAAGAAATTAGTTGCAATTACATCCCCATCAACATACCTTATGTAGGAAAGAAGTTGTGCGTGACCGCCAATATCGGTGGACTCGTCGATCTGAAGTGAGAACTTTCGACTGCTCTCTATTTTCTCCTTCATAATGTCTTCGATGTCACTGGACATGTCACTAACTCGGCAGCTGATTGTGTCAGCAGTGAGATGAATTTTTGAAATTTCAGTACCAGCTTCTAAACCCAGGACTATTTTTACCATTTCTTTACACCCGGGCATTAACAACGTTTCTGCTATTGTGTGTGGTTTTTTGGCCTTTACGATAAGTTCGGCTACCTTATAGCTAGCTTCCTGTACTTTTTGCGAAACACGTACCAACGTAGTCATGAGCGTCACTTGTTTTTTATTTTGTTCCAACAACCGACGAAAATAATTCACATCTTTACTTAACAGAGAGGAATGTTTTGTTGACAAATGTCGTTTCAATTTACTGGGAACTATAGCAGCATTACTGAGTTTTTCACCACACACAACACTCTCGGGGATTGGGCATGTTTTGTCACCACACCAAAAAAAACCCGTAAGATAAATAATTATCACTATATTGCCGGTGAACTACTTTCTGTTTCTTTTTTTCGGGCTCGATGGTTTCACTACTTGCACTCGAGGACGGACCACTCCGTACAAGGAACTTATCCATATCGAAAAAAAAAATAGTTTAATAACACTGTAATAGAAAATAGTAAGACTGGTGTAGCAATCACAATATTCGCACTACTGCAGAGCACAGCTGTGATAGAACTGAACTGAAATACTGTAATTGTTGTCTGACAATGTGTGGGTCCTTCGGCGAAGGAAAAAAGCAATAAAGCTTAAGAAGCGCTGACAAACAGGCACAAATATCAAAACAAGGCAATAAAATAATAAAAGAGAGGGAAATTTTTGCTAATCCCCGCAATTTTAGTTAAAAGCACGTACAGCCAGCCGTACACAAAAGATGCGGTGTTACAAAGAACTTTCTTGAATAGAGTTTAGAACGTTTAGAGTTTTGAACGTAAACTCTATTGTATGATTGGTGCGGGGCGCTAAAAGGCTTGCTAAAAGTCTTACGCGGCTTTCTTTGCGGTGAACACAAAGCTTGCCGCCTGTAACCCATCAAACCGGCCCAATATTTCAGGCGAGAATACAAATAACTTAAGATAAGCTAAGCAAACTATAACAACAATATTGAGTAAATAAATTACATTTAATTTCTATGAAAATATAACAGTTATCAGCATGTATTAAAGAATAAACAAGCACCTTCTTACTTAAAATCGACAATTAATTTATTACAATAATAGGTAAAAGTTCGCGTCACACCTTTCACCTTGTGACGGCACACCGGTTGCGGAACACTGTGCTATTGCAGTGGCGGCATGTGCCACTGTAGATAGCGATGAGTGTTGGTGGTAACATCAAGGCATGTTACCATCATCGGAGGCCAAACTGGCGCAATATACACTGCACAACTTTTTATATAATTTTATATTATGTGTTGATTTGTTGCTGTACAGTGCATAGAAATGATGACGAAAAAACATGCTAATGAAAGATGATTTCCCCGCCTTTTCGGGCGATTACTGTCTTACCAGCACTAATCGTGGTTTTGGACGACAGCCAGCTGTGGGCAGCAATTGTAAAACTGACCATAGTTGGTTGTCCTTAAAATTGGTGAACTTTGAAATTAACGGAGGGCCACTTAGGGGAAATCCCCGGAACTATGGAACAGCGGCTATCACCTTGTTTGTGTGGGAACAGTAAAACAGGTGATAGACCCGTCACTAAGGTTATAAATATGTAAAATCAGATATTATGATATCTGACCCTTTTAAAATATGTAACGCCGAAGCAAGGACAAGGAGATGCCAAAATTCCTCCACCAATTCAGTCTTTGTGGAAGCAGCTGAACGCCACAGTTCAGTGGGGGGTCATAGTGTGTGTGGTAAGGGAGGTTACTCAGGGGAGTAACGGACTAAAATTTGAAACTTAATGACGCTGACTAGCTGACAAGCTAACTAAATGATTGTAGTTTGACCGTAGACAACTTGTATGAATTTATTTACGTGTAAATATTCAGACATGTAATTGATTTACATGTGTTACCTTCTGTATGATATTTTATAAATGACTTTACTGATTTTTAAAAGATTATCTCAAGTAGAGAAGACGTTTATCAGATTTTGTTTATTATGTTTTATTGTGTCATTAATTTTGTTATGTTAGAGTGTAAGGATTATGAACTTATGTTGTGTTTTTATGGTATAATTTTATATGGTGTATATAGGGCAAGGTCAGTCACCTGACCCAGAGAGATCAGCTGATAAATGATGTTGGAGCCAGGATAGGTTTATAGCGATTAACTCATGAATTTTGTTACTTCAATTAAATTCAATAATCTTGTTTTTTTTCTCTTGATATTGATAAAAGAAATATTTTGGGAAATTAAAATTTTTTGAAAAAAAAAAAAAATCTGTATTGAAGTACGTCATTGTAAATTGTAATGTTCATTATAAGTGGGGAAGGTGTCAGCTGATTCATGATGTGTATCTTATGTTATCTTTGTAATCAAGTGTGGCTATTTTCAAAGTTAGGGTAGTCATAGGTTGTTTATTATAAGTTTAATACAATAAATTTGTTATTATTATGTGGGGTACTATATTACTATACAGTTATACTATTACATTGTTTATTTATTTATTAAATTAAATGCATTTGGAGAATTTGGGAATGTTTTTAAAGAGAAACAAACTTTTTTATGATTAACGTCACTAATTAAAGTAAACCATATGACTCATCTTATGTAATTTATTTGAGAAATTATTTTTGAGAGTTGATGTCAAGAAGTAAGGAGTTTGTGTTTAATTAATAACGAAAATTTGTACGCACCCAGTAATTGCTGAAAGCGACCCAGTATGCATGTAAGGGGGAACATATTGGTTGAGGATCTGGTATGGTATAAGGCCAGTGTTTTGATTTTGGGCGGAATGCTAGAAGGTTGAGTGTACTACGGTGAGTATCTGTCCGATTTTATGGTGTTGGGATCTCGAACAGAGAAGTCCAGTAATCTCGTTCAGGTGCAGCCATAG
Source organism: Magicicada septendecula (assembly GCA_034769895.1). Classification (NCBI taxonomy): domain Eukaryota; kingdom Metazoa; phylum Arthropoda; class Insecta; order Hemiptera; family Cicadidae; genus Magicicada; species Magicicada septendecula. Next base: position 150,269,008 of record CM068372.1, read on the forward strand.
TCGCCGAGCTAGGGGGGTAGTTTACCCATGATGTGTTTAGAAATTAACGGGGGGTTGTAGGCGCCATATCCTCACCGATCCTCTTAGGGGTAGCAATGAGAGTTCTCCTGTTTTGACACAAGACCTCTCATTGGGGGAGGGTATTGTAATGGGGCAGAAAGGGGCTTATTTTTTTATTAAATTTGTTTAAAATTGGTTGTAGTCCACGTTGCAAGTCCCATACGGAATACGGTTTTATTCAGACAAAGAACGCAATGACATAGCTTTGAGAGCGAGGTGTGGCAATAGAACAAATATCATTCTGAGAATGCCAGTGTTGTGTTGAACACTGAGTACGCGCAACACCATCAGGCGCACAGATGACGCTACGCAGACTTCCAACGACGCTTCAAAAATGGCGAGTCTGAACAGTTAGATCACAATGTGCTTTAATGCTGACGTAAAATTAATTAAGAGGCTCCGCCTACCTCAGCCTCTATATCGTCGTCGCTTAATATGGTCAACAACTGTGGCATAGTAAAAATCCACGCTGCATATGCGGTGGCGAACCATTTGTCACAAGAAGGCTGTGTGTTCCCTGTTTAGCAAAAACACTAGTGGGAGGTTAGTCAGTACATTTTCTCCCCAGTTTGTCTAACCAAGCTGTCCCGGCCGGGAGCATTAGGAGAACATATAGGCCCCAAGTAATTGTTTTAACTGTAAAGAAATAATAAACAGTACTCAAAAATGAACTAACATTTCAGAATGAAGTAGTGCAGTGCATCGATCAAAAGCTAAAATGTGGTGAATCGACAAACATTTCGGACATATAATCAGTGCAACACGTGGCGAGGAGGACACCGAGGGTGAAGTAACAACACCTAATTTCATTTGTATAAATAATTTCATGCAAAAGAGCTCTAGTTTTGAAAACAATTAATAAGAAAATAATATGGGGATTTAAACGGTACGAGTGAAAGCGTGAGCAATCTGGGTCGCTTTTATAGATAATAAGTTAATCATTGTTATAGTCAGTAGTAAATGAATTTTGATAGCATGCATATGTGAATTAAATATTGCTCGGAGTGTTACTCCTAGAAAAAGCATAACTCAACAGTAAAAGTCACAATTTCAAGTAGTTTCACAATTCATTATGTATCATGTCGTATGATAAAAGGAACAGAGTGTATCAATAGATTCAAACTAGAAATAAAAAAGAAAAATGTCATGCTAAATAAATAAAGTAACATTTTATTTGAGTTTATAAAATATGTGTTTGTTAATTTGTATTCACCTGTGGTTTTACTCTGCCAGAGTACATCAGACGACACCTTGGTAAATTATCGGTAAGGTAAGTGACTAGACTTTCAATATTTTAAACATTAATAAACTTGTAAAGCTTCAGTTAGTGCCCTAAAAAGGGACAAAATTTAAATATTTCAATTACCAAATAGCTCGTAAAGCTTCACTAGTTGTGCTTGGACTTGCTGTGTTGAAGTGGTTGTGAGTTTGACTACACAGGTGTGTGAAATAACGCAACAAATTAAACACTCAATTGTCTGCCACCAATGGTTGGTTGGACAGATTTAAGCAAAGACATGGAATCATTTATCAACAGGTTTCCAGAGAGTCAGAATCTGTCACTGAAAGTGGCTTAGTGAATGGCAAAATGTCTAATCTAATTTTGTGGTACAAACTATGAGACATTTTTAATCTGGATGAATGTGGTTTGTTTCTTAACCTAACGCCAGTCAAATCATATGTTTTCAAACGAGAACAGTGTTAAAGAAGAAAGGGGGAAGTTACAGTTTGCTTATTGCTGCAAACTCTGATGGGTCTGAGAAACTGCCTCCAGTCATGTTGGGAAAATCAGCTAAACAACGATGCTTTAAAAACTTAAAAAACTTGCCATGTGTTGCATGTGTATGGATGACCATCAATTTGTCTGTCATGTGAAAATCAGATGCAAGATTCTGTTGTTCTAGACAAAACAACTGCCTATGCTAAGACTGTGGACCTCAAAAATGTAGAGGTTGCCTTTGTACCTCCATGTATATAGGAAAGCTTCACCCTATTGATAAGCAGATAATAAGAATGCTCAACCATCTGTATCACAAGCAGAATGTTCTGCAGTATCTGGAAGACATTCACAGTGGGGAATCAAACCGTGTCACTCTTCTGGATTTTGTCAGTGTTGCATGAGAAAGAGTACAGCCTCACACTATTGCAAATTCATTAAGAAAAGCTGGATTCAATATGTAAGGAACTTGATTTTATTAACTTTAAGTGTATCATATATTTTTCTGTTTCCCCAATTACTACCCTTTTTTGAATGTACAGGGTTCCGATAATTCAGTCCCTCAATCTGACCACTCTTCTGACCTAATCCATGATGATGATGATTGGACTGCTGTGCTAAAAAAGTTGGGAGACCTTAACTTGGAAGCCTTCATATCTATAGACAATGGGGTAGTAACTTCAGAAATACTCAATGTAAATGATATCATCGAAACCATGCTGCAGATGACGAAGATGGGATGGAGCAGACGAACCACCTCCCATATGGCAGGAAGCCCTTGCAGCGATAAGAGTGATAAGAGAATTTATAAATGCTTCTTCTGACAAAATGTCAGTTGGTGTTCATTCATACTTGAATGATGTAGAAACGTGATTGTTCATTGCAAATTCACATACGAGGCAAACAACTACAAATTACGTTTTTCTAAAGAATTAACTGAATATTTAATGTTAAGCGAAATAAGTTACAGAAACAGGTTTAAACTCTTTGTTTAAAACATTGTACTTCAATGTAGTATTTCGGTAAAAGTGTTAATTTATATGTGAAAATATGAATATACAGTATATATCTATGTCACATGGTCATCTCTCGTTCAATACATGGTCCCGCTTAATATGTGATTTTCGCAGAGTTCGTTGTGAGCGTTAAAATGCAGTTTTACTGTAGTTCACTTACTTTATCACTAGTGAGATAATCTACTTAAAACTGATATTTGTTTTGGAATTAAAATTTTCTGTATGTCTTTTATAGTCACCGTTTCCAGTGTGCGCATAATTATAAAACACTAAGTATTTGGATTATCTAAAATAAGTATGATTTAGAAATGACATCCTTCATTTAGAATCCGTTTTATAGTCAAAATCACTACCCGTACCTTTTCTGTTCTACAATTTATTAACTAGTTTACCTTGCTGGTAATATTGACCCTTGTTTGTAATTGGAAAAGATGCTTACAAACATACTATCTTTTCACCCCCATTTAATATTCCACTACTTACGATCGATGTTGTACTGAGCAACAACAGTCACTTTATCCGCAGGCTTTGCTAGTTCGTAAGCTGCCTCTTCTGCAGTCGCCGCCCTTAAATCCGTACCATTATATTCTAAAATTTGATCTCCAGTCCTGAAAAAAATGCAATAAAAGTATGAGCCAACTGTCGCTGTTTCAAATATAACTTGCAGTAATGTAATAAATGACATTAAACTATTAAAAACAGATCTACAATTGTGTCTGATGGGCACAAAGTGAGTTAAGTGAAGACAATATTGGTAAAATGAAATATGTCTGGGATTCTTACTGTGCCGGTTGTTTTACGAGCCGGCAATTAAATATGCAAAATAAACCGTAATACGGTATATTTTTATTATATAAATTATATTTCATAACGCGCAATTAGTTTAGCGGTTTCTGCGTTTAACGTTTAACTAAATGTTAAAATTCAGTTCGCCGTGGGACATGCCAGCGCATTCTGGTGTTCGCCTGGTAGCTGGTTTCCGTACTGCATTGTAACAAACGTCTGGTTCTGTCTCGCATCGTCATTCATAGAGTTAACATCACGTACCTCTTCGACAGAGCGAAGTCTTTTTGTAAGGATAAACACGCACAAAACTGCGGTAAGTTGCATTAATACATATATTATGAGTTTCGTAAAAAATAAAATGTACATTTCAGTATAGTAAATGTAAAAGGGGAGTTGTTAATTTTACAACCGCGTGGCGAGTATATCAGACGTAGTCCATGTCCTATATATGTATATGAAGTATTCAATATAACCATGTAACGGGCCAAATTTATGGTTATTTTATTTTATTGCATTTTTTGGGGATTTATAAAAATATGTGTGAAGTCTAATTCCATTGTGACAGACCACGTGTTGTAAGAACAGTTTTTAACAAAGGCGATGCAATATCACGTTGTGCAATCGGTAACCAAGAATTCACCCAGCCTTCATTTCCACGAATTTTGTGAGAGTGTGACAGCGCGCCCGTATGCATCACACGAGCATGCGCGCGGACCCACGCTGACTTCCAAAACTAAAATGGCCAGGAAACAATTTTATTCACTTTCGTCTACCTTTGCTGGCGGATGTATAGATCAAGTTCCGCCCATCTCGTGACGTTAGCCAGTGCCTAGCCAATATCCTGATACAACTAACACAACACCAACTGCATGTGTTGAATGGAAGTAACCAGCGACGAACAACTACAAGGCATTGGTTTCCACCAAAAACGACACACTCAAGTTAGCGGCGCATGCTACGCCGTTCACCCCAGTTCGACATAGACCGTACCTGCTGGTACAACCCCACGGGGTTATTTTTACAGAATTTTAAAATGTATCAGTAAAAAATGAAGTAACGATTTCAAATCAGTGACAGTGTTGAGTCAACCGAAGGACACCAACTTATATATCGTTTTCGGACACATCAATTAAATACCAAAAATGAAACGTAGTGCTCGAGCGATCGCCACGTGTCGGCAGGGATGGGTATTCTTTTAAAATGTTAAGGGTTTTATAAATTTTTGTGTGTCTGTGTGTATAAAATTGCAGGCTGGGCTGTTATATTGATGTGTGATAATTAAGGTAAGCCAATAGAATAAGTTAACATGTAACAGACAACCAAGAGAAGAAATTATTAAAATGTAATTTAATTTGCACAAACATGAATAACAATTTTGGATGAAATTTGTTAAAGATTTGAAAGAAATTAAAAGATCATAAATTCTCTTCATTCAAAAATGAGTCGAGTCACTTATTTCAATAACCTATAAAACACGTTTGCATCCGACGTTCGTGCGACCGGATCCTGGCCCTAGATAAAAGAAACTTTGCAGGTAGGTGGAAATAAATTTGTATTTTATATATTTAATAGCGTTAGTAATATCACAACCAAGTTAGTAATTAAGAGACAATAATTGTCGGTATCAATGTAGTGGTGTAAAATTCTTCTATTTTGGGCGGATGTGATAGTTTTTCAAATGTAATAACACATGCTAGTGCATATATAGACAGGTTACAGTATGTCAAACTTTTGCCCACATGAGCATAATCATGCTTAAATATTATATGTTGGTTTTGGGGGAGTCTAAAATTTTAACTAAAACGAACCAAGTAATGAGTTTAAAGCGTTACGAGTTGGCCAGTTCAAAAATTATATACGATTCTACCCAATGTACGTGATGCCTTATAGAGGGAGAAAAAGTGTTGGGACCCGTCCTAATTATTTGTGTATGCGCAGGGCCCCTGGTCTTAGACGTGGACGCTGGCTCAGGATGACCATCTCCGCCTGAACGAGTAATAAAGACTTTCGACTTCGCCTGTCGTAGGGGACAACAACATGACCACGTCCAACCAACACACACCCTGGAGGTGGGAACCTCAACATCACCAGGTGACCTCAAACCAATTATTATAATTTATTAGATCTACATAGACAACCGGATCTGTGCTGTTAACACCTTATAACACTTGTGGAGCACGAGTGATACATTGTCAAATTTTGATCATCTTTAAAACGTTTTAATCAGGCCCCACTTTAACTAGACAGAATTGTGCGCGGATTTTGGGGGAACTTTTTTGATAATGTACTAACTTGGTATTAAATGTAAGCCCGGGAGCTAGCAGGTATCCAAGGCCTATCACATTTAATTCAATTATTATTTTCTTTCTAGTTTCCAGTAGGGGGGGGTATTTCAAGTATTAGGGGTCTGGTATTTCCATGTATGTAAAGGGGGGAGTTCCGTGTGTGACAGGATGAAACCTCACCGGCTGGTAGGGTTTAGTTGTAATTCCTGTCAACGTAGTTCAGACAATCACTGTCATTTCACAAATTTAAATTAGATTTTTGGGGTTTAGGTAAGGGTACTAAGCTTCCAGTTCAGTTGCAGCCCGGCCCCTGCTTAATCCTGTATAGGCAGCCGTGTATGCAGACATAGGCATGCTCCAGGCTTAGGAACAAGTTGGTTCCTGGGCCAATCCAGTTTTCTTCAAATATTACATAACTGATCAGGACATATTATTATTATTGTAAATTTTTAAACGCTATCATTAAATTATTAAACACAAAATTATATATCATTATCTCAGCAAATTCACAATTACAGTTCCGGCCAAGGAAAAATGGTGGCTTACCGTCTTTCCTATTTATTATCCTCAGTTATAAATTTTCTGACTCAGTGTTTCTTATCTTACCAAATTTAAGAGCACTTTAATGTTACATCTGGCATTTTGGGCAGCCCAGATTCATGGGAGCACTCGTGATATCTTTATACTTTCGGATGTCTGTAGAGAAATGTCAATAAAAAAAAAAGGTGGGTATATAGGCGAGTGGCTATGTTTTCAAAATTATAAGGGTGTTGGTTATTGATATAGCAAGACTTATAATGTGGATGTGATGGAGATATATATATATACTATTTTGTGATTTATGTTTATGTCACTTTTGTGGGGTATGTACGGGGAAGATTTATTTACACAAAAATATCTGCATTATAAAAAAAAAGAAAACAAGGAAACCAATTGTTACACGATAATTATATATAATTTACCTTGTATTTCCGTCCAGTGACGTCGAGCGTAATTTGTATTTGGTTACGCGTTTCAGGCCATGTGGCCCATCATCAGACCATCACTCCGAGAGGAGCTCGTTAAACAATAAAAAAATCCACATAAAACAAACACATAATAAATAAATACAAAAATATATTAAAACATATAAAGGCGTTCTCTTACACGAATATTTTTGTATTTATTTATTATGTGTTTGTTTTATGTGGATTTTTTTATTGTTTAACGAGCTCCTCTCGGAGTGATTGCTGATGATGGGCCACATGGCCTGAATCGCGTAACCAAATACAAATTACGCTCGACGTCACTGGACGGAAATACAAGGAAAATTATATATAATTATCATACAGTGACCTGGACCGCTTTAAATATGTTTAAGTTACACGATATGTTACACGATACAGTACTCAATAAATGTTATTGTTGTTTATAAAAGAGAGTTTAATTGCAAGTCCCATCCCACTGGACCCAGCGCCTTTTTAGCTTCTCTAGGCTTTAGCCTAGTTTTAAATAACTAGTGGCCCCTCTTCAAAAAAAAAAAAAAAAAATTTTTTTATAAGGCATAAAAAATCCAAAGAGGGGTTACATTACTATTTGGAAATTTTATGATGCTATTTACAGTAGCAAATCCACAAGGCTTTAAAAAGCATCTTCAAGAAAATCCGTTGCTTTTGGGAAATCTCTCGTCCACCAAGTGTTGAAAACACATTTTTCATGATTCTACTGAGGGAAAATGACTTTTTGTGTAGCAAGACTTAGTTTTGAAACAAGAAATTTGAAAAATCTAGCACCTTCTTCCTATACTTATCCCTGCCCTTCCTTAGGACAGCTTTAGCTGACCAAAGAGACAGTAATACGACAGGACGAAATATGGGCTGTATGCAGGATACTCCAACACCTTGAAACACAATTTCTCAAAAGTTTGGACAGCGTACATAGCAGTATGTGGGCACATGTTGTCATGCAACCAAAAGCACTCCTTCCTACAATAAGGCCTCAGCATTTAGATTAAATTGCAGGCTTCAAAATACCTCTCTGGACCCACTTCTAAGAAGACTTCAGAGAGAGAAGGTGAACAACACAAAATGCATAAATACTCAAGAATGCTTTATAATCAATGAAGAGTTCATTGTGATGAAAAGTGATTTCAATGGTTATGAAAACATGATATCAAACTGTGATTCCACAGCATTTTGATGATTAACTCAATAGCATATTTAAGCCTATTTACATTCTAGGTTAGTGTATGCAAACACGACTTTTTCAAGTTCAACATATGTTTATTACCACTAACACCTATGATCATGTGTTCAAAGTTTTGCCCGATCCAAGATGTAGCCATACTGACAATGAATAGTATGCCTAGTCATCCCTACACGCTAGTCACAGCTTACGAATTTATAACAAATTAATTAAAATAATTATATACACAAATATTATATAACACCCAAGATCTGTCCAAAAATTATCCTGCTATTTTGAATATCTCAATATTATGTCACATGATCCTCATGTAACTGCATAGCTGGTCACAGGAGACTTTATGAACAGTCAGGCTCCCATTTGGTAGTAAGACACCATTAAGTAAGCTTATGTTTTGTGTGACCATCACATTCACAATGACTGAGCGAGCAAGTCAGCAAATCTGCATCAAGTTTTGTTTCGAACTTGGATGTTCATCCATGGAAACCATTTGAATCAGGAACACAGCCTTTGAGAGGACTCTGGAGCGATGCTTGAATGAAAGCATGGCATCAATGCTTAAGATAGCCATGAATCTATAGAAAATAATCCATATTCTAAAAGACCTTAATCCAGCAGGTCAATTGCATATGAACTGCAGTCAACAAAAATCGGTTATTGACGGTACAAGAGTTAGAAGATTTAGAGATTCCATGGAGTTCTGTTCATTAGATTTTACCACACAAGCTTAGCATAATGACACACATGGCTGAATAATTCATACCATAGCCCCTGTCACAAAAGCAGAAGGAATTTCATGCTGCAGTTATACCAAACTTGCTCCCAACCACAAACAATGACCCAAATTTTCTACAAAGATCATAATTGGAGATGACTCATTGGTCTACGGCTACGGTCCAGAAACAAAAGCCCACTCTTCACATTGGAAGTGTCACCTAGATGTCCTTGTCCACAGAAGGCACACCAAAGTTGGAGCAATGACAAGGTTATGTTGACTATGTTTTCGACATGAGTATGCTCCTCCAGGTTACATAGCTGAGCATTTAAATAACCAATTTCTTTAGTGGACACAAACAGATAAAACTGTCCTACACCACTATGTTGCAACTGCATCCCCCCTCCCCCAATAATGTACTAACAGAAACATTATTGTTTGGTCAAGATTTTTAGGAAAAAAACTGTAACAGTATTGCACCGCCATATTCACAGAAACATTCCTGTGCAATCTTTTCCTCTTCCAGAGAATAAATAGGACTTTGAAAGGATATTTTATAATATAAACCAAAAACCAAGCTCAAGGATTTATAAAACAAGCTCACGGATAACCAGCCAGTGCACCCAGGAAATATATGAAAATTTAAAAGTTCGCACAATATATGTTATATGGGAATTACTTTGAAGGGAACAATGTAAATACAGACTGAAGACAATTTTTCTAATAAAAAAATTGCATGATCTTTCTTTTTAATCAAACCTTATACTTTACATTTTCAGTAAAACATAAAATAGTTTGTAATTATTACATTATTTATTATAACTACATATTACAGGAAGAATTCAATAATCAGTATTACATATTTTGATACAAAGTCTTTTCATATTAAATTCTGTCCACATCTCATACAATATTAATTTTCTCATTCAGACAGGACTATGAAATGTCCGTATATACCATTTTAAAATATACATGTTCTTACAAGTTTTGCAATACCAATAAAAACAATTGCTACAGCCACTCTAATCTTATTGACAGTATTGTATATATATAGACGTGATTAACACATACAACTACATGTGAAACTAACCTCAGCCCAGCGGTGAATGCTAACGAGTTCATCTGTACACTGTGAACAAATATCCCTACTGCATTTCCTCCAACTAAACTGATCCCAAGATTACTACATTTCCGTGTTTCAATTAACAAGTACCGGGGATCATAAACTTTCGTTGATTCATCAGATGGCCTGAAATTTTTTTTATTTATTACAAACACATTACATAGCTGTACAGGATTATTTTAAATGCATATAAAATATAAAAAAGAGTACAAAATGAGTAGAATTTTTATAACTAAAGTTTTTATTTTTTAACATAAATCACACTTATTTCATTACATAAAATTTATCTTAACTAAAAACTTGATTTTAAAATGACTCATGTCATTGAAAATTGTGTAACATATCAACTTGGTATATTTTCTGATGTACAAGTTTCTGTCTTGCACACCTACAAACTACATACCTATCAGTTGTCTTTTGCCTTGATACAGTTGAAATTGCCTGGGCTATCTGACTATGTGACAGTTGTGGGGGACCAGACTTTCGATTTGTGCGTGGAGAGTTGCGTGGTGTGGGTGAACCAGAACGAGTATGACTTCCACCACTACTTGAACTTGCAGTGCCCTCCAACTCATGATATTCTAAACAGCACAAAACATATATTCCAAAAATAAATTGCAAAAATCCTAGAAACATATACAGTTCACACACAAGCATGCATCATGCTCTATCCACCCCCTCCTTCTTTGCTAGGTTTATAAGTGAAGTTGTATGCACGAAACTTACTCTCAGGACTATACTGGACAAGCATGGTAATGGAATTCCCACACTGACGAAGTACATTGGCTGCTAGTTGATATGTTGCACTACGCATGTTGATACCACATACTTCCAGCAACTGGTCTCCAACCTTGATGAAAATAACAAACATTATTATCTATTTCATACCTTAACTGACAAAACAACTCTACTGCTAGATGTCGTCCTTGAATTTTTTTCTGCAGTTTACTTTCAGTTCAAGGGCATCCAAAAAGAGGGCTCACTGATGTGTTCATCTGTCCCTCAATACTGGTTAGTATATTTACAGAATGGTTTAACAAAAAACCTTACAGTTAATATGTCAACAAACGTCGACTATAGTTGTACTATTTTGATAACACATTTGTTGTTTAGCTGCTGGCTGTACTGTATGGAATGTTTAGAGATGTCTTTTGTAACAACTGAATAAAGAAGACTATTAAATTTGCCACTGAGACAGAAAACGTGTGTGTACTGTTCCTACTGAGTACACTGCTCATTTACTTAATAACTGGATTTTGCACAATCACTTACTTATATAACTTTTAATAGCTCATGTATAATAGAATACGCCAGACATGAATCAAGTACCATATTGTTCTGAATACAAGCCGCACTTTTTCTCCTAAAAACATGGTCGCTAATTTGGCCTGCGGCTTGCATTCGCACACTAATGAAATTGAAGTTATACCTGACTTCTGGCGGGACGAATGCTTTTGGTATCTATGAGTTGTTTACTGCCTAAGCAACAGCAGTTTGCCTGGCTGTTGTTAACTCTGGCATTATGATTTATGACTCCAACCGTACGTTTTAACAGCAAACTTAACAAAGATTACGAAGAAAAAGTATACGTGTGAGCGCACATGTGCGTGCTTGCACCCTTTTGTAGGCGACAAGACAAAGGATGAGTACAGGGGGTGTGAGTAACATGTTTCTAAATACCGGGTAAACTGCCAGTGTGGTTTTCTGTTGTAACAGCGACAACATCGCTCATCTGTACTTTGTTTTCATTCAGCGTTTTTGTGGTGTGTTTGCGGTATCAGTGATATTTTGGAGACTAAAGGCACGCAGTCAAATCAAATTCCAAAAAATAAACATAATACTTACGATGCGAATTATAAATAAATTATGACACAACATGCAGAAAAAACATACAATCGCGAAGCTGCAAGAAAATTCGATAGGCCTATTGATGAATCCTGTATTCGACAATGGAGAAAACAGAAGGAACGGCTTTTAAATGCAAATACTGCATGCCAGGGACCTCAAGTTGGGCGTTTTGTAGCAGTAGAGTCCAGCGTCTGTAAATACATATGGCTTTTAAGAAGGCAAGGACTCCCTGTCACTAGACATGTTTTAAAATTAAAAGCTTTAGAAATCGCAGAAGAATTAAAAGTCTCCGGTTTCAAAGCCAGCTTCGGGTGGATAAGACGAATGATGCGGCAAAATGGATTTGCACTTAGACGACGTAGATCACTCGCACAAAAACTACCGAGGGACTATGAAAAATAACTCCTTCAGTATCAGCGGTTTGTCATTAATTTATGCAAGAAGCATAACTATTCATTTGAACACATGGGAAATGCCGATGAAATGTCCGTATTTTTTGACATGACATCTAACTTCATGGTGGACCAAAAGGGAACCAAATCTGTAACAGTAAAGACTATGGGAAATGAAAAATTACGTGTCACTGTAATGCTTGCTCCATTAGCCACTGGACGAAAACTTCCACCTTACGTAATATTAAAAAGGAAAACCATGCCAAAAGAGAAGTTACCATAGGGTGTAATTTTTTGCTGTCACAAAAAAGGCTGGATGACAAGCGATCTTATGGTAGATTGGTTAAAATGTGTATGGAATAAACAGCCAGGAGCATAATTAAAACGACACGGTGTGTTAGTGCTAGATTCATTTCATGCTCACACTACGGACGAAAAACAAAAGCTTCTTTACAAAGAAATGAACACTGATTACACCGTTATTCCTGGAGGAATGACAAGTCAGTTGCAGGTGATGGATGTTGTAGTAAATAACCTTGTAAAGATAACCTGTGGCGTTTGCATAATAATTGGTTGGTGGCAAGAAATCATCCTTTGACTCCTACAGGAAAAATAAAATATCGGTATGGAGAACCATACATGACTTCCATGTTCTAAGATTTATATGTAAAATCTTTTATGAAATGAAATGTTTCAATAGAAACTACTTCTTTCCACTTATTGCTTCAGCCTTAACCACAGTACTGTGGTCACTAACGTATACCACCAGACGTTATCGCACTCGATTTTCATTGGTGATGGCAGTCGATGGCACTGCCGAAATGTCTGGTTTTGCAGAAAATATTGGACTACGGCCAAACAGCCTGGGAAGGAATTTTAACAACAAACTACTACTTCGTTGCCAATAACGAAGTACGCATAAAAATTATCACCTCCCCCTTCAACTATAATTTTCATTTATAGAAAATTACCCTCACCCCGTTCAACTAGCCTTTTCATTTATGGATATTTCATCTACATTTCTACAGTGGATTATTAAGATCTTCTTATCAGGATACTTTATTTATCAAAATTAAGTACTTTACTCTTGTTACAACAAAAAACGTTTCAGGTAAACTGCCCTTTCCCCGTACCGATCTTCACCAAAATCAATGGGCCTTGAGTCTTCTACAACTCGGGCACATATGTAAAAATTATTTGATTCTGTTTCAATTTACGTCAGTTATCATTCGTCATGAAAAAAAGTCTCTTGTTACAACATAAAATGTTGCAGGTAAACTATCCCTTTCCCTTAACCGATCTTCACAAAAATCAACAAGCATTGAGTTCTCTACAATTTAGGGCTGTATGCAAAAACTTATTTGATTATGTTTTAATTTACTGCAGTTATCGTTCGTCATAGAAAAAATGAACCTTGTTATCACATAAAACGTTGCAGGTAAACTACCCCTTTCCCTTAACCGATCTTCACCAAAATCAACAGACCTTGAGTGCTTTAAAACTTGAGGAATGTATGCAAAAAATTATTTGATTCTCTTTGAATATGCGGCAGTTATCATTCGTCATAAAAATAAACTTACCCTTTTAAAACATAAAACTTTGCAGGCAAACTACCATTTTCTCTTAACCGATCTTCACCAAAATCAACAGAACTAGAGTACTCTATAATTCAGGAAGGTGTGCAAAAGAGTATTTGATTCTGTTTGAATTTACGGCAGTTATTGTTTATCATAAAAAAAAATTACCCTTGTTAAAACATAAAACGCTGCAGGTAAACTACCCCTTTCCCTTAACCGATCTTCACCAAAAACAATAGGTCTTGAGTACTCTATAATTCCATGCTGTATGCAAAAAATTATTTGATTCTGTTTGAATTTATGGTAGTTATCGTTCGTCATGCCTAAATGGGGGAGTGATGTGTAATATATGGCCTGCATACAAGAGCTGGTCACTAGCCTCTCCTCTCCAACTCCAACTCTCACCTACAAGCGGTGGGCCCTGTTAAGTCGAGCAACCCATGCTAAGGTTGTGGTAACCAATCCCTTCGGCAGCTTGGGTCGGCGAGCCAACGAGAGATGGGGGTCTGGGCGAGGTGGCCCTGAGGTAATCAGGGACCCGGCTTACCAAGATGTAGTGTGTCGGCAGCAGGATGCATGGCGGGGTTGGCGGCGGAAGAACATAAAAATGTCAACGGCGGCGCCCATAGATCTAGTGAGCATGGTCTACTGCGGACGGGTGGATGAGACTCGTTAGCTCAGTGAAGGCAACTCATCTAAGAGACGGGAACTCTAAACATAAAACCCCTGGTCCTCCAGGTTGGGGGTTGGGCGTAGGGTTAACAACCCACCCCATAAAAAAAAGATTGTTATGAAACCAAGAGAAAAAGGAAAAGCCGGACGGATTAATGGAATTGGGACTGGATCGTGTAAAAAGGACAAAGATTTTAAACTTGCGACATGGAACTTGCGTTCCTTATACAGACCTGGAGCCTTGAAGATATTAATAGGAGAGGTTCTCAAATATAAGATAGATGTTTTGGCTATGCAGGAGATGAGGTGGACTGGTGCTGGAATCATGGATCAAAGGGACTACTCGGTGTATTACAGCTGTCAGAACCGGGACCATGTGCTTGGAACTGGCTTCTTGGTAAGCCGTAGAATGAAAGCAAATATCATCGATTTTAAACCCCTTACACCTAGAATGTGTAAAATAAGACTTAGGGGAATTTTCTTTAACTATACTATAATAAACGTGCATGCCCCAACTGATGATAAGCCTGAGGAGGAGAAAGATGATTTTTATGACTTGCTGGAGAATGCGTATGCTAGCAGCCCTAGACATGACATAAAAATAATCATAGGTGACTTAAATGCCAAAGTGGGAAGCAGCCATACCTGTAGTAATATAGGAAAGTATAGTTTACACTCTGAACACTCAGACAATGGTTTCCGACTATTGAACTTTGCAGTTGGTCAAAATATGATCATAGGAGGGACTTTCTTCGACCACAAAGACATACATAAGGGCACATGGATCTCTCCAGATGGGAGAACGGTCAATCAAATAGATCATGTCCTATTGGATGGCCGCCATAAGTCAGACTTACAAGACGTGAGAGTTTATAGAAGTGCCAACATGGACAGCGATCACTATCTCGTAGTTGCAAAACTGAGAGCTAGAATCTCCAATAATAGAAATGAAAAAGGAATAAAGACTGTTAGATACAATACAGAAATGCTAAAGGAAGAAGAAATAAAACGGAGGTTCGAGGAAGTTACTAATGAGAAAATTAGACAGTGGAGACTTGAATGCCGTGAGGAACAAGATATAGAAAACCACTGGCTTAATCTAAAAAACATGTTAGTGACCACGGGAGAAGAAATCGTTGGTTTGAAGAAGAGACATGGGCGAGATGAGTGGTTGGTAAGGAGTGTGAAGAGGCAACTGACTTCAAAAACAAGACATACAAATTTATGATCCAAAGGAAATGCACTAGGGCTGTTCAAGAGGAATACAGGAAGGCCAGGCGGAGGGAAAAGAAGATTCATAGAGGAAAAAAGAGGGAGTATATGATGAGACAGATGGAAAAGATAGAGGAATATAAGAGTAAAAGGCTGAGCCGAGATATGTACAGGAAGGTGAATGATATGAGACAGGAATTTCAGCCTAGAACAAATGCCTGTAGGGATAATAATGGTGGCCTTGTGAGTGATAATGCTGGCGTGATCAGGAGATGGACAGAACACTTCGAAGAGTTGCTAGGCTCAGTTGGGGAGGCTTCGATGGAGGCATCTGAGAATGAAGAGGAGGTAGGAGAATTCGAGGATGATAGAGAGGAGTTGGTGCCATCCTATGACGAGGTGTATGAAGCTCTAGAAAAGCTTAAAAATAACAAGGCAGCGGGTTCCGATGGTTTACCAGGGGAACTATTAAAGAGCGCAGGAGGAGATTTCATAAAGGAATTTGCCCATCTTATAGAGCGAATATGGCTGGAGGAGGTAATGCCTGATGAGTGGAACAATGGGGTGGTGTGTTTAATACATAAAAAGGGTGATCCGCTTATATGTAAAAATTATAGGGGCATCTCTCTACTTAATACAGCATATAAGGTATTGTCCAACATCATATTTTCTAGGCTGCTTCCCTACGCTGAGGAAAACATAAAAGAATATCAGTGTGGATTCACTAGGAATAGGTCAACAACAGACCAAATATTTACACTAAGGCAAATCCTGGAAAAAACGTTGGAATATGGAGTGCCCACTCACCATCTCTTTGTGGATTTCCAGTCGGCATATGATTCAATCAACCGGAAAATGCTATATAGAGCTATGAAGGAGTTGCATATACCATCTAAGTTGGTGCGTATGGTTGGAGTAGTTATGTCCAATTCTAAGTGCCAAATCAGAATACAATCAAATCTATCTAACTCCTTAAAAACATTGAATGGGTTGAAACAAGGAGATGCCTTAGCATGTCTGTTGTTCAACATAGCTCTAGAAAAGGTCATCAGGGATTCAGGAATTCAAACTAGCGGACACATATTTCACAAGGAGGTACAGCTTCTGGCCTATGCCGATGACATTGACGTCATAAGTAGGTCTGAATCTGGCTTAAAGGAAGCCTTTCAGGAACTGGAGTTGTCCGCTAAGGCTATGGGCTTGGTTATAAACCAAAGCAAAACCAAATATATGGTTGTAGGTGCCAATACTCGTACCCTGTCCCTGCGCATTAACGATTATGAATTTGAAAAGGTTCAGGGTTTTCCATATCTCGGGTCATATGTGGACTCTGGAAATGACTCCTCTAGAGATATTGAAAGACGAATATTATCTGCTAATAGGTGTTACTACGGACTGGTGAAACATTTTAAATCAAAATTAATAACTAAAGATACAAAAGCCTCCCTATACAAGACCTTGATTAGACCAGTCCTGATGTATGGCTCGGAATGCTGGGTGTTAAAAAAACTAGATGAGCAGAGACTATCCGTTTTTGAGAGGAGGGTACTGAGGAGAATCTATGGCCCTGTGAGGGAAAACAACATTTGGAGGCGACTGCATAATCGAGAGTTGTACGAAAGGTTTAAAGATCTTCCGATCGTGCAACTCATACAAATTAACAGATTGCGTTGGGCTGGTCATGTGCAGAGAATGGCGGAGGATAGAATCCCAAAAAGAGTGATGAATTATTTGCCGATGGGAAGGAGAAGGAGGGGAAGACCGCGTACAAGATGGCTGGACCAGGTTGGTAAGGAGGCAGTGAGGCTGGGTGCAGCAAACTGGTGGACATTGGCCGGGAGTAGAGACCAGTGGGGAAGATTTCTTTTGGAGGCCAGGGCCCGGACTGGGCTGTAGCGCCGAGGATGTATGTATGTATGTATCGTTCGTCATGAAAAAATTTCTCTTGTTTCAACAAAAAATGTTGCAGGTAAACTACCCCTTTACCTTAACCGATCTTCACCAAAATCAATAGGCCTTCGGTCCTCTACAATTCAGGGATGCATGCACAACAATATTTGATTCTGTTTGAATGTACGGCAGTTATCGTTCGTCATGAATACATTTCTCTTGTTACAACATAAAATGTTGCAGGTAAACTACCCCTTTCCATTAATCAGTCTTCACCAAAATCAACAGGCCTTGAGTTCTCTACAATCATGCAAAACATTATTTGATTCTGTTTGAATGTGCGGCAGTTATCGTTCGTCATAGAAACAATTACTCTTGTTAAAACATAAAAAGTAGCAGGTAAACTACCCCTTTCCGCTAACCGATCTTCAACAAAATCAACAGGCCTTCACTTCTTTACAATTCAGGACAGCATGCCAAAAAGTATTTGATTCTCTTTGAATTTATGGCACTTATCGATTGTCATAAAAAAATTACCCTTGATAAAACGTTGCTGGTAAACTACCCCTTTCCCCTAACTGAACTTCAACAAAATCAACATACCTTGAATACTCTATAATTCAAAAAGGTATGGAAAAAGTAGTTGATTCTGTTTGAATTTTCTGCAGAATTTTTCGTTTGTCATAGAAAAAATTACCATTGTAAAAATGTTTATACACATACATAACTTCCATGTTCTAAGATTTATATTTAAAATCATTTTCGAAATGAAATATTACCATAGAAACTACTTCTTTCTGCTTACTGCTTCAGCCTTAACCACAGTACTGTGGTCACTAACGTATACCACCTCACGTTTTCACACTCGATTTTCACTGATGATGGCTGTCAATGCACTACCGAAAAGTCTGGTTTTGCAGAAAACATTGGACTACGGCTAAACAGCCCGGGAAGGAATTTTAACAAAGAACTACTTCTTTGTAGCTGATAACGTAGTACATATAAAAAATTCTTCCATCCCCCTTCCACTATAATTTTCATTAATAGAAAATTACCCCCACCCCGTTCACCTACCCTCTTCATTTATAGATATTTCATCTACGTTTCTACAGTGGATTATTATGAGCTTCTTATCAGGATACTTTTTATCAAAATTAAGTACTTTACTCTTGTTAAATCATAAAACGTTGCAGGTAAACTACCCCTTCCTCTTAACCGATCTTCACCAAAATCAATAGACCTTCAGTCCTCAACAATTCAGGGATGCATGCAAAAAAATATTTGATTCTGTTTGAATGTGCGGCAGTTATCATTCGCCATGACAACATTTCTCTTGTTACAACTTAAAATTTTGCAGGTAAACTACCCCTTTCCCTTAACCTATCTTCACCAGAATCAACAGGCCTTGAGTTCTCTACAAATCAGGAACGTATGCAAAAAAGTAGTTGATTCTGTTTGAATTTACCGCAGTTAACGTTCGTCATATAAAAAGAACCCTTGTTAAAACATAAATATTGCAGGTAAACTACCCATTTCCCTTAACCGATCTTCACTGACACCAATAGGTCTTGAGCACTCTACAATTCAGACCTGTATGCAAAAAATTATTTGATTCTGTTTGAATTTGCGGCTGTTATCATTTGCCTTAGAAAAAAATTTCCCTTGATAAAAAAACGTTGCAGGTAAACTACCCCTTTACCTTACCCGATCTTCACCAAAAACAATAGGTCTTGAGTACTCTACAATTCAGACCTGTATGCAAAAAATTATTTGATTCTGTTTGAATTTGCGGCTCTTATCGTTTGCCATAGAAAACACCCTTGTTAAAACATAAAACGTTGCTGGTAAACTACCCCTTTCCATTAACCGATCTTCACCAAAAACAATAGGTCTTGAGAACTCTACAATTCAGGGCTGTATGCAAAACATTATTTGATTCTCTTTGAATTTACGACAGTTATCGTTTGTCATAGAAAAAATTACCCTTGTTAAAACATAAAACGTTGCTGGTAAACTACCCCTTTCCCTTAACCGATCATTAACAAAATCAACAGACCTTGAGTTCTGTATAATTCAAAAAGGTATGCAAAAAAGTAGTTGATTTTCTTTGAATTTGCGGCTCTTATCGTTTGCCATAGAAGATACCTTTTAAAACAAAACGTTGCAGGTAAACTACCCCTTTCCCTTAACCGATCTTCGCCAAAAACAATAGGTCCTGAGAACTCTACAATTCAGGGCTGTATGCAAAAAATTATTTGATTCTGTTTGAATTTGCGGCTGTTATCGTTTGCCATCACCATCACGATTTTTTTTGCCGTCACCATACTTCCATTTCCTTAAGGAACATGGAAATAAAATATCGGTATGGAGACGTCCATGTTCTAAGATTTATATTTAAAATCATATTCAAAATGAAATATTTCCATAGAAACTACGTCTTTCTACTTATTGCTTCAGCATTAACAACAGTACTGTGGTCTCTAACGTATACTACTTCGCATTTTTCGTACTCGATTTTCACTGATGATGGCAATCGATGGCACTGCCGAAAAGTCTGGTTTTGCAGAAAACATTGGACTACGGCTAAACAGCCAGGGAAGCAATGTTAACAAAAAACTACTTGTTTGTTGCCGATAATGTAGTACACATATAAAAAACTGTCCCCTCCACCTGCAACTATAATTTTTAATAATAGAAAATTACCCCCACCCAGTTCACCAAACCTCTTCATTTATAGATATTTCATCTACGTTTCTACAGTGGATTATTATGAGCTTCTTATCAGGATACTTTATTTATAAAAATTAAGTACTTTACTCTTGTTAAATCATAAAATGTTTCACGGAAACTACCCATTTCTCTTAACCGATCTTCTCCAAAATCAATAGACCTTCAGTCCTCTACAATTCAGGGATGCATGCAAAAATATATTTGATTCTGTTTGAATGTGTGGCAGTTATCGTTCATCATGTAAACATTTCTCTTGGTTCAACATAAAATGTTGCCATTAAACTACCCCTTTCACTTAACCGATCTTCACCAAAATCAAAAGTCCTTGAGGTCTCTACAACTCAGGAAAGTGTGCAAAAAATTATTAGATTCTCTTTGAATTTTCAGCAGTTATCGTTCGTCATAAAAAAATTACCCTTTTTAAGACATAAAACGTTGCTGATAAACTACCCCTTTCCCCTTAACCGATCTTCAACAAAATCAACAGACCTCGAGTTCTTTTTAGTTCAAAAAGGTATGCAAAAACGTAGATAATTCTGTTTGAATTTATGGCAGTTATCGTTCGTCATATAAAAAATTACCCTTGTTAAAAAATAAAATGTTGCAGGTAAACTACCCCTTTCCCTTAACCGATCTTCACCAAAATCAAAAGTCCTTGAGGTCTCTACAACTCAGGAAAGTGTGCAAAAAATTATTAGATTCTCTTTGAATTTTCAGCAGTTATCGTTCGTCATAAAAAAATTACCCTTTTTAAAACATAAAACGTTGCTGATAAACTACCCCTTCCCCTTAACCGATCTTCAACAAAATCAACAGATCTTGAGTTCTTTTTAGTTCAAAAAGGTATGCAAAAACGTAGATGATTCTGTTTGAATTTACGGCAGTTATCGTTCGTCATATAAAAAATTACCCTTGTTAAAACATAAAATGTTGCTGGTAAACTACCCCTTTTCCTTAACCAATCTTCACCAACATCAATAGGTATTGAGAACTCTACAATACATGGCTGTATGCAAAACATCATTTGATTCTGTTTGAATTTGCGGCTGTTATCGTTTGCCATTAAAAAAATTACACTTTATAAAAAACCGTTGCAGGTAAACTACCCCTTCCCCTAAACCGAACTTCACCAAAGACAATCGGTCTTGAGAACTCTACTATTCAGAGTTGCATGCAAAAAATTATTTGATTATTTTTGAATTTGCGGCTGTTATCGTTTGCCATTGAAAATACCCCTTTAAAACATAAAACGTTGCAGGTAAACTACCCATTTCCCTTAACTGATCTTCACCAAAAACAATAGGTCCTGAGAACTCTACAATTCAGGGCTGTATGCAAATAATTATTTGATTCTGTTTGAATTTGCGGCTGTTATCGTTTGCCATAGACAAAAATTACACTTGATAAAAAAAATGTTGCAGGTAAACTACACCTTTCCCTTAACCGATCTTCACCAAAAACAATAGATCTTGAGTTCTCCACAAATCAGGGCTGTATGCGAAACATTATTTGATTCTGTTTGAATTTGCGGCTGTTATCGTTTGCCATCACCATCACGTTTTTTTTTGCCATCACCATACTTCCATTTCCTTAAGGAATATGGAAGTAAAAGTCATTTTTTGAAAAGTATGTGTCTGTCTGTCTGTCTGTGTGTCTGTAGATTTTTTTCTATGGCAAACGATAACAGCCGCAAATTCAAACAGAATCAAATAATTTTTTGCTTACAGCCCTGATTTGTAGAGTACTCGCGACCTATTGTTTTTGGTGAAGATAGGTTGAGGGAAAGGGGTAGTTTACCTGCAAAGTTTTTTTATTAAGGGTAATTTTGTTTGTTTGGCAAACGATAACAGCCGCAAATTCAAACAGAATCAAATAATGTTTCGCATACAGCCCTGAATTGTAGAGTTCTCAAGATCTGTTGATTTTGGTAAAGATCGGTTAAGGGAAAGGGGTAGTTTACCTGCAACGTTTTATGTTTTAACAAGGGTATTTTCTATGGCAAACGATAACAGCCGCAAAGTCAAACATAATCAAATAATGTTTTGCACACTGCCCTGAATTGTAGAGTTCTCAAGACCTTTTGTTTTTGGTGAAGATCGGTTAAGGGAAAGGGGTAGTTTACCTGCAACGTTTTATGTTTCAAAGGGTATTTTCTATGGCAAACGATAAAAGCCGCAAATTTAAACAGAATCAAATAAGTTTTTGCATACAGCACTGATTTCTTGAGTACTAAAGACCTATTGTTTTTGGTGAAGATCGTTTAAGGGAAAGGGGTAGTTTACCTGCTACGTTTTTTGTTTTCTCAAGGGTATTTTGTATGGCAAACGATAACAGCCGCAAATTCAAACAGAATCAAATAATTTTTTGCATACAGCCCTGATTTGTAGAGTACTCGCGACCTATTGTTTTTGGTGAAGATCGGTTGAGGGAAAGGGATAGTTTACCTGCAACGGTTTTTTTTATCAAGGGTAATTTTGTTTGTTTGGCAAATGATAACAGCCGCAAATTCAAACAGAATCAAATAACGTTTCACATACAGCCCTGAATTGTAGAGTTCTCAAGATCTGTTGATTTTGGTAAAGATCAGTTAAGGGAAAGGGGTAGTTTACCTGCAAAGTTTTATGTTTTAACAAGGGTATTTTCTATGGCAAACGATAAGATCCGCAAATTCAAACAGATTCAAATAAGTTTTTGCATACATGCCTGATTTCTTGAGTACTAAAGACCTATTGTTTTTGGTGAAGATCGTTTAAGGGAAAGGGGTAGTTTACCTGCCACGTTTTACTTCCATATTCCTTAAGGAATGGAAGTATGGTGATGGCAAAAAAAATCATGTTCGAGATTATTGCAGATTCTGATTCTACTACACTCAAAACATGAAAAAAAGTCGTTTTCCGAAAAGTGTCTGTGTGTGTGTCTGTCTGTCTGTCTGTCTGTCTGTCTGTGTGTCTATCTGTGTGTCTGTAGATTTTTTTTCTATGGCAAACGATAACTGCCGCAAATTCAAACAGAATCAAATAATTTTTTGCATGCAGCCCTGATTTGCAGAGTACTCGCGACCTATTGTTTTTTGTGAAGATCGGTTGAGGGAAACGGGTAGTTTACCTGCAACGTTTTTTTAACAAGGGTATTTTCTATGGCAAACGATAACAGCCGCAAATTCAAACAGAATCAAATAATGTTTTGCATACAGCCCTGATTTGTAGAGTTCTCAAGATCTGTTGATTTTGGTGAAATCGGTTAAGGGAAAGGGGTAGTTTACCTGTAACGTTTTATGTTTTAACAAGGGTATTTCCTATGGCAAACGATAACAGCCGCAAATTCAAACAGAATCAAAAGATTATTTGCATACAGCCCTAAATTGTAGAGTTCTCAAGACCTATTGTTTTTGGTGAAGTTCGGTTGAGGGAAAGGGGTAGTTTACCTGCAACGTTTTTTTAACAAGGGTATTTTCTATGGCAAACGATAACAGCCGCAAATTCAAACAGAATCAAATAATGTTTTGCATACAGCCCTGATTTGTAGAGTACTCAAGACCTATTGTTTTTGGTGAAGATCGGTTAAGGGAAAGGGGTAGTTTACCTGTAACGTTTTATGTTTTAACAAAGGTATTTCCTATGGCAAACGATAACAGCCGCAAATTCAAACAGAATCAAAAGATTATTTGCATACAGCCCTAAATTGTAGAGTTCTCAAGACCTATTGTTTTTGGTGAAGATCGGTTGAGGGAAAGGGGTAGTTTACCTGCAACGTTTTTTTAACAAGGGTATTTTCTATGGCAAACGATAACAGCCGCAAATTCAAACAGAATCAAATAATGTTTTGCATACAGCCCTGATTTGTAGAGTACTCAAGACCTATTGTTTTTGGTGAAGATCGGTTAAGGGGAAGGGGTAGTTTACCTGCAACGTTTTTTTATCAAGCGTATTTTCTATGGCAAACGATAACAGCCGCAAATTCAAACAGAATCAAATAATTTTTTGTATACGTCCCTGAATTGTAGAGGTCTCAATGACTTTCGATTTTGGTGAAGATCGGTTAAGGGGAAGGGGTAGTTTACCTGCAACCTTTTACGTTTTAACAAGAGTAAAGTACTTGAAAATTTATTTAAACTTTTTGAAACAATGGTAATTGTTAATAATAAAATAATTTTGTTGTCAGGCAATAAAATTATAATTTTTTCATTTTAATGTAATATAACATTTTTCATTTAATACAGCAATAAAAAGGCAGGTAAGACACAGCCTGGCTGTTTAGCTGAAAATGATTTTAAATATAAATCTTAGAATATGGAAGTCATGTATGGTTCTTCATACCGATATTTACTTCCATGTTCCTTAAGGAAATGGAAGTATGGTGGGTGATGGCAAAAAAAAAACATGATCGAGATTATTGCAAATTCTGATTGTACTACACTCAAAACATGAAAAAAAAGTAATTCTTCGAAAAGTGTCTGTGTGTCTGTCTATCTGTCTGTCTATAGATTTTTTTTCTATGGCAAACGATAACAGCCGCAAATTCAAACAGAATCAAAAAATGCTTTGCATACAGCTCTTATTTGTAGAGTACTCAAGACATATTGTTTTTGGTGAACATCGGTTAAGGGAAAGGGGTAGTTTACCGGCAACGTTTTATTTTTAATCAAGGGTATTTTCTATGGCAAACGATAACAGCCGCAAATTCAAACAGAATCAAATAATGTTTTGCAGAAAGCCCTGAATTGTAGAGTTCTCAAGACCTATTGTTTTTGGTGAAGATCGGTTAAGGGAAAGGGGTAGTTTACCTGTAACGTTTTATTTTTTAACAAGGGTATTTCCTATGGCAAACGATAACAGCCGCAAATTCAAACAGAATCAAAAGATTATTTGCATACAGCCCTAAATTGTAGAGTTCTCAAAACCTTTTGTTTTTGGTGAAGATCGGTTAAGGGAAAGGGGTAGTTTACTTACAACGTTTTTTTAACAAGGGTATTTTCTATGGCAAACGATAACAGCCGCAAATTCAAACAGAATCAAATAATTTTCTGCATACAGTCCTGGTTTGTATAGTACTCAAGACTTATTTTCTTTGGTGAAGATCGGTTGAGGGGAAGGGGTAGTTTACCTGCAACGTTTTTTATCAAGCGTATTTTCTATGGCAAACGATAACAGCCGCAAATTCAAACAGAATCAAATAATTTTTTGCATACGTCAGTGAATTGTAAAGGACTCGAGGCCTTTAGATTTTGGTGAAGATCGGTTAAGGGGAAGGGGTAGTTTACCTGCAACCTTTTACGTTTTAACAAGAGTAAAGTACTTGAAAATTCATTTAAACTTTTTGAAACAATGGTAATTGTTGAAAATAAAATAATTTTGTTGCCAGGTAACAAAAATAAAGTCATTTTGATTATAAAATATAAATATTTACAACAAGAAAAGAATTTTCAGTTTTCATAATTTAAATATATTTTTATAAAACAATGGGTTCTTCATTGAGGTGGGGACCATGTCACTCACTCCATCTCAAGCCTCTCCCATTTTGCAGAAAAAGAGGACCCTGTCAAGGCTGATACTTTGACGACAGTGACAGGGCTTTCCACCAAATTCAGCAGAGTGACAGGTAGGCCCAACTCTGATTGGCTCCTCAGATTTCCCCAGCGTTAGTAGGTTCTATAAAAATATTTTATTTCAAAAATGATTTTAAATATAAATCTTAGATATGTTTTATAAATCTCATGTTTTATGTTTTAACATGGGTAATTTTTTATATGACGAACCATAACTGCCGTAAATTCAAACAGAATCAAATAATTTTTTACATATTTGCCTGAGCTATAGAGAACTCGATGTCTGTTGATTTTGGTGAAGATCGGTTACGGGAAAAGGGCAGTTTACCTGAAACATTTTTTGTTGTAACATGAGTAAAGTACTTAATTTTGATAAAGTATCCTGATAAGATCTTAATAATCCACTGTAGAAACGTAGATGAAATATCTATAAATGAAGAGGCTAGTTGAACTGGCTGGGGGTAATTTTCTATAAATCAAAATTATAGTTGAAGGGGGAGGGGATAATTTTTTTTTTATATGTGTACTACGTTATTGGCAACAAAGAAGTATTTTTTTGTTAAAATTCCTTCCCTGGCTGTTTGGCTGAAAATGATTTTAAATATAAATCTTAGAATATGGAAGTCATGTATGGTTCTCCATACCGATGTTTTTGTTTTATCAAGGGTATTTTGTATGGCAAACGATAACAGCCGCAAATTCAAACAAAATCATACAATATTTTGCATACAGCCCTGAATTGTAGAGTTCTCAAGACCGATCGTTTTTGGTGAAGATCGGTTAAGGGAAAGGGGTAGTGTACCTGCAACGGATTTTTATCAAGGGTAATTTTTACTTCCATGTTCCTTAAGGAATGGAAGTATGGTGATGGCAAAAAAAATCGTGTTCGAGATTATTGCAGATTCTGATTGTACTACACGCAAAACATGAAAAAAAGTCATTTTTCGAAAAGTGTCTGTGTGTCTGTCTGGCTATAGATTTTTCGAAAATGATTTGAAATATAAATCTTAGAGAACATGGATGTCATGTATAGTTCTCCATACCGATATTTATATGTGTACTACGGTATCGGCAAAGAAGTAGTTTGTTGTTAACATTCCTTCCCAGGCTGTTTGGCCGTAGTCCAATGTTTTCTGCAAAACCAGATGTTTCGGCAGTGCCATCGACTGCCATAATCAGTGAAAATCGAGTGCGATAATGGGAGGTGGTATACGTCAGTTACCACAGTACTGTGGTTAAGGCTGAAGCAATAAGTAGAAAGAAATAGTTTCTATGGAAATATTTCATGTCGAAAATGATTTTAAATATAAATCTTAGAACATGGAAGTCATGTATGGTTCTCCATACTGATATTTATTTATATGTCATGTCTACTACGTTATCGGCAACAAAGAAGTAGTTTGTTGTTAAAATTCTTTCCCAGGATGTTTGGCGTGGTCCAATGTTTTCTACAAAACCAGACGTTTCAGCAGTGCTATCGACTGCCATCTTCAGTGAAAATCGAGTGCACTCACGTGAGGTGTTATAAGTTAGTGACCACAGTACTGTGGTTAAGGCTGAAGAAAGAAGTAGTTTCTATGGAAATATTTCATTTCGAAAATGATTTTAAATATAAATCTTAGAACATGGAAGTCATGTATGGTTCTCCATACCGATATTTTTTCATGTTTTGAGTGTAGTACAATCAGAATCTGTAATAATCTCGAACACGTTTTTTTTTGCCATCACCATACTTCCATTTCCTTAAGGAACATGGAAGTAAAAATTATCCATTACCCCACCCCCTTCAACAAGCCTCTTCATTTATAGATATTCCATAGACGTTTCTACTGTGGATTATTATGATATCCTTATCAGGATACTTTATTTATCAAACTTATGTACTTTACTCTTGCTAAAACATAAAATGTTGCAGGTAAACTACCCTTTCCCAGTAACCGATCTTCACCAAATTCAATAGGCCTTGAGTTTTCTACAATTCAGGAACGTAAACAAAAAATTATTTGATTCCGTTTGAATGTGCGGCAGTTATCGTTCGTCATAGAAAAAATTACCCTTGTTAAAACATAAAGTGTTGCTGGTAAACTACCCCTTTCCCTTAACCGATCTTCACCAAAATGAACGGATCTTGAGTACTTAACAACTCAGGAACGTATGCAAAAAAACATTTGATTCTGTTTGAATGTGTGGCAGTTATCGTTCATCATAGAAACAATTACTCTTGTTAAAACATTAAAGGTGGCCAGTAAAATACCCCTTTCCCTTACCCTATCATCACCAAAATCAATAGGCCTTCAGTTCTTTACAATTCAGCAACGTATGCAAAAAATTATTTGATTCTCTTTGAATTTACGGCAGTTATCGTTCGTCATAGAAAAAATTACCATTGTTAAAACATAAAATGTTGCAGCTAAACTACCCGTTTCCCTTAACCGATCTTCACCAAAATCAACAGACCTTGAGTACTTAAAACTTCAGGAATGCATGCAAAAAATTATTTGATTCTCTTCGAATATGCGGCAGATATCATTCGTCATAAAAATAAAAATACCCTTTTAAAACATAAAACGTTGCAGGTAAACTACCCTTTTCTCTTAACCGATCTTTAGCAAAATCAACAGACCTTGAGTACCCTATAATTCAGGAAGGTGTGCAAAAAAATATTTGATTCTGTTTGAATTTACGGCAGTTATCGTTTGCCATACAAAAAAAATTAACCTTGATAAAAAAAAAAGTTGCAGGTAAACTACCCCTTTCCCCTTAACCGATCTTCACCAAAAACAATAGATCTTGAGAACTCTACAATTCAGGGCTGTATGCAAAAAATTATTTGATTCTGTTTGAATTTGCGGCTGTTATCGTTTGCCATAGAAAATACCGTTGTTAAAACATAAAACGTTGCAGGTAAACTACCCCTTCCCCTTAACCGATCTTCAACAAAATCAACAGACCTTGAGTTCTGTATAATTCAAAAAGGTATGCAAAAAATTATTTGATTATGTTTTAATTTGCGGCTGTTATCGTTTGCCATAGAAAATACCCTTGTTAAAACATAAAACGTTGCAGGTAAACTACCCCTTTCCCTTAACCGATCTTCACCAAAAACAACAGGTCTTGAGATCTCTACAATTCTGGGCTGTATGCAAAAGAGTAGTTGATTCTGTTTGAATTTGCGGCTGTTATCATTTGGCATAGAAAAACATTACCCTTGATTAAAAAAAAACCGATGCAGGTAAACTACCCCTTTCCCTTAACCGATCTTCACCAAAAACAATAGGTCTTGAGTACTCTACAAATCAGTGCTGTATGCAAAAAATTATTTGATTCTGTTTGAATTTGCGGCTGTTATCGTTTGCCATAGAAAATACCCTTGTTAAAAAAACGTTGTAAGTAAACTACCCCTTCCCTTAACCGATCTTCACCAAAAACAAAGGTCTTGAGAACTCTACAATTTAGGGCTGTATGCAAATAATCTTTTGATTCTGTTTGAATTTGCGGCTGTTATCGTTTGCCATAGGAAATACCCTTGTTAAAAAATAAAACGTTACAGGTAAACTACCCCTTTCCCTTAACCGATCTTCACCAAAAACAATAGGTCTTGAGAACTCTACAATTCAGGGCTTTCTGCAAAACATTATTTGATTCTGTTTGAATTTGCGGCTGTTATCGTTTGCCATAGAAAATACCCTTGATTAAAAATAAAACGTTGCCGGTAAACTACCCCTTTCCCTTAACCGATTTTCACCAAAAACAATATGTCTTGAGTACTCTACAAATAAGAGCTGTATGCAAAGCATTTTTTGATTCTGTTTGAATTTGCGGCTGTTATCATTTGCCATAGAAAAAAATCTATAGACAGACAGATAGACAGACACACAGACACTTTTCGAAGAATTACTTTTTTTTCATGTTTTGAGTGTAGTACAATCAGAATTTGCAATAATCTCGATCATGTTTTTTTTTTGCCATCATCATACTTCCATTTCCTTAAGGAACATGGAAGTAAAAAAAAACCAACCCGAAGTAAGGTGAAGTGGCACAGGCTTGCCTGTTATAATACATATCACCCTTTTTGTGGCAGAACTCGTTTTCCACTAATATTTGTTTTATCATTAATATTCGGTTTTGTGCACATCACTGAAAAACAAACAACTAAGGGAACTAAGGGATGCTATACACCCCTTCCATTTTTTTGTTTCGCACAAAATGCGCTTCCAGTGAAGTTTTCGAGATTTTAGTGAACAACATAAAAGAATGTGATCACCTAACGAATAACAAATCTTGTTTTCATTTGTTAATATGTTGTTCTTTTTTTTTTTTTTTTTAATCTTACTATTCAGAAATATTTGTATTTGTCACTTTATATTTTCTGTTATCTTTTTTGTTAAAAAAACGTTATGTTCTTTGTTTTTAATGTTACTCTCTTTCAAGCATTGGGTGTAACATTAAACGTCATATTTTTCCTAACCATGGCTTTTATTTCTTTGAACAGTAAGTTAAAAACCAAAAACCATTATTACCTAATCTGAAAAATAAAAACAATACGTATTTTTGCTTTACATTAAGAAACAGATTAATTTAAAATTAATACCATTCTTCTTCTTCATATAGTGGTATATCTATACAACCGCATTTTCAAAACTTCGAAAACGTAATGTGGATACGGGTATTGGGAAAGTACCTATATTTTTTACGGTATAATGTTATAATGAAGAATTAGGCCCACATTAATAGTTAAGTCATTGTTTTTTTAAGAATTTCTTTGAAGATAAAGAGTAACATTTTCATATAATTTTAAGTACACATTGCCCATACATTTTTTACTTCCAGGTTCCTTAAGGAAATGGAAGTATGGTGATGGCAAAAAAATCGAGTTCGAGATTATTGCAGATTCTGATTGTACTACACTCAAAACATGAAAATATCGGTATGGAGAACCATACATGACTTCCATATTCTAAGATTTATATTTAAAATCATTTTCAGCCAAACAGCCAGGGAAGGAATTTTAACAAAAAAATACTTCTTTGTTGCCAATAACGTAGTACACATATAAAAAAAAATTATCCCCTCCCCCTTCAACTATAATTTTGATTTATAGAAAATTACCCCCAGCCCGTTCAACTAGCCTCTTCATTTATAGATATTTCATCTACGTTTCTACAGTGGATTATTAAGATCTTATCAGGATACTTTATCAAAATGAAGTACTTTACTCATGTTACAACAAAAAATGTTTCAGGTAAACTGCCCTTTCCCCATAACCGATCTTCACCAAAATCAACAGACATTGAGTTCTCTATAGCTCAGGCACATATGTAAAAAATTATTTGATTCTGTTTGAATTTACGGCAGTTATGTTTCGTCATATAAAAAATTACCCATGTTAAAACATAAAACATGAGATTTATAAAACATATCTAAGATTTATATTTAAAATCATTTTTGAAATAAAATATTTTCATAGAACCTACTAACGCTGGGGAAATCTTAGGAGCCAATCAGAGTTGGGCCTACCTGTCACTCTGCTGAATTTGGTGGAAAGCCCTGTCACTGTCGTCAAAGTATCAGCCTTGACAGGGTCCTCTTTTTCTGCAAAATGGGAGAGGCTTGAGATGGAGTGAGTGACATGGTCCCTATGAAGAACCCATTGTTTTATAAAAATATATTTAAATTATGAAAACTGAAAATTCTTTTCTTGTTGTAAATATTTATATTTTATAATCAAAATGACTTTATTTTTGTTACCTGGCAACAAAATTATTTTATTTTCAACAATTACCATTGTTTCAAAAGTTTAAATAAATTTTCAAGTACTTTACTCTTGTTAAAACGTAAAAGGTTGCAGGTAAACTACCCCTTCCCCTTAACCGATCTTCACCAAAATCTAAAGGCCTTGAGTCCTTTACAATTCACTGATGTATGCAAAAAATTATTTGATTCTGTTTGAATTTGCGGCTGTTATCGTTTGCCATAGAAAATACGCTTGATAAAAAACATTGCAGGTAAACTACCCCTTCTCCTCAACCGATCTTCACCAAAAAAAATAAGTCTTGAGTACTCTACAAACCAGGGCTGTATGCAGAAAATTATCTGATTCTGTTTGAATTTGCGGCTGTTATCGTTTGCCATAGAAAATACCCTTGTTAAAAAAACGTTGTAAGTAAACTACCCCTTTACCTTAACCGATCTTCACCAAAAACAAAAGGTCTTGAGAACTCTACAATTTAGGGCTGTATGGAAATAATCTTTTGATTCTGTTTGAATTTGCGGCTGTTATCGTTTGCCATAGGAAATACCCTTGTTAAAAAATAAAACGTTACAGGTAAACTACCCCTTTCCCTTAACCGATCTTCACCAAAAACAATAGGTCTTGAGAACTCTACAATTCAGGCTTTCTGCAAAACATTATTTGATTCTGTTTGAATTTGCGGCTGTTATCGTTTGCCATAGAAAATACCCTTGATTAAAAATAAAACGTTGCCGGTAAACTACCCCTTTCCCTTAACCGATGTTCACCAAAAACAATATGTCTTGAGTACTCTACAAATAAGAGCTGTATGCAAAGCATTTTTTGATTCTGTTTGAATTTGCGGCTGTTATCGTTTGCCATAGAAAAAAATCTATAGACAGACAGATAGACAGACACACAGACACTTTTCGAAGAATTACTTTTTTTTCATGTTTTGAGTGTAGTACAATCAGAATTTGCAATAATCTCGATCATGTTTTTTTTTGCCATCACCATACTTCCATTTTCTTAAGGAACATGGAAGTAAATATCGGTATGGAGAACCATACATGACTTCCATATTCTAAGATTTATATTTAAAATCATTTTCAGCCAAACAGCCAGGCTGTGTCTTACCTGCCTTTTTATTGCTGTATTAAATGAAAAATATTATATTACATTAAAATGAAAAAATTATAATTTTATTGCCTGGCAACAAAATTATTTTATTTTTAACAATTACCATTGTTTCAAAAAGTTTAAATAAATTTTCAAGTACTTTACTCTTGTTAAAACGTAAAAGGTTGCAGGTAAACTACCCCTTCCCCTTAACCGATCTTCACCAAAAACAATAGGTCTTGAGTACTCTACAAATCAGGGCTGTATGCAAAACATTATTTGATTCTGTTTGAATTTGCGGCTGTTATCGTTTGCCATAGAAAATACCCTTGTTAAAAAAACGTTGCAGGTAAACTACCCCTTTCCCTCAACCGATCTTCACCAAAAACAATAGGTCTTGAGAACTCTACAATTTAGGGCTGTATGCAAATAATCTTTTGATTCTGTTTGAATTTGCGGCTGTTATCGTTTGCCATAGGAAATACCCTTGTTAAAACATAAAACGTTACAGGTAAACTACCCCTTTCCCTTAACCGATCTTCACCAAAAACAATAGGTCTTGAGTACTCTACAAATCAGGGCTGTATGCAAAACATTATTTGATTCTGTTTGAATTTGCAGCTGTTATCGTTTGCCATAGAAAATACCCTTGTTAAAAAAACGTTGCAGGTAAACTACCCCTTTCCCTCAACCGAACTTCACCAAAAACAATAGGTCTTGAGAACTCTACAATTTAGGGCTGTATGCAAATAATCTTTTGATTCTGTTTGAATTTGCGGCTGTTATCGTTTGCCATAGGAAATACCCTTGTTAAAACATAAAACGTTACAGGTAAACTACCCCTTTCCCTTAACCGATCTTCACCAAAATCAACAGACCTTGAGAACTCTACAATTCAGGGCTGTATGCGTAACATTATTTGATTCTGTTTGAATTTGCGGCTGTTATCGTTTGCCAAACAAACAAAAATATCGGTATGGAGAACCATACATGACTTCCATATTCTAAGATTTATATTTTAAATCATTTTCAGCCAAACAGCCAGGGAAGGAATTTTAACAAAAAAATACTTCTTTGTTGCCAATAACGTAGTACACATATAAAAAAAAATTATCCCCTCCCCCTTCAACTATAATTTTGATTTATAGAAAATTACCCCCAGCCCGTTCAACTAGCCTCTTCATTTATAGATATTTCATCTACGTTTCTACAGTGGATTATTAAGATCTTATCAGGATACTTTACCAAAATTAAGTACTTTACTCATGTTACAACAAAAAATGTTTCAGGTAAACTGCCCTTTCCCCGTAACCGATCTTCACCAAAATCAACAGACATTGAGTTCTCTATAGCTCAGGCACATATGTAAAAAATTATTTGATTCTGTTTGAATTTACGGCAGTTATGGTTCGTCATATAAAAAATTACCCATGTTAAAACACAAAACATGAGATTTATAAAACATATCTAAGATTTATATTTAAAATCATTTTTGAAATAAAATATTTTCATAGAACCTACTAACGCTGGGGAAATCTGAGGAGCCAATCAGAGTTGGGCCTACCTGTCACTCTGCTGAATTTGGTGGAAAGCCCTGTCACTGTCGTCAAAGTATCAGCCTTGACAGGGTCCTCTTTTTCTGCAAAATGGGAGAGGCTTGAGATGGAGTGAGTGACATGGTCCCCACCTCAATGAAGAACCCATTGTTTTATAAAAATATATTTAAATTTTGAAAACTGAAAATTCTTTTCTTGTTGTAAATATTTATATTTTATAATCAAAATGACTTTATTTTTGTTACCTGGCAACAAAATTATTTTATTTTCAACAATTACCATTGTTTCAAAAAGTTTAAATAAATTTTCAAGTACTTTACTCTTGTTAAAACGTAAAAGGTTGCAGGTAAACTACCCCTTCCCCTTAACCGATCTTCACCAAAATCTAAAGGCCTTGAGTCCTCTACAATTCACTGACGTATGCAAAAAATTATTTGATTCTGTTTGAATTTGCGGCTGTTATCGTTTGCCATAGAAAATACGCTTGATAACAAACGTTGCAGGTAAACTACCCCTTCCCCTCAACCGATCTTCACCAAAAACAATAGATCTTGAGTACTCTACAAATCAGGGCTGTATGCAGAAAATTATTTGATTCTGTTTGAATTTTCTGCTGTTATCGTTTGCCATAGAAAATACCCTTGTTAAAAAAACGTAGGTAAACTACCCCTTTCCCTTAACCGATCTTCACCAAAAACAATAAGTCTTGAGAACTCTACAATTTAGGGCTGTATGCAAATAATCTTTTGATTCTGTTTGAATTTGCGGCTGTTATTGTTTGCCATAGGAAATACCCTTGTTAAAACATAAAACGTTACAGGTAAACTACCCCTTTCCCTTAACCGATCTTCACCAAAAACAATAGGTCTTGAGAACTCTACAATTCAGGGCTGTATGCGAAACATTATTTGATTCTGTTTGAATTTGCGGCAGTTATTGTTTGCCATAGAAAAAAAATCTACAGACAGACAGACACACAGACACACAGACACTTTTCGGAAAATGACTTTTTTTCATGTTTTGAGTGTAGTAGAATCAGAATCTGCAATAATCTCGAACACGATTTTTTTTGCCATCACCATACTTCCATTCCTTAAGGAATATGGAAGTAATTACCCTTGCTAAAAAAAAACCGTTGCAGGTAAACTACCCCTTTCCCTCAACCGATCTTCACCAAAAACAATAGGTCGCGAGTACTCTGCAAATCAGGGCTGCATGCAAAAAATTATTTGATTCTGTTTGAATTTGCGGCAGTTATCGTTTGCCATAGAAAAAAAATCTAGACACACAGACAGATACACAGACAGACAGACAGACAGACACTTTTCGGAAAACGACTTTTTTTCATGTTTTGAGTGTAGTAGAATCAGAATCTGCAATAATCTCGAACACGATTTTTTTTGCCATCACCATACTTCCATTCCTTAAGGAATATGGAAGTAAAAATGACTTTTACTTCCATATTCCTTAAGGAAATGGAAGTATGGTGATGGCAAAAAAAAAACCGTGATGGTGATGGCAAATGATAACACCCGCAAATTCAAACAGAATCAAATAATGTTTCGCATACAGCCCTGAATTGTAGAGTTCTCAAGACCTGTTGTTTTTGGGAAACATCGGTTAAGGGAAAAGGGGTAGTTTACCTGCAACGTTTTGTTTTAAAAGGGTATTTTCTATGACAAACGATAACAGCCGCAAATTCAAACAGAATCAAATAATTATTTGCATACAGCCCTGATTTGTAAAGAACTCAAGATCTATTGTTTTTGGTGAAGATCGGTTAAGGGAAAGGTGTAGTTTACCTGCAACATTTTTTTTATCAAGTGTAATTTTTGTCTATGGCAAACGATAACTGCCGCAAATTCAAACAGAATCAAATAATTTTTTGCGTACAGCCCTGATTTGTAGAGTACTCACGACCTATTGTTTTTGGTGAAGATCGGTTGAGGGAAAGGGGTAGTTTACCTGCAACAGTTTTTTTTTATCAAGGGTAATTTTTTTTTTTTTTAGCAAACGATAACAGCCGCAAATTCAAACAGAATCAAATAATGTTTCGCATACAGCCCTGAATTGTAGAGTTCTCAAGATCTATTGTTTTTGGTGAAGATCGGTTAAGGGAAAGAGGTAGTTTACCTGCAACGTTTTATGTTTTAACAAGGGTATTTTCTATGGCAAACGATAACAGCCGCAAATTCAAACAAAATTAAAAGATTATTTGCATACAGCCCTAAATTGTAGAGTTCTCAAGACCTATTCTTTTTGGTGAAGATCGGTTAAGGGGAAGGGGTAGTTTACCGTCAACGTTTTTTTATCAAGGGTAATTTTCTATGGCAAACGATAACAGCCGCAAATTCAAACAGAATCAAATAATTTTTTGCATACGTCCCTGAATTGTAGAGAACTCAATGCCTTTTGATTTTGGTGAAGATCGGTTGTGATCTTATATAATAATAAGATTACAAATGTTTAAGTCCCTGTCGGGCGCAAATGTATACGATATATTGTAGTGGTTTACACTTATGGTTATGTTTACAAAAGTCGGACGCCATCTTCGTTGCATATGTTATAGGCCAGGAATACGTTACGCGAAGTTATGATGAACGGAAGTTGCTTGAAATAATAGAACATCTGTATATAATTGTTACCAATGAAATACCCTTTTTATTTACTCTTTACTTTTACTCTACATCTTACACAATAAGTATGTTAAACAAACTCTAATCCCTCCAAAAGCATAATAAAAGTAAAATTGTTATTATCTGATATTATATACTTAATTGACTATATTCTGACATATCTTTATTAATTGTAATATAGTAATATATTTAGTGGTGCCCAACCCAGCACTTATAAATTCCACAACACACACGCAATCTCTCTCTCTTTCACTCTCATGGTACAAATTTAATTAATTTTGGAGCTCCTTTTATGTCATTGAAGTTTTAAATATTTGAATTTATATGATTTCTAAAATAAAATTTTATACTTGGAAACAAAATAAGGATTTAAGGTACAGAAGGAACGTTCTCACCCATTTCGTAGACGTTCCTGGTTGTTATAGTTTCGGTGCGGTAAAACTTCGCGTACGGTACCGAGAGTTTTACGTGTACACGTTACGGTCACATTTTGTTGACGCACTGTATTTACTATATTTATATTGTTTATTAACCACCTACGGTGGTCTAAAAAATTAAAATTCACTAGTGAGTGAATGGGTTGCCGGCCGGCGTTGATCACTGCTGCAGTTGAAATGACCAAGAGTCTTTGTTAGATTTTGCTGAGGTGGGGTGAACCTACGTCACACTTCCATTGTTAAGCTGTTGACAGCCTCGTGTTGTCGATGTAAACACATTCTCCGCCTCTGACGTAATTAAGGTTCGGCACTCTTATCGCCACAAACTGCATACTGTTTTTTGTGATGTTTCACAGTTTTGCTATGAATTGGTTCAAATCCTGACAAATATTATTATACACTCCACTCACTATATATTCGTATCGGGTGTTTAAGGTTGGGTTTAGTATGACCAAAATAGAAAAATACAATAGTTATGTTCTATTTACCATATTTAAAGTAATTATAAATGTACCATGATTGTACCATCACACGGTTAAGGGCAAGGGGTTGTTTACCTGCAACCTTTTACGTTTTAACAACAGTAAAATACTTGAAAATTCATTTAAACTTTTTCAAACAATGGTAATTGTTAAAAATAAAATAATTTTGTTGCCAGGCAATAAAATTATAATTTTTTCATTTTAATGTAAATCATGTATGAGAGAAAATATATCGTTCGTGGCAGGCAAGCATATCTCAGTTATGTAATGTTTACGTTTCCATTTTATTATTATGACTACCGCAATAAAAAGGCAGGGAAGACACACACACACACACACACACACACACACAAAATTCGCGTTATTTCTTGCCTCATTCATGTTTATTTTCTTACATTTGCACGCTTTTTAAATGGAAAGTGCCAAAACCCATACCAACATAACGCGTGGAAGCCGAAAAAGTGTCCAGCGTGGATAGCGATTTGCTTCCTGTGGATCGCTGGGCAGTGTAACTGCACGTGTTTACAGAGGAACGATTCATAGACAGACTTTTCGTCTTTAGGGAATGAACCCTCTGCAAGATGCTGAGGGTCCATGAGTGACTTTGGAGCGCTCCTTCTTTTCCGCGTGTTTGTTCTGTGAAACGTACACTGTAGATTCGCAGCTTTACTCTAAGCAACGCTCAATAGGAAATGTTGAAAATTTTTGTCCACGGTGTACCCTCATACACACTAAACCTGCTCTGATGTTTTAATTACGGACATCATAATATTAAAACTTTGGAAACTTGAGCACTACTTAATGGAGATCAATCATTAACTTATACAAGCCATTAATTTTATGCATATTTTTTATATATATGTGTACAACATTATCGGCAACAAAGAAGTAGTTTTTGTTAAAATTCCTTCCCGGGATATTTGGCCGTAGTCCAATGTTTTCTACAAAACCAGTCGTTTCGGCAATGCCATCGACTTCCATCATCAGTGAAAATCGAGTGCGATAACGTGAGGTGGTATACGTTAGTGACCACAGTACTGTGGTTAAGGCTGAAGCAGTAAGTAGAAAGAAGTAGTTTCTATGGTAATATTTCATTTCGAAAATGATTTTAAATATAAATCTTAGAATATGGAAGTCATGTATGGTTCTCCATACCAATATTTTTTTCATGTTTTGAGTGTAGTACAATCAGAATCTGCAAGAATCTCGAACACGATTTTTTTTGCCATCACCACACTTCCATTTCCTTAAGGAACATGGAAGTAAAATAACACCGCACTGATACTGCAACCACCATATTCACCTGATACATCTCTGTGCGACTTTCTCAATACCCAAGCCTAAAAACAATCATGAAAGGACAACATTTTGCAACCACTGAAGATATAAAACAGAAATCACTAAGCGAGCTCTAAACTAAAAATGCTCCATGAAAGAGCATCTTAAAAGAGATTGTTTTGCAGATTGTGTTGTTCTAATCTTCTTCTCTTTAATGATATGACATCCTACTTCTCTGATTTCTTCTCAGAAGTGAAATAATGATGCATACTTCTGAGATGGACAAGAAGGATGTTGAAATATTACAAACATACAATCAACGCCATGAAATCACCCTGATATAATTAGATTACACACACACATCCATTTCGTCTTTCAATTAAAAGTATGTAATTATCTGATTATTAATACCTGCAAACCAACTTGAGATGCTAAACTATGTTCACTGACAGTAGACACAAAGACTCCTCCACTCTCTAGACAAGATATCTGTATACCTAATGGTTCCACAGACTTGTCTATATGAACTCTTCGTAATTCTCCTGGTAAGGGTCTGTAAAGAAAAATAAAGCTGATGAATTGTCTTTTTAAACACAGTATTTAAAAAATTTGGTAATATGAAATGCACACTACTCTTATTGTATCAAAATGTTCTTATTCTTACTTATATAATAACAATACTGCTGTACACTTAACAGTAGTTCTCCTCTCTAATATCTGCCCCCCCTCTGTTAACTTTGCCTGGTGTTTCAGCCTTTCATTTTTAGGTAGCCATCAGAAATACCTATCACAACAAAACGGCCAAAACATCAAGCGAAATTAATCAGTGCTGAACATCTGAGAGTCAACATAGGCTAGGAGTGTTAATTAAAGAATACTGGTTCACACAAATCACTTACTTTTGAGACCAACAGTAGTCAGGAAGAGAATTGCGTTTGTTCTGTCTAAGTCCAGGGCTTAACACCTCTACATGAAATGTTGGCATTGGACTGCCCCTGTCAGATGCTTTCTCTATACTTCCAGTCGAAACTTTACCTCCGCTACTTTTACTTGCAACGCTTGGGTTTGAAGGAATACTAATAGTATACAAAACAATTAATTAACATATGTAAAATATACTTGAAACATTAATTTAATTAAACACAAAATACAACTGTAACATAGTTATAATCAAAATCAATACACAAGGTTAATATAAAATTATTTAAATTCAGCCAGGTAAGTGTTACTTGTTTGGCAGGATTTGACCTGTTATTTTCTGTTCACTCACACTTGTCTCTCTATGTAACCCAGTGAACTTACCACTGCAACCCTTGTGGAAGGATTTTTCTGAAAACTCTTAACCCCACTGTTCAGTTCTACATGCCTTCTCAGAGGCATTTTCATTTTTCGTTTGAGAAGTCAGTCTTTACTCGGGAGAGTAAAGAGCCTGGCGAACAGGTGTAATTCCTTTCTTTGTCGCAAAACTCTGGATCAGCTCTGAAGATTAAGTCGACATGTTTGTAACGGGCCAAATTTGTGGGTATTTTTATTTATTTACATGTTCGGGGATTTATGAAAATATGTGTAAATTTTATTTCAACGATGACCGGACCACATGGAAAGAACAGTGTTGTAACGAAGCGGCAACGCAATATCACGTTGTGCAATCGGTAGAGGAATTTACCAAGCCTCAGTTCCAAGAACTTTGTTTGAGTGTGACAGCGTGCCCATACGCATTATACATCCAGGCGCGCGGACCCAAGCCGACTTCCGAAACTCAAGATGGCTAAAGAGCAAATTTTGTTCGCCTTAGTCTACATGAGGCCGGATACAAGATTTAAGTCACGCCCATCTCGTGACGTTAGCCAGTGCCTAACCAATATCCGGACACAATCAACACAACACCAACAGCATGAATTAAATGGGACGAAAAGACAACGAACAACCATGAGGCTTTGACTTCCAGAACACGATGAAATCGAGTTGGTCGCGAAAAGATAGCGGTTCTGCGCAGTTTGGCCTAGCTACCGTACCTGCAGGTACCAAGCCAAGTAGGCTCTTTACAAAATTTCATATTGTACCAGAAAAAAGTGAAATAACAGTTAAAACTATGTGACCGCGGTCGATCAAACAGTGGAGAACATATCTATCTAATTTTCGGACACAAAAGTAAATTTAAAAGAGTAATAATGAGTGCGCACGAAAACCACGTTGCCGGCGGGTAGTACTCCAACAAAGGTTTAAGGGCTGTGGGGTAATAAAAATGATCTGGGGTTTTTAAT
Organism: Magicicada septendecula; assembly: GCA_034769895.1. Classification (NCBI taxonomy): domain Eukaryota; kingdom Metazoa; phylum Arthropoda; class Insecta; order Hemiptera; family Cicadidae; genus Magicicada; species Magicicada septendecula. Next base: position 150,310,263 of record CM068372.1, read on the forward strand.
GGCGTGAATGCGTGTGTGAGCAAAGCTGGGCTGTTTATGTTCGTGTTTATGTGTGACTTAGAATAAGGTAAGCATTAGTGTATAAGTAGAAAGGATAAGAACATGTTTCAAGAAAATTTCATTTAAAGGTCAAGTTAAGAAGAATAGATGTTTTGCAAGCATACAAAAAATGAATAACAAATAATTTGATACAAAGTATAATGACTAAAAAATAAAGTAAAATAATTTCTCTTCATAAAAATGTATTGTGTAAATCATTCACACAACCTTAAAAATTACGCTTGTATCCTAACGTTCGTATGACGTAACTTTGGACCCGAGAACACAGATTGAAGGTAAGTGGAAGTTTATAAATTTTGTTTGGTATTTTATTATTTAGTTAATTCGTAAGTTAACAACTGGCGCCTCGGCAGGAACGAATTTAATAAATTAATGAAATTCCATACCTACAAATAAGATACAAGCGTGATTTAGAGGTTAAGCAAAAATACGTAACGTAAAATACAGTTAAAGAGTTAAGTTATGAGATTTTGTTCAGATAATAAATAAGTTATATAGTAACCAATAATAAAGTTATAAAAAAGAGACTAAGTAAATTTATAAAAATGGAAAATACAGAGAATGGAGCCGTTTTGTCCGACTCAACTGTTATAAGCGAAATAGCTGAATTTGATGAATCAGCTGTTAGGAGTAGTCTTGAAGTACATTCAACACCGAATGTAGGTCAAGACGACAAAACTACAAATATAAGCAACACGAATGAATCAAATAGTACAGATGATTCGGGGATCCAAACGACCCCAAAATCGAATAGAGAAAGTAAAATCAATAATGAAGAAGTCAGCTTCACTGACAAAAATGTAGCAGCGCAATCTACTCCATCGACAACACGAACTAAAGAGTTGTCGATGGACGATATGTTCAGTCTGATAAAAACAATGTCCGAAAATATAAGTAGTGATCTAAATGAACTGAAAAAACAAAATAAAGAACAACAAATTGATTCCAATGTCAAATACAATAAAATGAATGACAAATTTGACAGACAAAATAGGGATTTTAATGAGAAATTCAAGGTTCAAAAGAACAGTTTTGATGAGCTAAAAAACCAAATTAACGAAATTAATAGATGTTGTAAAAATACCAGTGAAGAATGTACTAATAAAATTAACCAAGTAGATACCAAGTTAGATAATTCAATACAGAAGATAGATGTTAAATTTAATGAGATAGATAGTCAGATAGACAGAGTTGAGAAACAAATAAATGAGAATAATGAGTATTTAATAAATTCAATGAATGAGCATAACGATGAAATAGAATATAAAATAAATAAGTGTAATACTGAAACTGAATGTAAGCTGAGTAGCGTAGTAATGACAGTTGAAAAAATAAATCAGAACATTGATGAACACCAAAATAAGGTAGACTTTAAAATAAATGAAATTGAAAATAATTGTAAGACAGAAATACAAGCATTGAATGAATCTATTAATGTAATATCAAAAAATAGCATACAGTCTGAATGTAGTAACTACAAAAAATTATTTTCACTTGAACAGAACATTAGTAGTGTAAGAGACGAATTAAGTTTAGTAAGAAACCAAAATTTACACAACGTTACTGAACGTATATTAATTACATGAGACGCTAATAATGAAGTTGAACTCGAAACCTTTTGTAGTGAGAATCGTAGAGTGCATCCAATGCAATTTTTGAATCGAGTACGGGAATTTGACAGATTTAATGGTAGTAGTTGGGAAGTTAAGCTTATAACAATTTTGAAATGTTTTAAGGGTAATTCAGAGATATGGGCGGAGACACATCGAAACGAATGGGAGAGGTACGAAAATTTTTAAAAAGCCTTTCGGAATAAATACTGGTCGGAGGAGGAGCAGGAGATACTACGAAGTCAAATAATGGGAACAGGGAGCTTTGGGAGAAACAACCGTAATATTACCGTCTATACAATGAAGCTAAGTACTTAGAGCCACCGGTGCCATTCCAGTCGTTTGTACGCCACATCAGCAAACATCTACCGAGGGAAGTACAGATCACGTTAATGACCAGAGAGGTAAGTGATATCAATGAATTAGAAAAAATATTGGATGTTTTTCAGAATATTAAGGACCAGGAAGACAGCAGACGCATACAACAACCTAATATGCACAATGGAGGGAATTATGCACCAAGGGGAGGACCAAACGGGGGAACCACACATAATGGTCGAGAACCAAACAGACGATATCTGATGTGGAAATGTGACGGGTGTCTGGTGGAAAATTATGCTGACCGTAATTTTTGTTATAGATGTAGAAGGGCGAGGCCCGGACATCAGCCGAGGACACAACAAAGATTCAACAACCCACAGCAGAGGAACGGGGACAGACAAGCAGAGAATACAAGAAACGAAGGAGGAAATCTCTGAAAAGAAGAGTTTTGCTGAGAGGCAGACTGGGCGATAGGTTAGACTGGAGAAATGAGAGCGGTAAGGGAGTAGAGTTGAGTATAAGGGGAAGTAACTTCACAAAGTAGATCTAACTTGTCACCAAGCTTGCCTCATAGCAAGAACCCCAATTTTCAGGCGGTCACGATTTTACTATTAAGGATAGTTAGAGTCAGCCTCCAATGTAAATAAAAAATTATTTTGAAAAAAAAAATATACCAAAATATTTTGGATGTTTATAATTTTAAATTTAAATAAATTTTAGAATTAAGTGACCAAATATAATTGTCAAGTTTTAGTATCAGTGAGCATGGGAACGTTTTGCAAAGTGTGAAATAAAAAATAAAAACTTGTTGTCAATACAAGATGTGGGGATAATTTTGGGGGGTAGATTGGTGCTCAAAGAAGTGACATAACAGTGGCGTGTGGAACTGCAATGGTAGAAAGTTTTAGTTCATTACTTTTAATTATTTAGTTAGTAAGGTGGCTATTGCTGGGGTGGCCTGTGCCCTAGTAGATAGTGGAATGGGTTGGGGGTAACAGAGAGTGTTACCTCCATCGGAGGTCAACATGGCGAAAATGTGAGGTACACCTTTTTGTACAAATTTAATTTGTACCCTGATAGACGCTCGTGCCGCACATAACAATGACGTATAGAACAGGCATTGAAATGAAAGTTAGATTTCCCCGACTTTTCAGGCGATTACTGCCTTACCAGCATTAATCGTGGTTTTGGCTAGCGGTCAGCTATGGCCATACCAAGTCCCTTGACCATAGCTGACTTGAAATTGGTTGATAATAGAAATTAAATGGGGGGTGACATTAGGGGAAATCCAGGAACTATGGAACAGCGGCTGCCACTCTGTCCGCGTGGGGACAGCATAGCCAGGTGGTAGACCCGTTTTAAGGGCGTTTCAATATAAAACAAGGACATGTCGATATCCACAAACTTTAAAATGTCAAGCCGAAGCAAAGACACGGAGATGTCCAATTCCTCCAAATATGCGGTCTTTGTGAAAGCAAATAGGCGCTACAGTCTAACATAAACTACAATAGTGTGTGTGGGTCAGGGGGTTGCTCAGATGAGCAACGTACTTAGATTTTGTAAATTCAAAATGATAACTAAATTTTGCTCTAATAAAAATGTTTGTATTCCGCTCAAATAAGTAGGTGCTCATACTTTCAGTATAATGTGTTCATTCTATATTTTTAAATGTAGTATTTTATTGTAGTAGGGTAGATATAAGACTTGATAAAAAGTATATGTTTTATATAATGTGTGTATTTTTGAAACCAAGTAGATAACTAAACCGACTGGCAGGCGGTTAACATAAATTACCAGAGGCAGAAAAAGGGGAAACAATAATGGGTAATATGGTAGATGTAAGTATTGATAATCATATGTATTTCCTGTAATGTGTATAATTTTGAAATGTGTTTTCACTTTGGGGGGAATATCAGCTGATCAGTAGTAAAATGTCACTGTTAAATTGTTTATTGAAGTTCAAGGTATTTAATGTCAAGTATAATGTTTTAATGTGTTAAGGATGTTATTTTAAATAATGAGAAAAGTAATTTGATTAAGGGAGAAATAAAGTAATAATTTGTGAAAGCTAATAAAAGATAGCTTGTGGGTGATTAATATTTTGTGGGACATGTAGATCAGTCCAAGTTGAAGCTAAAGTAGTGGAGAGAAAAATATTGTTTTGAATTAATGTAATAATGTTGTGAGTTAATGTTATAGAATTGGAGAAGTATTGATGTTGACACAGTAGATATGGGGAATATATGTAGAGTTCTGAGTGATATATATTGATGTTTATAAATGATGATGTTATTTTGTTGTAGTTGAAGTGAGGTAATAAGACTGAGATTTGGGGATGGCAATTTTGTAAGAGGGGATAGTGTAATGTGGGAGTCCGCAACAAAAGGGTTGGGACGGGAAGGGACAGATTTGGCGCCGGAAAGGGTTACCTTAGGTAGAATCCAGGAACCAACATAATGGGATGAGTTTTTTGGGGGGGGGGAAACACTTATCCTAAGTACAAAGGGTCAGAGATTAATTTTTTTATATATTGAGAGAAGGTGGCGATTTGAGTTTCATGGTAAGTGGGGGTTAGAGATTGTTTGATAGATATTTTGATAGAGATGGGTGTCATATTAGTTACAGTTGTTAGTGGTATTAGAGTCAGAGAGAGAAAGATATTATATGAATACATGCCAAGTGGCATATCAAGCTAAAATAAATAATTAAATCACCCAAAGTAAGGGAAAGTGAGAATAATAAAGAATGAGATTCATAGTTAAAAAATAATAAAATTTTAATTGAAACCAGTGACAATTTTTGATAGAATTTGGAAATGCAAAGGTAGAAACTGTTTATTTGAATAATTTAAATATCAATTTGATTATTTATAATAATATTTTGTTATTTTAAATGTTTTATTTTATTATGTTTTGTGTTTCAAGATAGAATTTTACAGATGTTTAATGTGTTCTCAGATAGAACTTATATATAACGTATGTAGGTCAAGGTTCTTGACTTGACCCAGTTTTGATCAGCTGATGGGTGAGGTCATATACTAGGCATGTTTAGCAAGGAAGTTAATCCAACTTTCGTTTTTAATCAATTTGAACAAACTTTAAATAATTTTAATTGGAAAGAGAATATTTTAAGAAATTTAAATTTTTTGAATTTAAAAATTTTTTTTGGAAATTTTTTTTTGAAAAAAAATCTTGATTTTGCGCCTGCCAGCTAATGGATATTTGTAAACTTTGATTATTTTATTGTTTGTGTCCTAACCGTGTTTATTATTATTGAATTATTTTATTGAATTGTATTGTTAGACTCTAGGTGTAATCACATGTTAGGCTAAGGATGTTATTATTTTTAAGAAATGTTCAATTGATTTATTTTAAATAACAGAAAAATTAATGGAGAGAATTATTCAGTATAGATGCAAAATTTGTGTTTTAATTTTCAAGCAAAACTGCTAATGCTTTTTCGCTTAGTAAATTTTTTAAGAATATTTTCATTTTATAATATGTAGTATCAGTGTGTGTGTGAGCCCAGTATCTGCTAAAGGCAGCCCAGTTTGCAAATAAGGGGGAACATATCAGTTGAGGATCTGGCATGATCCAAGCCAGGGATTTAGGATTTTTGGAGTAGCATGATAGAAGGTGAGGTGCGCTGTGGTGCGTGTCTGTTCGATTTTTCAGTGTTGGGATCTCGCACAGAGAAGTCCAGTGATCTCGTTCAGATGCGTCCGTGGTCGCCGAGCCAGGGGGGTCGCTTACCCATGAAGTGTAAGAACAAAAGGGGGTTGTTGGCACCAGTTCCTCACCGGTCCTCTTAGGGGTTTTATCAATGAGATTTCTTCTGTTTTGACAGAAGACCTCTCATTGAGGGGGTATTGTAACAAGCCAAATTTATGGGTATTTTTATTTATTTACATGTTCGGGGATTTATGAAAATATGTGTAAATTTTATTTCAACGATGACCGGACCACGTGGAAAGAACAGTGTTGTAACGAAGCAGCAACGCAATATCACATTGTGCAATCAGTAGAGGAATTTACCAAGCCTCAGTTCCAAGAACTTTGTTTGAGTGTGACAGCGTGCCCATACGCATTATACATCCAGGTGCGCGGACCCAAGCCGACTTCCGAAACTCAAGATGGCTAAAGAGCAAATTTTGTTCGCCTTAGTCTACATGAGGCCGGATACAAGATTTAAGTCACGCCCATCTCGTGACGTTAGCCAGTGCCTAACCAATATCCGGACACAATCAACACAACACCAACAGCATGAATTAAATGGGACGAAAAGACGACGAACAATCATGAGGCTTTGACTTCCAGAACAACGATGAAATCGAGTTGGTCGCGAAAAGATAGCGGTTCTGCGCAGTTTGGCCTAGCTACCGTACCTGCAGGTACCAAGCCAAGTAGGCTCTTTACAAAATTTCATATTGTACCAGAAAAAAGTGAAATAACAGTTAAAACTATGTGACCGCGGTCGATCAAACAGTGGAGAACATATCTATCTAATTTTCGGACACAAAAGTAAATTTAAAAGAGTAATAATGAGTGCGCACGAAAACCACGTTGCCGGCGGGTAGTATTCCAACAAAGGTTTAAGGGCTGTGGGGTAATAAAAATGATCTGGGGTTTTTAATGGCGTGAATGCGTGTGTGAGCAAAGCTGGGCTGTTTATGTTCGTGTTTATGTGTGACTTAGAATAAGGTAAGCATTAGTGTATAAGTAGAAAGGATAAGAACATGTTTCAAGAAAATTTCATTTAAAGGTCAAGTTAAGAATAATAGATGTTTTGCAAGCATACAAAAAATGAATAACAAATAATTTGATACAAAGTATAATGACTAAAAAATAAAGTAAAATAATTTCTCTTCATAAAAATGTATTGTGTAAATCATTCACACAACCTTAAAAATTACGCTTGTATCCTAACGTTCGTATGACGTAACTTTGGACCCGAGAACACAGATTGAAGGTAAGTGGAAGTTTATAAATTTTGTTTGGTATTTTATTATTTAGTTAATTCGTAAGTTAACATGTTGCAGTGATGTAGCAGAAAGTTTTGTGAAGCTCACAGTCTGGTCTGGTCTCCTCCACTGATCTCATGAAGACAATGGCAGGTTTCCCTCAATATACCTGTTTGACCTTCTTCATCTTCTTCTGATTCTTCCATGTTTAGCCCTTACGGCCTGTTACAACTTCATCATCTCAGCCTCAGTCTGATACTTCTTTTCCTTTCAAGGCTATATTTCACAGTCAGCTTAACAATTCTCCCATGTGCCATTATTTTTAACATATTTTTCCACTTTCCTTTCATTTTAGCTCTTCACAATTTAACCACTGGTTCCACATACAATTCTTGCTGTACAGTCTCATAATACATTTCAGAAATCTGCCTCATATCCTTAACTCTTGGTAGCCAGAATTCATTCCCATACAACAGAGTGACCATCACTGTCAATTTGTGAAATTTCATCTTTTCTTTGTCTTGTGATATACATTTCAGATGCACAATGTAATCAAAATGTACAGTCACCACAATCGTGACTTTGCTCTATGCTTGTCAAGCATTTGGCGCCCTTGGTGAAGTGGACGCTTTGACTGTGAGTGTACTTTGATTTCTGGAACTTATCTGTACAATCATGACTCATATCCAATTATCACAGTATTCAGGAGCTCAGGATCACTGCCAGCAGCCTCAAGGCAGAGTTGCTGCTGTCCTGTGAAAGCAGGTTTGGCACTCTCTCAGTGATACCTGTGTTGTGACTTGTTAATGGCTGATCGCTTTCTACTGAAGTGCAGCCATCTTTGAACCTCTACTATTTTTCTTCATTTCGGTAATTCCCACAGCATCTTCACCAAACACCTGTTGAATTTTGTGAATAGTTTCCACTCTGTGAATTAACTCTTCCAAGCTTCCATCAAAATTTAATTATCATTCGTTCTACGATCTCCACTGAGATGAAAATACAAAGTTAGATCAGGTTTGCACGATCATCATGAACATTATGAATTCCTAACCAGCAACTCATGCACCTTGTATACCTATCAAAATGATTACTGCATATAATCATGTCCGTTTCCACTCTGTCCACTTCTGCTTCCTTACTGTCATTAGTTCACAAAAAAATAGTTTGGAAACTTTTACACATATGGTGTGTATTGTTATTTTATTGCTGAATACACATGTGTTACAATTTTTATTATTCCATTAGTAACACATTTTTAATAGGTTAACATTTTAATAACAGGTTTTGATGACTACATTTTTGTAATTTGGATTACACTAAGCCAAACATTTTGTCCATACATTAACATAAAATGTTAGCTAAACAATAACATATGAACCCATTAATTAAATAAAATGTTTTCACCACTATCATCGTCAAAAACTTTATTCTGTTCTTCTTTAATACTATTCCTGTTATACATGTTATATCAATTTTTGCTATGCCTTTCTTTATATAAAAAAATTACACAACCAGTAAAATCCATTTTCAAATGGATAATTAAATTTGCAAGTAGAAATAATACAATTAGGAGAAATACTCTGGATAAAAACTATTATGAACTACATTGTTCTATTTTCAATTTCCAAATGTTCTTAACCAACTGCTACCTCACATAACAAAGGTATGTTTTGTCTGGGGAAACTATAAATTATACTACAAAAAACACTACAATTGTCAGTTTTATGCAGGATCAAATCACTAATATATAAATGTTTGTGCCAATACCCGCCAAAAACTACAAAGTTCTTAAAAATTGTTACTTTTCATTCAATTAGATTGTTAACAGTGTGCAATTTAACCACTACATACACAGACAATTGTTGATTACTTACCGAAATCTTTGGTTTTCTTTCTTGCGAGGAAATGTTCCGCCCTCATATGTATGGTAAGAGTCATGTGAGGGTAGATCATCAGTAGGTCGGTAACCTGGATGTGAATGAGCTGAAGGAATGGACCTTGCACCTTTGTGGTAATGTGTGTCTGCTGATGGTGAATGCGTGTGATGAAACTGAAAGTTCAATACAACCGTTGGAATCAGCTGTACGATTTGAAGAAACAGCACAAACACCACTACACTTTTGGGGCAGATAGTTCATGCAAGTTACAAACACACAAACGAGCAAACTGGATACTTACACAAAGTTGCATTATTTCCTCTCAAGCTGAAAGAAATTGTTTATTTTAGTACTTTACTTTGCTGGCTATTCATTCAGTTAATTTACTAACAACACTTAACCTGGAATACACATAGATCTCTACTACAAATATACACATGCTTTACCTACACACCTTAATATTACATCATGTAGTCATGCCTGTATACAATCTCCCTCCATCCCCTAACACACACACACACACATGTACAGTATTTTCATTGTGGCTACTGAAAGTAAATGACTTGTTTATAATGAAAGAGATTATTTGTTTTAGTACACAGAATATAAACTGAGCAATGTATAATTAAACAAATTATTAAAACTACCTAACTCCAATCATTCCCCTCTCACTGCACACAATATAAAATGAGGACATACATATGTATTTCAATCTAATAGTTGTATGGCATCTTCTTCTTATAAGCTGACAACCTCTTGATGGCTCCAGCAGAAGAGATCCAAGAAGAAATCAACATACATAAAGGAGAACCAGATAGGTGTATGAGGTGTGGCCATACAATTCCAGAACTTTGCAAGTGACTTGTCAGGTGGTGCTACTAATATACGCAGTTTTATTATGTTGCAACCCAGCAGCAGAATTGGAAAGGCATGCTAGTGAAAAAGGAACATTATCTTGAAGTAATGTAACATCTTCATGAGGCTATCAGAAGAAAGGCCAAAATGGAGGCTAGGAGGTCAAAATGATGGATTTTGGCAATGCAACTGTGGACACACCATTATTAATTTATCAGTTTTTGGTGAAAAATAAGACAATAATCGTTCCACATCATCCTTATTCCACACTGATCTAGCACCAGTGGATCTTTATTCCGAAAATTAAAAGTGAGGTTGAAAGGTTGACATTTTCAGTCGAGTGACTCGATAAAGGAGGATTCACAGGTGGCAAACTGCATAGTGCCCCAAACGAGGAATTCTATAAATGTTCTGAAGGATGTAAGAAACACTGGGTATATTCGAAGTGAAGAAGAATACTTTAAGATGACATCAAATAGATTTTAAGGTGAACAGAAAATTTCTTGTTTAAAAAGTTCAATACTTGGATTTCGTTGTCCATGACGTGTCCGTTACTTAACTAAATATAATTATTTCACTAACGACTCGGAACACAAAGTTTTTTATGGGTAAAAACGTAAAGTTTTACCTTATACTTTAACTTTACATTTTTACCCATAAAAAACTTTGTGTTCCGAGTCGTTAGTTAAATAATTATATTTAGTTAAAAAGTTAAAGAATTTTATGAACACATATCACATGGCCCTGATATAACAACAGTCTAAGGAATCCTACATGTTACCAATCCTTAAATATCTTCTTTTTAATGTCCTTGGAAAGTAACATTTACAAGACTGATTTATGTACATCAGTTTCAAGCCTATGGAAAAACATTCTTTGCAGTTACTATAATTTTTCACTCCACAACAAAACACATTTTATAACAAACTCATGAAAACGTTCTACAAAATTTTATTAATATTATAGTACTACAAAAAAAGTGGAAATAAAATTGTTAAACATGCAACAACCATTAACACTGTTTAACAGACAACATTTCTAACACTACAAAATATCTATAATATAAACACAGAAATTGTCTCATAAACAGAAACCAGCAAGAATTGGACTAAATTAGATAACAGTTTGAGTGAAAATAGTGAGCACACAATACTTAGCATTTTTAAACTTGCAGTGTGACTGTGTTACCATCTCCAAAAAATAACTTTCTGTATACTAAAATGTGCATTACATACATATATGTATACAACTGTACACAGATCTCCAATTTTAATCTACTGTATCCTGCAGTCCTATTCACCTAACATGAAACCTAGTCCATTCCTATTCCACTGTCCACAACTGTGACACTCATTTCCTAACCAAGCATGTTTTTTCTGAGATATGTAAAAGGGATTTAAAAGGAGACATTATATGTCATAATGTGTTCACATCAACTGCAGGTACTGACTAATTTTACATGAGTACATTGGTTAATAACAGAAAACTAGTACCGTTCGTTTCTATTTTTCTTCATACCTTTGATTCCTAACATAAAAAATATTTTGAAATAATTTTTTTTTCCCAATAAGACTTTCCAATAAAATCTTAAGTTATACAAGACTTATTCTGAAATTAACCTTCGACTGGATGATATACACAAATTGGGTGCCATATGACCATGACACATGCACAGTAACAACCAGTATATTTTTATATGGTTACATGTACATTTGTGGTCTATTCTGTTTATTTTTGTTCGAGTTTAGTTCTGAACAATCCTGTGTGAACAGCAGTTGCCCCAATCACCACCACATCAAAAGCTGCAAGGTGGCACTGAATTGGTGATATGATTCTCAGGTAGTTTGTTCTGTTTGCATGTCAGAGGGCAGATTGCACGCACTTGAGAGGCTTGAAATTCAGGGACATTCACTGAACAGAATAGCAGACAGTCGTTCATGCGACCTGTCCGCAGGCACTAAATATGGCCAGACTAAATCTGGGCAAGGGTGCTACTGTGTCACCTAATGATGACACAGCCTGGCTACCCAGTGCTTTGATACCACTAAGTATCTCATTAATGGTGTCAATTCTTAGCTGGGTACCTTGGTGGCATGAAGAACTGCACAAGTTACTACAATGATAAATAAAGAGGTGGGTAATGTACAAATGTAATAGAGATATATATTGAACTTTCGTATATAATATTTGTCTATATTTTAGTTTTTCTTCACCTACCAACTGGAGGTTAAATTTGGAATAGCTCTTAATACAATTACGTATTATAGTTACGTAGGTTGTAAACCACAGATACACTACCCCAATAACATAAAGCATTCTCTACATTGCCTATATTCAAATTATGTATTCACAACATAAGTATTACCATTGGATCATAAATATCAAGAAAACAGTAGTTGGTGTCTGTGGTACATTTGAATTATCTTTAACTGGTTATTTTTGTTTCCACTCAAGTTAACACTTAAAATCTTGCACCTCTATAACACAAATTGGAAATGTAATCGGTTTATACATTTATTACCCCATATCTTTTTCTCACTCTGAGCACAAGAGAGAAGGCTCTACATACTTATAACACATCATATTACAGGTTTGTAGTTACAATATTAGTCATGTAACATTAGTTATATTATACTTTCTTCACCATTGTTAGATGAAGAACTCTCCCTATTAAAAAAATAATGAGATCCATCTACAGGAAACCTTAAACTGAGAAACTTTCAGCAGCGCTCCTAATCTAAGACACTTCCCTGCAATACCACAAGCAGGAAATGTTGTCAAGAGACTTCTTATTTCTCAAACACGACTAGGGTACATAATTCTAAGGATTTTCCTTGAATGAAAATCTCTCCTGATGAGTCACCTTTCACATATCACTCTGCAGACTTTCCTCATTTACACTTTTTTTTCACATCATGGACTCTTCTTCTTCCTCTGAAACCTGAGATCTTACAGGCTTACACAGACTTCCCACCACTCACTGAGTCCTCTCATTGGGCATCTGTTATTAACAACCAGTCATTTCCTAGTAACCTTCTGTTGCCTAGCACACATAAGGATAGTTGCCTTGCAGCCACACATTACTTATCCATTACTGGCTGATGTTTAGCACCCTTCCTTTCCTGTGATTCACTCTTCTTTCTCCCCCCCCCCCCCAATACACTCACATAAAGCTCTTCCTTCATCTAAGGTGATTAAAAACAACTTTGAACTTGGCACATTATTGATCCATGTGTATTTTATACATAATAGTGTGGAAATTACATACAGGTACCACTTACTATTTGAAATTTAATAGACAGGTGTGAAAATATGGTTCAGTAAATATAAATCTGCTGTTTAAATGTGGATTAATAACTTTTAATTTAGTCTTATGAACAAAGGCAAATGCCTATTTGCCTAAATAAAATATATTTACATCTACAAATTACCTACGTTTATAACAAAAAATTTATTTTCTCCCCATTAATTGTATTGAATTATACATCAGGATATGTGTGTGCACCCACATAAAGCAGTGTGGTCCTACTGGTTACTCATGGACCATGTCTGACCTATATCAGTATTTAAACCAGCCCTCATAAACTGTCACATTTTTCGGGGCTGTTAGGTCGTGGTCCTGATTGTCTGTATAGATTTCCAGATGTTTCATCTGTACTCATGATGGACATCTTCAGTGACACAGGAACACACATTGTAAACATCCACAAATGAATTCAAACAAAGACAATCTGGACTATGACCTAACAGCCTGGAAAACTGTGACAGTGTAAACACTAGCCGTGAAAGCTTACGTTCACTTATCAGCCTTCGTAAAGTTGCCCACATAATGGCTGCCTGGTGTCAACCAAAGGTCAGTGTGATTTATCATCTCAATTCTATACCCCCCACTTTCACCCTCTCACGTACAGAGGATTTGTTAAATGTTCTTGCATAGTGTCACCTGGTGCTAAGTACATCAAAGAACACTTCAGTCTGTGTGGATATGCTTAAGAGGACTGACATCTTATGCTACACTGTACTGTCCACCAAGAGATTATGAGTAAAAACTCCGTCAAGCCTAAAGGAGTCATTATGGATACTGTTAAAATCATTAACTTTGATCAGGGTGGAAATCAGGTTCAAAGCCGTCGAAAACTAGATGATACTGATGCTATAACGTACATGATATTGAATACAATACTACTACACTAGGAAGAGGAAATAAGGATTCCTCTGTATTCTGGCACACTGTTTTCTTAGTACTGGAAAGACTTGCCCAAGTTTTTCAGTCTTAACAGAAATAAACTTGAATTCTTGCAAGAGAGTGTAAAAGTATACAGAACAATTGAAACGCCTAAATTTAAAACTTCAAGAACCACACAGAATATTACTGAATTAAATGAGCCATATTGCTTCATTCAAAAAGAAGTTTGCCACTTTCAAAGCAAATATTATTCAAAACGACAGGAACCACATTAAGCTCATGTTCTTTGATGAAACACCAATAAGAAGATTTAGCTGCCACTAAATTTAAATTCACTAAATTAAAGAATGAACAAGCATTAGTTTGTGATTTAGTGACTCTGATTCCTTGAAAGGCAAATTTCTTCTACACAAAAATCCTTACTAATCTTAACTGAAGGCAGTGTGACCCTAGCAGATACAACCAGAACTGTGTAACCTACTGAGTGACAATTTCTTTGTCTCCAAGCAGATCATCTTCAATCCAGTTAGTTTTGGGGATTGTTTAAAAAAGGAATAGTATTCATAACTGAGAGATTTGCACAGAATGTATGTTACGTATTTGTTAGCACTTATGAATGTATATTTTCTACACTGAAAATATTAAAACCAAACAGACAAATATGTTATCATAGGAGTTTCTAAAATCATATTATGATTAGATTTACACAAATGACAATAGACTGTAACGGTACAAACCTATGGGGATTTGTAATTTTAATATTTTCAATTTTTATTCAACCAAATAAATGTGTGAATGGACTATAGCATTGAGACTCGTACGGCTCGGCGCAGGAATGTGAAGTTAGCGACTAGGGTGCGTATTCACCCACAAGAGCGCGCACAGTCGGCCAACGTTCCCACAAAAGTGGCACGTATGAATAAATTCTTTCTCGCCCGGTGTGCGGAGAACAAAGGCAGTTGGCAAATAACATCTAAAAGCAACGGACGCGAGCAGTGGTGTGCGTCCACCGGCTGGACATAGTTTTCATCTCGCCCGCCTTTCAAAATGTGAAATAAACAGTGTCTGTTGTTAAGAGGCGGCGGCTGCGGCCGGTTGAATGTAACAGGCTCGAGAGCCGAAAATATTTACAAAACTTAAAATATGTGTCTTCCAGTATAAAATAAACAGTGCAGAATGTAACGTTTGATGCGGTGAACAGAGTTACTCAAGAGAAATTTAAAAAAATTAAAACAGTGCAACGATTTTCGGATAAACAGTGGTGCAGTACGTGGGCAGCAGAGACGCCATTAAAAAACGTAAATGTATCCCATCAAATCAGTTATATAAATTTTAATATAAAGAACTCTATAAATTAAATGGGTTTGCAAATTCGATGACTGTGTGAGTGAGCAAACTGGGTTGTCTTACCATAATTTAATTATTTTTTGTTAAGGTTTGGAACTAGTTGTTAGAATATTTATCATGATAAAATAGCCTAAAAGGTTGTTTTAGTATTTTTAAAAGAAAATATGAATTGAAAGAAACAGTAATATTTGAATAATCAATAATTTTAAAAGAGTATGAAAAAATGTTAAATAAAACTGAGATGGTTAAACAGGCTATGAGAGCGTAATTATTATCAAGCAACCCTAAATTACTTATAGGTACGAGTTCACATGAAGACTCTAAGACCCGATAAAGGTAAGGGATTTTATGTATATTGTTTATTAAATATTATGTTCTTATAAACTTGTAATTTCTCAAGACATTCTTTCTTTAACAAGCCAGAACACTCCTTATTAAAATAATAAATAAGTTCTTATTAAAATATTAAAACAATTATTAAAAATATACTCTAATTCCTCCCCCTCCCCCAAGAAAAATGTATGGTTTTCCTAATTCTTTTGTATATGCAAGTTGTATAAACGTAAAGAGAGATTTGTCTATAAAATATTTAATTTGACATATAACAAAACAAATCTTTTAAAATTGTCTACACAATTTATATCTAATTTCACTATTTGTTGAATAATTTATTAACAAATGCAGATAACTTCACGTAAGCAATATGCCTATGCATGGCAGAAGGGGTTTCACTGACTTTGGCCCATAAACATTTTTTCAAAACTATAACATGGCCCCCAAAGGTGAAAACATCTGGACCACACTGATGTTAAGAAAAGTAACAACAAGAAATCCAATACCAATTCCGAAATACATCAAAGTTACAAGACTTATGAAGTAAGTACAATGAAGTAAAATTTGTAAATTATATTTACTCAAAGAAATACACAATTTTAACCTGCAAATTCTGTTAACACTGCTGTCTACTCATAAAATCTAAATATATAAAATCATGAATACTGAGTTACATTCAAGTAAATACAGATACTTCCTAATCTAGTACAGTCATACCCCGCTTTGCGCGACCCCACATAACGCGAATTCGCTATAACGCGTTTTTTTCCCCTAAGAAAATATTTATTATACATATTAACAATTACATATACAGTACCAATAATATTGTATATATACTGCGACAGTACAGATAAGTGCTGTACTGAGCATTGAATATAAAAATTTAAATATACATAATAAATTGTAAAATAATTAATAATGTAAAATATTAAAATAATTAATATAAGAAATATGTAATTCCTTAATTGTCAATTAAATGTAGAACAATCAATTCTTGGTCTTTTTTATTAAACATTGATTTAAAGATGATACAAATGTATGACTTCATTCAATGGAAAGGAATCTTCAAGTATCTTCTATACTTTCAAATTTAATTATACAGCACACAATTCTCTTTATGCAACGTTAATTGTGGAATCGCACACGATTGTACTTGTACGAAAAATTTACATACATATGAATATTCTGAAAAATGTAATTCTTTAATAATCAATTAAATGTAGGACAAATAGTATCAATTATAGGTATTTTTTATTAAACATTGATGTAAACATGGTACATTAACATTCCTTCGGCGCCCACGCTTTTATTATTAGTGATACTTAATGTTACAAAAATTTTTGATTAACGAACATTATTTTCATTATTTCTCATTGTATTTGATGATTTGATTAAAAGTTAAATTATTTTTTCCTTTGTAGTACATGGATCATTATTGTACTTGGTATAAGAAAAATTATTTTTGCCTTTTTAGTACACTGAATATTTTATAAATTTTAAATAAAAGCGTTTTTTTTTTTTATTTGTACCTTTTTTAATTTTTTATTTTATCATTTTAATCAAATTTATGGATAAATTAGATAATGGAATATGAATGATTGGCAACCAATAAACAATTATTTATGAAATAGATAGACTGATAAATAACTTTTTATTGTATATAATTTATATATGTACATATATAATCACATGATTAAAGTAATGTTACAATTGCATTCGTATATTGCAGGGTATTTACTATACAGTAGTATTTAGAAAAAAATAGATACAAATGAATATAATTACAATAATTTACAGTATCATTATTATTATTTGATACATATTTTAACAATATTTATCTCGGATGAAGTGATCGCATTCTGTCCATTTCAGCTAACGCATCATTATTGCACGTTTTTTTTCCAAGAAGGTTTTTGTTATCTATTTCTTCAATTTGAAGTCCTTCCAAAGATTTGACTCGACTAAGAGCGACATATGCCTATCCTTCTGGAAACATTTTTGGTCCCAAATAAACAACCGCATGATCTACAGTACTGCCTTGCATCTTGTGCACTGTTGAAGCCCACGACAAGACCATTGGCAGCATTCTTCTTTCAACAGTGCCATAACTGAATTTTGCAGGAAATTGGACAGACATTGGATCAATTTTATGTATTTCACCTTGGCCAAAGTCCACACGAACTGACGGTATGTCTTCTTTGTACACTTGTTCGCGGCGAAAATATGGCCATATGATTTCTGTGATAAATCCAATCGCACCATTCACAAGACCTTTATTAAGATCTATGTTTGAACGTAACGTAATTTTGGCCCCTACAAAAATTTCCAACTCTTTTGGCATACCTCTTGTTTTATTGATATCAGTCAGGATGATATTGTGATGATTTTAAAATAGGAAATGTAAAAGGAGAGAAGTTAAATTTTTAATCGCACATTTAAACTAATTTTAAATCCCTTAATTAACTTAAAAATAATATTTAATAAAGAGATTATATAGACAAAAGGAATGCGAGTGTAAAGTAAAGAAACCCTTTAATAATTTACCATGCATCGACATGCGAATACCGGAATCAACTTGCATACCGGCCCATAAACTAAACTAAAAATTTTCATAAATTTGAAATTAAATAAATAATAAAACAACTACATAGTAGTATACTATAATTAATTCTGAAGTAAAGCGTAGCTTTGGATAATTATAATGTCAAACTTTAATACCGTAAATATCAAATAAATGTGGAACTACTTTTATGATGAAGAGTAAACTACGCGAGGTTACAATTCTGCCCCTAAACGCTGCCCACTCGAAATGGAGCGGTCAACCCGTAAGCTGCGCACAGCAGTAATGTGGAACGTTAAGAATAGTTTGTCTCCTAAAATGATTAATCCGTCAGTTAAGACATCGAGGCATTCTTTATACTATTAAACAAAGTGTTGCGTTAATATAGTTGAACCGCGATTCATATAAATATGTTGTAAACGAGTAAGAAAGAAAAATGAAAATTGAGCGCCTATGACATCTCTACAAATATCTTAAAATATAAAACTTATGTAATTAAAACTGAGGTAAGACCATAAAGTGAAGTGCAACAAATAAACAATCATGTGAAGTGGATACAGGTGAATAAAACTTTTGTGTTAATCATTCAAATCAACGAGCTATTACTACCAGTTAGCCAAGAGCAGAGAACCAGGACCCACAATGATCTAAAAGACTTCAGGACTACACCACCCCGGATACGAAGATAACGAGAGATACCTGACCTACATCAAACATGCTGCAACCGAGGACCGAGGACTGGAATAACGATGAGCTGGAGGATATCACAGGTGACACGGAGGCATGCCTTCCGTGGTTATGAAATACTAAATATTATATCCAACAAAAGACAATTAAATTAACAACATTAAGACATTTTAAGTACTGACAGTAATTGTATTTGTATTCTTAGTAAAAGAGTTATAGTTCTAAACTGTAAAGCCTTATTGTTTAAAAAGGGAAATAAGTCCATTCTCCTAATGGCACCACTTCGAGATAATATATGATATGTGACCATTATTAATATACCTTTTCAAGTCCCGGATCCGTGGAAAAGTTAAAACAGATGTACATCTATATTTTGAGGGCCCTTGTAATTGAACAAAATATAAAATCATTTTGTAAACTATTGAAACACAAATGTTGATAACCATAAGTAAAGATGCTAATATCAGTAAATAATAAAGAGATGTCATGGTCAAACAAAGATGTGAATGAATAAGTCTACAAACCCCTGCCAATTTTCCTTAATTCTCGAGATCCTATATAATATTTGTTTATTTTCAGTTATTGTTGATTTTGTTAAGAATATGGCAGCCTGTTTAATTGACCTGAGCCAATTAACCAGGTTCCCGATGTTATAACGAAGAGACGTTATAATATTATCCAAATTTTTATCCTCCATGCTCCGAGTGGCATCCACTAGTGTATCTTGAGCTTTTATTACATTCATTGTGATTCCTTTACTTTTGAAATGGTTAATTACTGCCTGATTATGTTTAAACACTTGCTCATTTGTAGGATACATTCTTAGAGCTCTTTCAATTGAAAACTCACCAGTCGTTTTATTACTGACTTTTTTCATTAATATCCCAATATGTTCAGCTGTAAGTTTTCCAATTCTTAAAGCGTTGAGAATATCAATAAAAGTTGTATCTCCTTGTTGTCTCATATTCCCAGTAAGTTCATGTAGAGTAAACAATCGCCACAAATGTGTTGCCGGCACTAGATGGAGAGGCTGGTGGAATACTTGACTTCCTCTGACAGGAGGTAGTTGCATTAGATCACCAAATAATATAACATTGATACCCCCGAAAAACTCATCATAATTCTTTAATTGCTTTAATCTTGAATCAATCATGCATAACATTTCGTAAGGTACCATTGATATTTCATCTATAAATATAAATTCAATATATTTCAACTGCAGACGCATTTGTCTTAAGTAAAGTCCAGTCAAAAGAGGCATTTGTAAAATCCTTCCATCTTTTTGAACGGGCAGCTTCAAAGTGCTGTGTAACGTAGAGCCTCCAACTAATCGTGCTGCTACTCCAGTTAGTGCACATACCTTTACAGCATTTTTTCCATAACATCTATTAACCTGATTTTTAAGAAGATGTAATGTGAAACTCTTTCCTGTTCCTGCATTTCCTGTAATGAATAATCGAATGCGATCTTTAATGCCGTTCATGATTTGGTCGTGAAAGTTTTTCGCGTAATGAATGAAAACACTTCTCTTTGTCCAAAATTCATTGCTCGCTGGGCTTGTTGGAGTTCATCTTCATTCATTGGTCGTTCTTGTACTTCTGCATAATTATCAGAATCTGTATATACAGGCTCTTCATTGAGTATCTCGAAAGCATGTACCTGACTCATTGCATTCTCGAGTTGTTGGTCTCGTTTTCTAAACAATTGCATGTGCTCGTTCATGCGTTTCATTTTTTCTTCTCAAGCCATAAATGCTTCTTTTGAATTATTGTAGTCTGCAAGCAATTCACTTTCAACACAATAAGGTGAGTATTGCAAAAGCATACTATAATAGTAATTTTCTGGATCATCTGACGCCTTGAAGTAAGGTACCTGTACAACTGCTGGTTTATTTCTTATCAACATTTTACTATTGTCACTTAACGTGATAAATCGATTTCTAGTTTGTACAACCTCATTTTCATACTGATCAATGGATTCTTCATTTTCATCTTGTTTTTTATTATAGTATGGTTCAAATCGCATTGCGAATTCGAGCAAACTCATGTTTTCAAAGTCGTAGTCGTTATGTTGAACAGGCCTATTTTTCGTATCGCTCAAATATATTTGCACAATATCCGATCCCACGGCCTAAAGCATCAAATTTCAACACCTTGTATCGCTGTTGAGGTTTTCATGTATTGAGAAAAACACATTTTCTGGAACTTTCTCTTAAGTGAAGATGGCATAATCTAAATACACATTCACATGCTGATACTTGTCTTTTCTGCAATATTCTCATACATATCTTGAACAATCTACGAGCAGTATCACTTTCTTCACGCTGTATTTCTTTAATTGCTTGCGCAATACCTGAATTCAGCTCTGTTGGCTCAGATTTCGATAAATATTTGCCAATATAGTATGCTATTGCCTCATTTGATCCACAAGGTTGAATATCCATATTGCCTTTCCACATTTTTAATAAAATGGGATTGTAATTATTAATCCATCTATCTTCCTTACGACGCTTCAACAAACATATTCGACCAACACTCTGAATAAAATCATCTGATGAATGAGCAACAATTTTAGTTTCAGCACATTCTTGACGAGGAAAACTGAATCTACATGTTGTATTATTCTTTTTACATGTGATTGTGTGTCGGTGAACTTGACATTTCATTACTAATTCGTGCAAATCTGATTCCTCTGATGGTCATTCACAAGAGCAAATTTTATCTATTCGACGTAAACCTTCTTCTGAATCGAATGTAGGATGATTTTCAATCCATACGATCATATGAAGATGAGGGCTCCCTCGATTTTGAAATTCAACTCGCCACCAAAAGTCTAGTAGTTTGCCTCCAAACACATCACAAATATTTCTCAAAAATTTCATTAATGCACTGACACAAAGCATAAAATGTCGAGAGACGATAACGGGATACTTTTCGATCAAACGTTGCGTTTCATGTATATCAAGATCGTTTGGATCCACATTTGGCCTTCCATCTACAATCAACAATGCTTTTCTCATATCCAACCAATGTAAATCATTGCAACTAAATGTTATAAAATAGTGAGGTGTGCCGATGCATTTAATCATTGGAATTAATTCATACAAAGCTTTTCGCCAGTAAGCTGCTGTACCTCTTAAGTTTTTTAAGTATAAATGCACGTCTTCAACCATTCCACTTTCACCTTCAATTTTTTTTCCACAAGCTGAAATAGTAGACCTTACACGTTCACTCTCAAACATGGATAATGCATAGAAAAGATAATCATTTCTTTGGAATCTTGTATCTTTTCAGAGAATTCTAAACTGAAAGTAATCCAAATGGCTAATTTTCACTCATCTTGAAGGTTCTTTTAACCCATTGATTCCAAATGGGAAAAGATAAAACCAACTAAATTCTTCTGCTTTCAGTTCATGGCAAACATTAACAATGTTATCTTTTGTTTTTCGAATAATTTTATTCAATTCATTTGATAATTCGTATTGTTGTTCGACATCTGGTTCCCCAAAATCGATTGGAGCCATAACACTTGTTTGTACTAATACGTGTTCTGGTTGTTCAGAGGGCGCATCTCTAGCTGTCGAATACATGTTTTCTTCTTCTCTTTCCTCGTCTTCTCTTACACGTTCCAAGACAGGGTCATATTTTATATTAACTTTTATATAATTTATCGTGAATTGTTGATTTTGTGAACCTATTGATTGCTTTCATAGGCGTTCAAGTTCTGGAATTGTATCGCGTTCAATTATACAAGCTCTGCCAAGATCATGTATAACACTCACCGTTTAGACCGCAAGAATGTGAATCCGTAAGATAAAATTTGTTATCATAATACATTACCCCAATAGATTTTGATGATGAAATTAAGCTTGATGATAACTGAATAATGTAAGCAAGGCTTTATTCAACGTCATTCCAATTCCATATTGATTTTGATCATCTTGGACGTTTCCAAAGATTTCAGTGTCATCATTATATTCTATAGAAAAATTCATATCATACATGATGAAATCTTCTTTAATTACGCCGAAGTTACGCACATCTAAGTATCCATCTTCGCAAATAGGAGAAGCAGTCTGATTATTCGCCGTTAATTTTCTAATTTGTCTATAAATTTCATCTCCTGCAAACATGTTTGCATCTAGAGTATTTGTAGACCATCGTTTTGGTGGGTATATGTATGCTTTTACTATGTTTGCTAATGTCATTGCACAACATTGAATACCAGCATAGCCTGAAGTGAACACTGCTGGATTATACTGGTTCCATGAAGCTCGTACAATTTTCGATTCATTATTAATCTGCATATAAGCATTAACTTGACTTGGTTGTGGCTCAAAAGCATTTCTAGAGCATTGTTGTCCAAACGAAGCATTGCACTGATTCTGTTGTTGATGTAATACTTGATTATATTGTTGTTCAAACAAACGTTGTTGATAAGTTTTTTTGTTATGAGTGAGATATCCATTATTTTCTTCATTTTGATTCTGTTGTTGATCTAAAAGTTTATTAGATTGTTGTTGAAACGTTCTAGCAGATATAACTTCATTTATATTAACGTCACTATAACTCTTTTCATTTACTGTATTTAGATCATTATTCATATTGATGTCAATATTATTTATATGAAGGTCGATGTAACTCAAAGTAAACAATTTATTTTTAGATCCGGTCGATCTTCTAATTATACGTTCAAGTTCTGCAAGGGTATCGCATTCAATTATACATGCTTTGCCAAGATCTGGTCTTGCACTTACGCCTTTTGGCGATTCACATGAGTGAGAATCAGAAAAATATAATTTTTCATTGTAATGTATTACTCCGAAAGATTTGGATAATGCAATCAAAATTCCAGCTTGATGATGTTTAAATAATGCTAGCAAGGCTTCATTCAGCGTCATTCCATTATTGTTCTTATTTAAATTATTTTGTACATTTCCAAAAATATTAGTGTGTTCCTCATATTCCAAAGAGAAATTAAAATCATATATAATTAGACTTTGTTTTATTACAGAAAAATTACGTATCTCTAAATATCCATCTTCGTTAATAGGAAATGCAGTTGGGTCATTTTCTGTTAATTCTCTAATTTGTTTGTAAATACGATCTCCTTCAATCATGTTCATATCTAAAGTATTTGAAGACCAATTTGTGGGTGGATAAATAAATGCTCTTACGATATTAGCAAGTGTCATTGCACAACACTGAACACCTGCATAACCCGAGGTAAACACATCTCGATTATCTTGACTCCAGGATGCTCGTACAATCCTTGATACTCATTAATTCTTTTATAAAAATGATGCTCTTGATTAATTACTTCATTCAATTGTTGTTGTGGTTTTTCAAATACTCTTGCCAAATCCTCTACATTCATGCGTACATTTTTATCAATTTTCACATCTTTATACAGTGGATTATTATGTATCAACCATTTTAATGCATCATAAACTTTTTCACGTGATATAGAGAATTCTCTAATAATATTCAAGTCCACAAGATGTTCAGTAACTATCACTATTCCAGCATTACTTGAAGATCTTGGAAGCATATCTGGTAGTTTATCGCTGATTTCAAATATGTCTTGAGCAAACAATACTGCTTGGCCTCGAAAGCCATATTGTCCAAATTGCCCATCAAATTTTAAAATTTTAACAAATGGCATTATTCTTGATAACAATCGTTGTTCACATTGAGAAAGTTGTTTTAAGATATCAGGTTGTACACCAGGATCCAAACAAGTCCAGTAAGCTTTTGAAGGACACGTTCTCTTATTACTGGTAATATGTGTTTTACATCTATGACAAAGAAGTAGAATTGATTTTTGTTTGAGTTCATCAGGCAAATATGATTCTGCTGCTACACTTGGTCGGCATGTTGCAACTTGATTTGGATAGCACCGTTTTGTACAAACTTCACATATTTTATCACAAAATTTATTAATAGTGTCATAGAATATTTTCAAATGAGTATTCAACTGAGCACTTGCTTGTGAATATGCGACTCTTCGCTTCTCTAATCGAGTTTCTCGTTGTTGCAATGTTTCTGTGGCTCTTATTTGTGCATGATACAAACGATCATGCTCTAATCGTGCTTCCCGTTGTTCTCGTAATTCGTTTTGTAATCTTTGTGACTTACACATTTTGTATCGCATTAATCTTGCTTCTTTTTCTTCAACTGTTTCAGAAGCTACCATTAATGAAAAGCATCTTCGGCGGGTTTCCAACCTAGCTTTCTTTGTCTGAATATCTTCATTGTTTAATTTCTCCATTTTTTTACGTCGCATTTTTTCCAACCGCCTCTTTCTCTGAGTAGTCGTTTCTGTTCGACTCATTTTTTAACACCTAGAAATCTGAATTAATATTTTTGTACACAGTATAATAAAATTAAATTTAGCTAACTTGAGTTTACAATGAAAATGCTAAACTTATACATATGTTATTCAAGTATAATATATGTAATCAGTAAAATAGTATAACTCCTATTTCATTATAAAACTTGAAATTGAAACGTTTCGTACCAATTAAAATATTGAAAGTACATCATATAATGTAGGCAAAACGACACAACTCCTCTTTCATTAGAAAATTTCAAAGTGAAACGTTTTGTACAAAGTAAAATTACTTACCTTTATTTGGAATCACGTAGACAGTTTCACCAAACTGATTTAAATTTTGATTGCTCCACTAAGCCTAAAAGTATCCTGCCCCCCTTACGAAAATGTTTGCCGGCCGCTGGTACAGATGACACAGTAAGTTTGTATTAACGTTATAACATTGCCAAACCCTGATCACATTTGATATAAATAAGTATGTAAAGAATGCCAAGAAACAATATATTTTGATAGATAAATGATAACGAGAATGAAAGTAGTAAATATAATCAATAGTGAAGGAAGAAGAATACAACCAAAGGTGGTTACAAAACAAGAAAATACGAACTAGACTGACAGACAACTGACATTGACCCAACCCCAGAGATTGGCCAGATATTAACCAAAGTAAAGTGAGACAAGAAGACAGTGAAGAAAAAAAAGAAAAGAAAAAAATTACATGGCCATAACAATTAACTCATAAGATTGTTTTAAA
Source organism: Magicicada septendecula (assembly GCA_034769895.1). NCBI lineage: Eukaryota > Metazoa > Arthropoda > Insecta > Hemiptera > Cicadidae > Magicicada > Magicicada septendecula. The sequence goes on from CM068372.1 coordinate 150,336,149, forward strand.
AGAGCATAATTTTTTATTATTATTAATAATTTATGTTTAAATTTTTATTAGTGGTAACTTGTAAATGACAGTATCTCAGCAATTGTTATACATAAAAAACCATGTGTAGATATGATGGTATGTATATCCTTATCTATAGGTGATGTGTCAGCTGTTATGTTTAAAATTACACTCATACAGACAGGGAATAGAAATGTGTGCGTGATTCAATCAGAGAACAAATTGTATAGCCTACTATATACTTTGGAACTTTTACTAGGATTATTTCAGCAGTATGTATGTTATTTCAGCATTATGTGTTTGAAAGTATAAGGTTTTGGAGAGTTTATTTATTCGCTAATATTATTGCTGTTGCTACAGATGTAGTATGTTTCAATTAACACAATATATTTTAACATTATTAAATTGTTGTTATTATTATTAATTATGACATTTCAGACCAATTTTTATCACTTTAATGACAAGATATACAAAGTTATGTTTTATTTGAAAGATGTATTTACAATACCATGTTGTTTGAATATTATAAAATGATATGTGACAGTCTGAAGTTAACAAAAGAGACATGAACTCATTAGATACAAAAACTTTGTAATAATAGTAAGATCGTGAGAAATATAAGGGTAATTAGAGATAGGTAGGGAGTGACAAAGATGAACAGTGAAGTGATAAGTGTAATAAAATAAACAGCATATAATCTTAAGAAAAAAGAGTTAAACAAGTGTGACAAACCCAAAACATAAGCACATGTTAAATGAGCAATTAAGTTAAGTATATTAGACTGAAAGACACAGAATAATTGTGAATGTAAAAAACAGAAAAAATATTATCTCAGTATAAAAATCACCAGGGTGATTACTGTTATAAAAGAGATGGTGTAGGTATAACACTCACCAAATTTGTTCATTTGTTAATTTAAAGAAAGAAGTTATTGGCTTAATGTTTAAGGCAATAAATACCAGAAGAAATAGTTTTACAGTCATATGTTAGTATGTTTTAAGTAAGTAAGAAATTTATAAAGAAAATAATAGCAATACCTCTATAAGAAATAATAGGCAAAATATAATAATTATGTGTAACGAAAGGGAACATGGCAGAATTATATTAAAACTTAGAAATAAGTAAATTATGTATTAACATAGTATTATCAATTTTGGACCAAAACATTAATACATGGCTTAGACCAATCTTGTAAGATATCAAACTAATCTTTGAAAGAAAATAGGAACATCTATGTAAAGATTACAACCATTGAAATTATCCCCAAGTAAATATAGCCATTATAAAATATTTATTCAAATTAAACAAAAAATTCAAAGTTTGATAACAATGTGTTTATTTTGAGATCGACCAGGGAGAATAATTACGTTACCATGGAAACTGTGGAGTAACCAGCAAAAATACCGTTAGATTTTCTTACTGAATGCATGACGCTTTAATGGTATAGACGCTAATTTTCGAGTGACCAAAAATTGTCAATTAAAACATAGAAAATATCAGAAGAAGTTACTACTAAGTGTATACTAAGACATAAGACAAGGACTGGAACCATATTATTGAAGTTGAGGCCAAATTAACGAAAAAAGAAAATAAATTACTACCAATTAAACTGGAAAAGATGACTGATGTCCTGAACCAAGCAAATTAAAGAAGATTGTAGTATAACCCATGAATAACAGATCGTATGAATTCGCCATAACTACGGAAGTGATAAGTACCTATTAAATTACCCAAAATATATAAATAAACTCACGTTAATTATTTCTCACTAAAGGTCGAAATCTCACTGAACTGAAATTAATTACTTTCAAAGATTAAAAAGAATACTAAGTCACTGACAATTTATAAACTAACCAATATAAACTGTTGTTAATGATCCATAACTTGTAAACACTTTTACTACACTGCGCTAAACAAATTATACCTACACAATATGTTAGTTAAGTTTACTTGATGTAAGGGTGTGTATTTTTATTGTTTTAAACATTTGTAATCCTTTTAACGTAACCTCAAGAACCTGTGACAAACAAACATTAATAACTGATGTACTATTTACAACAGATGCCATTATTAAACGTCTGGTTATCAATTCAAATATCGATTTGTCAAACCCTGTAATTGTCTCATATAAACAACCGGAGCATTTGTATTAGAATAATTTGTATTAAATGAATAACAATCACTAATAAAAAATGTGTAAGTATTGAGTGTAACCACGGTGTTATAATTTCATTAGGAGGTGCACAATATTTTATGTACGTTTTAGCAGACGAATAACGATTTACACAGCCCACGCATCGAACTGCTGTGCACTCCAGTGGGCCTAGCTGGCGGAAATATTTGAATTATTCAAACCGCCTGAGCTGCGCTGGTCATACACCTTTGAACTTTATTTTAATTGTTTTAAGAAAACAATTTGGCGCCACCGGGATTTTCATACCCCTAGTGAACATCAGGTAAGAACATCAAGACCTGGTTATTCGTACGTTCGCAACGGACGAAATCTGCGGAAGTTGCACGCATTTGAACTACGGATAGAGAAGACACGTTACACCCATCACACACAAATTGTACATTATTCACATTTTACAGAGCAAAACGGTAGCCGTACACACGAATATATTACAAAGTGGCGCGCCAACTAGTAGGGCTAGAATAATAAAGAAATTATACAATTAAACCCTATAAATTCTAGCGGCGATTACGAAAGGTTACAATATGCACACCAGAGGATTGTCGAAAAAATTGGCAAAGGAGAAGGAGATGGAAGAAAACAGAGGGGAAGAAGAGGAAGGAACACCGATTGAAGAAGTGGAGACAGTAATAACCACAACAGAACCAAGCCAAGACGAAGAAATGGAAACACAGGCTGGAGATAGGGAGGAAGCCAGAGGAGGAATGGATTTACAAAAATTATGGGAGTTGATTAATGGAAAATTAGACAAGAATGAGGAGAGTTTGAAGGAGATGAACAATAAATTCGACAAGAATGAGGAGAGTTTGAAGGAGATGAACAATAAATTCGACGGCATGAAGAAAGAAACCAGTGACAATTTGAAACAGATCAATGAAAAAATAGTGAGTACTAAGGAAGAATTGAGGAAAACAGTCAACCAAAATAATGAAACACTACAACAACGATTGCTGGAGGAAATTCAGCAAAGAAACGAAGAATTAAAGGAAGAATTGAAGGAACAGCTGAAGAAGGACCACGAGAAAAATAAGGAAGAAATGAAGCAGCAAATAAGACTAATTTTCAGAGAACGTCGTGAAGAAAGCGACCAGACAAAAATGGAGATGAATAAGAAAGGGGAAGAAACCAATTACCAAATAGATCTACTTAATGAGACATTAGGTAACGGGTTCAAGAAGGTGAATGAAACAATAAACACCACTCCAGAAGGAAATAATGAAAAAACAGAAATTCAAGAAGACCCAAATACATTGTTACATCAAAATAAAGGTAACGAAAACAAAGAGAAGAGTAAGCACAAAGGAACCAACCGTAGAGGAGTACAGAAAAAACAGATAATTAAGAAGACTAAGAAAATACATCAGAGAAAACGAATCAATACCAGAGAGGAATTGGAAATGATGAAGAACGGACTACTTGAGACGTTTAATCGACCAATTAATGACCATACGGAAATGATGAATGTTATGGAGTGCAGGAGAACTCTGAAGGAGATTCTAGGAGGGATCAACAATCAACCAGCGAGTAAAACTTTCAACAAACCTATCTTTAAATGGAGGATATCCAAAGTTGAAAAGCATCACAACAAAACAATGTATGACAAATTGAGAAAGTCTACAAGAAAAGGGAAATTACCAGAGATAGAAATACCAAATAAACCAATATCAGTGAGAAGATCAATAACGAAGGTACGATTAACTTCGTTGAGTAGTAAACAACATCATCAAGTGATTGAGGTAGGCACTGATGCCAGAGAACACATGGTATTAGAAGAGTGGCTGTACCAGATAGAAGAGACATATATAACACAGACAGAAACAGTGATGCACACCAGAGCAGTCCGAACAACGGAGGAAACTTATGTAATCATGGACAATGGATAAACCAAATGCAGATGAACACTGGAATATAGGACCATACACTATAACAAAAGACAAGGGCAATAACACTTACGAGATCACTCACCCTGTCACCAAGAAAATAAAGGGGGTATACAATCAAGCCTCAATTAAGAAATATTATGACAATCAACAATAACTGTAAAAAACAATTTAAAGTAAAAAACCAACAAAAATACTTTAAATAAAGAAAAAAATAAATAAATAAAGTGACAAACAAACAAGTCTGCCAATGTCATAAAGAAAAGATCTCTAAAGAATGTCAAAATTCCAAAACATTCGTAAGTACAGCTTACACTAAGCATTAGAGAAACCATTATGATGAATAAAAAATTGTAAAAAATCAAAAAAGATATGTAAGAAAAGCTTACCCAAATATCTCGATAATATTTTAGAACAAGTAAAAATGGAGAGATGAAAGTTACAAGGCATTCATATAAAGTAAGAGCAACCAACTTACTACAATATTTAAATAAAAATTAACAATAGAGGAGTGTAGTTACAAAACATTCCTACAAAATGAGATTAAATTACCATAATGTTTAGCCAAAAAATGAGGCATGAAAAGCATGACATACTATGAAGGAATAAGCTACAAAAAATTCCTAACTAGTAAGAAGCAATAACTTACTATGATATCTAAAAAATTATGAAAAAAAAAATCAATCAAAATGATCAGCTTCCACAACTATTTAGAAAGAGGGGAAGTAAAATTACCCAAACCAATGATCACAAGACAATATAAATGAAATAAACGTTCTAAGAGTTATAATGTGAAATGAGATGAAACAAAGAGTAATTAAAAATGAATAAAAATGTGAATTGTATCAATAAAAAACAATGCTTCGAATAGTATCAAATAGTATCTATAAAGAAAGATGGAACAATATATGATTCGAACTGAGCAATAATGAAGTATAAAAGTAAAAGATTCCCAACAAATATTATGATTATGATTATTATTATTATTATTTTGAGTCACGAGTTGACTATATTTAAGAATTATTAATTGAGATTGTCTGTTGAATGAACCAGCAATCATTTTACTGAGCAGGGATGATGTTCCCCTGATATCAGTATAAGAGTAGTTTTGATGAAAAATAAGATTTATAGGGAATAAGTTATAATAAAAAATCAATAAGCCAGTTCGCAATGTGAGAAAATAATGAAGAAAAGACTAAGAAGAATGGAAATAAAAGATACCGAATTAATTATAAAAAATGAATGAGAAGCAGGAGAATTTGAAAAAAAAAAATTGATACGATACAATTGATAATTTCATCAAACTTAAATTCACGTTTTATAAAATGATCAATTTTGGTGGAAGGGCATTATATAACATTGCCAAACCCTGATCACATTTGATATAAATAAGTATGTAAAGAATGCCAAGAAACAATATATTTTGATAGATAAATGATAACGAGAATGAAAGTAGTAAATATAATCAATAGTGAAGGAAGAAGAATACAACCAAAGGTGGTTACAAAACAAGAAAATACGAACTAGACTGACAGACAACTGACATTGACCCAACCCCAGAGATTGGCCAGATATTAACCAAAGTAAAGTGAGACAAGAAGACAGTGAAGAAAAAAAAGAAAAGAAAAAAATTACATGGCCATAACAATTAACTCATAAGATTGTTTTAAAAGAGCATAATTTTTTATTATTATTAATAATTTATGTTTAAATTTTTATTAGTGGTAACTTGTAAATGACAGTATCTCAGCAACTGTTATACATAAAAAACCATGTGTAGATATGATTGTATGTATATCCTTATTTATAGGTGATGTGTCAGCTGTTATGTTTAAAATTACACTCATACAGACAGGGAATAGAAATGTGTGCGTGATTCAATCAGAGAACAAATTGTATAGCCTACTATATACTTTGGAACTTTTACTAGGATTATTTCAGCAGTATGTATGTTATTTCAGCATTATGTGTTTGAAAGTATATGGTTTTGGAGAGTTTATTTATTCGCTAATATTATTGCTGTTGCTACAGATGTAGTATGTTTCAATTAACACAATATATTTTAACATTATTAAATTGTTGTTATTATTATTAATTATGACATTTCAGACCAATTTTTATCACTTTAATGACAAGATATACAAAGTTATGTTTTATTTGAAAGATGTATTTACAATACCATGTTGTTTGAATATTATAAAATGATATGTGACAGTCTGAAGTTAACAAAAGAGACATGAACTCATTAGATACAAAAACTTTGTAATAATAGTGAGATCGTGAGAAATATAAGGGTAATTAGAGATAGGTAGGGAGTGACAAAGATGAACAGTGAAGTGATAAGTGTAATAAAATAAACAGCATATAATCTTAAGAAAAAAGAGTTAAACAAGTGTGACAAACCCAAAACATAAGCACATGTTAAATGAGCAATTAAGTTAAGTATATTAGACTGAAAGACACAGAATAATTGTGAATGTAAAAAACAGAAAAAATATTATCTCAGTATAAAAATCACCAGGGTGATTACTGTTATAAAAGAGATGGTGTAGGTATAACACTCACCAAATTTGTTCATTTGTTAATTTAAAGAAAGAAGTTATTGGCTTAATGTTTAAGGCAATAAATACCAGAAGAAATAGTTTTACAGTAATATGTTAGTATGTTTTAAGTAAGTAAGAAATTTATAAAGAAAATAATAGCAATACCTCTATAAGAAATAATAGGCAAAATATAATAATTATGTGTAACGAAAGGGAACATGGCAGAATTATATTAAAACTTAGAAATAAGTAAATTATGTATTAACATAGTATTATCAATTTTGGACCAAAACATTAATACATGGCTTAGACCAATCTTGTAAGATATCAAACTAATCTTTGAAAGAAAATAGGAACATCTATGTAAAGATTACAACCATTGAAATTATCCCCAAGTAAATATAGCCATTATAAAATATTTATTCAAATTAAACAAAAAATTCAAAGTTTGATAACAATGTGTTTATTTTGAGATCGACCAGGGAGAATAATTACGTTACCATGGAAACTGTGGAGTAACCAGCAAAAATACCGTTAGATTTTCTTACTGAATGCATGACGCTTTAATGGTATAGACGCTAATTTTCGAGTGACCAAAAATTGTCAATTAAAACATAGAAAATATCAGAAGAAGTTACTACTAAGTGTATACTAAGACATAAGACAAGGACTGGAACCATATTATTGAAGTTGAGGCCAAATTAACGAAAAAAGAAAATAAATTACTACCAATTAAACTGGAAAAGATGACTGATGTCCTGAACCAAGCAAATTAAAGAAGATTGTAGTATAACCCATGAATAACAGATCGTATGAATTCGCCATAACTACGGAAGTGATAAGTACCTATTAAATTACCCAAAATATATAAATAAACTCACGTTAATTATTTCTCACTAAAGGTCGAAATCTCACTGAACTGAAATTAATTACTTTCAAAGATTAAAAAGAATACTAAGTCACTGACAATTTATAAACTAACCAATATAAACTGTTGTTAATGATCCATAACTTGTAAACACTTTTACTACACTGCGCTAAACAAATTATACCTACACAATATGTTAGTTAAGTTTACTTGATGTAAGGGTGTGTATTTTTATTGTTTTAAACATTTGTAATCCTTTTAACGTAACCTCAAGAACCTGTGACAAACAAACATTAATAACTGATGTACTATTTACAACAGATGCCATTATTAAACGTCTGGTTATCAATTCAAATATCGATTTGTCAAACCCTGTAATTGTCTCATATAAACAACCGGAGCATTTGTATTAGAATAATTTGTATTAAATGAATAACAATCACTAATAAAAAATGTGTAAGTATTGAGTGTAACCACGGTGTTATAATTTCATTAGGAGGTGCACAATATTTTATGTACGTTTTAGCAGACGAATAACGATTTACACAGCCCACGCATCGAACTGCTGTGCGCTCCAGTGGGCCTAGCTGGCGGAAATATTTGAATTATTCAAACCGCCTGAGCTGCGCTGGTCATACACCTTTGAACTTTATTTTAATTGTTTTAAGAAAACAATTTGGCGCCACCGGGATTTTCATACCCCTAGTGAACATCAGGTAAGAACATCAAGACCTGGTTATTCGTACGTTCGCAACGGACGAAATCTGCGGAAGTTGCACGCATTTGAACTACGGATAGAGAAGACACGTTACACCCATCACACACAAATTGTACATTATTCACATTTTACAGAGTAAAACGGTAGCCGTACACACGAATATATTACAACGTATATACAGCAAGTCAAAAACCAACTGCCATTATTCATTTTTCATTTCACATACATATTTCCAACGGCTGATACTGGAGGTTAAAGTCTTTAGTTATACGCATTGTTTACAATTAAGGACTCGGAATCGAACATCAGACGGGTTTAGGTGTACAGTGAACCGGAGTTAAATTATAATCGAGTGATAAAACTATATAGTGAATTGCTAAAATAGTAATAAATGAATTATATAGTGGAAACAACAAAAAAGGAATATAAAAGTGTGAATTTAAAAAGGAACGTATTGTGATATTAATCAAATTTTAAAAATTTTTAACGGTTATTATAAACTAACCTGTGACACTATATATACTAGCAAACTATTGTTTTACAAACACTGAACTATCACACAATAACACTGTTGTAATTTTTTTGTTAGTTGTTATTCATTATTTTTGTGTGTTTAATTTTAAGTAGTGTAGTATTATTAACCTAAAAAAGACTGTATCTGAGATCGAAAACTTTCAATACCAAGCCAGGGTAATTCATATTAAGAATTATTTATTTATTTTAATTTTAGAAGAGAAAAATTCAAAGTGAAACGTTTTGTACAAAGTAAAATTACTTTGCACGTGATCGAAAATGGGAACCGGTGAGTTTCCATAGATACTACTTCTTTGTTGTCAATAACGTAGCACATATAAAACTTTGCTTATGAATGCGACTACATTTAACTTATAATCTGTACATTGGTAAATGTATGTATTTTTTTCATAATATTGTATTGTCACGTGATTCAAGTGTGTATACAAAATTCCAAGTCGCTAGCACATCAGGAAGTATGCGAAAATTCGATTTGAAAAATCACCCGAGACGGACACGAAAAGCAAGTTAAATAAAAGTGTTTAATAATTAATAATGTATTAGAAGTAAGCATGTCGGGGATTGCAAGCTTGGCTCAGACAAAAATATGGACAGGTGTTTCGACCTGAATCGACTTGTACACACACACAGATGTAACTGAAAGTGTGTACAACAGTATTTTGCATGTGTGTGTGACGCAGGTCTATGCAGGCGAGTTTGCCACCCCAGTATGAATAATTGCGTAATTACTGTTTTTCCGTAATTATTCATAAACTATAAATAAGGAGTAAAATCCAAAGACACAATAAAATTAACTACATACTGTGTACGAAAACGTGAAAGGGACACACTGTACGAGTGTAGTGGCGAAATAACTGTGTACAAATCGAAAGGGTTAAGTTACAATGTCCAAAAGTACAGTGAACATGTGTAGTGAAAATAGTTATAAGATGGGTATAAGAGTATACTTACAGGACTCTGCAATTCGCAGAAACATAAGAAATAGTGAAACTGACGAGGAGTGGGGGAACAAAACCTAGAGACAATTTCAGACATGTCGATTTCATACAACTGCAGGTGTCAACCAAGACGTGGGTATAAATAGGACACACACGCTACAGTTGTATCTTTTTTGATCACCCACAGTTGCAGCGGGAGCTTCTGCCCGTCCGCACGGAGTATTTATTTTTTTTGTAAATAGTTTCATCCTTCCAGTTACATACAACTATGTAACTGAGTTGTAAATACAATCACTTTTAAATAGTAACAGAATTACACAAGAAGAAAATCTATATAAGATGATCAACTGACGTCCGAAACAGCACGAAAAGAAGTAACATGAAGTTCCGGAGACCGAGAGAGCTGACGACTTAGTTCCAGAGAGCAAGACGACGCTGGAGTCTAGAGCGGCTGCGCTGGACAAGAGGAACATTACTGAAGTCTGGAAACGACGCTGGACAAGAGAAGTGACGCTAGACAAGAGGAACATTACTGAAGTCTGTAAACGACGCTGGACAAGAGGAACTGATGCTGGAGTTCGAGACGAGGACGATTACAGATGGATCGATTGCAATTGAGTATGATTGACAACAATAAGGTGATAAATAACTTATTTATCTCTTAGTCGAACAATTAACTCAAAGACAATTAAAGACATTATTGTTTTATTTTAAAGTTAAGAGCCAATGTTTCTTGTAAATATAGAGTTAAATGGTAGATATTATCGAAGTAAGATTTACATAAACAAGAGCTCAAATTAGTATTGAAATGAAAAGAATGCAAAGCATTTAAGTAAAAAAAGTAGTTTTATAAATCAGTACTGAAAAAGAAAGATAAATTCAGTAGCTATTAATATGTTGAATTTCGTTACAATAAAAAAAAAAGAGATATGTAAGCATTGATATTTAGAAGCACACTAATTGTCTGAGTAGTCAGGAAATGATATTTTTAATAAAATAATTATTAGTATAGAATATTTAGTCAGTAAGGTTGTATACAGCGTAAGCCTTACGGCATAGTAACAAAGCAATAATGAATGTTTTTAAGTCGAATCAAGTGCCTTGCGCACAATTTCATTATTACTAAATAAATTTGAAATACCGTTACAAGTTATATAGAGTTATTATTACAGATACACCTGAACCCCAAATACATACACGCCATTATAGGAATGTTATATAAAGAGTAGGAATTAAATTAATGTACAGATTAAAATACACAAAGAAGGGCAATTTTCACCTTTTGGCGTCCCAAAGAACGTGGGACTCCACAAATTTAAAATTTTAAATGTTGGTATTTAAAATGTTGCATATTTGTCGCCCATGAACATGTGGCCCGATCCCCACAATTTAACTATTAAATTTTTTTGTGTAGCTAAATGGTTGCTCTAAAAATAAGGGTGTGTTAAATGAAAAATATATTATATGTAATAATAATTATTTATATTAAACATTAACTGAATGTTATGTTAATTGTTGTGTACTAAAACACAGCTGGCGCCCACAAATAATATTGTTTGTCTATGTAACAGGTGTAACTGTAATGAGTATTAATAATAACTATTAATAAAAATAAAGAAATAAGTAGGGAACGGTTATCAAATACATACACGCCATTATAGGAATGTTATATAAAGAGTAGGAGTTAAATTAATATACAAATTAAAATACACAAAGAAGGGTAATTTGTCACCTTTTGGCGTCCCAAAGAACGTGGGAGTCCATAAATTTAAAATGCACTTAAATGTTGGTATTTAAAATGTTGCAATACAACAACAACACACAATACAGGTACAGCCACAGGGGGGGGGGTGTATTTTACAGGTTGCATCGTAAATGTAATGAATATGTAAATTTTGAATTTAACAACTAAAGTTTGCGGATTTCATTTTGAAAATGACAAACAAACACATAATTACATTACTGTATTATTTTTTAAGGAGTACGAACACGTCAGCCTACCAACACGTTTGGTGGAAACGTAAAAACAGACAGCTAATTTGTACAGATAAATAAGAGGTTGCATTAGGTCAGACGTAGATCCGTATATACGTGTCAGCCAAAACAGTAGTACGTTTTGTAAACATACATGGCTGTGCCATTACACATTATAAATGTTATTTGACCTTGAATACTCTTGTAGGCAGGATTCTGACGAATGAGAAATTGTATCTCTGTGCTGGAGACCCATGGTGACGCTACTAGACACAACACATTTTCACTACACACAGTAGTGGCTGACGTTTATTAACCATTAACTGAGTTCCCGATGCCACAACTCAGATTAAACTGTGCACAATGTTTGTAGAAAAGGCAGACGTGTGACGTAGGCGTTAGTTTGGAAAATGCATCTTCCATTCCCGCCAGAAATGTATTCACGTTTCTTGTTTATCTTGTCTCAGCCAAATAAACATTACTGTACTGTATATGTACTAATTTACATTCTTGGAATGGTAGTTCGGGTTTAATCCATCCTTTTTAGGGCCCCTTGTTGAACTTAAGTCTCGGCCAATTTCCTGGAAAACCGTTCACTCCCCCCCCCCATTAATTGTTTCTAAACATTGGGAATACGTTTTCCTTTCAGTTTAGTTTGAACATTCAATTAGAACGGATTAACAATGTGCGCTGATAAAATGTTGAAATTAGCGGTTAAACGAAAGTCATTGACTCTTGAAGTTAAAATGAAAATTTTAAGTCGTATGGAGTCGGGTGTTGGTGCCACAGAAGTCGGTCGTGAGTTTGACATATCGGAGTCAACCGGACGTACAATTGTAAAAAATAAAGAAAAAATTGTGCTATCCAGTCAGTCCGCGGGTACATCTATTGCTGCTACAAAAGTGAATCGGTCTAGATCCTCTATTATGGAAAAAATGGAACACCTACTGTCAGTTTGGGTTGAAGACATGAACCAGCGGCGAATGCCTTTAAGCCAGGCTGTTATCATGGCTAAAGCTAAGTCCCTGTTTGACAACATTAAAAAAAAGGAGGATGAATTTTCGACCATTGAATTTGAAGCAAGTTGAGGTTAGTTCGAACATTCAATTAGAACGGATTAACAATGTCCACTGATAAAATGTCGAAATTAGCAGTTAAACCTAAATCGTTGACTCTTGAAGTTAAAATGAAAATTTTAAATCGTATGGAGTCAGGTGTTGGTGCCACAGAAGTCGGTCGTGAGTTTGACATATCGGAGTAAACCGTACGTACAATTGTAAAAAATAAAGAAAAAATTGTGCTATCCAGTCAGTCCGCGGGTACATCTATTGCTGCTACAAAAGTGAATCGGTCTAGATCCTCTATTATGGAAAAAATGGAACACCTACTGTCAATTTTGGGTTGAAGACATGAACCAGCGGCGAATGCCTTTAAGCCAGGCTGATATCATGGCTAAAGCTAAGTCCCTGTTTGACGACATTAAAAAAAAGGAGGAAGAATTTTCGATCATTGAATCTGAAGCAAGTCGAGGTTGGTTTGATCGATTCAAATGTCACTCAAACCTTCACAGCCTTCGACTTCAAGGTGAATCAGCAAGTGCCGACATGGAAGCAGCTGATAAATATCCTTCCACATTTAAGGATTTGGTGAACAGTCGAAGCTATCCCCCTAACCTTGTTTTCAATGTGGGTGAGACAGGGCTGTTTTTGGAAAAAGTTACCATCACGCATTTTCATTTCTAAAAGTAAGCGACAGGCCCCCAGCTTCAAAGCGGCCAAGGATCGGCTTACACTTCTGTTGGGGGGTAATGCAAGTGGAGATTTGAAATTAAAACCTCTTTTGGTGTACCACTCAGAAAATCCACGAGCAATGAAATTTTATAAAAAAGAAAATTTGCCCGTCATGTGGACATCAAACAAGAAGGCTTGGGTGACAATGGCTGTGTTTAATGATTGGTATCTTAACCATTTCATCCCCGAAGTAAAAAAATATTGTGAGGAGAACGACTTAGAACATAAAGCCCTGTTAGTTCTGGATAACGCGCCCGGTCATTCTGTTACCTTGGAAAGCCTTCAAACTGATTTTCCTGTTGATATGTTTCTTCCTCCCAATACAACTTCATTATTTCAGCCTATGGATCAGGGAGCAATTGCTGCTTTTAAAGCATATTATTGGCGCCGCACATTCGGCCAATTAATTCATGAAACAGATTCAGCAGACAAACAGTCAATGAAAGAATGGTGGAAATCGTTTAACATTATGAAAGCCATTGAAAATATTGATCTTTCATGGAAAGAAGTTATGCAACATTGCATGAATGGTTGTTGGAAAAAACTATAGCCGGATGTGGCCAAAAATGAAGAAAATAAAGTTTTTTCAAATTTAGTCAATGACATCACACAGCTAGCCAACACAGGGAGGCTAAGTGAAGAATCCATAGAAAAACAAGACATTATAGAACTGATTGAATCCGACGCGCAGCCTTTGACAAACGAAGAACTTCTGGATCTACAATCTCAAGATAAAGCAGAAAAAGAAGAGTTCGTTCCTGAAGAAACACTGTGAATTTTGTCAACTAAAATTTTGCAGGAAGGTTTAATGTTAATTCAAACAGGATTAAACCTCATAGAGCAAAATAAAGTTGATTGGGAGAGAATCGCGAAAGTCAAAAAAGTTGTCAATGATGGAATAGATTGTTATCAACAACTATTAAATGAGAGGAAGCAAAAAGCATCACAACCAACTCTACACACATTTTTCAAAAAGGCTGCGACTGAGAAGCCACATGAGGAACCTCAACCCGGAACTTCTCAAGGATCTTCTTTGTGATCAATTGTAAGTGAATTAGGTAGATGTTTGTATAAATTATTTTTGTACATATTCGTTTGTATGTAAGTATGTATATCTTTTAAACTAAAATGCCTTTTTTGAGATTTCGTATTATGAATATTTATTTATCAAAACCTTTGTACATACATACGTATTTTATTATGTTTATAACACATTTTGACAAGGAAAATAATATAAAAGCAATAAAAACTAAAACAACGAGGTATTGGTCAGTAAAAAATAGGAAACCCCGCTTAGCGCGATTTTCGTTTTACGCGAATCGCCGAGGAACGTATCACTCGCATTCAGCGGGGTATGACTGTACTGTTCATTATATATATTAACAAGGCATAATAGATTATCTTGTATTTTACCTGAGTGACCGGACTGTATGGTGGTTCAAAGCAATATGACCTTGAGTCAGACAGACTAATCGAGTCGCCACTCTGAGCTGATGGAATATGATTTGGTGAAGGATAACGTGAATGAGAATGAGGATGCGTATGAAGGAACGGTGTGAAAGGGTAATGCGGGGAGCCGTATAGCTGCGAGTGTATTCGACTGTGACTGGTGGTATCGGCAGTGCTCTCTGTATCACTGGTCGGGTACTTGGGCCGCTTCTTCACATAATACTCGAGAAGCTCTTTGCCAATGTTGCCAGATTTCACAGAGAAGTCGATACTGGCATCGGACGGTGCAAGCACACTTCGTCGGTTCTGTTCAGTACAACATGGAGGCAGAGTGTAGTTTGGAGGATTATTGAGTAGCACCGACAGAGGCAGACGCTCTTTATTTTTCCTGGGATGAACAATGGTTCCTGTTCCATGCTCTATAACTGGCCCAGATCTGAAAAGAGCATAAATGACTTCTTATTGTGGGAAACACATCAGGGAAAAATTAATTGATCTTTCAATTATTTCTTCTGACTACACATTTCATAGTTATTTTCAAGTACAAGGGATTTGTAAATTTGTTGGAATGAAATGAAATTCCATTTACTATTTACACACCACCTTAATATTTTTTATAACATGTATAATAACAGTTTTTAATACATTATCATGAACAAATATCAATTCATGTCAACACATACAGATAATTATATGCTTCGTTTGTAACAGGTTTAAAGAAGGCCGCAGCTAGGCTTACTATACAAAGTCTATAAAAAAAATATAAACTTTAAAAAACCCCAGGATCAACAACCGCAGTCATGTTTTGGGAGGATTGTGTAGGCGTATGTTTGCCGTAGCAGATTTAGCGTTACCCAGGGTGCACCAACTAGGAGGTACTGCTACTTTGCACCCCCAAGTTCTTCATTCGTATTCTTTATCGATTCTCAAGCCATCAAATTCTCAAGTTTATGGAAACAGTCCCACGGACTGCATCTTGACGCTCCGTACACGTGAAGTTCTCGCTTCCCTCATACATGGCAACTGGGTTGTCCACCTACAATGGATCCCCAGCCATGTTGGAGTTAACGGAAATGAAGAAGCGGACAAGCTTGCAAAAAATGGAGCCCTAATGCAGCAACCTGACACCCCCACTAGCCTATCATCGGCGAAATATCAGATTGACATGGCCGTAAAGAACTACTTGAAACAAATACGTACAGAAGCCGGCAGAGGCAAAAAGTGGGAGTCACTTCTTACAACACAAATTTCACGAACCCTCAAGAGATCGACCGCGGTCGCGGAGTTCAGACTATGCACTGGCCACGACTACCTCCAAGCCCATTTACACCGATTTGGCCTGGTGAATTCCAACATCTGCCCGCTGTGCAATGGAGGAATGATGGATGGACAACACCTACTTGTCTGTCCTGAACTGGCGAACCTGCAACCGCGAACTTTGTCCTGTCTGTACTGGGAGGCTCGCCGCCGAATGGCTGAACTGCCGAGAGTGGGGATTGAATAAAGTAAAGTAAGTACAACCGCACTTAACACTTGGATGCAATAACTGTCCCTGTTATCTACAATTTCATTAATTGTTTTCTTTAACAGAAATCACCCTCTTGAACCGTTTAAGTGGATCCACTGAATGGTGAGCAAGGTGATGTTTGAAATGACTCAACTTGTATATATTATAACGTACATTTTACTCAAATCCATTAAAAATTAAGTTTTTCTGAAATAGTTAAGTCTTATTAAATAATTAATAATAACTCTTCAGAAATAATTACATCAACATATTATTAGTTCATTACATAAAAAGATCTCCCAATTACTCAAATTCAAATTTTGTTATGAACTATTTGACTTATCAAACAAGCGCCAAAATATGAAACTTGAAATAATATTCAAGCAATACAACTGATTTGATATATAATAGTTTACACAAACATGTACACAAAAATCTGATTCAAGCTAAGGTCAGATGTAATTTGTCACATTAACCCATTTAATGAAAAATTCATATTAGTTAAATGAAAAAAAAATCAATTTGAATCTATTTCTAGTTATGTATATTTTTTAATCATACAGTTAAAAAAGCATTATTGAACACTCTAATCTACTCTTACTTGTCGGCCAACACAAACTTAATTGCACAAAAATACACAGTGTATACAAATGATGTTCCACAGCAATTATAAACACTAGACTGGTCCCGCAGTGATCCTGGTGGGCGATGTTTCAATTTCAAAACTTTAGGTAACACCTCAAAATTATTTTACTGTAGTTATATTGTAAACTTATGGGCTATGCGTATTATAGTGGTGGGTAGTAGGAGTTGTTAAATTAAAGGACTTGTTTGTAATGGTTGTAGGAGGATCTACTGCATGAGGTTAGGTCTAGACATAACATTCAGCCTCTGTCTATGCACTGAAGATATCAAATAGAAACACTTCGCATTACTCAAAATAAAACATGCATTGATCTTAAAAGAAGTGCAGTTTCTAATTATCGAAGTTATGGACAAATAAAAAATAAATAAAGTATGTAAAACTCATAAGCTAAGTATACACAATGTACAGTAAACATAAGTTGTAAAGTATATTTTGTTCTAAGGTAAAAAACAATCTATCATTTAGACTAGGAGTGTTATATTATTAACTAAAACAAAGGGTAATATAACATGTATAAAATATATTTATAAAATATTATAAATATATAACATAAAATAAACAAATATATTTACCTTGCTTTAGGCCACGTTCCACCATTTTTTTCAACATGTTTACTGCGACGGTTTCGTGGATGGTAACTTTCTATAACAGAATCCAACTCGGCAATAGCATCGTCTCTCTCTTGCTCAAATGTTACTGGTGACGAGTTGCGATTGCATTTGTTGTTGCTACTACTACTTGAAGGCCTGCGACTCCATTTTGCAACTGGTGGCACACAGGAATAAACAGGTGGAGGATCTATTTTGGCCGGAGCCACTGGATAACGTACCAAGTTCTCTCTCTCGCGCATCAAATGACTACCTGGCTCTGTCTGAGTACTTGCATTGCACTGTTTCTTGGTGTCAACTCCGTTTGGATAACTGCCCCACTTCAGTGTTGTAATGGTCAACACACGGCTTGGTTCGTTCAAAATGGCCATTGCTTCACGACTACTCTTCAGTCCGTCCATTGTTTTATTGTTAATCTATAAATATGTAGAATAACAATTAAACATAGTATGATCAATATTTAAACAAATAATATATAAAACTGACCCCTTTAAATTTTTAAAGGATTGGTACCTTGTTTTTATTTACCCTTTCACCACATTATACAAGATCTATGTATATTAGGCATATTTGTATTTAAAACATTAAATATATGCCGTTCACTTATGGGGAGTGAACATACGACATCAGGAAATATGCTGTTTCATCAATTAGATAATGGGCGAGGGAGAGAAAAGTTATATTTAAAGTTGTGTGGTAATGGGCTGAAGGCACTGTTCAAGAATACATCCTGATACTTACTTTAAAGCATTCAATGCAGTACCTAACTGGCAAGTAGAAGCTTTAGATCTTTTTATTTTTTATGATTTTTAACAATTCCTACGCTGTTAACATCAACTCATATAAAAAAGATTTATTCTTATAATCTTGTGTCAATTCTAGTTTAGATTTAGTATACTGAACAACAATTACACTGTTTATGAATGTTTCCCTGCACAGATAAAACAGACTGCCAAATATTTATGAAATATAGGCTAAATATTCTAATGGTTGGAAGACTGTCACTAGCCACAGTCAAACCCAGTTAAAATGCTCTTCAAGGAACCTCGTGATAACTGTGTATTGAGTTGAACCAAAGACTATATGGGAGATTATCAAGTTGTACACACATATGGCATTAATGTAAATTCATAATTTACAATGTACATTAGTATTATTGATGTATTAAACACAGTAATGTAAGCAAAGAGATCCGCTTCTAGTGTAAGAAGTTTAATGGTTTAATGCATCACAACAGGAACTGGTCTTTTTAGAACCATCAGAATTGGAAGCAACAAACTCTGTTACCCTTTCAATTAATTTTCTACCATGATGGTCTTCCGCTTTGAAAATGTACGATTTGTATGAGGAAAGCTTAAAAACCACTTTAAAATCGAATATATATAATAATGGCTCCCATGTATACCACCGAAGTAGCTTAGGAGTAGGCAGGGTAGGCTGCCTAATATGAGCCATACGGCATATAAGGAAGGCAGTGTGGCCAGCACTACGCTTCAGCCGCCCATTATTATCCCCAGGATGTTATCCCAGGTACTCATTTTCAACAGGCTGAGTTGACCTAGGGGCTGAAAAAATGCACCTTGATTTTATGGTGTGGGCCCGGGAATTGAACCCGGGACCTCTAGATTAGTAGCCAGGTGCCATACCACTGGTCTACTGAGCCGCCAAAAATCAAATATATATTAACCCTATAAGTGGCAACTATTAATTTCTGTAGCAGCAAGGGCCATTTCACTATTATGCTTGCCTAAAATAAAAAGTTCTAAAATTTTTATTTATAGTCAGAATACGTCACACGTACCAAATTAAAGATAACATTCAGGAGGATATATTAAAGGACATAAACATGCAAATACTGGATGTTATAAAATTTTATGACAGTAAAAAAAATCCTTTTTCAAAGGAAAAATTATTATTCAAAAAATATTTTTTGTTAACAAAAAATAGTTGACATCACTATGCTTTCGTTATTTGCAAAACATTTTGTACAATATACTCTTCGTAGAACAAAACAAAATACTTCAAAAAATTATTGAAATTTTTGACACTGTTCAAATTCATATTACAACTGCATAATTGAAACACACGATTTACACGTTCTTAACTTAAACATTGCTGTCTTTTTCACACTTGGTTGAAATAGTTACTGGACACAATTAACTAAAAATATTAAAATAAACACAGTACAAAGACAATTTGGAAAAGCACTCTGAACAAACTACACAGTAAATATACAAAACATAACCAAAAATACAACCCCAATCAATCAGTCATAGTTACAAGTTCATATTTAATTTTTTCACACTTTGTTTAAAAACAAATTAAATGTAATTATTTAAAATTTTAAACAAACCCATTAAAAACACTTAAAAGGCAAGGTAAACAAACCTACTTTACAGTAAATACATACAACATAACCAAAAACATGTTAGCTGATGCTACTTTTGGAATCGTACTATATACCAAAATTTCCCTACCACCTTCTATAAGTATTGTATAAGAACATGGGGCAAACTAGTCAGCTAGAAAAAAAAAAAAAAAAATACTGAGGTGGAAGAACAAATCCGATTTTGAGATGGCACTTTTGAGTTAGGCAACAATGTCTCAAAACAGATGATCGCTGCTTCAAGAGTTAATAAAATACGATAATCTGTTACATGTATATGCTGATACAGTTTTCAATATCTCAACTCACACTAAGAACTCTATCACCAACTGCAAGATTTCCTTCCTTAGCTGCTAGTGATCCTGGGCTTATTTTTGATATGTAGATTCCTGTTTCCAGGAGCAGTCCATGATCATAGTTGTTAAGCTGCAACTATATAATAACAGTGTAAAAATCAAAATTTGAATCACATGTACATCTTAAAGTTACAGAATTTTGTACACTCAAACTAAAAAAGGAATAAATATATCACGTATATTTTTGGTAAATAATGCATTAAAAAAAATCCGAGGTCTTTATAAAACAAACTAGAATGTTAACAGGGCTACAACTTTGAAGGCACGTGTAAGAATCTCTGCCAATCACGTTACAGGAATTTGTTCACAACGCCATAGTAACAGCCTATAATGGTACTGTATTGTCATGATCTTGCTCAGATAAATACATGGCCAGTTTAGTCAAAATGTGTAGAGACATCAAAAAGTGATTTAACATTGTGCATAGTGCACTATTGTTTCTAGGCGAAGACTGAAGAGTAGTAGTGAAAAAACATGTGTGCTAGATGAATTAATTCATGTGCAACTGGCTCATACAAGAATGTATTGTACTGGCTGCAGAGCACTGGTCAGTAAATGTAAAGCTTGCTACAGTTGGCAACATCGCAGTGAACTGTCAGTCATTTACTAAATGGTTTGAGTATAACAATGTTCAATCAACATAAAAGATCTATGTTTTCCCTTTTTACTTCCATGTTCCATAAGGAAATGGAAGTACTGTATGGTGATGGCAAAAAAAAATCGTGTTCAAGATAAGGGCTGATTCTGATTGTACTACCATCAAAACATGAAGAAAAGTTGTTTTCTGAAAAGTGTCTGTGTGTGGAATTTTTTCTATGGCAAACGATAACTGCCACAAATTCAAACAGAATCAAATAATTTTTTGTATATGTGCCTGTGTTGTAGACGACTCAAGACCTATTGATTTCGGTGAAGATCGGTTAAGGGGAAGGGGTAGTTTACCTGCAACTTTGTATGTTTTAACAAGAGTAAAGTACTTAATTTTAATAAAGTATCCTGAAAAGAAGGTCATAATAATCCACTGTAGGAAGGTAGATAAAATATCTATAAATGAAAAGGATAGTTGAAGGGGGAGGGGATAATTTTCTATAAATGAAAATGATAGCTGAAGGGGAGGGGATAATTTTTTATATACGTACTACGTTATCACCAACAAAGAAGTAGTTTGTTGTTAAAATTCCTTTCCGGGCTGTTTGGCCGTAGATCCAATGTTTTCTGCAAAACCAGACGTTTCGGCAGTGACATCGACTGCCATCATCAGTGAAAATTGAGTCCGCTAATATGAGGTGGTATACGTTAGTGACCACAGTACTGTGGTCAAGGCTGGAAGAAAGATTCTATGGAAATATTTCATTTCAAAAATGATTTTAAATATAAATCTTAGAACATGGAAGTCATGTATGGTTCTCCATACCGATATTTTTTTTGTCTGTCCCTTCTGTCCTACCAATATCACATACGATGATAGAGAGAATTTAACTGGATACTTCATTTATTGCTTGCTGGATCAAAAACATTAAGTTTTCATTTTTTACAACATAATGTATATTTTAAATAGTTTATGTGTATTGGAAATTTGACCAACTACTTCCAAAAAGTATAGTTTTATTTATTTTTAAACAAATAATTAATTACGGGTTTACT
This sequence comes from Magicicada septendecula, assembly GCA_034769895.1. Taxonomy (NCBI): domain Eukaryota; kingdom Metazoa; phylum Arthropoda; class Insecta; order Hemiptera; family Cicadidae; genus Magicicada; species Magicicada septendecula. The sequence goes on from CM068372.1 coordinate 150,358,184, forward strand.
GGGTTTTCTTACTCAACATAGAACAGTAAATTGCAACATGCCACTTCCACTGTATTTTAAAATTTAATTTAAATGAATTAAATACAGGCTACAGGCTTAGTAGTTTTATATAGACTTAGTGTAGAGTATTGTATAGGCTTAGAGTAGGTACTGTAGTAAGGTTAGTGAATCCTGATAACTTATTTTAATAATGGTAAAGTTTATTATGACTTAACACTAAATGAAAATTATGAATAATGCAATCTTAACCTAGGAACATTCACTCTCTTCTTATCATGAAGAAGAAATAGGTCATACAATAATTAACTGATTAAGCTTCATACTACTACCACTACAAATACCGGTTTTATGTAAGCTTCCTCATCCATTTACCTACAATATAGGCACTTTACATCTTAGCTTGAAATCATAACAGAATGAAATTTATTGGGACAACAACGTTTAAAAAGCAATGTGAGTAAAGACAGTTGATTTTTACATCTCATCCTAAGCAGAAACAAGTAAACTGTATAAGTAAGAAATGTGAAACAACGGAGAAAACTATAGTTAAAGAGACTATATGTAAGAACCATCCACAGCTGTACGTATGAGAAAATAGTAGTCTTATAAGTTTAGATGATACTTATATTAAAAATGTCAATAGTGAACATGACTTTCCCATTGACTTTCCCTTTAGCCCTGGAAGAGATGAAAAACAGTATTCAACTGCTAAATTGTAATAGTACGAAAGCCTGATTTCAGATTTATGGTACGAGAGGTATTGAATTATTGTATTTCACTGTATTTTTACATTCATGTGTCTGGATGGGACAATTTTCTTTTTGTTTGACGAAAACGACACAGTTGCATCTGTGCAGACGATTCCAAGGCCAAGAGCGGACGTGCAAAACAGAACACTTTCAATGGTTGCATGAGTTAATATAGACTCTTCATATAAATTTTCATTGGTTAACAATGCCAGATGTCATTAAAATACGAATGACGTAACAACAATAGCACATAAACCAGGGCGTTTCCTTGCCTTGAGACAATGAACAATGACGTTGACACACATACACGTACGTAAAAGTGTGCATTGTATCAGCCCCAGTCTTCACCACACCGCAAAAGCGGCAACATGTTATAAAATTGTCGCCGGCAAGTAATGCCAGCAAAGTGTTTTAAAACAACCAAAATGTAAATTAAACAGTAACTATACTTACAAAAATGAATTAGCATCAGTGAACAACAGTTTTTAAAATTAACAAATTAGAGTCAGTGCAGCAGAAAAGGAAACAAATGTAACCAGGAGATCTCGGCTGAGCAACCATGTAAAACCATCCACTAGAACTTCGAGTCTACATTCAGGAAAGTCAAACTTATAATAAAATTCATTTGAGCTCAAGATTTAACAATACATTAAACAGAAAAAATGTATCTAATAATTGTAAAATGAGAGAGTGAAAGTGAGTGAGAAAGCATGCTCGAAGCAAGGCTGGCAACCAAACTGAGTCGTTGGTTTGCGTAAAAGATTAATACAAATTTGATAGAAATACTTTATTAATTTCGCAGCTGCAAAATAACAAAAAAAATATTTAGTTGATCAAAGAATATAATAAAATTTTAAGGTCATGATTAACAGTAAGGAAACGACGGCCATTATTTTGCAATTATGATTTACACGTGCAAATGAAAATATTAAAAACTAAGTTGGTTTCAATTCACATTGATGTTGGTACTTTATTTCAAAACCCAACTCAGTCTCCAATCACGCTTAATTCGAAACTCTGGACCCAAGGTGAAAAAATATGCTTACGCAGACACGTACCGAAAAAGTTATGGTAAGTACGATACTTATGGTATGTTTAGCATACATAATTAAATGCAAAATAATTATGTATTATTAATAAAATGAGTAAAATCACAATTGTCGCCCAGAACAGTGACTAATGTGTATAATCACAATTGGCGCCCGAACTGGGACTATATAAAGATATTCTTTTTATATTTTTATATAATAAGCCTGAATATAGAGACGGAGTGGGTACTGAAGTCAGAAGTACAATTGTAGGTTATGTTATTGTTAGACAACATAACAGATTAAAGAGAAATAATTTTTTTGCATATTATTAAAATGGCAGATAACGAGAGCATAAATATGAATAATACGGCAACAGAATCTTTATTAATGAGTGGACCCGAAGCAAACTCAATGCCTACTGTAAACAATAAGATATCATTAGAAGACCTTTTTCAATTAATGAAAATACAAAATAATGAATTAAGAGAACAGAGTATTAAGTTTGATGAACAGAGTATTAAATTTGATGTAAAATTTGAGGAAGTGAAAAAAGAAATTAAAAAACAAAATTGTCATATTGATAAAAGAATAAATGAGATACATGCACGGTTAGACGAGATAGAGTTAGAAAATAAGAAAGTAATAGACAATTTGAACTTAAATAAAGACAAGGCAAGTAGAGGAGAGAGTTGTAATAGTAAAAATAAAAATATGATATTAGAAAATGATTATCTAAACAGGGGTAGTGATAATGAGATTTTATGGGGAATAGAATATGATAATGATGGAACGATAGTGTGTGTTGAAGGGTTAAAGAGAGTGTGTAAAGAAAGTATAATTGTAGGGGGATTGCACGGGGTAGATTTTTCCCTTAATGATGGAGTAGGGGGTGAAGTAAAAACTTCACATGTTTTTAGGAAGGACGAGAGTGCCTTCAATGTATATTTGGGAGACATATGGTCTACAAATAAAGTTGTCCCTGTTTTTTTTTAGTGCATTTCACAGGTGGTGCAGTAATTGTGAATTAGTGTCCCCTGCAAATATTGAAAGAGAGAATGTAGCTTGGTGAAGTATAGAGAGATATATTAAAAGAGAGAGATGTTTTGAAAGTGAGAGAAAGAGAGAAATAGAGATTTTTAAGATAAGTAGAAAGTATGAAGAATTTAGGGAAAGGTTAGGAGTAGAGATGATGTATAATAAAAATAAGAACTTACCTTGTAATGAAGCTGATATAGCAGTAGGAGAGGATAATGAAAATAATGACTTTATAATGTATCTGACTGTGACAAATAATACTAAAGGTGACACGACAATAACCAATCATGACAGGTTGTATGATGAATTGATAGGTAATAACCCTATTAATTATGATGGTTTTATGGAATATACGAATTTAAATGAGTGTTATATTAATGATAGTAATATAATGTTTTCAAGTAAAAATAAGTTGTATAGACGTAAGATTCGACTACTGTTTGACGATGGAGGATAATTATTTTATTGTGTTAATGAACATTTAATTATGTGGACAGTGTTTTTGAAATGGACTGTTTTATAAACTGATGTATGGTAAATGATTAAATGATAATTTTGGATTGTATATTTTTTGTGTGTATTAATGTCACTGTATTTGTGTATTCTTGATATTATGTATTTTATGTATTTTTATGTAAACCATGTACTGTAGAATTTTAAATAATTGAAGAAAGTTTGAGGATGATTTTAAATAATTATGAGATTTAGATTCTAGTGGATAATAAATGATTAAACATGTAACATATTTGGATATTGAGATGCATTGTTATTAGTAGGTGAGGGATGAATTTTCTAATGCAATTGTAAATGATCACAGTAATGTAAAGGGTTAAAAAGTGATAGAGCTTGGGTGATAATTATTAAAATAAAGGCATTTGAGTTAGTTAAGCAGAGTTATTGGGAGTCAGAGAGAATAAGAAATGAGATACAGATCATACACAAAGAGGGTATTGGATATTTTAGGGACACAGTAGTTAGTGGTTATATGTAAAGAGGTGAGTAATGTGAATGGTAAATATATTTGTTGATGATGATATTTTGTAGTAAGGGTAGTGGTGTAAGGAGTGATCAGCGTGCGACGTGGCAAGAGACCAGCGTGTGGTGTTGTGGCAGGCGGAGCAATTTGGGTTAGAGTGTTTGCCGATATTTGGTGGAGGGCAAATGGTTAGGAATGTGTATGGCCAGGTAGGGAACACACATCCTAGTACAAAGACGAGCGGTGCCAGAGGATTTAAATGGAATTAGTGAAGGGGTTTATAATTGAGATATTGGTGTCATAATATGTAAATCTGGTGGTTAGAAGTGGTTGTTAGAAAAAAGGGGTAGTAAGGTTAGATGGATAAATGCCAAAATGAGATATAGTGTAACGGTACGAAATTGTAGGGCCAAGGTAACATTTTAAAAATTATATTTTCCATACAGTCATTGTTCACCCTTGTAGAACCCCGAGTTAGTCAACCAGATAGGCTGTGTTTGTTACAGAACAAAACGTCTATGTTTTGTCTCCGCACTCAAGCAACGTATTTGTGGTTATATTCGCCAGACCTAACCAAGCTGCAGAACGGGTTATTAAGGGAGTAGTTACAATAGATAATAATGAATAATAGAGAGTCACCCAAATTAATTGATGGATAGGTTAGCAAAAGAAAATTCATGGTAGGAAGGTGAGGGAACTGAAAGGTAAATGATAAATTTGAAATTTTTTGTATAAAATCTAATGATATAAGAAATGGTAACTAATTAAAAGCTTAATAGAGAGTTGAAGTCGTAATGTCCTATAAAATTTGATACAAATTATTTAAACATGAATTAAGTAATGTAAATGTAACAATGTTAATGTTTGATGTACAATGTTTTATTATGTTTTTATTATGGTGATAGACCCGCATTAAGGGCGTATAATTATATAACTTATAGATATTATGATATCTTATTATTTTCTTAATGTAATGCTGAAGCAAAGACAAGGAGATGACAAAATTCCTCCACCAGTTGTCTTTGTGAAGGCACCTGGGCGCTACAGTCCAGTGGGGGTACAATAGTGTGTGTGGTGAGGAGGTTGTTACAGGGGTAGTGACGGTAATAAATGTTAATATGTGAAAAGAATAAGATTATAAATGGTTTTGAACAAAAGATATGATTTAGTTCTGTTGCAAAGAAACATGAGAATAAAGAAAAATGAGTAAAGAAATATTAAAATGTTTGAAATATTTGCCATAATGGTTACATTTTGTTGAGGTAATAAAGATGATAAGCTGTTGTTGTTTTGAAATTTGAAAGACTTGTTTTACTTATTAGGGTATTATTATAAGAATATATATATTTTCTCTTGTTAAGGAAGGAGTGAGTTAGTAATGGCTAGAGGCCAGTTTTGGAGAAAATGGCGAGATAAAAAGAGAAAGCCATTCTATTTTAAATCTTGTGAATTGTTGTATGAAAATTTTAGAGTTAAGCAAACCAATGCCTCAAAATGCAAACCAATGCACTAAGGGGAGACATATCGGTTGTGGATATGGAGATTGATAAGGCCACTATTTTAAAATTTGTATTGCATGTTTCAGAGTTTGGTGGTGTTGTGACAGCGGTCCTGAGCTGGCCGGTGCGTCAGACCAGGAGCGTAAAGTGCCTAATGGCCTTATGGTGTTGGGATCTCTCCAGAGAAGTCCAGTAAGGTCAGATGGTACGATCATCATCATTGGATCCAGGGTAAGTGATTGTATTTCTTTGATATTAACACTACAGGGGGTTGTGGCACCATATCTGGGCTGATCCTTTTAGAACGTGTGAATGGGTCAATGAAAGTTTTTATGCTTCGGCATAAAACCTTTCATTGAGGGGGTTTTGTAATAGTACGAAAGCCTGATTTCAGATTTATGGTACAAGAGGTATTGAATTATTGTATTTCACTGTATTTTTACATTCATATGTCTGGATGGGACAATTTTCTTTTTGTTTGAAGAAAACGACGCAATTGCATCTGTGCAGACGATTCCAAGGCCAAGAGCGGACGTGCGAAACAGAACACTTTCAATGGTTGCATGAGTTAATGTAGACTCTTCATATAAATTTTCATTGGTTAACAATGCCAGACGTCATTAAAATACGAATGACGTAACAACAATAACATATAAACCAGGGCGTTTCCTTGCCTTGAGACAAAGAACAATGACGTCGACAAACATACACGTACGTAAAAGTAAGCATTGTATCAGCCCCAGTCTTCACCACACCGCAAAAGCGGCAACATGTTATAAAATTGTCGCCGGCAAGTAATGCCAGCAAAGTGTTTTAAAACAACCAAAATGTAAATTAAACAGTAACTATACTTACAAAAATGAATTAGCATCAGTGAACAACAGTTTTTAAAATTAACAAATTAGAGTCAGTGCAGCAGAAAAGGAAACAAATGTAACCAGGAGATCTCGGCTGAGCAACAATGTAAAACCATCCACTAGAACTTCGAGTCTACATTCAGGAAAGTCAAAATTATAATAAAATTCATTTGAGCTCAAGATTTAACAATACATTAAACAGAAAAAATGTATCTAATAATTGTAAAATGAGAGAGTGAAAGTGAGTGAGAAAGCATGCTCGAAGCAAGGCTGGCAACCAAACTGAGTCGTTGGTTTGCGTAAAAGATTAATACAAATTTGATAGAAATACTTTATTAATTTCGCAGCTGCAAAATAACAAAAAAAATATTTAGTTGATCAAAGAATATAATAAATTTTTAAGGTCATGATTAACAGTAAGGAAACGACGGCCATTATTTTGCAATTATGATTTACACGTGCAAATGAAAATATTAAAAACTAAGTTGGTTTCAATTCACATTGATGTTGGTACTTTATTTCAAAACCCAACTCAGTCTCCAATCACGCTTGATTCGAAACTCTGGACCCAAGGTGAAAAAATATGCTTACGCAGACACGTACCGAAAAAGTTATGGTAAGTACGATACTTATGGTATGTTTAGCATACATAATTAAATGCAAAATAATTATGTATTATTAATAAAATGAGTAAAATCACAATTGTCGCCCAGAACAGTGACTAATGTGTATAATCACAATTGGCGCCCGAACTGGGACTATATAAAGATATTCTTTTTATATTTTTATATAATAAGCCTGAATATAGAGACGGAGTGGGTACTGAAGTCAGAAGTACAATTGTAGGTTATGTTATTGTTAGACAACATAACAGATTAAAGAGAAATAATTTTTTTGCATATTATTAAAATGGCAGATAACGAGAGCATAAATATGAATAATACGGCAACAGAATCTTTATTAATGAGTGGACCCGAAGCAAACTCAATGCCTACTGTAAACAATAAGATATCATTAGAAGACCTTTTTCAATTAATGAAAATACAAAATAATGAATTAAGAGAACAGAGTATTAAGTTTGATGAACAGAGTATTAAATTTGATGTAAAATTTGAGGAAGTGAAAAAAGAAATTAAAAAACAAAATTGTCATATTGATAAAAGAATAAATGAGATACATGCACGGTTAGACGAGATAGAGTTAGAAAATAAGAAAGTAATAGACAATTTGAACTTAAATAAAGACAAGGCAAGTAGAGGAGAGAGTTGTAATAGTAAAAATAAAAATATGATATTAGAAAATGATTATCTAAACAGGGGTAGTGATAATGAGATTTTATGGGGAATAGAATATGATAATGATGGAACGATAGTGTGTGTTGAAGGGTTAAAGAGAGTGTGTAAAGAAAGTATAATTGTAGGGGGATTGCACGGGGTAGATTTTTCCCTTAATGATGGAGTAGGGGGTGAAGTAAAAACTTCACATGTTTTTAGGAAGGACGAGAGTGCCTTCAATGTATATTTGGGAGACATATGGTCTACAAATAAAGTTGTCCCTGTTTTTTTTTAGTGCATTTCACAGGTGGTGCAGTAATTGTGAATTAGTGTCCCCTGCAAATATTGAAAGAGAGAATGTAGCTTGGTGAAGTATAGAGAGATATATTAAAAGAGAGAGATGTTTTGAAAGTGAGAGAAAGAGAGAAATAGAGATTTTTAAGATAAGTAGAAAGTATGAAGAATTTAGGGAAAGGTTAGGAGTAGAGATGATGTATAATAAAAATAAGAACTTACCTTGTAATGAAGCTGATATAGCAGTAGGAGAGGATAATGAAAATAATGACTTTATAATGTATCTGACTGTGACAAATAATACTAAAGGTGACACGACAATAACCAATCATGACAGGTTGTATGATGAATTGATAGGTAATAACCCTATTAATTATGATGGTTTTATGGAATATACGAATTTAAATGAGTGTTATATTAATGATAGTAATATAATGTTTTCAAGTAAAAATAAGTTGTATAGACGTAAGATTCGACTACTGTTTGACGATGGAGGATAATTATTTTATTGTGTTAATGAACATTTAATTATGTGGACAGTGTTTTTGAAATGGACTGTTTTATAAACTGATTTATGGTAAATGATTAAATGATAATTTTGGATTGTATATTTTTTGTGTGTATTAATGTCACTGTATTTGTGTATTCTTGATATTATGTATTTTATGTATTTTTATGTAAACCATGTACTGTAGAATTTTAAATAATTGAAGAAAGTTTGAGGATGATTTTAAATAATTATGAGATTTAGATTCTAGTGGATAATAAATGATTAAACATGTAACATATTTGGATATTGAGATGCATTGTTATTAGTAGGTGAGGGATGAATTTTCTAATGCAATTGTAAATGATCACAGTAATGTAAAGGGTTAAAAAGTGATAGAGCTTGGGTGATAATTATTAAAATAAAGGCATTTGAGTTAGTTAAGCAGAGTTATTGGGAGCCAGAGAGAATAAGAAATGAGATACAGATCATACACAAAGAGGGTATTGGATATTTTAGGGACACAGTAGTTAGTGGTTATATGTAAAGAGGTGAGTAATGTGAATGGTAAATATATTTGTTGATGATGATATTTTGTAGTAAGGGTAGTGGTGTAAGGAGTGATCAGCGTGCGACGTGGCAAGAGACCAGCGTGTGGTGTTGTGGCAGGCGGAGCAATTTGGGTTAGAGTGTTTGCCGATATTTGGTGGAGGGCAAATGGTTAGGAATGTGTATGGCCAGGTAGGGAACACACATCCTAGTACAAAGACGAGCGGTGCCAGAGGATTTAAATGGAATTAGTGAAGGGGTTTATAATTGAGATATTGGTGTCATAATATGTAAATCTGGTGGTTAGAAGTGGTTGTTAGAAAAAAGGGGTAGTAAGGTTAGATGGATAAATGCCAAAATGAGATATAGTGTAACGGTACGAAATTGTAGGGCCAAGGTAACATTTTAAAAATTATATTTTCCATACAGTCATTGTTCACCCTTGTAGAACCCCGAGTTAGTCAACCAGATAGGCTGTGTTTGTTACAGAACAAAACGTCTATGTTTTGTCTCCGCACTCAAGCAACGTATTTGTGGTTATATTCGCCAGACCTAACCAAGCTGCAGAACGGGTTATTAAGGGAGTAGTTACAATAGATAATAATGAATAATAGAGAGTCACCCAAATTAATTGATGGATAGGTTAGCAAAAGAAAATTCATGGTAGGAAGGTGAGGGAACTGAAAGGTAAATGATAAATTTGAAATTTTTTGTATAAAATCTAATGATATAAGAAATGGTAACTAATTAAAAGCTTAATAGAGAGTTGAAGTCGTAATGTCCTATAAAATTTGATACAAATTATTTAAACATGAATTAAGTAATGTAAATGTAACAATGTTAATGTTTGATGTACAATGTTTTATTATGTTTTTATTATGGTGATAGACCCGCATTAAGGGCGTATAATTATATAACTTATAGATATTATGATATCTTATTATTTTCTTAATGTAATGCTGAAGCAAAGACAAGGAGATGACAAAATTCCTCCACCAGTTGTCTTTGTGAAGGCACCTGGGCGCTACAGTCCAGTGGGGGTACAATAGTGTGTGTGGTGAGGAGGTTGTTACAGGGGTAGTGACGGTAATAAATGTTAATATGTGAAAAGAATAAGATTATAAATGGTTTTGAACAAAAGATATGATTTAGTTCTGTTGCAAAGAAACATGAGAATAAAGAAAAATGAGTAAAGAAATATTAAAATGTTTGAAATATTTGCCATAATGGTTACATTTTGTTGAGGTAATAAAGATGATAAGCTGTTGTTGTTTTGAAATTTGAAAGACTTGTTTTACTTATTAGGGTATTATTATAAGAATATATATATTTTCTCTTGTTAAGGAAGGAGTGAGTTAGTAATGGCTAGAGGCCAGTTTTGGAGAAAATGGCGAGATAAAAAGAGAAAGCCATTCTATTTTAAATCTTGTGAATTGTTGTATGAAAATTTTAGAGTTAAGCAAACCAATGCCTCAAAATGCAAACCAATGCACTAAGGGGAGACATATCGGTTGTGGATATGGAGATTGATAAGGCCACTATTTTAAAATTTGTATTGCATGTTTCAGAGTTTGGTGGTGTTGTGACAGCGGTCCTGAGCTGGCCGGTGCGTCAGACCAGGAGCGTAAAGTGCCTAATGGCCTTATGGTGTTGGGATCTCTCCAGAGAAGTCCAGTAAGGTCAGATGGTACGATCATCATCATTGGATCCAGGGTAAGTGATTGTATTTCTTTGATATTAACACTACAGGGGGTTGTGGCACCATATCTGGGCTGATCCTTTTAGAACGTGTGAATGGGTCAATGAAAGTTTTTATGCTTCGGCATAAAACCTTTCATTGAGGGGGTTTTGTAATAGTACGAAAGCCTGATTTCAGATTTATGGTACAAGAGGTATTGAATTATTGTATTTCACTGTATTTTTACATTCATATGTCTGGATGGGACAATTTTCTTTTTGTTTGAAGAAAACGACGCAATTGCATCTGTGCAGACGATTCCAAGGCCAAGAGCGGACGTGCGAAACAGAACACTTTCAATGGTTGCATGAGTTAATGTAGACTCTTCATATAAATTTTCATTGGTTAACAATGCCAGACGTCATTAAAATACGAATGACGTAACAACAATAACATATAAACCAGGGCGTTTCCTTGCCTTGAGACAAAGAACAATGACGTCGACAAACATACACGTACGTAAAAGTAAGCATTGTATCAGCCCCAGTCTTCACCACACCGCAAAAGCGGCAACATGTTATAAAATTGTCGCCGGCAAGTAATGCCAGCAAAGTGTTTTAAAACAACCAAAATGTAAATTAAACAGTAACTATACTTACAAAAATGAATTAGCATCAGTGAACAACAGTTTTTAAAATTAACAAATTAGAGTCAGTGCAGCAGAAAAGGAAACAAATGTAACCAGGAGATCTCGGCTGAGCAACAATGTAAAACCATCCACTAGAACTTCGAGTCTACATTCAGGAAAGTCAAAATTATAATAAAATTCATTTGAGCTCAAGATTTAACAATACATTAAACAGAAAAAATGTATCTAATAATTGTAAAATGAGAGAGTGAAAGTGAGTGAGAAAGCATGCTCGAAGCAAGGCTGGCAACCAAACTGAGTCGTTGGTTTGCGTAAAAGATTAATACAAATTTGATAGAAATACTTTATTAATTTCGCAGCTGCAAAATAACAAAAAAAATATTTAGTTGATCAAAGAATATAATAAATTTTTAAGGTCATGATTAACAGTAAGGAAACGACGGCCATTATTTTGCAATTATGATTTACACGTGCAAATGAAAATATTAAAAACTAAGTTGGTTTCAATTCACATTGATGTTGGTACTTTATTTCAAAACCCAACTCAGTCTCCAATCACGCTTAATTCGAAACTCTGGACCCAAGGTGAAAAAATATGCTTACGCAGACACGTACCGAAAAAGTTATGGTAAGTACAATACTTATGGTATGTTTAGCATACATAATTAAATGCAAAATAATTATGTATTATTAATAAAATGAGTAAAATCACAATTGTCGCCCAGAACAGTGACTAATGTGTATAATCACAATTGGCGCCCGAACTGGGACTATATAAAGATATTCTTTTTATATTTTTATATAATAAGCCTGAATATAGAGACGGAGTTGGTACTGAAGTCAGAAGTACAATTGTAGGTTATGTTATTGTTAGACAACATAACAGATTAAAGAGAAATAATTTTTTTGCATATTATTAAAATGGCAGATAACGAGAGCATAAATATGAATAATACGGCAACAGAATCTTTATTAATGAGTGGACCCGAAGCAAACTCAATGTCTACTGTAAACAATAAGATATCATTAGAAGACCTTTTTCAATTAATGAAAATACAAAATAATGAATTAAGAGAACAGAGTATTAAGTTTGATGAACAGAGTATTAAATTTGATGTAAAATTTGAGGAAGTGAAAAAAGAAATTAAAAAACAAAATTGTCATATTGATAAAAGAATAAATGAGATACATGCACGGTTAGACGAGATAGAGTTAGAAAATAAGAAAGTAATAGACAATTTGAACTTAAATAAAGACAAGGCAAGTAGAGGAGAGAGTTGTAATAGTAAAAATAAAAATATGATATTAGAAAATGATTATCTAAACAGGGGTAGTGATAATGAGATTTTATGGGGAATAGAATATGATAATGATGGAACGATAGTGTGTGTTGAAGGGTTAAAGAGAGTGTGTAAAGAAAGTATAATTGTAGGGGGATTGCACGGGGTAGATTTTTCCCTTAATGATGGAGTAGGGGGTGAAGTAAAAACTTCACATGTTTTTAGGAAGGACGAGAGTGCCTTCAATGTATATTTGGGAGACATATGGTCTACAAATAAAGTTGTCCCTGTTTTTTTTTTAGTGCATTTCACAGGTGGTGCAGTAATTGTGAATTAGTGTCCCCTGCAAATATTGAAAGAGAGAATGTAGCTTGGTGAAGTATAGAGAGATATATTAAAAGAGAGAGATGTTTTGAAAGTGAGAGAAAGAGAGAAATAGAGATTTTTAAGATAAGTAGAAAGTATGAAGAATTTAGGGAAAGGTTAGGAGTAGAGATGATGTATAATAAAAATAAGAACTTACCTTGTAATGAAGCTGATATAGCAGTAGGAGAGGATAATGAAAATAATGACTTTATAATGTATCTGACTGTGACAAATAATACTAAAGGTGACACGACAATAACCAATCATGACAGGTTGTATGATGAATTGATAGGTAATAACCCTATTAATTATGATGGTTTTATGGAATATACGAATTTAAATGAGTGTTATATTAATGATAGTAATATAATGTTTTCAAGTAAAAATAAGTTGTATAGACGTAAGATTCGACTACTGTTTGACGATGGAGGATAATTATTTTATTGTGTTAATGAACATTTAATTATGTGGACAGTGTTTTTGAAATGGACTGTTTTATAAACTGATTTATGGTAAATGATTAAATGATAATTTTGGATTGTATATTTTTTGTGTGTATTAATGTCACTGTATTTGTGTATTCTTGATATTATGTATTTTATGTATTTTTATGTAAACCATGTACTGTAGAATTTTAAATAATTGAAGAAAGTTTGAGGATGATTTTAAATAATTATGAGATTTAGATTCTAGTGGATAATAAATGATTAAACATGTAACATATTTGGATATTGAGATGCATTGTTATTAGTAGGTGAGGGATGAATTTTCTAATGCAATTGTAAATGATCACAGTAATGTAAAGGGTTAAAAAGTGATAGAGCTTGGGTGATAATTATTAAAATAAAGGCATTTGAGTTAGTTAAGCAGAGTTATTGGGAGTCAGAGAGAATAAGAAATGAGATACAGATCATACACAAAGAGGGTATTGGATATTTTAGGGACACAGTAGTTAGTGGTTATATGTAAAGAGGTGAGTAATGTGAATGGTAAATATATTTGTTGATGATGATATTTTGTAGTAAGGGTAGTGGTGTAAGGAGTGATCAGCGTGCGACGTGGCAAGAGACCAGCGTGTGGTGTTGTGGCAGGCGGAGCAATTTGGGTTAGAGTGTTTGCCGATATTTGGTGGAGGGCAAATGGTTAGGAATGTGTATGGCCAGGTAGGGAACACACATCCTAGTACAAAGACGAGCGGTGCCAGAGGATTTAAATGGAATTAGTGAAGGGGTTTATAATTGAGATATTGGTGTCATAATATGTAAATCTGGTGGTTAGAAGTGGTTGTTAGAAAAAAGGGGTAGCAAGGTTAGATGGATAAATGCCAAAATGAGATATAGTGTAACGGTACGAAATTGTAGGGCCAAGGTAACATTTTAAAAATTATATTTTCCATACAGTCATTGTTCACCCTTGTAGAACCCCGAGTTAGTCAACCAGATAGGCTGTGTTTGTTACAGAACAAAACGTCTATGTTTTGTCTCCGCACTCAAGCAACGTATTTGTGGTTATATTCGCCAGACCTAACCAAGCTGCAGAACGGGTTATTAAGGGAGTAGTTACAATAGATAATAATGAATAATAGAGAGTCACCCAAATTAATTGATGGATAGGTTAGCAAAAGAAAATTCATGGTAGGAAGGTGAGGGAACTGAAAGGTAAATGATAAATTTGAAATTTTTTGTATAAAATCTAATGATATAAGAAATGGTAACTAATTAAAAGCTTAATAGAGAGTTGAAGTCGTAATGTCCTATAAAATTTGATACAAATTATTTAAACATGAATTAAGTAATGTAAATGTAACAATGTTAATGTTTGATGTACAATGTTTTATTATGTTTTTATTATGGTGATAGACCCGCATTAAGGGCGTATAATTATATAACTTATAGATATTATGATATCTTATTATTTTCTTAATGTAATGCTGAAGCAAAGACAAGGAGATGACAAAATTCCTCCACCAGTTGTCTTTGTGAAGGCACCTGGGCGCTACAGTCCAGTGGGGGTACAATAGTGTGTGTGGTGAGGAGGTTGTTACAGGGGTAGTGACGGTAATAAATGTTAATATGTGAAAAGAATAAGATTATAAATGGTTTTGAACAAAAGATATGATTTAGTTCTGTTGCAAAGAAACATGAGAATAAAGAAAAATGAGTAAAGAAATATGAAAATGTTTGAAATATTTGCCATAATGGTTACATTTTGTTGAGGTAATAAATATGATAAGTTGTTGTTGTTTTGAAATTTGAAAGATTTGTTTTACTTATTAGGGTATTATTATAAGAATATATATATTTTCTCTTGTTAAGGAAGGAGTGAGTTAGTAAAGGCTAGAGGCCAGTTTTGGAGAAAATGGCGAGATAAAAAGAGAAAGCCATTCTATTTTAAATCTTGTGAATTGTTGTATGAAAATTTTAGAGTTAAGCAAACCAATGCCTCAAAATGCAAACCAATGCACTAAGGGGAGACATATCGGTTGTGGATATGGAGATTGATAAGGCCACTATTTTAAAATTTGTATTGCATGTTTCAGAGTTTGGTGGTGTTGTGACAGCGGTCCTGAGCTGGCCGGTGCGTCAGACCAGGAGCGTAAAGTGCCTAATGGCCTTATGGTGTTGGGATCTCTCCAGAGAAGTCCAGTAAGGTCAGATGGTATGATCATCATCATTGGACCCAGGGTAAGTGATTGTATTTCTTTGATATTAACACTACAGGGGGTTGTGGCACCATATCTGGGCTGATCCTTTTAGAACGTGTGAATGGGTCAATGAAAGTTTTTATGCTTCGGCATAAAACCTTTCATTGAGGGGGTTTTGTAATAGTACGAAAGCCTGATTTCAGATTTATGGTACAAGAGGTATTGAATTATTGTATTTCACTGTATTTTTACATTCATGTGTCTGGATGGGACAATTTTCTTTTTGTTTGACGAAAACGACGCAATTGCATCTGTGCAGACGATTCCAAGGCCAAGAGCGGACGTGCGAAACAGAACACTTTCAATGGTTGCATGAGTTAATGTAGACTCTTCATATAAATTTTCATTGGTTAACAATGCCAGACGTCATTAAAATACGAATGACGTAACAACAATAACACATAAACCAGGGCGTTTCCTTGCCTTGAGACAAAGAACAATGACGTCGACATACATACACGTACGTAAAAGTAAGCATTGTATCAGCCCCAGTCTTCACCACACCGCAAAAGCGGCAACATGTTATAAAATTGTCGCCGGCAAGTAATGCCAGCAAAGTGTTTTAAAACGACCAAAATGTAAATTAATCAGTAACTATACTTACAAAAATGAATTATCATCAGTGAACAACAGTTTTTAAAATTAACAAATTAGAGTCAGTGCAGCAGAAAAGGAAACAAATGTAACCAGGAGGTCTCGGCTGAGCAACAATGTAAAACCATCCACTAGAACTTCGAGTCTACATTCAGGAAAGTCAAACTTATAATAAAATTCATTTGAGCTCAAGATTTAACAATACATTAAACAGAAAAAATGTATCTAATAATTGTAAAATGAGAGAGTGAAAGTGATTGAGAAAGCATGCTCGAAGCAAGGCCGGCAACCAAACTGAGTCGTTGGTTTGCGTAAAAGATTAATACAAATTTGATAGAAATACTTTATTAATTTCGCAGCTGCAAAATAACAAAAAAAAATATTTAGTTGATCAAAGAATATAATAAATTTTTAAGGTCATGATTAACAGTAAGGAAACGACGGTCATTATTTTGTAATTATGATTTACACGTGCAAATGAAAATATTAAAAACTAAGTTGGTTTCAATTCACATTGATGTTGGTACTTTATTTCAAAACCCAACTCAGTCTCCATTCACGCTTAATTCGAAACTCTGGACCCAAGGTGAAAAAATATGCTTACGTAGACACGTACCGAAAAAGTTATGGTAAGTACGATACTTATGGTATGTTTAGCATACATAATTAAATGCAAAATAATTATGAATTATTAATAAAATGAGTAAAATCACAAATGTCGCCCAGAACAGTGACTAATCACTGTTAGTGTATAATCACAAAATGCATAAAATTTCAGGGAAAAATAAATTACTCAAATAAACAAATGCAACTATTTATTGCAGAAAAAATTTAAATAGTCCAGAAAAACCTCAAAAACCTGAGTAATGTTTTTCTGGAAAAGATGACACTAGTCACCACCTAATTGAAATAACGTTAAGTAAGAGATTCTACTCCACGTAGATGTAAGAAAAACATAATTTTGATAAAATGTTTAAAAAATTCTGAATGAGAACACACACACACACACACACACACACACACACACACACACACACACACACACACACACACACACACACACACACACACACAGTATGAAGTACAAGTGTAGAAACAACAAACCTGTGTTGTATAGAGGCTACGACCACCAACCCTTCGCCGACGCACCACTATTACAGCCGTCCCGCCATTCGATCTCACAGTTTCCAACACCATACGCTTGCTCACATTGCTGCAGTCCAAATTGTTTACTCTCACTATACAGTCATTAGGCCTAAAACACAAAACATGCTACACTGTGCCTGTCTTGTTAATTTTCTAATCCAAAACCACATTAACTTCATACCAATTACGAAACCATATCACTCCTGATAAGATAAACTTATCAAGTGCATTACCTTTTGCACTGTACCCAATCAATAATAATAATAATAATAATAATAATAATAAACCCTTTAGTTTAAATTATAAGATGAATAACAAAATATTTAAATGTTTTAAACTTTTCTTGTTGAAATAGTTACAATGCTTATTATTATGCATCAACCCATCCTGTATATTAATGAATTAAACTTAAAAAGATAATATAATGCACAGAATACTACTCTGTCTTTACCTCATTTCCTCCTATTTCACACACACACACACACACACACACACACACACACACACACACACACACACACACACACACACACACACTTCTATAGTAACAATACATGCTGCACGTAATACACTCTTCCTTGTGCACTACTTGCCAACTTCATTGGCTTTTATTATTACATAGCTATTTCATTTTATGATCAGTATTTCCTTACTGTTATTCTGTTTACTGTATTTTATTGTCATTATTATTATTACTATTTCCTAACTGTTTATGAGATTTTTTCATTTCAATAGTTTTTTAATACCTTTCTTACTGGTTTCTACACCTATATTATCTGTAGGCTTATATGCATATTGCATACTATTAATTTTAATTTACACTGAAGCAGAAAAACAGAAAACTGAAACAATATAAATTACTTTAAAATAATAAAATACTCGAGTCCCTATTCTCGTGCCAATAAAACTACTCAAATAATTTATTTGAATTGTTCAATCTCAATGAACCACACCTTTCACCCAATATTCTGTGAAAACAACTTTAAATACACGCCTGTAGAATTATAGTTGAAAGAAATTTTTTTTGGAAACCCCCTCATAGAAAAACAGAACCCATATGTGATAGATCTCAGCACTTGCTTCGTGTACCCTGCATGGACTGATTTGCAGACTACTATTATAGTTAAAAGAAAATTTTTTGGAAACCCCCCTTGTAGAAAAACAGAACCCATATGTGATAGACCTCAGCACTTGTTTCGTGTACCCTGCATGGACTGATTTGCAGGCTACTATTATAGTTAAAAGAAAATTTTTCAGAAACCCCCTCATAGAAAAACAGAACCCATATGTGACAGACCTCAGCACTTGCTTCGTGTACCCTGCATGGGTTGATTTGCAGACTACTAAAAACATCACTCATGTGTCACAGACATTGAAGCATTAGATCACAATGCTTGGGCCTTTAACAGGCCGTTTCTGCTTACTCTCTTTCCAGCTAAAAACATATCACATACTGATCTGAGAAAATTTCATGCATAACATACAATGTCTAGTACTCTCCTTCCCTGGAAATGGGATCTAACACCTTGACTCCCAGTGCTTTCCAAAAACTTTGTTTTGACTACAATGCTATACACATTTTGTCATGCTACAGTCGACTCCCTCTTGTTCGGACTCCGATGGTTCGGACGCCGGATGGTCCGGACTACTTCTTGGAAATGAGTCATCAGTGCGCGCCGGGTTTCTCACGGCCGAAAACAACAGGATTGAGCGTGTCTGTTTATTTCTGGCCTACATGTAAACAAAGATCCTCAGTTCGGCTTACGATTGCGTTTGCTCCGGATCGTCATACAGTGTACTGTAGCTGTTTTTACTAATTACTACTGATATTGTTGTGTGTTTTAATAATTTTCAATGTGAGTTACATATGTTATTATAAGTGAGTTTATTTGTTAGGTGAAATTGTAGTTTCAGTAACTCTGATTATTTGACAGTAAAATTCTCAAAAATGAGTGAAAAATGGAAGCATAATACGGTTAAAATGCAAGACAGACTTAATATTTTACAACGTTTAGATAAGGGTGAATCAGTGCAAAGTATTTGTACGGAGTTTAATGTAGGGAAAAGCACAGTTTATGATTGGCGGAAAAACAGAAAATCGATCGAGGATTTTTGTATGCAAATTGAAGTCGAATCCGTCCTTTCTACTCGATCTACCTTGAAAAAACCATACCATGAACTTGTTGATGACGCATTATGGTTGTGGTTCATGCAGGAACGTAGAAGAGGGACTCCTATAAATGGGCCGATTTTGAAAGAAAAAGCCGTCATTCTTCATTCAAAACTTGGGGAAAAAGGAAACTTCTCGGCAAGCGATGGGTGGCTAACGAGATGGAAAAAATGGCATGGAGTGCATTTCCTTGGAGTTTGCGGGGAGAAGCTTTCAGCAGACCAACCGGCAGCTAATGATTTTTCTGAAAAATTGAAGCGTATCATTGAGCGTGAAAAACTAACCCCAGAACAAGTGTACAATATCGATGAGACCGGGCTTAACTATAAACTTTTGCCTAATAAAACCTTTGCCACTCCTCAAGAAAAGTCTGCTTCAGGCTTTAAAGTAAATAAAGAAAGGATCACTGTTGCACTATGCTCAAACGCAACTGGGACACACAAGATGCCGCTATTTGTGATTGGAAAGTCGGCCAAACCCAGAGTATTCAAAAACTTAAACATGTCTTCCCTTCCAGTGTATTACAGGTCACAAAAGTCTGCCTGGATGGATTCTTATTTGTTTAAGGAGTGGTTCGTGGCTCAATTTGTTCCGTCTGTAAAAGAACATTTGACATCCTTGAAATTGCCAGTAAAAGCAGTTCTTGTGCTTGATAATGCCCCTACGCATCCAGAGGAAGGTCTCGAATGTGATAGTTACAGTGACATCAAGCTTTTATATATGCCTCCAAATGTAACAAGTATCGCACAGCCCATGGACCAGGGTGTAATCGAATGCTTTAAGAGAAAATACCGGAGGAAGCTTCTTTCAGAAATTTTGGATAAGATGGATGGTAATGACAATGCAGGTCTCATCCAGACGCTCAAGACAATTAACATTAAGGACGTCATTTATATCGCTGCTATAATGATGAAATGATCGATGCTATATTATGTATGATGAAATCCCATCATCTACGTTTACCAAATCCTGGAGAAAATTGTGGCCAGATGTTGAAACTCTCGTTGAGAAGAGACAAGAAGACAACCCAAATACAATAGGGTTAAATATTCATGCAACTGAACCTGATGACAACCACTCAATTTTAAAGGATTTACAACGGCTGCCTGATTCTGCTAGTATTAATGAGAATGACGTTGTGGAATGGATTTCGAGAGCTGATGATGAACTGGCTAATGAAATCCTGAATGATGACGAAATCGTCGATGTAGTCCTTCGTCAAGAGGAAGAAAAAGAAGAAGACGACGACGAAGGTGATAGTGAAGCGGGAAATGGCGTGGGAATTTTGACTCATGCAGAGGGTAGGGCAGCACTGGAACTGGCAACTACCTACGTCGAACAACAGCCTGGCGCATCAGCTGTGGATGTTATGTTTCTAAGGAAGTGGCGTGATTATGCCTTCAAGAAAACAGTTGAAGTAAAGAAGCAGAAGAAAATAACAGATTTCTTTTAATATTGCAAAGCCAAGTTTTTCATTAGTTTTAGGTTTAAGTTTATTCGTTTGGGACAATTTTATGAACCTAAAATTGTGTTCCGTACACTTGAAAATTGTCTTAAAATGTGATTTATAAATATAGATACGCTATTACAGGTTGTAATTTACATAAGTAAAAAACCGCCGGATGGTCCGGAAATTTTTTAATCCGGACAGGGATCCGATCCCGAGGTGTCCGGATTAGAGGGAGTCGACTGTATATACAATAGTGTCATTTTTAAAAAACGTTTGGTAAAAGATGTGGTTCATTGGGATCAAACAATTACAATAAACTAAATTCACAATATAATTTACTTACTTAAGTTTGCCTTCTGTTATGCTTCCTTTTGCAATAGACGAAACATATATACCACTATCGTTTGGGTAATGTGGATCGTCTCTTCCACCAACCAATTCCAGGCCTAAGTCTTCATCAGATCCCAGCCCACTCTGTGAACAATTTTTTTCTTACTTTAATAACGGACTTTACTTTCTTCACAATGAACGTGTGCGCGCGCGTGCACACACACACACACACACACCTGAACACTGCTTGTATAAATGAAATGATGCTTTTGCCAGGTGTATTAAGAGTGTATACCCTTTTTTAAATTATAATCTTCTAAATACTGACTTAATCTGCCAATTATGCCTCAACATTGCATATACTGTTAGAGATACATTTCTTTTCTTTTACAGATTCTACATGTAAACGCCTAACTTAGGCTTGTAGTGTACAGACTAAATACAAATAAGGCGGTTTTTGCATGTCTGGTCTTGTAAAATTTGTTTTTCGTATTCCTTATTTTGTCCGTAATACACATGTAATATTCATAAAAATATAAAAATGTTGCTTTTACCAAGTTGCTAACAGAGAATTTGTACAAACAGTAAATGTTTATCTCAAAACCATTCACATGCTAAGCTCATTCACAAAGAGCACAATAAAACTTTATAATGAATGTTAGTGCACTAATCACAAGTAGTATTCATACTGAAATATTGATAATGGAATGGAAATTTGATTTAGTGATATGAATGGCTGATTTAATCATTCTTCCCTTCGCAGTATTATGGAAGCATAGCAAAATCCAAAATACTGTAATTATATTATTTCACATGATGTGGCATGCAAAGGACTAAAAAATGTAAAATATTGTGGAAAGCAACATACGAAAGTTCAGTGAATTTCACAAAAATAAAAAAAGCATTAAGTGCGATTTACATTACTTCCCTAACTAAACGAACAACTATGTTGAATTTTTACGAACAACTATGTTGAATTTTTATGGCCCCTTGTGCGGGACAAATCAAGGGGAACAAATATTTTTTTTGTAATTTGTAGCAAACCATTTTGAGGGAACCTTTTTGACTACTCAGTGTGTAACTTTTGGGAACGACCTGTCGTGCCGAGCTAGGCATGACTTGATACAGGAATGTTGGTTATCAGCAGTGCGCATTTGTAATACTGAGAATCGACCACGTGGCGAGTTAAAAGAATTTCCATCGCCCAGCTTCTGAAACATTCGATGAAAACAGCCAATGAGAGGGTGAGTTGATGAGCACGTGGCAGGACACAAAGGACGGAGCGCGTACCCAAGCCTAGCTTGGCTCGTCAGTCGACACTCAGCTTCAGGACCACGCGGTCAAAAGAAATCAGTGCTTGCGAGCAAATTAAAGTCGGCCGACAATTAAATCATGTAAATGAACTTAATAATAGTAAAACAGTGTCAGAGTGTACATTCCACTACAGTTTTTCGAGACGTAACCGTTTAGAAACTATTTTCGGAGTGTAAAGTGAAAACTGGGAATTAACAGTGGTGGTGCAACCGATTGGATACTTCCACAACAGGATGAGTACCTAATATAAGCAACTGGCCAAATATCAAAAAGATTTCAATTTCAAACTTATAAATACATAAACCAGTTATAATTCAAAGGGGATTAAAATGGAGAGAGAGAGAGAGAGAGAGAGAGAGAGAGAGAGAGAGAGAGAGAGAGAGAGAGAGAGAGAGAGAGAGAGAGAGAGAGAGAGAGAGAGAGAGAGAGAGAGAGAGAGAGAGAGAGAGAGAGAGAGAGAGAGTATAAAAGTGAAGTACTGGTTTGTCAAGAATAATTTTATATTAATTAATCATGTATAATTTTATTGTAATTAATCATTTATAATTTCATATCTATGGTTTTGATGTTATAAAAATGGAGTAGCGTGTTAAAAGAAAGGGGAGAGTCTGATGAATTGAAGGAAATAATAGTAGAAAGAAAAGAAATTTTCTGAATAAAAGAAAATATTTGGTTTAGTCAGCATAACAATGTGTTAGAATAGTTATTTCACCATTAACCATCTCCTATGTTCTGTGCCAATCAAATTCGTCTCACGACCCTGTGTAACTTTATAAACTTACGTTTTGCACTTTTTTTACACCAATAAATTATTTACTTACCCTGACTCTGTTACACTTACCTTTTTGATAAAAACTCCCCAGAAGATTTCAAACTCGTTCAAAGGGTTGCCACGATGTTTTAAGGTGAACATCGAAACCGTAATACACTTACCCTTAATTAATTTTGATATTTACTTCCCTTAAATCAGAAAATTCACAGGTTTCGTTTTAGACGAATTCTTGATGCAGAACTCAGGTTATGGGAGTGGCTTAATAATTCACTTAACACATTTTTCTGTTAAACCAATAAACACTTTTATTTTTATCAAATTTCATATACTTTCTTTCTTTCACTTTTCTTTATAAAATGTTATTTCCTTATCTCTATATGATATATTTACTTATACTACACCCCTACAAACCAGTACTTTGGTATTTTTCCAACTCTCTCTCTCTCTCTCTCTCTCTCTACGTTTATATATATATATATATATATATATTGTTTTCACCCTCCTTACTTCTGAGTTCTTTAATATTCGTTATTTATTTCCCCTCGGGTCAATATAGTTATTTATTTATTGTACTTAACTGCACGTGCCATCCGCCATCTTTCTTAGTTCACTTTCGCTCCCGTAGCCACTAACACTGTTTTATACGTTCCACTTTATGAATTCATTTTTAAGTCACTCTCACTTACATATATTATTCTTTACACAATGTTTGGGGCAGGCCGCGCGTACTTACACGCATCGGCCTCCTGACACTATCTTTACTGAAACTGTTACTGAACTAACAACTGTACTGGTTGAAGACTGGTTTCCAACTGGCCAACCTCGCTTGCATGGTTGCCTACATGCCAGGCGTTAGGCGTCGGCCACACTGTCGTTAACTCGTTCTGTGATTGGTTATTGAATGTCTTGGACCTCTCACGATATCTCGTAAGACTGTAAGCAGTCCACGTGGGTGAATTTTACGTCACAAAAGGCGGCACACACGCGCGCTCTTACGCATTCCATTGTTATAATTTCCGTTGTACCTTGCACAGCATAGCACCGAATCGGCCACCGGGTGTCCCCAAAAGTCACACACTGGGTGGTTAGAAAGTGTTGCCTAATCTGCCCCGTTACACCTGTGAGCCTTCTGATTAAAGGGAGTTAGATGTATTAAAATTATTCAAGTGTTAATTAATGGGAAGAGTGCGAAAGTTTTCCATATTTCACTTTAAAAATATAGGTGGCGGCCCAATAAATTTCTGATGGTGATTGATGGTAAATTGCACAAGAAAGATCGCAAGAGCAGGTAAGATTCTGGCAGTTAGTTGTTTATTAAATTTGTTTATAACTTTACACCCTGTGTAATATATATTATACACTACGGATTGTAAATCTTCATAAAATTATAATACTACATATTATGATATATAATATCATATATCTTGTAAACTTACAATCTTTGCAAGTTTGTAACATGTTGACCAGGGACAACAATAGCAATACTGTGGGTCACTACACCCACACTATTATAGTGTATGCCTGTCACTACACCTCAATACCCATGTCAATCAGTTGGCATCCTCTTTCTTTGAAATTTTATCCAGTTTCTGGTCTCACCTTCTTTGGGACTATGTCATTACTTATTGATGGTTCACTGTATATTGTACAATCTCTTTTCTTTTATAAAGTCTAACAGTGCTGTCACAAGTTTTCCTTCAACTTTTTTTCAGTTTGTATTAGTCACTGTGGACTTTGTCATTTCACCTGCTTCTTCCCTTCCATCTTTCTCCTGCCCACATCTCCCTCATTATCTCTTGATGTTTCTCTCATCTTTCTTCAGTCCAAAAGGCACCAGTCTTCTTTCTGGTCTTTCCTTAGAAATCTGCAGAGTTATGTAACTTTTTCCTAAGTGATAAACATTGTCTGATGTCCCCTTGATAAACTGTTAGGCCTCTTCTCTGTCTTGTTTGGTTTCTTTAATCCATGTATTAGCCATTTTCAATTTTCCAAGATAGTTAAAGAATCTTTCTGTGAGTCTGTTTGTATTCATTCTTTGAAGGTGTCCATAAAAAGCAATTCTTCTTTTCCTAACTGTGTCTATAATTTTCTCAGTATATGTATAAATTTCATTTTTATGGCATCTTCTGTATTGTGCTCCATCTTTAACTGGTTCCAGTATTTTTCTTAATATTCTTCTTTCAGTGATTTCCAATTCTTCAAATATAATTTTCTTGTTCAGAATCAGACATTTCACAGCATAAAGTGCTTCTGGGTGTACTACCATTGCATGTGGTAATGTTTAGGCTTAGTAGATGTTGATTTCTTGGTATATGTATCCATGGTTAAATGGTAGGCTGCGTTCATTTTGTCAACTCTTCATTGAATAGCTGGTTTTGCTCAATTACTTCTCCTAAATACTTGAATTTGTCAGTTCTGTTAATTTTTCCATATTTAGTTCTGTTTTCTTAGGATAATGTAAATGTTTATCATGAATTTGGTTTTCTCAAAAGAGATTTGTAAAGCTTTTTTATTTTATTTATTTGTTACTATTTTTTAATCATTCTTTTAGTAACTCAACTTGTTTACTGAATGTTTCCACTGACTGACAGGATTGCTAGGTTGTTTGCAAAGGCTGAGCAATCTGCAACCTAGTCTAATTCTCTCACGCATATGGTTTTCCTCCAGTGACTTTCTCCATTCTCTTATGACTCTGTCAAGAACATGCCTTAAAGTATATTCTCTTACCAAGATGTATCTGGTAAGGGTCCATTGCCTTGTCTGACTCTTGTTTACATCTCAAGTTCTCTGGAAATTTCATATCTGAATTTCACTTTTGAATGGATATTTGTTATAATTTGCTTAATTAAAATTGTTTTATTATCTGAGTCAGATTCCTTAGATTTTGAACAATTTTGAATCAAACAACCCATATACCTTTTTAAAGTCAACAAAAGTAATTGCAACATCTTTGAATCTGGTTTTCTCATATATCATTATTAATTTTAAATTTAAAATCTGCTCCATGCATGACCTACTTGTCCTGAAACCACACTGGCATTCACCAATTTATGAGTCTAATTGTGTCTCTTGTAATGGGTCTAAATTTACATAAATATTGTGTAATTTTGTAAATTCTATAACATGTGAAGATGAGGCCCCTTTGAGGTGAGACGATAGCCAGTAAATATTTTCATGACTATATATGGTTATGCAGCAAATAACGAAAATCTATTTATAGCCAGTGATTAACTCCGTTAGTATGTTGTTGATGAGAAACAGTTAATTACGAGTTAAAAAGGTGATACTAAACCCAATGGAACGTTACAATACTGAGGACAAGACGAATAGCGGGGAGCGGGGTGAACCAGTTTGAAGACGAAACGAACGGAAATGTTAACACTAAAAGTCGGTCGACCACCATCTTTTGCACTGTGCAGTAGCAATCGCGGGCGCCCGCATAAACAGCATAAGACGTAATTTGAACAATGTGAGATTTCAACCAGTTTTGGACTTTTCAAAAGTATAAATAATGTATTAACCAGTGATAAATAAAATAAACAAACAGTTCGGCCGTAAGATATAAAAGTGCAAACAACCGACAGTGTACACAACGGGAGACGTCCCGCAGGATGAAACCATACGCATCAACA
This sequence comes from Magicicada septendecula, assembly GCA_034769895.1. Taxonomy (NCBI): domain Eukaryota; kingdom Metazoa; phylum Arthropoda; class Insecta; order Hemiptera; family Cicadidae; genus Magicicada; species Magicicada septendecula. The sequence continues at coordinate 150,385,020 of CM068372.1, forward strand.
GGAAAGTAGACATTTCACAAAATAATTAAATACTGTAAATACTGGCTTTTACCTAAATTTTAAAGCTGAGCTCAACAAAAAACCTAAAAGTATGTAAATGTGTATGATATGATTGTGTGTGTGAAGAATATGCCTATAGGCCTAACGAGAAGTGTTGAGTTTGCATAATCTTTGATATACTTAGTAGTATTTTGATGTCGTAGTTTATTGATAATCAGTTTTATGCCTTAAGGCAGAATAATTGTGTTCATGATCTGCTTTATGTTCTCAAAGGAAAATAAATAGTGTTATATTTTACTTGATTTGCGCATTATGTTATTTGTATTTGCCCACTGTTCTCTGCCTAAGTACACTAAACGAATCCCTGGACTAAACTTTACATATAATCATATTCATTTAATTATTAATAACCGATAAGACTTCAGTTGACGTCTGAAAAGGTACAAATTTTAATAGTCAATTAATGAGTGAGACTACAAATGGCGCCCGAGTAACAGTGACATTGTAAATTAACATTATAAATTTACATTAAAGTTGATTTACAATTTAGTCGAAAAATGGCAGATAAAGACGCAAATACAAATTTAGGTAAAAGTACAGATGTAGGGTCAGTGTTGAATGTTACGCAAGATAGTATGATAACCATGCACGAAAATGTCGAGAGCGTAGGCGGAATATTGAATGTAAATGAAATGGTCGAAGGAGGTAGTAGAAATAACGAAATAAATATATTCAATCAATTAGCGCTGATGATGGAAGTAATGAATAATATCAAGTCAGAGATGAATAATACGTTTGAACAACAAAATAAGAATAATGATAATTTTAACACGAGTTTAAGTGAATTTAAAACCGAAATTAAGTCAGAGATGAATATAAGTTTGACCAACAAAATTTGAATAATGATAATTTGAACACGAGTTTAAATGAATTCAAAACTGAAATGAATAATAAACTTGACAAACAAGACGAGAAATTAGGAGACATGAATAACAAATTCGTAAATATAAGAAGCAAAATAGAAATGAGTAAATTAAGTATGAATAACCAATTTAAAAGTATAAGTGAGAATTTTAATGGAGTGAGTGAGAAATTCATGGAAATAAATAATAAACTAGAGAAACAGAGTAAAACTACCGCGGGAGTGAAAGGTGAAGTGATAGATAAATTTATATAAGTATAAATAAAATACGAACCGAGATGAAAAATGATACAAAAATAATTAGCGAAAAGCAAGAGATGAAACTGCTAGAGACAGACAAAAAATTCGAGGCATTAACTAGTAGATTTAACGAAAATTTAAAAAACAAAATGACAAAATTGAAAGTAATGTTCAAGGTATGATTGATGAATGTGAACAGATTAAAAAAGCAAATAAGCTACAAGAGAGTGTGAATAATGAATTCTAAAGTAACATTGAACAACTGGATACAATTAAAACTAGTGTAACTAGTTTGAAAAGTAAACACCAGAACATGAACAAGAAATAATTAAAGTTAGAGAAGATCTAAGCCTAGCAATTAATTAAAAAAATAATCAATATGTGTGAGAGAGTGAATGTTGATGTTGAATTAGGTTATTTCAGTGATGAGGGTAAGGGAGTGAACCCCATACAATTTTTAAATTCTATAAAGAGTTTTAATAAGTATAACAAAGAAAGCTGGGAAATAAAATTAGTACGAATTTTGAACTATTTTAAAGGGGATGCTAAAATTTGGGCGGACGCTCATAATGATAATTGGGCAGACTTTGATGAATTTGAGCGAGCGTTTAAAAATAAATATTGGTCAGTGGAAAAACAAGAGGGTTTACACAGCACAATAATGGGATGGGGCAGTTTCAATATTAAACATATGAGCATTACGTCGTATGTGACATGTGACCCGACTATATAGCCAGGTTAAATATTTAGAACCACCAATGCCTCTTTCATCTTTTATAAGGTATGTCAGTAAACATTTACCTAAAGACGTACGATCCACCATTAGAACCCGGAACTTTACTGATATAGCTGAGTTAGAGAAAATATTAGAAGCTTACCAGAGTATGAAAAAAGAAGAATACAATAAGTATCAATTTAGAGATAGAGAATCGAGGCCAATAAATACCGAATTAATACAACCAGACCATTTTATTAGACATGATAATAATATGAGTAGATCAGAGGGGGGTGCATGGTTATGTCCACACCCTAATTGTAGAGCTACCAACTATAATAGTTCTCGAAATCAGTGTTATAGGTGTCGGGGTCCTAGGGGTGGTGCCCAAGGGAGAGAAGATAATTATAATAGAGGGGAAAATTATAGTAATGGGTTTAGAGGTAATAGTAGAGGGAGAGGTTTTACCAGTAATCGGGGGATGCCGGGAGGTTTGAACCACAGAGGGAGAGGGGGATATGTTGGTAACCTAAACGAGACTAGGGGTGTTGAATTACCTTCTAATAATCACAACAGTAGAGGGGATCATAGGGGAGTTTACAGCGAACCACCACCTCCAGCACAGTTAAACTAATAAGGACGGTTGAAAAGGAAAGTCCCCAGCCGTCTAGAAATCACATAACAATAGGGTCACTTATTACCAATATACATAATGAATTATCCAATGAAGAAGTAGGGGAGAGTAGCAGTAATTTTAGCATGGCAGAATTCGATTGGCATGGGTTAGTACAAGAGGAAATAAACAAGATGTTAGCAGAAGGGATAATAGAAAAATCCACCTCACCATATTCCAACCCTTTAGTAGTGGTTACAAAGAAAGACTTATCGATAAGACTATGTTTAGATGCTAGACAGGTGAATAAAATAATTATTCCAGATAGAGAGTCACCATAACCGGTGAGTGAGATTCTAAAACGTTTCAACGGGACAAAATATATTACGACATTGGATTTAACGGCTGGATATTGGCAAATAGAACTGAAGGAAAGTTCTCGCAAGTATGTAGCATTCCTATATAATGGGAGGAACTATCAATTTTGTAGATTACCTTTTGGACTAAACGTAAGTGTTTCAAATTTTTATTAAATGTTTAGACTACGTATTAGGGAGGGAGATTTTAGAGTTTACAACTGTTTATGTGGACGACATAGTAATAACTTCACCAGATATTAATACACATTGTGAAAGGTTAGATAGAGTATTAAGTAAATTGCATGAGTATGGCATAACTGTCAAGTTTAAGAAGTCAGAATTTTTAAAAGAACAGGTTAATTTTTTAGACCATATAATTTCAGCAAAGGGTATCAGTACAGATCCTAAAAAGGTAGAGATAATACAAAATTTTCCAGTACCTAAGAATGTGAAACAATTGCGAAGTTTTTTAAGCCTGTGTAATTATTATAGGCAATTTGTAGACAAATATTCTTACTTAACGGTACAATTGGGGCATTTGTTAAATAAAGGTAATCGATGGCAATGGAGTTTACAAGAACAAACTGTATTTGAGCAAATAAAAAATAAATTTTTAAACATAGTCATATTAGCTCATCCTAATTTTATACAACCATTTTACATACATACCGACGCATCGGACATAGCTTTGGGGGTAGAACTATTTCAGTTAAATGGGGATGGTAACCATAAAGTGATAGCTTTTGCCAGTAGATCCTTAGTAGCTAGTGAAAAGAACTATACAATAACAGAAAAGGAGGCGCTATCAATAGTTTTCGCCTGCAGAAAATTCAGAACGTATTTGTTAGGAAACAAAATAATAATAAGATCAGACCATCAAGCCCTAACATTTTTGAAAAACTGTAAACTAACGCATGGTAGGTTAGTGCGTTGGATGTTAATACTACAAGAGTATGATTTAACCATAGAGTATTGTAGGGGTAAAGAAAATATAGTAGCTGATATCTTATCTAGAACTGATTTTGATAATAATACTGAGGTAGATATGGCAAATACATATAAAATATTTATAATCAAAGAAGTGAAGGGAGTAGATATGAAAAAATTAATAAATAACCTAGCAACAGAACAAGGAAGAGATACAGAACTTGGTAAAATAATAGTAGCATTAAATCAGATACCCAATATACCTAACAAATGGGAAAAACATTTTAGTTTGTATGATAAACATTTAGTTCACCGGACAAATGAACAAGGTGATGATTGAAAATTATGTATTCCTAAAGTTATAATATCTGAAGTAGTGAAAGATTGTCGTTTGAGGTATGGTCATATAGGTCCCAAGAAATGCAGTGACATATTAAAAGAATCTTGTAAATTCAATAATATGGAAAAAACTGTACGTAAAATGTTAAAAACGTGTGAAATTTCTCAGAGAGCTTAGGTAAATAATCGTAAACAGGAGGGTTTAATGCAACATGTAATACCAGACAGTCCTTTAGCAATAGTTGCCGTTGATTTATATGGCCCTCTACCCAAAAGTCGAGGAGGGGTGAATTATTTATTTGTTGTACTAGATGTTTTTACCAAATTTGTAAAATTGTACCCTATTAAAAAAGCTACATCTTTGGTACTAGCTAGAAAGATAGTCAGTGAGTACATTGCTGAAGTAGGTAGACCTAAAATAATATTATCGGATCATGGTTCTCAGTTTACCAGCAACACCTGGAGGGAAACCTTAGGTTGGGAAAACATTTTAGTTAAACATACATCAGTGTATCATCCCCAATCAAATCCTAGTAAGCGTGTTATGTGGGAATTAGGGCGAATGTTTAGGACCTTCTGCCACCAAAAACATTCATTGTGGGCCACATTTGTGAATAAAGTAGAAGGATACATTAACTGTAGCTTACATGAGTCCACTAGTTACAGTCCTCATGAGTTAATGTTTCAGAGGAGGCCATCACGCATAATAGAGGAACTAATACAATTTCTGACGCGAACTGAGGTACCACATGGGAGAAAACTGGTGATTGCCAAGGAGCGGCTTTTGAGTAAAGCAGAACAACGGAAAAGAAGACATGATAGGAATTTAACACCCATCCAATATGAGGTAGGGCAACCGGTATTAATAAAAAACCACGATCAATCATCAGCTTTGGACAAAGAGATTAAAAAATTTGTCTTGTTATACAACGGTACCTATGAGGTTAGTGAAGTAAAAATGGAAATTGCTTATGTATTAATAGACCTGCAAACCCGAGAAATAAAGGGAACCTATAATGTAACAGTTAAAAAGGTATTATGTACATGAGTAATGTTGATTATTTTTTTTAATTCATTAAAATCATAGACGAATAAATACAGATTATTTTATAATGAATTGGGAGGTACCTGAAAGTTTAACTTTTAGTTTAAACATTAAGGTAATGGGTGCTTTGTTTAGCACCATTTGAGCTAAAAAAAAAAAAAAATTAGTGGCTTTGTCTGTAGTTGGCCATCATAATTAATTAGATTTAAGTTATCAATGTATAAAGATACACCATATAAGAGGTATGGTAAATGCGATTCCCCATTTTCGGGCGGTCACTGCTTCACCGCACCCTGACCGTGGATTTGCCTTAATATTCTAAATTGGTGAACTTAAAAATACAACTGGGGGGTTTAGATCAGGAGAACCTAAGATTATAGAACTTTGGATCATGGCTATATACCTAAGTATGGGTGATAGACCGATTAAGGGAATGTGAATATTAATATAGTAGGATTACTGGTATCCAGGATATCAGTAATGCCGAATTTTGTATAACGCTAAAGCAAGGATGGGGGAGAAAGAAAAGAAAAAAGTGTTCACCCCTTCCGCTTCAGTCCTTGTGGAGGCAACTGGGCGAAACAGTCCAGGGGGGGGGGTAACAGTGTGTGTGGAAGAAGGAGTTTAAAATAAGTCCAGAATTTCATAAATTATGTGATGATGGAGAAGGTGGTTACTAACTAGGTTGTTAGTAACGAAATATTAAATATTAAAATGAATTACATCAATAATGCAGAGTATGTAATTGATTTTCTAATGTAAATGAATGATGTTGTGTTGACGAGGAGTATTTTATTTTGATGTATTAAGGAGTAATATGAAGGTGCTTAACGATTGTTAAGTAAATAATTTGTTCTAATGTAGTTGGTTTAATGTGTTTTACTCTATATAAGGAGTTTGTTAATTTTGAAATGTGAATGGCATATTTATAATGGAAGGTATTTATACGTTGTAATGGAAATGTTTATTTAAATTTTGATGGGAATCAGAGCGATCATTTTGAATTTTGGGGTAAGAGTTAAAGAAAGAAGGTTATTCAGAATGTTGGTATGTAATTCTTATAAGGTATTATTCTTAGACTAAGTATTCATCCATATGTAGGATCTATAATAATAATAAAAAAAACTCAGTACTTCTTAATGCAAACCAACACAGCTAAGGGGAACCAGATCAGTCAGGGATATGTTATTATACAAGGCCACTATTTGATATTTTTGATTTGATATTTCAGTGTCTGGTGATGCTGTGGCGGCGGTCCTGAGCTGGCCTGCACGTTAGAGCAGGAACGTCAAGTGCCTGTCTGGCCTTGCGGTGTTGGGATCTCGAGAGAGAAGTCCAGTAAGGTCATTCAGGAAAGGTCACAGTCACTGGACCAGGGGTAAGTTAACCACAATTTTGAATAAAACGTAAGGGGGTTGTGACGACATATCTTGGCTGATCCCTTTAGAAAGTATGAGAGTATCAATGAGAGCTTTTATGCTTCGGCATAAATCCTCTCATTGAGGGGGGGTTATTGTAATGGGTCTAAATTTACATAAATATTATTGTGTGATCAGACATAGTGCTTTTTTAACTAACATCTTTGAGGGAAAAGTAGTGGGGAAGAAGCCCAAAGGAAGACCAAGAACTGCATACTTCCGCAGCACAATGAGTGTCGTGAATAGTGGGTCCTATGGAGAAATGAAGAATATCGCAAGTGATAGAGTGACGTGGCTACAGCGACAAGGCATTGCCTTTAGGAGTTAAAAAAAAATTATTGTGTAATTTTGTAAATTCTATAACATGTGAAGATGAGGCCCCTTTGAGGTGAGACGATAGCCAGTAAATATTTTCATGACTATATATGGTTATGCAGCAAATAACGAAAATCTATTTATAGCCAGTGATTAACTCCATTAGTATGTTGTTGACGAGAAACAGTTAATTACGAGTTAAAAAGGTGATACTAAACTCAACGGAACGTTACAGTACTGAGGACGAGATGAATAGCGGGGAGCGGGGTGAACCAGTTTGAAGACGAAACGAACGGAAATTGTTAACACTAAAAGTCAGTCGACCACCATCTTTTGCACTGTGCAGTAGCAATCGCGGGCGCCCGCATAAACAGCATAAGACGTAATTTGAACAATGTGAGATTTCAACCAGTTTTGGACTTTTCGAAAAGTATAAATAATGTATTAACCAGTGATAAATAAAATAAACAGTTCGGCCGTAAGATATAAAAGTGCAAACAACCGACAGTGTACACAATGGGAGACGTCCCGCAGGATGAAACCATACGCATCAACAGGAAAGTAGACATTTCACAAAATAATTAAATACTGTAAATACTGGCTTTTACCTAAATTTTAAAGTTGAGCTCAACAAAAAACCTAAAAGTATGTAAATGTGTATGATATGATTGTGTGTGTGAAGAATATGCCTATAGGCCTAACGAAAAGTGTTGAGTTTGCATAATCTTTGATATACGTAGTATTTTGATGTCGTAGTTTATTGATAATCAGTTTTATGCCTTAAGGCGGAATAAGTGTGTTCATGATCTGTTTTATGTTCTCAAAGGAAAATAAATAGTGTTATATTTTACTTGATTTGCGTATTATGTTATTTGTATTTGCCCACTGTTCTCTGCCTAAGTACACTAAACGAATCCCTGGACTAAACATTACATTTAATCATATTCATTTAATTATTAATAACCGATAAGACTTCAGTTGACGTCTGAAAAGGTACAAATTTTAATAGTCAATTAATGAGTGAGACTACACTCTGCTCTGGTTAGTAACACTTTGGAGAAGATTTTATAAGCAACTGGTGGAAGTGAAATTCCTTGGTAGTTGTTTACACCATTGCCAGTCATCTTTCTTGTGTACTGGGTGGACTAGTGCTGTTGTCCAGTCTTGAGGAGTTTTCTCCGAATGTTTTGAATGACTTCAGTCAGTTTGTTCAGAAATTTTTCAGTCACATGCCTCCAAAGTTCCTGCAATTACACAGGCCTAAAAAAAAAATACTTTTTAAAACTTGTTTTAGTTTTGCAACTGATTTTTTTAATAATTTTTCTGCACTCTTACTGTCACTGTTTGGGTATGTGAGACTATTAACTTAGGTGACACCAACCCACACATAAGTTAAAGGTATGCAGAAAATATGCACTGTGAACAGAATGCATATTTGGTGCAGTTTATTCTGTTCATTTGGTTATTTCTAGAAAGTCTTAAAGCCATACCCAGAACTTGTACTTCTGAAACTTTATTTAACTCATTACTCCTTTAGCTTCTAAATTTTTAAAACCTTTGAATATTTTTAGTAGCTACCCAATGGGTTTTTTTTCTCAAGTCATATATAGATTATTGTACTTCACTTAATATCTAGTGTAATTTTTACATATATATTTTAATAAGCTGATTATGAAGTACTGATTCACTTACTTACCAAATCAATGTTCAACATTTCTGTATCCCATTCTTGCATATCTGTGTCTATTGCTGAATCATGGCTGTAATTGTGACTTGCCGCATGTAACTGTAACATTCTGTTTTCTTTTTCCAGCTGTGCTTCCATCTTCTCTCTGTAATTATAGAAATAGTTAAACTAACTGACTAGAATTCAAAAAGGTACATATTGGAACCAGTTAAACAGTCCATAGAATAAAATTAAGTTCCACCTGGGGCAGTATGTATTGTCTAATAACTGTGCTAACTGCATTATTCTATTCAACAATACAGATAAAATTAATTATCTACACAGACTCTACATCCTTGATGTGTGAAAAGGATTATGTGAATCCTTAATGTTGGCAAGCTTTATGTTACAAATTTGTGAAAATAAATGCCTGTCACTACACATACATGCCACATTGTTTGTAAACAAAATATTGACATTTTTATTTTAGTAACTTGCTGTCATCATTCTGTGTTCATTTATCTGTTGAAATTTCTACAAGGTGTGATGGTACAATCCTGGTACAATCTTGAATTAACAAAAACATGGTATAAAAAACCATAAATATTGTATGCCTTCATTTTTTAACAATTTGGTCATAATTAATAAAACATTTAATAATCCCTATAAAGTTTCGGTGAGTGGACTATACAAAGGTTTTGTGAACGCAGAAGAGAATTGCCAGGATTCTAACTGTTTCATAGCAAAAAACATGAAAACCAGCAAAAAACCATATGTCGCATACTGAGATAAGGCGACGATCCCTGATGACGCCAGCGACGAGGAATGTGTTGTTGAAACTGTAAACAGACAAACAATAACTTGATGACGTAGTTTGCGCCCCACCTACGTAATATGGGACAAAGGATCTGTGTCATTTCATCAAAACGCGTGGACGCAGCCGGCCGGCAAAACCGTTCACCCAGTGTGAAGTTTAATTTTTCACCATTAAAAGTGGTTAGTTAACTGAATAAAATATCTAAAATGTTGGGACGGTAAAGTACTTGGATAGGTGTCACCAGCCGATGGATCGTTAATCACGTAGTGCGTATAGAATCTGTCCGAGGCGTTTTTGTTGGCAGACACGACGGTGTGGGCTATTAGAACGAAGTAAAAAATACAGATTGTGCACGAAGAATACGACCCTAGAAGTGCGGTGAGGCTTATCCAACAAGTTGGTGAGAACGTTCCAATTTCATTTCTATTTTTCACATAATTCAAAATAATGACCAAGGCGAAAGTCACACACTTTTAAAATGAAACTAAGTCTTTGAAATTTCAAAAAATGAGCTCATTAAAGAAATCAATTGTACCAGGGTGTGAAAGAGAGTGTGAGAGAGAGAGAGTGTTTTAATTTCTCTAAGTGCTGGGTTGTGCGAAGTATTAAAATATGTTCAATAATCCTTTATATATTAAATATATCATTTGAAATATATCTATTATATAATGTAACATAATTGCATAAGTTATGTATCATATGTGTATTTTGGAGGGTAAAATTGTTTTGCAAACGTCCGTGGCATAATATGTGGGGTCGAGTCATTTTTTCAATATGTATTGATATTCAAGTTTAAAAATAAAAGTAACTTATATATGTTAATCTGAGTACAATTATTTCAGGTAGTATGTTTCACAAATCGGGTTCGTGTTGCCCGAATCCTGGCCCGAAAAGTATTACAACATGGCGTCCGGTTTTAAAAGTGATATTCATTTAATAGTACATACAAATGTACAAATTTTATTGAAACTAATAAAACGATAAAAAGCCATTAGTTACAAAGGTAGTCCTGCAACAATCTCCCTACAGAAACCATCACAAATGATCAAATTTGCATCAACATCAAAAGAGTAAAACACAGTTCTACAATGATAGCTCCAAGAATAATGTTTGCAAAAACCATTCAACAAAAATCAAGAATGAACAGACTTAAGAAGCTGGGTACAGGCAGAGTCCACAGTCTGTTTACAATAACCTCAAATTTACTGAGAAATTGTTTACAATTTACTAAACAGAAAGTACTCAATACGTGACCAGTTTATGCACAGTAACTATATTTAGTATACATTTTCTAAGCTTCAAAATATATCAACAAAACAATAAAACAGCACTTACTTTAGGACTTTTAATTCTTTGGTTGTTTCATTCTTTTGTTTCTTTATGTCATCTGAATCTCGCAGTGCTTCAGCTAAGTCTGAAACAGCTCTATCTCTTTCTTTCCGTAATCGATCACATAATGTTCTAATGCTTTCACGTTCTAATACAATTTTGTCACGTTCACTGAAAGCCCAATCACGTCTTCTTTTGCTAACTTCTGCTTCTTGAATAGATTCTACGATCAATCAAAATTTAAAAAAATAAATAATTAAATAAATCATTAAAATTTTTTCTAAATATACAGATCAGTATGAGAATGAAGATTTATGCAACTGATAAAAGTATTAGGTGTGTCCGAACAGTAAAGATATAAAGCCTTAATTTTGTATTTACAGTGAAACCTTGATATAATGCTCTTTTGCGGACTGGCCAAAAAGCGCTTTATATTGAGGGTAGCTTTATATAAAGGTCCCAAGTTTAAATATTTAATTTGGCGGGACCATGAAAAATGAGTGTTACATCAAGGGTCGTGTTTTATCACAGGGGTGTTATATCGAGGTTACACTGTATTTACAAATATTTAACCACAAATTACTTAAATATTGTAATATAAGTGTTTGTGGGGGGTATTTAATAATTTTAGAATGCGTGTTATTCTGCCCACTTTCGATGCGACACTTTGTAAAGTGAAGTTGTGTGTGGGGTTTGTAAAAATTAATAATTATTAGTGTTAATTGTGTGTAATATGTCAAATTGTAACTTCTCTTCTCATTTACGGGTAAACCGTATTTCTCTCTGCTGCATTCAAATGTTGCCGCCTCGCCACCTGATTGGCGCACGCCTTTCTGCAGTGTTGACTCGGCTAACGTTTTGCTTTGACGCTTTCACTTCAATAAATTCTTAGTTGTTATTGTAAATTAATTGAATCAAACATACAGAATTGCAGAGTGAGAACATTTATTGACACTTTAGAGATTTCAATTACTTTATGATACATCAAATTTGTTTTCTGCACCGGCTATTACACTTGTTCGGTTGGTACTTGCTCAGTTCCCGTGTTTGTATACAATTCGTCTTTAACGTTAGTTTACAGTTAATATGGTTTTTCTCAGGGGTGTTAATAAGTCCTTTCGGCTACAGAAATATATACTTACGGCTAAGACACACAAATTTATAACAATCCTTAATACTAGTTACATAAACAAATTAATATCTTATTATATTCAAGTAAGTAATTACCAATGAAAACTTAATAAAATTTTGGGTTAGTTTTCGTTTGTCAAATTTATTTATCAAAAGGTTTGTCAATTATTTATTATATTTTGCTTGTAATAATTATTAATTGATTAAAGTTTAAATAGTGATTTTAACAAAGCATTTAGTTCTAAATCGGAATAGTGATCAGTGAAGTGAAATAGTTATTTATTAATTTTTACCAAAAAATTGTGAATTCGATAATGGGATTATGTTTATACTCATCGATTTTCCTGCTGAAGATCCTGATGTCGTCTTCTTCTTCCGGATAACTCCTGAGATGTCGTCTTCTTATATTCTCCTGAAGTTTATTTCTCTCGTCCCGATGGTTTTCCTCGCTGACTCGGGCCTCGCACTCCTTAGGTTATCGTCCGTCTTCTTCTATTAATCGATGTCCCGATGATCTTCATTCGGTGTCCGTCGTCATCTCTCTTCTTCGCTGCGTCTTCCCGACTTCTTCAGATAATTATGGTTTGTTGATAATTTTTTATTAAACAAAATTTTGTTCAGGATTCCCTGGGCTGTTGTTATTATCTCCTTTTGGTTTAAATTAAGTTAAAATTCATTTTAGTAATAAAATTTTTAGTGTGAGAGCTACTCGATCCACTCTCGGCGTCGGTCAATAATACAGTAATGAAAATCTAACGGTTTTTTGGCAATAAATTTCTGGTTGCTATGGTTACCTAATAAATTATGCTAATTTTCATTGGTCATTAACTTAAGTCATTGTTATGTTTTAATGTCTTTTTAGTCTAAATTTACCAAAATATCTTCAAGTGAAGATTTCTATCTTATACTAATAGCTAGAGTTATTACATGAGTACCATTCTTCCTAATTTTTCATGATGATCATTTTGATACCCCTCATGCCCACTTTTGAATAGCTAATTACATTTTTACTATTTTCCATATTTATATTTTACATATATTTTATTCAAAATTGGTTGTTATTCATATATTTTGGTATTAGAAATACTCACTTAATTGGTTTAACCATTTGGTATACTCTGCTTCAATTTTGGATTATTATTTGTTCTCAAATTTACTAAATTTATATTCAACAGTTAGGCCTAGAGCCTAGATTCTATTCTACTCCCATCTAACATTTCTTAATAACATATCTGGTAATACTAATACAATTTTATAAACAAAACAAGCAATAAACATCAGTGTTCCTAACTCCACCTCTTATTATAAAAATATTCCTTGTCAGGTTCTAGCCTGAAATAACTTTTAACTACCTTTTCTGTTTTTTACTATTATCTTGCTTATCCTATAATTTACTACATTCTATGGTTTTTTGAACAATAACAAAACTCTTATATTACTACTGTTAAACTGTGCCTTACTCGATATGTCTTACTTACTAATCCCTTCACTTAAATACAGTGTCTGTCCTTCTTATTTTACTATTCATTCTAATAACTTAATTTTTACCTTATTTTATAATTCTGACATCCTATTACCTAAATTCATAATAGCACAATCAGTTTAATCTTACTTGCTAACCTAAAGTTTATCAAAAATTGTTTAGCTATTTATTATAGTCTGCTTATAAAATACTTTATTCTACACCCCCACTGCACTTTTCCTTTCATAGAAGGTTTCTTTATTTATTATCACTATCACTTTTTCATCACATGCTATACCTAGCATTCCACCACTTATTTATTTTTACACACATTTTTAATTCACTCAATTATTTATTCACATGGTTTGTCTGATTATTCTGATATCACTGTGTGATTATGGGTCATGAATAACTAGTTTACTTTCAAAGGAATCTTTTAATGTTAACAAAGTTCAAAAAATAAAAAATTAAATTTTAATTCTCGTCAAAATGAGTTGTGTCAGTGCTTTGTTTAACCTGTAAACCATGTTTGTATCTAACGTATTTGTGATCGAATCCTGGAACCTGGCAGAAGAGATCGTGGAGGTAGGTGAAAATTAAATTGTAGTTTGTATTCAATAAATGTTATCAATTAGAGAGTATAACATGGGTTATTGATCTCTAAGTTTATAAGTTTTTGCCTCTTATTCTTATCTTCAGCTTTTTATTTTATAATTAAATACAATTGGATCTTCACTACCTTATGTCATGTTACAATATACATATCTTTTTTTGGAATAATCGCCTCTTTTATCTAAGCACTTACTAACCTTGGGACCCAGCTTTTGATTCCCCAAATCACAGAAGTCTGCCATCAGTACTTTGAACCAGACCACCATCTCATCATCACCATCAAACTTTCTTACAAGATGTTTCTTCAAATGCTCTCCAGGTAGAGAAACAAGTTAAAATCACTGGGTGCAATTTCCAGACCAAAACATCCCATTTCCAACATCAAACAGTACTAAGGCAATATGTCCATATTGCAATTGAGCAATTTCATAATGCTATACTGCATATTTATAGCGCAATTTCATCTTCACAGTTTCATTAATCATACAGTTAAGACACTTTAGGAATCAATCTGTGCAATCCTCTGTCAAACATTGCTTCAAATCTTGAAATTTATGAAGAAGGTCATCAAATATTACTACCGGTACTTTATTTGTTTCAACAGTTTATTTGCTTCAAGAATTCATAGCACCACTTCGAGGCACAGTAGCACCACAGACAGCTAAGGTCTGTCTATGAATTTCCAACGCATGTCACCTTTAGTGTTTATAAAAGTAGATCAGAATGATGTTTGTATTTTGTGGGACTTTTAATTGGCTTTCCCACATGACTCGAGTAACATGTTTTCTTACCAAATACGAGGAATACGTATCAACAAGAAACTAGAGTGTTACAACCATTACAAAAATTTTACTAACCGAATTAACACACTGTTGCACACCACTTTAGAAAAATTATTCTGATTAGTGCTTTCAAGTTTCACAGCTCATCATCAGATTGGAAAATCTGATCATTTTCTGATCTGATGATGAGCTGTGAAGCTTGAAAGCGCTAATTGGAATCATTTTTCTATAGTGGTGTGTAACAGTGTTAATTCTGTTTGTGATTATAACCACTAAACAACTTTATTGATTAAAAATTTTATCAGAAAAAAAACAAAGTTTACTAAAACACATTTTAAAAATTCCCAATGGTCTACACTCAATGTATCTTTACTTTCCACACACATCATACAAAAATATTTTCACTACACAAATTAAGCATATTAACAAATAAAAACACTAACATAAAAAACTCTCCTATGTGTACTTAAAGATTTATAGCATCCTCTCTCTACGCCTACCCTCAAGGTAGGATGTGAGCCAGATCTTTACATGCTATTTGATTGTGTCTGTCCTATAAATTCTTACACAGATTTTAATACAAACTGCAGTATTCTGCTCTTTCTAGAGTCTTTATCTTTATCTACATTTCTCAGGTCTTATCAAATTAGTAATGTATATCTTACCGTCTGTGACTTACAGCAAAATGTATTTTGATGTTAAAATTTACATGTGTTTCGGGACCTTGTCCCATCATCAGAATTTAAAATCTTCTTCTTATCCCATCGTGCGATGGCATAGTTGTCGAATATTTCCACAAATATTAATCACCATTATAAATAAAACAAAATAATAAGAATACACATACAAATGTATTCTTGTATATGTATACAAGGTGTACACCGTACGGCGACAGACCGCGCACTGGTTCATATCAAACTCGTATCATAGCAGATACCGCAAAGCAGTATCGTACAGGATGTTTGATTTAAAATGCAGCTGATCATTCAAAACATATGGCTTGGTATCGGCATTATTGTATGCTTTATATATTTCGAATTCTTCGAGGGCGTTCATATAACGCCCTTTATTGCAAATGTGAAGGGGTTTTAGGTTAGTATTAAAGCCAGTATAGTTGTGATTCTCCGCGATAAGATGCTTAGCAAATTTAGATCTGATGTTTTCTAAGTTGTGAAAGTATGTAGGTGGCCTATGTTCAGCGAATCTTTTTAGAAAATTTCGGCCCGTTTGGCCCACATAGAAGGCATCACAATCATCACATACCAATTTATAAATCACTGTTTTAGTTTCAAGGGCTGTTGGTTCACGAACACGAAGATTATTTAAAATGTTGTTTGTAGTTTTATAAGTGATAATAATATTATTAGTCTTATTTAAAATTGAAGTTAGAATTCTAGACATAAAGGCCGTGTATGGTGTTGAGATGTATTTATATGTATTGTCCACAGGTGCCCTACGTATGTCCGTGTTTTTTCGTTTCTTATGTCTTTTGAGGATACTATTTATTATTGTTTCTTTGTAACCATTTGTGATTGCAATGTGTTTAATGGTATTCAGTTCATCATAGTAGTCCTCATTACTGAGGGGCAATGACAGAAGGCAGTTAATCATGCTGTGGAAAGCGGCCATTTTTTGGGACAGTGGATGATAAGATGTGGCATGTATAACGGTATCAGTTGCTGTAGGTTTCCTGTAAATATTAAACTGCAATTTATTATTGTTCCTAGTTGCAGTCAAATCCAGAAAATTCAATTTCCCATTGTCCTCGTTCTCTAGCATAAACTGTATATTACTATTAATACTGTTCAAATATTTGTGTAACCGGTCTATTTGTCAATGTGTGCCTTTATAAATTAAAAAGGTATCATCAACATATCGGCCATAAAAAATTATGTTATCATTATACTTATTATTGGTAAAAATGAAAGAATTTTTGAAATGGTTTAGATATATATCGGCAAGTAGGCCAGACAGTGGAGAACCCATTGCTACACCGTCATGCTGGGTAAAAAATTGTTTATCATGAGTGAAATCATTCTGGTCAAGAACCAACTTCAAAAGGTCCATCAATTCATTTGTACTATCGACATCCAACTTATTAGTATTGACAAGGTTACTTCTTACTATTCGTAATGTATCGGCCACTGGTATGTTCGTGTACAAGTTAACAATATCAAAAGAAGCCAGTTTGTATTGAGGTTCAATCACTAAATCCTTCACTTTATTAACAAAATCAACATTATTTGTAAAGGTACTCGCCTTTTACCCTTTTAATTAAATACTACACTCATCATAAAATACTCACCGCTGCCAGAATTTTACTTACCGTCATGGTCCCCGTCAAACTTACCTTTTGAAACTGCCCAGGTCGCCATGATATTTTTCTTAAAGGTTAAATATCGAAACCTTCTACACTCGTGCCCTTATAAAATCCTGCTATCTGACTGTAATTTAGAATTTTCAGAAAACCCCCGATTACGTTAGACGAGTTGTCAGCACAGAAAACTAGGAAATGGTTATGGCGTAATAACTAGACTAACACATGTTTATAGAAGAATGAACCTTTTAATTTTTTACCATTTACTCTATCATTGATTATTATGTTTTCTTTATATTTATAATTTTTTACTAATTTTAGTCCAATAATTTGTATAGACTACTACTACTACATCTTTCTAGTTGAGCCAGTACTTTTGATAACCCATACACACACTCACTCAATTTACATTTATTTTTAAAACTAATTAATGAGCTCCTTATTAATTATAATGTTTTGGCCAAATGAAACTGTCTTTACACTTGTTACCTATATGCGTAATATCCAAACGTTGTACACGATATTGTCCGGAACTGTTTTCAATAATCACTCTCCACTCCAAACACAGTTTATTATTACCTTACGTCATTTACTCGTCACTTTACTTGTTTGTACATTTTATATTACTTGGTAGGCCTACTTTTGTATTTTTCGGCCTACCAAGAACTCGTCCGAGGCTACCGTTTTTGTTCTGGTAACTGTCTG
The DNA here is from genome assembly GCA_034769895.1 of Magicicada septendecula. NCBI lineage: Eukaryota > Metazoa > Arthropoda > Insecta > Hemiptera > Cicadidae > Magicicada > Magicicada septendecula. Next base: position 150,402,734 of record CM068372.1, read on the forward strand.
CTGATTGTCTGGCCGCTCAGCCGTGAGTTGCAATGGAATTGGTCTCAGTGCTGCTAAGGCGGTAATGCACAGGTTTTCGTCTGGTCACGTGATCGTGAGACTGCGCTCCCATTGGTGCTGTTAAAAGAGCGCTCTAACGTAGGCGTAAGATTTAGCAATATTTTGCCGCCTGCTGCAATATGAAATTACATTACTTTTTTCCGTGATTCACGGCTGATGCAAAGTTGGGTGTTATTTCACAACCTGTCTACGCTGCTTGAGTGAGGAGACAAAACACAGGCGTTTTGTTTTCCAATAAACACAGCATACTTAGTCGACTAACTCGGGGTTCTACAAAGGTGAACAATGAATGCGTGGAGAATATAATTTTTTAAAATGTTAACTTGGCCCTACAATTTCGTACCGTTACAATACCCCCCCCCCCCAATAAGAGGTTGAAGGCCGAAGCGTTCAAACTCTTATTGCCTAAAACCTAAGAGGGTCAGCGAGGATATGGTGCCGCAACCCCCTGAACTCTCTATTAAAATCATGGGTACTTACCCCCCTAGTCCGGTGACTGTGGCAGCACCCATCCGGTCTTACTGGACTTCTCTGTTCGAGATCCCAACACCATAAGCTCGGACAGATACCCGCCACAGTATCGCCTGACTTTATAACATTCAATTAAAATTTAATAAATGGCCTTCCATCACTCCATATCCCACAACTGATTTGTTTCCTCTTAGCCATACAGGCTCATTCTTTGCAAAGTACTGGTTCTGCTTATACAAAGTACTGGTTTCAATGGTACTGGTTGCAAAGTACTGTAGTTCAATCATATAAAAAAATTTTTTTTTTTTTTATACTACCCCCCTTTTAATCCCTTAACCCCTGATACCCGTTACATATTAATGTGTTCTGCGCTAGACTTCTTGGCCCTTGCCAGCCTCATCCTAGCCGTAAACCACATCTCCCTCGTGACCTGTAACTGGGTCACCCCCCATCCACACTCACTATTTCCCCCCCTGGACTGTGGCGCCCAGTTGCTTTCACAAGGACTGATGCAGAAGGCGTGGACATTTTTTTCTTTTATTCCACCCCCATCCTTGCTTCGGCGTTACAATAAAATTTAGTGTTACACTTACTAATAATAAATGATGCACCCCTACTGGACTACCACCCCTATCTGGGTGAAAATAGCCCTGTTCCAAAATTTGGTAGATTCCCCAAAAAAATAACCCCCCTACTAAGTCTAACAAACCACCGGGTTGACAAAATAAAACAAACCACAAGCCGGTTATATCAAGTAAAATTTATGATTTGTCACAATTAACTACTTTCACGGTCGTGATCCGGTGAGGTCATGACCGCACTTAGGTGGGGAATCTACAGTTAGACGTAAAATATAAGTTGTCAATTATAAAAGTTTACATGAACAGTTATGTGCACATCTTATTTTCCAAACACGATCTCAGCCTGAACATTTCCATCAGTTGGCAGTTTTAAATGAATGTTTTAATTGTTATTTACATCAATTAGCATTTAATTTACAATTCCAGTTTGAATTCAAATGAAGATAAAGTTAAGTTCATTATTAAAAGTCATCTTTTCAATTTATTTAATTACCTTTCATTAAATTTAATGCATATTGTTTTAATCAACAATTTCAAAATTAATTACATTTTCAAAATGATCCGACATAAAAATATTACCTACATTATTCAAAAAATTTACCTTCATTTCTTCACGTCTGGTATTTCTTTTTATTTCATAATAGGATTTTCCTACTGGCAATGATTCAGCAGAATAAAACAGTTGTCAACTTCAACACCTGGCTGCAAACATTAGTCAAAACATACAACATCCCTGTTTACATCAACAATAGTCTGCCAGACTGGTGTTATAAACACTCTCAGTTTCAACATTCATGGTTATGTCATATACTGACACATTTGCTTACTCCAACTGTTAATTTCTCTGAGTCTTGTAGTTAACATATTTATCAATTTCTATTTATTACAATTCAAACCAAAATTAATTTTGCTTCATTAATAAAATTAACCTTTTTAAATTATTTGTTTAACTTGACAATTATTTAATAACCTGCACTCAAAACAATTTAGCTGTAATTATATTATTTAAAACATTTTAATATACACACATCATACAAAATAGACTTAAATATTATTATGCCATTTGTTCTTATTACAAACATACGTTACCTATAAGCTATACTGTACATTGCAGCAAAATAATATTAACACAATACATTTATTTACAAATTTTCGTCATATCCAATTATTATTTGTCACACTTCAATATCTGATTCAGCCAAGTCATTACCATATACTAAAGTATTTAAAATGTCCATACACTGCTTTTTTAATTCAACCTCCATCATCGTATAATAATCTTGCCTTTTTATAACATTTCTCATTCTTACTTACCCTCAATTTATTATTATCATTATTATGATAACCCATCAACTCTATTTCTTTCATTATACCCTGATAACTTATAGGATTATTCCCTATTATTATTTCATAAACCTTGTCAATATTAATTATTTTTGTCCAGTCTCCATCAGTAGTATTATTTAACATCAGGTAAGTTATTTTATTATTTATAACAGTATTATCAAAATATTCATCTCTCTCTATTTCACCATGCAAGTCACTTTTTTCACCTTTCTCTATATCTAAAACCTGCACTAACCTTTCATAACCTCTATTAACCTCAAAAATCACTATTTCTCTCTTTCTCTCATCACAACACCATATCATCTTTTCTCTCTCACTCCATGCAAAGGGCACCATTAAATATTTATTACCTCTACTGGCTTTACCAGTTAAATCGCGAAAAATACAGGGACCATCTGAAGACACCTTGTCTTCCATACGAATACAGGAGGAAACTCTGTCCTCATTAAACACCTGTGAAAACTCTGTTTCACCATAAACTTGGGGAAAATCTGCCCTTTGCCCATTGAACCTCTCTACACACACACTTATAACCTCATCAACACTTTCTCTGCTCACAACCTTACACTCTAACACAACGTTTTTAATTTCACCACTGTTACTTACCGTGTCATTCTTAGATACCCCATTTTTAATTATATAATCATTATTCCTATTTAATGTTATTTCATCATTATGATTACTGGTAGTACTACCACTTACCTCAGAATTGTAATTACCATCATTATCTTCACTAGCGAACACTACCTCTCCCACTATTTTGTCACTATTATTTATTAATTCATTATTAGAATTATCGTTATCACTCACCTGGTTAATTATTCCCTCACTATCATTAACAACATTATCATCACTTACCTGTTTTAATTCAACTTCTGAGTTATCTGCCTCTCGTTTCCACTTCTCGTCATGCTTTTTAAATATGTCATCTAATCTTGCGTTTTGTTTACTAAACATTTCGTCTAACAGTACTTGTAACTTTTTCATCAGCTCTTGATTCGACTCACTTAGATTACCATAATTTGCATTATTATCTGCCACCTGATCGTCTTTATTTTTGTTAACTTGGTCTGTCTCTCTACCTTTATTTACCACCACCACACTATCATCATTATCACTAGGCCTATTTACTGCCTTATTTTCTACCACTCTTACTTCAACTACCTTACCTTTATTATTTGTCATCTCACTATGTTTATTAATTTCTGCGAATATTCCCTCTTCTTGTTCTTCCATCCGCGTTAAATTATCATCTAAATTACCCCACTCCTCGTCTGTCATTTCACCTACAACCCCTCTAAATTCGCTTTCCCACTCGTCCCACGCGAAACCCATATTCTCTCGTACTTCGCCCATATTTATACTCGCATTTCAAAATTTATTTATACACCTTTTGTAAAACTACAACCCCTCTATTGCTCAATAATTATACATATAAACTATAAATACCCACTACATAAAATCATTATTATTACTTAGAAATAAACCCAACATTTACGCTACCAAAACATAACCTAATTTTCACAACGTAATTATATGCGATTAATTTTACAAATACGCCATTACCAAATCCTATTTTCTGTGCTTTAAAACAGGTCTAGTTCCTATAATTTTTATATACGAACATCCTGGCAGGGTCGTCGCTGTAAAGGTACTCGCCTTTTACCCTTTTAATTAAATACTACACTCATCATAAAATACTCACCGCTGCCAGAATTTTACTTACCGTCATGGTCCCCGTCAAACTTACCTTTTGAAACTGCCCAGGTCGCCACGATATTTTTCTTAAAGGTTAAATATCGAAACCTTCTACACTCTTGCCCTTATAAAATCCCGCTATCTGACTGTAATTTAGAATTTTCAGAAAACCCCCGATTACGTTAGACGAGTTGTCAGCACAGAAAACTAGGAAATGGTTATGGCGTAATAACTAGACTAACACATGTTTATAGAAGAATGAACCTTTTAATTTTTTACCATTTACTCTATCACTGATTATTATGTTTTCTTTATATTTATAATTTTTTACTAATTTTAGTCCAATAATTTGTATAGACTACTACTACATCTTTCTAGTTGAGACAGTACTTTTGATAACCCATACACACACTCACTCAATTTACATTTATTTTTAAAACTAATTAATGAGCTCCTTATTAATTATAATGTTTTGGCCAAATGAAACTGTCTTTACACTTGTTACCTATATGCGTAATATCCAAACGTTGTACACGATATTGTCCGGAACTGTTTTCACTAATCACTCTCCACTCCAAACACAGTTTATTATTACCTTACGTCATTTACTCGTCACTTTACTTGTTTGTACATTTTATATTACTTGGTAGGCCTACTTTTGTATTTTTCGGCCTACCAAGAACTCGTCCGAGGCTACCGTTTTTGTTCTGGTAACTGTCTGCTGATTGTCTGGCCGCTCAGCCGTGAGTTGCAATGGAACTGGTCTCAGTGCTGCTAAGGCGGTGATGCACAGGTTTTCGTCTGGTTACGTGATCGTGAGACTGCGCTCCCATTGGTGCTGTTAAAAGAGCGCTCTAACATAGGCGTAAGATTTAGCAATATTTTGCCGCCTGCTGCAATATGAAATTACATTACTTTTTCCGTGATTCACGGCTGATGCAAAGTTAGGTGTTATTTCACAACCTGTCTACGCTGCTTGAGTGTGGAGACAAAACATAAGCGTTTTGTTTTCCAATAAACACAGCATACTTAGTCGACTAACTCGGGGTTCTACAAAGGTGAACAATGAATGCGTGGAGAATATAATTTTTTAAAATGTTAACTTGGCCCTACAATTTCGTACCGTTACATATTGATTATGCTATGCCCTATTTGTTATGTTTATATTATGTTTTATTATATTTACCAATTTTTTAGCAATTTTATATCCTGGGGCGGTAGTGATGTTTACTAATGGTCTTATTAGAATACCATTCTTATGAAGTTTTGGTAAACCTGTCAATGTAGGTTCTTTTGAGTTAATGGTCTTTAATGATCTTCTGGTCCGTTCATCAAATAAATGTACACATTTATTTATGCCTTGATTTAAACATTTTACATATTGTTCAGTGGGATCTTAATTTATTTTTTTGATGTTATTATTTGCAATAAAGTCCTGTATCTTATCACTGTAATCATTAGTGTCCATAATGACAACCGTGTTGCCTTTATCTGCTTTGGTGATGAGAGCATGATTGTCTGATAGTTTGTGTTTTAACTTCGTTAAAATTTTTCGTTCTTTATTATATTTGTTATATGTATTTGGAACAGAGGAATACCAATATACTCTGTTCCTCTGTCCCAAATACATATAACAAATATAACAAAGAACAAAAAATTTTAACGAAGTTAAAACACAAACTATCAGACAATCATGCTCTCATCACCAAAGCAGATAAAGGCAACACGGTTGTCATTATGAACACTAATGATTACAATGATAAGATACAGGACTTTATTGCAAATAATAACATCAAAAAAATAAATTCAGATCCCACTGAACAATATGTAAAATGTTTAAATCAAGGCATAAATAAATGTGTACATTTATTTGATGAACGGACCAGAAGATCATTAAAGACCATTAACTCAAAAGCACCTACATTGACAGGTTTACCAAAACTTCATAAGAATGGTATACCAATAAGACCATTAGTAAACTTCACTACCGCCCCAGGATATAAAACCACTAAAAAATTGGTAAATATAATAAAACATAATATAAACATAACAAATAGTCATAGCATAATCAATGATGTTGATTTTGTTAATAAAGTGAAGGATTTAATGATTGAACCTCAATACAAATTGGCTTCTTTTGATATTGTTAACTTGTACATGAACATACCGGTGGCCAATACATTACGAATATTAAGAAGTAACCTTGTCAATACTAATAAGTTGGATGTCGATAGTACAAATGAATTGATGGACCTTTTGAAGTTGGTTCTTGACCAGAATTATTTCACTAATGATAAACAATTTTTTACCCAGCATGATGGTGCAGCAATGGGTTCTCCACTTTCTGGCCTACTTGCTGATATATATCTAAACCATTTCGAAAATTCTTCCATTTTTACCAATAATAAGTATAATGATAACATAATTTTTATGGCCGATATGTTGATGATACCTTTTTAATTTATAAAGGCACACATTGACAAATAGACCGGTTACACAAATATTTGAACAGTATTAATAGTAATATACAGTTTTTGCTAGAGAACGAGGACAATGGGAAATTAAATTTTCTGGATTTGACTGTCACTAGGAACAATAATAAATTGCAGTTTAATATTTACAGGAAACCTACAGCAACTGATACCGTTATACATGCCACATCTTATCATCCCCTGTCCCAAAAAATGGCCGCTTTCCACAGCGTGATTAACCGCCTTCTGTCATTGCCCCTCAGTAATGAGGACTACTATGATGAACTGAATACCATTAAACACATTGCAATCACAAATGGTTACAATTAAACAATAATAAATAGTATCCTCAAAAGACATAAGAAACGAAAAAACACGGACATACGTAGGGCACCTGTGGACAATACATATAAATACATCTCAACACCATACACGGCCTTTATGCCTAGAATTCTAACTTCAATTTTAAATAAGTCTAATAATATTATTATCACTTATAAAACTACAAACAACAATTTAAATAATCTTCGTGTTCGTGAACCAACAGCCCTTGAAACTAAAACAGTGATTTATAAATTGGTATGTGATGATTGTGATGCCTTCTATGTGGGCCAAACGGGCCGAAATTTTCTAAAAAGATTTGCTGAACATAAGCCACCTACATACTTTCACAACTTAGAAAACATCAGATCTAAATTTACTAAGCATCTTATCGCGGAGAATCACAACTATACTGGCTTTAATACTAACCTAAAACCCCTTCACATTTGCAATAAAGGGCGTTATATGAATGCCCTCGAAGAATTCGAAATATATAAAGCATACAATAATGCCGATACCAAGCCACATGTTTTGAATGATCAGCTGCATTTTAAATCAAACATCCTGTACGATACTGCTTTGCGGTATCTGCTATGATACGAGTTTGATATGAACCAGTGCGCAGTCTGTCGCCGTACGGTGTACACCTTGAAACCGTTGTATACATTATAACATCGCCAAACCCAGATCATATTTGATATCAATAAGTATATAAAAAATGCTAAGAAATAATATATTTTAATAAATAAATAATAAAGAGAATGAAAATAGTAAATATAATTAAGAATGAGGAGAAAGAATAGTAAACCAAAGGTGATTATTAAATAGGAAATACAAACTAGACGGACAGACAAATGACATTGACCCAACCCCAGAGATTGGCCAGATAATAACCAAAATAAAGTGAAACAAGATGGAAGTGAAGGAGAAGAAAAGTGAAATTAAAAATGGAACAAACCAACTATAAAGAAAATAAGTGAACCAAGGTGATAAAACACAGACAAATAGTGTAGAATAGGGAAGGGGGAGATGATACCATCAAGTATCATAAAGGAAACGAAACCAGTGAATAACCAATATAAAAAAGAAATATTAGTAGTGTCTAAGTGACAAATGTAATTCATAACTAATACAAAACCATTAAATAAAAATACACTAACCCACGAATTAGTAGTATAAGTAAGTAAGAAATCTAGAAAAAGACATGAACTTATTAGATATAAATAAAATTTGTAAAGATAGTGAGATAGTGAGAAATATAATGAAAGTAACTAAGTGACAAAGAAAAATAATAATAGGGTTTACCTACCAATAAACGCTTAAAATAAAAAGTGATAACAGTGAAAGTGTAAATACCCCAAAATAGTGAGTGTATCAGTGATAAACACCAATTAATTAAAGGTGAAAGTGATGTGTGAAAAAGGATCCGATGTAAGGATACGATATTATTCAGGGGAGAAAGCCCAGGTAAAATAAACTGTTTATGTTAACATGGAATGGAGAAAAGGAGTAGTAAAGATTTAAGTAATTAAGCATATAATTAATAAATACCCTATGTTATAAGGGAAAACAAATTAAATAAGTTTGAAAGAAGTGATGATGTTTCTCACTCAAAATAATAGTAAACTAATGAAAGGTATGTTAAACCAACAGTAACTAATAACTTGTAAAGAATTGTTCATGTTAATTTTATGGATAGGATATGGCTGAAAGAAGATTACAGTCCATAGGCCTAATTGTTATATTTTAAGTATTAAGACATAGAAAATAATCTTGACATGTAATCAGAACAAAAACAAACTCAAGACACAACAACCACTAAACGAATCAATTATAACAACAGAACAAAACACTTTGTAATGAAATGAAATATAATTAGAATAAATTAAATAAAAATAATCAATGGCTACTTAGGCCTAGGAAATGTATAACTGTAATGACAAATAATTGCAAACTGTATAAAAACAATCAGGAAATTAAGAAATTCAAGGCAAGTAAATAGCCGAGAATAATATGTAAATCAGTTTAAAGGAAAAATATTAGAATAAGAACTTAGTTTAAAGGAGAAATGTAAATACCAAATATTAACATAAATGTACAAACATTGATATTTCATAAAACCATACATTATGTGGTACCAAATTAATCTTTGAAAGGAAATAATAACAGTGGTGATAATATTTAAAGTGTAGGGAAGAGGACAGAAGAATTTAATCAATAAGAAGATATACAGCTATTTTGAATAAAAATTCAAAATTTGATAACAATAGGCTACTTCAGAATTAACCAATCAGGATTAATTGGTTACTATGACAACAGTCGTTTGGTTACTAATTTACCGTTAGATTTCTTTACTCGTGATATGACGCTCTTGTTGAATAGACGCTAGTTTTGGAACGATCAAAATTGTTAATTAAAACGTCAAAATATCAAATGAAATTACTAGCAAGTGAACCCCGAGGAAGAAGACGATGGCTGAAACCATATAACTAATGTCGAAGCCGAATTAAAGAAAAAAGAAAATAATATCCTGCCGATTAACTTGAAAAAGATGCCTGAAGTCCCGAACAAAAGAAAATTAAAGATGATTGCAGCATAATTCCTTAATACCAGATCAAATGAGTTCATCCTGTCTACTGAAGTGTTAAGTATCTATTAAATTACCCAAATTTCTGAATAAACTCATGGTAATTATTTCTCACTAAGAGCTGAACTCTCACTAAACTGCACATAATTACTTTCAAAGATTAAATTAAAAAACTAAGACACTGAAATTTTATAAACTGGCAAAGTTAACCTGTCATTAGTTGGCGATATATTGTAACACTTCTACTACACTCCCATAAACAAATTATAACTACACAGTATATTATTTAAGTTTAACTGATGTAAGGGTGTGTATTTTTATTGTTTTAAACATTAGTAATCCTTTTAACGCAATCTCAAGAACCCGCAACAAACGAACAATAATAATTTTGTGTATAATTTCCACAGACGCCATTACTGAAAGTCTGTTAATAAGTTCAGATATCGATTTGTCAAACCCCGGAGAGGTGTCTCATATAAACGGAGCAATTGTATTACAAAAGGAAACATAATTTGTATTAAATGAATAATTAATCGTTGACAAAAAATAAATAAGTATTGAGTGTAACGACGGTGTTATAATTTCATTAGGAGGTGGATAATAATTTATGTACATTTTAGCAGATAAGAAGTATTGACGACTAGCGATCGCACAGCCAACGCAACGACCCACTGGCCGATACAGATGGCCAAGACAGGCGGGAACATATTGAATTATTCAAACCGCCTGAGCGGCGCATGTCATACACATTTAAAATTGTTTTAATTGTTTTAATAAAACAATTTGGTGCCACCGGGATTTTCACACCCCTAGTGAACAACAGGTAAGAACATCGAGACCTGGTTATTCGTACGTTCGCAAAGGACGAGATCTGCAGAAGTTGCGTTCATAAGCGACGACGGATAGAGAAGACATGTTACACCCAGTATACACATACAAAATCTGATTCACATTTTACAGAAAAACACCCCACGGGACACACGTCTAGTTACAACATATACAAGAATACATTTGTATGTGTATTCTTATTATTTTGTTTTATTTATAATGGTGATTAATATTTTTGGAAATATTCGACAATTATACCATCGCACGATGGGATAAGAAGAAGATTTTAAATTCTGATGATGGGACAAGGTCCTGAAACATGTAAATTTTAACATCAAAATACATTTTGCTGTAAGTCACAGACGGTAAGATATACATTACTAATTTGATTATCAAATACGTGGCTTGGTACTATAATCAGAAATATTCCATAAATCAGGTCTTATGTTTGTGTACTATATTATCAAAACCTATGACACCCTTTCACAAGCTACTGGATTTCACACCAAGAAGTGGCCAAAATGTATTAAAAGTAACAGTAAGACAGTTGACAAAGAAGTTCTGATAGTCAGCTGCATTACCATAAATTATTCAGGCACTTAGTATCCCCAGAATCCAGACAAAAACCTAGAATAATATATCCCAAAGGTGTCACTTCAGTTCATTTTATATACCAAAATTCTCTGTTTCAAACCTCCACCTAAACACTGAAAATATACACATTCTGAAAAGCATAGGTGATTCTGTGATATCACTGATTTTCTTCAGTTCCCTAACTTTATCAGGGAACCAGAGCATATGGCTTTATCAACAAGCCCAGTCTTTGGAATTCTTTGTAATGAACTAAAATTTCACGTGGTTACAGACACTATTATAAATTTTATGCCAAAGTCCTCTAACCTTTGGAAACATTCCTCACGTGTAACACACTTGAAGAGCACTAATATTTATTTATTACCAGTAACTATCCTATCCGTGGTATGATACGTCACTTATTACGTCAGAGGATACTTGTGATTTTTAAAACATTCATCCCTAAGCTTTCTATTGCCTATTGCCTATTGTAATGTCCAATTACAACCTTTACATAACGTCCATTACATAAAATGATGAACTTTTTTTTTACACAATTTATGAAAACAATTACTTTTTAGTTATTTCCAATATAAATATACTGCACAAAACTTCGAATCATCTTCTTTTATAATATATAATTTCCAGAAAGAAACTTGTTAAGTGTAATTCACTGTAGGCATTCAAAATATACTAATTTTAAACATTTTACTATTTGTATAGCAGCGTGTGTATGAAGATGTTTGATAATTATAACATAACACAAGAAACACAACACAAAAATACAATACAAAACACAATATCAAGAATCAATACGATAAAGAGGAACTGCTTCCATACACCACGGGGTCATTAATTATATATTTAATGTATCATATTGTTATGCCATTACACAACATTCTATGCGTTTCTTGGCTATTCCAGCAGAGCCTGGCTATAATGTTGTGTGCGTACGTGATTTTAACATGCGTTAACAAGACTGTTCCCGACTTCGCCGGTTTACGCACACTTTGTTCAAGGCTGCAAGCAATTACACTCTAGTGTAGTGTTGACACATATTATGGATTATTCTGAAATCTCAGCAGGGTATAAATATAAGAATTCAGCAATGCTTAGTTTCAGTTGAAGTAACGATTTATTCAAGTGAGGTTCGAGTTATTGTCGGGCGATTTAAACAGTGCGTTTCAAGTGGTGTATTCGTGAAAAGTTATTATTGTGTGCGACTCTATTAGTTGACATTATTATTGGTATGTACAAATTAACTTGAATTATTGTATGAGTATAATCTTGTTGACTAATGTGTTGATTACAAACTGTTAATTGTGATAATTGAAGCTGGTTTTTAGTGACTTTATTGGTGTTTTGTATTTTGTTTTCCACTGTACCACACGACCATAAAGGAGACGGTCGTTAACAATATTTTTAGCACCGTGTGACATGTCATGTGGTACACAGTAGTACCACGTTCCCTCCTGATTTTCAATATTGTAACATAACAAGATTACACCTCAGAATAAAGACAAGTATACCATCAAAATTCACTGTGAAATATGCATAAATGCAATCTTTTTAGTAATAAAGTACAAAGAAGAATAAAATGAACATAATAAATAAAGAAATGAAGACACAACATATTATTTAAAGATAAATAATAAGGTCAAGAAATAAAAAGTAATTAAAACAAAAAGGAAAATATTATAATAAATAAATAATAGGGAATTAAGGAATAAAAACTCATGACGTAAATAATTTAATGACAGTAACAAATAATGACTGACGATGACAATAATACCCAGAAGTGAAGATCAAGTGACAAACGAACATGTACATAACGATTAATTAATAGAATTATAATGTACAAATGTTAAACTTAGAAAATAAGTAAAAGACATTTGTTAGTTCATAACCATTAGATTAAAACTATGAGGAGGTCTGTGTACCTCAGACAGTTATTTTGTATCATTGAAATACAAATGGTGAATGATATAAATTTTACAAATATAATCATATCAAACTACAATTATATAAGTTAGGTTGTGTGATAGTGCTAGAAAGTGAGAATAATAGTGATAGACTTTAAAAAGGAAAAAATCATGTATAATGAAAGTGATTAAACATAATTATAATATGAGCATTGAATGAAACATATAATCTATATGAAACAGTTATGTAGCCCATATAGTGAGATCAAACCAAGTGTAAATAATTAAAAAATAGAAAAATCTTACGTTACACACTTACAATATAATGTAGTGATGAAGAAAAAAATAAGATTCAACGGAATCATATTCATTATAGAAGATGATACCGAACCTGTGACCCATAAACATATCATAGCCAAAGCCTTAACTGAAGGAATTAGTATTTTGGTAAAAAGAAGGGATTGTTGAAAAAATATTGAAACGAGGCGTTAATTTGACTGCTGGACTTTTATACAAATTAATTGCAGATAGAAGGCGAGATGACAAAGAAAGACTATTGAAATAACTAGAAGACCAGAAAAACTTGAAGGCCAGAAGCGAAGAATCAAGCAATAAGTTCATAAGGAAAACTACCAGATTGGTGAGATTGCTCCGATATGCTAAGCCAGATATTTGAACCAACATTACTACATTTTAACGATCGAGTTACAGTGAAATACTATAACCATAACAATATAAACGTTATAATAGTGAATTTTATTTCTACACCATAACTATTAGTATTAAGAGTTTCTTTTTAAATTGTTCTTTTGTATGATCCAAAGGACTCACTAGTCAACATACATCCACAACACCCAATTACAAAACCTTCATTATAAATATTATGTTTTATGTTATACAGTATACCCTCTATTTAACGGACTAATTGGGGCTGAGGGGTGTCCATAAAATCGAAAGTCCGTTAAATTGCAAATTTTGTTTTTTGAGGATATATTTAAATCAAATAGGCCTATAACACATGAAATTTTAATACTATTAATATCATGCAAATATATGTTATGTATACACCTTTATTTATGCTGGATAAAAGCATCAAGAGTCAGTTGTTTTCCACCAGAATGTTGCTTCTTTATTATTAAAGATCTAAACTGTCTAAAATGATGATAATCAGCACACACTTCTGGATCTGAAGACTCCCCTATGTACGCGATAATTTCGTCCATGCTGTTTCTTATCGCTGATAATTTAGGACCTCCTGTAATAGATGTTTCTTCATCGCCGTCATCGTCATCATCTCCATCTTCTTGATCGTCATGTAGAACAGATTCCGCGATCTCTTCCTGACTCAGGATTTGGTAGCCTGGATCACCCTCGTCCAAGTTTAGCCACTGTTCTATGTCATTCTCTTTACTTCTTCGCCAGCCTTCTTTACGGTTTCGCAGAAATCGGATGTTTCAAATCCTCTGAAATCGTACTCCGGTTTAGTCCCATTCAGTAACTTGTCCACCCATTAGCCAATGTTGTTTCCTTCATCTCCTTCCATGTGGCAGCAAAATTAAAGATGGTGGACTTGATGTTGTATGCACGCAGATTTTGCAGCGTTCTTGCTCCTCTCGTATCGTTTTCATGGTCTTGTTGTCTTGTTCGTCCTCCAAGACAACCATCACATCTTCAAGAAACTTCTTCTTGTACAGCCTTTTGCAGGCAACAATGACTCCTTGGTCCATTGGCTGTAAAATTGAAGTGGTGTTCAGAGGGAGGAAGACATTTTATTTTTCCGTCGTTGCTAACTAACTTCTCGGAGTTGCAATGGGCCGGTGCGTTGTCCAGTAGTAAGACGGCTTTCACTCCATGCGATGGAATTTTCATAGTCTCTTCTTGAAAACGTCGCACTTCTGGCACCAAATGATTAAAACACCAGTCTGAAAAAATACTGAAGGTAAACCAAGCATTTTTTGAACTTTCATAAATGACTGGCAACTGGTTCATTATGTTCTTTATCGCACAAGGTTTCTTTGCATTTCCGACTATGACTGGAGTAGTTGATGCAAACCATCAGCATTCGCACACAGTAGGGCAGAAATCCGCTCCTTGTTGAGTTTACAGCCTGGTGTGCTAGTTTCATGTTTGTGTGCCAGAGTATTTTCAGGCACAGCACGAAAGTAGAGACCAGTCTCATCAGCATTGTAGACCTGAGACAAAATGAGACCCTCAGATTCGATTGTTTCCTTTATATGTTGACGAAAAGCCTCAACTTGTTCAGTGTCTGCACTCAGCGCTTCACCACATGTTGATCTATTTGTGATGCCATGCCATTTACGAAAATGCCAAAGCCACCCATCACTCGCCTGAAACTGGATGCCCATATTTACTAGTTTATCAGCAGCAGCCCGCAACTCCACACTATGAACAACGACGCCACTAGAACGTTGTTGAATAAACCATTTGTATACAGCATCCTCTAATTGTTTGTGTTTGACTAATTCAATGTGTTTTCTTTCTCCCTCATTCTTCGAACTATCAAAGCAAAAACTGAATAAGTTTATCTTTATTCTTTCGAATGTCTGAAACGGTTTGTTTCTTTACGCCATACAGTTCACAAACATGTGCAACAGACGCGCCACCTTCAAGTTTATTTATTAGTTCAAGCTTTTGCTTTATACTCAAGTTCACACATTTTTTCTTAACGCTAGACATACTTATGCTGTAATTCACTAATAAAGTAATGGACCTTGCTATAACAACGCAAGTATAAACTCTCTATTTAACACATGCAAGGTTCGTACTATAGGAACACATGTAGTGTACACGCTGCATTCTCTGAATAAACTGATGCGACGCTGTACGAACGTGAACCGCGCGTGCATACAAATTATCACGAAGATAGCCAAATATTCAAGAGTAAAAATGAGTTGCTATGGTTATGAACTGCAGCTAAATTTAAATCACAACCATGGACTTCAAAAACTTAATTGTGATTTTTTTCATCTCAAAATTTTTTTTTTAACCTTATAAGTTTTTAGGCTGGGGGTCATTCCACAAAATGCGTGATGCAATGTGTAATGTCATCGAAAAATGTAACGCTGCAGGTGATGTTAACATTATATTTTTTCCACACTTTCGATTCCCTAAAGTCTAGAAATCTTCGGTCTCTGTCGTTTTTAACATGATAATGTTTGTTATATAGTAAATATATTTGTTATATAATTATATAAAAAACATGATAATATTTTCCACAAAATGCGTGATGCAAAATGTGTAACGTCATCGAAAAATGTAACACTCCAGGTGATGTTAGTAGTAAATAAATTTGGTCACAGTGAAATAAGATCCATATCAGTGTATATTGTTCAGTGTTAGTCGTGATGTCTTCCACTGAACGTGTGCGAAGCCTGCATCAACGACAACACGAAGACAGGGATCGTGAAGAATTAAATGAATTCTTGATGAAGTGCGTTCTCATCAAATACAACTGAAGATGAGAAAATTTGCGTGTTTCAAAACAAGAAACTAGAAGAAAAGAAACGAAAGAATGCTGCAATAGCCAAGCAATATCGTCAGAACAGGAGAGTCTGCAGTTTATGCACATTATACGTTACAAAAGCCTAAAAACATTATCATGCTTCGATGTTTCAGTTTTGTCGAATTTTTTTTTGTCTGTCAAATTCTGTCCGTTAAATCCGAAGTCCGTTAAACCAAGCTCTGTTAAATCGAGGGTTTAGTGTATTATGATTTGAACAATACTTTGACTTTAATTTTACATTAATCCTGAGATTGACATTTTCCATGTAATCCAACCGAAATGGGCTACCAATAAAAGAAGGGACATTGAATGTCAAAGAATGTTAAAGATTTCAATAAATTTTATTAAAATTCAGTCAAGATAGAAAAGGAGTTTGATTCTTTATTTAACACAAAAGTTTAATTCTTACATAGAAGAAGGGTAAGTTTAAGAAGTTTAGGAGTTAAGAGGTAAAGTAAAGATATTATTACATAGTTACAATATATATGCTGCTAACGTCAAGGGCGAATGACACTTAAAACTCAATGTGTTAATGAGCGTACAACGAGTGTGAAATGTCTGTAACATCCAGCTCACACATCCTTCTCTCTGAATACATCTTGCCACAAGTACAGGATAATGCTTGTTCATTGTACCTCCAAGGATTTCTAATATGATTTTTTTTTATGTATAAGGGAGTATAGTTAGTTCAATAATAATTGTTTTTTTGTTTAGTCATCCAAGTGCTTTTCAAAACTTTTTTGCTTGATAGCAGATGAGAAGAAAAAAAACATTGCTGAATTGTACAAATTTGTAAGCAAATTAAGAAAAATCATTTCAACAAATATGGCAATAGAGAGCTTTAACTTACTGCTAGAACAAAAAGCACATTAACTCTGTGTGTAAACATCTTTCTATACATTAAAAATCATATTACTGCTCGTGCATAACAACTTTTGTTTTTAATATTGCCCATATAAACTTTGTACAAAACAAATAATGAATGTGTGTGCGTGTGCGCGCACGCACATGTAAGAATGGTACTATATTCTGTAAAAAGGGTATTTATACTGCCACACGTGAACAACACTTACTAGAAAATTTTATGATTCCATTGAGCACAGCAAGTTCCAAGACAACCTATACAATATGAATGCTAAAACAAATCTGAAAATTAATTAGAGACGATAGGCTACACACAAAAAATTCTAAACAAAGTGTACCCATAGATAACTACATTACTGAACAGAAAACATCTATAAGAAAGAGTACTGAACATTATACTTCTTGATTAATAACAGAAATATTTACTATCAAGGTAATGATTACTTTACCTTGCAATTCTGCCTGCAGTTTATCAGCATGCTTTCGTAACCTATCTAATTCTTGATTTGCCTGGTCAAGATCATCCACTCTTTCTTTCTGGCATTTATTAAAGAGATCCATAGTGGTCGATTGAAGTTCACGGGGATCTTTCCTACTTGTGTCCCTGTAGTAATCACTAAAATAACAATACCTATATAAGAATACATACACAAAATTTATATACCTAAAGAATAATAGTAACTCTTACACGTATATTATTTTCACATTAACGACATATATGTAAGCCACCATTAATTTCTGTATTACTTATATTCCCATTCAGGTCCTGAGATGACAAAAAATTCTGTCAAACGTGGAACAAAAATGCTTTTGAAAATTCTCATTAATAACCAAAACAACCTAACCTATCATAACCAAAATAATAACCTATCACCATTAGAATTATAAGGAAATGTCAACCAACTTATGGTCTCTCTGAAGTTCTGTATACTTGTCAGGGACATATTATAATCTGCAGTACAGTCTATCTACTAGGATGTATTCTGTATTTTCACTAGGGAATCGATTTTTAGGTGCTAAAAAAAAAAATTAAAATATTTATTTTTTATGTGTTACGAAACGAAAAAGTTTTTGTAAAAAACCTAAAACTTTTTCTTTCAGTTTAATCAAACAGGTTACAACAGGAAAAATGTTTATAAGTACTCACGTAATGGGACAGAATTGGGGATTGGGTTTATTTAAATTGTAAATGCGACGAAAGGGAATTACCCACACAGGGCATCAATTTTAACAATCGACATTCACTTTCGGGGCACCCAGTTGCACGTTTGGTCTGTCCGCCCCTCAGCATGCTACATTTTCAGGTGTTGAGGAATGTGAACGAGTGCGCATATGCCTGACCGCCCAGATGAATCGGCACGAACTTTTTGCCAGCCCCAGAACGAAAGTTTCTGGTACACAAACTCGCACCCCAGAAGATATCATGTGACGCCTGATCTGACTATCAGAAGCAAGTAGCCACACTCAAGAAGGAGTTTTGGCCATCTTGAAACTGTCTGTCGTCCTATAGCTGCGGCTCCGGCCGGTTCAGCGTAAAAGGCTCGTGAGCTGAAAATTTATTAAAAATGTGCTAAATAGTGACTAAATTGCAACGAAAAAATGATAAAAATAACATTAAATTGAAACATCAAGGTAACGTCAGTGAACTAGTGAGAACTCAATCTGGACGAACTAAAATACGGAGTGCGACGTGATTTGCAGGGACGCCGCCAGTTAAGTAACCGAATTTAAATTAAATTAAACAAGCGCTGTAGCCTAATTAAATGGGGTAAAAAAAAAATGTATGAAAGTGTGTGTGGCAAATACTGGGTTGTCTTTAAATTAATTTAATTAATCAATTATTGTAATTATAAGGATTAAGAAATGTTGAAACTGTCTGTTTTAATTAAATGGGGTCTATACCTCAATGGTGAAATTTGTTTGATTTAAATGGTGGAGAATGTAAACGGAGAAGTCATAATCTTATTTGATTCACAAAAAAGAGAATAATAAAAAAGATTAATAAATGAAGTTGAAATAGTTAACAGTAAATGAGAGTAATTATTACAACACATAACCCTAAATCACGCTTATAGATTACGAGTTCGTGTGAAGGACCCTGGCATACAAAAGGTAAGATGAGTTGTATTAATTATTATGTGGTAGAGTCTTTGTGTAATTACAATTGGCTCCCGAACTTGGACAGTTTGTGCAAATAAATTTGAGGTATACCAAATATGATACAAACCACACCTACTCGTGGATATAAGCGTGATTGGAGAAGTTAAGCAGTAATACGTACAAATTCCGTACATAAAATGATGTTAGGTTAAGTGAGTAGTAAAACAATAGTAAGTGTGAGTTTTTGTTAGTATACAAAAATTTCATAAAATATGGAGAATAAAATAAATGAGATTGACGTAATTGTCAGCGATGAAGACGAAAATAAATCGATGTTTGAAAGTATGTCAACTGAATCGGCTGATAGAAGCGATTCAGGAATTCAGATGTAATGTTAATAAGTGAAAGTAATTTGACCGAGTCGAAAATAATGGGAGGTGTAACGAATCAATCGACGCCGATCCCAGTTAAGAAAGACGATAGTAATGACATAATAAATATGATGAAATTCCTTATGAAAGAGCAAAATAATGAAATAAATAGTAACTTAAATGCTAAATTTGATGAAGTAAACACTAAAATGAATGACAAATTAAATGAACAAAATAATGAGATAAAGTTCATGAGAGAGGAGATAAAACAGCAAAATTTTAATTTTAGTAAGCAAATGAACGAAATTGATACGCGTTGTAATAGTATGAAAGAACAGATAACGGAATCAATAAGTAACAATTGCAAGGAGAAGATTAACGAAATGAATAAAAGGTTACACAGGAAATTAAATCAGATAATGAATATGAAGGTAAGTGACAGTGGTAGAAATATGACAAATAATAATAATGATAAAATAGTGGAAGTGGTAGAGTTAGGGAATAAAATATTGAATAGTGACGATAATTATGAGATAATAGTGGGGGTAGAAAGTGGTGAAAAGACCGAGAAATTAAACGAAAATAAAGACGATCAGTTAACGCATAATACGGTAAGTAGGGGTGAGAAAAATGACAATATAATTAAAACTGTGGTGGTAGAGAGTCAGATGGTGAATATTGAGAGTGCTGATGAAATTTTAGTTGAAGTAGAGTGTAATAATGAAATGTTAGTGAGTGTTGATGAGTTAAAGAGGGAGAGTAGAGATAGTTTACAGGGAGAGGGGTTGCAGAGGGTAAATTTTTCCCGTGGTGTTGTGGGGGGTGAAGAAAGGTCTTCACGAGTGTATTTGGGAGACATATGGTCTACAAATAGTTGTCCCTTGATTTTTTGTGCATCTGGTAGATGGTGTAGTAATAAAGTTGTATTACCTTCTGCGTGGATTAATATAGAGAAAATGTGAAATGGCATGATGATGAGAGATATTTTAAGAGAGAGAGAGAATGATAGAGATGTTTACGTTAAGTAGAAGTTATAAAGAGTTGATAGAGAGGTTAGAATTGAAGAAAATAGATGATATTGTCGACTTACCTTGTGAAATAGATATTGATGATTATTTTGATGATACCGTTGTAGATGATAAACACTTACCTTATGATGTGACTGATATAGTAAATGAATATGATGATATAAATTACATCGGAATAACAAATAATATTAAGGGAGACTGGACAAAAATAACTGATGTAGACAAGGTTTATGAAATAATAAAAAGAAATAATCCTATCAATTATTATGGTATAACGAATGACACAGAGTTAATGGGTTATTATCTAAAAAATAATAATGTAATGTATGTAGATAAAGATGAGTTGTGTTATAAATACATCAGGCTAATTTACGATGATGGTGGTTAGAAACAGTGAATGAACATTTAATTATTTTAGTTTACAGTGATGACTTGGCTAACTTATGTAATGCAGTGTGGGTAAACAATAATGTGATATGACGAAAATTTGTAAATAAATTTATAGTGAGATTAATTGTGTTTGTACAGTATAATAGGTTATATGTATTCTATATTACATGTAAACAATGTATGTATGCAGTAGAAATTGATTTTAATAATGATAATGGTATACCAGACTAAATAAATAACGAGAATAATTATAAAGTTAATGATGCAGATGAATAGTAATTGTTTTGGAATATTGTAATTAAAAACTTTTGTTTTAGAAACTTATTAAATTAAATAAATTGGAGATTAATTAATTAATTAATGTTGTATAGATAAATTCTGATAATGAATTTAAATGATTTTATAAGATGTGAATTTGATAATCTCTATATATATAAGCGGCTTTGTCCTGACTGACAGAGAATCAACGTAGAGCAAAAACTACTGAAGATAATGATCTCAAAATTTGAAGGTATATTCTTATGGGGTCGTAGATGCTCACTAAGAAACGGTTTTAAAAACTTTCACTCCTAAGGGGCAAAAAAAACCCCATTGTATGTATGTATCTATGTTCCACATCTCCTCCTAAACCACTGTACCGATTTCAACCAAACTTGGCACAAATATTTTATGCGAAGGGAGAACCAACATAGGATAGGTGTTTTTTTTTTATGGGATCCTTTGGGGGGTTCTTTGGGGTCTTCCACATCTCCTCCTAAACCACTGGACCGATTTCAACCAAACTTGGCACAAATATTTTACGCAAGGGGAGAACCAACATAGGATAGGTGGTTTTTTCGATGGAGTCCTTTCGGGTGGTTCTCTTGGGTCTTCCACATCTCCTAAACCACTGGACCGATTTCAACCAAACTTGGCACAAATATTTTATGCAACGGGAGAACCAACATAGAATAGGTGTTTTCTTCGATGGGGTCCTTTGGGGTCTTCCACATCTCGTCCTAAAACACTGGACCGATTTCAACCGAACTTGCACAAATATTTTACGCAATGGGAGAACCAACATAGGATAGGTGTTTTTTTCGATACGATCCTTCGGGGGGTCCTTTGGGTCTTAAAAAACTATTAGATCTGGTTATTATGGCAACCCAATAGAATAGATTCTGGTTACCATAGCATCGGTGGAAGTCTCCTGCGTAGGAAATAGCACGGGAGTCGTTCGACGGGCCTTCCCCGGAGTTCATCCACGGAACCCGGGGAGTCTTAGGTCGGATCCCACGAAAGACGGCGGGGCCAGAGTCCACGGTTTTTATAAATAAAGATATAGGTTATGATATCAAAGGTGGTATATGCATCTTAAGAAACTTCTTAATAGCGTGTGAATTCAGAGTTGTTTCAGTTTGAATTTAAAAGTGGATAAGTTAAGATCGAAGTAAGTTATAAGCGAGTACAAAAAACAAAGTTTTGAGATAGCGAATGTATTCAGATCATAGTGTTCGGACAATATAAATGCACTTGCTTCAGTTTGAATTTAAAAATTGATAAGCTGAAATCTATAGAGGTATTGTATTGTTAGAATAAGTTTAGGAGACACTAATTTAACAAATGCCTTATTTCAACATTAACACAATGAATTATAAAACGACAGTTAAATACGCAGTGCGTGCAAGTACTGTAGACATTTTATTGAAAACTAATTTAGCTGTCCGCCCTCTCCCAGAGTTAGAAATCGAGCAGGAGCATCACGCGCAACAGAATTCTTCTCCAGATATAAGAATACAGTTTACGACATGTTCTTAAACAGGTGCCCTACAGAGTATTCCTCCAGTGAGAATGCGAACGTTAACAATATAAGGAAGCTTATACAATATACAAGTAATATAACGTTAGAACAATAATAGGTGCCTATGAGCCTATGAATAAATTATGAACCCGAGCAACGCTGGGTAAATCGGCTAGATATAGATATCTATATAAGCCAAATACCACTGACTGACTCACTGATCACGATATCTCTGAAACCACTGAATGGATATCAATGAAACTTTGAACATAGCTTCATC
This sequence comes from Magicicada septendecula, assembly GCA_034769895.1. Lineage (NCBI taxonomy): Eukaryota > Metazoa > Arthropoda > Insecta > Hemiptera > Cicadidae > Magicicada > Magicicada septendecula. The sequence continues at coordinate 150,425,929 of CM068372.1, forward strand.
ATAGGTCTTACGTGCTCACTACGAAACGGTTTTAAAAACTTTCACTCCTAAGGGGCAAAAAACCAAATACTGAAATTTATCGCAGGAATTGCATACTTTGTAAATGAAGTGGTTGACATCTCAGTTTACTGGAAACCCCGAATACATTTAGTCCTGAGTTTTTAATCATTGTTTAGAATTGAAAAAACTTCGTTGTTTGCAGGTTCTTATAGTCGAGAAAATTTCGAAGATCAATTAATTAATAAATGTATGTCCTTTTTTTCTCGGAAACGGCTCTAACGATTTTCTCGAAATAAATAATAAATAGCTGTTGCTATGAATGTAAATAAACAAACTAAGAGTTGAGAATTTGTACAATCTATCTAATCATATACTATTAAGCGAGCAATAATTGTACAATTACGTACAACGTGAAACTCTGTAGCGAAGCACGGGTATTTTTCTAGTAAATAGTAAAGGAGTGAAGGTAGAAGGTGTTTAGTTGTGGAGTCATATGGTTGTTATAATGTTTCAGAAGGTACATATGGTTTTGTGCGTTATATTTGTGGTGAGAATTGTTTATAGTTTGAGTCTATGACAAGTGATGATGGGTTCATTTGATGGAGTGATGTAATGTAAGTATGAATTCTATAATGAGATTGAAGTAAAGTAAAATGGTGTGATAATAAATTTTAAATGAGTTTAAAAGGTTTTAGATCAGGTGATTAGATTAATTGGAGATAGTTATGAATTTTCTAGTGTAATTTTCAATGATCATATTAATGTAAAATGTTGTAAAAGTTGGAGTTTGGGTGATAAATATTTCAATACGGCATTGAGTCAGTCAGAGTTAATTTTAAATGGGTGTTAGACAAAATAAGAATTTTGGGAATAAAAGTAATACAGAAACGGGTTAATAGTAGGGACACAGTAGCGGGAGTGCATATATGTAGAGAAAGTGAGTGATGTAAATGGAGAGTAAATAGGTGGTGGTGAAATTTTGTAGTGAGGGTGGAGGTGTAAGAAGTCATCAACGACAGGCGTTATGGCGGGAGGCGAAAGATTTAAAGAGGGTTGCGGGTTACCTGGAAGGGCCAGGAACCGATAAGGGAATGAGCTGGTAGTGCTGGAACACACATCCTAGGTACAAGTAGGGTATCATGTATTTTGTAATAAGAGGAGAATGATTTAAGTTGAGTTAGAGAATTTAGTGGAGGTAAATATTTTTGACAGTTTGGTGTCATCCTATGTAAATCCGTTAGTGGTTATTAGAAGGAAGAATGTGAGTAAGGTTATATATAAATGCCCATTCAATAAATCAAATCATTGTGAATGACTGAGAATCACCCGAACCAATTGATGATGCAAATGCTTAATAGAAGTTCATAACTGAAATGTAATAATAAATGTAACATGTGAAAGAGTTAATAGAATTTGAAACTAAACTTAAATTTGAAATGTTTGTAAATTTTATTCAGATGCAAATGAGATGTTTATTTTAATGAAATGAGTTTTGTGTTCTTTATGAATGTTGATATTGTATTGTGTTATTTGTATTTAGTGTGCCTGAAGTAAGGTTATTCACCTGTTATTAAGACATCAGCTGATGACTGGTATTAAATGTATAATATTTCATGTAATCAATTCATAGGTTCTTTTATTAATTAATTTAATTTGGTAATTTTGTTTCTTTTATTAATTGTCAGAATATGTATTTCTGAAAAAAAAAACTAATTTTTCTTTGAAAGTAAAGATTATGTATGCTGATGAGGTATCAGCTGAGTAATAGTGTTTATATGATATATTTTGTAACCAAGTGTAGTTATACTTGAATTGATGATAGAAAGCAGTCGTTTGTTTTATGATTGTTGGCATATAGTTAAGAGGATTTATAAAGAAAAGTAAATTAATTTAAAAGATTTTGGAATTTTGAAAATTGCGATTAAAATAACTAGTTGAAAGAGATGATGTAAATTAACTTTAATGTGGCTCGTTGGTAATGGACTTAGATTTATTTCACTACTTGAACGAAATTTAAATAATTTAATTTGATTTGAAATAATAATGTCAAGCAAACAAAGGTTGAGAAATGGGAGTAAATTTTATTTAAAGGTAAATATGGAATGTTTAAGTGAAGGTTACATTAAGGATGAATATTTAGAGATCTTGTATTTAAGTTAGTAATGAATATTTGTACGCACCCAGTACTTTGCTAAAGGCAATCCAGTATATTTATAAGGGGAGATATATCGGTTGAGGATCTGGTTTGGTACAAGGCCAGTTGTTGATTTTGTTGAAGTGTTACAAGGTTAGGTGATACTGTGGTGAGTGCCTGTCTGATTTTACGGTGTTGGGATCTCAGGAGAGAAGTCCAGTAACGTCATTCAGGTGCAGCCATAGTCGCCACACTAGGGGGGTAGTTTACCCATGATTTATTAAGGAATTAAAGGGGGGTTGTTGGCGCCATATCCTCGCTGGTCCTCTTAGGTTTTAGCAATGACAGTTTTTCTGTTTCGGCAGAAAACCTCTCATTGGGGGGGGTATTGTAATGGGACAGAATTGGGGATTGGGTTTATTTAAATTGTAAATGCGACGAAAGGGAATTACCCACACAGGGCCTCAATTTTAACAATCAACATTTACTTTCGGGACACCCAGTTGCACGTTTGGTCTGTCCGCCCCTCAGCATGCTACATTTTCAGGTGCTGAGGAATGTGAACGAGTGCACGTATGCCTGCCCGCACAGATGAATCGGCACGAACGTTTTGCCAGCCCCAGAACGAAAGTTTCTGGTACACAAACTCGCACCCCAGAAGATATCACGTGACGCCTGATCTGACTATCAGAAGCAAGTAGCCACACTCAAGAAGGAGTTTTGGCCATCTTGAAACTGTCTGTCGTCCTATAGCTGCGGCTCCGGCCGGTTCAGCGTAAAAGGCTCGTGAGCTGAAAATTTATTAAAAATGTGCTAAATAGTGACTAAATTGCAACCAAAAAATGATAAAAATAACATTAAATTGAAACATCAAGGTAACGTCAGTGAACTAGTGAGAACTCAATCTGGACGATCTAAAATACGGAGTGCGACGTGGTTTGCAGGGACGCCGCCAGTTAAGTAACCGAATTTAAATTAAATTAAACAAGCGCTGTAGCCTAATTAAATGGGGTAAAAAAAAAATGTATGAAAGTGTGTGTGGCAAATACTGGGTTGTCTTTAAATTAATTTAATTAATCAATTATTGTAATTATAAGGATTAAGAAATGTTGAAACTGTGTCTGTTTTAATTAAATGGGGTCTATACCTCATTGGCGAAATTTGTTTGATTTAAATGGTGGAGAATGTAAACGGAGAAGTCATAATCTAATTTGATTCACAAAAAAGAGAATAATAAAAAAGATTAATAAATGAAGTTGAAATAGTTAACAGTAAATGAGAGTAATTATTACAACACATAACCCTAAATCACGCTTATAGATTACGAGTTCGTGTGAAGGACCCTGGCATACAAAAGGTAAGATGAGTTGTATTAATTATTATGTGGTAGAGTAAAGTGTATCATTACACTCACCAAACTTGCTCCTCAACTCATCAGTTCCTTTTTGAAAATTCATTGGAGTTACAGTGCACAAAAACGCCATCTCCAAATTTTGCATTACAAATCTCCGCTGATTATCATGAAACAAAACCCAATATTGGGAAAGGGGCCCTTCTATGTCATATGAAGTCAGTCTGGCATACTTAAAAAGAGGAACATCACTTACATTTATGTTTCCAATGTCTACTTTCTGATCTTCTAGAACTTGGGTGACTTTATTTACAATTTCAAATCCAGTGTCTTTACAAACATAAATTTGAACTTATATTTTATGGTTTCCATTTTTGACCATGCAACAGAACTGATTTTGCTTTAAAGAAAATGTATTTCATTAACAGTTTTTGTAAAGAAGTTTGTTGTTTTTTATTAAATTACACAAGAAACTCAAATTAGCAGAAATATATGCCAATTCATTTGTTAAACCTAAGTCTTGTAACAGATTTTGAAGGATTGATGAGGCATCATCTTTGTCCAATTCATTAACAACTGCATTTATCAATTGTCCAAATCATTTAACACTATCAAAATTATCTGCATTATTTAACACTGCAGAAAGCCAAGTCCCCCACCAAGCGACAATCGGTGCTGGTGATAATGGAAGGTTACGATTTTTGTTTTTTGAAAGATCAAGTCTCGTAGGGTATTTAACTAACACTATCTTTCCATTTGATACCAATCTGTCCACATTAGGATACAAGAATTGCATAGTCTCCGCACTCTGTGTAGAGCATACACAACACAGGTAACATGTATTAATTTCTGATAGCTGACTCAAAGGGTTACCACTGCTTTCTTCACATACAATGCTGCATCAGTAATAAAAAACTATACATTATCATACTTAATATCCTTTGGACACAGGAAATGCATACTTTCACTGAACAGCCTAGCGACTGTAATCTGATTTAATGCTGACATTTTTACAAGGCATCAAAAGTGAAAGTTTGGAAACTATTTTGTCATTTTTAAGCACCCCAATAACTACATTTCCCACTTTTCTTCCTGCTGAGTCTATAGTTTCATGAACACTTACCCATATTTTCTCATTGTAACAAGCACCTCTGATATTTGCCAGTGTATCTTCATAGCAGTCTGTAAGGTAGTGTTTTCTTCAAGTAGACTCACCTTGAGGATCCAAGTTTATCTACTTCATGAGAAAATTTCTAAACACTGGAATGTCTGCTGAAACAAAAGTTCTGAACAAATCAGAATAAAATTCTCAACACTTCATATGTCCCGAATGTGAGAAGGGAGAGGGTCCTGTTTCACCTAAAAGCATTTGTTGTGAACTAGAACATAAAGCTACAGCGATATGTTTATTGCCAAATAGATGCCGCATAACTTGTGATTGTTGATTCGGTTTTCTGGATTTTCCACAAGACTGGCAATATAGTATCTTTCCATCTGAGCTGAATATACCTTTAAATTCTTTAACATACTGCTATAATCCAGCACTTCCACTACATTTTATTTTCAGCATTCTGGCAAGTACTGGATGCGATGCAACACGAACACTGTAATGTAATACGAGAATTGATGTACAAAGACAACAAACTACGTAGTTCCCACTCTACACTGTGACAACAGCACTACCAACAAAAATTTCCAGTATTACTGAGTTGCCAGTTGTGTTACATAATCTTTTCTTTTGTTATAGGGCAACAAATTCTTTTTATGTTCATTCTTAGGGCCCACTTAAGCATGAAACTACGTTGATTTTTAATAGCCACAGTGAGAATATAATATCTATCACGTGTTTACTTAGATTAAGAAATGTCTGCTTTATAATACACATGAATGACAGGCACTTGACTGAATAAACTAAAACATAATGGTAAATGACCTGAAGATGGCTTGACTGCCGAAAGCGCTCGTCAATACCAAAGACAACATAGTGGTTTGTATAAAATTACTAGTAGTGCAATAGTACTCTGCACATAAATGATTAAAAGTATTTAAATTTGAGTTACTTTACCTTATTCGGACGTAGAAGTTAACCAAGATGTCGTCTAGTGTACTCGGCAGAGAAAAATAGGTCAATGCAAATAAACAAGTACATAGTTATAATTCATACAAAACACTACTTTATTGTATTTTCATCTAACATCCCAACATTCTTTTATATCATTCCCTTTTTTATGAATCAATTAAAAAACATGTCTTCTCCTTCTCTATTTGCTTACATTTGACTTACGCACAATTAAATACTGAGGTGATGACCCCATCTGATTAAAATAACATCCTTATCTCTTATTTCTTATAATTAAATTAACTTATTTATTAAATCTTTTAATTAAAAGCAACCCAGCATTTTGGTCACACACACACTCATATCTTTTAAACCCGTTTATTTAAATTTAGCGCTTTTATGAATTTAGATATATAGATTGGTTTAATTAAGTTGTTTCTGTTACTTGACTGGCGGCGTCTCTGCAGACCACGAGTCACTCTTATTACATTTTTGTTCACTGGTTGTGTCCAAAAGATGTTGCACCGATTAAGTTTGGTTCACTTGCGGTTATCTGCTCTCTCATTTTTCAAAATTTCACTGTTGACTGTTACTTTATATCATACCAATTTTATAGTTTAAGTCACATTTTCACTTTTAAACAAATTTTCGGCTCGCGAGCCTGTACATTGAACTGCGCGGTTCCACAGTTGTAGGACGACAGCATTTGTTCTCTGCGCACTAGGCGAGAAGGAATTTATACGAACGTGACATTTTCATGGGAAAGCTGGCCGACCTGTGCACGCGTATGCGTGAATGCGCACCCTTGTTGATAACCTGCATTCCAGTGCCTCACCGCGACATTCCCGTAGCTATAGTTCGTTCACAAAATATACTTGGTTTAGGAAAAACTTTATACTACAGACTCCTTCATTCTGTACCGTTACAATACCCCCCCCCCCCAATGAGAGGTTTTCTGCCGAAACAGAAAAACTCTCATTGCTAACCTAAGAGGACCAGCGAGGATATGGTGCCAACAACCCCCCTTTATTCCTTAACAAATCATGGGTAATCTACCCCCCTGGTTTGGCGACTATGGCTGCACCTGAATGACGTTACTGGACTTCTCTGTTCGAGATCCCAACACCGTAAAATCAGACAGGCACTCACCACCATACCACCTAACCTTGTAACATTTCAACAAAAAATCAATAACTAGCCTTATACCAAACCAGATCCTCAACCGATATATCTCCCCTTACATATATGCTGGATTGCCTTTAGCAAAGTACTGGGTGCGTACACATGTTCATTACTAGCTTAAATACAAGATCTCTAAATATTCTTCATTAATGTAACATTCACACAAACATTTCAAATTTATCTTCAAATAAAATTTACTCCCTTTCTCAACTTTTAATTGTTTGCTTGATATTATTATTTCAAATCAAATTAAATTATTTAAATTTTGTTCAAGTAGTGAAATAAATCTAAGTCCCTTACCAAAGATTCACATTTAAATTAATTTACACCATTTTTTTTTCGCAATTTTCAAAATTCAAAGTCTTTAAATGAATTTAATTTTCCTTAGAAATCCTCATAATTAGATGCTAACAATCATAATAAACAAAATAAAACAAACAACTTATCTCTATCATCAACTTATTAACAAAAGAACATGAATTGATTACGTTAAACATTATACAGTCCACACCAGTCATCAGCTGATGCCTCATTGTCAGGTGAATGACCTTTCTATAGGCCCATTGAATACAAATAACACAAATACACAACATTATTCAATTTAACTCATAACATGTCCTTGGTGATTATACAATCATTACAACATAGAGTCTCGTACTTAAAATCATTTGTTCTCATAAGTGAATGTTCATCACTAATCATTGAATCATAAACTTATAGTAAACATTACCGAACAGGAACTGGGCCATCAACTACCAACTCTCTAGTTAGAGTAAGTAAACTTGATTGTCCCGCTGTTACAGTGGTCGTTACCTCTCACTGATTTCTCAGCTACTTCTTCTACTTCATAATTTTATTATTTTCCCCCTTTTACCCAGTTACAATTAGGTAAATAACCTCACGGGTAAACCGTGCAAGGCATTTACCTGGTTGCATAAACACTCTATTGTTTATGCCCCTGGCTTGTAACGGCCAGCTCCTTTTCCACACACACTATTTTTTCCTGATGGTGGACTGTAGCGCCCATTTGCATCCACAAGAACTGAAGTTTATTAAGGGTGTAGACGCTGCCTATCCCGTTCTTGTTTCAGCGTTATAAAAAATTCGGCATTACTGATGTCCGAAGACACCAGTAATCCTACTAAATATTACTTATAAGCCCTTAACAAGGCACTACCAACCCCTACGATGGTAGCCGCTGTTCCATAGTTTGGTGATACCCCTGATTTTACCCCCCCCACGGTTAATTTCTAGAGTCACCAATTTTGAAAATAATACCAAGTATGGCGAGGATACAATCTGCCCAACCACACTTGCTACCAATAATCCAAATCCACGGTCAGGGTTCGGTGACGCCGTGACCGCCCGAAAGTGGGGAATCACAAGTAAAATACATACTAAATATCACTATTACATTAACGACTTGGAACACTAGGTTTCTTATAAGTAAAAGCATAAAGTTTTACCTTATAGCCTGAACTGGTTTTCTCCTTTAAAAAGCTTCTTCAGAGCCTTTTTTACTCATGAGCCTCTGAAGAAGCCTTTTAAAGGAGAAAACCGGTTCAGGCTATAAGGTAAAACTTTATGCTTTTACTTATAAAAAACCTAGTGTTCCGAGTCGTTAATGTAATAGTGATATTTAGTTAAGTAACGGACACGTCAATCCATGGACAACAAAATCCAAGAATTTAAAATACATAATACATGTTTAAAATTCCTACACACTAACATGATAAACATCATACAACATAAACATTCATAAAGAACATAAAACTCATTTCATCAAAACAAACATCTCATTTGCATCTGAATACAATTTACAAACATACAACTTTAAGTTTAGTTTCAAATGCTATTAACTCTTTGACTTGTTATATTTATTATTACATTTCAACTATGAATTTCTATTAAGTATTTCCATCATCAATTTGTTCGGGTGATTCTCAGTTATTCACAATGATTTGATGTATTGAATGGGTATTTAGATATAACCTTACCCCCCTTCTTCCTTCTAACAACCACTAACGGATTTACATAGGGTGACAACAATCTCTCAAAAATATTTACCTCCACTAAATTCTCTAACTCAACTTAAATCATTCTCCTCTTATTACAACATACCTGATACCCTCTTTGTACCTAGGATGTGTGTTTCCTCACCTGTAATTCACATTCATAATTTCTTGCCCCTCCCGGGTATATCGGCAGACACTCCTCTAAAACACTCTACTACCAGCCACAATGCTTTGCGTTGAGGACTCCTTACACCTCCACCCTCACTACAAAATTTCACCACCACCTATTTACTCTCCATTTACATCAATCTCACTTTCTCTACATACATGCGCTCCCACTACTGTGTCCCTACTACTGACCCGTTTCTGTATTACCTTTATTCCAAAATTCTTATTTTGTTCAACACCCATTTAAAATTAACTCTGACTGACTCAAATGCCTTATTGAAATAATTATCACCCAAACTCCATCTTTTACAACATTTTACATTAATATGATCATTGAAAATTACACTAGAAAATTCACAACTACCACAAATTAATTTAATTACCTTTTAAACTCATTTAATGTCATTCTAAGACTCTTTTACTTTACTTCACTTCATTTTAAAATTCATACTTGCATATGGTCAATCATATACTCAAATACAACGTGATTACTGTCATAAATTCAAAAATATAAACATTCATTATAACAAATATAACGTACAACCATATGTATCTTCTGGAACATTATAACAACCATATGACTCCACAACTAAACACATTTTACTTTTACTCATTTACTGTTTATTATCAAGTTCAAATCTCAGAAAAATCATTTAAATTTATTATCAAAATTCATTTATACAATATTAATTAATCAATTAGTTCATCTCAAATTATTTTATTCAATTTTTTTCAAAAACACAAAGTTACTTTAATTACATATTCCAAAACAATTACTATTCATTTATTACAAACTCTCGTTATTTTTTTAGTCTGATAAAATATTATTATTATTATTAAATCAATTTCTACTACATACACACATTGTTTATCTGAAATACATAGTACAACCTAACCTATTATACAAACACAATTAACCTCACTATAAATTTATTTACAATTTTTTGTCATATATTATTGTTTACCACATCTCATTATATAAATTAGCCGAGTCATTACCATAAATTAAAATATTTAAATGTTCATTTACTGTTGTGTAACCACCATCATCGTATATTAGTCTGACTTTCACATAACACTTATCATCTTTATTTATACTCATTACATTATTATTATTTATATAATAACTCTTTACTATTGATTCATCCCCTATATCGCAAGAATAATTCCCCAGATTACTCCCCATTATTAACTCATACAATCCATCTACATTGGTATTTTTCGTCCTGTCTCCGTCAGTATTTTTGGTTACCATCAGGTAAGTTACATCATTATATTCATCTACTACATCAGTTATCTCATAAGGTAAATAATCAATATCACCAACCTTATCATCATTTGCTGTACTACCTATTTCGCAAGGTAAGTATTCAATATTATTTACTCTCTCTCTATTTATTATCTCTATCAACTTGTAACGGTACAAATTGGGTGTTAAAGATAATAATTTAAATCAATTGTAATCCCAAAGTAGTCAGTATTCACCTTTGTGAAACATCATTGTAACCAGCAACACATACATTGTTATTGCAGACTGTTTATGTCTGAAGCCTGTAGCCTGCCCAGCCAGACGTATTACGCAACAGCTTGCCAGCTCAGTCTTTTTGTGAATCACAGTAAAGCACATTGTCACCCCACTTTTGCACCAGACAGTAGCAGAGAACAGTCATCTATAAGTTAAACTTTATATCAGTGGCCTCGGAAATTTCGGTAGGTCGAAGCGGAAAGTGTAGCCTAGACCTACCGAAATGTATTAAAACTTCAATGAAGAATACCATAAAGAAACAGTGAACGTGATATACGATGAATTCTTAAAGTAAAGTAATTAGGACAGGGTAAGTGTGGTTTAAGTGAAAGTGCATGGGAAGATGGCAGAATAAGTGGAATAGCGAGAAAAGTTAAGTACAGTGAATACATTGGCCAGTAAGTTTTTGAATTTTAAAACAGTAAAGCGCTTAGTAAAAGGGGGATAAAAAGTATATGTAGCAATTGTAAAGAGTGAGAGAGTGTATGCGAGGGAAAAGGGGAGCAATAATTAATCAAAGTACTGGTTCCTAGCTAAAAAGTAGTTGTTCAAAGAATTTTGGTTAAATAGGTTTGTTTCTAATTGTTGAGAAAGAAGGGAATATGGTATTGTGAATAAAATAAGATTTGGTTTAATATAAAACATGTGGTAGAGTAAGTTATTACGCCATAACCATTTCCTATTCTGTGCTGAAAACCTCGTCTAACGTTCTGTGGGATTTTCTGAGTTTAAGGGTGGTCAGATAGCGGGATTATTTTAATTTTTGTAAGGGCAAGAGTGTAAAGGTTTCGATATTAAACCATAAAATATCGTGGCGACCTGGGCAGTTTAATAAGGTAAGTTTAACGGGATTATGACGGTAAGTAAAGTTCTGGCAGCAGTGAGTTTTAGTAGTAGTATTATTGGATTATATTATATTATAATGGTAAAAGAGCAATACCGTTACAGTGGCGACCCCGCCAGGATTTTCGTATAAATATTATATGAATTAGACCTGTTTTGAGGCACAGAATATAGGTTGTGGTAACGGCGTATGTGTGAAGAATTATCGTGTATAATTACGTTGTGTAAACTAGGTTATGTTTTGATAGCGTTAATGTGGGGTTTACTTTCACGTAATGCTAACTGTTTTATGGGTAGGGTATTTTGAGTTCAATTGAATAATTAGGGGGTAAGAGAAACGGTTATTTGGGAGTGAGAGCGGTTGTGTAGTTTAGTAAGCATAATTGTATAAGTAAACAATAATATAAAATAAAAATGGAAAATAATAGTGACAAAATTAACAGCATTGACTTATCTAGCACTAGTACAGACGATCAGGTAGCAGATAATAATGTAAGGAAAGATAATATGAGTGAGTCGCATCAAGAGATAATCAATTTCCTGGAATTGCTGTTACAAAACAAAGGGCAATGATAGATGACATTTTTAAAAACAAAACGAGAAGTGGAAAAGAGATAGATGTAAGCTACCAGAAAATAAAGAAAGTGACCTAAACCAGGTGAGTAGTTTTGATAGTGGAGGTAAAAATGATGACACTTTTACAAAAAATAATGCTAGTTTAAGTGCGGTGGAGATAAAAAATGAGGTAAGTGAGGTCAATACAAATGATAATAAGAATGGGGTTAGTTTAAATATAAACAAGGAAGTAACAGTTAACAAGGTAAGTGATGACTGTAAAACAAGTGGTAATTATAACGGAGAAATAATTATGAGTAGTAATGGTAATAATTTAAATACAAATCAGGTGATGAATTATAAGGTAAGTGGTAGTGTTAAAATAAGTAATGATGAAATATTATTGAATAAAAATAATAGTGATAGACTGAGTAATAGTGGTAGTGATATTGAGAGTAGAAAATTAGTTGAGGTTAGAGGATTTAGTGATCATGAGTTAGAAAGGGAGTATAGAAAGAGTTTAAATGAAGAGGGTGAACAGGGGGCAAGTTTATATATGGTTAAATGTGAAGCAGAGGTTTCACACGTTGTTTATGGGGATAAGAGATCCTCACTAGGACATTTGGGCGACAATGGGTCGGCAGATGGTCAAATAAGTTTTTGTGTATATCTGGTAGGGCCAGATGGTGTTATAATATAGTGGTTTTGCCCTCTGTGTGAAGTGAGAATGTGAAATTGTGTGATGAAAGTGATTATGAGAGAGAGAGAGAGAGAGAGAGAGTGGTTTAAGCTAAATAGAGGTTATGGAGAGTTGATAGAGAGTTTGAATAATGAGAGAATTATGATAAATAATAGACTTACCTTTTAGTACTTGTGTAGTAGCAAAAGATGATTACACTGGGGTTGACAATAATGAACACTTACCTGTTGTGAGGGTTAGCGTATTAGTAACAGCTGACAACTATAGTGATGAAAATATAAATGATTTAATTGTGACAAATGATACAAACGGAGACTTAACAAAAACTAATGATGTAGACATGACTTATGATAAAATAATAATGGGGGGGTAACCCTAGGGATTATTATTATGGCAAAATGAATAACAAAGATTTAAAGGGTTATTACACGAATGATAGCCATGTGAGATATGTAAATAAAAATGAAAAATGTTATGTGAAATTAAGATTAATTTTCGACGACGGCGGTTAGAGAAATAATGAATGAACGTTTAATTATTTGAGTTTATGGTATAATTACTCGGCTGATTTATGTAATAAAGTGTGGTAAATGATAATTGGATAGGACGAAAATTTGTAAATAAATATGTTGGTGTTAAATGCATTGTGTCAAGATTATATTGTTGGAATGTAGACTATAGCTTATGTAAAACATGTTGGTAGTAAGGATGAATGGTATAATAATAAGAATAATAACATTTTATTTTAATAAATAATTAACAGGAGGTAATAAGGAATTTTATTTTGAATTGTGTGTTTAAATTAAAAGTGTTTTAAATAATGTAACTAAAGAAATTGTTTTGATTTGAGTTGAAATGAAGCCAATTTAAAAATGTGAATTTTATTAATGAAGTCCAATAAATTTTGATTTAAATGCAAAAATAAAACAAAAATAATAATTGATTAACATGTCAACACTAAAAGATTTACATAAACTGAAAATTGAAGGAAGTGTTAGTGGTGGTGTAATCAGGAATGTTGAGGCTGAGTTAGTGTTTATAAAACAAGTCTTGTATACAACTGTTGATGTAAACAGGTATAAATAATCAACCTATGTTTTATGTTTAACTGTAGATTCCCCACCTAAGTGCTGCCATGACCTCACCGGATCATGACCGTGAAAGTAGTTAATTATGACAAATCATAAATTTTAATTGTTATAACCGGCTTGTGGTTTGTTTTTGTTTTGTTAACCCGGTGGTTTGTTAGATTTAGTAGGGGGGGTATTTTTGGGGGAATCTACCAATTTTTGGAACAGGGCTATTTTCACCCATATAGGGGTGGTAGTCCATTAGGGGCGTATCAATCATTGTTAGCAAGTATGTTACTGAAGTTTTATTGTAACGCCGAAGCAAGGATGGGGGTGGAATAAAAGAAAAAATGTCCACCCCTTCCACATCAGTCCTTGTGGAAGCAACTGGGCGCTACAGTCCAGGGGGGTCATAGTGAGTGTGGATGGGGGGGTGACCAAGTTACAGGCCATGAGGGAGATGTGGTTTACGGCTAGGATGAGGCCGGCGATGGTCAAGAAGCCTAGTGCAGAACACAGTAAATTGTAACGGGTATCAGGGGTTAAGGGATTTGAAGGGGGTTGGGAAAAAAATTTGTTTCAGGAGTCAAGGATAAGTCATTCTTGAGTGTAGAATCTGTATTTCATAGTTATGATTGTTATGATTTATTGGTATTTTGTGTAATCGAGGTGTTCTTTTGGATGGGTAATCGTGTTGTGTGAACATTATTTAATTTGCATGAAATTCATATGTATTAGATGTAAGTATACCGTAAGTTTATATGACCATGTGGACATTGTATTTTATGAAGGCCAGTGATAGGGTTGATTGAAACCAATGTGAAATGTTGATGATAAATTGAAATCTTTGTGATAGTGTAAGAGTATTGAGTTAAATAATTGAAGTTGAATTAATTAATTTAAAAGATGGACACTCTAATAAATTGGAATAATTTATTTTTGACTTGTAATGAATAAGGTGGTAATGTTTTGTTTATAACTCAAGGAAAAAATGGTTAATGTCCATTTGGAATGTTTATTATGTTGTATCCTGTTTATGTAATTGTGTATGAATATAGAACAGCTGTCATTGTAGGCCAACCAAACTTAATGAAAAACCAGTACTTTGTATAAAAAAGAACCAGTACTTTGCTAATAATGTACCGGTATGACTAAGAGGAAACAAATCAGTTGGGGATATGGAATAATGGAAGTCCATTTGTTAATCTTTTAATTGAATGTTTCAGAGTCAGGTGATACTGTGGCGGGTGCCTATCTGATTTTATGGTGTTGAGATCTCGAGCAGAGAAGTCCAGTAAGGTCGGATGGGTGCAGCCACAGCCACCGGACTGGGGGGGGGGGTACCCAGGATCTTAGTAAGAATTACGGGGCGTTGCGGCGCCATATCTTCACTGGTCCTCTTAGGTTTTAGGCAATGAGAGTTTTTATGCTTCAGCATAAAACCTCTCATTTGGGGGGGGGGTATTGTAACGTTTACCCTCTTCCTTCTTTTGGAATGCAAATGTGTACACAAAAATTTTTGAAAAATATTTAATTGTTAGTGTAAGTATGAAATATGTTTAATTACGTATAAAAATATTTATTTACCTAAAAATCCATTCCCTAATTGTCTCACACACACACAAACCCTCTTTCTATTATAAATACAAATTGAGTTCATCTAAATACTTTTCTGGACTTCTTGGATTTCGTTGTCCATGACGTGTCCGTTACTTAACTAAATATAATTAATTCACTACCGTACCGACTCGGAACACAAAGTTTTTTTATGGGTAAAAACGAAAAGTTTTACCTTATAGCATGAACTGGTTTTCGCTTTTAAAAACTTCTTCAGAGGCTGGCAGTGGGAGCACTGTCGGTCTTGTTCTTGGCGATGGTATTGACTTTTGAAAGATCGATGTTGTGTGTGTGTGTGATATGTTCGAATAATCCGTGTGATTTGAATTGTGTCTGTTCATTTAAGATGTCATTTTTTATGTGTTTTTGTTGCTGCATACACATAAAAACGACATCCTAAACGAAGACACAATTATAATCACACGCATTATTCGAACATATCACACTCCACACACATAACATCGATCTTTCAAAAGTTGATACCATCGCCAAGAACAAGACGGACAGTGCTCCCAACGCCAGACTCTAAAGAAGCTATTTAAAAGTGTAAACTGGTTCAGGCTATAAGGTAAAACTTTTATGTTTTTACCCACAAAAAACTTTGTGTTCCGAGTCAGTAGTGAATTAATTATATTTTCTGTACTGGTCCAAATTAACATGTAATAACAGTATATTTAATATCAGTTAATATATTTAAAAATATTACAGGGTGAATGCATACAAGTGACTTACCTTTCTCGGCTGTAGGCATACTCAAATCTTGTCTTATACCCTTCTCGTTTGGAATCATCTTTTGCTGTGAATTCTCCAAACCTCTCTCTCAAATCATTACATTCCTTCAGTGCTTTATCTCTGTCATGTAAAGCTGACGCTATTTCCCTTTTCAATGTTTCAATTAAATATGACAACGCAGTTTTCTGTAAAGTAACACAAAACAAAATATCGGTATGGAGAACCATACAGGACTTCCATGTTCTAAGATTTATATTTAAAATCATATTCGAAATGAAATATTTCCATAGAAACTTCTTCTTTCTACTTATTGCTTCAGCCTTAAACCACAGTACTGTGGTAACTAACATATACCACCTCAAATTTTCGCACTCGATTTTCACTGAGATGGAAGTCGATGGCACTGCCGAAAAGTCTGGTTTTGCAGAAAACATCGGACTACGGCTAAACAACCCCAGGAAGGAATTTTAAAAAAAAAACTACTTCTTTGTTGCCGATAACATAGTACACATAAAAAAATTCTCCCCTCCCCATTCAACTATAATTTTTGTTTACAGAAAATTACCCCCATCCCGCTCACCTAACCTCTTCATTTATAGATATTTCATCTACGTTTCTACAGTGGATTATTATGAGCTTCTTATCAAGATACTTTATTTATCAAAATTAAGTACTTTATTCTTGTTAAAACATCAAACGTTGCAGGTAAACTACCCGTTTCTCTAAACCGATCTTCACCAAAATCAATAGACCTTCAGTACTCTACAATACAGGGATGCATGCAAAAAAATATTTGATTCTGTTTCAATTTGCGGCAGTTATCGTTCGTCATGAAAACATTTCTCTTGTTACAACATAACATGTTTCAGGTAAACTACCCCTTTTCCTTTACCGATCTTCACCAAAATCAACAGGCCTTGAGCTCTCTACAAATTAGGAAGGTATGCAAAAAAATATTTGATTTTCTTTGAATTTACGGCAGTTATCGTTCGTCATAGAAAAAATTACCCTTGTGAAAACATAATTGTTATCGTTTGCTATAGAGAAAATATTACCCTTGATAAAAACAAATGTTGCCGGTAAACTACCCCTTTCCCTTAACCGATCTTCACCAAAAACAATAGGTCTTGTGTACTCTACAAGAAAAACGTTGCAGGTAAACTACCCCTTCCCGTTAACCGATCTTCACCAAAAACAACAGATCTTGAGTACTCCACAAATCAGAGCTGTATCCAAAAAAGTATTTGATTTTGTTTGAATTTGCGACTCTTATCGTTTGCCATATAAAATACCCAATAAAACATAAAACGTTGCAGGTAAACTACCCCTTTCCATTAACCAATCTTCACCAAAAACAATAGGTCTTGAGTAATCTACAAATCAGGGCTGTATGCAAAAAATTGTTTGATTCTGTTTGAATTTGCGGCTCTTATCGTTTGCCATAGAAAATACCCTTTTAAAACATAAAACGTTGCAGGTAAACTACCCCTTTCCCTTAACCGATCTTCACCTAAAACAATAGGTCTTGAGTACGCTACAGATCAGGGCTGTATGCAAAACATTATTTGATTCTGTTTGAATTTGCGGCTGTTATCGTTTGCCATATAAAATACCCTTGTTAAAACAAAAGACGTTGCAGGTAAACTACCCCTTTCCCTTAACCGATCTTCACCAAAAACAATAGGTCTTGAGAACTCTACAATTCAGGGCTGTATGCAAAAGAGTAGTTGATTCTGTTTGAATTTGCGGCTGTTATCGTTTGCCAGAAAACAATTACCCTTGATTTAAAAAAACCGTTGCTGGTAAACTACCCCTTTCCCTCAACCGATCTTCACCAAAAACAATAGGTCGTGAGTACTCTACAAATCTGGGCTGTATGCAAAAAATGATTTGATTCAGTTTGAATTTGCGGCTGTTATCGTTTGCCATAGAAAAAAATCTACAGACACACAAGACATTTTTCGAAAAATGACTTTTTTTCATATTTTGAGTGTAGTACAATCAGAATCTGCAATAATCTCGAACACGATTTTTTTTGCCATCACCATACTTCCATTTCCTTAAGGAACATGGAAGTAAAATTACATGTATATAAATAAATCTGACTTTTTGACAACTATAACAACTGATCATTTAAGAAAATATATCTTTGCAACTTTTTCATGATATTTTAGTCAGTTCTCCTATACAACTCCTAGCTTTGTATCATTCTTACTGTATTAAACTGTACGCCATGAGAAAACTGGGATAGTCGTATCCAAATGCCTACACACACACACACATTAAATTAGAAGTATCAGATCAAAATCCTTCTGCACATTTATGCTTACATACTGCAATCTGTTTCTGTTTCTATTTCAATTTAAAACAATAGAAAAATACTACTAAAATACTAACATCCATCTTCTTTAAAAAGGAATCTTTTTTAGTGATATGTTGAGTTAAGAGGTTACCTTTGATAGTGTGACTTATGCAAATTTGTGGCGATGCAATTTATTGCATCTAACATAAAACCGCATTTAATATGATTAAAACACATTTATCTTGAAACACATTACTGTATAGTAGAGTATAATTCAATTTCCTAAAGGGAAGAACTGTTTGTATGAGAACAGTGTACACTACATACTTTATTATATTGTCCGGTAATTCAGTATGTAACATGTCGAATTTATGGGTATTTTTATTTATTGCATTTTTTGGGTTTTATAAATGTATTGTGTAAATTGATTTCAACAAAGACAGACCACGTGGTGAATAGAACAGTGTTGTAACGAAACAGCAACGCAATATCACGTTGTGAAATCAGTAAAGGAATCCGCACCACCCTAGATTTCCAAGAACTTTGTTTGTGTGTGACCGTGTGCCCGTATGCATGAGACGGGTATATGCGCGGGGTGATGCTACTTCCAAAACCAAGATGGTCAGGAAACGAATTTGATCAACTTTCATCGACTGAGGCGACGGATATGCAAATTAAGTCACGCCCATCTCGTGACGTTAGCCAGTGCCTCACTAATATCGTATACTGTCGTCACCCCAACAACTACATGAATTGCATGAGACGAAACTACTGCGATGAAACCAAAGGCATTGGTTTCCACACAAAAAGACATACTCAATTTAGCGGCACCTGCTACCTTCTTCTCCCCAGTTCGTTTACTGATAGCACCGGCGCCGGTACCGAGCCAAGTAGGCTCTTTACAAAATTTCATATTGTACCAGAAAAAAGTGAAATAACAGTTAAAACCATGTGACCGCGGTCGATCAAACAGTGGAGAACACGTCTATCTAATTTTCGGACACAAAAAATGAATTTAAAAGAGTAATAATGAGTGCGCGCGAAAACCACGTTGCCGGCGGGAGTATTCCAACAAAGGTTTAAGGGCTGTGGGGTAACATAAAATAAAATGGGTTTTTAATGGCGAGAATGCGTGTGTGAGCAAAGCTGGGCTGTTTATGTTTGTGTGTGCTACAAATAAGGTAAGGTAGTTAGTATGTTCTTGTATTAATCATTATACATTTCAAAAGCTGTAACTCAAAATTTAAAAAACCCAGTGGAGAGAGTATCAATTTTTTTCTGATTTTATACTTGTCTGAGATGTTTTACAATCATAAAAAATAAAAACCATTATCTTTCAAATGATAAATTTTGTTAAGTAAATTCATTCAAAAACCTTATTTCATTTGATGTGCTGTCAAGTTCGCCGTACGGACGGGGTTCATCCCCACTTGGAGATCCGGCCAGATCTAAAGTTAAAGGTAAGTGGGAGTTTACAGTTTTATTCATAAATAAAATTGAAACCGAGGGTTACAAGTAATGGTTACTTGATGTCAAGTGCATAATTTTTATTTTTATATTCTGATGCATTATTTTATGAACAGAGTACAAATACATACACTGACCTTCCATACATTTTCATTACAACAGTTTATGTAATTAAACGTAGTTCCATTGTCTTTTAAGGTATGCGCTTTCATGTGGTTATATCTTATTACATGAAATATTACACACATTTCAAACACATACATTTTCAAAATAGTGGCATCGCTTAAAAAAAAAATATTTTGTATATATATAGTTTTTACACTACGTACTATTCTTTAATATTTGTATAATATGACCGTGTAATATACTGACACAGTATTTATACAGTAATGTAATGAATTTACCATGTTTTGTTAGAGTGAAATCAGCGTATTCAAATTACATGAACTTGGATTTTGCAAACTCACCACCGTTTATATTTCTTACATAAGCTGAGAACTAAATGTAATAGCCTCTCTAAACACACCCACAGAATCTCTTACGGGCCATTCCATCAGAAATCATCGCTGGTTGCTCGACCATTTTAGAAAAATTGTATATTTTAATATATTGTTGCTACATATAAACCATTAACAAAATCGAGAATAAAATTTTTTTTGCCTCCCGTTTATCTATGGTGGCCATTTTTCTGTCATGACCGACACTCAAATCCTGAAAAATACGCATTTACGGAAAAACTTATAACTTAAGGAATAAAAAAGTTAGAGATGTAAATCAAAAACCACATTGTAGATATTGAATGGGGCTTTTTTTCATATGTAACTCATATTAAGCTATTTTTAATAAAAGATGCTTAGATTAAATCATAACGTTTAGACGCAAATTATTCAAAAACGCCATTTTGACAATTTTATTTTTCAATGAAGGAGTAATTTCTAAGAGCTCAAATTTATACCAGATGTTACCTTACCCCAAGGGAGTTTACACAGTAAAATTCATCCCCCAGAGATTTACCCTTCTCTTCTGACCTAACCATGAATATCGTAAATTTGTGAAAATAACCGAAGTTCGAAGCTCTGTATCTCTGGTGGGGGACCTCCAAAAAATATGAAACTTTCAGAAAACAAAGTTCATTTGGTAAGGTATTAACTGTATTAATTTGAATTACTTGACTTTTATTGTGTATGTGCTATGAATTTTTTTAAATGCTCAAAAAATGTGCTAGCGCAATGCATTTGTATTTAAATAGGCAAAAATTATATATTTTTATTGTAACTTGGTAATGCATTATGATAGAAGTTATAATTATATTTGTATAAGGTAATTTATTCATGTTTAAAAATATAGTCTCAATTATTGTTTTTAAATTTAGTATATCCTCAGTAATGATTCCTAAAACGAAAAAAATTATAGGCCTGTATCTATAAAGAGATAGTGTCATTGTCTATTAATACAGGAGATAAGGAAGGCAAATCTTGGAATAAAATGAATCAGTAACTATCTTGAACACAATACTTGTATAATTGTATAATATAATAGCACAATAATTGTTATTTTGCCAAACATTATGCCACTGACTTGTTATAATATTATTATATACATACTGTACCACCAAAATCAGTAAAATTCCATTTTTTAAAACAATGAAAAAGGCTTTTTCGAAATATTAGAATTTCATCATCAGTTCATACACTGTAATGTTCCTGTTATGATGTTTTTCTTTAAATGTATAACTGTTGTTAACTGTGTCTACTACCTCTTACTGTACTTCATTTTGAACTTTCCACTGCCATCATTATTGGGTGAAACCAAGCCAGATATGTATTGAAATAATTGATCATTTTCAAATATTGTCTGTTGATTCATCTATTTGTCATATTTTTTATGAAGGTATATATATAATTTTTCTAACCTAACTGTATAATGTCATTTTTATTATTGTTTATTTCCACTATTTCCATATTGTTGGTTATATTTGTTATACTATGATTCATACTAATAAGGTATACAACACTCCAACATAACATCTGCTATGTTGGAGAGTCCCGTTTTTTTTATTATTAAAAGCTCTGAAATGTTCCATAAATCTCTGTTTGAAATTTCTATATGTTCTTCCGATGTATATGTAGTCACAGTTATTACATTTTATTCTGTATATTCCATTTAATTTGTATATATAACAGTCTTTTCTATTTATTATTATATTATATATACTTTTATTTGGTTTGTATGCATATTTATATTTATGTTCATCCAATTTTGTATTCTTTATAATGTATTGGAGATCTTGATATGTGCATTTGTAAGTTAGGTATGTTACATTTTCTTCTTTTTTGCATGCATTTATACTGTCTAATGTTGTTCTATTGTTTAATATTGTTTTTTCTTTATATTTATATCAGAAGAACACATAGAAATTTCAAACAGAGATTTATGGAACATTTCAGAGCTTTTAATAATAAAAAAACGGGAATCTCCAACATAGCAGATCACCTTATTAGTATGAATCATAGTATAACAAATATAACCAACAATATGGAAATAGTGGAAATAAACAATAATAAAAATGACTAAATATCACTATTGTTTGAAGACTCGGAACACTAAGTTTTTTATAAGTAAAATCGTAAAGATTTACCTTACAGCCTAAACTGGCTTTCACCGGTTTCCGTAGATGGACAGCGCTACCTACAGCAGCCTCTGATGAAGCCTTCTAAAGGTGAAAGCCGGTTTAGGCTGTAAGGTAAATCTTTACGATTTTACTTATAAAAAACTTAGTGTTCCGAGTCGTCAAACAATAGTGATATTTAGTTAAGTAACGGACATGTCATGGACAACGAAATCCAAGAATAAAAATGACATTATACAGTTAGGTTAGAAAAATTATATATATACCTTCATAAAAAATATGACAAATAGATGAATCAACAGACAATATTTGAAAATGATCAATTATTTCAATACATATCTGGCTTGGTTTCACCCAATAATGATGGCAGTGGAAAGTTCAAAATGAAGTACAGTAAGAGGTAGTAGACACAGTTAACAACAGTTATACATTTAAAGAAAAACATCATAACAGGAACATTACAGTGTATGAACTGATGATGAAATTCTAATATTTCGAAAAGGCCTTATTCATTGTTTTAAAAAATGGAATTTTACTGATTTTGGTGGTACAGTATGTATATAATAATAATACAGTTGTTGTCCATACATTTCAAAAACATTTAATAAATCAGATTAAAGAAAAGATACCTAATATTGAAAAGATTATTTAATTCAGCGATGGTGCCTTCAAGCCAGTATAAAAATAGGAAAAACTTTTCAAATCTGTGCAACCATAAAAGTGACTTCAATGTGGTTGCAGAATGGAATGTTTTTGCCACAGCACATGGAAAGAATGCTTGTGATGGGGTTGGAGGGACCACAAAAAGGGAGACAGCAAGGGCTAGTTTACAAAGGCCATATAAAGAACAAATCCTCACTCCTTAGCAATTTTTTGAGTTTTGTGACAAAAATCTCTCAGGTATTAAGTACATGTTTGTAGGAGCAGAAGAAGTAGAACAAAAATTTGAAAAAGAGGTTTGATGAATGCTGTGCCATCCCTAATACTAGAGAAAGACACCGCCTTGTACCCATCGACAGGAATACAATGAGATGCTACCGTACATCTGCCTCCAAAACCTACGAAGACATTGTAATCACAAATAGACCACTCTGCACCATTTCTGAACTCAAGAAAAATGATTTCATTATTTGTGTGTATGATAATGAATGCTTGGATTTCGTTGTCCATGACGTGTCCGTTACTTAACTAAATATCACTATTACTTTAACGACTCGGAACACTAGGTTTTTTATAAGTATGCTGTGTTTGTGTTCGAACATATCTCACCCACAAACACAGCATTGATCTTTCGAAATTCGACTTCGTCACCCACAACAAGACGGATAGCGCTACCTGCGGCAGCCTCTGAAGAAGCCTTTTAAAGGAGAAAACCGGTTAAGGCTGTAAGGTAAAACTTTTTGCTTTTACTTATAAAAAACCTAGTGTTCCGAGTCGTTAAAGTAATAGTGATATTTAGATAATGAATGGTACCCAGCTGAGATTCAAGACATAAATAAAGAACATAATGATGTCTATGTCACATTTTTTTCACCTCCCGGACCAAGAACCTCGTTCAAGAAGTCTTCCAAGCAATGCTGGGTGCCCCTTGCCAATGTACTGCAAAAGATTACACAACTTCAGTTAAGCAAATCAAGTGCGAGGAATACCTATCAAATTTCATCCAAACTGTGTGATATCTCAAAATTATTCAATAGATACAAGCAGTGAAAACAACCTATATAAGTAAAAATAATTCAATAATTTTTTTCATATTACTATAGTGACGTTAGTGTTTAGAAAAATTACGTAGCATGTTTGAGAAGTCCTAAAACTTAGATTATTATGTAAACTATATACAATCATAGTTGTTTCTGTCATGATAAATTACCAAGTTACAGCAAAATTGTTATTTCTTTCTTTTTAAATACAAATATTATTAATGCATTGCGCTAGCACATTTTTTGAGCATTTAAAAAAATTCATAGCACATACACAATAAAAGTCAAGTAATTCAAATTAATACAGTTAATACCTTACCAAATGAACTTTGTTTTCTGAAAGTTTCATATTTTTTGGAGGTCCCCCACCAGAGATACAGAGCTTCGAACTTCGGTTATTTTCACAAATTTACGATATTCATGGTTAGGTCAGAAGAGAAGGGTAAATCTCTGGGGGATGAATTTTACTGTGTAAACTCCCTTGGGGTAGGGTAACATCTGGTTAAATTTGAGCTCTTAGAAATCACTCCTTCATTCCAAAATAAAATTGTCAAAATGGCATTTTTGAATAATTTGCGTCTAAACGTTATGATTTAATCTAAGCATCTTTTATTAAAAATAGCTTAATGTGAGTTACATATGAAAAAGCCTCATTTAGTATCTACAATGTGGTTTTTGATTTACATCTCTAACTTTTAGTTCTTAAGTTATAAGTTTTTCTGTAAATGCTTATTTTTCAGGATTCGAGTGTCGACCAACACAGAAAAATGGCCGCCAAGGACAAACAGGAGGTCCAAAAAATATTTTTCACCTGATTTCATCAAACATTTATGTATGGGAATAATATATAAAAAAAATTTTTTTTTTTGAAATTGTCAAGCTACCACTTTATTTCTTTCTGGATGATTTCTTATGGAATGACCCTTACAGTTTGGCAAAGGGTCCGGTACAAAAGTATTAGAAAGTACACACCAATACAATACACAAGTGTGTACATCATAAATCTACATGATAAAGAGTTACTGAACTGGGAAAACTCAATAGCACTGTATTCCAGTGCACCACACAGATTGTCCTCAATCAACAGTTTTCATCAACAAATGGCTACCTGACCATCACAATTTCTTGCACTATGTTCTAAGATATTGAAAATGTGACCTACATCTGAATGTTCCATGCCACAATTATCTATGTACTTGATAACTAAAAATGTAGCTGATAAAGAAAATGTATTCACATTATTACTCATTCTTATGCGCGTGCGCGCGCACACACACACACACACACACACACACGTCCATATATGTTGCGCACACACTTGCACATGCATTGAAACGTTTGAGTTCAACCTGCCACATTAACTACTATTTACGTTACAGACACCTATCTCATGAAATTATTACTGTACACTAAAACTCGTTTATCTGAATTTGATGGGACCGCGCCCGTTTCGGATAAACGGAAACTTCTATTTAAAGGTTGTCAGACCGCTGTTTTATTATCGCACAGTTTATACAGTACTCGCATTACAGTTGTTTATTAACATACAATTGTTTTATGTGAACTGTTGTTATTGTGTCACCTTCGGCTTCTAAAATGAAGCAGAAATGTACTGTTATAACACTTTATGTTTACAATATATGAACATAATACCTTATGTTTGAAAATCAGAACAAATCAATAATTCGGAGTACCCCTTATCCCAATTAGTACTGATTATTGACTTTCTACTTTATATCACGTGGAATCGCTTGTCTACGCTATTAAATATAGATTATAGCGACAGGAAAATGCTTTTGTGTATTTTTAAAATTTACTAAAAATTATTTCGGATAAACCGAATTTTTGGATAAATGCGATTCGGATAAACGAGCTTTTAGTGTACTCATTTTGTCTTTTAAAATTACCAGATACTACTAGTTTTGGCTTACCTCTTCCAAAATTTCTTTAGTTTCAATTTCTAATGCTTTGTTCTTTTTAAATGCCTGAGTCAAGTCTTCTGTTAGCTTTTCCATTTCCTTATGTACAGAATCCCGCTCGCTCATTACAAGCGAATATTCTTGCATCGCTGCATTTCTTTCCTCCGTTAAACGTTTGAGATCTTTATTAGCTTTCATGCGCACAGCCATCGCCTGGTTGATTTCCTTCACAGCCTCTTCATGCTGTTGTTGTACCTGCAAGATACACACAGAAATATAATGCTCCGTTCAAAATACTTGAAGCAACATTGAGAAATGTCCTGCTGCTTATGTCACAAAGATTAGGAAAACTATGGTTTCTTTAGTAACATACAATATATATGCTACAATCCTGGTAATAAAAACTTTTTAGACAGTCCTTTAAATG
Source organism: Magicicada septendecula (assembly GCA_034769895.1). Lineage (NCBI taxonomy): Eukaryota > Metazoa > Arthropoda > Insecta > Hemiptera > Cicadidae > Magicicada > Magicicada septendecula. The sequence continues at coordinate 150,452,324 of CM068372.1, forward strand.
ACACTGGCTGACACATTTTTTAAAAATTCGATAAACTATTTACAGACATTGCATGGAATACACTTTGTTCAAAATGCTGATGCAAGGAAAATTTAAAAATCAAACACAACCTTATATCATGTCTGAATTTTATATGTATTTTAAATTTTCTCAATGGACTTGAAATCTGTCACTAAGATGTATTCAAAATTTTAACAATAAAATTATAAACATAAAACTATATTTAAACATAATGTGGAGTACAGCAAGCTTTTATCTACTTGAAAACAGTGTTATTAAAAATTGTCTTAGAGAAAATTGCGGCTCAATCCACTTAATAATCACAGGGAAAGAACACAAATTTAAAAATTATTTTTACAAAATCTCCTTTAGTTTGTGGTACACATAAATAGATCAAATTAAATTATATAAAAGGGTTAAGGATTATAGAAACATGTCTACAATAACCACTTTTTCCATAAGAAACAAGAATAACCAATTACCATCATTTAATGACTGGCCTATTATGCTATAATTTAACTGACGTAAATTATATAATTTAAAAATTACAATAGTTGTAATTATTGGTTTGTTCACTGAAATTTGTTTCAACAGGATACAATAGTCACATGTTTTTAAAAATAGTATTTTATAACTCAAGAGAATTTAAACATGAACTTCGGTTAATATTCACTCCATTATTAACACAACTGCTCTTGGAGGCTTGATTTACAGATATTACTAACTTGAATACAGAATTAAATCTCCTCAGGCATTTTTTTAATTATACACACATGCAATTACACTATGCAATTAACTAAGAAATTAACTGTTTGGTCCTGAAAAATCACTTTAATTAAAATTGTGAAATGTATTTCAAACTTCTGTTACCCTCAAGAAATTTCTTTAGCAAGTTTTTTTTTTAGTGATAAAAAGTAATTTATTATTTTTATAAATTTACTACACATCAACATTTCAACTACATACGACACATGTACATAATAAAAAAGTCATGACTTTTTATTAAATTTAGCATAATAAATGATGTACACATATAAACAAACAATAGAAACTTTCAGTTTCAGTCAAATTTAATAGGAAATAATTTTATATGCAACAATAATGTCAATCACTTGTACTACAGTCACACACATTCTCTCTCTCTCTCTCTCTCTCTCTCTCTCTCTCTCTCTCTCTCTCTCTCTCTCTCTCTCTCTCTCTCTCTCTCTCTCACACACACACACACACACACACACACACACACACACAATGAGCCAGAGTGAGTTGTTATTATTTACAGTATTTTATTGCCTTATTGCTTTCAGTAATAACTGTTTGAACACAGCTGTAATCCTACATAATTAAAAAGAGTAATTCCATAATTTCTGCTACTATGAAATATTTACTTTATACTGCTCATGAATACTACTGTGTGTGTGTGTGTGTGTGTGTGTGTGTGCGTGCGCGTGCGTGCGTGCGTGTGTGTGTGTGTGTGTGTGTGTGTGTGTGTGTGTGTGTGTGTGTGTGTGTGTGTGTGTGTGTGTGTGTGTGTGTGTGTGTGTGTGTGTGTGTGTGTGTGTGTGTGTGTGTGTGTGTGTGTGTGTGTGTGTGTGTGTGTGTGTGTGTGTGTGTCTCCATAGTTCATTGGGAATAATCTGTTATATAAAATATGCATACAAAACTCTGTTACAAGAATGATTCACACATTACACAATCTAACTCAGTAAAAAAGACCATAACACAGCAGACATATTAGAACTACTTCAATTGCATGACATGAGTTGCACAATACAATTACACAGTGGAATCCGATAATTATTCCAGATTATTTATCAAAAACAAACCTTAGATAGAGCTTCTTGATATTCATTGCGCTCTCTTAAGGCAATGTCCCACTGCCGTATAGCTGCTGTACACTGCTGTTTCAGTCCGTTTCTTTCTCTTATTGCTACGTTCCTTTCTTGTATCATTTCTTCGCACTGTTTTTTCATACGACCTAGTTCCTCCTGCAATACATATTTTGATAAATACTTAGTAATATGCCCTAAATGCTGTTACATTTTTCTCGCTCATTGTACTATTTCTTTAAACATATAGTGGTTTAAGGTGTCATAATCTACAGTTTGTGTCTCTTTCAGTTTTCAGGAATTTTATTATTACAAAGTTACAATTATTCACAACTTCCACTTGTAAAGCGATACTATAACCAAAATTTGTGTCTGGCATTTGTACAAGAAAATTATATATAACAATGTTTAACTAAACACAACAAACTGACTGCACATCAAATAGCTAATAAAATTATGGTTGACTACACAAAACCCAATGTAAGAGCAAATGTAAAAATGAGTAGCATATATTATATATAAACAAATCTTATTGAACTGTAACATAGGTCCAAATACTTAAATTACATTTTGTGACCAATTTTGATTAATGACTGCCAACTACAAAATAAGGTTACTTTTAATACGGTACTCAAAACATTGGAAAACGACAACAATTCCTAAAAAATTAATAATCTACACGCCCTTTCAGTTAAACTAATTTACTGTTAATAAACTTCACACACACACACACACACACACACACACACACATCTTTGCAAAATAGACAGTACAGAACTATTCCAAAACATAGCTGTACAGCAGCCATAATCTTTGCCTCTCACATACAACCATAGTTTATCGTAATATACACACCACATCAACCAATATAAAAATGTGTCAACATTTTATTATTTAACACACCAACCAATCTCTCATGCCATGTTTAACTTACTTAAAACCTTTAAACATTTCTGCTCAAGCTTCAAGACTTACAGTACATAGAAATTTTTAATCCATTCACTCCATTCACATAACTAAAGAATGTATCTGAAGACAATAGTCATATAAAAATTGTTGAAATACTACGATTTAAATAAAATACAATCTAACACTAAAGAATTTTATTTATTATTATTACTTATTAATTATTTATTTATTATTAATTATTAATCTTTTAACACCTCGATAAAATAACATTTTTCTTATAATAATAATAATAATTATTATTATTATTCAATAACAATCCAAGAAACGTAAAATAAGTTTATCATACAACATGACACAACAGTCATTCAAATATAATTTTTTGAAGACACATTTCCATTTTGTTTAACAAATTTAATGTTATATAAATCAATTAATCCGTTTACTGAAATAAATTTTCCCATTGTGGACAACCAAAATTGTGTCTAAAACCTAAGAATTTGTAAATTATTAACTTTCCCAACACACCCAATCAAAATCAACTAGAATCTTTAAAATTTGTAATTGTTCAGCAACAGTAAAGTAAGTATAATTTCTACCTGTGCCAGTTCCAGTTTGTCAACTGCCGATGAATGTGAAGTGATCAGATCATCGTACCTCTTCCGCAGAGAATCGTACTCATCTTTAATCGCTTCATACTTGTTACGTGCTGTGATGTAGTGCTGGTTCAGTGTATCGTTTGCACCTGTTTCTGATCCAATTACCTCCTAACAAAGCAAATGTCTACGTCACACACATTTGTTCGAATGACAGCTGATTAAACAACATAGTCGATAAAAAAAATATTTTTAACTAATGATAGGTCAGAAATATACACGTTTAAATAAAACATATATTTTAAATAAGTATCACTGCACACTGAAGCACACACACACACACTTTTTACTATTAATCTATGAGTATGTTCTGGTAAACAAATTCTTCTTGTTATCATACACATTTACTTTTCACAAATCATTACTCCTTCCAATATGCAAATATTCTCTAAAAAATGACCTAATGCTGAGCATAAAAGCTATAATTTACTTAAGAAGTATTTATTTTTTTTTACAAACTCATGTGTATTGAATCAACATGGTTCTGGTTAAAACTTTACATCAATCTTTTATTTACACATGTGATGACATTGTAAAGTAATGACAAAAGCCAATTTGTAGCTACCATATTTGCAAAAATGTTGACATAACAAAACTACAAATATCCATAAATGGTTTGAACGCTCATAGGCTCAAGCCTATGTGCCTAGAAACCCGAAATTGGCCACTATGGTAATTTCCCATGATGGATTTTTATTTTTCTAGCACTTGATAAGAATACAAGTGAGCTTGCAAAACCAACATATGTATACATATAGTACACCAGTACAAAAACTGCATTGCTTTCAGTTTCAGAGAATCAGCTGTATATGTTGCAATATCATGAAATAACTAAGATTATAATCTCTTACATACTGAAATCCCAAATACTAGCAATTAAATATGTTTACCTCTGTGTGTGTGTGTGTGTGTGTGTGTGTGTAACATGCAATTACAAACATGTGACACTACCCACATTTGTAATTATATCAGAACAATTAAGCAACAAATACTAGACATTTGAAAAATAATGTGATACTGTGCAGCACAAAATACGGAAATTTGGTATCAGTGAGAAACAAAATTGGTATTCACATGACCAGTCGTCAAAGAAAAAAATTAGTTCTTCACAATACCTGTTGGTTGCAGCAATTACTCCGCAGTTCAGTAACTTCTCGATCCAATCTTTGTTTGTCAGCAACGAGTTCACCATATTTTGTTCGCAAACTGGATGTTTCTTGTGCAGCTGCTTCCAGTTGGGCCATAGCGGCATGATGTTGGCCTCTGTAATATTCCAGTTCTTTCATTGTGTGTTCGCAACGGCGTACAGCTTCACTGTGTTGTCTGTAACAGTTTGTTAATCATATTCACTAAAATGAATTAAAACCCTTGTAACGGTCCAAATTTATGGGTATTTTATTTATTTCATTTTTGGGGTTTTCTAAAAAATATTGTGTAAGTTTTATTTCAACGGTGACCAGAACACGTGGTGAACAGAACAGTGTTGTAACGAAGCTGCAATGCAATATAACGTGAAATCAGTAAAGGAATCTGCACCACCCTAGATTTCCAAGAACTTTGCTTGTGTATGACCATGCGCCCGTATGCACGAGACGGGTATACGCGCGGACCCATGCGACGGCAGAAACTCAAAATGGCCTAGAGGGGAATTGTTGCTTGCACATGTCCCCATGTCGACGGATATGAAACTTAAGGTCCGCCCATCTCGTGACGTCAGCCAGTGCCACACTAATATATGCTATCATACACTGGCAAACTTTTACATGAATTAAATGGGGAGAAAAGACGACGAACAACCATGAGGCTTTGACTTCCAAAACAACGACGAAATCGAGGTAGCGGTGAACGCCTGGCCGTTCTGCGCAGTTCGTCACAAGTAGTACCGGCCGGTACAACCCGAAAGGGTTATCTCTTTCCAAAACTTTAAAAATATACCAGTAAAAGTGAACTAACAGTTATAAAACCAGTGGCGGTGAGGTGAATCAAAGGAAGGACACCAACTCTCATAATATTCGCGGGACGTAAATGAAGTTATCCATTAAATAAACCGAGGTTGTGGGGACGCCTCGTGCCGGCTTGGGGTATAGGGGGTCAATTTCTAATAATGGGTATATAATTGAATAACGGGGGTTTTTTAAGAATGTGAGAGAGAATGAAAGGCAGACTGGGCAGTCTATTGTAACCGTAAGTAGTAGAATTAGAATAATAATAATAAATAAATGTATCACCATATAAAGCATATTGAAAAATGTATGAAAATTTTAACGTAATTTGAAGATTTTATTGGAAAAGGAATAGTACCACATGTTTTAATAATTGTTCATTAAACATATCAATTCTCTTCATTTCAAAAATGAGTCGAGTCAGTTATTTCAATAACCCGTAACACATGTTTGTATCTGACGTACGTGCGATCGAATCCTGGACCTCGAAAGAACCTTTGCAGGTAGGTGGAAATAAATGGTATTTTGTATTTTATATATTTAAAAAGTAGATTAACTTCACAAGTGGCGCCCGAACAGGGACCATTTTTATGAATTTAAAAAATTAAGTAAAAACCGCACCTACAACAAAGATACAAACACGTGTTTAAGGTTAGCGTAATAAAATAAAAGTGCGTTATTTACGCAGAATTGGTTATACTGTATATTATGTATTGATTATACTATATTTACGCACAAATATCAATTATAAAAAAGTAAGAATGGCAGATAACGAAAATAACATAAATGAAACGACTAGTGTCGAAAATTTTGATGAGTCAAACATGAGTAATTCTGAGGCACATTCGACTCCAAGTGCAAGTCAGAATAAAACAGAAATAAATGTAACAGATCAAAGCAATGTAACTGAAGATTCGGGGATTCAAGTAACCCCGAAATTAGATAGGGAAAATAAAATTAATAATGAAGAAGTCAGCTTCACTGACAAAAATGTAGCAGCACAATCTACTCCAACGACGACACGAATTAAACAGTTGTCGTCGATGGACGATATGTTCAGTCTGATAAAAACAATGTCCGAAAATATAAGTAGTGATCTAAATGAATTGAAAAAACAAAATAAAGAACAACAAATTGATTCCAATGTCAAATACAATAAAATGAATGACAAATTGGACAGACAAAGTAGTGATTTTAATGTAAAATTTGAAGTTCAGAACAGAAAATTCGATGAACAAAAGAATAGTTTTGATGAATTAAAAAACGATATTCAAGAAATTAATAGACGTCAAAATACCAATAAAGAATTTACTGATAAAATTAACCAGGTAGATACCAAGTTAGATAATTCAATACAGAAGACAGAAGTTAAATTTAATGAAATAGATAGTCAGATAGACAGAGTTGAGAAACAAATAAATGAGAATAATGAGTATTTAATAAATTCAATGAATGAGCATAACAATGAAATAGAATATAAAATAAATAAGTGTAATACTGAAACTGAATGTAAGCTAAGTAGCGTAGTAATGACAGTTGAAAAATAAGTCAGAATATTGATGAACACCAAAATAAGGTAGACTCTAAAGTAAATGAAATTGAAAATCATTGTAAGACAGAAATACAAGCATTATATGAATCTATTAATGTAATATCAAAAAATAGCGTACAGTCTGAGTGTAGTAACGACAAAAAATTATATTCACTTGAACAGAACATTAGTAGTGTGAGACGAATTAAGTTTAGTAAGAAACCAAACTTTAAATAATGTTACTGAGCGTATATTAATTACACGAGACACAAATAATGAAATAGAACTAGAAACTTTTAGTAATGAGAATCGTAGAGTACATCCGATGCAATTTCTGAACCGAACACGGGAATTTAATCGATTTAATAGTAGTAGTTGGGAAGTCAAATTATTGAAAATTTTAAAATGTTTTAAGGCTAGTGCCGAGATATGGGCGGAAGTACACAATGTCGAATGGGGTAGTTACGAGGATTTTGAAGTAGCTTTTCGAAACAAATACTGGTCAGAAGAGGACCAAGAAATCTTGAGAAGCAAAATAATGGGTACTGGGAATTTTGGTAGAATTAATAACCACCTAACCATATACGTGATGACTATATATAACGAGGCCAAGTATCTAGAACCACCGTTACCATTTCGGTCATTTGTAAGGCATATCAGTAAACACCTGCCCAGAGAGGTGCAAATCACGTTAATGACTAAAGAAATTACCAATATAAACGAGCTAGAGAACATGTTAGACGTGTTACAGAATATAGGGGAGCGCGACATAGGGCGACGTCCAAACCCACCAGTAGTACCAAACTATAATAATAATTACCATCCGAGTAGGGGTACACAGAATTTTCATAGAGGAGCGCGGGGAGGAAGTTTTGATAATAGGGGCGAGAGTTGGAGGTGTAGAGAATGTGACACAGATAATTATGCTAACCGAACCAATTGTTTTAGATGTCATCGAAACAGGGAGTGCGCCAGGAACGAGAGAATGAATCCACCACCAAATCAGCAGTCGAGAGGAGGAGAATTTTATAGAGGAGCGCCAAGAGGAGGAGTCCATTACAACAGAGGGAGAGGAGGAAACCATCCAGCGGTAGCAGGTCCATCCACGGGAAACTAAGGAGGACAATGGAGAAGCGGGCCCAACCATTGTCAACGGAGAACCGGGCCCAAGTAACCGACGAATATTCAAGCAACATTATCAAGGTAGACATGGCAAAAGAATTGTTAGAAGAAGAGGAGAACAAAGTGATGGAATGCAAAACAGGATTGACGGAGGTGACAGTCAACATCAAAGGTAAGGATTATAAAACTTTAATTGATACAGGTAGCGAGATCTCAGTAATTTCTGAAAATGTCATGGGTGAAATAAAAGAGATAAATAAGAATATACCATCATTACCAGTTGATGGGGTTACAGTAGTGGGGGTAACTGGGGTGAGAAGTAAGAGAATAACCAGACAAGTACAATTAAATATTTTAATAAACGAAGTTGAATTTGAAAACACTTTCCTAGTAGTTAAAGGGTTGAGTCTAGATGTAATATTGGGAAATGATTTTTTGGAGAGAAACGGGGCTGTAATAGATTTTAACAAACAAATAGTAAAATTTGAAAAGGGGAATAAACCAGTCAGAATAGAGTTTAAAAAAGTAGTAAATGAAGCTAGAGTCACGGGAATAAAAATGTTACATAAGCAGATAGACGATGGAGAAATAGAGACTAAAATAAATTTGTGTCGAGAGAGTGGTATCATAGAAAATGAGGAGGGAGAGACGCATGAGAGTAATGAGAGTGTGTGGGCAGATAGAGCCAACAAATTTTTTAATGAAGATGTAGTTGTAGGAAATACTCAGCGAGAGGAGCTGTGGGCCGTTGTGGAGCATTTCAGAGAGGTGTTTGATGAATCACCAGGGAAAGCGAAGGACTACATCTGTGAGCTGAAAGTTCGGGACCACGCACCATACATGCAGAGGAGTTACCCGGTGCCATTTTCGAAGAGGAGGGCTGTACAGGAGGAACTAGACCGGATGATGCAGGGAGACATAATTGAACGCTCAGTATCACCTTACTCAAACCCTTTGGTAGTAGTGATTAAAAAGGATGGAAAGGTAAGGTTATGTTTAGATGCCAGAAAGATTAACCAAATTATTATACCTGACCGGGAATCTCCGGAGCCCATTAATGAGATTTTACAGAAGTTCAGCGGAGTCAAATACATGACGTCATTAGACCTGACAGCCAGATACTGGCAGGTGCCATTAGCAGTGGAGAGCAGAAAATATACAGCTTTTCTTTTTAATGGTAAGAATTACCAATTCAAACGCTTACCTTTTGGATTAAACACCAGTGTTGCTAGCTTTATTAAATGCTTGGATAATATATTACAACCTAAGGATCTAGATTTTTTAACAGTATATGTAGATGACATCTTGATAGCTTCTAGAACATTCACTGAACATTTAGAACACATAGAGTATGTATTAAATAAACTACAAAACGGGGGTTTAACAGTTAATTGGGACAAATCTAAGTTTTTGCAAACAGAAATACATTTCTTAGGATTTATTATTACACAGGAGGGGATATTAGCTAACCCTGACAAAGTAGAAGCCATAATGCGATTCCCCGAACCAAAGAACATTAAACAATTACAAAGTTTCTTAGGCTTATGCAATTTCTACAGAAAATTCCAGGAGAACTACGCACACATAACATCCAAACTAAGTGTTGTACTGCAGAAGAATAAACAGTGGAGATGGGGAGATACGGAACGAAATGCATTCAATGAAATTAAGAGAAAATTTAGCCACATGATTATGATGAATCATCCCGACTTTAATAAAACTTATTTACAGACTGACGCCAGCAATGTAGCGCTAGGGGCGGAGCTCTACCAGGAGGGCTGCGACAAGGAACATCTAACGATCGCCTTCGCCAGTAGATCGCTGCTGTCTGCCGAGAAAAATTACACGACAACAGAAAAAGAACTTTTTAAGTATTGTGTTCGCCGTGGGTAAATTCCGGACATACATCCTAGGCAATGCAACAATAATCCAGACGGACCACAAGGCATTACCATTTCTCAATTCATGTAAACTAACACACAGTCGTCTGACCAGGTGGGTATTAGCTTTACAAGAATATAATTTTTCCTGGGAGTACATAAAGGGGTCAGATAATAAGGTACCAGACACACTTTCTAGAGTAGATGTTATAGACAATAAAACTGGTAGGGATCTTAAGGAGATAGAAATTTTTAGATTAACTAGAGAAGATAGAATTTTTGGCGAAGAATTAAGTGATATTAAAAATATGCAAAGATCTGATAGTAAATTGGGTAAAATAATTGTTAGTTTAGAAACGGAGGTAGAGGGATCTGAATATAGTGAACGATTTCAACTATATCAAGGTATTTTGTTCAAAAAAGTAGATAGTGGAGAGCGTGATTGGAGGTTAGTTATACCCGAGGGGTTAATAGATAAAATTGTTTGGGATTGTCATATAAGGTATGGCCATTTTGGGGCGAGGAAGTGTGCGAATGTTTTGAAAGAGTCATGTATATTTAAGAATATGGAGAAGAGAGTTAGAAGAGTGTTAAGAGTGTGTGATTTATGTCAGAAATCGAAAGTAGTGAACTATAAAGTAGAAGGGGAGATGAATTATATAAAAGTTGAGAAACCATTTGATTTAGTTGCAGTAGATCTGTATGGACCATTACCCAGAGGTAGAGGGGGTGTATTGTATGTATTTGTAGTTCTAGACACTTTTTCAAAATTTGTGAAATTGTACAGCATTAAGAGAGCAACGAGTAAAGTACTCAGTGAAAGAATAGTAAGAGACTACATGATTAATGTTGGAAAACCGAAAATTATATTATCTGACCACGGACCACAGTTTATAAGCGGCAAGTGGCGACAGACGCTTGGATGGGAAGGCATCATACCCAAGCATACGGCAGTGTATAATCCTCAGTCGAACCAAGCAGAACGGGTGATGAGAGAGATTGGTAGGATATTTCGGGCGTATTGCCACGCCAAACACACAGAATGGCCATCCTACGTGAAGAAAGTAGAGGAGTGGCTGAATTGTACCACCCATGAGTCCACAGGATTTAATTTACGCCGTATGAGTTGATCAGGGGAACAAGGCCGCCCAGGATATTGGAACAACTCTTCGAATACCCACCAGAAGGTCAAGTTTTGGACAGAAACATGAAAATTAGATTGGCAAATGAGAACTTACTTACGAAAGGAGAGCGAAGGAAACAGAAACATGATGCTAAGGGTAAGTGGACCAAATACGAGGTAGGTCAATTAGTGTTAGTAAAAAGGCATGATTTGTCCAGTGCTCAAGAGAGAGAAATAAAGAAGTTTTTCTTGTTGTATGAAGGGCCGTATGAAATTATAGAAATAAAAATGCAGAATGCGTATGTGTTGAGGAACCCAGCGACGCAGGAAATAGTAGGTACTCAAAATGCGACGAATTTAAAATTATATCGGTCACTTTAATTATGGTATGTTTATGAATAATGTTTAAAATATTGTTTTATGTTTACAGAAGGGATCCTCCCCCATTTTCGGGCGGTCACGATCTTACCAGTCCTGGCCGTGGAATTCGGAACTTGGAGGCGGGCCATGGTTGGAGGATCTTCCTTCGGGCAGTGAAAACAACGATGGTCCGGCTCCACCAAAATTGGTTGAAATTAGAAAACTAGCAACACATTTGAACGGGGAGGGGGACCCCAAAAGGTACGTGACACGCATTAATATTTTTAATACACTCCAGGTGCAGTGGTCTTGGTGTACCTGTCACGTGCCTGCACTGCCTTAGAGTGTTTGTATATAATGGAGACTGCACCTAAATAAAAGGCAGTGCGTGCAAATTAAAAAACTTTCAGTGTCAATGGCAAAATTAACGTTGAGCCATTGACAGTAGTTTTGTTTAAGCCGAAATGAAGAGTTTTGCTGAGAGGCGGAGATTTGGCGATAGGTTAGACGGCGGGTCTGAAGAAATGAGAGCGGTAAGGGAGTATGAGTTGAGTATAAGGGGAAGTAACTTCACAAAGTAGATCTAACTTGTCCTCAAACTTGCCTCATAGCAAGAACACCCCCATTTCAGGCGGTCACGATCTTACCACTTATGGTTTTGGAAGGTTAGTCAGTCTCCAATGTAAATATAAAAAATTGTAAATAGAATTTTGAAAAAAAAAAAAAATATCCCAAACATATTTTGGATGTTTATAATTTTAAATTTAAATAAATTTTAGAAGTAAGTGACCAAATATAATTGTCAAGTTTTAGTATCAGTGAGCATGGGAACGTTTTGAAGAATGTGAAATAAAATAAAAACTTGTTGTCAATGCAAGGATGTGGGGATAATTTTGGGGGGTAAATTGGTGCTCAAAGAAGTGATAGAACAGTGGAGTGTGGAACTGCAATTGGTAGAAAGTTTAGTTCATGACTTTTAATTATTTAGTTATTAAGGTGCTATTGCTAGGGTGGCCTGTGCCCTAGTAGATACCGAAATGGGTTGGGGGTAACAGAGAGTGTTACCTCCATCGGAGGCCAACATGGCGACACACCTTTTGTACAAATTTAATTTGTACCCTGATAGACACTAGTGCCGCACATAATAAAGGTAATGTAGAGCAGGCATTGAAATGAAGTTAGATTTCCCCGACTTTTCGGGCGATTACTGCCTTACCAGCACTAATCGTGGATTTGGCTAGCGGTTAGCTATGGTCATATCAAGTCCCTTGACCATAGCTGACTTGAAATTGGTTTATAGTAGAAATTAAATGGGGGGTGACATTAGGGGAAATCCAGGAACTATGGAACAGCGGCTGCCACTCTGTCCGCATGGGGACAGCATAGCCAGGTGGTAGACCCATTTTAAGGGCGTTTCAATATAAAACACGGATATGTTGATATCCAAAATGTTAAAATGTCAAGCCGAAGCAAAGACACGGAGGTGTCCAATTCCTCCAAATATGCAGTCTTTGTGGAAGCGAAAAGGCGCTACAGTCTTACATAAATTGCAATAGTGTGTGTGGATGGGAGGTGGCTCAGATGAGCCACGAATTTAAATTTTATAACATACAAATTGCTAACTCTAATTTTGATGTAATAAAAATGCTTGTGTTCCGTTTAAATAACTAGATGCTCATACATTCACTATAAGGTGTTCATTCTATATTTTTTAAATGTATCATTTTATTGTAGTAGGGTAGATATAAGGATTGATAAAAAGTATATGTTTTATATAATTTGTGTATTTTTTAAACTAAGTAGATAACTAAACCGACTGGCAGGTGGTTAACATAAATTACTAGAGTCAGAAAAGGGGGAAACAAGGATGTTAGAGGTAAGGATTAATAATCATATGTATTTAATATAATCTGCACAATTTTTTGAAATGTGTTTTCACTTTATTAAGAATATCAGCTGATCGGTAGTAAAGGGTCACAGTAAAATTGTTTATAAATGTTCCAGGTAATTAATATTAAAGATAAAGTTTTAATGTGTCAATGGTGTTATTTTAAAATAATGAGAAAAGTAATTTAATGTAGTAAGATTTTAAATAAATTGTTAGAAATAATAAAAGATGATGGGTGATGAATATTTTTGTGGGACATGTAGATCAGTCCAAGCTAAAGTTAGAGTTAAAATGGTAGTAGAGAGAAAAATATTGTTCTGAGTTAATATATTGTTGTTGTGAGATAATGAAATAGAATTTGAGAAGTACTGATGTTGACACAGTAGTTGTGGGTAATATATGTAGAGTTTTGAGTGATATATTGATATTATTAAATGATGATGTCATTTTGTTGTAGTTGAGGTGAGGTAGTTAGATTGAGATTTTGGGGATGGCAATTTTGTAATAGGGGGTAGTGTAATGTGGGAGTCCGCAACAAGAGGGTTGGGATGGGAAGGGACAGATTTGGTGGGAAGGGGTCGCCTTAGGTAAATCCAGGGACCAGATTAAGGAAATGAGCTTTTGGGGGGGGGGAACACTTATCCTAGGTACAAAGGGTTAGAGAGTATCTTTTTATATATTGAGAGAAGGTGGCGATTTGAGTTTATTAGTAAGTTGGGTTTAGAGATTGTTGGATAGATGTTTTGATAGAGATGGGTGTCATATGAGTTATAGTTGTTAGTGAATAGTAGTGTCAGAGTGAGAAAGATATTATATGAATACATGTTGTGACGATTTAAATTGTAACAGTAATTATAAAATAAAAAAAAAAATAAAAAATTAAGTTTGCGAGCGATTAAGCCATTTTAAATCTCACTATAATACTTAAAACCCCTGTATGTACTCAGTATGAGAATGTGAAGCAATTAAGAGGTCCAAAGAAACATTAATAAAAAGGGCAAATTGTAAAAAGTTATTATTGTCATATTTAACCCTTTGCTTGTTATATGCGGTGACCTGTTAATTCCGGACTCGACGTGTCTACCGAGTCGTCTGTAATTTAGAATAAGATAAAAATCATAATGTTTATAATTAGAAATCTGAAGACACAAATAGTCGTTAAAATAACTCACTTAAATTATATATGTATAATTAAGGCATAGTTTTTGATAATAAAAAATGTTAACTTGAATAAAGATAGGAACTATATTGTCGCGGAGTAGTTGCCCCTCTCCTTTTGTTAAGTACCAGTTGAAGCGAGCAGAAAGTCTCTCTCTCGCTATGTTGACTTCACTGAGTGCAGATGTACGAGCGAAAGCTCTGGCAAAATGTTGTTAATTTATTTGTTTAAATTTAAAATGTAGTATATTAACTACCACTGCTAAAAGCGTGTGTCATGTACCGATAACTATAAATATGTGGTAACAAGAAGACAGAATATGTAACACACAAAAACATAAATAGTGTTAAGCAAGATGACGACTCCCTTCAAGATGTAACTCCATATTCAACATCGCTCCCGAAGATATGATCTGCAGGAACTTCATAAAAACACGTATACCAGGCATAAGACGCTGCTTAGGACATCTGAGAATCTACAAATACTTACACCAAAAGAAGCTTCAATCTCCTCTGTGAACATCCGACCTATTCTTGACGTAGACGCGACCCGGATGATGACGCCGACTACAAGGACTCCCAAGACGGACACCCCAGGACGAGGTTTCTACATTCCATTCTAAAGGTGACTCGATAGCCTGTCTATCGAGAGTTAATAATATTTGTTACACTACACACTTCTAAAAGAGACTTTTCAAAGACGATTAATTTTATGTAAACATTAAAAGAGTAAATCTAAGAGTTTACTGTAAAACTCAATTATCATACGTTGTAACGCTTTATATGTTAATGTAACTTATTATCATTCCAAGTAATAGTACCATTCTTCAAATGGTTAAAGAAGTCTTGCAAGCTTATAAAATGAATTGAAAGTAATTAGAAGTCTTTACTATAAATAAACAGAAAGTTAACTCGGATCCGAGGTATAAGAATATAGAATCAATTTGATCCCAAAGTTTTATGAGAAGTATAATATTTAAATATGTTAGTTTTAATTAATCATGTCATGGGATCTGTCAGTAACTGTTACTAAATAAAGAGAAGTCGTCTTGTTACACATGAAAATGAGTGCATAAATCAGTAAAATACCTTCCCTTGCTTCCTTACACAGATAGTAAGTAATTTGTTCAGTGAATTTTTGATTTGAATACAGTTCGTTACAACGTAGGCAGCCCATGTAATTGGCAGAGGTCAGTTAAGATGGGTTCCCTGGATTTGTAACGCGGGAATACGTTACAATGTCAAGTGGCATATCAAGCTAAAATAAATAATTAAATCACCCAAAGTAATGTAGAATGAGATTGTTAAATGAAGGAAGTTATAACAAGAATATACAAATTTTAATTAAAACCAGTGACCAAATTTTGATAGAATTTGGAAATGTAACGTTATAAAGTGTTTATTTGAATAATTTAAATATCAATTTGATTGTTATTTATAATAATATCTTGTTCTTTTAAAAGTTTTATTTTATTATATTTTGTGTTTCAAGACAGAATTTTACCGATGTTTAATGTGTTTACTGATGTAATTTGTACATAACGTATGTAGGTCAAGGTTTTTGACTTGACCTAGTTTTGATGAGCTGATAGTGAGGTCATATGCTAGGCATGTTTAGCAAGGAAGTTAATCCAACTTTTGTTTTTAACTGATTTAAATAATTTCAATTTGAAAAGAAAAATATTTTAAGAAAGTTAAATTTTTTGGAATTTAAGATTTTTTTTGGAAATTTTGAATTTAAAATTTTCTTTGGAAAAAAAATCTTGATTTTGCGCCTGCCAGTTAATGGATATTTTAAACTTTGATTATTGTATTGTCTGTGTACTAAGCGTGTTTATTATTAATGATTTATTTTATTGAATTGTACTGTTAGACTCTAGGTGTAATCACATGTTAGGTTAAGGATGTTCTTTTATTGTTAAGAGATGTTCAATTGATTTATTTTAAATAACAGAAAAATTAATGGAGAGAATTATTCAATTTAGGTAACGGATTTGTAGTTTGATTTTAAAGGAGGCAATTGTTGATTTTAACTTAGAGAAATTTTGCAGAAATGTTTCAATGTTCATAATATGTAGTATAAGTGTGTGTGTGAGCCCAGTATCTGCTAAAGGCAGCCCAGTTTTCAAAAAAAGGGGAAACATATCGGTTGAGGATCTGGCATGATCTAAGCCAGGGATTGAGGATTTTTGGGGTAGCATGTTAGGAGGTGAGGTGCGCTGTGGTGCGTGTCTGTTCGATTTTTTGGTGTTGGGATCTCTTACAGAGAAGTCCAGTGATCTTGTTCAGATGCGTCCATAGTCGCCGAGCCAGGGGGGGTCGTTGACCCATGCAGTGTAAGAACAAAAGGGGGTTGTTGGCACCAGTTCCTCACCGGTCCTTTTAGGGGTTTTATCAATGAGATTTCTTCTGTTTTGGACAGAAGACTTCTCATTGAGGGGGTATTGTAATGGTCCAAATTTATGGGTATTTTATTTATTTCATTTTTGGGGTTTTCTAAAAAATATTGTGTAAGTTTTATTTCAACGGTGACCAGAACACGTGGTGAATAGAACAGTGTTGTAACGAAGCTGCAACGCAATATAACGTTGTGAAATCAGTAAAGGAATCTGCACCACCCTAGATTTCCAAGAACTTTGCTTGTGTATGACCATGCGCCCATATGCACGAGACGGGTATACGCGCGGACCCACGCGACGGCAGAAACTCAAAATGGCCTAGAGGGGAATTGTTGCTTGCACATGTCCCCATGTCGACGGATATGAAACTTAAGGTCCGCCCATCTCGTGACGTCAGCCAGTGCCACACTAATATATGCTATCGTACACTGCCAAACTTTTACATGAATTAAATGGGGAGAAAAGACGACGAACAACCATGAGGCTTTGACTTCCAAAACAACGACGAAATCGAGGTAGCGGCGAACGCCTGGCCGTTCTGCGCAGTTCGTCACAAGTAGTACCGGCCGGTACAACCCGAAAGGGTTATCTCTTTCCAAAATTTTAAAAATATAACAGTAAAAGTGAACTAACAGTTATAAAACCAGTGGCGGTGAGGTGAATCAAAGGAAGGACACCAACTCTCATAATATTCGCGGGACGTAAATGAAGTTATCCATTAAATAAACCGAGGTTGTGGGGACGCCTCGTGCCGGCTTGGGGTATAGGGGTCAATTTCTAATAATGGGTATATAATTGAATAACGGGGGTTTTTTAAGAATGTGAGAGAGAATGAAAGGCAGACTGGGCAGTCTATTGTAACCGTAAGTAGTAGAATTAGAATAATAATAATAAATAAATGTATCACCATATAAAGCATATTGAAAAATGTATGAAAATTTTAACGTAATTTGAAGATTTTATTGGAAAAGGAATAGTACCACATGTTTTAATAATTGTTCATTAAACATATCAATTCTCTTCATTTCAAAAATGAGTCGAGTCAGTTATTTCAATAACCCGTAACACATGTTTGTATCTGACGTACGTGCGATCGAATCCTGGACCTCGAAAGAACCTTTGCAGGTAGGTGGAAATAAATGGTATTTTGTATTTTATATATTTAAAAAGTAGATTAACTTCACACCCTATGTGCATTATTATACTCTTATGAAATATTTATACTCCCAGTCTGATTTCCAGAAGCAATATAAAGTTCAGGCATGATTTTCAGTCCCCAGTTCACTCAACCTGTGGAAGTGAGTACCCTGATTACATGGAGTTAACAATGGGCGGTTGATGGACAGTGCTGACACCACTGCTTACCTGTACACTGTTAACTTAACAGCAACTTATCCTAATTCTTCCCATTTTACTATCAACAGAAAAAGAGTAATATTATAAAAAGTACTTAATGGTAGGTAACCAAAACAAGAAGACCTGATACACAAGGCCTTCTGTTCTGACACACAATGGAAAGTATTCTGATATCAAACACAAATTCATTTTCTAACCTTATTATGTTATTTTCAGAACAACACATAGAAACGTTTTACTTGTTGCAGGGGATGTTTTGTATGATGTGAAATAACAGTACAAAATTAATGGACTTACAAGCATCATAATTAAAATTCCACCAAAAGAAACTCGATGGTTAAAATGGACCAACAAAGTTATTGTAAATAAATGATAAGTTAGTTGAAGATAATACATAAAATATACACATAACAGATAAGTTATTTTAGGATAAAAGAGTAGAGAGAAATTACAAAGAATTAAGTGCAGACTAATATACAGAGTGCTGATAGAGAGTGAAAATAAAAGAGGGCTGCTGATCTGCAGAAATACAGGATCTGACGAGTTCTCTCAACACTGGCTACAATTCTATATGGAAATTAAGGGCTATAAATATAATGTACATTAAACAACATCCAAAGGTCATTTGTAAGTCTATTTCATGAACCTTGTTTACAAAGTTTGTGTACTTTTCTTGGTTAACTGTATCAAATATTTAATTAATAAACGTTTGTTAGTGGATTGTGTAGATTGAAATATACAGAACACCACTTGGTGTACGTCGTGATTTTCACTGACTTCAGATAAGTGCATTCAAGCGATTTCAGCTCATCATAACTGAAATTCGACCAAAGAAACTCACATGGGTATATCACATGTAACCCTTGGTAATGCCTCAGCTCATCTTCAAAGCATCCAATTTTTGTTCAAATCTAAAGGATTTAAACATTATATTTAAAACACACTCATTTGAGATAACCTTTACTGCATGCCAAAACCAACACTTGGACACTAATAATTCATCTGTACTGTAAACCAAGTATGCAAACCAAACATTCAAACATTATACATTATTCTGTGACATTAATAATATTGACTTTCAAATACTACAACTTAAAACAAAACCATACAAAGTAAACATTCACGATTAAACTGTAATTGTAAAGAACAGTTGGCTTAGCATCCCTCTTGGCGTCAGACAATACATAGGTGGGAATTTGGTGTAGACAAGAGGCGACTCTGCCTGGCAACTTTTAAAATATTTTTTAAAAACTCAACATTAATAAGTTACTATGATAAGTTACCAAATAAATTGCATTACACAATAAGTTAATTGAATTGTATTATTTGTATGTTTGTAAATCTTTTGTATTACATGTGCTACATGCCCTGAGACTGAGAATCTACATGTTCATGCTTTAAAATAAAAACTAATTATTCATTGAGCATTTTGTTTTATTTCAACCAGCAGTAGTACCAATAGTAGCACAATATACAAACCAAACACTCTAGACAGACAGAGAAAATATACAATTTTAAATAGTTTAATTTCCAACTCACAAATAATTTTATAACTCAGTACCTATTCTGAAATAGACAACAGTTAAAAAATTAACATGTCCATAAAATATAAACATATTTATTGTTATGACGGTCTACTTGATCGTCGTAGGTACAATGGAAAACAGAATAGAAGACACCAATTACGTCACTAATCACCAGCTTTAATTTTCACAATTACACAGTTTGTAATTAACTCATACAATATTTCCAGTTAGATTTGTCCACACGCAATAACAATGTCTATTAATAGAGTTTCACACAATTATTAACACAATACTACTTCACTTCGAGAAACACTCAATCCGCACTAGCGAAAATCGCTCACGCAACTGAACTGACAACCCGGCTGCTATGGCTTTATATACGCCGCACTGAGGCCCAGCAGAGCTTTCCCTCCTAACTGCATGCTGGCGGCTTAATGCGTAGTATCTCAAGTGTTCCTGGAACTCACTAGAATCACCTAATTGAATGACGCAACAGCTACCACACCGGACGGGGGAAGTAGAGAATGTTCTGGGTTGTTCAGTAGGCTTCTCGTAACAATATATATACCGTTTCCGTTCTTAGCTTATTCCTGATGTAAACAAACCCACGTGGCTCATCTGAAACGCTATTGGTCAGGGGCGTTGACATTCTTCACACAGTAATCTGTTATGCGCATGTGCAGAATGTCTGTATAGTCATGTTAGAGTTGTCATTACTGCGACAAGTGGTTTTGATTACGTGTAATCATCTTTATGAATATACAGTAAAACTTTATCGCTGCTAGCAAAATGAACACAAATTTAAAAAGTTTTTAGCAAATGATATTGACGAAAAATCGAGGCACGCCGTTTTAAAACTTCTTCCTTACCACTGTATTCTGAATCCCATTGAATAAATATGAAGCCATATGAAAGGATATGTTGCCCGTCACAACACAACATATAAGCTGCATGATGTAAAACAACTGGTAGAGAAGACGGTAAATGAAATAACGACGGACAATTGGAGTCGTTGTGTCGAGCATGTATTCACGGAAGAAGACAAAGGAATTGGGTACCAAATGACAAGACACCGTCATGGACAATCTTATCATTTACACTGCTGACTCAAGTGATGATACAAGTTCCGACACAGACATGAAAGGCATTGAATTACTCTCTGACGGCAGCTGATAACAGTCAGTACACTGGCAATTATCACGGCTTCTACTTTTGCTTTAAGTATAGGCTTACTTAATTGTTTCTTGCGATATTCAAACAGTGAATAAAAGAAAGCCATTCGTATTCAGTCCGTCTTATAAAATATGTCACTGTCGCTCTGACACAGTCACACAAATATTACTTTAGTCAGGAAAAATTATGACAATTTACTTGTGTTTATACAGTATCAACATTATATATACCCTGTCTATACATCTGCTGTCAGCGTGACACGCCTCTAATTCAAGCACCAAATAGCGTTTCAGATGTGCCACGCCTGTTTGTTTACATCAGGATTAAGCTCAGAACGGAAAGAGAATACAATACTTACATAAATTGTTTCCACACAATTTTATTAACTTGTGGAAAACACAACACTTAATGGTATTTAGAAATATCTCCGAGACAATTTAAGTATAATCAATAACTCCAAAATACAAAATCACAAAATATAAGTTTTGTTCAAAGCTATTTATAATCTGGATCAAATGTCAATGTTTCCCCTGCGTGCGTGCGTGCGTGCGTGCGTGCGTGTGCGTGTGTGTGTGTGTGTGTGTGTGTGTGTGTGTGTGTGTGTGTGACAGAGATGTGTATTGTTTCCCACATTTCCTTATAACATGTGCAGTTAAGTACACTTATGTTCAACCAAAAATTTTAATAGCCAAAAGTGTCAGTTACAACATTCTCCAGATAACATATCAGTTTTGTCATTTTACTGTGGCAAATGTTTATCACTACTACCATGCAAAGTAGTAGAGTATGCTTCATCATTTTCAAAAGAAAACTGTTCCCAGGGTTCAGATGAATGTTTTAAGTAGAAACAATAATAAACTGTAAGCATTTTGTAGACAGTGAACTACTAGAACAAGTGATGTACTTGTATAACTAGAATGTTACATGTTTAGATGGCTTTATATACAAGGATGGCTCTTATAACAAGGAGGGGAGAACGTAAGTTATTATTTTTCAAATGTACACAAAAGTTATTTTTCTACCCAATTATTTAAACAAAGTTTCACTGTCAAATTAACAGGTTTTGTTTATTACTACGGTCATTTCATATCAATTCAACAAAAAAAAAATCATTTTCTCACCCACCATCTCAGATTTTGATGAAACTTGGCTTATTTGTTCTCCCTACAGAGATAAGTAACCACGCCAAATTTTAACCCTCTATCTCTCTCCGTTTCCATTGTGTAGGCTTTCAAAGTTTTGAAATTTTTGTGTTTTTAACAATCGGATGTTGCGAAACGAGACTTGCTAACCTTTTAAAAATAATTTGTAACTTTTTTATTTATCACCCAATCTTTGTGAAATTTTGTAGTTATACACTCTAAAGTATAAGGATTCTAAAAAAAATACAAACACCTTTAAGTAAAACTAGTAAGGCTGGAAAAAATGTTTTATTTGGATCTTTGTAGTTTTTTTGGTAAAAAACATGGTTTAGCATTAAATTGAATATCACAGAAAGGGAAAGGGATAATCACAAAAACTCCAAAAACTTTTTTTTTCAAAATAATCCTCAATACATGGGCTATCATATAAAAAAATAAAATTGATGGGGTTTTCATTCCTTTGTTATTGTTTTTTCTGTTAAAGGTAAGTTTTTTAAAATTTTTTATCGAGCGATTTTACTAAGCCATAGAAATTTAAAAGGCTCTTAAGTATTTTTTTTAATAAAACTAAAATTTTAAGTGATTATAAAACAAACAGGCCCTATATTAAAACAAATATAAGTTAGAACAATATCAACACCTTCTCAAGTAATCAATCAAAACTAAAAAAATCCCTAATTGCATTTTCTTGAGACTTTTGAATTTTGAGGTATAGGCCTAGGTTGAAGAATAAATAACTAATAAATATTTTCATCCATACGTAATATTCTATTTCAACCTAAATAGGCTTGTTTAAGAAGTTTTTTTTTTAATGCTAACACAAAAGATCAAATATTTTTTAACATTATGTACATTTAATAACAAAGTCTGGAAATTTACCAAAACTGCATTCCAATATTTGTTATTTACAGTATGTACAGTCAAAGAAATTTAATGGAGTAACATTTTTTTCTGAATTGAAGTCATACACTCCTCTGAGAATTGGTAGGTTCTTCCAGTTGATGTGTGAGGAGGCTCAACAATTGCAAGCACATGAGGAATTGGCACCGGGCAAATGTTCTCTCGTTTGGGCCAATGAAATGATGGCGATGGTCCTGCAGGATGCAAAAATTGAACAGTCATATCACCTTCTTCTTTATTTACTTCAGTGATGATTCCAAAGTACCACAGATTGTCATATTTACAAGCTACATAGCATGATGGGTTCAAATTTTCTTCTCTCACAAGTGATGTCTATTTATTCCTTAAATTATACTTAAAGGTGGGTTTCTCATCACTACTGATCCTCCTTGCACAGAAAGGGAAAGGGATAATCACAAAAACTTGCCCACCCAAAGAAAAACTAACAGACTTTTTACAAACAAAATTTGAAGATTGTGATGAAGATAACATCATTGAATTTAATCAATGGATTTCAACTGACAGAACACAATGTTCTGCAAAAATTGGTGAATTTATTGATGACCTTTTATCTAAATTGGAAAAACTTGTGCCACACACTCTTACATTGCAAAGTCTTAATCAAAATATTTCAAGACACTTAAAGAATCTTCTGATGCAAATGTTGCCACAGTATGAATTGACTTTAGTGAAAATTACTCTTTTACTATCCTGGACGAAGCCCAAGGATACCACTGGACATCTGACTCTTGCACTGTACATAGTATTATAATTAACCTTAAAAGTATTTGAAGGTGAAAGATTCGTTTTGTCTCTTTGTGTTATATCTGATGACATGAAACATGATGTTTGTATGGTCTACAAAATTCAAGAAATTGTGACAGAATTCATTAAAGAAAAGTATTCACATGTTACAAAAATCCACTATTTCAGTGATGGCTGTGCAGGCCAATATAAAAATAAATTTAATTTTATAAACCTCTGTCTGCACGAAAAAGATTTTAAGATCAGGGCGCAGTGGTCCTTCTTTGCAGCCAGCCATAGGAAAACTGAGTGTGATCGTGTAGGAGGCACTGTTAGAAGGCTAGCACGAAAGGAAATTCTACAGAGACCTCTTGGACATCAAATATTATCTCCAGCAGATTTGTTTGAGTTTTGTAAATTCAGCATCACCAAAATTAATTTTCATTTTATTTCTCAAGATCCTGTAAATCAGATACATTCTAACCTTGTGGAACACTTTGAAGATGTACAAACACTTCCAGGAACCAGAAGTTTCCATAACTTTAAGCTATTAGATTGTTTAGGGAACTTGGAAGCAAGGAGGATCAGTAGTGATGAGAAACCCACCCTTACATATAATTTAAGGAATAAATAGTATTATGTAACGGGTGTCTCCTCGTTAAACCTCTCTCCGATTAGTGCCAATTTATTATGTCTCTTATTTTAATATGTTTTATAATAATGTTAAGTATATCTCCTTTCCTTTCTATTTAATATAATTGGGTTATTGTGGGTGAAAATTATGTGTATAGTGTGTAATTCGAATTTTTCGCTCAAGCCTATTCTGCGTTGGAGAGAAGAGAAGAAATTTTTATTATATTCTCTTCTCTTTAATACCCAAGCAGTCCGCGAATAGCGCTGTGGTTCCCAGACAACGGAAATTTGTAGGTTAACCCACCGCGTACGGTGATTATTAGTTACACTCTTTACTTATCTTATATCTTGTTCACACTACACTAAATCTTATATAAATGAGAAGATATCAGAATTCTGAAAGGATTCTTTATTAATATTTAATATTTCTTGTCCAACAAAGTTGTTTCTTTTACGTTAGATACAAAAGGCTATATGTCAGAAGTAATCGATTATCGACTGGATTCAAGGTTTTATATTATTTTTAGTTATGATTTTATATTTCTTTAAATACAGGGTGTGAAGGTTCTTTCAACTGTTAGTAAGATCAGAAAATGCATAAATAGGAATACAAGGTATTACAATATAGAGTTAAGTTTTTATTAAATAATATTTAAAATAATTGTAGATTTACCGTCCGCTCGGCATCGTGACTCGATAAGGCCGTGTACAGATAACCTATTCGTCTTGTTCGGTCAATAACAGCATGAAGATGAATCTGCTCTCGTCAGTCTTCGCTCCAAGTTGGAAATAAAGTTTAATTCCTGGTCCTGGGATGATGCAGAAATACCGCTCCTTTTGTTCACCAATGTCCGAGTTTTGTGGTTATGTGCTTCGACGAAATTCAAATCCAACTACGTTTTTTCTATTGATTTGTGTAAACTGAAGTTCCGATATAATTTGGTGTTTATTTTCGTTTCTTTTACGTTATAGGATTATATCACTTTATGCAGGTAGTTATTTCTCTGGTTTTGTTAGTCAATTAAGTTAACATTTGTTCATTTTATTGAATTTTGCAATCAGAGTTCTTCCTTTTTATTTTTCGTTACTTTCACGTATAAGTTTTTAGATTGTCCAATTATATAATACGGTTAAATGATAGTTGACCATACTATTGTGATTTATTGTTCATTTTGCTTATATTTGGATGGACTTTGTATTTAAATTAAATCAAATCTTTTCTGAGCGTCCTTTAACTAAACCGTCTTCGTTCATGTAAATTTATCCAATAATCAAATCAACAAATTCTATCTACTTTGTCGTCCCTGGCAACCATCTTTTTTATTCTTATTCGATATTATGTTATATTATAATCATTTCATACAATGTTCTTCCACTCATCAAAATAATCCCTTTCTAAATTTCCATTATAACCGAATATAATTTTACTTATGGCTTGTTTACTAATTCTTATATATTTTGCTGTCTTTTCCTCTTAGTCTATTTATTTTAACAAATATTATTTTTCTGTTACTAAACATTATCTATCTGTATCATTGCACTATGGCATTATAAGAGTTTATTTAATTTGAGTTTATTTACTTGTTATTATCAATTATTATTAACTTCTGCTAACTCATTAGATTTTATTTAGTATTTGTTACTAATTTCTTTACCTAACCTTTCTGATCTGACTTACTATATAATGTTACTGGTTGTTAGGCCTATCATTATACCTTGATTTACTTCTGAATTTAACTTGTTACTATCTGCAATGTTATAGAATCTTTTATCTATTTATGACATGGTTGTATTAAACTCTTTTGTATCGCGTTAACAATTATAGCCTTTTTGGCCAAGTTTACAATTATAATCATCTTATTATCTAAGTACATGTATACAAATAATTAACTCTATAAAATCTAACAAAAGCTTTATCGTGACCTATGGATAACACATAAAATGAAATTAATTAGTAATCAATTACTGAGTTCAACAACAGCTCTATAATGGTAAATTGATAACACATAATACTTAATTACCTGGTATTCTATTAACAGAAAACTTTCACTTGCTAACACAAAATATAACATCACTATCATGATAACAATATAACATGATACAATTAATAACAAGTACATTTGAGTAACTTAAGTCACACACCATTTACTCATTCTCATCTACTTTAAAACATCAATTATTATGAAACAGTTAAAACTAGTTTTTACATTATGTGTCAATGTCTGTTGTTTACCTTGAGGTTTATTATTATTAACATTATCACTTTCTTATCTTTTTACCTTGTGTTCTTATTTTATTTAACCCTCCGGTGGGCGCGTAAAATTCGCACTCAATAGTGTGCGCACTGCGGCTTTTTTACCGCAATTGTAAATTGCACTTTTTTACTCTAAGACAAGGTAGTATGAGAAGTAAATAGAGTGGTTAAGGTGTTTTAAATTTTATTTATTATTATTAATACAAAAACATTATTATTAAATACAAAAATACATTATTAAACACAAAAACATAATGCTTAGACATCGACTTCCATATCTTGGCCCTGGTCGCCGTCGCACCTGACACATGTTGTCTCTTGACGCGAATGCCTCTTACAGACACTATTTCTGCATCTCTGGCACACAATTTTTGATCTGTTATTCTTATGCCGTCCGCAAATATGACAGATTCCTGGTTTTGGTGCTTCTTGAACCTCCTCCTCTTTTTTATATTTAGCTAAAAATGCTGTGATATCTTTTGGCAGGTTACGTAGTCTAGATCTTTCTTCCAGATGAGTTTCCATAAGGCTAAGTGCCAGATTCTTCAAAAACACTCTTCTTCTTTCTCGGTTATCAGGATTGTTGTATTTGAAAATTATTGTGGCGTTGATTCCCGCGATATCAAGATGCCGATAAAACAGCGCGAGAGGCCATCTTCTACTTATTCTAGAAGTTGTGTAGGATGCGCACATCTGGTCAACCGTATCAACTCCTCCCTTTGTGGCATTGTAATCCAGGTTTATTGTGGATTTGCTGGTTGCTTCGTCTATCTCATTTGTATCATGCATTGATGAGAGAAATATCACCGCCTTATTTTTTTTAGGCGCCGAAGAAGACAAACAGAAATCATACTGAAAACCAGAGAGCGTCGACTTGATCTCTTGTTTTGTTGGCTTGGAATTCTGGTGGTATTTCTCTTTTATTTTTTTTTCATCATTCCGAGTAAGGTCAGCCCCTTCTCAAGAAGATCTTTAGCAGAGTGTAGCTTGTATAGTAGTTGTCAGTTGTGATATTTCGTTTGGAACCCTTTATTGGTTCAACCAGTCTTTTCACAATGTCATCTGGTTTGTTCGATTTGAGATAGGGACCAGGCATCTGCTTGCCACAATATATTTCTAAGTTGAGAGTATAAAAAGTTTTTGCGTCACAGAGTGCGTATATTTTCAGTCCATACTTGGCTGGCTTGTTTGGTATATATTGTATGAAGCCAATCGCCCCCTAAAAGCATGTAGCATCTCGTCAATAGTCACAAACTCGCTGGCATTGTAGTGAGTCAAACAGTTATTCACAAAATTTTGGTGAAAATCACGAATAGGTGCAAGTTTGTCCAGAGCTCTTCGCTCGTTCCGTGTATCTAAATTGTCGAACCTAAGGGCTCGAAGCAGAAATCGGAAACGCTTATAACTGAAGAGCCCGCGTAAAATTATCATTCCTGTGCCATCGGAATTCCACAGTTCAGCACAACAATTTGTATGTGATCCCTTTTTTATGCCTATCAAGTATAACGCACCAAAGAGAGCCTTGACCTCCACTTTTGTAGTTTCTCTACAGTCTATCTCTACCATAATTGACATCATTTCTTTTTTTCTGAATGTATCTGTTAGTGTGAGTTACAATATCATCTATCATGGCATCAGTAATAAACAGGTGAAACGTGTCTACTTCTTTCTGCGCAGTTGTAGCATTCATTTTTGGACCTGGCATTATTTTCATAATATTTTTGGCCTTCTGTTTAGTTGAAGATAGAGGGTTACTCATCCAAAGCGTATCTCCATCTTTCCCGATGTAAAAATGGTAATCATCGTCAGTGACTTCTGGCACAGTTAGTTGATCGGCATCCGCTTCATCCGCTGATTGCTCTGAGTCACTGCTGTGGTTGTCAGCTTGTATCATTTCATCCTCCATATCTGGGTCATCTGACTCATCCTCTTCATTTTCTCCTTCCGACAATTCTGATAATTCCATGAGTACTTTCTCAAAGTCTTCAGGGCGCACAAATTGACAAGACTTGAACGTAAACACAAACTCAGATAACATAGGAAAAACAGGCACCGGTATATAGAATAGGCGAAAACCAAAAGATTCAAAACAAAACCTAACCAAGCTCTAAGAAGACGTCTGATTCTATGGTAATGGTCAAAATATGCATGAAAAATTAAAAAAAACATCACAAAACTAAAAAAAATTAACACTTACATGACAGGGCGCGCAGGCGGTAAAATAGCCGCAGACACATCACTCTCTTTTCAAAGCACAACAGCTACTGAAGTGTTATGCACATGATTTATCCGCATGTCGGAAATACTGCCATCTATCATGAAAACTGCATACTAGGCAGCACAGACAATAAACACTACAGGTACCTAGGAGACAGTTCAGAAACTAAAATTTGCGGCTTTATGCCGCGGGCACGCCCACCGGAGGGTTAAACAATCATGGGTTGGGTTTCTGACCTTTTACAAGTGTGGATAATTAATAAATTTTCTTCTCTATTCTAAATCTTATAAGTTAATTTATGTAACGTCGAGGACCGTATTTCCGTTACGTTACAATAGACATCACTTGTGAGAGAAGAAAATTTGAACCCATCATGCTATGTAGCTTGTAAATATGACAATCTGGTGGTACTTTAGAATCATCACTGAAGTAAATAAAGAAGAAGGTGATATGACTGTTCAAGTTTCATCAAAATCTAACATGGTGGGTGAGATGGCCTGGTTGAACTGACATGGAATGACCCACTATCCTGCAGAAACCGAAGAGGCACTGCTCACAAATTATTCAACATCTTCATCATTTTCAAATCATCCTACGTTACTGCCCCGATCTTTTACATAAATCGCACCCATTAAGTTATGACTGTAAAGAGAGTGTTCAACAGAGGGTCTATTGATTTCTATTGGGTTACGGTGGCATTGTGACGCTACCATTGACATGAAGGAGAAATATGCTTATGATAAAGAAATCACACCTTTTGGACTAATAGACTGATCTGACCTTGTCCAACAGGGGGTTATCTGTTCTTTTTTTCATGGAGAAAATCAATGCAAACATTCCCTATAATCCCTATAGGGAATAAGGTTCTGATTTACTACTCTCTACTAATTCAATCTGACCACTGGGTATAGGTGGTATAGCACCCACAACTCATCACATGTAAAAATTCAAAGCAAAACACACTCCACCTGAGACTCCTCTCTGTTTCAATCTGTATCAACAGTATAATAAATTTTACCAACAGTAGTCATTTACTCTCTATTATTCACTGGTATGGAGCCTTAAGTTTTCAATATTTTAACTTATTCCACATGATGTGTTGCACAGAGTCATGGCCGAGTCCTGCGCTTCATAAATTTTATCATCCATTTTGGCTGGGCAGAGTCAGCAAGCAGTCTGTTTTACTGTTGTTGAGCTCGACCTGTATCAACATTGTTATGGACAATATGTGTCTCACGCTGTCTGTGGATGAATTAAGTTTTGACTTATGTCCACCAGTGAACCCTTTATACTGTATATAAACATCTAGCCTGCGACTATATTGCATCATTGAACTGTTCCCATAATCTTTGGAAATCCTTAGTCAGTTTTGAGTTTATCCATTACCCATTATTACAACAGATTTATTATAAGAACAGTACTTTTTTGATTCCTACAATTATATAACACGAGCAGATGTGTACGGCAAAGAGGGAACCTTGAGATATTAATATCTTCACTTAGTCCCTATCAAATTGCTTTGGTTTTTTGTTTCTTTTTTGTAGTAGGAAGAAAAAGTTCCACATTATTTTACTAATCTCACAACTTGTGATTATTCTGAATTATAAACTGTTCTGTGCATAAAGGGCAACACATTAATAAAGAATGTTTAATGTTGTTAATGTAAATTGTGCTGGGGTTTGAATTTCCCGGCGCGGTTAAATGCGTTCAGTGCTGCCACCACAGTTGGCAGCAGTGGCACCAATGCCTTCTGTCAACGTTCCTGCTCCGGCGACGCGATCGAGTGAGCTGCTGCTAGATCAGCTGCTTGCTGTCCGTTGTTCATAATCAGGTTAACTGAAAGCTTATTTTTGCAAATTGGGACAGGTCGTTTTATGCAGGATGTGGGACCAACTAATTGAGGCCTAGTCCTCATTTCTCTCCCAACCTTCGAGGAGAACGTTCCACTGGTCTGAAGGCCCAGGATTTGCGTGTAGATCTTTTTACCATGCGTCAGTAATCTTGTAGAGACGTTCAGGTCAGTAGACACTTAATTATATTATTCTGTGTTTATTTAATTATGTATTATGTGTTATGATCGTGTAAGTGTGTGTGTGGCCCAGACTCTTGTAAAACTTATTTCATTGTAAAACTCTTGTCTTGTAAAATCTGATCTACACGTTACTTCCGGTCTGGCAACATTCAGTTGATATTGTATTCAGTTGTATTCCGATAAAGTTGATTGAAAGTAATTACTATAATTGAATAAAATAAACAATGCTGAATTAATCAGAGTAAATAAGAGGCTGATAAAAGATTGTGAAAGTGAGTGCAGTGTTTGTGTTCCGAGGTGAGAGAGTGTTATGTGTAGGGGTATTAACTGACGGCTAATCTCAAAATAAAAAATGTTATAGGGTCCCTGCACCAGCCAGGAGAAAGGGGTAAGAGCGGTAGTCACTTTAACACCTGTGACTACCCACAGAGCAGTGCACCAGGATACTCCCCGAAGCCGTTAGACCCAGGAATACTGATTCAACCGAACACACGAAGGACCCAGATCTGCCCGGAACGAGAGCCAGTGGACAATCATCACAATCCAGGGACAATTTCCAACACTCCTAGCACACTGTTCATCAAGGTACCGCTTGAGTCTTCTACACAAAAGCACAGGTGGGAACGTTTTAATTATCACTCTTCAATCAGCATCAACTCCATAGACCGGTTAATCTTAAGTTCACATTAAACATCCGTGTTAAGAACTTACAATATCTCAAATCACAAGAATTCAAGTTGTTAAAAATTTTAACTGAATACTTTGTAACTGGTCTGACATACACCATGAGGGGGTAGTTAAATTGTTTTGCTAGAACATGATTTCCTCCCTTAAACTATTTCTAGTTGTAATTAGTCACTTTTATTTAAATAAATATAAATGTATTTGTCGTATGAACTATCTAATAACTTGTATTTGGGTTTGTTTACCTTAATCGAATAAAGCACGTGTGTCGCGTTTACCACAATTATGGTATCACAACTATGGTATCCACCATAATTATAGCATCTGCTTATTTCAATCTCGTTACATAATTTTTTATTACCTAAGGATCCAGGATTCTGCTCAGCGTGAATGCTGGCAGAGACAGGCATTGAAATGAGAATACGTTCGGTATAAACATTAATCATTAATATTGGTTTATTCCATAAATGCTATAAGCGTGTACACCGGACAAAATCAACATGGCGGCCATTAAAGTTGGCTCGTCTTCATCATAAACTTCTTTATATCTTGTTAATCGTTAATCTAACAAATATCATATTTTAATTTAGCAGCTGCTTTGCTATTAACTGATTTTAATTATCTTGGCTGAACGCAAACGCCAACCAACACCCCGTTCGGATGTCGACATTAAAAACACGCCCCGCTTTCTCTCACTCATTCATTCTTATAAATTCAAATTACTTTTGTGTACACATATCTAATTATAGGGTTAACGAGCTCTTTAGTAAAATTTTGTTTTGCACTTCCCTGTATCTGTAGACTAGAAGTTCTAGAAGAGGTTTCACATGTTGAGGCCTTAAGTTAGTTTGGTTACGTTTTTTGATATTATCACTGACTCTACTGCATAATTTTGACAACAATTACTGCTGACTGTTTGGCTCACTTCTAATTATCACATAATGATATTTTGACTACATTTTGTACTGTTTTAAAACACTTTGCCGGTATAAATTGCCGGCGGCCTGTAACAAGTTGTTACTGCTGCTGCTGTTGTGTGTCGACTGGGGCGAAAATTATGCAAATTCTACGTATGTGTGAGTGAGCACACGTCATCGTTCTTTTGTCTCTGGTTATATAATAGCCTGGTTTGTTACGTATTTTTATAACGTCATAGTGGTTTTAATGACGTTTTGAGCTGTTGGCCAATGAAACATGAATATGAAGCGCCGTTCTTAGTGGCGGTAACCATTATAAGTCTTTTTAGCTGCACGTCCACTGCTGTCCTTGAGATTATTTTGTCGTCTCGGAACTACGTCGTTGTCGGCAAAACAAAGGGAAATTATGTAACCCATAGAAATGACTTTAAAACATCGGAATACAATAGTTTGTTACCTCGCATACCATATTTTTATATCAGGCTTTTTTGTACTGTCACATAGTCTGATCTGTATTACCCTTATTTATTATAATTAGTGTGAAAGGTTATTCATATTTTCATTAAGGGGTGGGGTTAACTTAATTGGTTCGTTATTTCAACTGTAAGCATGTTGGCGTGTTCTACCTCATGGGGTATGCTGGTCTGCACATTAATATATGTATAACTTATGTCTATTTTGCAACAATATAAAGTAATGACTTTATGTAAAGGATAACATGATACTGGAGTGTTGTGTCACCAACTTATACTTAATAAATTTGTTACTTGTTAAAAGAGTGTTGATTGCAAATCCTGTCACTCTGTTTGGGCTCCATCACACTTTTCGCTTCCTTTAGGTTAATTAGCCTAGTCTTAAATTTTGCGTAGCGGACTAGTGCCGCTACAAAATGCCATTAAATGTGACAACAGACTTTCTACAATTGCAACCATGGTTTAAAACATAACATCTAAGATAAAAATAAAATAAAATAAAATAAACATCTAGTACACCAAACTGTTGTCATTAGCCTTGTCTTGTCAGAAGAATTATTTAGTTGAGGAAAATCAGGCACAACTGAGTAGCCTTATCCATAACTATGACCTTCTCTACCATGAGAACTATACAATCAGAATGATCACTGTTGCACACCACTATATAAAAATTATCCCGATTAGCGCTTTCAAGCTTCACAGCCCATCGTCAGATCGGAATAGACAGAAAATATGTAAAAACAAACCCTTCACCCCTCTCCACCACCCTGCTCACACACAACAAGCTATAATATAAATGACCCTTCCCCACCCCCTAAACCCTGTCCCACCATCTGTACAGTTACATATTTTTCTAGCAAATTCCTTGTGTTTCAGTGTGTGTGTGTGTGTGTGTGTGTGTGTGTGTGTGTGTGTGTGTGTGTGTGTGTGTGTGTGTGCGCGCGCGCGCGCGCGCGCCACTCAAGGATAAAACAAATGATGAAACGGATAACATTTATAGAAGAAAATAAGAAAAAGTATTTATTGGAAAGTAATCCAACAGCACCAACTTTTAAAAGTCAGGTTAAGATACATAAAGAAGGAAAACCAATTAGACCGATTGTTTCTTTTATTAATGTACCTATTTATAAATTATCAAAGGAAGTTAGCAGAGTACTGAAAGAGAAATATGAATTTGGGACAAAATACAACATAGAGAATAATGTAAAATTGATAGAAAAATTAGAAAATATTAGGATTAATGTAAATACAAAATTGATATCACTGGATGTTAAGGACATGTTTACCAATATCACAGTAAATAAAGTTATTAAGTTAATAAACGATAATAATATGGGAGAATACAGGTATAAAAAGCAGTTGATGAAAGTAATTAAAGAATGTGTAAATCAGAACTATTTTACGTTTATTAAAAAGTTTTATATACAGAAAAAAGGTTTACCTATGGGGTCTTCATTATCCCCTATTCTTGCTGAAATATACATGAATGATTTTGAAAAGCAATTAATAACTTCCACTAAGTATAAAGACAATATAAAATTATGGTCTAGATACGTTGATGATGTATTAGTAATTTGGGAAGGCAGCATAGAAGAAGTGCATGAGTTTATAAATGAGGTAAATAATAAGGATAAACAAGAAGAGATAGGAGGTAAGAAAATAAATTACTTAGATTTAAACATAGAAATTAAAGATAATGAGAAACTACAGTTTGGGATATTTAGGAAAGAGTCGTATTCTGATATAATTATACCAAGAGAGTCTTACCACCCATATAGATATAAAATGGCGGCAATCAATTCATTTTGTTACAGAGCTCAGAAGTGTTTAAAAGAGACCGAATCAAAAGATAGGGAGTTAAAAACGATAAGGGGAATTGTAAGGAATAATAATTATAACACCAACATAGTGGATAAAGTTATGAAAAGGGTTAACATACAAAAAGCTAAAATAGAACCAGAACAAAAGGATTATGCAGGGTCATTGACATACATAGGTTCACATACTAGAAAAATTATAAAATGTTTTAATAAATATGGAGTAGATATAGCTATTAAAAAATGTGAAACGGTATTTGATAAGATAAGGAATAAGAATATAGAAAAAATTCCAGTATTACAGAAAAGCGGAATTTATAAATTAAAATGTAAAGACTGCAACAAAGTGTACCTAGGTGAGACAGGACGAAAATTCGTATGCAGGTTGTCTGACCACAAACGTGGAGAAGGTAATGGAACAACCAATTCGTTATATGCAAGACATTTCATAGAAGACAACCATAAGTTTGTTAATCCTTTGGAAGAATACGAAATTGTAAAAGTAGTAAATAACACAGTTGAAAGGAAGCTTAGAGAGGAGTTAGAAATAATGAAAGAAAGAGAAAAAGGGTTAGACAATTTAATTAATATTAAAATTAAATTTGATAATGAAGAAATATTTTATAACATGATTAAGAAGTAAATGATAGAGGACAGATAGATAAGATTAAGAATTATATTGCATAGTACTAATTGGATGTTTTAAAATAAGGGTGTGTGACTGACCCACGTGTGTGGAGAGGAAGAGGGCAAGTTTAAAAGGATGCACACACACACACACACACTCACACACACACACACACACACACACACACACACACACACACACCACTGAAACACAAGGAATTTGCTAGAAAAATATGTAACTGTACAGATGGTGGGACAGGGTTTAGGGGGTGGGGAAGGGTCATTTATATTATATCTTGTTGTGTGTGAGCAGGGTGGGGGAGAGGGGTGAAGGGTTTGTTTTTACATATTTCCTGTCTATTCTGATCTGACGATGGGCTGTGAAGCTTGAAAGCGCTAATCGGGATAATTTTTATATAGTGGTGTGCAACAGTGATCATTCTGATTGTGATTTCAACCACTAACACAAATTTCTTCATTAAATGAGAACTATACGTTCACCTCATGATACTACATAAGTACTGTAATGACCTGTCACTTCCCGTCACTCAGGAAGCAAGAACATTAACCACTAGGCTTGGAGGAGGTCTTCGTTCAAATCTCCTTACATCAATTATGTACTTACATCAATTAGATCCAGTATCAATACTTTGTATAATTATAAAAAAATGTGTACCACAACAGGCAACTATGATTCAAAATACTTAAATGTTACATTTCTGTTCAACCTACGTATATTAAATACGTACTCTGAGCTTTTACAAGCCATACTTATGTATTTATACACACCTTCTGAGAAGTTGGAGTTCGTGCATAGCCTTGTCACATTGCTGTTTAAGTCCATCATAGTCCCTTGAAGAAGACGAGCTGTCCCTAGTACGCTCACGTTCATTGTTTGTTCCCGAATAGTTACGTGGTAAAGTATCTGTAACATTCATATGTGATTTTTAAATAAACATCTACAAATATACCTTTTACAAAACTTACCATCTAATCTATTATCTTGACTCTATCCAACTTACATTATGTGATAGTCACTAATATTCAAATTAATATAAAAAAGAAATTGGTACAAGTGTTTTATTTATAATTGTATGTGAGAAGTTATGTCTTATAACAGAAATTATAATTTGCTATTTCTCCTTTTCAGTAATGAAATTTATAATGTTCCTCTGAACACACTACTCAATTCAGATAACTAACTGCAAGGACTGTGGCTTAAATTGTCAACTGTTGTGTGTTGTACGTTTCATAAGAGCCCTTTCACACAAGGCAGACATCTGCTAGGGACTGAAATCCCATTGATACAATGCATAGCTTTTCATACGAGGGTGCGAGTGAGCCACATGAGGCAGATGTCTGCCGGCTCGTTCTCTCCCCGACAGTTGAATTCAACTCGTCGGGCAGGCCAGTTGCTAGTTAACAAGTGCAAATCCTTAGAACCTTTTCACACGAGGCAGAAGTCTGCCTCTTCTGAATGGAAAAAGTCATTCATACTTTTGATGTTGAATCATTTATAGAAGAAATTTGCAATCGTCCAGCTATATGGGATTGTTCTTGAAAAGATAATAGTAATACAATAAGAAAACAACAGTCCTGGAACGAAATAATTTTTAATTGCCTATGAAGATTACGAAGAAATGTCAAGAAAAAACATAATTACATTAGATAAGTAAATAGTTACTGCAGTTTTGTCTTATTAATTGTACTTAGAAATTTTACTTATAAAAATACAAATTGAATAAAAAACAATGTGTATTGTAAATTTAAAGTGTATACATTTTTTAATGTAACCGCTAACTTTTCAACTGTTGCAACGGACTTCCTCATGTTGCAGTTCTGTTTTTGAATGTTATTCTCCAACAAACTATGCAATTCATCGAAAGAAGAAATCAACATACGAAAATATTTAAAAAACTGTTCATTGTCATTTCTTAGTTCATGATACAACAGTGCAAAACTACTAGTGGTAAGTCTGTCATTTATTAGTGGGTCAATCAACATTTTCCTGTTCCATCTTTACTTCTTTTTCTATTTTCAATTAGTGCTAGAGCCAATATTGCAACTACTTCTTCCTGTTCATTCATAATTTTGAAATAGTGTATAAAAAAGCAATTTAAAAAAATATGCTGAATTAGAGTGTTTACTCTTCACTGACTAAATTGAGGCTGGACCGTTTGGTACGAGGCACACAGGCACAGTGAGGCGAGACCAAGCTCATGTTATGGCAGACGTCTGCCCCAGACTGGTTTACCGTGTGAAAGAGCGGGATGTAAATTTTTGGCATAACAAAAATTGTTTTCTGCAACACCCATCTAGATAATGTTATGAATACAAGAACCGGCAATAAAATATTATAATACAATTGTAACATAAATCTTAAAATAAAAATTTAATACAGTAAAAAATTGGGTTCGGATAACTGATAAAATTATTATAAATTTCTCATAAAATAACTGAGAAAGTGTCCTAACTTTCCACAACACACCAGTTCAACACATTCATTGCTTCCATCCCTACAGTTAATGGAGTTTGCACGAATACCTTACAGTGTTCTTTGTAACTGTTATAGAACTACTTAAAATAATGTAATACATTACTGTCCACATACAGCTGATTTAAATTTTAGTACTAAAATAGTTTGTATAAATAGCCTAATAAAACAAATGAGGTGTTTTTTTTTCATTTGCTTTAGGTACTTACTGATCTATATGATATTGATAATTAATTACTGATAACTCAAACTGATAATTAACTGAAAAATTATCATTTTTTGCATTACTTTAAATGTGAAAAAAAAACATTTTTATATACATAAATGCATATTGTCTTAATATTGTTCATAAAAATATGACACATACTTCGTCCAAAGAACAGATAAAAAACCAATTGAAAAATTATCTCTCATACAAATTGAGATTTGTATTATACAAATACAATTTGTATTATACAAATACAAATATTATACACATTTTAAAAACATATAAAACGGTTGAAAAGTGTAACTAATAACAAGCTAAAATAAATATAATAACAACTTACATGGTAAGCCACTTTATGAAATAAAATATGATGAGTTTTTAATAAATAAATTATAACAGCAGACACATACCATTATTGCTACCTCCGTCCAATGAAGAATTTCCTGAAGCCATTTTTCTAAGTTGTTTAAATTTTGTTCACCATCATTAGATGTTTTTACACACAGCCTACAAAGAAGATCATCATATTAATTCATCGGTTATGAAATGCTTGATACATCCACAAATACTACAATACAGTGGGGGCTGGTGCTATGGTTGCAGGATTGCACAACCACCAATATAGAATAACTAAACTAATAATATACGAAAACACTAAGCAGCTAAAAGTATCATAAATTTCAATGTAGAGCATATTAGATCCTACGCGGTAATGTCAGCGTACAATTCAAATGTGGCGTGCAGGCTGGTGGTTGTAGACCAGCGGCGTAGCCGGGGGGGGGGGCTATTGGGCTGCAGCCCCCCCTTGGAATAATTGTAATAATAATAATAATAACAATAATAATAAAAAATATATAGTATAGTACGAAATATAGTGGACTGTATAGTATAATACAAAGTTACTGCACGGTGTCTGATAAAGTGCGGAAAGCAAAATGTGTGTGTTCAAGTGAGAAGTGGGCATCGCGCATCAAGTGGGCTATCCGCGCTCCCCACCACAGAGTACGAAATAACTCTGTGCTGTACACCACACAGTTTATTCGTACTCTGTGCTCCCCACTCCACTCGCCGGAACCATTGGAGGCTGCCATATATAGTGAGTGAGCAAAGTGAGCACGTGGAAAAGTGTTAAAAGTAATTTTATTAGGTCTAGTAAGTGAGCACGTGGAGAAGTGTTAAAAGTAATTTTATTAGGTAAGTGTAAGTTAAATTTAATAATTATGTATATAACAGATTAGACAACGCGTTTTAACACAATTATCGCAAACCGCACCACGCACGTGTAGGCTTGGCTCGTCAATGTGAGACGTTTACACGACGTATACCCATTCACCATTCGACAAACCTAAAAGATAAAATGCCCTTTTGACTCAAACGCTTTCAATAATACGGGCCATGTAAACAAAAATACAAACGAGCGGCGTGTTTCCAGTTACGTTTCTTTGTTCTTAGAACCAAATAATAGCCTGGAGGGCAAATCACTGTGTTACAAAAAAACAAAAATTCATTTTTACTGGATAAAAATTTGGTGACTTACAGGCATTTTTAAGCTGAATTCAGATCTATGCTTTGATTTTTTATATTATTAGAGGTTATAATGATTATAATAAGTGTTACTATTTAATTTTAATAGTATCATGACAATTGAAACAGTGATTTTAACCTTTGACTAGCATATGAACATAAGAAGAGAATGAAGGAAATGTTTTACAGCAATTTTGTTATCAATTCTAGAATACAATTAAAATGAGAAAACAATACAAGCACTCAACACTTTTGTGTATTTTAAGAATTTATTGAACTTCAAAGGAATATAGCTTACAGTTTACAGTCCAACAATGGTTACCAAATCAATGTAGCCAACTTTACTAGTTATACATTACCTGTATGCTAGGGACCTAAAGAGAAACTAAGACTGAATGTTTCTGTATCTATAAAACTATCCCTGATATGCTATTTTTGGCCTTAAATTTGAATTCAGGATACAAAAATACACAAAGTACACATATTTTCACTACAGAAAAAAATTTATTGTAACACAGTGATTATCAATGGCTATTTACACTAAAATTTAATTGTTTGTGAAATTTCTTACTCCTTAGCGGAGAGAAGAAAAACATTAATATTAGTTGCCATGCCGGTTTTCAATAATTTAAAAGATGAATTTGTTTTCATTGCTAATCTAAACTGCAATTTAAAAGTAGCTAAATAAATGTTACATTCTCTCTTAAATTAGAAGGTTAAATAAAAAGTATTTCTTTAATTTTTTCATAATTATTTTTCAGTTTGCCCATAGTCATCATGATGAAAAGAAAAGACACAAATACACTTTTTGACTACTTCCAAAAAAAGAACAAATTTCTCCAACCAATGAAAATAATTCTTCAGAAGGTCATTCATCAATCACTAATAATGAAAATGTTGTCAATGAAACAACTGTTGAAAATGGTTCATCAGGGAGTGAAATTCAAAATCCAAGTGACACAAGTTTATATGATATTTCAAATTATGTTAATAATAAGTTAAATAATAATGAAAAACTTGATTTAATTGATAAATTATGGATACCAAATGACACTTATAAGTTTCCATCTACTACTTATAATAATCAAAAGCGTCGTTTTCAAAAAACTGGATAAAAAAATTATGCATGGTTAACATATTCCGCTATTGACGATGGAGCTTATTGCAAATTTTGTGTTTTCTTTGCAAAGGAAGAAGTCGGTTACAGACATTCCCAACAAACGGGAACTTTGGTAAAAAAACCTTACAAAGACTGGAACCATGCTACAACTGAATTCAGTTACCATACTCAGTGCAAGTATCACATTGAAGCAATGAGTTGCATGGAATACTCGAAAAGGGAACATCGGGGAAAGCAATTACCTGTGTCAATTTTCAAATAGACCGTGAAAATTTAAAACAAACTGAAGCAAATAGAAAGAAACTCGTACCTATAATACAAACTGTTATTGCATGCGGAAGAAATGGTTGGCCGTTACGTGGACACCGTGATTCTGGAAGTTTTGACATTAATGAAGATGGAATTAAGGGAGAAGGAAATTTTAGAGCATTGCTTCGTTTGCGAATTCAAGCTGGAGACGAAATATTAAAAAATCACTTATTAACTTGCAATAAGAATGCAATATATATAAGCCCAGACATACAAAACCAAATCATAAATTGTTGTAACAAAATAATAATAAAAAAGCTTGTATCTCAGATAAATGAAGCGCAGTATTTTACATTTTTAGCGGATGAAACTGCGGATATTAGTTGTATTGAACAGTATTTCATATGTGTAAGATATTTTAATGAAAATACAAAAAAAAATTTGTGAGCACTTTCTTCAGTTTGTCCCTCTTACTTCTACAACTGGAAAAGATTTAGCAGCAACGCTGTTATCTTCATTAGAAAAATTTGGGATTGATTTAATATATTTTAGAGGTCAAGGCTACGATGGTGCTCCAGTGAATACTGGCGAACATGAGGGTGTTCAAAAATACATCAGTCAAAAATATCCGACAGCAGTTTTTGTTCATTGTGTTGGTCACTCATTAAATTTAGTTCTATCCCATGCTTCAAAAATTCGGGAAATAAACAATTGTCTTGGAACAGTAGAAAAGATTTATTCATTTTTTGAATCACCAAAAAGAAATTCCGTACTCCATAATAACATTGAGGAATACGCACCAGAATCAAACCGACAAAAATTGAAACACATGTGCCCTACGCGCTGGGTTGAAAGACATGATTCTGTTATCATTATTGTGCAATTGTTGGAGCCCGTGCTGTATGCATTGGAAGAAATAAGTTCCTGGAAGGATAAATCAACATCCTCATTGGCAGATTTATTACACACCGGAATTCAGAAATCAACTTTCTTAATTTCATTATTTGTAATAGAAAAAATATTTAGCTTCACATTACCATTATGTAAATAGATGCAAAGTGCTGTAATTGATTTATGTGCTGTAATTGAACACGTTGCAAAAGTTGAATCAATTTTTGGAAACATTCGCTTAAACTCTGAAGACGAATTTAAAATTATTTATGATAAACCAGAAAAGCTTATTAGTAATTTATTTAATAACCATATCACCACACCAAGAATAGCAGGAAAACAAACATATAGAAGCAATATAGATTCAAACTCTCCGGAAATGTTTTACAGAACTACAATTTTTATTCCTTTTTTGGATCATGTAATTTTTCAATTAAAATCCAGATTTTTAAATCATCAAAAAATATTAGAATCATTTCAATGTTTGATTCCAACTGGCCAATTTCCTACAACAGAAAACAACGAAAGTTTTAAATCCTTGATAAGTTTTTATAAAAACGATATGAACGTTCCAAACGATGAAGTTGCCCTTAGTGAGCATTTATTGTGGTTTGCAAAATATTGTGATTCATCAAATAAAACTTCAAAATGCTATGCAATCTATTATTGATTGTAATAAGAATCTGTTTCCAAATATTTTTAATTTATTAAAAATATTTGATACTTTGCCAGTGGCTACAGTCACTCCTGAGAGATCGTTTTCAACTTTAAAAAGGCTTAAAAATTATTTGAGAAATACGGTAGCGGAAGATCGACTG
Organism: Magicicada septendecula; assembly: GCA_034769895.1. Lineage (NCBI taxonomy): Eukaryota > Metazoa > Arthropoda > Insecta > Hemiptera > Cicadidae > Magicicada > Magicicada septendecula. Next base: position 150,494,916 of record CM068372.1, read on the forward strand.
AATGGTTTAGCTAGTCTAAACATTCATTGGGAAATAAAAGTACAAGAAGAAGAAGTTATAGAAGAAATGAAAACACAGCCTCGACGATTAGCATTATGAATGTTGCAATATTCTGCAAGTTCAAAATATTAAAATACATCTTATAAATCTAATTAATCTGTTTATGTATACTTTATTTAATGTCACTTAAAAATTCTCAGATGGTCTTTATGAAAGGTTTCGGCATCAGTCAGTTCTAGGTTAATCGTTAGAAACTGAATACCCAATGCGGCATCAGTAACCCCGCAATGATCCCCTTTTGCATAACAGTCTCCCACATAAATAAATGCAGCTCACAGAAAGGTTACATAAACTGACCAGTGGACAGAAAAAGTTTCACCAGTTCATTTACTACCTCCCACACTTGATTCTACTATGGCTGGAATGTCTCAGAGGTGTGTTAATTGCCGATATGGTGCAGAGACCAATACGGACCTCCACCAAGACCCAAACTAGTTGCATTTGTCTCTAACCCAGGGAGCATCTGGAGCCTTACCTTGCACACTAGCCAAGAGAAAAGTTTTTAAGTGGTTATCCTTCCTCCACTATTTGTTATGTATATAAATATAATTTAATAATAATAGAATCTTCTGTACATTGATAACAAATGGGTCTGTCACTGAGAGTCCGCCAGAACGAATCCCTTTGGGGTGCCCCCCCCCACTACACGATTATTCAACTTGTCGTGTACGGCTGCCCCTACTTAGCCCCCCCCCTAGAGAAAATCCTGGCTACGCCTCTGTTGTAGACCATTTGCAACTTGAACAGTATATGGCAGAACTTACTACACAAACATATGGGAGGACGTGCGCTACTCTTCACAACTGCTCTATGTTCCCAATGTTAGCTAGGCGGTTGCAAAGCATTCTGCAATGTTCCACTAGTAGCACTGTAGAGCAACTTTGTGTCATGAAAACAGCACAGCCTTCTTGATTTATAAGTTATGTCAGGTTTAGTGTTTACGTTGGTTCAAGGTAAACGTTATCCATTGTTTGAGGTTATAAAATTATAGTAATAATTTTGTATAACTGTGATTATGATAGTTTAATGTCTTTTAACCGATCTCCCATCCACTCAACCAACTACTGCAACCACCAAAATTTGTAACCACCAGCCGCCACTGCTACAATACAAACAACTTGCAACTGTGGTATCTTATTCATCAATAGTTGTGTTTCATATGTCCCACACTTAATGTTCCAAGCAAAACTACGATCCAGGAATCTTTCTGATTTATGACAAAAATCTGCAGATATGAAACTGAACTATCATATTATCTAAAACGCATAAAATTTCAGTAATACAAAGGCACAAATATGTACACTAACACACTGAATGCTTCAAATAGGAAAGGTGTCTTAAGGAAGTCTCACTTGTCAAAAAAAAACAAAAGTACTAGGTAGTTCAGGTATTGTATTATCCATTGTATGCCTCTGTTTATATGACTGGAAGAAAACAAAGAAAACCCTTGACAAAATACTCTTTGCATGACTGGCATAATATTAGTGAAAAGAATCTCAGTTGTGGTTAAAACAAAATCATGAGCATCGTGAACTCAGCTTGTTAAGACAAGTAACTTAATTTAAGGGGAGTTGAAGAGTCAGTAGGGTAAAAATTTTATAATTTTTTTATTAGCTTATATTAAAATACTGTCTTTCCTACACAGTTTGGTACCAAAACCATGGGGGTTTTATTGTTAAAAATATTTTTACTTTAATTTAGAAAATTGTGCTGCAGTTTTTTTAGCATTTTTGAAATTACGCGAAAACTTGCATTTATTATCATATCTAGCTAATTTTATATAAAATATTGTTACATCTATTATAGTATATATTATAATGGAGACCATAAAACCAGAATTTAGACCACTGGCCAATCCAAACCTACTGAAAGGTGCCTTCATGACAAAACACAAAACGTGAACGAGTCGTTCAACAATGTACTGTGGACCAGGGTGCCAAAACATGCATTTGTTGGGAGAAAGACATTGGAAATTGGGGCTTATGACCCTTAATTACATTTAATGATGGAAATATTGGATGGTTGGAAATGTTAAAGCAGCTGGGCTTTACGGACTATGGTGTAAACACACTCAAAGCACTCAAGAAGGCTGACCAGGAGCGGTTGCGGAAAGCGGAGTTATTAGCAAAGGAAATGACCAAGGAAGCAAGGATTAACAAGAAAAGGAGAAGACTTGAAACTGAGGAAGACAGAGACAGCCACTACAATTCAGATGCATTTTAAAGGTTGTAAATTGAAATAAAATCACACAAAACGTATACGATTTTGTTTTTCTGAAAATCTTGTTTTTTTAACACTACGGTACATTTATCTTATGACCAATAAAGATATTATGTTGAAATTTTTACTGCATATTGTACTTAATCTTGTCAAGCTACTGTAGTAAAATAATTTTATTAGGTGACGAAATGTTTGTTAAAAAAAATATATATGTCAGAAATTTTATAATTAAAAAAGATTTGAAAAGTAAAAATTTATGTTTTTATTATTTTAGATATAAGTATAATTTTACTACAGCAAATACAAATAATATGAGTAAATAAGCATACAAATTTAATCTTCTAGCTTAAAACGTTTGTGAGAAAAATGTACCTAAACTCTGCCAATTTAACATGGGCAGTATAGGACTCTTCAACTCCCCTTAATGTCATGTTGTTTACCAAGTATCCTGTCAATAAGACGTATGTTAAGCACACAGGGAAAAAGAGAACTAATCTTTATAACCATCACTATTTTCCAGCTGGCAAATCACTGTTACCATTCCCCATGTGTTACTATTGTGTTTGAAAATGAAAAAAGAATACTCTACAAATTAAGAACATCTCCTTTACATTCTCTAACACGTCTTGAATGCTCAAACCATTTAATAAGGCCTGTTTTTGCTGTACGTAATTTATAAAAAACTGTTACTGCAAAAGCACTTAAAGTGTTCAGCTTCCCACTGTATGACTGTCACATTCTCTGAAATTTCTCTGCAGTTACTTAAAATTGTATATAAGTTTAATTGCAAAAACTTCTTATTTAAAGATGGTGCAAGTTCTGTGTTTCAAAAGTCTCCCGCACTGTCTGAATACTGAAATGCCTTCTTTCCATATACAAGCTACGACTTGAACAGAATTATATAAACTATTGATGTACCTATGTCAATCTATACCGTATGAGGAGCAGTACTCAGCTGTTGATGGATTGTACACTGTTAGTATACAATGTTATACACTGTTCTATTCTTTTATTTATAAATTAAACTGCCTTACAAATATTAAACAACATTCGTAGAAAACATCAGCTTCATTCAGAACTTTTACAGCAAAACAGTCTATAACTATACAACAGAACTTTGAAAAAGAAGTCTTTCTATAAAAACCACAACTTTTATATTTTTTCTCATTTTGTATAACTAGATCTGTTTTTAGAAACATGAAAAGTCCAACATTTTCTAAACACATAAAAAGCTGCCTAGAAAACTAAATTTTATCTAAGTTTTTATTACTGAAATAATTTGAGTGATCTGAAATGTCACTTCATGGGCTTCTGCAAAAACTAATAAGACAATGACTTGTCAAACGATGGTAATTCAACATTTACACTTGATGACAACTAGTGAATAAGGTACTCATATGATGATCAGCACAGTTTTCAAACATCTGTCAGTCAAACCATTTTCCAAGAATACAAGGAATATTATGGTCTTATCTTAACAATGCATACAGTTAACATCTGCATTTGTTAGTTGTCTAAATTCCTCCTATTACATACCAAACCAGTAGTAGTATCACTTCTATTATTTTACTATTATCATACTTCACTACTAACTAATTTCCATGAAAACATTTTCTGAAATAAAAAATGTTTAGACAAAGTAACTGTAAAGAACAAATTTAAATGTGTGCACATACATAGGTGTACCTATACATGCATATGACAAAAGATGTGTTTCCAGCACAGCCAAAGATCAGACCCAAAAGTACTATTAATTGTTTAAAATGGAGACAGAATATTTCAAATCATATACAGAATAGAGGAAACATGATGGGCATATGACAAAAACCAACGAACACAGCTCTTGGCCTGTAGTTACCAAAATTTATATTCTCCTGGGCGCAGACCTTTCTAGCCAAGGCTTTGCATACGACTGCAAACACAAAACAGATGGAATCGGTGAGAAAAACTCTAATGCAATACCGCTACCTGAGGTTAAAACAATACTTCACTTAAATTCATGCACCAAGAGAACACATTTTACCCACTCATCTTTTACACTCTAGATAAAAATGTCGCAAGATAGAAATGTATATATGTATGCCTACTTTTCTTTTCTAATCTTCCATTTTCTTTTTCTTCACCTCATAGTAAATACATATTGCCAGTTATGATTGCTTTCTTGGTTGTCTCAAAATTTACAATCCTTTGGTTTATATATCTGTGTTTCCAAAGTAAATGTCATTACTAATCTTTTGGTAAATGTCCAAATGATCAACTTAATCTCTGTTTAATTCTTCTAACACACAATGTATCATAAAGATATTCAACTAATTCTGGAATATCAACACAGCATTTCAGTAGTGAAAGCATTGTGGCTTGTAAATTCAAAAGTCACAATGAATATGCATATTTTACAAGCAGATGACATGACACCACAATCCAGAACGATGGATGGACAGTCACCATGGATGGATGTCTTACACACACTTCAACATTCATAAGGTTGACAGTCTAAAATATCATTCATTATCACCATTAGTGAAAATTCTTTACAATGTGAGTCTGCTTGAATACAACCACCATCTTGCTTGAGATTTGTCTACAATCTTGGGAAAAACTTTTATCACAAAAAAAGGAAGTAATCAGACATGTGCTTATTTGTGAACTTATAACTGTAAAAGACTACACAAACAATTCCTTTCTTCCTAACAGTAATGTTTACAGAATGAACAGTCAAGGACTAGTAATTCAATGTTTTAAGAGTTTCAATACTGAAATTTCAAATTTTATCAAAGGACAAACTAGGCCTACTTGTTAGTTTGTCACACACAGTTTTTGTAAAAAACATAATTTTACTAAACATTTCTAATACTTCATTAAATAAAAATATCGGTATGGAGAACCATACATGACTTCCATGTTCTAAGAGTTATATTTAAAATAATTTTCGAAAAAACTACTTCTTTCTTCAGCCTTAACCACAGTACTGTGGTCACTAACGTGTACAACCTCACATTAGCGCACTCGATTTTCACTGATGATGGCAGTCGATGTCACTGTCGAAACGTCTGGTTTTGTAGAAAACATTGAACTACGGCCAAATGGCCGGGAAGGAATTTTAACAATTGGCTTTGTTGCTAATAACGTAGTACATATAAAAAAAATATGCATAAAATTAATGGCTTGTACAAGTTAATGTTTGATCTCCATTAAGTAGTGCTCAAGTTTCCAAAGTTTTAATATTATGATGTCCGTAATTAAAACATCAGAGCAGGTTTAGTGTGTATGAGGGTACACCGTGGACAAAAATTTTCAACATTCCCTATTGAGCGTTGCTCAGAGTAAAGCTGTGAATCTACAGTGTATGTTTCACAGAACAAACACGCAGAAAAGAAGGAGCGCTCCAAAGTCACTCATGGACCCTGAGCATCTTGCAGAGGGTTCATTCCCTAAAGACGAAAACTCTGTCTATGAACCGTTCCTCTGTAACAACGTGCAGTTACACTGCCCAGCGATCCACAGGAAGCAAATCGCTATCCATGCTGGACACTTTTTCGGCTTGCACGCATTGTGTTGGTGTGGGTTGCGGCACTTTCCATTTAAAAAGCGTGCAAATGTAAGACAATAAACTTGAGTGAGGCCAGAAATAATGCGAATTGTATGTGTGTGTGTGTGTGTGTGTGTGTCTTGCCTGCCTTTTTATTGCGGTAATCATAATAATAAAATGGAAACGTAAACATTACATAATTGAGATATGCTTGCCTGCCACAAACGATATATTTTCTCTCATACATGATTTAAATTAAAATGAAAAAATTATAATTGTATTGCCTGGCAACAAAATTATTTTATTTTTAACAATTACCATTGTTTGAAAAAGTTTTAATGAATTTTCAAGTACTTTACTCTTGTTAAAACGTAAAAGGTTGCAGGTAAACTACCCGTTCCCCTTAACCGATCTTCACCAAAATCAAAAGGCAAAATTGAGTTCTCTACAATTCAGAGATGTATGCAAAAAATTATTTGATTCTGTTTGAATATGCGGCAGTTATCGTTCGTCATAGAAAAAATTACCCTTGTTAAAACATAAAACGTTGCAGGTAAACTACCCCTTTCCCTTAACCGATCTTCACCAAAAACAATAGGCCTTGAGTACTCTACAATTCAGGGCTGTATGCAAAAAATTATTTGATTCTGTTTGAATTTGCGGCTGTTATCGTTTGCCATAGAAAAAATTTCTACAGACAGACACACACTTTTCGAAAAATGACTTTTCTTCATGTTTTGAGAGTAGTACAATCAGAATCAGCCCTTATCTCGAACACGATTTTTTTCGCCATGACCATACTTCCATTTCCTTATGGAACATGGAAGTAAAAGTATTTTAAAGAAACAACAAAAACAAATTAGCATTGTTCATAGTACAAAATGTAAAGATCACATTACATACAATAACAGCTTTACATGTTAGTGTACACAATCAACAAATGTATTTAACATTGAGGAAATTGTGTAAAGGTTGATAAAATGAAGAATGACAAGAGTCAAGAAACATATTCACACAAATAAACACTGCTCAATAATCTAAGACAAAAAGAGACAAATCGATTTCCTAAACTCAAGGATTTTTTTTCTCATATAAGACATCGACTTTTTAACTGTGAGATTTAACCAGGTGTGTACAGAATGTGTGAGAGTGATTTTACATAAGCTTATACAAAGTTTCTCATTGTTTTGCAATAAAAAAACACACATTTCATAGTGCAATTATAAACCGTGTGAATGATACATAAGTTAGTATTAGTTTCATATGCTTATTTATAATAGAACTAGGCAGTGCATGTAAAATTATCTAACCATTTTCTCCACACACACACACACACACAACTGACTACACTACACAAAACAATGACCATATCTGATATTAAGTGTAAGAATACTGTTGAGACTTGATATTTTTGTTATCGAGTCTGTTGTCATACTATGGATCAATATAACAAATACATCATCTAAATTAGTTATCACAATAAGTACAATTATGCATGATTATAAAACAAGGTGTTTTTAAATATCACACATTCCCTGCCCCATCAGTCGTGATGACCAAAAATGGGTCACACTAATCATGCCACATTGGTCATTATGACCAATGTTTGGCACAAGGGAACAGAACCACCAAAATTCGCCAGATAGTTTGGTAACTGACGTATCATCTGTGTCAGGGGACAGAACCACCAAAATTCGCCAGATAGTTTGGTAACTGACATATCATCTGTCAGTAACAATTAGCACAATGTCTGCCAATTCACCCACGAGATGAGGCAGAGACTATGACCATAATAATGAGGCTGAAACGTCTGTCAACACAGACTCTAGACCACGGCCTAACAGCCTGGCCAATAATTTTTTCCAACTATTGAAATCTGTTTGGCTGTCATTATGTAAACAGAGGCCATGCCCCTCTAACTGAAAATCTGGTAGAAAACCAGATTCTTTTGTACCCATCAAAAAGGTATACTATTACAATAAGTTTTTACAGTAATCACAGTCTAACAGATCTGACTTAGACTTAATTATTTTAAACTTTTGCAGTCAACCACACCTTTTGTACTCTTGTTAACAAACGCAGCGTTAACAAGCCAAACAGCATATATGGTAATACTACAATTAATAACAGTTATCATTTACCTTTCACCAGCATAATATTAATGTTCTGATACATTTCTTACAGGACAGTAAGTTTTCCTTATCTGGCACTTTTAATAACATTTCCTGTGATACCGAGTTCCAAGTGGTACCACAGTAAATATCATTCAAATAAAACTGTTTCATTTTAAAATAAGAACCATTTTTGTAATTGTGTGTGCGTGAAGGCAGAGGGGGTTTACCTTATACAGTTTCATTCTCTACAAATTTAACATTAAATTACAACACTGTCCATCTGCAGAGAAATCATGGAGACACAATACAGTTTCAAATCCCTTCATTGCACTTGCATTTACTTGTCCAATAACTTTTTCAATAACAAAGAAGCTTACCAGTGTACTTAACAAATTATAATACGACAGAGAATATAAATTTTCTGTTTCTGTATGCATAACATTTGCATTTCACTTGGCAATCACACAGGGCCAATTTATTTATTTTGTTGAGGTTAATACCCAATTACATAATATTATGTAAAGACAGATTTTATAATAATTATGGATTCTTTTTTATTACCAAAGTAGCTTCGAAGTGTCAACCAGGGTAGTGACATACAAGGAACAACAAATAAGGAAAGTATAGCAGCAGATTTTCCATATGAAAATTTAAGTGTGTAAATGAGGTTCAAACCTGTTTCCCTCATACACGGAGTGTCAGGGAAACCGGGTTATTTTATACTACCTAATTAATACATGTTATTTGTTTCCCCAATTCTCATACCACCAGTGGGCCAGCGAGGTGTCTTGGGTTAAGATATGTTTTATGTATACACATTTTACAACATATGCATTCTACCAGTGAACTGATTTGTATGCAGACGTCAACAGAATGTTTAAAAATTTGTGCATCCCATAATGAGATTTTCAAGTTTGTTTTTGAGGGCCTGTAGCAAACCACTTTAAGAAAATCTTTTATTCATTTCTGTGGCATAATGTGTAAACAGATTTAATTCAATTTTTTTGTAAATATTTATAAACACATCACTAAAGCAAAGTTTAAAAAAAAATCATACAAAACATTTAAACTAACAGCATCTGCAGAATATGAAGTGAAATTTAAGATATTTTTCTGGTATTATTTATTTTATTTATACTGTGTCGTGTTTATCGTTTCATGTTCAAGAGGTCTATTAATGTAACACTTAAGTTTTACTTCCATGTTCCTTAAGGAAATGGAAGTATGGTGATGTCAAAAAAAAATCGTGTTCGAGATTATTGCAGATTCTGATTGTACTACACTCAAAACATGAAAAAAAGCCATTTTTCGAAAAGTGTCTGTGTGTCTGTAGATTTTTTTCTATGGCAAACGATAACAGCCGCAAATTCAAACAGAATCAAATAATTTTTGCATACAGCCCTAATTTGTAGAGTAATCAAGACCTATTGTTCTTGGTGACGATCGGTTAAGGGAAAGGGGTAGTTTACCTGCAACGTTTTTTTTTAATCAAGGGTAATTATTTTCTATGGCAAACGATAACAGCCGCAAATTCAAACATAATCAAATACTGTTTTGCATACATCCCTGAATTGTAAAGTTCTCAAGACCTGTCGTTTTTGGTGAAGATCGGTTAAGGGAAAGGGGTAGTTTACCTGCAACGTTTTTCGTTTTAACAAGGGTATTTTCTATGGCAAACGATAACAGCCGTAAATACAAACAGAATCAAATGATTATTTGCATACTGGTCTGAATTGTAGAGTTCTCAAGACCTATTGTTTTTGGTGAAGATCGGTTATGGGAAAGGGGTAGTTTACCTGCAACATTTTATGTTTTAAAAGGGTATTTTCTATGGCAAATGATAAGAACCGCAAATTCAAACATAATCAAATAAGTTTTTGCATACAGCCCTGATTTGTAGTGTACTCAAGACCTATTGTTTTTAGTGAAGATCGGTTAAGGGAAAGGGGTAGTTTACCTGCAACGTTTTATGTTTTAAAAGGGTATTTTCTATAGCAAACGATGAGAGTCGCAAATTCAAACAAAAGCAAATACTTTTTTGCATACACCTCTGATTTGTAGAATACTCAAGACCCGTTGTTTTTGGTGAAGATCGGTTAACGGGAAGGGGTAGTTTAGTTTACCAGCAACGTTTTTCTTATCAAGGGTAATTTTTTTCTATGGGAAACGATAACAGCCGCAAATTCAAACAGAATCAAATAATGTTTTGCTTACAGCCCTGAATTGTAGAGTTCTCAAGACCTGTTGGTTTTGGTGAAGATCGGTTAAGGGAATAGGGTAGTTTACCTGCAACATTTTATGTTTTAACAAGGGTAATTTTTTCTATGACGAACGATAACTGCCGCAAATTCAAACCGAATCAACTACTCTTTTGCATACCTTTTTGAGTTATACAGAATTCACGGTGTGTTGATTTTGTTGAAGATCGGTTACTGGAAAGGGGTAGTTTACCGGCAACGTTTTATATTTTAACAAGGGTATTTATTATGGCAAACGATAAGAGCCGCAAATTCAAACAGAATCAAATAATGTTTTGCATACAGCCCTGAACTGTAGAGGACTGAAGGTCTATTGATTTTGGTGAAGATCGGTTTAGAGAAAGGGGTAGTTCACCTGCAACATTTTATGTGATAAGGTTAATTTTTTTTATGACGAACGATAACTGCCATAAATTCAAACAGAATCAAATATTTTTTTGCATGCATCCCTGAATTGTAGAGGACTGAATGGCTATTGATTTTGGTGAAGATCGGTTAAGAGAACGGGGTAGTTTACCAGCAACGTTTTATGTTTTAACAAGAGTAATTGTTTTTATGACAAACAATAACTGCCGCACATTCAAACAGAATCAAATATTTTTTTGCATGCATCCCTGAATTGCAGAGGACTGAAGGCCTACTGATTTTGGTGAAGATTGGTTAAGAGAAAGGGGTAGTTTACCAGCAACGTTTTATGTTTTAACAAGAGTAAAGTACTTAATTTTGATAAACAAAGTATCCTGATAAGAAGCTCATAATAATCCACTGTAGAAACGTAGATGAAATATCTATAAATGAAGAGGCTAGTTGAACGGGGTGGGGGTAATTTTCTTTTAATGAAAATTATAGTTGAAGAGGGACGGGAGAATTTTTTATTTTATATGTGTACTACGTTATCGGCAACAAAGAAGTAGTTTTTTGTTAAAATTCCTTCCCGGGCTGTTTAGCCGTAGTCCAATGTTTCTGCAAAACCAGACGTTTCGGCAATGCCATCGACTGCCACCATCAGTGAAAATCGAGTGCGAAAACGTGAGGTGGTATACGTAAGTGACCACAGTACTGTGGTTAAGGCTGAAGCAATAGAAAGAAGTAGTTTCTATGGAAATATTTCTTGTCGAATATGATTTTAAATATAAATCTTAGAACATGGAAGTCATGTATGGATCTCCATACTGATATTTTGTATTTACTGTACATACTTGATGATGGCAAAATGGCAAATAACACATTCTTTTTCTTTTAATTTTCGTAGTTTTGTACATAAAGAAAACTAAACACCACACCAGAACCCCCCCCCCCCCCCGGCCAGCAGAAAAATTTTCGCTGAACCCCTGCATACCCACTATTACTAAATTTTAGAACACATTTCACTTCACTAAATGAAAATAATTGTAATCTTTTATCTACACAAATGACTTTGAGAGACATAAATTACTTTTATTTATTTATTAGAAGTTGATGTAATTAAAAAAAATAAGTGATTTCTAAACAATGGAAACAATTATTACCATTATTACATATAATAAATCGAATAGAAATGTAAGTTCATAGAATTATATCTAAATACTACATAATTTATAGAATTTTATCATGTACTCCACGTAGAAATAATAAATCATCTACTGCCTCATCTGCTATTTTGAAATACGCACACATATTGAACACCGTTTCAATATGCAGTCTGTCATCTATATCACTATGATTTGACATTTACCAATTATGAGTTTACAAAAATCTTTCTCTGAATGATTGAAAACAATAACTGTAAGTTTCAACACTGAGTTTGCACAGTGTTGTGGCCAACTTGTTCCACTTTTTGAGACAAGAACAAAATTTAAAAAAATGAGGGGGTAAGTTATATTATTCAGTTATGAATTAAAACTGCAGAAGACAATAAACAACTTTCATGAACCCGAATAACAGATGATAACTGCTTCTCATTTACTTCCCTCACATAAAAGTAGCAGGAATAAACATTTACTGCTAAAATGTTAATATAACATTTTTACTGCAGAACCCTAATAACTGGCTACCAATCTGCTTACTTATTATAATGTTGCTCCGGTACCAAGTAGTTATTTTATTTATTTGTAATAATTCATAACCAAGTACTTTAGAAAAGATGATCACAGCTTATACAATGGTAATGTGAATCATGAACAAAAATAATGTTAGGTCTCTATGAGTTTACTACTACATGCAATAATATGATATTCAGTCACAGTTTAATAAAGAATAAAAATATTAAAATTTGTTTATGGTATCTGGTTGAATAAATTCAAACTGTACAGTAAAATATAATGGCTGTTTAAACTAAAAAACACATTTTTTTCTATAATTACTTTATAATTTGCAATGTTTATTATTTTTAAAAAGTATGGTTAGTTTTCCATTTCTTTTATCTTCAAATAGGTGTTACAGCAAACAACAAACATTGGGTCACATTCACCATTATATGGTTATGACAGTAAATGGCAGTGATGCATAGTTTTATGACAGTGACTTGCTACATTCTAATTTAAGACCACAAATTATTTGCTTTCAATCACCAGTTAAAGCGTTAATTAGAAATTACCTCAAAACTGATTAACAACAACCTCAGCACTCAGCACACCAAACAGAACAACTGGGCACACACCGTGAACAGACTATTCTTAATTAAATTGCACCGAGTTGTAAGAAAACAGAGGAAAACCCAGTAGTATAGAAAACATCAGAGCAAAGTATCAGTTGGTACGGCCTGTTGTATTTCACAAGTGCTTCACTCTGTCTCAGAAAACTGGTGGCATAATTCTACTTTCACCAACTACACATTGAGAGAGGAGAGAGAAAGAGAGAGAGAGAGAGAGAGAGAGAGAGAGAGAGAGAGAGAGAGAGAGAGAGAGAGAGAGAGAGAGAGAGAGAGAGAGAGAGAGAGAGAGAGAGAGAGAGAGAGAGAGAGAGAGAGAGAGAGAGAACTGCAATGTTATGCTCATTTTAACTGAATACCCACCTAGCTATGTGCATTACAAAGAAAGGGGATAACTAGAGCAGAACAATCGCTAGACTGTACAAAGAAAGTTGCTGCTTGTTTGTTACTAACAATCAGCAGTGCTTGATGTCAGCTGCCTTCCTCCTTCTTTTACACAATATTTACACAACTTATTTCAATGTATTGTTACATAAAACCATAAATAAACACAAGGAAATTCATATCCTTAGAACACTGTACACAACATGCTGATTACAATTACGATATTGTAAACACACTCGCAATCAACATCGTAATCATGAATTGGATCCTGCCACACATTTTATAATTAACACAAGCAAAATATTACTAAGCACATAACATCATGGATGAAATGATTATGAACATATTTTGCAAATAATACAATCCGGTTGCCTACCCAATACACGAGGTTGTAATGAATCAATAAAACAGTTATCACCATAACATAAACATAAAACCGTTATTAACATAACACGACTCCATGTTTTCAATGATTGAAAATAATTATGGGTGAATCCAATACAAAAATCAACCAGAGACTGTTGTTTCATATTTTTTAATATGTTTTTATATTTTGTACATAATACTCCCACATTTACAGATGCTTTAAAGCTACCAAACAAAATATCGGTATGGAGAACCATACATGACTTCCATATTCAAAGATTTATATTTAAAATCATTTTTGAAATAAAATATTACCATAGAAACTACTTCTTTCTACTTACTGCTTCAGCCTTAACCACAGTACTGTGGTCACTAACATATACCACCTCACGTTATCGCACTCGATTTTCACTGATGATGGAAGTCGATGGCATTGCCGAAACGTCTGGTTTTGTAGAAAACATTGGACTACGGCCAAATATCCCGGGAAGGAATTTTAACAAAAACTACTTCTTTGTTGCCGATTATGTTGTACACATATATATAAAAAATATGCATAAAATTAATGGCTTGTATAAGTTAATAATTGATCTCCATTAAGTAGTGCTCAAGTTTCCAAAGTTTTAATATTATGATGTCCGTAATTAAAACATCAGAGCAGGTTTAGTGTGAATGAGGGTACACCGTGGACTAAAATTTTCAACATTTCCTATTGAGCTTTGCTTAGAGTAAAGCTGCGAATCTACAGTGTATGTTTCACAGAACAAACACGCGAAAAAGAAGGAGCGCTCCGAAGTCACTCATGGACCCTCAGCATCTTGCAGAGGGTTCATTCCCTAAAGACGAAAAGTCTGTCTATGAATCGTTCCTCTGTAAACACGTGCAGTTACACTGCCCAGCGATCCACACGAAGCAAATTGATGTCTATTTTTTCGGCTTGCACGCGTTATGTTGGTGTGGGTTTCGGCACTTTCCATTTAAAAAGCGTGCAAATGTAAGAAAAAACATAAGTGAGGCCAGAAATAAAGCAAATTGTGTGTGTGTGTGTGTGTGTGTGTGTGTGTGTGTGTGTGTGTGTGTGTGTGTGTGTGTGTGTGTGTGTGTGTGTGTGTGTGTGTGTGTGTGTGTGTGTGTGTGTGTGTGTGTGTGTGTGTGTGTGTGTGTGTGTGTGTGTGTGTGTGTGTGTGTGTGTGTGTGTGTGTTCCCTGCCTTTTTATTGCGGTAGTCATAATAATAAAATGGAAACGTAAACATTACATAACTGAGATATGCTTGCCTGCCACGAACGATACATTATTTTATACGTGTATATTAACTCATACATAATTTACATTAAAATGAAAAAATTATAATTTTATTTCCTGGCAACAAAATTATTTTATTTTTAACAAATACTATTGTTTGAAAAAGTTTAAATGAATTTCCAAGTACTTTACTGTTGTTAAAACGTAAAAGGTTGCAGGTAAACTACCCCTTCCCCTTAACCGATCTTCACCAAAATCGAAAGTCCTTGAGATCTCTACAATTCAGGGACGTATGCACAAAATTATTTGATTCTGTTTGAATTTGCGGCTGTTATCGTTTGCCATAGAAAATACGCTTGATAAAAAAACGCTGCAGGTAAACTACCCCTTTCCCTTAACCGATCTTCAGCAAAAACAATAGGTCTTGAGTACTCTACAAATCAGGACTGTATGCAAAAAATTATTTGATTCTGTTTGAATTTGCGGCTGTTATCGTTTGCCATAGAAAATACCCTTGTTAAAAAACGTTGCAGGTAAACTACCCCTTTCCCTTAACCAATCTTCACCAAAAACAATAGGTCTTGAGAACTCTACAATTTAGGGCTGTATGCAAATAATCTTTTGATTCTGTTTGAATTTGCGGCTGTTATCGTTTGCCATAGAAAATACCCTTGTTAAAACATAAAACGTTGCAGGTAAACTACCCCTTTCCCTTAACCGATCTTCACCAAAAACAATAGATCTTGAGAACTCTACAATTCAGGGCTGTATGCGAAACATTATTTGATTCTGTTTGAATTTGCGGCTGTTATCGTTTGCCAAAAAAAAAAAAATTTCCCGTGATAAAAAAAAACTGTTGCAGGTAAACTACCCCTTTCCCTCAACCGATCTTCACCAAAAACAATAGGTCGTGAGGACTCTACAAATCAGGGCTGTATGCAAAAAATTATTTGATTCTGTTTGAATTTGCGGCTGTTATCGTTTGCCATAGAAAAAAAATCTACAGACAGACAGACACACACACAGACACTTTTCGAAAAACGACTTTTTTTCATGTTTTGAGTGTAGTACAATCAGAATCTGCAATAATATCGAACACGATTTTTTTTTTGCCATCACCATACTTCCATTTCAAGGAATATGGACGTAAAATGGTTCCAAGACTTAGATCTCCCGTGGTGGTCATTTTACTTCCATATTCCTTAAGGAATGGAAGTATGGTGATGGCAAAAAAAATCGTGTTCGAGATTATTGCAGATTCTGATTCTACTACACTCAAAACATGAAAAAAAGTCGTTTTCCGAAAAGTGTCTGTGTGTCTGTCTGTCTGTGTGTCTGCTGTCTGTCTGTCTGTCTGTGGATTTTTTTTCTATGGCAAACGATAACTGCCGCAAATTCAAACAGAATCAAATAATTTTTTGCATACAGCCCGGTTTTGCAGAGTTCTCGCGACCTATTGTTTTTGGTGAAGATCGGTTGAGGGAAAGGGGTAGTTTACCTGCAACGGTTTTTTTTTTAGCAAGGGTAATTTTGTTTGTTTGGCAAACGATAACAGCCGCAAATTCAAACAGAATCAAATAATGTTTCGCATACAGCCCTGATTTGTAGAGTACTCGCGACCTATTGTTTTTGGTGAAGATCGGTTAAGGGAAAGGGGTAGTTTACCTGTAACGTTTTATGTTTTAACAAGGGTATTTCCTATGGCAAACGATAACAGCCGCAAATTCAAACAGAATGAAAAGATTATTTGCATACAGCCCTAAATTGTAGAGTTCTCAAGACCTTTTGTTTTTGGTGAAGATCGGTTAAGGGAAAGGGGTAGTTTACCTACAACGTTTTTTTAACAAGGGTATTTTCTATGGCAAACGATAACAGCCGCAAATTCAAACAGAATCAAATAATTTTCTGCATACAGCCCTGATTTGTAGAGTACTCAAGACCTATTGTTTTTGGTGAAGATCGGTTGAGGGGAAGGGGTAGTTTACCAGCAACGTTTTTTATCATGCGTATTTTCTATGGCAAACGACAACTGCCGCAAATTCAAACAGAATCAAATAATTTTTTGCATACAGCCCTGATTTGTAGAGTACTCGCGACCTATTGTTTTTGGTGAAGATCGGTTGAGGGGAAGGGGTAGTTTACCTGCAACGGTTTTTTTTATCAAGGGAAATTTTTTTTTTTTGGCAAACGATAACAGCCGCAAATTCAAACAGAATCAAATAATGTTTCGCATACAGCCCTGAATTGTAGATTTCTCAAGACCTATTGTTTTTGGTGAAGATCGGTTGAGGGAAAGGGGTAGTTTACCTGCAACGTTTTTTTAACAAGGGTATTTTCTATGGCAAACGATAACAGCCGCAAATTCAAACAGAATCAAATAATGTTTTGCATACAGCCCTGATTTGTAGAGTACTCAAGACCTATTGTTTTTGGTGAATATCGGTTAAGGGGAAGGGGTAGTTTACCTGCAACGTTTTTTTATCAAGCGTATTTTCTATGGCAAACGATAACAGCCGCAAATTCAAACAGAATGAAATAATTTTTTGCATACGTCCCTGAATTGTAGAGGTCTCAATGACTTTCGATTTTGGTGAAGATCGGTTAAGGGGAAGGGGTAGTTTACCTGCAACCTTTTACGTTTTAACAAGAGTAAAGTACTTGAAAATTTATTTAAACTTTTTGAAACAATGGTAATTGTTAAAAATAAAATAATTTTGTTGCCAGGCAATAAAATTATAATTTTTTCATTTTAATGTAATATAATATTTTTCATTTAATACAGCAATAAAAAGGCAGGTAAGACACAGCCTGGTTGTTTGGCTGAAAATGATTTTAAATATAAATCTTAGAATATGGAAGTCATGTATGGTTCTCCATACCGATATTTACTTCCATATTCCTTAAGGAATGCAAGTATGGTGATGGCAAAAAAAATCGTGTTCGAGATTATTGCAGATTCTGATTCTACTACACTCAAAACATGAAAAAAAATCGTTTTCCGAAAAGTGTCTGTGTGTGTGTCTGTCTGTCTGTCTGTGTGTCTGTAGATTTTTTTTCTATGGCAAACGATAACTGCCGCAACTTCAAACAGAATCAAACAATTTTTTGCATACAGGCCTGATTTGCAGAGTACTCGCGACCTGTTGTTTTTGGTGAAGATCGGTTGAGGGAAAGGGGTAGTTTACCGGCAACAGTTTTTTTTTAGCAAGGGTAATTTTGCTTGTTTGGCAAACGATAACAGCCGCAAATTCAAACAGAATCAAATAATGTTTCGCATACAGCCCTGAATTGTAGAGGTCTCAAGATCTGTTGATTTTGGTGAAGATCGGTTAAGGGAAAGGGGTAGTTTACCTGTAACGTTTTATGTTTTAACAAGGGTATTTCCTATGGCAAACGATAACAGCCGCAAATTCAAACAGAATCAAAAGATTATTTGCATACAGCCCTAAATTATAGAGTTCTCAAGACCTATTGTTTTTGGTGAAGATCGGTTGAGGGAAAGGGGTAGTTTACCTGCAACTTTTTTTTAACAAGGGTATTTTCTATGGCAAACGATAACAGCCGCAAATTCAAACAGAATCAAATAATGTTTTGCATACAGCCCTGATTTGCAGAGTACTCAAGACCTGTTGTTTTTGGTGAAGATCGGTTAAGGGAAAGGGGTAGTTTACCTGCAACGTTTTTTATCAAGCGTATTTTCTATGGCAAACGATAACAGCCGCTAATTCAAACAGAATCAAACAATTTTTTGCATACGTCCCTGAATTGTAGAGGTCTCAGTGACTTTCGATTTTGGTGAAGATCGGTTAAGGGGAAGGGGTAGTTTACCTGCAACCTTTTACGTTTTAACAAGAGTAAAGTACTTGAAAATTTATTTAAACTTTTTGAAACAATGGTAATTGTTAAAAATAAAATAATTTTGTTGCCAGGCAATAAAATTATAATTTTTTCATTTTAATGTAATATAATATTTTTCATTTAATACAGCAATAAAAAGGCAGGTAAGACACAGCCTGGCTGTTTGGCTGAAAATGATTTTAAATATAAATCTTAGAATATGGAAGTCATGTATGGTTCTCCATACCGATATTTTCTTCAGCTCTACGAAGAGTTTAACTAATTTAACTAAAATTGTCATTTGTATAAAATTACTTTTTTACTATTTTATGTTTGAATAGGCTCAGATAATTTTTAGTGCATCAGACCCTTCTGATAAGATAATTTTTGTTCCACCTGATATTTTCTACATTTGTGATAAACAATCATTTAGCTACCTGTTAAACAAATTGGATTGGCATGGCTCTAAAACATGTTCAATAGTTTTGCTCAAATTTCTGAATTCAACATTACTTTCACTTAAAAATAATAAGCATCTCTAATTTTAGACTCACACAAAAGAATATTTTTAAAATCTCTTATGAATAAGACACAGAATGTAGTATTGCTAATGCATTAGGGTACTCATAATGGTTGCACTTATTAGTAGGAGAATACGCTTTCCTCTATTTTCCTGGACTAATTGTTTACACAAGCAGTAATAATTAAGCGCCCACAGTATTAAGCTAGGCGCATAATCATAATCTAGGGGAAAACTGTATAATGACGAATAGAAATCAAGATCTTGCTGCTCATGCAATGTCCGATGGATAGAAAGTGAAGCAGTATGGAATATATTTGTTACACTAGAAGTATATACTCCTTATTAGTGTAGAGATTATATGATGGTGAAACAGGTTGTGAAATTATTGTCAGATGTACACATTGCGAAGTTGTGTAGGCAACAGACATTGCCACTGCATACAAGAAAGAAAGAAAGAAACTTATACCAGAAAACAATTTGATAATTTTACTAGCTTATCAATTTATTTAAGTTAAAAAAAAACATCTTTTTCTAGAAATGTTACGTACTAAGCCCATATACCAGACATCATTCATACTCGCCATGTATGAATGTGTACTCGGCATTTGTTACAAGGACATTCACAGGATACAGGTGGGGAGTGACTTTTCACATTCGGCTCACACTAAAAATATTAAAACAATAAAAATGCTGCACGGTTTGCTCCAAATCTATTAAGAAAATAAATGCATTATTAATAAATATGATTAAGTTTTGTTAATTTCATGTAATTTTTCTCCCAAATAATAAAACCAATTGTCTGTTAATGGAGGCAGAAAATATTAGATAACTGTCATAATGAAATATCACTTTATCCTCTTCCCTTCTGATATTATAACAAAATAAACATATGTCACCTATGTTATTGATATGCAGGATATACGTCTTGAAATTAATACTTCTGCTTTATGAGAAGTAGGAAATTATTCGTGTTCTTAAAATTTGTCGCTTATGAAGTCTCACTGTATTATTGTTTTGTTATAATAGACAGATAACACTGATATTTTATATCAGTTTTAATTTCTGTGAATTAGTTATTGAAGAGTTTCATTTATTTATTTATTTGTAAATAGGTATTTTCAGAAACTACTGATAAAAAAATTCTTGATGATTATAATTGTTTACACCTTACATTGTTCTTCAACTCTTGAAAGTCAAAACTGTAAAAATCAATTAAACCCAGCAAAAAGCGCATACTCTAAATTTATGAGCAAATGATCAGATTTTTTAGTCTTTTAAGACAAAGCTGGGTTTGTCTGCTGAAAACATTCTTTGAAACTGAATATCAGCATTCTTCATATTATATTAACAACTGGTTGTAATATACTTACAAAAATTATAACTTTCTTATAGCAGATTTTTTTTTAATTTCAGAAATAATTCAATTTATACTAAGTATTAATCTGTACAAAAGAATCTAATGTATAACTAATTTATTACTTATACTTTTAAAGGTTTTGAATATTTTATATGCTTTATTCCTAGAATAGATGTTTCATAAAGAGCAAATTAACATATTGCATGGCCTCGGTTTCATTTAAGTCTGCACAACGTTTCATCAAAAATTACCATTCATAGAAAATTAAAAACTTTTTCTACAATTTTACCTATCTTTCTGAAATAAAGATGATTCTGTTCTACTTTTTTTTTCCTCCATAAACAGCTGTCTAGTAGTAATGCCTGGCATAACCCTGACCCTTAAAATACGATGAGTGGTTCTGCTAAAACTTATTATTTCAAGCTTTTTTTTTTAATGTTACAAATCTCAGTCTTCAGATTTTGTATAATTGCATGTACCTAGTTGGACTACTTATTCACACAGTTTAAAACCTGATATTCCCATCCTATAAACCTTCAAAAATTTAAGACTTTAAAATTACACTTTTCAGGCCTAATATCTCAGAGTAGATTGTAAAGGTGTCTATATTTTGTAGTCACATTATCACTGAGGTTGTAATCTTCAGCCTGATGAAACTTTTTTTTTGTCTGGTATCCTTTCATGGCCTGAAGTATAGTGTTGGCCTATCTTCCTTGTATTCCCTACCTCTAATGTACAAATATTATCAAGTGAAGCCAAATTTTGCTTTAATTATGAAGAAGTTAAAATCCAGTAACAACACGTTAACTTTTGAATAAAATTGCTATTTAAAAAGTATTCAACATTTTTACAAACTTATTATTTCAAATAATTGATCTAATAATTTTTACCAGGATTACTTTTTTTATCTGTTGTCTCAAAGAAAAAAAAGACCTAGTGTCTTTACATATTACATTACAAAATGTGATCATCATACGTTAATGGTTTTACTTTGGATTTATTTTATTTTTGGTAACTTGTACAAATAATTTTATTTTAGCAAGGACCACAATTCAATTTTAATTGTTCACTAAGAAGCAGCAAATTTATGATACTCCGAGGGCGGCAGAAATATATACCCACTACTGGGTAAGCTGCTAGGTTGGGTGGCATGGCATACAAGGTAGTGTGGTTAACAATATGCTGCCATGAAACTGTGCTGCCATATGACACTATGCTGGTCATGAAAAAATACCAAATAAAAAAACTGTTTCATCAGGCTGAAAGTTACAACATCAGTAATGTCGAACTACCAAGTGCCATCACAAAGATGTTGATTATAGTAAAAACGTTTTTAAAATCTCTATTGTAAATGTAAATATAGTGCTAGGTCAAGCTGAAAAATAACAAGAGTGCCTATATGAGTCTTAACACGCAGCAATGCACAAAGCTGTTTGGAAATCATTCTGGGTGACAGATTTATATATATATATATATTGTACTGCTGTAAAAACGGACAACGGTACATAAAAATAAAATAGTTATTTAAGAAAACTCATAGGGATAAATTTAGTAATATTTTTGGATAAACAGTAAAATTGTAAAAAAAAATAATTAATTATTAATGATAAACATAGAGGTAATCTAAGGTATTGGAATTGCATGATACAGCACAGAGTGAAGAAAATATATGTTGTACTACTAATGACAATTATAAGATGTTATAATAAAATTAGATAAACATTAAAATAAAACCAAATGTTAATAATATTATAATATAATAGAGACAAATTAAGATGAGTAATGTAAAAAGTCAGAGAAATGTAATAATAATAATAATTAGTAACATTATATTATTAAGAGGAGTATTATGAAAGTATGTGACAAATTTAATGATGTATCACCAAAGCCAATGTGAATTGTCATAATTTGATTTTTTTTAAATGTAAGAAACCTTTTTTTTAGTCTAATTTTAGTATTAATAGAATACACATCTCAGTGAGAGTTTATGTAACATACTGACAATTTTATTAAGTAGAATTAAATTTGTATAAATAATAAAAGAAGAAAGTCTAATTTCATATTTAATCTTATACACATCAGAGAGAGAGATCCTATAATATTTAAAATAAGTCTGGAAATAAGTGTTATACTACACACATATCAGAGAGAGAGCTATGTCCCAATTATAAATTAATAAGAATTGAGAACTGTAAAAGTAATTTAAAAGGAAAGGAATTAATCTTGTAAAGAATCTTGGGACAATAGGCCAAAGAAATCTAACCTATTCTGAATTTATAACGGAGTTTGTAAAATATTATAATTAAAAGAAGTTTAATGAGGAAGGCTATTAAAGGTTTAATGTAAATTATTCACAGTACCATCATCAAAAGGTAATCTACTACTGATCGGTGTTGTAATCCCAAATTGGAATAAAAACAAACTTGCATGAAGCCTAGTCGTCCAATTCACACACACAAAGTGAAATAATTAACATAATTAAGATACATAACACACGAACTTCGACTAAAACACGAATAATAATACCAAGAATTAATTAACACTTAAATACACAAAGAAGAGGATAAAATAATATATTTTACCAGCAAACAGTGGAACGAATTGTATGAACAAGGTTAATACTGTTCTGAGCAACCTCTATGCTGTTGACAAATTGTAAGTGAACTACAACACTACGAGAATTGAAGCCGCCACAGTTTGGAAGAGCGGGGATTCAAACGATTAGCATTCATACGGTATATTATCTCAGTATTATTTATTAAAATTTTGTTAACTATAGTTATTTGGCACTGACTAGAGAAAATACTTAATTACTTACAACATGGGTTCTCAACCTGGGGGGCATAGGAGAATTTCAGGGGAGGCGTGGTATGCAATGAAAATATACATAAATTAGCTAAACAATAAAAAGTTGTAACAAACACAAACCACTCATGCACGGCCTTAGAAAAGGAACTTCTGCAAATAGTTCTCTCCATCACCGCTAGATCTAACTGCATTCAGGCACACGTCTTATTTACACTGGACTATATCCAAATAGTTCGCCCCAATACTGCTAGATCCCTCTGCATCTCTGTTGGAAGCAGACAAACAGTGTTTCTAGGGAAAACACTACCGTGGCTAGAGTAATTTTACTACCGGTTGGTGGCTACACTCCACAAAACAGACGATTGATGATTGTTATTGTGTTCCAGTCGTTTTTGCGAGTGATTGTCGTGCGTAGTAGTGCTAAACATGGCTAAATCATTACCAAAGAAAAGACTGTACAGTAATGACTATATAAGGTTCGGCTTTACGTACATTGAGAAGAACGATTGTCATTTACCTCAGTGTGTTATTTGTCACAGTGTTCTGAGTAATGACGCAATGCGACCATGGCATATACCATTCATCCCGGCTTGAAAGACAAACCAAGGGAGTTTTTTGATAAAAAGAGAAACTCGCTTAAACGAATGAAACTCGATTCAACTGGAAGTTTTCAAGTGGAGAACGAAAAGGCCGTTGAAGTTTCTTACAAGCTCGCTTTGCTTATAGCAAAAGACAAGAAACCACATACCATTGGTGAGTCACTTATAAAACCATGTTTACTAACTGCATGCAGTACTTTACTTGGAGAGGAAAGTTGCAATAAAATTGCAAAAATACCGCTCTCAAAAGACACAGTAAAACGCAGAATTGATGAAATGGCACAATATTTTAAAAAAAAACAAGTAATAGAAAAGTTAAAGAAATCTCTGTTCTTTTCTCTGCAATGTGATGAGACCACTGACATTTCAAAGCCCTCTCAGTTGTTGTTTTACTGTAGATATATATTGATGAAAAATGCTTCATAGAGGAAATATTTTCCCAAACTCTTCAGACAACCACAAAATCTGAGGATGTTTTTTTCTGCTCTGTGTAACTTTTTGACAGCTAATAATCTTCCTTGGGAGAATGTTATTGGAATATGCACTGATGGGGCACAAGCCATGACAGGATTCCGTTCTGGATTTGTCGTGCTTGCAAAAAAACAGAACCCTAACATCATTGGTTCTCATTGTATCATACACAGACAAGCTTTGGCTTGTAAGACTCTGCCTGAAACACTTAATACTGTTTTGAAATTGGTAATCAAAGTAGTAAACTTTGTCAAATCTAGTGCTCGGAATACTAGACTTTTTGAGGCTTTATGTTATAAATTGAATAGGGACCAACAAACTCTTCTTTACCACATTGAAGTTCGTTGGCTCTCCAAAGGTAATGTGCTCACTAGATTTCGCTAATCAATCTGAAATCAGAAGTTGAAATCTTTTTGATGAGTTCAAATGAAGAAGATCTGTACATGCAATTTACAGATGAGAAATGTATCCACCACTTGGCGTATTTATCAGACTTCTTTGAATCGATCAACCTTTTGAATTTGAAACTGCAAGGACAGGAAAACATTTTGAAGACTTATGATGCAATGAAAGGTTTCCTGGCAAAAATATCTTTGTGGTAACGTCGCCTTCAGAGTTCAGAACCCAACTTTTCGTCCTTCCCACGTCTTAACGACCTTCTTGATGACACAAAATCTTCCACTAAATTTGAAATGTGAATTAAAAACTTGATTTCAGAACATTTGGCATCCTTGAAAACCAAAATTGGACGCTACTTTCCAGATCTTTCTTCAGATAGCTGGCAATTTCAGTTGACACAAGATCCGTTCAAAATTCAAAGTGGACATGCTTCCTGATTCCCTTCAGGAGCAGGCAATCGACCTAAAATGAGATTCTCAAGCAAAAGCGGAGTTCCCAAACATGACTGTTGAAGATTTTTGGTTAAGCTATTTTCCTGTGTACCCACAAGTTGCTACGGAAGCTGCAAGGTTGTTGGTGCAGTTTTCATCAACGTATCTATGTGAGTCTGGGTTTTCTACGCTGGCTTACATCAAATCAAAATACCGAGCACGGCTGGATGTTGAAAGTGATCTGAGGTATGCATTATCACAGTTGGAACCAAACATTCAAAAACAGTGCCAGCCCTCTCATTAATTGTGTTCTTAAGAAATAAAACCAAATAATGTAGCCTGAAATTTTAACTGCAGTGAGGGCAGAATCCTTTGTTAATGTTGTAACGTACCAAATTTGGTAGTTACATAGAGTAAACAATTATTATGTCAAGTGACGGGAAATCATGAAAATAGTTCTAAGTACGTAAAACAATGGAAACAAAAAGTGAGTATCTACAGATACATTATTGTAAAATTCCAACAAAGAAGAAGGAAGTGTAATATAGCATCATCGAGTACAAAAGAGAGAAAGAAAATGACCACAAGCCAATATAAAATGTTAGAAACCAGGCCCAATAGATTCCAACAGTGAGGGGAAACAACAAAAATAATGAATATGTAAGATGAAAAGAAGACAACAGATTTCCAACAGTGAGGGGAAACAACAAAAATAATAAATATGTAAGATGAAAAGAAGACAACAGATTCCCAACAGTGAGGGGAAACAACAAAAATCATGACTATGTAAAATGAAGAAGAGACAACTCAAGAGCAACCACAATGATGGCAAACCAACCAATCTATTTATAAATATAAATACGATGGAACAACGACTACTACAAATGGAAATATTGAAGAAGACGTTTAAACCAAAAGAAGAAAGGAAGAAGAAGAAGAGCAGGAAATGACACAAAGAGTGAAGATAATGTATGTACAATACAAGAAATCACCATTCACCAAGTATACAAGGAACTATACTAGTGACCGGAAGAAGAATAACGATTATCAACTATGAAGAAACAGTGTTTAGCATATTTAAGAAATCACAAACAGTAATAGTGAATACTTAATATAAGTGTGAGAACCTGTAACAAGTTAACCAATTTTAACCTAAATAAACCCCACAGACAATACCAGTGAGAAGGTTTATAACAGAGGAAAATGTGTTACCTTTATAGTGGAAACATCAAAGATTAAATAGTTAAAATGCACAGACAATTAGTGTGACCAATTTAATCAAGATTGTAATCCAAAATAGATAATCATAAGACCACCAAGAGAAATGTAAGATAGAACAGTAAAATCATTGTTCATAGAAACTGATAATAAAAGCTTTGTTAAATTTTAAAATGAAATATAACTGAATGCCACGGCAAGACAGAATACAATATAAAGAAAGTCCAGAAGAAATAATAACAAACAAGCTAGTTCGTTAAGTATCAAACAACAAATGTACCAGAAATTAGGTACAACACAACAAGAAATGTAATACCATTAGATTAAGAATACTTGTGTTATTGTTTAGAAAAATAGTGTAAACATGTGTATTAGTCAACAATTAAACCATTGTAATAGAATACCATGATGAAGTCATAATAGTAGAAGCAAATACTGCATAAGAATATGTTGCACATTGATACATAACCCCATAGGGAGTGCACCTATAACACAAAATCATATATGTTAATTAAACCAAGCAAGCATCAACAATTGTTTCAGTCAAAGATTCATTATAAATAATGATGCACACTAATAAGTAATATTTTATACTGAAATACACAGCACATAAAGCAGATTAAATATGATAGCACAAAGCTAGATGAAAAGAAACCCAATATGACAAGTTAGTTAAGCAAAATACATTATTAAAACTTATCCAAAGATCACTGAAAGTGTTACCAGTAGTTAGAAAAATATCTAGTACTACTTTGAGAACAGATCACAATTGTAATAATAATAGTTTTATAATCAAATTATTGGAAACTAACTGACCATGAATATATAGCCAGATGTAAACAAAGATAATGTGACAAACTAGTTAAGCAAAATACATTATTAAAACTTGTCCAAGGATTACTGAAAATGTTACCAGTAGTTAGAAAAATATCTAGTACTACTATGAGAACAGATCATAAGTATAAGAATAGTAATTTTATAAACAAATTATTGAAAACTAAAAGACTATGATTGTGGAATCAAATGTAAACAAACACTATGTAACAAGTTAGTTAAGCAAAATGCACTATACAAACTTGTTCAAAGGTAATTAAAAATGTTATCAGTAGTCAGAAGGATATCTGATACTACTATGAGAACACATATCAAATGTAATAATAGCAATTTAGTTATTGATTTATTAAAAAAATAACTGACTGTCATGTCATAACCTGATGTAAACAAACCCAATACTAAGAATTGGAAAGCTTTCAAATAGCGAAAGACTAATAAATACATTAAATTAGCAAGGTACTATAGTTGTACTCTATTTTCATTTGTAACATTATATACCTGATATGGTAAAATGATTGACAAAGTGACAATTTAAAGAAAAGAGAACAGAAGGTATCTTGATAAGACTATTAGTATATGAAAAACAACATTTTTCATATAACAAAGTGTAAACCGATGTAAATAAATGTATATATTATTGTTAGAATACCAAACAAATGTCATTAGATAAGAAATAATAGTGTTATAAGCGATTATAAATAATCGAATATGGACGTTTGAAGACGCCATTACCAAATATTGTTGAAATAGTAATTGCACCTATTTTCTGTATTAAACAAATGAGAAATGGACTCAAAACGTTTAATAAGGAGTGTTATTGTGTAATTAGAATAAGATCTGGTGAAATAAACTTATTAATATTAAGATTCACCATAGGAATTTGTGAAATAGTTGTAGGGAGTTAATAATGGACAGATTTTATCCTTGTTTAGACTTTATTTAAAGCCCAAGGTGTCCGCGATCTATTGCCACCAACTATTCAACGATATGACAATTAATAAAACAGTTATAGCGATTATAAACTTTTTAATCATTTTGTGTATCAACGCTTACGTCACTATAGTCTCCAACCCATATAAGAAATTGGTAAAAAATTAAAAGTTTTATTTAACCGAGGTGTTTTGGGGTGGAGAGTTCGACAATTTAAACCAATCAAATGAACTAAAACAACCAGACAAGCAAGAGACGCTTAGGTGAAGCGTCCCAGTCATCATTCAGTCGTCAAAGAGTCTACCACCATAATTCGACGAGCAAGGTCGATGAAGAAATGTATGAAGTTGTATTTAAATTGTGCGCGACACGTTCATAAGTTACGCTATACACACATAACCTATACATAACAAAGAATTAACGAGTGTCCAGTGCGGAGTGAATTCAAATAATAAATACGGCCAGTGTATAATAACGGTCGTATTTTCGAGTTTTGTGTTTTATAAAAGAACAGGGAGTACTATATTTTCATTATTTAACAAATAAAATGGAAATAATAATTTCTGTTAATGAACGGAGAATTATTGTTTGGGTACTACTCTAGTCAGGAGTACCGGAGTGTATTAATCATGATAAAAATTATCAGAATTAAATAAAAGAATTATTTCGCATTTATTAAATTAAGAAATAAATGTTTTGCGATTTTATCGTAATTAAAGAAGTCAATATTAATTTAAATATTACAAATATGAGTGAAATGATTAGTCGCTCAATTGACTCATTTCGTTTGATTTGACTAATAAATAATTTTTTTTGCGAAAGATATTCTAATTAACTGATAGTTACACATCAGATGCATTATGAATAAAATATATATGTTTAGATTATTAAGAACTCAATGAATAATTTACTTAGCCACAATAACTACTTACGTTTGTTAGCTAACCTAGAAATAATAACGACAACTTTGTCACCTTTTCATAATTCTGTTCTCAAGTAATATAAATCAAATGAAAGCTATCACAAGAGTTTTTTCTTATTATAGATTTTTTTCTCTTGCCAATAAATGATTTTTTATAACCAACTATTAAATAATAATAGTAATTTTTAGCAGTGCAGCTCAGCGCACGTGTTATTAAAGTAACTGCTGTGTCCATTATATCCAGCGTACGATAGTACGATAGTTATCGATTTTATGGTACCGACTTTTAATTTTAATATTTGTTTGTTTTTTTTTGTATTAATTCTTTATTAAATATTGTTATAAAAGATAACATCTTGTATCTGGTATCATGCAACTTCCAAGAACACACGAACTTGGTAATTTAACTGTGAAGAGGACATAACCTCTCTAACTAAAATTATTGTATCAACCCTCAGTGTTACCAGCCTTGAGGTTAAAAGAGTTTCTTTTTAAAAATTGTTCATAATAACTATTATTTTGTAAAGATATTAGTGATTGATTGTTTATTTAAAAGAATTAATGGCATTTCAGAACTGTTAATAAATCTCAATTATTTTTACCAGTGGAGTTTTTGATTTCAAAATTAAAATAGTTTAATTATCATAACTAGTTCTATCAGAAGGTGGCGGCAGAATTTGAATATTCATTATAATTCAAATCACAATTAAGCCCTTATTTTATTTTATTGTGCATGTGTATCACTTAGGGTATTCAAGTAGAATATCCACATGTATGTATAAAGTGTATGTTGCAGCAGAAGCAGTCACCAAACAGAACAGTAATAACATCCACATATGGTAAGTGGGGAGGTGAACAGTGAAGTGCTAAAATACTTTTTTAAATTGAAAGATTTAAACGGGAATACCCACACAACTATTATTAATAATCAACACTAATAATAATTTCAACTTAAATCAAATATTGAAAAACATTGAAGGATAACACCTTCAAAGAAATATAACGAACTCATCTGTTAATATCTGTTCTGTAACAATGTAGTCCTATTAAGTACTTTTAATTAATTAAAATGTTCTCTCAACAAAACAAGTATTAGTATTTTTTTATATATGTAATAATAAAAGCATTATAAAACATTCTTGAGTTAGATTTATTAACCCTAATAGCACAGTACAACTTTTTTACTTCAATTCATTAGGTCTAGGGGGGGCATGGCCTATTCGAGGACGCGAAGGGGGGCACAGGCCCAAAAAGGTTGAGAACCACTGACTTACAATATTAAATAACCTAAATAGAAATATTAGTTGTCTACCCTGAGATAGAGTCTTCACGATCACATATTTAATACAAACAACACATTAAACATTATACACATACTAAAATAATTAGACAACGCGTAATTATCGCCCAAACAGAGGGGCAATTACCAAACTGACAGATAATTACAGCACAATATATATATGTTGGCTTCTGGTACTTTAAATTGGTATTATTGTGTGTGATTGTTTTGTATGTATTAGTATTTTGTGTTTTCGATGTTGAGTGCTTTGAAAATTGTGTCATGTTTTGTATTGATTTGTATTTGTTCAGGTATTAGTTTGTTTTGTGTTTTATGTTTGTATATTTGTAAATTTTCCCAAATGTTCATTATGGTGCCTTTGTGTGGTATGTGTTACCAACAGGAAGCCACAATAACAACCAGTCAACACACATGTACTTCACCAGACACAAAATCCGAAAGGCTGAGGATGGGTACACAATGGTACCCGAAACATGTTATTAATAAGGAAAGAAATATCTTGAGGTAAATTCATTATAAAAATTAAATATAATATATACATCAAGAAATGGACTGTAGCAAAAAGTGTTTGAATTAATAACACCATACAAGGTAAATAAGACTACAGTGAAAAAGTAAACAAAACAAAAGTGAGGTTATTAAACAAATCGTGACAATAATGTAATGTGGAAATAAAATAGTGAAGTGAATAACAATAAAAAAGTGGAAAGCAACAATCAGTTAACAAACTAATAAATATATATCAAATTATCCACCACACAAACAAACATTAACATTGTAATGGTACATATGACACTACCAACCTTAAAACTACAACAGCATATTACAAGAACTTCATTCTCTACCCTATAAGTTAGAAGCACCAACATAAGATTTATTTGGGGAATGATTAATAATAAAGGCAAGAAACAGTGTGGCACCCAAACTTTTAGCATCAACAATATGTAGGGTCATTCCCAAAAAAATGAAACTTGGCATGTTTGTTCCTTTCATGGACATGAGTAACCATACCAGATTTTATTGCTGTATCTCAAACGGTTTAGGTTTTAAAGACTGTTAAAGTTTTGGAATTTTGCGGTTTTATAGATCGGATGGAGGAAGCTAAATTTTTGTTTTCTGATGGAAAATAAATTATATCTTCCTTGTTTACCAACCAATGTTGATGAAAATTTGTATGAGTATACTTTAATATGTAAGGAATCCAGAAAAAAATTAATTACACCAGCAAATACCTACACATGGTCAGAAAAAATCCTAAAATGTTACTTAGAAAATTTTTAAATGAAATACGAGTTCCACGCTACGTGGAATATCTTCAAAAGGGAAACGGATAAACAAACAATTTGTTATAGATTTTTGTTCTACAATATATATACGGTACTCTAAAATAAAAATAATAAAATAAAACCGTTGGTTTTTTCACTCCTTCATTATTTTTTTACTTCACAGATAAAAATAATTTTTAAAATTCATTTGTTTGCCCGCAGTTTATTAAATTAAAATTTATGAAGAAACAGGATTTTAAAACAAATAAATAATAAAGTAAAAATTATAATTGCAAAGTCAGGCATATGTTTACAATGTAAAATTTGATTTACAATGGAAAATTTCTTAAATGAAATACGGAGTTCCACGCTAAGTGGAATATCCTCAAAAGGGAAAAGGATAATCAACAACAATTTTTAGATGTTTGTTCTACAATATATATTCTAAAATAAAAAAAAACTGTTGGTATTATAATGTTAATTAGGCCTTTGCAGAAAAAATTATTAATTAAAAAAATACCCTTAATTAATTAATAGAAAATTACATTGATTTAATTTAGTTTTAAAAACTAATTGTTCTAAACTCTAGTCAACTCACTAGCAACTTTTATTTCAAGAAAACTTATTATAAGCAAACAAACCATTCAAGCTGTAACAAGAGTGACCATTAAGTGGTGCTCTGTTTACTGATCAAGTACACTTGTTTAGACATGAAACTCAGCAGACAGAACCTGGCATCCACTGGTCAGTCAGTCACAGTCTGTTGCCAGTATAACATGCATGATTAGTGGTTATGTTTTACAGTTTTGGGTCAATCCATATCAAATCAACCAATGGGTGTTGCGGAACTATTTTATTTTATTTTTAATTATACATTTTCTGTTTCCATATATATCTGGGAGTGCAAAACGATTTTTTCTCACATTTTATCACTAACACTTTGGCTTCTAGCGGCCACTTTGTTTAGAACGATCTGTCATTTTTGGCGTTTTCAAAGGTTAACGGTAAGTTAAATAACTATTTTATTTATTAAGATATCAACTTGAAATAAAAACCATCTTAATCTACATGAAACCATCTACAATTCATGTTATGACCAAAAATTTGTTAGGTTTTAAGGAAATAACCTAAAACTTGATTAGAAAATCGTGTTTCGATTAGAATAAATAAAACGATTTTAGAACAATTTTTTTCATAGAAGGGATGAAAACACACCTTAAATATTTTTTACCCACAAAGATATAATAGACCACTAGATGCTATTAAAATTTGAGATCATTTACATCCATCCTTTAGGTTTTACGAGCCTTCAAATATTGAGATTTGGCTAAAATTGCTGATTTTCAAATTGGTATATCTCAAAAGGGACTGAACAAAAAAATCTGAAATGTTCTCAAAATATTCTTCTAGTAACTAGTAATCAACATATAAAATTTCATCATTGTGTTTTAACTACAAATTGTATTAAAAAATTATAATTTTTGAAAAATTTAAATTTACGCAGCAGGTAAAAATCAATAGTTAGCAATCTAAAAATGATATTGGCCTACTAAATTTTAATATTAGAATTAGATGTATAAATACCTAAACAAAGACTAAACTAATATATTACAATGGTACAAGTTGCAAATTTAATGTAATTTAAATTTGTGGAGCCCCAAGTTCTTTGGGACGCCAAACTTGGGACAATCTGCAGAACTGAGGTGACGAAAAACCAAACTGTAATTATAAAAGAGTAAAGACATTGAAAGACAGTAATAAAAAAAATTAAATTAAAGAAAAATGATGTAGATAGAGATAAGAGAATGTAATTTACTTGTAATCAGAATTTTCTTTAATGATGAACAGTCAATTTAAAGAATTTAAATCCTTGCTTGGAGAATTAACAACTGATTTAATAATTTAAATTTTTCATTGAAAGCATATAAAGTAAAGTAATTGGAAATATTCAATTAGTTCGTTAAAATGATTATAAAGCCGTAAAAGGTATGTAAAGTATAGAATAATAATGTAAATATTAACAGATTTATAAAGCACACATTCAGACTGAGTAGTCGAGAATTTATAATATGACAAAGAAATGTTTTACATAGAATTGCTAATATGAGACATAAGATATAAAATATATTTTTATGATGAATGTACGGCAACCAAAGAAACATTGAAACAATCGATAATGAATATCTTATGGCAAAGTAAATATTATTATTATATTATTTTATTTTGTTTGTTTGAATAAATAAATGAAAACATATTACAATTCCTAAAAGGACTACTATTATTATAATTACACCTGAACTCCAATTTATGCATACAAGGTATTGTATAAAGTTTGGCGTCCCAAAGAACTTGGGGCTCCACAAATTTAAATTACATTAAATTTGCAACTTGTACCATTGTAATATATTACGCTAGTCTTTGTTAACAGTTTAGGTATTTATACATCTAATTCTAATATTAAAATTTAGTAGGCCAATATCATTTTTAGATTGCAAATTATTCATTTTTACATGCTGCGTAAATTTAAATTTTTCAAAAATTATAACTTTTTAATAGAATTTGTAATTAAAAACTAGTAATATGTTGATTACCAGTCACTAGAAGAATATTTTGAGAAAATTTCAGATTTTTTTGTTCCGTCCCTTTTGAGATATACCAATTTGAAAATCAGCAATTTTAGCCAAATCTCAATATTTGAAGGCTCGTAAAACCTAAAGGATGGATGTAAATGATCTCAAATTTTAATAGCATCTAGTGGTCTATTATATCTTTGTGGGTAAAAAATATTTAAGGTGTGTTTTCATCCCTTCTATGAAAAAAAAAATTGTTTTAAAATCGTTAATTTATTCTAATCTAAACACGATTTTCTAATCAAGTTTTAGGTTACTTTCTTAAAACCTAACAAATTTTTGGTCATAACATGAATTGTAGATGGTTTCATATAGATTAAGATGGTTTTTATTTCAAGTTGATATCTTAATAAATAAAATAGTTATTTAACTTACCGTTAACCTTTGAAAAAACCATAAATGACAGATCCTTCTAAACAAAATGGCCACTAGAAGCCAAAGTGTTAGTGATAAAAATGTGAAAAAAAATAGTTTTGTACTCCCAGATATACATAGAAACAGAAAATGTATAATTAAAAATAAAATAAAATATGTCAGCAACAAATTATTTTATTATTGTTTGATTTCATATGGATTGACCCTTTTTTTATTTGTTTCAGTTTTTTACTGATCAGTTGTTCAAAATGTGTTGGATTTTTTTGTACTGTAACTGTTTGGTTAACAACTACGTGTATGGAATTTTGATTAATACCTAATATTAATGTTATTTTAAAAAGAATTTATTGTTAATCAACATTTTTTGAATGGTGGAAAAATGGAGGAGAAATAACGTGTGGGGGAAGTTACTAACAGTGATTGTCATTTGTTAAGTTATGTCGAGAAAAAAGCCATACAAACTATTGAAAAACTGTCTGAAAGTGATGTAACTCTTTTAAAATTGAGAACGGATTCAAGTTATGAGTTAGAAACTATTTGTCTTCATCATCAAAGTGTTTTTGAAAAAGTATGAATTTTTACAAAAGGTATGTTGTGACCCTTTGAAAAAACATAAATCTCCAATTAAAAAAACACTTCGTGTTGTAACTGTAGAACAGAGTAGGAGGATAATTTTATCAAAGGGCTACAAAGTGAAACCAGGACAAAAGCTTTGTGCATCTTGCAGGAACAATCTACTTAAAATCAAACAAATTGATGAGAGTAATGATGAAAGTAGCTTAAATGCCCAAGATGAGGAAGTTGATGATACGGGATTAACTCCCGATGAACTACTCCATTACAAAAAAAAAGTGCGATTGATGAACTAAATTCTTCATTCCATGAAATCGGATGTTCCCCAATGAAATTACATGCACTTGGTGTAACAGAACTCTGTTACATGGACAGAACACTTCGAAGAGTTGCTAGGCTCAGTTGGGGAGGCTTCGATGGAGGCATCTGAGAATGAAGAGGAAGTAGGAGAATTCGAGGATGATAGAGAGGAGTTGGTGCCATCCTATGACGAGGTGTATGAAGCTCTAGAAAAGCTTAAAAATAACAAGGCAGCTGGTTCCGATGGTTTACCAGGGGAACTATTAAAGAGCGCAGGAGGAGATTTCATAAAGGAATTTGCCCATCTTATAGAGCGAATATGGCTGGAGGAGGTAATGCCTGATGAGTGGAACAATGGGGTGGTGTGTTTAATACATAAAAAGGGGGATCCGCTTATATGTAAAAATTATAGGGGCATCTCTCTACTTAATACAGCATATAAGGTACTGTCCAACATCATATTTTCTAGGCTGCTTCCCTACGCTGAGGAAAACATAAAATAATATCAGTGTGGATTCACTAGGAATAGGTCAACAACAGACCAAATATTTACACTAAGGCAAATCCTGGAAAAAACGTTGGAATATGGAGTGCCCACTCACCATCTCTTTGTGGATTTCCAGTCGGCATATGATTCAATCAACCGGAAAATGCTATATAGAGCTATGAAGGAGTTGCATATACCATCTAAGTTGGTGCGTATGGTTGGAGTAGTTATGTCCAATTCTAAGTGCCAAATCAGAATACAATCAAATCTATCTAACTCCTTAAAAACATTGAATGGGTTGAAACAAGGAGATGCCTTAGCGTGTCTATTGTTCAACATAGCTCTAGAAAAGGTCATCAGGGATTCAGGAATTCAAACTAGCGGACACATATTTCACAAGGAGGTACAGCTTCTGGCCTATGCCGATGACATTGATGTCATAAGTAGGTCTGAATCTGGCTTAAAGGAAGCCTTTCAGGAACTGGAGTTGTCCGCTAAGGCTATGGGCTTGGTTATAAACCAAAGCAAAACCAAATATATGGTTGTAGGTGCCAACACTCGTGCCCTGTCCCTGCGCATTAACGATTATGAATTTGAAAAGGTTCAGGGTTTTCCATATCTCGGGTCATATGTGGACTCTGGAAATGACTCCTCTAGAGATATTGAAAGACGAATATTATCTGCTAATAGGTGTTACTACGGACTGGTGAAACATTTTAAATCAAAATTAATAACTAAAGATACAAAAGCCTCCCTATACAAGACCTTGATTAGACCAGTCCTGATGTATGGCTCGGAATGCTGGGTGTTAAAAAAACTAGATGAGCAGAGACTATCCGTTTTTGAGAGGAGGGTACTGAGGAGAATCTATGGCCCTGTGAGGGAAAACAACATTTGGAGGCGACTGCATAATCGAGAGTTGTACGAAAGGTTTAAAGATCTTCCGATCGTGCAACTCATACAAATTAACAGATTGCGTTGGGCTGGTCATGTGCAGAGAATGGCGGAGGATAGAATCCCAAAAAGAGTGATGAATTATTTGCCGATGGGAAGGAGAAGGAAGGGAAGACCGCGTACAAGATGGCTGGACCAGGTTGGTAAGGAGGCAGTGAGGCTGGGTGCAGCAAACTGGTGGACATTGGCCGGGAGTAGAGACCAGTGGGGAAGATTTCTTTTGGAGGCCAGGGCCCGGACTGGGCTGTAGCGCCGAGGATGGATGTATGTATGTATGTATGTATGTATGGTGAGCATAGCAGATCATCTTACGGTAAAGAAAAACTACAAAGAGTAGGCCTATATGAAAATGTAAAAAAAAATTCAGACTGTTCAAGCTGATTTGCCAGAGGAGAAAATTACTTTAAGGAAAAAACTGTGATGCAAAAATCTGAAGATCTGGACAAGCTCGTAGATATAATTAAAAATGAATTAAGTTGTGCATCAAGAAACAAACAGATTCAAATGCTGACAATTCCAGCTTCACTAATGTGGTCTAGAAGAAAAATAAAAGAGACTTTTAACACATCTGATTATTCTATTCGTAAGGCTCAAAAACTGTTCAAAGACAAGGGGTTTTTAGCAGAACCAGTTCCTAGACGTGGGAAAAAGTTGTAAATTTACATTGTAAATATATGCCTAACTTTGTAATTATAATTTTTACTTTATTATTTATTTGTTTTAAAATCCTGTTTCTTCATAAATTTTAATTTAATAAACTGTGGGCAAACAAATGAATTTAAAAAATTATGAAGTAAAAAAATAATGAAGGAGTGAAAAAACCAACCGTTTTATTTTTTTTTATTTTAGAGTACCGTAGGCCTATATATTGTAGAACAAAAATCTAAAAAAATGTTTTTGATTATCCTTTTCCCTTTTGAAGATATTCCACTTAGCGTGGAACTCCGTATTCCATTAAAAATTTTCTTCTAAGTAACCTTTTAGGATTTTTTTCTGACCATGTGTAGGTACTTGCTGGTGTAATTTATTTTTTTCTGGATTCCATACATATTAAAGTATACTCATACAAATTTTCATCAACATTGGTTGGTAAACAATGAAGATATAATTTATTTTCCATCAGAAAACAAATTTACCTTCCTCCATCCGATCTATAAAACTACAAAATTTCAAAAACTTTAACAGGTTGTAAAACCTAAACCGTTTGAGATACAGCAATAAAATTTGGTATGGTTACTCATGTCCATGAAAGGAACAAACATGCCAAGTTTCATCAAAATCTGAGGTCATGGTGTGGTTGATTTGACATGGAAAGACCCTGTATCAAGTAGCTGATGGGTTCTTGGTTTATTATTGACACAGTTAAGTTGTTAAGGAGCAAGACATTACAAAATATATAATAAAATGCACTACTGCACTACTACATCTAACAGGTAACACCGACCTGTGAAGAAAAACAAGTGAAATACAAAGACAACACTTTTTTGTCAACCACTTTATTGATGTCATCATTATACTAAATGTTTCCCCATGTTATGGTCCTCGTTGGTAATAAAGTTTAGAATTTACTAATGATAAGCTCATTCTCAGCTTTACCACTGAGGATGCTACATTACATTACAGAATGGGTGGTATGTTCGGTCAATAAAACATAGTTGTCAACCAAAAAAGTATTGTTATTAAAAAGTTCTGACCATACGAGTCTACCAGTGAAGTTCAACAGCGTACAACCAATAGTTATGGTTATTATATAATAATGACAAATGCATGCTGTTCGTATAGAAAAATACATGACTAAGTAATTTATTAATTACTGTACTTAAATCACATATGACAATGTTGAAATAGCATTATAAATAGCCTACTTGACATGAAAAAGCTATGCCAATTTCACTTTTGAAATTGTAACTGATTCAGATGTCACTGTCATATCCTTCGGTCTAAAACATTACACAGTGACTCATAGATTTTAAATTCTACTTGCAACTGACTAAATTGAAAATGTTTCAGTTAAAAATTTGACTGGATTTGGTTTGTAAATGAAATATTAGTGTGCACTTTTACTGTTAATTAATGTTCTTGTACTTTCTGCCCATACAGGATTAAATAAGGACAAAATTACTTCGTACAGGTAAAATTGGTTACGTTT
The DNA here is from genome assembly GCA_034769895.1 of Magicicada septendecula. Lineage (NCBI taxonomy): Eukaryota > Metazoa > Arthropoda > Insecta > Hemiptera > Cicadidae > Magicicada > Magicicada septendecula. The sequence goes on from CM068372.1 coordinate 150,534,082, forward strand.
TGTCTATGGACATTAAATTAATACATAACAATAATCTAAGAAGTAGGTCAAACTTATCATATCCTGTACAATTGTCCATAGCTTGTTAAAAACGTAATTATTATGTCATTTTCCATTGACAGAAATATTACGATGTAACAACACACATTTACTCCAGTAATCGCTTTAAAATTTATGTGTTAGGTAGTAAACTGTCAAAACACAGGATTACGGAAACATAGCAGCACACGTTAAAAGTATGGTAATTTAACTGCAAGCTAAAACAAAGTATGTTTAGTGCGAAATGATATATAAACTACCTGGAAACGTTGAAAACGTTCTCGGTATTGACATACCGTATTTTTAAACAAAATTACTTGGTTAAGTACACCACCATATTTACGAGCTACCGAAAACTGTAGATCACACATACACAATTCACGTACACAACGTTAGCTGCAGCACTGAATATTTACCATTTATTTTATTAAATGTTATAAAAACTACACATAGTGGAAAATTTTTAAGAAAAGAAATTCAATTTGCACCGACTTATCAGGTAAGCACTCTCTCGCCATTTTTCTACCCTTCTTTTCTTACTTCCACAAAGAAGTAGAGTTTTGTAAACAAAAGTGTACAGCTTCTATGTTCTACCTGTCACTTGTATAGGTAGATCCTTAGTATAGGCACTTTGTATTTAATTTATAACCGATTTTCCCAAATACAATACACAAGACACATATCTGCGAATCGTATTGTATTTTAAACGTTCATTATATTGAAATTAAATTTTTAAATGCTTTGTTTCAAAAGCCGTTTAAACCCGTTAACTAAACTTGTTTTTGTACTTATACCGTACATAATACATAGTGTTCAGTCTTTATGGAGTATAAGCAAGGAACTAAATTGTATGCGCTAAGTAAGAATAGTAATGATTTACTTTTGCTTCATATGTTAGCTTTTCGTTAAAACTGATAAACGACCGTAATTACAATTACAGGCGCTAAAAGCTGCAGAATTATAAACCTATGTTTATAAAACTAATGTTACAAATTAGATCGTTTAGTCGTAATAATACGAAGTGAAAGAAAATTTTCTATATTGTTTTTAACATGAGAAATTTCCTTATGATGAAGATTTCAAACTTTCAATCTACTGATCACAGAAGGGGGGGGGTTTGGATCATGAAGAGAAATACGCTTTTAAAGGTGAAGTGATATTATTTTAACAAAACCATGTCCCAGTAGGAAATGCCCAAACTAAAAATCGTGTTTAATGAAGAAAGTTGTGTTAGTGGTTAAAATCACAAACAGAATTATCACTGTTGCACACCACTATAGATAAATTATTCCGATTAGCGCTTTCAAGCTTCACAGCTCATCGTCAGATCGGAAATGAACAAACAGACGTGAAACCAAACCCTTCACTCCCACCCCACCCCACTCACACACAACAAGCTATAATTCAAATGTCCCTTCCCAACCTCTGGGCCGTCACTCCCTCTGGACAGTTACATATTTTTCTAGCACATTCCTTGTGTTTAAGTGTTGTGTGTGTGTGTACATTCCTTTTAAACCTAACCGCCTTTCTCATTCACACTTGTGGGCCAGTCACACACCCTTATTTTAAAAAACATCCAATTAGTCCTATGCAACTTAATCTTATCTATCTGTCCTCTATCTTTTACTTTTTAATTACATTATAACATATTTCTTCATTATCAAATATAGTTTTAGTATTAATTAAATTGTCTAACCCTATTTCTGTTTCTTTCAATATTTCTTTGGAAGAAGTGGATAAAGTTATGAAAAGTGTTAACATATAAAAAGCTAAAATAGAACCAGAATGAAAGAATTATGCAGGGTCATTGACATACATTGGATCACATACTAGAAAAATTATAAAATGTTTAAATAAATACGGAGTAGATATAGCTATTAAAAAATGTGAAACAGTATTTGATAAGATAAGGAATAAAAATATAGAACAAATCCCAGTATTACAGAAAAGCAGAATTTATAAATTAAAATGTAAAGACTGCAACAAAGTGTACCTAGGTGAGACAGGACGGAAATTCGTATGCAGGTTGTCTGACCACAAACGTGGAGAAGGTAACAGAACAACGAATTCGTTATATGCAAGACATTTCATAGAAGACAACCATAAGTTTGTTAATCCTTTGGAAGACTACGAAATTGTAAAAGTAGTAAATAACACAGTTGAAAGGAAGCTTAGGGAGGAGTTAGTAACATGTGACTTAAATTCATTACTCTGTTGTCAGCCACTCATTACAGTTAATATCCTGCTAAAAATGTTATATATTTCCAGTATAAAAGAGACCAGTATATTTACATATTATTCCTGGATGGGCAACAAATTCACCTGTTGCCATTCAATATCAATATGTTATGAACAATTGTTTGGCATATAATACTTACTCATTAAATTTAATACATTTGTTAAGTAAGCAAAAAGCATTTGTTTAGATACAATGAATGAATGAAAAGATTTACTGTAGCTGTTTGACAGGATTATCAGAATCATGTTGTATGATGTATTTGGCTAATATATGAGGTTTGTCAAAAAGTATTGAGACTGAATTTTTCCCATAGATGTATGTATACTACTAGATTGCACGCTCTAATGCAGGCAAGGCGCGAAACTCGGTCCGGCTGTGACCCCCCCCCCAATGCAGGTTTCCAAAAAGTCCAGAACTTCGAAGCAGGTGGATAATTGCAATGAAGAGAAAAGACTTTACACCGTCGGCGCAGTCGAGACTTTGTAGTAAGCATTTCGAAGACAGTGTGTTTGCAGTCGGAGGTATAATCAGAAAATTAAAAAAGGATGCAGTCCCTACTTTATTTGACTTCCCACGTCATTTGCACACAAAGCAACCTAAACATAGAAGGCTTATCAAGAAATTTGAGGTACATCTTTCTGTTTATATAAAAATATTTAAGCCAATTAAGTTCATAACTAAACTGTTCATTTTTTTAAAAAGGGCTCATAGAGAAAAATTTTTAATCTTTGCAGTCCGTTTTGGTTAATTATTTGGAAATGGTCAAAATTAATAGAAAAAGAGGGTGTAGTGATAAAGTATCTTGTTTTGTAAGCCTTTGAGTTGTTTAACTATTTTATCAATCTTAAGAAATATATGAAGTTAAAATTGAATTCTATAAATTTAAAACATAAAAATTTAAGGGTACTCAATTTCAACCTAAATACTGAAGCCGGGTAATTTCTATTTAAAAGTGTACATTCTGTTTTAGAATACTGAAAAAAACGAAGTTCAACAGGCCCCATCTGTCGAAGCTGATGGCAATCTTGAGGCATCATCATCATCAACTTCAAGTATACATACAATCCCTCATATTCAACAGCAACAAAGAATTGTAAGACAATTTCTTAATTTTCTACATCTAAGAAATATATTATAATCTAGTCTATTAATGTACTGTATAAAATTAGTATGTAATGTAACATATATTGGTTACAGGCACACAATCACCAACTAGAAACATCCTATGTAGAAAAGTTAAAATTTTGCAACAATATATAAAAAGAAGAGACAAGAAAATCAAGAATATGAGCGACATAATATCGATCCTAAAGAAAAAGATGAATGCGCCTGACAGACTGTTGGAGAATAATTTTTCAGGTTTTCCTTTATATTTAATATTAAGCAATCTAAAAAATAAGTTTGAGAGTAAATTCAACCATGTATATATACAGACTAAATGAAAGATTTTGCCCTTACGTTATACTTTTATTCACCTAAAGCGTATAATTTTTTGAGGAATAATCAGCTGTATTTGCCAAACCCATCCACATTAAGAAAATGGGTCAACACGTTAACCTAGTATCTGATGCCATGAGCATTAGAAAACAGCTAATATATGATCCAAAAGGTAAGCATATAGGATATATAGATGTAGGGTGTGGTATAAAAATAGATGACCATGAGGCACTTGCAACCGAGGCTTTAGTTTTTCATGTTGTTTCTTTGAAAGGTAATTTTAGTGTGCAGTGGGATATTTTCTTATTAATTCAATAAGTTCTAATGTACTCTCGCAGCTAATTAAAATGGCAGTCATAAAGTTAAAACAAGTTGGCGTCAGTGTACAAAATGTAACATTTGATGGCACAACCACAAATATTGCAGCAATGGAAAAACTTGGCTGTAAATTTCCTGGAAAACCTTTTTTTTTAGTATTAAATAAATTGGTCATAGCGTTTGTGTCAGGTTAGATGCTTGCCATATGTTGAAGCTATGTAGAAACACACTTGCTGATAAAAAGATAATTGAATCGCGTAATGGGAAAAAAATACGGTTTAAATACATAGAAAATCTGTTATCTGTACAAACTAAAGAGGGTTTAAAGTTTGCAAGTAAACTTTCACACACATGTTTTCTACAAAAATAAAATAATGAACGTAAAGATAGCTGCACAAACATTAAGTAGTAGTGTTGCTGACGCTTTACAAGTTTTACTTGATAGTACAGTAAACAGCCCGATTTCGAGGGCTATGAGAAGACAAATAACTTCATTTGAATAATGGATAGACTGTTTGACTATTTTAATACAAGGGATCCCTTTGGTAAACATTTTAAAGAACCTATAAAAAAAGTAATGCTGACTACAGTAAAATGGTGCTATCAACCAGCTGTGATTATTTAAGTAAATTAAAAATTGAGGGTGTAGATATTTTAAAACATGCCAGAAAGACTTTTGTGTTAGGACTTGTTACTAACATTAACTCGATTGGCATTTTGAGTACAAAATTACTAAATAAGCTAGGGTTCAAATACATTTTAGTTACAAATTTTCTCAAGAAAACCTTGAATTGCTTTTCTCGTGTATTCGATCAAGGGGCGATCATAATAACAACCCTAATGTTAATGAGTTTTGTCATGCATTAAGGAAATTAATGTTGAGGAATAGTGGTCAGGCTTCAAAGATAAGTAATAGTTTAGAGTTTGATATAAATCATAAAAATTGTATTCTTAGTTTTTAGGGACCAGGTACCGCGACAGTTGATAATGATGAAGAAGAGGAACAATTTTTAGATCATATGGAATATGATATTGTAAAACAGTATGAGCTGTCTTATTACAAAGAAAATATACTGTATTACATAAGTGGTTTTATTGTTAAACAAGTAGATAAGATTATGAAATGTACAGAGTGCAGTGATTTGTTACAAGATGGAATTGAACTTCCCTGTAGTCAATTCAGTTTGTTTTTATCTAAGGGAAAATTGATAAGAGCATCTTATGAAGTATTTAAGCTAGTACAATTTATTTCTAGCATTAAGGGATAAACACAATTTTAATTCTAATCACTGAATTTCATTAGCTTGTAGACATTTTAAAAGGAGTTTTTTTAAGGAGCATCTTTCTAATTTTGATTTTACAGATGACAGCCATGAGCTCAAATTAATAGGTAGTATGTTTTCTAAAATAGTTTGCAATGCACTTGCAAAAGAAAACCTGCAATGGTGAATAAATCAAAGTTAGGGGTATGTCAGAAATTAAACAAAATTATTTTGTTTAATAATATTTAATATACATAAAAAATGTACTCTTATACTTAAAAAATCCAAAGTTAATACTTATATTAAAATTGTAAAGTAAATGATATAAAATAGTAGAATATATAATGTTTTAAAACATATCTAAGTTTAAACATTTGTAAAATTGCAATAATAAATTACGTGCCATTTTTAAAACAATGTGTACATTTCTCCTGTTTATAGAATACCTACTGTCCTTTGTTTATTAAAAATTACTTCAGTTGTGTCAGTTTTGAAGCAAATAAACGAATAAATTCTTGGATTTCGTTGTCCATGACGTGTCCGTTACTTAACTAAATATCACTATAATATTGACGACTCGGAACACTAAGTTTTTTATAAGTAAAAACGTAAAGTTTTACCTTACAGCCTAAACCGGCTTTACCTATAGAAGGCTTCATCAGAGGCTGTCGTTAGTAGCGCTGCTCGTCTTGTTGTTGGCGAGGAGATAGTGTTTCGATACAATTCCCTCGCACAAATTCTACCCACGTACAGTAAACCTCACGAACGTCACACTCACAAAAAACGAACAAACACTCCTTGATAAAGGCCTAAAACATAACATACATTACAAACATAACAACCAAACACTAACAAAGCTCATAATTGACACAGAAACAAATATACAAAACACAGCACCAGAACATCAAGACACATTAAGACATAATATAAACAACACAATAGGAGTACATAAGATACCAGACAACAACAACCACAACTCAGAAATACATACAGCCATCAAACTGAGGGAAAAGGCACACAAACACAACATCACATTTGTAAAAGCTGACAAAGGCAACACGACTGTAATTATCCCCACAGACAACCTACACAAAAAAGTACAAGACTTCATAGAACAGAACAACATCACAGAACTAAAACACGACCCCACCGACAGATACCAAAACTCAGTAAAACAAATAGTCAACAAAGCCAAACACATTATGACACATAAACAAAAGCCCTACATGAAACAAATCCGACCATCAGCACCTACACTCCAAGCGCTTCCCAAAATCCATAAAGAAGACATTCCGATCCGCCCCATTATCAACTACCGTAATGCCCCTGCACACAAACTAGCAAAATATCTAGACAAAATTATTAGACAACACACACAAATAGACAACAACATTGCAGTAAAAAACAACACTGACCTAGTAACAAAAATAAAAGACACACACATCCCCCATAACGCCACATTAGCCTCCTTTGACATTAAAAACCTGTACACAAACATCCCCATCTCTGAAACAATCACCATCCTACAAAACAAACTCAAACAGAACAACACACCAGACGAACTTATCAATGAAATAACAGAAACTCTGAACATTATCACAAAACAAAACTACTTTACTTATAACAATAAATACTACACACAGAACGATGGCCTACCCATGGGCTCCCCCATATCCAGCATTCTAGCAGAAGTCTTCCTCCAACACTTAGAAAAAACAAAAATACTCACAAACAATGACAGACACTCACATAAAATACTATATTGGCACAGATACGTTGATGACATTCTAATACTATACAGGGGAAACAAAAGACAATGTGAACAGTTACTAACGCACATAAACAAAATACATAAAAACATAACCTTCACTGCCGAATACGAACACAACAATACCATAAACTTCTTAGACCTCTCCATCACAAAACTAGAACACAGGCACAAATTCAGTATATACAGAAAACCAACTACAACTGACACACTAATACACAACACCTCCAATCACCCAATACAACACAAACTAGCTGCTTTTAGAACCATGATACATAGACTTAACAACATCCCCTTAGATGAAATAGACTACAAAGACGAACTAAACACGATAAAATATCTAGCAGAATCTAACGGTTATGACAGAACAATAGTCAGTAAACTCCTACACAAAACACAAAACAAACAACAGACAAAGACAGAAAACAACAAATTCATAACACTAACATACATCAACAAACAAACAGAAAAAATTGCCCACAAATTAAAAAAAGCAGGATACAGAATCGCTTACAAAACCACTAACAAAACAGAACACACACTATCAAAACGCATGCCCAAAGCACAAAACAAATTCGATCTACCCGGTGTATATAAACTAAATTGTTCAAATTGCAGTAAATTCTACATAGGCCAGACAGGACGTAGCTTCAAACAGAGATACATTGAACACACAAAAGCACTCCACACCACTACAGAATCTACCTTCGCAAACCACCTCATTGAAGCAAACCACACATATAAAAACATCGACAATAACATGAACATACTACACGTACACACAAAAGGCCGAAAACTAGACACTCTAGAACAATTAGAAATATACAAACACACAAAAACAAATAAAAACGACATCCTAAACGAACAGACACAATTCAAATCGCACGCATTATTCTAACACATCTCACCACACACACACAGCTTCAATCTTTCGAAACACTATCTCCTCGCCAACAACAAGACGAGCAGCGCTACTAACGACAGCCTCTGATGAAGCCTTCTATAGGTGAAAGCCGGTTTAGGCTGTAAGGTAAAACTTTACGTTTTTACTTATAAAAAACTTAGTGTTCCGAGTCGTCAATATTATAGTGATATTTAGTAAACGAATAAACTCGATGTTTCATTATTGAGTTTCAATGCAGCGCAGCTGGTGGAGAACTACAGAGTGGTGGGGAGAGCTGAACAGTCGCAGACCGAATTCACAGCACAGCGTTAGCAATCCAGTAGTATATATACATCTATGCTTTTTCCCTTGAATTGGGAACTCTGTGAAACAAAGAATGCATTAACTGATAGCTTTGTTCATTTCCAACTTTTAGATCTTATCAAATTTGATTGTGACATAGTTTTTCTAAGTGTCTGTTTTGTCTCATGTCACAATGTAGCTCAATAATACTGAGAAACAGTATACAATCATATTTTGTGGCAAAGTTTGAGACAGTAGAATAAAAATATTTAAGAAATTAAAACAAATTCATTGGTTCTCATCTCAGAAATGTTTTTTGATGACCATGAAGCTGCGGAGGATGAACCCTGTTTTGGGCAACCAAAGCACAACACAAATTGATAAAAAATATGATGTGAGAGATCTCATTAAATCTGAACATCATTTGACGGTAACAATAAATCAAGACATGTCATGAAATTTTGGTGTATTTGAGTCCGGATGCTTCATGTCACATCTCGCTTTCATGTAATATGTATTTGGCCAAAAAGGCATTCCTGTAGTACCACAACCTCCTTACTTCCTGATATTAGTCCATACATTTATTTCCTCTTTTTCAAAATCAAAAGCCAAATCCAGAGCCACTATTTTAAAAGTATAGAGAACTACAAAAATATTGCAACAGGCCAACTAAAAGCATTGACAGTTAAATACTTCAATCAGTGGGAAGTAATTTCTTATCTGATTAGTGTAACTCAATACACTTAACAGTTGGAGAATTGATTGTAGTAAAACAAGGTTTTGTCATCAAACCAGAGGAAAAAATTATCCTCTGTATTACCATTGGAATGGATTCTAGTGCTACAGTTAAAAGAATCAATATTGTTATGACGATCTACTTGATCGTCGTAGGTCCAGTGGAAACAAAATACAAGACACAAATTAAGTCACTCATCACCAGCTTTAATTTTCACAGTTAAACAGTTCGTAATTAAGAACACAGTCTCTTACAACAAATCAAATAAAAATTGTTCACACGCAATAAACAATGTCTACTAATAGAGTCTTGTACAATTATAAAACACATAACACAATAATTCTTCACTTTGACAAGCACTCAATCCGCACTAGCGAAAATCACTCACGTAACTGACTGACAACCCGGCTGCTATGGCTTTATATACACCGCACTGAGCTCCACTACAGCTTTCCCTCCTAACTGCATGCCCGGCTTACTGCTTATCTCAAGTGTTCCTGGAACTCACTAGAATCACCTACTTTAATGACGCAACAACTGCCACACTGGACGGGGGGAGAATTTTCTGGATTGTTCGCTAAGCTTCTCGTAACACTGCCTCCTCCTTAAGCCTGTTCATCCTGAACTGGCAAACTGTCTCTGAAGTAATACTTGGCCAGGCGATCTAGGTGGATATCCTTGCGAAAGATAATTCTCCGGTTCTTCGAATTTGGTCTCGTGTGATCTGAACATAAAGTTCCCAGGAATACGAGTCTTCCGCTCAACCGTTAGTTTTGTTGGAATCATTCCTGTTGCATCATGTACTGATGACCTAAACACCACTGGCTGATCCAAGTCTGATTGGATCTCATCAACAACCTCTTGCATAACTTCATCTTCAGCAACTTTTCCCCTGGGCACTTCTATTAACTTAGGAACAAACAAGGGGTTTTTCTTGACAACCATAGTTGGCTTTCCAGTCACTTCTTTTGCCGTTTCACGTATGTGTACTTGCTCTGCTAGTTCTCCTTCCATTTCCGCCTGGAATAGGAAAGATTACTCTTGACCAGACCTGTTGACGTCTTCGGCCAATGCCACTTGCTTGATTGAATGGTTGGCAGACCCTGACATTTTAGCCATGCAAAGCTTTATCTTCTCTTGTCCAACCTTCAGGACGTTCTATCTTAAGTCCACAATGAATCCATAGGCATTCATAATGTCCGTGCCAAGAATCACTTCATCAACAATGTCTGCAACAAGCATTTGGTGGCTAAACTCGAGAAGACCCAGGAGTATACGTACGTCTATCTTCACATTGACAGGGCTTTCAGTCACAGTCTGTATTGTACAAGAGCTAATTTGAGGCCGTTGGTTGCTAATTAAGTCAGGGCGCACAATAGACACTGTAGTGCCCGTGTCAACTGTAAATGATCTTCGTTTACCTTCTGCAAATCGATTAACGATCAGGTTTCCACTAATCTTATTTAGCGTGAAAACTGTGTGCTGTTCTGGGGCTTTACTTCTCCAATTGGTGCAATCGCTCTCTTCTCTCGGTATTTTATTCTTCCAGCAGTCTACCTGTAGGTGACCATGTTCCCATAGTTTTAACACTTGTCTTTATCCTTTGGTTCGAAAGATCGCTGTGGCGCTGCTGACTTCTTAAACAGTTGATCTTGAATCGTCTCTTTATTCCATCTGCTATGACGATACTGTGGTATTGGATCCGTTTGGCTACAACGTGATGGCATACTTTGATTAATGTAGGTCGCCGACTTGGCAGCTTCAAAACAGAGAGCATGAACAAGAGCGTCTGATTTATTCCCATGCCGTGCCATTCTTAACACTTGTTGTAATTGACTATCTCTGATACCGTTAATAAACATAATGAGAGAAATCCACTTCCGGAAGTCCTCCGATTCTTCAGGATAAGCTAATCTTGTCAGTCGGTCGACATTTGGTTCAAACTCCTAGAGGGTTTCCCCGGAACCCTGTCACCTCGCTTTACGTTGTTCACGTTACACTTCGCACAAATGCTTGTCACCATACTGTAATTCCAGAGCTTTTGTTAATTCGGCATAGCTGTTCTGATTTTCAGGGGGTACTTTCTGTATTAGTTCTGCAGCAGGCCCTTTTAAAGCAAGAATTAGTGAAAGTCCTTTCTCTTCTTCCATCCATTTATTTATGCGAACGGCAGCTCCAATTTGGTGAATATAAGTTGCCCAACGAGTGCTTCCATCTAATGTTGGGGACTTTGCGTAAACTGGCCCTACTACAGTTAGATTTCTCTGATATTTTGAATCTTCTTCAGCATTTATTAATGGTCTTTCGTTATCAACTATTTCTTTTACTAAATGTTCGACTTCCTTTTTAATTTGTTTTATTAAATTTGTAATAGAATCTTCTAAACTTGAAATATTTGTTTTCACAGATTTTTCTATTTCAGATATTCTGTCAACTTGTTTGTTCAGCTCACCTCGTAACAGGACAAATTTTGCAGTGGTATCCTCTTGTACGAACGTTTTAACGTCATCTGCTGGACGACTAAATTCTTCTTTTTTCTGTCCCTCTGGTGTTTCATTTTCACGCTTACATTTTTTGTCTTGCCATTTTTCTGCTTCTTCTCTTTCCTGTCTTCGTTTCTCATCCTGTCGTTTTTCTGCTTCTTCTCTTTCTTGTCTTCGTTCTTCTTTTGTCTCTTCCCGTGTCTGCCGCAGCAGCGTTTGGAAAGCTTCCATCATCTGACTGGCATCCATTGTTTACCGATTAATTACGAATTACCTCGTCTTGTATAAAGTGTCCACTGTTTACCGTTCTATCCCAGTTCTGACACCACTGTTACGACGGTGGTCTACTTGATCGTCGTAGGTACAGTGGAAACAAAATACAAGACACCAATTAAGTCACTCATCACCAGCTTTAATTTTCACAGTTATACATGTAATGACCAAAAATTTTAATTTTTTAAATTTTGATCAAGAAGTACGTTACACCAGCCAAGTCACCCCAACCCGGGCCAGAAGCAATAAATAAAGAGGCAACTTAATGAAGTGTCAACTGGACGCTTGCCAAGAACAATAAGAAAATGCCTGACACAACACTACAATGGGAGGTAAGGATCGCCTGTGACAGACTCGACTCAACTGAGATTTACAGCCCACAACAAACTAGACAAAAGATGTTGTACAGTGGCCCAGATACGGAGAAATTGTAGCGAACACACGCTGTAAGGTTAATTTGGAGCGTGCCAGCAATAAGAAAAGGAATACTCACACAAAGGGTTTAGGAGAGTCTCACCCCGTATGAGAACAAAACAGTGTATATCTAGTGAATAGGACCAGAATGTGCGCACAGCGTGAAGACATCTTACTGGTGACAACTAGTATTTATGACGAGGGACAGGAGTGGCATTTTGGAAATGACGACACGCAGGGTGCTGCTAATTGACGAAAAAGGGTCATGGGAAGTCAAACAATAATGAAATGCGACATATTGTTCGCGTGAGAACGACTGCAGACCTCCAGAGTATACTTAAACAAAAGCTTGATAGAGAGGCGCGGAATTGCTCTACATTCTAGGAAATGGTAAGGAGCCCTTTCGTCGTGTACTTGAGGGGATGCCCGATAACCAACCAGAGCCCAGCATCTTCCTAGGACGCAGGTGGAGAGGACTGTCGTCATGATAGCAACGCGAACAACGAATCAGAGGTCGAGAACCATAGTTCTACACAAGGGTAGGAGTTCATCTGACCTATCATGGTTGACCAAAGGCGTGTTTGCCAGGACATTGCATTGTGGTAAATGAAGCTTAATAAAAACTGTTTACAGGGCACACGGAGTCCTCACTCTTCATAAAAATTTCAATCTTATTCTATTTCTCAGTCTCAGTATAATTCTCAGTCTTAATACATTTTCAGTTAATATACATATATCAGTTTTACTCTGAAACTCAGTTACGCAGTGCTTTAATCAGTTAACACAGTATTTTCAGTTACTGACAAGTTATTCAGTCATAGTGTATCCGCAGTGACTCAGTCATGCAGTATACTTCAGTGGTTAAAAACTTTCAGTTACTCAGTTTTACTCAGCTACCGCTTGTTAAGAACTAAGTTAATTATTCGCAGTTTTCATTTAATAACAGACTCGCAGAACTTTCGTCAATGCTTTACCGAGTTACGGAAACGTATCGTTGCACAGTGTGAAGTGTTACAAATACCGAATGGAACAATACATCACGTAATCTAAAACACAATACATTAACGTATACAGATACAAGAAGTTTGACGATAGACAGTCATATATACACGATAGTCAACAATGAACGCACTCATGCAACACATAACTTTATAGACTTTTCTATTAACGGCCTACATCAACAGAACACACACACCGCGAGTGTTAAGTGATGATAAGCATCGAATCTACACAACCTTACGTATTTGGATCATCAGTGGGAAGGAGTTTCACCAATGGAAATTTTGGATAATCCATTTCACAAGTAAATCTTTATGTTATTACTGTTATAATAACTCTACTGTCCTGACTCTTTTCAAAGAAATCACCCTTTGAGAATTTAGATTGATTATCATGGTAATTTTAAATAAAGCTATTCACCTGAGGCAAAATGAACGCATTAGTGTAAGATTAATATGTTGATTGTCTATGTTTATGTATGTTCATTGTGTTATATATATATGTGTATATTTTCAGCAAACGACGTAATGAATTCATATTGTAATTTGATTCTTATATATATGTTCTCTTTTATGAATGTATTTATAGGGCATAATTTATACCCATATATTGGAAGTTTCTTTATTTGAATAATGTTAAATAAATAAGTGCTTATTTTACTAAGTATTTATGCGTTCATTATTGTCAATTTTACCTTGTAACAGATATTAACGTCAATTGAATGGTTTGTAGTAAATTTTTATATCGTTTTTTTATACAACTATCAGAGTCTCATTGCAGTAATTACGCTAATCATTAATGAACATAGTCACTAGCATAAAAGTAATTAATATATCACGTAAATCCAATTGATTTGACATAAATTAACCTAATTGGATAATTGCATAATTAAATTCCATAAATTAGCATAATTGCATATTATATAAATTGGCTCCCAAAGAACGTGGGGCACAACAAATATCAATTACACCCCCATTATTATATACAGTTCGTAATTAAGAACACAGTCTCTTACAACAAATCAAATAAAAATTGTTCACACGCAATAAACAATGTCTACTAATAGTCTTGCACAATTATAAAACACATAACACAATAATTCTTCACTTTGACAAGCACTCAATCCGCACTAGCGAAAATCGCTCACGTAACTGACTGACAACCCGGCTGCTATGGCTTTATATACGCCGCGCTGAGCTCCAGTACAGCTTTCCCTCCTTAACTGCATGCCGGTGGCTTACTGCATATCTCAAGTGTTCCTGGAACTCACTAGAATCACCTACTTGAATGACGCAACAGCTGCCACACTGGACGGGGGAGTGGAGAATATTCTGGATTGTTCACTATGCTTCTCGTAACAATATTATAATGATTGTACTGTCAGGAAAATGGAAAAGGACGTACAAATTCAATGTATTTCTAGTCTTCTGCTTATGGAGTAGATTTTTGTGTGTGTGTTAATGAAACTGAATTTATCACTTTGGATACGAATGATTTTTCATGTATTTCATAATTTTTGCTGCAAAATAATAATAATTTTTTCTCAGTAATTTAACATTTACTGAAACTTATATGTATCATATAAAAGATTAAATCTTTCTTCTTAAATTGACATAAACAAATTTTTCAATAATATGAAGTTTAATATTTTTAATCAATTTTTTATATACACAAAAAGTTTTGCATGAGTTTGCATATATAAATGTTACACAAAGTCGAATTAAATTTAATTATACTGTATATATAAACTAGTCACCAGACAAATACATACATAAAATATATTTATTAGTAATAACTTCACAATTTTGTGCAAAAAAATGTAATAATAATTTGCTACAGAAAAGCTGTGAAAACATATAATTATTATATGTAAAAACAGGAACATAAATCAAAAGTCCTGCAATCTGTTTTTTGTGTGAACTAAACATGTGAGAGATTCATATAACTTGCAAGTTTTACATAATTAAGTTTCTACAGACACAAACAGACATGCTCACAAAAGTGTGGGGAACATATCCAAAGTGGTATTTTGTTAGCCTAAGAACATTCTATAATTATTAAAAACATCAGACATGACCATGGATATGCACAAATTGTTTAAAATAAGGCAACCCAAAGTATTAGAGATTAATATGAATAGTGTAAAGAATGTTATATAATTTTGATTATTTAAGGT
Source organism: Magicicada septendecula (assembly GCA_034769895.1). NCBI lineage: Eukaryota > Metazoa > Arthropoda > Insecta > Hemiptera > Cicadidae > Magicicada > Magicicada septendecula. Next base: position 150,549,412 of record CM068372.1, read on the forward strand.
TTAAAAATCAACCTTTCTGCAATGGCAAGTGTCAAATGAGCATTTGAGTCAAGATATTAAACACTTGACAAATACTTTCTAAACTTTTACTTTGTTAAAAAAAAAAATTGTTTAACCTTGTGTAAATAATAGTTTTAACTACAAACTAGATTGCTTCAACAAATCTGCCACACACAAAAAGAAGTAAAGGAACAGCTTCAAATAAAAAAATATACCCTCAAAATGTTAAGAGTTCATAAGTCACGAATAGCTTTGTCAAACAAAATCATAAAGTGCTGCAGAGTGAAAACATGTTTTTCAGTCTTCCATGTTGCCTCAAGAGCCTTTTTAAGTTGTGTAGTCTGTCTTATATATAGTAACTAAAAAACGTTACCTTAATTAGTTCATTCTGTCAAGCAAACTTCTAAAATATTTCAATACATTTGCATTAGTGTGTTATATATCAGGCCAGTAGTAGTAAGTGCTCAACTAATGGCATAATTTTAATTATCTACATTATTCTGGAAAAATTGGTGTAGCAGTCATTTTAGATATAAGGGCATACAAATATTTCCAGTCACTGGCATACACAAATTGGTTACTATGACACATGAACAGTAGCCACCACCAGTAACCTTTTAGCTTGTGACAAACTGTTATAGGCCCGCCAGCCTTTCCTGAACAGTAACCTACATCGACCCAATGCATGAATTACCCCCACTTTCAAGTATAGCTAAGTTATCTAGAGAGAAGAGAGTGGAGACGACGCTATAACGTTCACTGTCATTTCCATATTATTTCCCTCTCTCTCACACACACATGCTTCTGTTGTTCTCGCCAGTATTGTTGCAGTCGATGTTCACGCTATAAAACACTGCACACAACTGTTCTGCACATGTACGAAGTGAATGAAAATTTTGTTATCCTCACAATGAGGTGTTTGCCCACTGCGCATCAAGACCGTAGTGTTCAATTTACATCGTCCTGCCTCTACTCTCTCCATTTTGTTTATTTGTGTTTGATTAGTGACAGTGATCACATAACTGCCTCTCCTGCCAACTGGTGCAAGCAAGCAATTGTTTCTACAAACAGAAGGACAATGATACATCAATTCTTTGTTCATTGTACTGTTTATGACAATAATGATACAAGTGACTGGTATAAAAAAATTGGGAATGACTAGACAAATGTGAGTGACAAGAAGGGAAAAGGTTATTGACTACAACAGTAAAGGTACATTTTACAACAATAACGATACAAGTGACTGGTATAAACAAATCAGGAAGGATTAGACAAATGTGAGTGACAAGAAGGGAAAAGGTCAATATTTGCTCGTTTTATGAACTCGTCTAAAAAGCTGAAGAAGTTGTCCATGCTAAATATTTTTTCATAATTTCTGAATTTCAGGTGAGGAATTCTGCTGGCTGAATGTATGAAACTAAAGACCATAACATTACAGGTGAAACAGCTCATAATCTTCAAATGCAAATTGAAAACAAACAATTTATGATACTCACAAACAGTATTGTTCTGCACCATTAACAACCAAATGATGTTCAATTTGAGAATCTTACTACTTACCCTATAGCCTGGCCATTACAAGAAGATGAAGGTCTGACTATTGTTTGAACCTAATGAGGAATTTGGATGGTGTCAATAAGTGACTATCGGTAAACTGGCCTAATATTATTTACTAAGAGACTTCAAAAGCTGGTGTCACAGCGTTACAAGAATTTAAATCTGAGAGTGGTGACTATGTGAAGAAATAATACAGATAACTTCTATACACAATTAAATAATTTTCAAATAACTCTCACATTTCTTTGTGTAAATGAATTATACTATTCTCAAATCTTAACACTTAGGGTGTCGATCACGTCAATTGATGTGGTGACAAAACTTTCATAGAGTGCCGATCACGTCATTTCATGTGATGTAGTTTTACATTTCTTTAAATACGGGATCACTGCTAATGACGCCATTTTCATTGTTCGCATAGCATTTGTTAGTGTTCTTAGTTCTTGAAATTGCCAGCAGATGGTAGCTCAAGTGAACCAAACTGAAACTACGAAGAAATGTTACACTAAAATTTCCAATTGCTATGTGTAAAGACCCATTCAAAAAATGTTTAAAGTGTTTCATTAAAAAAAATTACACAAACTAATATTAGTGATACATTTTCTTATGTCTTGTGTTTCAAGAGTGAAATGTACTACTTCTAGGTAATTTAAAGTGATTTTATAATATTTTTAGTGTTCTATAACAGTTTTGACTATTTTTTTTATAAAAGTTGAGTATAAAAAAGTAGTTTTATTGAAAGTGTTTATATAAAACAATAAAATTTTATACTTCATTATGAAGAGGAAGGTTCAATGTTTAAAACAAGGTAAGTACCATTTTCTATGTTATGTTATAGTTTCACAAGGATTTTTTTTTAAATATTAAAAACGACCGGCACTCTATAGAAGTGTTGTGCTGAAACGTCCGGCACCCAAAGTGTTAAATTTCCTTCTCGAATAATTTTTTTCTAAATATTTAAATTTATAAGATATTCTGTGTTCCTAATGTGAATATTTATATTAGGTACACAGAATATCTTTTTTTCAGTTGATGTTAGAATTCCAAACTTCCTCCATTGTAGTTATTAATTTTCCAACACTGGATAAATGTTTTACCTGGTTCTATTTAAAGAACAATTAAGGCAGAAATAACAACTAATACTAAACACCGACACAAATATGAAATTACAATAACTTTCTAGACTCTAATAAATACAAATAACATGGCACAAATATATCTGTCTGTTACAAAATTACACAAATCTACTGGAAAACTCCTATCAAACTTAATAGTGTATATTGTAACGTCTCGCGTATATCTCCGAGTCAATCGACGTCTTACCTATACACTTTCCTACTTACACCCACGTTTGTACGTTATCTTGTAACGTCTCGAGTGTATTCTCTCTGAGTATATATTATTTTTACGTCTATTTGTACTCTTCAAAAATCTCGCTTTATTAAGAGTCACAGAATTTGTTATATTTTATGTTCAATGTTTCCAAAAATCGAGTGTGTGTGATTATGCAAATTTTTTCTTAGATTTTATTTGTTTGAAATCAATACCGTTGTTTGACAGTAGTGAGGAGAGAGAGTGCAAAGAGAATTACTCTCTTTGTATACGATTAATTATTTCAAATTTCTCCGCTCGTGAGACCAGCTGACTGTGACATTTACGAACACATTTGAGGTTAAATTAACTCCAAATGGCACGTGATATATTTTGAATGTCTGTTCTCTTCTCAGTCTTCTGACAATCTGTAACCAACTACCATCTACTGAAAATAACACACATTTTTATTCGAACAACAAAGTATTCATTGAATTTATTTAGCATTTTTTTTATCTTCTCCCAAAACAAAAAGGGATAATCGATTCTTACTGACAACACAGAATTAGTTCGATCTTATTTTTAAACATATAGTACATAACAAATATTTTTATTTCAATATTAATACCAAGAAAGAAATAATGAATTAATTTCCCAGGGTTATTTTAGAGTTCTTTGTACTTTGAGAAAGTCAGAAATGAATATGGGTTAATACCAAGCTTTACATAAATAAATTTTTATAATTTGTACTATTTATGTTATGTAGTTGGTTGGTTGACCGCTAGAGCGCAGGTTACGTTTCTTCACTGAAAACACGAAAGTTATTTAATGGCGGCCGGAATATTCACCAGAACCCGTTCTGCTGTTTTTTGGGTTAACTAAATAATAAAGTTTATGTTCACCTCTTTTCCTGAAGTATTTAAAGAGATGTGCTGTTTCTAGTGTTATAAATTTATAGTTGAGGTGTAATTTAGTTAAATTTTACTCGGTAACGATCTCACCAAAATGTCGAATTCCTGTGGGCTAGGCCTGGACATCGAAGGTTGATTTTTCAAGGTTTCATCAAATTACGGGCGTGAATTATTCTATTCAGAGTTCTAATATGTAGTGGACATCACTCGTTAATTTTATTAATTTTGCACTGCTTATTTCAAATGGTATTTGTTAATTTCTTAAATTTGTATAGACATTACACTTTTTCAAAACGTTCACTTCCAATATCGTTTAACAATTAATTCCAAATCTTGTTAGTTGGTTACTCTTAGTAACCAAGAATTTTTATGGTTTTTTATTGATGAATCTATATACTTTTTAGTATATAGGCTATTATTAATTATTATAAATTCATTTCTTCTTTTTAGAAAAATAATCCTTTTTAGATTTTATTTATAATCGAATTTAATTTATTTAAGGTTTTTCTTTATATTTTTCCTTAAGCTTGTACACTGGTATTTTATATTTTAATCCCTTTTAATTTGATTTATCATTTACTTAATGTATCCTTACTCTAAACTATTTTTCCTATGCCATCTTGCTAACATAGCATTATTTTATATTTAACCCTGGGTTATCTTATATTTAAACAAAGTCATTATTAAAACACAAAGATTATTCCTAGGTACAAGACCTTTGTGGCCTACACAACACAAAATTACACAAAATACAAAACTTGTCGCAGCAATATAGTCCACTGCTACAATATTGATTGTTTTTCATCTCCAGTACCAATCTGTGAGATGCTCTTTTTAAAAGTTTACACTTTCACTAAGTACACTATATTTCACTTTGTACACTGCACTATTATTATTATTATTATTGTTTACAGTGTTTTGTAGTACAAAGTTTTTTATAGCTTGGTACATAATACCCATTTCTGACTTTTAGAATTGGGCGATTACTGGTTTTAACGATGGTGATTGTGTTATCATATTTGGGCAGGGGTTATGTAACGTTACAATATGTATAATCCAACTTAGAAACAGGCTAATAACAGCTGATATTTATAGTTATCTTATAAGTTGTATCAACAGATGAATAAAATGCTGTTACGACGGTCTGCTTGATCGTCGTATGTACAGTGGAAAACAAATTAAAAGACATCAATCAAGTCACTAATTACCAGCTTTAATTTTCACAGTTAAACAGTTCATAATTAACAACACAGTCTCTACAACAAATCAAATAAAAATTGTTCACACGCAATAAAATTTCAACTAATATTAATAATATTAAACACAATTGTATTACAATTATCCTGCCCGATTATTAAACACTTCACTAATAACCACTTGAATGCACACAGTAATGTCACCCGATAATCACTTGTAATCGCCCGACAATAAACTCTTGAACCGCACTGTAATTTATTGCGACTATAACTGAAACTGAACGTTGTTGAGTACTGGTATTTATACAAGACTCACAGACCAGAATATTCCAAAATGCGTGTTAGTGCCAGTGTGTACGACGCAATTAATTGCGGCCTTGACACAGTCCGCTCAGCTGGTGGCTTCCAGAAAGGTTTCGCGAATGGGTCGACTCATGTACACCATCGCATTTCATCCTGGATCCCTTTGGAACGTTCGATAAACACGTAGAGTGTTCTGTGATATCGTAACACTCCCCCCTCCTTAACCCTGTGCGTCCCAAACTGGCAAACCGTCTCTGTAATACTTAGCCAGGCGATCTAGGTGGACGACCTTGAACTTTCGCTGTCCTTCCTCTTGAATCCAATAACCAACATCGTTGATTCTTTTTTTCACAGTGTAGGGTCCTTCCCAGTTAGACTGAAGCTTAGGTGAGTGACCACGACGGCGCTTTGGGTTGAATAACCAGACCTGATCTCCTTCTTGGAAACCCACACTATTGCTGTGAATGTCATATCGAGTTTTCATTTTATCACTGGCAATCTTCAGCCGTCCTCTTACCAAGCGATTCATTTCTCGCAGCTGGTTTTCTAATTGCGAGGAATAGTTCTGTGGCTCTTGGGACTGAGTCTCAGGTGATCTGAACATTAAGTCCCCAGGAAGACGAATCTCCCGCCCAAACACCAATTTTGCTAGACTTATGCAGGTTGTGTCGTGTACTGATGATCTATACATCATGAGGAATAGTGGTATACGTTGGTTCCAGTCTGTTTGGTTCTCGTCAACAACCTTCGAAAGAGGTTGCTGCTCAAGTGTCCTATTGAATCTCTCAACCATCCCATCCGACTGAGGACGCAGAGGCGTTGTCCTGGTCTTTCGAATTCCGAGTAGACGGCATAATTCTTTAAACTCTCCTGATTCAAAATTTCTCCCTTGATCCGTATGGATTTCCATAGGGGCTCTATAACAGCAACAGAAGTTGTGAACTAACTGCTTTGCCACAGTGGTAACCTCCTGATTTGGAATTGTGTAGGCTTCCACCCACTTAGTAAAGTAGTCACCTACAACCATGATCAAGGTGGCCACAAAAACCTGTGGTCAAAATTCCATGTCTTTTCCAGACCCAAATTTATGGTTTTCCAGGTGGAACTTGGCAAGCCTTTACAGACATAATATAATGACAAAAAAACTGCTTAGGGATATTCTCTCTCAAAGACAAGAGATTTTAGGGTCTAGTGACAAAGATGACATAAAAAACACGTAAATCTCTTCGATACTATAAAAAAGAGATTTTTTTATCCCCTTAGAAGGGGAAGCGACGGGGGCATAGGGGAGGAGATAAGGCATCTTCAGTGAGCTTTGGAATCCTCGGAACGGAGACTGATTCGCCATTACCAACAGGAAATAAATATGTTTTCAAAATGTTTTATACAAACTAACCTATTGTCAGTAACCGTTAAATTATCCGGACGGATACATCTGATCCACTTCTTTTTCATAACCTCATCCTTGGGAAATTTAAAATGCTGAAGTATCTGAACTCCCGTAATTCGATTTACATCCGGACACACAACAAGACCGACCCATTAAAACAATGCTGCTTTCAAAAAAACAGTGACCTCACATTAAACTTAAATTTTTTACAACCACTATAACCTTTAGCACACGTAAGTAACAAGTGTTACAGAGGTTATACAAAAATAATGTTAATTATGTAATTGGTAAAAATATGAGGTCGTTAGGATTTACAACAAACTATGGATTAAGACAAGGAGGTGGACTGAGTCCGACATTATTCAACTTGTATATGGACGACATTATTAAGAAGTGTTCACTGAAGGTTAAGAAAATGCATGTTGGATACAGGAACTTGCGAAGTATAGAAGTAGCAGAAGGGGCTTTTGTTGCGGATGATGTAGTGCTAATGGCTACAAGTGAAAGGGCGTTACAGGGTAATTTGAATATATGGAATGAAGTTCTCCAGGAAAAAGGGATGAAGATAAATAAGACCAAAACAAAGGTAATGGCAATGGGGGACAAAATAATAAATATAGAGATTGGAGGAGTGAAGATAGAACAAGTCAAACAATTCAAATATCTAGGGGTTATAATAGACAGTAATGGGAAACAAGAAGCCGCATTAAATGAAAGAATTGAAAAGGCAATAAAAGTATACTATGCATTAAACAGTAGATTTATAAATAAGAAGGAGATATCAAGAAAAACAAAAACGAGTGTGTATAAAACAATATATAGACCGGTTTTAACATACGGCTGTGAGACGTGGGTGCTATCCGAAAGCCAAAAAAGTAAAATCCAGGCGGCAGAAATGAAATACTTAGGAGAGTAGTGGGAGTAACAAGGAAGAACAGAGTTAGGAATATACAAATAAGAGAGGATCTGGAAGTGATATCGATTCTGGATTTTATTGAACAGAGACAACTATGCTGGTGGGGACACATGCAGAGAATGGATAGTGTAATGAAGAGCTTCTTACGTACTCTGAAAATGTGTAAAGTATAGTGTGTTCGCCTCACACAAGTTGTCGTTACTTCTGTTTTGTGCTAACGATGTCCGTAGCGATCCTTCAATTACCAGTACAACGCGAGTGGAAACCTTACCTGTTGTTTCATAGGTGTTTATTAATCCCGGGTGGTGCCAAATTGTTTACTAAAAACAATTAAAATAATAAATAATATGGTTTAGCGATCTTAGCTATGACGGCCTGGAGCATTCAAATTTATTCCCGCCTTCGTTCGACCTTCTTAATCAAGCAGGTAGTTCGCCGAGTTTGCGGCCTGAGCACTTACTGTCAATCCTAGTTGTTCGCTAAAATGCACAAATTATACAATACACTTCCCTATGAAATAAAAAAAATGGTTACACTCTGTACTAGTTTCTTTAATTTGTGATTGGTAATTATTCAGTTTAACATTAAAATTATATTTGGTTATTCAACAAATTTGCACCGACAATTAATATGAGTCTAATATCTCTAGGGTTTGGCGAATCGATTTTTAACGGATTATACAGTCAAAGATGGCGACTGTGTTGTTTGTTTACAGTTATTTTCGTTCAAAGTCTTGGGTTCTTCTGATTATGAGAAAAATATGAATAATGATTACAATAAAAAGTACACTACCTTACATTATTTGTACTTAAATAATATAATGTGTAGCTATAATTTGTTCCTGCAGTGTAGTAAAGTGTGTTTAAAAAGTTTGTAATCTAACAACAGGTTATTTTATTAGTTAACAAATTTTCAGTGTTTTTTTTTTTTACTTAATCTTTGAAAGAAATAATATTCAGTTTATAGTGAGAGTTCAGATGACTGTGAGAAATATTTAAAGTGAGTTTATTTCTGAAATTCGGGTAATTTAATAATACTTATCAAATCAGTAGACTTGATGTAAACAGTCGTTCAGTTGAAATGGAATAGGGCTTCAATCGTGGTCAATTTTCAATTATCTGGGGCTTCTGGCATCTTTTTCATGTTAGCTGTAGCAATTTATTCATTTTAAAATTTATTTAAATTGGTCCTTGGGATCAGTTAAATGTTCTCGTTCCTCGTCTGCTTCTTATGTTTCCATCTTTTTGAATTTTGATTACTTTTTACATTTTAGATTAAAATTTAGGTCATTCATGGCCTGGTGTCTATTCTGGAAGAGCGTCACTTATTGAATACTATGATTTAACGGAAAAATCGTAACCAACGGTCTGTTGTCATGGTTACTAATTGATTCCGATTGGTTGATCATGACTTATAACCATTGTTATCAATTTTGAATTTTTATTCAAAATTACTGTATATCTTCTGATTGCTTTTATTCTTCCGTCTTCCTTCCTATGTATTAAATATTATCACTACTGTTTGTATTTCCTTTCAAAGATTATTTTGACATCCCATAAGGTTGGGTTCTCTAATGTATTCATGTTTGTACAATTATGTTAATTTATAATATATATATATATATATACTTTCACTTATGAACTTACTTTTGTCACTTCCCAAACGTTTCGAGATGTTGTTTCTCTTCTTCAGTGGGTTTAATACTAACTGTCGATTACAGAATAACCGTTACGGAATGGAGTGTGTGGTGGGGGTTGATGGTGGGAAGGGATTGGCGCTGAGGTTCGAATTATGTGTGTGGATCACTGTGTCAAATAATGTATGTGATTTGTAATGTATCTGTTCATTTAATATGTTGTTTCGTTGTAGTGTGTGTTATCTGTATATTTCAAATTGTTCAGCTGTGTTTAGTTTTCTAAACTATCTGTATATTTCTGTTTGAAATATACAGATATCACACACTACAACCAAACAACATATTAAATGAACAGATACATTACAAATCACATACACTATTTGACACAGTGATCCACACACATAATTCGAACCTCAGCGCCAATCCCTTCCCACCATCAACCCCCACCACGCACTCCATTCCGTAATGGTTATTCTGTAATCGACAGTTAGTATTAAACCCACTGAAGAAGATAAACAACATCTCGAAACGTTTGGGAAGTGACAAAAGTAAGTTCATAAGTGAAAGTATATATATATTATAAATTAATAAAGTGAACGAAGAGGATGCAACAAGATAATTATGTTAATATTTGTTAATTACATTTCTTTTTTATTTTAAGTCCTTATTCTAACATTTTTCTTTTAATATGATTCACAAATTATCCTTGGCTGTTACTTGCCTTGGATTTGCTAATTTCCTTGTTAATTTTTTACAATTTGTAGTTATTTGTTTTTGACAGTTAGGCATTTCATAGGCCTAAGTAGTAACTGATTATATTTGCTTATTTTATACAAATTACGTCTCATTTTACCCTAATGTGTTTTGTTTTGTGATTATAATTGATTTGTTTTGGATCTGTTTTTATACTAATTGTATGTTACCATTATGGCATCACCTAATTGTATGTTTACATCATGGCTTGTTAATTATTTCCTAACTGATTTTCCAGTGTTATTAGATCTGTATTGATTCACCTTCTTATTTATTTACATTGCCATTGTTAATAATTTGGCTATTACTTACTATTCTTTATTACATAAAACATAACATCTAGGCCTATGGTCTGTATAATTCCTTCAGCCATATCCTATTCATAAATTGAATTGAACAATTTTTTAACAGTTATTAGGTAATGTTTGTTTACAATTCATTTCATTCTTTATTATTTTTTGGGTGATAACACATCATCACACCATTTAAACTTACGTAATTGATTATCCCTTATAACATGTGGTGTTTATTGATTTTGTTTTTAATTTCTTAAATAATCTCTACCTTCTATCCATGGTAACACTAACTGTTTACCTTCCATGGGATTCCCCCTTTTGAATACTATTGTATACCTCTCTTACAATTAAACTTAATTTTATTAATAACAAGATTCTTTTTTAAATAATAATGTTCACCATCAATCTTCAGTGTTCATTACAGATTATTAAGTGTTTATATCTAATACTATTATTAACCAAATTCTTACTTGTTCACCATTAAATCGTTTAGTGTTTATCACTGATTTATTAAGTGTTTTTTATCTATCACCAGATTATCTACTCCTATCATTCACAATATTCTTATTTATTAATAATATTCACTTTTAAACCATTTAGTGTTTATCACTGATTTACTAAGCGTTTTTTATCCATCACTAGATTTTCTCATTATTTTGGGGTTTTACACTTTCACTTTTGCACTTCTTAAATTTTTATTTTAAGTGTTTATTAGTGGGTAATCCCTACCATTACTTTCTCTTTGTCACTTAGTTATTTTTATTTTCTCACCATCTCACTCTTTACAAATTGTTATTTATACTATCATTAAGTTCATGTCTTTATAGAGTTCTTTATTACATATAACTCTAATTCTTGGGTTAGTGTACTTTTATTTATTGGGTTTTATCAATTATCATTTAGTCAATACTAATACTTATTTTTTTACATTGGTTAGTCCTTGGTTTCGTTTCCATTTTTATATTTGAGTGTACCATTTCTCCTTTTTCTATTCTATGTCATTTGTTTGTGACTCTTTTTATTTTATTTCCTTCATGCTTGTTTTGTTTCATGTTCCTTTTCCTTCTTCTTCACTTTCATCTTATTTCTGTTCAATTTCATTTTATTTTGGTTTTCCACTTTCTTATTTGATTATATTTTATTTGGTAGTATTGAGTCAATCACCTTCTTATTTGGTTTCGGTTTTCCCCTTCTCCTTTAGTTTCCTTTTATTTGGTCAATCACTTTGGTTAGGTCATGTCGTCGTTGGTCGCGTCATTGTCATTTTATTTTCATTAAACATTTTATATTATACGAATTACTCTTTATATTGTTGATTCATCTTTTTTATCCCTGGTATTGGGGTGGCTTATTTGTGTTGTAACAATAGTGATAGAATGGTAAAACAGGTTTGGGAGGCAAAATCAGGGGGGGGAGAAAGAAGAGAGGAAGACCGCGACTGACTTGGGATGGAATGATGGGAAACGTTTTGAGAGAAAGAGGCTTGGGCTGGAGGGAAGCGAAGACATTGTCAATGGATTAGAGTAAGATGGAAAAAATTTGTATATAGAGTGTAGTTGATGTACTTATCATATATTGATGTAACCCGACACCAATATGGTATAAGGGTATTTTGATAATAAATAAGTAACAAGTGTTTACTTTTGACAACCAACCAATATTGATGACATATCAACTATTATCGATAGTTGCATTAAGGTCTGATATAATTGTAGACGGTCTTGGCCGAGGCGGCCGACTTGAGTTCGAAATGCAATCAACTTGAGCTGCGGCAGGAGTTTCAAGCGCAAAGCATAATTCATGACAGAGTAAAGACACAAATGAAGTGTGGAAATGTATTTGCGGATGATCATGGCTGTCGCAAATATAACATGAGAAATAATTTAAATTACTACAAAAATTTCAGGTTGTTTTTCACTTTTACATTGAATTTCCAGGTTTTCAAATCCCATGACTTTTCCAGGCTTGTGGCCACCCAGATGATGTACCGGTTTCCATCGTCAGTAACTGGGAATGGTCCAGCAATGTCTATGGCAATTCTCTCGAAAGGCAGTCCAAGATTGATGGACATGGTAATCCGAGGCCTGACATGGAAAACTTGCCTTGTTTATTTAGACGATGTCATAGTCATCGGGAAGACTTTCTCTACTGACTTATTTTCTGTATCTTTTTCTGTCTTTATCATTGGTACAGTCTGTTCATAAATTTGTTTTGGTTGTATTTTCATGAAATGTTCAACTCTATTTTTAATTTGCTCTTTTATATTCGCCATTGAGTTTTCTACTGCAGATATTTTTGTTGACATAGCTTCTTCCACACTCAAGACAGATTTTTCTACTTCAGCTATTTTATTTGACATGGATTCTTCTATGTCAGATATTCTGGTAATCTGATTATTAAGCTCACCTCGTAATTCACCTACGTCACCACATAGGAGACCCAATTCTGCTGTAGTGTGTTCTTGGATCTGCTTTTGCTCATGAATTAAGGCTTTGATGTTATCTGCTTCCTGCTTACGTTTTTCCGCTTCTTCCGTCTCCTCTCTGCGTCTTCCATCCTGTCGTTTTTCTGCTTCTTCCGCCTCTTGTCTGCGTCTTTCCTCTGCCTCCAGCAGGAGCGTTTTCTGTCTCCCTTCTGCTTTCTCTGCATCCTGTCGTTGTCGCTCCTCTGTCTGCAACAACAGCGCCTGGAAATTTTCCATCATCTGACCTGCATCCATTGTTTTCCGATTAATTATGAATTACACTTGTCTTGTACAAAGTGTCCACTGTTAACCGTTCTATCCCACTTCTGACATCACTGTTACGACGGTCTACTTGATCGTCATAGGTACAGTGGAAAACAAATTACAAGACACCAATTACCAGCTTTAATTTTCACAGTTAAACAGTTCGTAATTAACAACACAGTCTCTACAACAAATCAAATAGTTCACATGCAATAAAATTTCAACTAATATTAAACATAATTGTATTACAATTATCCTGCCCGATTATTAAACACTTCACTAATAACCACTTGAACGCACACAGTAATATTGCCCGACAATAAACTCTTGAACCGCACTGTAATTTATCGCGACTATAACTGAAAGTTGTTGAGTACTGGTATTTATACAAGGCTCACAGACCAGAATATTCCAAAATGCGTGTTAGCGCCAGTGTGTATGACACAATTAATTGCGGCCTTGACAGAGTCCGCGTGGCTGTTGGCTTCCAGAAAGGTCTCGCGAATGCGTCGAGAGTCACGTACACCACCGCATTTCATCCTGGATCGCTATGGAATGTTCGATAAACACGTAGATTGTTCTGTGATGTCATAACAATATCCCTGTTAGAGTTACTAAGAACATTTCTACACCGACTTTGTTAATCTCAAACTTTGACTATACATTTAGTATAACTTGTATAGTACGCAACCGTTCCCACGTTTAATTACTGCAGTTGGTGAAAAGTATAAAAAAATACTATGAACATATTCATATATGAATAAAACATGTAAAATACACAGATGTGCAGTATTTTCCTTGTTTTCATAATATGGTGCAGTGAGAGAAAAAGCTGACCATGTTGCACATTGTTATGCTGTGGAGTTAGGCAATATGCAAGGTGTCACTTAGATAATGTAATAGGATGTGCATTATGTAAACAGCAGAATGATGCAACGCTCTCACATATTGTTCCAGCAATCTTTCTACATAACAGAGATGCTCAGATTATTCTTCAGCATCTACAGTATCGTGGAAACCTCTCATAAATTTGTAGCTTATCCTGCCTGCTACAAATACAGCAACCCAAATGACAGTTGGTTCAGTTGTGTACTGCACATTGAAGCGATAAGGCGTGTCAGCCTGAGTAGTTTTTTTGGGATTAAATGTGAATTGTTTGAAAACAGTTTAGTATTAAGTGTTAACTGCTGATTATTGCATGGGATATTTTATAATTGGTGAATATCCAATTTTTTATTTGTTGTGATATTGTGTATTAAGACAATTGTAAACTTGCAAAATTGTGTACGAGTGTTTTTGTTTATTATAACTTTCCTACAAAGTTGAGAGTAATGAATTCTCTGTTGTTCAGTTGCTTGTTCCGTTGTTTACAGATGACGATCCATGTGACCTTCATAGCAATATATAAAATCATGACATTTAATACTAACTGTGTCATTTGTATACTGTATCATTTCTGATGTTCCATTTACAACATTGTAATTGCTCTACAATTATTACCAAGGTCACAAAATTATTTATAATTGTAACTTATACTATGTAGTTTTGAACTGGTTTGTAACGGGACAAACTATTGGGGCTTATTTCTTCTTAAATAATTGTAAAATGTAATGGCCACTCAAGCTGAACAACATTTGGATCATAAACGCTGGACAGTTTTTTTTACACCTTGCAGTCAGTGTGGTTCCAAGCCAAGCCGTACGTAGGTGTTGTTGTTGCACAAAAGCAATTAACGAGTCTGAGAATGTGAACGTTAGCAGCGAGGGGACGTATTCGCGCATGGGTGTGCCACAGTGAACAGCTTGAAAAGCACGTACGAAACATTCTTTCTCGCCCAGTGTGCAGAAAACAAAGAACAGTCGGCTATGAACATCCAATAAATACGGACGCAATCAGTCTGCGCGTCCGCCGGCTAGGCACAGTTTTCATCATGCCCACAGTTCAAAATGTGATGTAAAATCAAAATTATTTCCATACAAATAATATAAATAGACTGTGTTGTGACAAACAAAAATGTAATAACTGTTCGGCAATAAGAACCGTGCAAAACGAAAGGTGCGAGATGACAATAAGGAGGGGACGATTCCAGATCAACTCTTCGAACAGCTAAGTATTCTGTTCTGCGGAATACTACCATATATTTGAAATCCAATATTTAAAAATTACTAAAATACTCTAAACCAGAAAAAATGAGATCTTGAGGGCCAGGGGTGTATAAAAGGGGATAAATGTATTTTTGTAATATTTTAGAAGCGCTGGTTTGTGTTCTAGGAAATAGATTTTATGTTTTTCAGTATCTCTAATTTACGCTAAACTTTAAAATCAGGCATTATAAATATTGTTATTGTATATCTACCAAGTTGTATCAGAATTAGAAAAGAAAAGAAGAAAAAAAGAGAAATACATTTTGTGTAGAAAATGGGAATCGAATGACTTGTAGTAATGACTTTATTGTGTAGTAGAAATGAGCTTGGGGCATATGCATAATAAACGAGATCATGAGAAGAATACAAGTATTTAGTATATTTTATTCAAATAACCATAATCTGTTCTCCTGTTCGCTGAAAAGAATCCTGGTAAGTAACAATTTATATATATATATATATACTGTATTTGGTAAACCTTAAAGATGGCATCGGAATTATACAGACGTCAACCAGTGTTTATGTACAAACCGATAAATGATGAAATAACACGTTGTGAGTATAAGATAACAAATGGCGCCTGAACAGGGACTTTATATAAATTATTTATATAAATACAGCCTACTGGGAGGAGCAGAATGGTTATTTGAAGTAAATAATGTATAAATAAGGTACGTAAGTAAGAAGGTTATGTTATAATTTTTATGTTATGTTTTTATGATGTTAGAGATATAAAGTAACAGTTTAAAAGAAATAGAATTTTTTTCTTTAAAATGGCAAAAAATAATGAAAATATCAGCTTCACTGTAGATGGAAGCCAATTGAGCATGACTGAGTCACAAATCATGAGTGAAGGAATTATTCACTCAACGCCAGTCCCGACTAACAGGGCTGAAGATAATGAAAATGATGCAAATGCTTTTTAATACACAGAATAATAAGTTTGATGAGAAATTTAGTAAACTTGATGAGAAATTTGATACACAGAATATAAAGTTTGACAAGCTTGATGAGAAGTTCAATGAAATGAAAAATGAAATTAAAAAACGAAATGATAATTTTGATAAACAATGTGACGAAGTAAATAAAAGGTTAGATGAGAGATTAAGTCAAATAAGGAATAAGAAGGTAAGTAACAGTGACAATATGACGAAAAACAAGGTGCTAATTAATAAGGTGAGTAGCAATGATAATTTGAATAATAAAGTAAGTGGTGTTGATAATCATGACAATATAAATAGAAATATGGTGTTAGAAAATGATGATGAGAATATTGGGAGTGATAATGAGATGTTAGAGTGTGTTGAGTTAGAGAGAAAGTGTAAAGAAAGTATAGTTGTAGGGGGATTGCAGGGGGTAAAATTTTCCCTTAATGTTGTAGTAGGGGGTGAAGAAATGGCTTCACGCGAGTATTTGGAAGACGATATGTCTGCAAATATATTTCCCTGGGTTTTTTGTGCACTTCATAGGTGGTGCAGTAATGATGAGTTAGTGTCCCCTGCATATTTTGAGAGAGAGTGTAGCTTGGTGTTATGGTGAGAAATATATTGCGAGAGAGAGAAAGAGAGTAATAGAGATATTTAAAGTAAATAGAAACTATGAAGAGTTTGTAGAGAGATTAGGTGGAGAGAGAAGTAATAATGATAACAAGTACTTACTTTGTGGAATAACGGGTGTATTAGTAGATAATTTTGATGACGATAGTAATGACCTTATGACTTACACGATTATGACAGATTATACTAAGGGAGACAGGACCATACCCTATGATGACATGGTATATGATAAATTGAGGTGGAATAAACCAATTCATTCAAAAGACATTGTGGAAGAATATAAAAATTTAAATGAGTATTATATTGATAATAATAATATCCTATATTTAATAAAAAATAAGTTGTATAGACCTAAGATTCGACTGTTGTTCAATGATGGAGGGTAGATTGTTTTATTGTGTATGAACATTTAACTATGTGAACAGTGGTTTTGAAATGGACGGTTTATGAACTGATTTTGGTAAATGATAAAATAATAAGTTGGATTGTATATTTTTTGTGTATTAATGTCAATGTATTTGTGTGTTCTTGATGTTGTGTGTATTACATGTATTTTTATGTAAGTTATAGTTTAATTAATTTAATAATAACAATTAACATTTTTTTGTTTTGACTAAACAAGTGATGAAAGTAATGATGAAATTTTAAATAATTGAAGATTAATTACTTAATTAATGTTGTACAAAAGAAAGTTTGATAATGAAGTTAAATGATTTTATGAGACTTTATGAGATTTCTAATGAATAATAAATTATTAAGCCTGTAATATATTGGGATATTGAGATGTATTGTTATTAGTAGGTGAGGGATGAATTGTCTGATGCAATTGTCAATGATCACAGTAGTGTAAAGTGTTAAGGGACAGAGCCTGGGTGATAATAATAAAATAAAGGCATTGGAGTTAGTCAATTAAAGTTAATGGGGGTTAGATAAATACGAATTTTGGATTACCAGTAACACACAAAGAGGGTGTTAGATATTTTAGGGACACAGTAGTAGTGATTATATGTAGAGAGGTGAGTAAGGTAAATTGTAAATATATTTGTTGATGGTGATATTTTGTAGTAAGGGTAGTGGTGTAGGGAGTCATAAGCGACAGGTGTCATGGCGGGAGGAATAGATTTAAAGAGGGTTACGGGTTACCTGAAAGGGTCAGGAACCGATAAGGGAATGAGTTGGTTAGAGTTCGGGTACACATCCTAGTACAAAGACAAGCGGTGCCAGAGGTAAGTGGAATTAGTGAAGTGGATTATAATTGAGAGATTGGTGTCATGATATGTAAATCTGGTTGTTAGTAGGAAGAAAGGGAGTAAGATTATAAATGTCTATTCAATTGAAAGCATAGCGAATACAGGAGTCACCCAGACTAATCAATGATCAAAATGTGAAGGGTTAATTAGAAAATTCATAGTAGAAAGATAATCAGAGATGAAATATAATGTAACATGAATGTTAATAATAAATTTGAAATTGTGAAGAATTAGATGATAACTAGTAAATGATAAATAATTGATGGCTAATTAATAAAAGTTTAATTGAAATTAAAATGTAATGTTTGTATTTAAAGAGGTAGGGTGTGTAAATTTTGATCAAAGTTAAATGTGAATTGTTTATTTTAAGGTAATAATTGCAATGTTAATTATGAGTGTATTATTATGTATTAGTGTGGGAATTTAAACATGAATTGTATGTATGTATCACATGTTTTATAAGCGATTCCCTACATTTCGGGCGATCTTGGCCTTAACAACCCAGATCGTGGTTTTCGATGACAATCAGCTGTGGGCAGAAATTGTTAAACCCGACCACAGTTGGTTGCCTTTGAAATTGGTCAAACCTAGAAATTTAATGGGGTTTAATAAGGGAATCAAAGATTATTTTTTAACACAGGCTATTTTCACCTCAGTAGAGATGGTAGACCTTAGGGGCATATCATAAGAATAAAAGTAGGGGTACTTACCTTGAAGTTTTGTAACGCTGAAGCAAGGATGGGAGTGAGAGAAAAGAAAAAAGTGCTTACTCCTTCCGCCTCAGTCCTTGTGGAGGCAACTGAACGCAACAGTTCAGGGGGGGAAATAGTGTGTGTGGAGGAGAACAAAGGGGATGATTATTATTAACAGCGCCGGATAAATAGAATTTCTGTTAATAATAATATTTTATAACTGGTAAATGATTTTGAATAGTTTTAGATAAAAGGGGAAATGTTTAAGAATTATAGAAGAAGGGAGATATAGATGAATTGTATTTGATTAAATTTTGATAATGTGTTGAAGAGAATTTTAACAATGTGTTTAAATATTTTAGATGAAATCTGAGTAATGGAAGATATTTGTAATATTGTAAGGGGAAATGTCTATTTTAATTCTGATGGGAATCAGGGCAATAATTTTGATTTTTGGAAAAGACTTAACAAGAGAAGGGTATGCAGAATGATGTAAAGGAATTTTATAAATGTATCATGTTAGTTTAAGGGTTCATATATAAATGTGTTAAGAATTAAGAAAAACCAGTGCTTCTTAACACAAACCAGCGCACAGCTAAGGGGAAACAGATCAGTTAGGGATATGGTATTATCCAAGGCCACTATTTGATATTTTTAATTTGATGTTTCAGTGTCTGATGATGCTGTGGTGGCAGTCCTGAGCTGGCCAGTGCGTCAGAGCAGGAGTGTCAAGCGTCTGTCTGGCCTTGCGGTGTTGGTATCTCGAGAGAGAAGTCCAGTAAGGTCATTCAGGTGCGGTCACAGCCACTGGACCAAGTGTAAGTGATTGTATTTTTTTCATAAACACTACAGGGGGTTGTGGCGACATATCCCAACTGATCCCTTTAGAAAGTATGAGAGCGTCAATGAGAGTTTTTATGCTTCGGCGTAAAACCTCTCATTGAGGGGGTTTTGTAACGGGACAAACTATTGGGGCTTATTTCTTCTTAAATAATTGTAAAATGTAATGGCCACTCAAGCTGAACAACATTTGAATCATAAACGCTGGACAGTTTTTTTTTACACCTTGCAGTCAGTGTGGTTCCAAGCCAAGCCGTACGTAGGTGTTGTTGTTGCACAAAAGCAATTAACGAGTCTGAGAATGTGAACGTTAGCAGCGAGGGGACGTATTCGCGCATGGTGTGCCACAGTGAACAGCTTGAAAAGCACGTACGAAACATTCTTTCTCGCCCAGTGTGCAGAAAACAAAGAACAGTCGGCTATGAACATCCAATAAATACGGACGTAATCAGTCTGCGCGTCCGCCGGCTAGGCGTAGTTTTCGTCGTGCCCGCAGTTCAAAATGTGATGTAAAATCAAAATTATTTCCATACAAATAATATAAATAGACTGTGTTGTGACAAACAAAAATGTAATAACTGTTCGGCAATAAGAACCGTGCAAAACGAAAGGTGCGAGATGACAATAAGGAGGGGACGATTCCAGATCAACTCTTCGAACAGCTAAGTATTCTGCGGAATACTACCATATATCTGAAATCCAATATTTAAAAATTACTAAAATACTCTAAATCAGAAAAAATGAGATCTAGAGGGCCAGGGGTGTATAAAAGGGGATAAATGTATTTTTGTAATATTTTAGAAGCGCTGGTTTGTGTTCTAGGAAATAGATTTTATGTTTTTCAGTATCTCTAATTTACACTAAACTTTAAAATCAGGCATTATAAATATTGTTATTGTATATCTAACAAGTTGTATCAGAATTAGAAAAGAAAAGAAGAAAAAAAAAGAGAAATACATTTTATGTAGAAAATGGGAATCGAATGACTTGTAGTAATGACTTTATTGTGTAGTAGAAATGAGCTTGGGGCATATGCATAATAAACGAGATCATGAGAGGAATACAAGTATTTAGTATATTTTATTCAAATAACCATAATCTGTTCTCCTGTTCGCTGAAAAGAATCCTGGTAAGTAACAATTTATATATATTGTAACGATAATAAAGGGGGTTTCGTTATCGGGTTACTTATGATTGAGATGTAGCCTCACCTCGGGTTAGTCTATTTGTAACCAGAGAATATTTCGTTACGTACAATGTTACTGTGAATAGGTTACTTGTATATATGTCGTGTGCACTTGGATTACACCACCCGTAGGAAGTGTGAACTTGTAATATATATAAATAATGTAGCGACAAACTCGCACTGGAGTCGTCGATGTGTAATTATGAATGTGTTATGTTGAACGGCGAATAATTTTGTAAATTGCCGCTTCTCCCACTACGCTGCTTCTTTTCCGTGACGTCACTCACCGATGCCAACTATCGGGTCAGCTACAACCTGTGAATTCTATTTACTAAATGTAACGGCAATAATAACGACTCACAATTATCATCAAACATATATCCTTGTGGAATCCTTTATTCGGAAAAAACACTGGTTAACTTGTTTTAATAATTTTTAAACAGAATAATCGCAATTGTAGTACAAATTATAAATCTTCTCTTTACCAGTTGGCAGCAGTAGTAGCCAAACGTTCAGTATTTCTTGAGACCAAAACCATGCTTTTTGTTAACGTTTTTAAATAAAAATAAATATTATCTCAGGGCGTATATGGTTCGGGGATCATAAATTAAACAAAATATTACACTATTAATCAAAATACAAGTTTACAATTATAGGATATTACAACGTTAGAGTGATACGTGCACACAGAAATTGTATAGTGGTTACCAGTTTTATAAGGTTATGCCCAGTTCAGGCTTTGATAGTTATTATGTAAATTAATAGTTCTCGTTGTGTTTAAAAAGGTGTTAGTCTTATATGGTGTTACTAGTGATTGTTTTTAGTGTTTGTGTTATATGGTGTCTGTAGTTTAGTTGATTATTACTTAAAATTCGTGTATCCAAATGTGTGTGTTGAAATACAATATAATGAGATGTCAGATCACCAAATCCTCTTCTTGGTTGAAGATAGGGCCCACGTACACGTCAGATCTTCTTCTCGTCCCTCGTCCACTTCAAATCTTCTTCCTGGTCGTTATTTCTTCTAATCCGTCTAATGGGTAGCCTTCTGTTATTGCAAAAAGTTCGTGTAGTGTACCTCTAACTGTATTTATTTAGTTGTATAGTTTTTTCACACTTTATAACATATAATGTAAGACGATTTAAAAACGCGTCTATTCGCTAAGATCGTTGTCAAAGAAGTCTCTTTTTATTTATCCCAAATTTCTGGTTGCTAAGGGTAAACTTGGAACCTGGTTGGCTAATCCGGATCTACATTGTCATATACTTTTATTATTTCAGAATCTAAATTTCGTTCAAAATCTTTAATTTAACATAACTTTTCTATACTGAATGGGAGTTTAAAACCATTATCAGCATTATTTTGATCTTCACATTTGTTATATTTAGACACCAAACATGCCTATTTTTGTTTAAGAACTATGGATGTTACAATTTTGTTATTTGGAATTTTCTTAAATAACTTGATATGTGTTATTTTGGTTCTATATTCCTTGTATACATTATTACCTATAAATACACCAACCCTTTCACATTTGCTTTACAAAATTTCTAACATAATTGTTCAAAATTTACTAAAGTTGGTTTCACCTGGCCTATGTAATAGTATTACCTTCATCACCATGTTTTAACATCTTTAACAATTAAATTAATTTTTAACACTGTAGCGGGTCGATTTTTGGGTGTTTTTGTTTTAACCGTTTGGGGTATATATATATTTTTAGTCATTTCGGTTTCGGGCGGGTTTGTATAAAATAATGTAAAAATGTATTATTGTGCAACGTATTTGTCCGTATAACAGACCAGTGTTGAGAAACAGTTGGAAACAAAGCGAAACGCAATCAGTGGTGTAACACGGCTGAAGAATTTACCTCCACCAAAATTCTAAGAACTCTGTGCATGTGTTTTGACGCCCGTATGCAACTCAGCCGGGCGGGGATCGGCACTGACGCCGTGAAAGACACGACAGTTGAGACAAACATGGCGCTGGGACGAACAGTTAGTAGTTCCAATCGACCGACTACCGGAAAACGGCGTCAAACTCCGCCTACTGTGAGCGACATCAGCAGAGCAGATGCCAATATCGGCCTCTGGACACACACACATGCCCGTTATAATCCATGCATAAAATGGTTATGCCACAGCAATTAATCACCAACGGCGACTAAAACCGGATGGCCGTGACTGCTCATTTCCCGTGACTCGAGGAAAGCACATTGTCCAGTTCGTCACTGACTGTGTCGGCGCCGACACGCGAGCTAAATATGCTCATATAATTTTATTAGTATTTGGTAATGAAAGTGAAGTAGTCATTTTCTAAAACCAGTGACAGGATGGGAGGATAGTTGTAGAACAACAATATCCAAATTTGTGATTCAGTTTCGTCCTTTTCGAGACGTTTTCGACCTACCGCGGGCTGGCCACGAGGTCACAGAAGAACGCGTTGCCGGTAGTGATCTAAAATCATGTATTCAATTGGGTAATTGGGGTTTTATAATGGAATGGGAGTAGTGAGTGTGCAATGCTGGGCTGAATTAAGTGTATATGTGTGTGAATGAAGTTATATAATTGTCCATGATAAGGTAAGCGCTAGTCAGTAAGGTGTAAGAGTTGCACAACATGTAACAAGAAGATTTAACATTTCAACATTTCTGAGTAATAAAGAAAAATCTGATTTCTCTTCCATACAATTGAGAGTTAAATTCTTTCAATGCCTTATTTCGTTATATGTATCGTCAGAGTTCGTCGAACGAAATGGGTTAGTCCACACTATGCGATCCGGCCAGATCAAAGTCGTAAGGTAAGTGGAAGTGTTAACTTAATTTGAATAAAATAAGTTTACACAAAAAATAGTAAAAGTTACAATTGGTGCCGTGACCAGGATTTAATATAACTGAAGAGGGGTTATTTTAACACCGGCCTACATCTGACGATGCATAGCGAAGTAGGGTTATGAAAGCAAATTGATTTGGTAAAATATCAGTTTTGAAATAAAATTACTAATTGACAGTTGTTACGTAAGAAAAAATAGATAAAGTAAAAATGTCCGAGAATACAGAAAAAAGTAGTATAATAAATTCAATTATGAGTGAAAGTGGCCTTGAGTCGCAATCGCTGGATGAAAGTGGTATGTTGAGGGGGGAGACGGGTGCTGTTACAGAAACAGCTGGCGGCAGTAATGTAATAGTTCATTCCACTCCGATTGCGTCTCAACCACAACCAAACGAAATATACGTTGATTCGGGGATTCAATTGACCCCCGTTTCAATTAATAAAAGTAAACAATCAGAGGAACTAGATATAATGAGTTTCTTACGAAAAATGGACAACAAATTTGACATGCAGAATAATGAATTAAACAAGCGTCTTGATAGAATTGACGAAAAATTTGAGAGTCGTTTTAATACTAATGACGAGAAATTTGAGATTTTAAGTAACGAATTCAAAGAACAGAAAATAAAATGCGAACAGCAGAATATTAAAAATGATATTATTTTTAATGAAATTAAAAAACAGAATATTCAGTTTCAGCAAAATATAAATATAAAATTTGACGAGTTGATAAATAACATACAAGACAAGAATGTATGTCTTGAAAATACCAATGAAATGACAAGAAATAGTTCGAATAAAGTAGAACAGAGTAAGAATAATACAAACGAAAGTTGTAATGACAGTGTTGTGTTAGGCAATGAATTAATAAATAATAATGATGATAATAATAACGAGAATAATAATGTGTTTGAGAAATTGGTATCAGAAAGTGATACGGTAAAAATAAATAATGAAAGTATAGAATGCAGTGATTATGAGATGTTAATGTGTGTCAGTGAGTGAGAGAGAGAGAGAAAAAATAATGTTGTAGTAGAGTGGGGACAGAGGGGAAATTTTCCTTTTATTATTTACGATGATTTAATGTGGTCACAAGAGTTTTTGAAGGGCAAGAGTCCCGTGTTAGTAGAAGATTTGAGTTTAGTTTATTTGTATAAGTTTATACCCTCTGTGCGGAATGATTTTATAAGTATGAGATGGTGTTATGATGAGAGTGATTTAAATAGAGAATTGTGTGTTGAGAGAGAGATAGAGTTATATGAATTAAAGAGAGATTATGAGGAGTTGAAAGAAATATTAGAAGTATATTTAAACCCGAATGATGTAATTGATAATACAAAAGTAACTAACCCGATATTGGAAATATTTACTGACGGAGAGTTAACAGAAATACTTAACGCAGACTTGGTGAATGATTATTATGGTATAACAGATAAATTGAAATTGTTTGGTTATGACACACAAGACAACAATATGTGTGTCAATACAATTGAAAAGTGTTATTTAGAACCAAGATTAATTTTTGACGATGGTGGCTGAACTAGAATATCAGTGTATAGACCTTGTTAGATACTGTAAATTCTGGTAATGACCTTGCTGATTTGGACATCTGAAGTGAGATACACTTGAACAATTTTGACGTATATTTTGTAAATAATATTGAATTCATTTGTGTGTATTGTAAAATGTAATGTGTATATGTTTTAGAAATGTTGTATTAATAATAATAATATTATTAATATTTTTGCACTCTAATTAAATAACAAAATAATTACGAAGACAATAGTTAATGATTTGTAGAATGTTGATAATAATTGAGATATGTTATTTTAATAATCAAATGAATTAAATAAGTGGAGATGTTTAGATAGTGTGATTGAATATTATGTGTTTGAATTTTATAAGGTAATTAAATTGTTTGGTGAGATTTTGATTTAATAATAATTAATAAGTAAATAAATGTTAAATGGTTTATTTTGTGGAACATAATGATTAAAAATATGTATTAATAATAAATTTAGAATTTTTGAAAATCTGATTACAACAGGATAAATTCATCATGATGATAAATAAAAAGAGTTAATGAAAAATTTTAAATAATAATGTTTATAAATTTTTATATAAATTATTTAAAAGAGAATTGTTTGTTTGATGTATGCTAATAATCCAGGTTTACTGCTATTGGTGTATTGTGTTATGTGATGTATTATAACAGTGTAGTGTGGAACTGCTATGGGGGAAGGTTGTAGATTTTGTATTAATTATTTTATGTTAATAATGGTTAAGCTTCCATATAAAGTGGGTTAAAAACCCCATCTAAATTAATATTGTCATTTAAATATAAATTCGTAAATTTAATATTACGAAAGATATTTTACTTGTGATTCCCCAAATTTTCGGGCGGTCACGGCCTCACCGAACCCTGACCGTGGAATTGGTTTAGCTTTAACAGCTATGGTTGGGGCACATTACGATTACGCGCTGACCATAACTGGCCATAGCTGTTATCGTTGTAAAGGTGTATTTTGAAATTGATGGGGGGTAATAAAAAGGGGAATCACCAAACTATGGAACAGCGGCTGCCACTCTGTTCGAGAAGGAACAGCAGAGCCAGGTGGTAGATCCGTTTAAGGGTGCATGATTATTAACGAGAACATGATGATGTTCACCAATTTTAACTTAACAGCGGAAGCAGAGACACGGAGAGGTAAAAACCTGCTCCAAAATATACAGTCTCTGTGGAAGCGAAAGGGCGAGACAGTCCTCCATAATCTGAAATAGTGTGTGTGGCTGGGAGGTGACGTAAAGGAGTCACGAATTTAAAATTTTATGACAAAAGTTTTTGCGTATTCAAAGTTTAATCCAATCAAAAATGCTTGTGCTCTGTCCACATAATTATATGCTCAGACTCGTAAAATAAGGTTCATACTATAATTTGAAAGGTATCATTTTATTGTTGTGTGTTAGATATAGTTGTTGGTAAAATGTATTTTCATTATGTGTGTAATTTTTTTTCTAAGCCAATCATTAGACGCCTGGCAGGCAATCAACATAATAGAAGTAAGTGTTGATAATGTATTACATGTATTTGTTCAATTTTAAGATGTGCTTTTATTATGTTAGGATATTAGCTGATCAGCAATACCATGTCACTGGTATAGTGGTTTGTAAAGGTTACAAGTAATTAATGTTTAGTGTACTACAGACATTTTGAAGTAAAGACAAAAAGAATATGAGAAATAAAATAACAATTTATGCAAATTAATAAAAGATAATTCATGGGTGATAAATGTTTTATGGGACATGCAGACCTGTCCAAGTTGAATTAAAAGTTGAATGTGAAATGATGGAGATGAATATAATGTACTGTTGTTTTTGAATTGATGTGATGTAACAGAGTTGGTGAAGTATTAATGTTGACACAGTAGTTGTAGAGACTTTATGCAGATTTTGAGTGATATGTTTATGATTAATGAGGGTATTTTGTGTATTTATAGTGAGGTTATGAGATTGAGATTTTTGGGGATGGCAATTTTGTATTAGGGGGTAGTGTATTTGGGGAGTCCGCAACAAGGGTTGGGACGGGATAGGGACCGATTGGCGCCGGAAAGGGTTACCTAGGGGGAGTCCAGGGACCAACATAAGGGAATGAGTTTTTGGGAAGGAAACACGTATCCTATATATACAAAGGGTTGGAGAGTATTTTTTTATATATGTAGAGAAGGTGGCGAATTGTGTTAAATGGTAAGTTGGGGTTTAGAATGTCCTGATTAGTAGATATTTTGATAGAGATGGGTGTCATGAGCATGGAAGTTGATGAATATTAGAGTCAGAGGGAGAAAGTTTAGGTGTATAGAAATATATAGAAATCTCATACAGAAAAACGAGAATAAATAATTTACATCACCCACAGTATATTAAAGTAAGATTGTTGAAAAGAAAGAGGAATTTATAATAAAGAATATATAATTGTTTATTTTTTTGTTTCAACCAGTGACAGAATTTTGATAAAATTTGAAAATAATGTAAAGTCAAGAATTGTTTGTTTTAAATAATTTAAATGTCAATCTGTTTATTTGTATTAATATTTTGTTTGTTTTAAATATTTTGTTTATTATGTTTTGTATTTCAAGGTAGGATATTGAAAATGTTCAAGGTGTATTTTCAGAAAGCATGCACAACATATGTGGGTCAAGGGTTTTGGACTTGACCTAGTTATGATCAGCTGATGAGTTCATACACCTACTAAGCTTGTGTATAGTAGGAAGCCAATTGTGATTTGTTTGTTTAATTAATTCAAACCAATATTTGAATAATTTTAATAAATGTTATTTAATAAATAAATTTAATAAATATTTAATGAATAATTTTTTTTTGAATTTTAAAATTTTGAAAAATTTGATTGTTTATTGAAAAAAAAAAAAAAAAAAAAAAAAAACTTGATTTTTCGCCTGCCAGCGAATGAATATGTTAGATAATGATTCTTTTATTATGTGTGCATTAACCATGTTTATTTGATTGTATTGCATTGTATTGGTAGAATATAAGTGATTCTCCTGTTAGAATAAGGATGTGTTTATATTATTAGAAATGTTTAGGCTGTCATTTGAAACAAAAATTAGAAAAAAGAGGAAGAGAATTTTTTGATAAAAGATTATTTTTTTGAATTTTGAATTTTTTAAATTTTTCGTAAATTTTATTTTTTTTTTATGTGTTATGATAACATGTAATGTTAGTATGTGTGAGCCCAGTATTTGCTAAAGGCAGCCCAGCTTGCAAAAAAGGGGATCCATATCGGCGGAGGAGCTGGAATGATTTTAGCCAGGGATTGAGGATTTTGGGGGTAGTATGTTGAAGGGCGAGGTGGGCCGTGGTGCGAGTCTGATCGATTTCTCGGTGTTGGGATCTCTAACGGAGAAGTCCAGTGATCTCGTTCAGATGAGTCCATGGTCGCTGAGCCAGGGGGGTCGTGTACCCATGCAGAGTAAGAACCAGGGGGTTGTTGGCACCAGTTCCTCACCGGTCCTCTTCGGGGTTTATCGATGAGATTTCTTCTGTCATGGACAGCAGAATTCTCATCGAGGGGGTATTGTAGCGGGTCGATTTTTGGGTGTTTTTGTTTTAACCGTTTGGGGTATATATATATTTTTAGTCATTTCGGTTTCGGGCGGGTTTGTATAAAATAATGTAAAAA
This sequence comes from Magicicada septendecula, assembly GCA_034769895.1. NCBI lineage: Eukaryota > Metazoa > Arthropoda > Insecta > Hemiptera > Cicadidae > Magicicada > Magicicada septendecula. The sequence continues at coordinate 150,578,102 of CM068372.1, forward strand.
TGTATTATTGTGCAACGTATTTGTCCGTATAACAGACCAGTGTTGAGAAACAGTTGGAAACAAAGCGAAACGCAATCAGTGGTGTAACACGGCTGAAGAATTTACCTCCACCAAAATTCTAAGAACTCTGTGCATGTGTTTTGACGCCCGTATGCAACTCAGCCGGGCAGGGATCGGCACTGACGCCGTGAAAGACACGACAGTTGAGACAAACATGGCGCTGGGACGAACAGTTAGTAGTTCCAATCGACCGACTACCGGAAAACGGCGTCAAACTCCGCCTACTGTGAGCGACATCAGCAGAGCAGATGCCAATATCGGCCTCTGGACACACACACATGCCCGTTATAATCCATGCATAAAATGGTTATGCCACAGCAATTAATCACCAACGGCGACTAAAACCGGATGGCCGTGACTGCTCATTTCCCGTGACTCGAGGAAAGCACATTGTCCAGTTCGTCACTGACTGTGTCGGCGCCGACACGCGAGCTAAATATGCTCATATAATTTTATTAGTATTTGGTAATGAAAGTGAAGTAGTCATTTTCTAAAACCAGTGACAGGATGGGAGGATAGTTGTAGAACAACAATATCCAAATTTGTGATTCAGTTTCGTCCTTTTCGAGACGTTTTCGACCTACCGCGGGCTGGCCACGAGGTCACAGAAGAACGCGTTGCCGGTAGTGATCTAAAATCATGTATTCAATTGGGTAATTGGGGTTTTATAATGGAATGGGAGTAGTGAGTGTGCAATGCTGGGCTGAATTAAGTGTATATGTGTGTGAATGAAGTTATATAATTGTCCATGATAAGGTAAGCGCTAGTCAGTAAGGTGTAAGAGTTGCACAACATGTAACAAGAAGATTTAACATTTCAACATTTCTGAGTAATAAAGAAAAATCTGATTTCTCTTCCATACAATTGAGAGTTAAATTCTTTCAATGCCTTATTTCGTTATATGTATCGTCAGAGTTCGTCGAACGAAATGGGTTAGTCCACACTATGCGATCCGGCCAGATCAAAGTCGTAAGGTAAGTGGAAGTGTTAACTTAATTTGAATAAAATAAGTTTACACAAAAAATAGTAAAAGTTACAACACTCATCAAAATGGTTTAACATATAACGTTATTTTAACAACACAAAAAATATATTATTCTAATAGTTAAATTCATGCCCACATGGCTATGATTATACCAAATCCTTGCACAAATAATTGTTTTCTACTCAGACTGTATAAATGTTTGACACTTAACAAAACATCTCTGTATAGTCCATTCTGCTTGGTTAATTCATTTTCCATGGTTTAGCATCAGCTCTGTTGTTATATTTATTAACACAACATAAAAAAAAATTGAATTAATATCATTAAATTGACATTCCTTTAAACTAACTGTATCATTGTTACATACAAAAAACACAACACAAGTACTATTATATAAAACACTGTGCTATAACATAAAACATGCACATTTTACTAAACAAATTCTATACTAATTGGTTAGTCCCTTGTCAGCTAATCTACTCATTATTCTGACACTGTCTATGTCATATTTACTATTTATATGGGTTTCAACATCCGTATACTTACTGATGCTTGATTTACAAAATTACAATAAAGTGAACACTGTTGCTCTACCTCACACACAGTTCTAATAATCTTGTTACATTTACTGTTTATCTGGGTTTTACTCTTGTTATAAATGTTATTGTGACCATGTTATAATTTGTTGTTTACTGGACAACCCTATGAACTCTATATGTGACAATTTTTTGTATGGTTCTTTGTATAACCAGGTGTATTTATATTTTTGTTACATCAATTAACTTAATTATTTACTAATATTTTTCTTACATAATATTGTATGTTTGGGTCTATTATCCCTCACTTTGTATTTTGATTGTCTGGATTTAAAGATACATCAACTGAAACCATTTGTTTCTTTATAGTCCTGGTTCATAAGCTGTTTGTCTTTACAATTCTTTGTTTGGTCAATACTGAAAATTCATGTCATAGTTGGGGTTTGAAGATATCTGCATCACTTAGCCTAAATCATTAATTTGGGTACGGTCAGTTGTCTTACTAGTCAGTCTAAAATTGTTAGTCGTTCTTCTTCACTATCATCTTTGAAGATATTGTTCTTCTTGTCAGCTTCTTAACCAAAGTCTTCATTAAATCAGGTAAGATATTATGTTGTTCCAAATGTAATGTTACATATTACCCTGCCACCAAATTTGATCATTTTAATAAAATATTGTTTTTTGTTGAAATTATCAATTATCTTAACTTTCACATTGTCATTCGTTATTCTTATTATGATCTGGTATACTTGTCTTTAATTATAAGTGTTCTATCCCTGGAACATGTTACTTCCCTAACAAATTAATCACCATATATTCTGGAATCAGTCGGGGGGCTCTCTTGACCTAATACCCCGCTGTCCTTACAATACATAATACATAAATAATATCGATTGCTGGAGTTATCTCGTCAGTCAATCACATTTAAATATCACTAGTCTATTCACGACTAAATCAAATAAAAATAATATAATATATTCTTGGGATTGTTCACTCAGTCTAACTTCTCAGATCTAAATATTTCTTTCCATTGATTCTTTCAGATGTTTATTTTCTTGTGGCGATATTAATAACATTTTTTATTTTCTATTGGTACTATCTTCCTTCCTTCTTTATCAGTACTGCTTAATCTTCATTTTTCATTCACTATCTTCATTTAAATTAAAACATAACAAGTATTTGCATCTTCAGTTGTTGATTCTCTCACAATCATGATAGGTTATTTGCAATAAATTCGTTTCTAGCCTTGTCTCATTTTCATCGTTGATTGTCTACATTTGTCCTTTCTTATTCATTTTATATCACTATAGTTTCTTCTAATTTATGGATGTTGCATCTTTCTTTTATATTCCAATAATAAGTTCATAACTGTGTTTAATAAGAGGTGCTTGTTTTGTTTAGAATTTGGAAATTTATTCCCAGTTGTTTATCTGCTTGATTCATCATAACATTATCAAACTGTACTGTAATTGGTCCTTACTATTTATCTAAATTCTGAAATATTCAACCTTGTTTATTGGGCTTCATTTAAAGTTATATTTTGGATTATCAAAGTTGGTTAGATGAGCTTACTATGTTCTTTGAGTTTTGAGGTTTTATAATAATAAATTCTTCACTTCTAAATTAATTCTCATAAATAATTAGTTGTAAGTTGATCTTACTATTTCTTTAGAATTTTGTGGTTTTATAATAATAAATTCTTCAATTCCAAATTAATTCTCATAAATCATTAGTTGTAAGTTGTTCTTACTATATTTTTAGAATTTTGTGGTTTTATAATAATAAATTCTTCAATTCCAAATTAATTCTCATAAATCATTAGTTGTAAGTTGTTCTTACTATATTTTCAGAATTTTGTGGTTTTATAATAATAAATTCTTCAATTCCAAATTAATTCTCATAAATAATTAGTTGTAAGTTGTTCTTACTATTTCTTTAGAATTTTGTGGTTTTATAATAATAAATTCTTCAATTCCAAATTAATTCTCATAAATAATTAGTTGTAAGTTGTTCTTACTATTTCTTTAGAATTTTGTGGTTTTATAATAATAAATTCTTCAATTCCAAATTAATTCTCATAAATAATTAGTTGTAAGTTGTTCTTACTATTTCTTTAGAATTTTGTGGTTTTATAATAATAAATTCTTCAATTCCAAATTAATTCTCATAAATCATTAGTTGTAAGTTGTTCTTACTATATTTTCAGAATTTTGTGGTTTTATAATAATAAATTCTTCAATTCCAAATTAATTCTCATAAATAATTAGTTGTAAGTTGTTCTTACTATTTCTTTAGAATTTTGTGGTTTTATAATAATAAATTCTTCAATTCCAAATTAATTCTCATAAATAATTAGTTGTAAGTTGATCTTACTATTTCTTTAGAATTTTGTGGTTTTATAATAATAAATTCTTCAATTCCAAATTAATTCTCATAAATCATTAGTTGTAAGTTGTTCTTACTATATTTTTAGAATTTTGTGGTTTTATACAACTTTGTTTATTAGGTTCATAATACATTTTTAAGGACACTTGGTTGTACGTCCCCTTAATCTTTTTTGTAGTTGCCCGATTAATGGGGTATAGTTTTGTAAACTTGGAGTAATGGTCGAACATGATTATAATAAACTTATACTGTTTTCTCCCTCCACTACGAGGTAACGGACCACACACATCTAAAAATACTCTCTCTAATTTACCAGTTGATGTAATAGGTTGCATAATTCCTTCTGTTTTTTCGTTATTGCATTTTGCTAATTGACAGATGTGACACTGCCGGATACATTCTCTAACTCTTCTGTTGATATTCTTAATGTGTGTTCCTCAAGTGCCTTCATTACTTTTAATGCACCCATATGCCCATATCGGCTATGGTAGTCCAATATTAATTCTGTTTCTAAAGCTTTAGGTATCACCACCTTCCATGAGCCTTGGTTATTATTTGGTTTGTAAAATAATATGTCTTCATGTAGACAGTAATATGCAGTGATTTTTTCATCCTGTTGGATCAGTCTTTGTCTAAAATTGTTGATTTTGGTATCCTCGGTTTGTTGTTGTGCAATGGATTTCATGATGTTTTCCAAATCTGACTTGTTTTTTATTATAGTGTACACCTTGATGACTGTTTCTTTTTCCCCTTCGAAAGTTTGTTGTTCTATGTTAATTCGGGACAATATATCTGCAGCAATATTCTGTTTTCCTGGAACATACTCCCAATCTATATGGTACTCCTGTAGTGCGAGTATCCACCTTGTCAATCTCCCATGGTTGATCTTGCAATTTTTTAGGAAAGATATTGACTTATGATCGCTCCTCACAGTTATTGAGTATCCAAGAATGTAGGTTCTGAATTTCCCACAAGCGAATACAACGCTTAATAACTCCTTTTCTGTTACACTATAATTGCGTTCACATCCCTTAAGTATTCTGCTTGCAAAACTCACCACCTGATGTTCTCCCTCACTATCTTCTTGATATAATACAGATGCTAAACTTATATCACTGGCATCACAGTTCATGAAGAAAGGTTGATTGAAATTAGGATGTTTTAATACAACTGAACTTAGGAAATTGTGCTTGATCGTTTGGAGTAAATTGTCTTGTTCCTGTCCCCAGGACCATTTGTTCTTAGAGGATAATTGTGGAGAAAACTTTGCTGTCATTTCAGAATAATTTCTCTGAAACTTCCTATAATAATTGCAAAGTCCCAGAAATGATTGAAGTTGCTTTTTATTTTTAGGACTTGGGAACTTCTGGATAGCTTCAATTTTTTCATTGGATGGTGTTATTCCTTGTCTTGTTAGGTTAAAACCCAGGAATTGGACTTCACTGGCGATAAGCTTAGATTTTTGAAGTTTTAGTGTAACGTTATTGTCTGATAGTTTTTGTAATACTTGTCCTACTCGGTCACAATGGTCTTCCCAATTCACTGAAGTAATCAACAAGTCATCAACATAGACTGTGGTATATGGAATAGTATCTGGACCCAACACCTGGTCCATACATCTTACGAATACAGCTACTGAATTTACCAGTCCAAACGGTAGTCTCTTGAACTGATAGTTCCTTCCTTCGAAAATAAAGGCGACGTACTTTCGACTATCTGGGTGTAGCTCCACCTGCCAATACCCACAAACCGTATCCCAGGTGCTAATAAATTGTATGCCATTGAACTTTTTCAGTATCTCCTCAATCTCTCCAGGAGATGTTCTGTCATTAACTATGATCTTATTAATCTCTCTAGCATCCAAACAGAGTCGTACTTTGCCATCTTTCTTTGGAACTGCTATTAACGGACTGGTATATGGGGAACAGCTATATTCAATAATGTCTTCTGCTATCATTTTGTCTAGTTCAGTCCTCACTGCTTCCTTTAATGCATAAGCAACGGGATATGATTTTTTATTAAAATTGACAGGCTCCTTGAATTGTAATGTAAATTGATAATCCTTTACTTTGCCAGGTACATCAGAGAAAACATAGCGGTATTTATTATATATTGAAATTAACTTTTCTATTTGTTGTGTGGTTAGATTATATTCATTTTGTTCTGACCGAAATTGTCGGATCTCTTCTAATTTTTCCAACCATAAACTATCTTCACACCCAAAGTATTCCCTTCTTACATTCCATGACTCCTCTTGGTTATTATTGAATTTTCTTATACTGTTGCATGAAGGTACATTTTTGTTTTCTACCAATTTTGCTGTCCATTCTATATTATCCACCTTTAATGACACTATGGCTTGTCTCACGTCAATTATTGCTGAATATTTTCTCAAAATATCACAGCCTATTAGTAGATTAAATGGTAGATTACTAGCTATTAGAAAAATCATAGGTATAGCTACATTTCTGCTGGTCACTGTTAATGATACCTGTTTTCTTATTGACTTGTTTTGCCTTCCAGTGGCTCCGATTAAAATTATATTTTGAATTGGTAAAGTTGGTAAGATGGCCTTACTATATTTTTGAATTTTGAGGTATTCATTGTTGTCGATTAACGACACGTTTGCGCCCGTATCTATCATACATCTTGTCACTTTACTAAAAATGAACTTTATCTTGTGAAAAACTTACTTTTTTCGTCGGACGCGTTTCGGCTTAGTATCCGCCTTCTTCAGCTTTTAGTCAGACTGCCATCATTTCGTAACGGTTTTTGTGTGGAAGGTGTAGTGGGGGTGGTGTGTGGAGGAAGGGGATTGGCGCAGGGATTCAACTTGATGTTTGTTTTTTGTAAAATTGTGTCAAAAAGTGTATGTGATTTATATTGCAATTGATCGTTGAGTATGTTGTTTGGTTGTGTTGTGTGGTGTTTATATATAAACACCACACAACACAACCAAACAACATACTCAACGATCAATTGCAATATAAATCACATACACTTTTTGACACAATTTTACAAAAAACAAACATCAAGTTGAATCCCTGCGCCAATCCCCTTCCTCCACACACCACCCCCACTACACCTTCCACACAAAAACCGTTACGAAATGATGGCAGTCTGACTAAAAGCTGAAGAAGGCGGATACTAAGCCGAAACGCGTCCGATGAAAAAAGTAAGTTTTTCACAAGATAAAGTTCATTTTTAGTAAAGTGATAGTGCTGTGAAAGAAGAGATGAACAATCAAGACAACTATACATCTTGTCTCCAGTCCATTCACTTGGGCGATGATATAAACAATCTCATTATTTGAATTATTTTGTGTTATCGAGTCTTCGTTCAGTAGCTCTTCTCTAACATTCTTTAGGAAATGATTTTGCACTATTGTCAACGTATCGTCAGTCGTTTTGTCTCGTCCTAGTAAGTACCCAAATTGCCGGTTCAGTGATGGGACCTGGTGGATTTTCACTGCCGCAGTTCATTTAAATCAGAGCTGGTTTCCTCAGTCCTGTTGTCTGATTGATTGGGTCTGTCTCTGCTCTGTGACTCTTGTACCTCAATGGCGTTATTATTGAACGTCACTGAGTTTCGGTTGTTTCTGTTGTCGTCGCAGCTTCTACTTCGCCGATGTTCATCGCGGTAGTGCTGGTTACTCTCCTCCCGAAAACTTCTTCCACGGTTTCCATTATAGTTTGCTCGTCCCTGGTACCAACGTCTTCCCACATCCCTGTCGTCAACACTTACATAGTTTACTTGTCTTTTATATGTTTGATTTTGACTGTTATTATTGCCGTTATTATTGTGCCTGTATCGATTATCATAGTTGTTGTTATAACCCCGGTTGTTCTGGTACTGGTGGTCTCTGTCATTGGCACGCTGGTATCCATTGTTGTTATTATTTGTAGGAGGGCTACGGTAGTAGTGGTTGTTGTTATTGTTGTTATTATTTGCGTTATTTCGTGAATAGTTATTGGTGTTATTCTGGTTTTGGTAACCGCGCTGATATTGGTTACCGTTGTAGTTATAACTATTGTTTGGTCGTTGTCCATTATTTTCATATGGGGCGCCGCGGCGACCATTATTTCTATTTATCTCATCATTCCTTCGTCTATACTGGAGGAAGTTCTTCTCCTGTTCCATCTCTGCCAATAATGTTGACATCTCCTCGATGGTTTGTATACGTCCATTTATTCGGCCTCTTGTAATTTCGCCACCATAGTGGTATGCTAATAGCCGCACTAAACACTCTGTAGGAATTGCAGGCTCTAAATGTCTGGCTATATTTATTTTGCCCAGAAAATATGCGGTTGGAGTTTCCTTGCCGTGCAGGTCATATCTGCCCAATCCTATGTCACTCCTTATCATGTGTTGTGTGGCATCGGACCAATATTTAGATTGTAACTGTTTTTTAAATTCCTGGAAGTTCTGTATACTCGTCCGCATCGCCGTCCACCAGTTGTCATATACTTTTCGGAACATCTCGTCCAACATGCTCCTTATCACAAACCATCTGTCTTCTCCGGTTTTGGCTATCTTCTCTTCGACTCGTTCTAAGAATAGCATGGGGTTTCTTCTATAGTTTTGAAAATCGATCACCTCTCGATTTTCCTCGCATGTTGTATGGGCGCCGGTACACTGTCTGTTTTTTAATGGATTAATTTCATCTCTATGTGCAGTTGTCTGGTCTTGCACACGATTGAGACTAGTACACATACCTTCTAACCTTTCTCCCATCATCGCTTGGTTGGTTCTTATGTTTTCAACTCGTCCATTCGTTTCTTCCCGGACGCTCAGTATCTCTTGGTTCATTCGCTCACACTTTTCCTTGGTCTCGGATTCTACCCTTTTAATTTCAGTCACCGGTTCTTCCAGCTTCTTGTCCCATTCTTCCTGTAATTGCCGGTTATTAATTTCCATCTTGTTATTCCAATCTTCTTTTAATGACTCTTTGTGTTCATCCAATTTTTTCATGGTTTCCTCGTAATTTCCCTTCAACTCTTCCCTCAATGCTCTATTATTTTCGTCTATTTTCTCTTCCATTTTACTGCTATTCTCTTTCAATTCTCGGCTCAATTCCTCCTTGGTTTGTTTATTATCACTCCTTATTTCCTCCATCTTCTTACTCAAGTCTTCCTTCAATTTTTCTAAGTTCTTATCACTGTTCTCTATGGACTGTTTATTGTCCTGTTTTAATTCTTCCTTCAATTTTTCTAAGTTCTTACTATTCTCCTCCATCTTCTTACCCAAATCTTCCTTCAATATTTCTAAGTTCTTATTATTCTGTTTTAAATATTCCATAATGCTCTTCAGGTCAACGCTCTCTGTGACTTTGTCCGGTTTTTGTTTATCTCCTTGATCCTCTCTTATTGTTACTTCTACTTCTTCGACCGGTGTTGCTTCTTTGTCTTCCATATCTAACTCGTCTACCTTCTCGGCTTCGACCGCTCGTTTTCGCGATGTCTCTCGCTTCCTCATCTTGTTTATTCTGGTTTATTTGTCTATTAATAATAATTTAATTTATATTAAATTACACGCCTCACACGTTGGTGCGCCAATTCTGTAACGATAATAAAGGGGGTTTCGTTATCGGGTTACTTATGATTGAGATGTAGCCTTACCTCGGGTTAGTCTATTTGTAACCAGAGAATATTTCGTTACGTACAATGTTACTGTGAATAGGTTACTTGTATATATGTCGTGTGCACTTGGATTACACCACCCGTAGGAAGTGTGAACTTGTAATATATATAAATAATGTAGCGACAAACTCGCACTGGAGTCGTCGATGTGTAATTATGAATGTGTTATGTTGAACGGCGAATAATTTTGTAAATTGCCGCTTCTCCCACTACGCTGCTTCTTTTCCGTGACGTCACTCACCGATGCCAACTATCGGGTCAGCTACAACCTGTGAATTCTATTTACTAAATGTAACGGCAATAATAACGACTCACAATTATCATCAAACATATATCCTTGTGGAATCCTTTATTCGGAAAAAACACTGGTTAACTTGTTTTAATAATTTTTAAACAGAATAATCGCAATTGTAGTACAAATTATAAATCTTCTCTTTACCAGTTGGCAGCAGTAGTAGCCAAACGTTCAGTATTTCTTGAGACCAAAACCATGCTTTTTGTTAACATTTTTAAATAAAAATAAATATTATCTCAGGGCGTATATGGTTCGGGGATCATAAATTAAACAAAATATTACACTATTAATCAAAATACAAGTTTACAATTATAGGATATTACAACGTTAGAGTGATACGTACACACAGAAATTGTATAGTGGTTACCAGTTTTATAAGGTTATGCCCAGTTCAGGCTTTGATAGTTATTATGTAAATTAATAGTTCTCGTTGTGTTTAAAAAGGTGTTAGTCTTATATGGTGTTATTAGTGATTGTTTTTAGTGTTTGTGTTATATGGTGTCTGTAGTTTAGTTGATTATTACTTAAAATTCGTGTATCCAAATGTGTGTGTTGAAATACAATATAATGAGATGTCAGATCACCAAATCCTCTTCTTGTACTCTTCTTGGTTGAAGATAGGGCCCACGTACACGTCAGATCTTCTTCTCGTCCCTCGTCCACTTCAAATCTTCTTCCTGGTCGTTATTTCTTCTAATCCGTCTAATGGGTAGTCTTCTGTTATTGCAAAAAGTTCGTGTAGTGTACCTCTAACTGTATTTATTTAGTTGTATAGTTTTTTCACACTTTATAACATATAATGTAAGACGATTTAAAAACGCGTCTATTCGCTAAGATCGTTGTCAAAGAAGTCTCTTTTTATTTATCCCAAATTTCTGGTTGCTAAGGGTAAACTTGGAACCTGGTTGGCTAATCTGGATCTACATTGTCATATACTTTTATTATTTCAGAATCTAAATTTCGTTCAAAATCTTTAATTTAACATAACTTTTCTATACTGAATGGGAGTTTAAAACCATTATCAGCATTATTTTGATCTTCACATTTGTTATATTTAGACACCAAACATGCCTATTTTTGTTTAAGAACTATGGATGTTACAATTTTGTTATTTGGAATTTTCTTAAATAACTTGATATGTGTTATTTTGGTTCTATATTCCTTGTATACATTATTACCTATAAATACACCAACCCTTTCACATTTGCTTTACAAAATTTCTAACATAATTGTTCAAAATTTACTAAAGTTGGTTTCACCTGGCCTATGTAATAGTATTACCTTCATCACCATGTTTTAACATCTTTAACAATTAAATTAATTTTTAACACTCATCAAAATGGTTTAACATATAACGTTATTTTAACAACACAAAAAATATATTATTCTAATAGTTAAATTCATGCCCACATGGCTATGATTATACCAAATCCTTGCACAAATAATTGTTTTCTACTCAGACTGTATAAATGTTTGACACTTAACAAAACATCTCTGTATAGTCCATTCTGCTTGGTTAATTCATTTTCCATGGTTTAGCATCAGCTCTGTTGTTATATTTATTAACACAACATAAAAAAAAATTGAATTAATATCATTAAATTGACATTCCTTTAAACTAACTGTATCATCTGTTACATACAAAAAACACAACACAAATACTATTATATAAAACACTGTGCTATAACATAAAACATGCACATTTTACTAAACAAATTCTATACTAATTGGTTAGTCCCTTGTCAGCTAATCTACTCATTATTCTGACACTGTCTATGTCATATTTACTATTTATATGGGTTTCAACATCCGTATACTTACTGATGTTTGATTTACAAAATTACAATAAAGTGAACACTGTTGCTCTACCTCACACACAGTTCTAATAATCTTGTTACATTTACTGTTTATCTGGGTTTTACTCTTGTTATAAATGTTATTGTGACCATGTTATAATTTGTTGTTTACTGGACAACCCTATGAACTCTATATGTGACAATTTTTTGTATGGTTCTTGTATCTATAACCAGGTGTATTTATATTTTTGTTACATCAATTAACTTAATTATTTACTAATATTTTTCTTACATAATATTGTATGTTTGGGTCTATTATCCCTCACTTTGTATTTTGATTGTCTGGATTTAAAGATACATCAACTGAAACCATTTGTTTCTCTATAGTCCTGGTTCATAAGCTGTTTGTCTTTACAATTCTTTGTTTGGTCAATACTGAAAATTCATGTCATAGTTGGGGTTTGAAGATATCTGCATCACTTAGCCTAAATCATTAATTTGGGTACGGTCAGTTGTCTTACTAGTCAGTCTAAAATTGTTAGTCGTTCTTCTTCACTATCATCTTTGAAGATATTGTTCTTCTTGTCAGCTTCTTAACCAAAGTCTTCATTAAATCAGGTAAGATATTATGTTGTTCCAAATGTAATGTTACAATATATATATATATATATATTTCAATCACTTTCTGCTATAGTCCGTTTCTTGATGTATATAATACTATAATACTTATAACTTTTTACCTCAAGATGTATTTTTTCCTTTAGGGACATGTTTCGGGAGATCCTGTTCTCCCATCTTCAGCCTTCGCCATCTTGCTTCTGGTGCAGTATTTGTGTGTTGGCTTCTGGATGTTATTATGGTGGTTTGTTGGTCTTTGGTCCTTCAATGTTGCATTATTGTGTGTGGTTGTGGTATACACAAAATACAAAAACAGATACCACAACCACACACAATAATGCAACATTGAAGGACCAAAGACCAACAAACCACCATAATAACATCCAGAAGCCAACACACAAATACTGCACCAGAAGCAAGATGGCGAAGGCTGAAGATGGGAGAACAGGATCTCCCGAAACATGTCCCTAAAGGAAAAAATACATCTTGAGGTAAAAAGTTATAAGTATTACAGTAATATATATATATATATATATATACTGTATTTGGTAAACCTTAAAGATGGCGTCAGAATTATACAGACGTCAACCAGTGTTTATGTACAAACCGATAAATGATTAAATAACACGTTGTGAGTATAAGATAACAGGTTAAATATTATAGTACAAAATAACCGGAAAAGGATTCCCAGTGCAATTTGTACACTGAGAAAGGATGTAAAAATGTTTCCAACCAAATTGTTAATACGAAATAGTGCACTAATTATGTGAACATCACTGTAGTGAATACTGTACTGAATATTACTTATAAGCTTGCTGCCTCTGAAGACAAGGGTGGATTTTCCAGTGTACCTGGTCTACCATCTATCATAATATTTCTGTGTGCTTTTTCCATTGCTTAATAACTGAAGTTTATGCCTGCTGCTAGGCAGAAAAATACACAGATAGTGAAGATAGAGACCTCTAGCCCTAAAATACTCTAATAGCTTTGGGATCTGGAATACAAGAGAGACCAGATAGGAAGATAAAAGAGAAGGGATCACACCAAGACTATGCATCAACATATGCACCAAAGCAAATAATAAGGCTGTGCACACTAAATAATGATAACATTTAAATAGTAATGCTAAAGGATGTAAAGCTACTTAATTCATAGAAATAAATCATTGAAGATACGCTTAGTACTTAAGAGGTTATGTTTTCAAACAGAAGTGGCTGACACTGAAATTGTGGTACTGTGTAGGATCACAGGTTGATAACATGTTAACTGGATTTGGTATGTTGGTCACAAAACCATAGCCCAAGCAAACAAGCTTATAAGTTTTTACCCTAGTGGTAGTAAGTACAATTCAATGCATATAAATTGAGTTGTAATGATACTAAATGGATGTGGAAGTATTCAGGAATACATGAAAAATCTAATTTGAGGTGGTGGTCTTTCATCTCATAAAATATTTGACTGATATTCAGGTTTCAAGGAAGATACTATGTATCAAATGTGGCGTCACAGTTTAATTACAAGTTTTTTTATGTTTATTGTGTATTGTTTTTATTTATTTTTTTTTTCCACTCCACTCCGGAAAGGTAACTCTGTATTTTGAATATTCAGTATAGTATTCACCCATGACCAAAAACAGTCTAGATTGGATGTGTGCTGCGAATGGAAAGAACAGTTACAAAATGACCCTGATCTTTTTCCAGTAATAATTACTGGTGCTACGGATACGTCCAGAGACCAAACAGCAGTCAAGCCAGTGGAAGACGCCATGTTCCCCAAAAGGCAAAACAAGTGAAGTCGAATGTAAAGACAATGTTCATTTACTTTTTTTTTAATGCTAATGGAATTGTTTACGTAGAATTTCTTCCCCCATGCCAAACTGTTAACCAGGAATTCTACCTATTGGTATTGAAATGTCTGTGTAATGCAGTGAGACAAAAACGCCCAGAGTTGTGGCAGAGTGGGGAGTCGGTGTTCCGCCACAACATGCCCACCTACACGGCCTTGAGTGTGCAATTTTTACTGACAAAAAATGGCATGACCCTACTTCCCCCTCCCCCCTACTTGCCAGACCTCGCTCCGTGTGACTTCTTTTTGTTTCCTCATGTGAAAAAAGAGCTTAAAGGAAAACATTTTGTGGATGTGGAAGAAGTGAAGAAAAAAATGATGGAACTACTAAAAGGTACTACAAGTGCTTAGCTTCAAATGGAGAGTACTTTGAAAGGGATAAGCTTGCTAAATTGTAAAAATAAATTAAACAGTTCATATTTGAAAATTACAGTTATTTTTGGGTTCCCACTTGTAAACATGGCCTTACTGTATATAAAAAAAATGTTAGCTGGGAGTTGCATTTGGGACTCTAATTTTAATATACAACTACAGAGTATATTAAGTGACCTTGTATACAGGTTTTATTGCACCTGGAGTTTATTACAAGAAATTTACTTTGATTAAAAAAAACTATAAAATATTCATCACTGGAAATGCCACCAATGACAGTGATTTAAATGAGCTCTGCTTATCAACAAAGGATGAAGTAGAGGATTGTAATGTCAGGATGCAAAATGACATATAAACTGAAATTTTATAATATTGTTTTATTATTTATTTAAAAAATAAATCTTTGTAAGATAATAATATTTTTTATAACATTGTATAGCACCAGTCTAAAATACACAGACAGCAAGATAGCAACAAGATACGAAAAAAATATTTTAAAGTGGTTAAAAGGTCTAAAATAAAGAAATGAACACAGAGCAAGACAGCTGAAGTCCCTGGAATGTGGATCCGAGTAGTTAAGGTATTAATTGCCTTGTGAACATTTGCTCCCATTTACCTGCTAGTGTACAGACTGAAGAAATGGGAATAGCCTATGACAAATGTTAGAATGATGAGTAATACTTTGCGGATTCTTTTCTGCTTCCCACTGTTCTTTGCTACAGCTCTTGTCATCTGTGTACAATAAAAACTGCCACGTGCAGCACATGTCATTTCAGGAACTGAAAAATGAATCTGTATGCAAAAGTGATTAATTTCTTATGAAGAATATAGAAAAAAAACATTACTGAGAGGTGGACTATATGCCTGGTTGGAAGAGTTAAAACTTTGTATGTGTCTAGAGAGTTTGATTTGTTTCTAATGTATCTATTTTATATTATTTGTTCACATATGGCCATACAACTATTTTTGACATTACTTTGTGTGTTTTCTTACAATTACCTTGCTAAATGTTAGTTATCTTATGTTATACTAATAGCAACAATTCATAGTATATACGGGTACGTTTAACGTTTACAAATGAGCAACTTAAACATGTACAGATTCACTACCACTATGAAGTCCAAGACACATCTGAAACAATACATATTAAAAATTATATAATTATATGTTTTGTTTAGAGAAAATAACAACACGCACACACAATTAAACTCTGGTATTAAAAACTCTGATAACCACTTGTTGATCAGAGTACTCCTTTGGCAGTGTACTTATTATCTTTACTTAATACATGATAATATGGCTGAATTTCTATTACAAGTTTCTTCTTTGAATAAAGGTTATAACGTTTTAAGTATTCAGAAAATTATCCTGTCCGCTCCTTTTAGCTATTCTTTAAGAAAGAATAGATGATTTTGTATGTTTTAAACTCTGTTCACAACACACTATTGTTATAAATCATATTTAGATTAAATTAATACATTGAAGACTTCAGACATTAGCAAACTATGGACTTCAGAACAATGACAGTAAATAATTACTCGAGTACAGCTCAACAGTCACGATTATACCTCAGATTGGACTGTTATGCAAAATGTGCACTGGCCTTGGGACCCAACTAACAACAAGTACGGTGGAGCCTCGAAAGTTCAGACCTCAAAAATCCGGATCCGACAAAAAACAAATGTGCATAACGTTTCTTACCGAGTCCACGTAGTTCCAGCACTCACCGATACCATAAGTGCAGGTACCATTGTGGTTAGGCACGAGAGGGGTAATGAGTCACACTGCCCATCCAGATTAACTCCACTCAAGGACGAGTGGAGGGGCTGCTTGTCTGCACCTGTCACACGGTCAGCCAGTCACTTCCGAGTCTTTTGCATGATCGCGTTGTTGCGCAGTGTTGTGAACGTTTATATAAATGTACATGTTTATATAAAACATACACGTTTATACGTTTGTTTATGTTATTAATTTCAATACATCATAAATATTTGTTTGAGTATAGATACTTTAGTGTTGTTCAGAATGACTAGTACGTCTGTTAGTAAGCTAGTGGAAAGCAAAATCGTATGTTTTTCAAAATTGACGCAAAGTTAAAAATTTTGAATAGATTATCTAAAGGTGAAAGTGGGGACTAAAATCTACATTTTTAAAAAAGACATCTCTTTCTAAAATCTACAGTGTGGGGATTTAAACCATAAGTGACAGTAAAACACAAAAAGATAAACCGGAAAAATATGCCGAAAAATTGGATTCTGAAAAAGGGTCACAACACAGAAAAAACATTGCGGACAGCCAATAACACAGCTTTGGAAGATGCCATTTACACATAGTTTACACAGAGAAGAAGCTTGGGGGAGCCCATTTCAGGCCCTACACTGTTTGAAAAGGCCCTAGAATTCAATAAATCCTTGAATGGGCCCACCGATTTCAAAGCTAGTGCACAGGATGGTTACATAATTTTAAAAAACGGCATTGAATCTGAGCATTAGAAATTCAAGGAGAAAAGTATTCAGACCATGGTGCTGCCCGAACATTCAAACTAAAATTTCTTTATATGGTTGTTAACATGGTTTCAGCAGAGACGATGTGTACAACGCTGACAAAACCAGCGTAAACAGTCTTTCTCTGTCTAAAAAATCTCTACTTCCTGCCGTGAAAACCTCTGCCCCAGGATCTGTATAATATTTACCTTATTTCTTCCGTCGTGTGATTTCGTTTTGCGTTTTGATTTGCTTTACGCGTTTCGAGACATATGTCTCGTCATCAGAAATAAATAAAATAAAAATTCACTCTTAGCGAGATCGTTAGATATTAAAATACAAATATTTGAAAACGATTACACACATACCCGCTTTACTTGAGTGCGCACTCGAGTCGGACCGATCGGACACTGATTATCAATAGCTATTGTGTAGATAGGTTTATTGCGGTATCGTTGAGCAGGTTTGATTTAAAATTTAAATGATCGTTTAGCACGAAGTCACGACTGTGTACGTCATTGTACGCCCTATATATCTCAAATTCTTCCAAGGCGTTCATGTAAGTGCCTTTATTACAAAAATGCATGGGTTTCAAGTTGGAAACAAAGCTTGTATATTTATGATTTACGTTTATCAAGTGACGTGCATAGTTGGATTTTATGTTTGATGGTGTTGTCGGACCCTTCAGATTGTGCTTAGGTGTATGTTCAATAAAACGTTTTTGGAAACCCCTTCCCGTCTGGCCGATATAAAAGCATTCACAATCGTCGCACGATAATTTATACACCCCCGTTTTCTTTTCTGAAGGGATAGTTACTTTATTACAGAGTATGTTCATAAGATTATTGTTGGTTTTAAATATTACGGTTCTATTGTTATTATTTAACACACTGTTAAAATTTTTGGCATTATGTTGGTGTACGTCGTTGAAATAAAAATGGTTTTTGTGTCTTTTTCTATACAAGGTTTAGATAGCTTGTGCTTTTGTTTCCTGAGGAGGTTGTCAATCAAGGAACTAATGTAGCTCTACGATACCGCAATAAACCTGTCTACACAATAGCTATTTAATTTATTTTCCCTTATAACATAGGGTGTTTATTAATTATATACTTAATTTCTTAATTATTTACTAATTCCTTTCTCCATTCCGTGTTAACACAAACTGTTTTTACATGGGCTTTCTTCCCTGAATAACATCATATCCTTTATCTATCTCTACTTTAAATACTATTTCTAACTATCCTTAACTATTGTAACGTTACATAACCCAGGCCCAAAAATGATAACGTAATCACCCCACTATAAAGGTCAGAAATGGGTATAATATACCTAGTTATAGATTACTTTGTATTACAGAACACTATAAACTATAACTAAGTGACATATAGTGTACAAAGTGAGAAAGTATGTGGTTTAAAAGTAGTATCTCACAGACTTATACTGTAGATGGAGAAACAATTAACTGTAGCAGTAGACTATATTGCTACTGACAAATTCTGTATTTTGTTTGTATTCTGTGTAATTTGTATTGTGTAGGCCACAAAGATTTTGTACCTAGGTATAATTTTATGTTTAATATAATAATTGTGTTTGAATATAAGATAACCCAGGGTTAGATATAAAATAATAATAAAATAAAATAATACTGTATGAGTAAAATGGCAGAGGAAAATAGTTTAGTGTAAGGATACTATAAGCAAATAATAAATAAATACAATTAAAGGAAATAAAAATATTAAAGACCTATGTATAAAGTTAAGAGGAAATAGAAGGAAAACCCATATATAAATTAAATTGGATTATAAACAAAAGTTAAAAAGGATTATTTTTATATAAATAAGAAATAAATTTATAATAATTAAAAACAGCCTATATACTCAAAAGTATATAGATTCACCAATAAAAAATCATAAAAAATTCTTGTTTACTAACAGTAACCAACTAACAAGATATAATTTAATTGTTAAAACGATTGGGAAAAAGAACGTTTGAAAAAAGTGTAATGCCTACTTAAATTTGAAAAAACCTAATGAATACTTTTGGAAATAGTGCGAAATTTAATAAAATTTAACGAGTGGTGTCCACCTTATGTTAGAACTCCTTCAAGTATCAACATTCACGTCCTTTATTTGATGAAACTTTGAAATAATCCAACTACCAGTTCAGGCCTAGTTTGACTGCACTTCGAGAATTTTGGTGAGACCGTATCTTAGAAAAATTAACTAAATTACAAATCAACTATAACTTCAACACTAGAAACAGCACCATACAAGTAAACACTTCAAGAAAAGAGGTGAAACAAACTTTATTAATTTTTGTTAACCAAAAAACCTTCATAACGTATCTTTGTGCATTTTCAGTATTCATTAAATGATTTCGTGTTTGTAGTAAAGAACATAACCTGTACTCTAGCAGATACACCCGGAACTACATACTAAAGAAAAAACAAATATAATCTATTTTTCTTTGTAAAGCTTAGTATTTTATTATTCATTTCTGACCGTCTCATAACACAAAGAACTTACCCTTAACCCTGGGAAATTAATAAATTAATTCTTTATTGTTTTAATATTTTATCAAGGATAAAAAATATTTTTGTTATAATTTCTATGTTTACCAAATAAGATCGAACCAATGTGGTGTTGACAGGGAGAATCGATTATAACTTTTTGTATTGGGAGAAGATAAAAATCAGTGTATTTAATAAATAAATACCCTGAATACTTTGTTATAAATAATAAAATGTGTATTTTTTCTTGTAGAGGGTAGTTGTTACAGAGTTTCAGGAAACAAAGAAGAGGACGAACAGCCGGAAAAGTATTACCGACAATTGGTGTTTATTTAACCTCAAATTGGGATGCAGACGTCAAAATCAGCTGGTCTCATGAGCTGCGAAAATTTAAATTAAGTAACTGTATACTCCGGGGATAATACCCTTGGTCCTCTCTCTCCTAACTACGGTCAAACAACTTCATTGAATTCTCCCAAATCACACACACTCGATTTCAGTTTTTTATTTCAGTAAACATAAATTATAACCGACACAGAACATTTGCAAATACAATCAATAAAGGATTAACAGTGAATCTCATTAAAGTGAGCTTTTCAAGGAGATTAAATAGACTAAAAGATGCTTTTGAGGGAAACGTCTATACAAGGTGCTATCGGAAAGTTCCCGGACTGTACTTGGCACGGCTGTTGGACGTGACTGTACAACCTGGCGTCCCAGTGTCCGATTCCGTAATACGTAATGAGTCAGTCTGCCGAGTTTCATTGCATTGTGAGGTTGTGTTCGGTCTACGCGTTGTGTTTTGTAATTGTGTGTTAACGTTCATTTGCTAATTTTATGATGGCTGATAAATTCGAGCAACGCGCGTGCATTAAGTTTTGTTTTAAACTTGGTAAATCGGCTACTGAAACTTTTGCAATGCTTCGAGAAGCTTTTGAAGAACATTCCCTACACAGAACACAGGTTTTTGAGTGGTACGCTCATTTCAAGGCCGGCAGAATGTCACTTGAAGATGATCACCGTTCAGGACGACCTTCCACGAGCAAAACGGATGAAAATATTGAAAAAATTCGACAACTCATTCACGAAGACCGTCATCACACAATCCATGAGTTGTGTACAAGTGCCGGAATAAGCTATGGAAGCTGTCAAAAAATTCTAACTGAAAATTTAGGCATGCGTCGTGTTGCTGCGAAATTCGTCCCTCGGCTTTTGTCTGTGGATCAGAAACAGCGCCGTGTTGATGTGTGCAGTGAACTCAGAGAAACGTCTGAAAATGACCCTACCTTCATCTCCAGGGTCATAACCGGTGATGAAAGCTGGTTTTATGGTTATGATCCAGAAACAAAACAGCAGTCGTCACAGTGGAAAAGTCCACAATCACCGAGACCAAAAAAAGCATGGCAGGTCAGAAGTGCAACAAAAACCATGCTCATTGTGTTTTTCGACATCAAAGGCATTGTCCATCGCGAGTTCGTGCCAGCTGGTGTTACAGTGAACTCAGATTTTTATTGTGACGTTTTGAGGCGGCTGAGACAAAATGTGCGACGAAAAAGGCCCAAATTGTGGGAAGACCAAAACTGGCTGTTGCATCACGACAATGCACCTGCTCACGCTTCACTGAAAACAACAGAGTTTTTGACCAAAAACAATATGGCCACCGTCCCACACCCTCCATATTCACCAGATTTAGCCCCCTGTGATTTTTCTCTGTTCCCAAAAATAAAAATTCACATGAAAGGTCACCGTTTTGACACTGTAGAAGACATTAAGGAAAAAACGCAGGAGGTGCTTGACAGCCTTCAGCAAGACTTTTTTTGACACTTTCCAGGCATGGAAACAACGCTGGATTCGTTGTATCAATTCGCAGGGAGACTACTTTGAAGGAGATGGGAGCCATTAATGGCGTAGGTAAGCAAAAAGAATTTATTAGACCTAGTCCGGGAACTTTCTGATAGCACCTCGTATATAAGACTCCTAGACTGGGAAACACGCGAGACGCTACAAAATGATGCTAACAACGTGGGGCAAATAAAACAAAGTTTCCATTAAGTAAAGTACTATTTAGGCTCTAAGAGAATTATTAGCACACGCGAGACGTTACAGAATGGCGCTCAACGTAAAAGGGTTTAATTGGGAAAGAAATTTTGAGATAATAATCAACAAAATAATATAACGAAAAACCTAATTATCGTCGGCAGCTATGAGAAAACAAGAAATGCATAATACCAGAGGCAGATCGAAGAAGAGGGCAGAAGAAAAGGAGAAGGAAGAAGGTGGACAGGAACAATAAATAGAAGTAATCACAGACAGTGAAATGGAACAACCAACAGGTGATAAAGAAGAAACTGAAGTAGTCACAAACACGGAAAAAGAAAGAATTGAAGAGGATGCCCAAGGGGACCAACCAGATAAAGCAGTAGCCAGAGAAGAACCAAATTGGCAAGACATGATGAAATTTATGACTGAACAATTTAGGAAACAGGAGGAAAACTTAAAACAAACCAATGAGGAAAATTTTAGGAGACAGGAGGAAAAATTTGATAAAATAGATGAAAACTCAAGGAAACAAAATGAAACCTTGAGCGAGAAATTTGACAAAATAGATGAAAACTTTGGGAAACAGGAGGAGAACTCAAGGAAGCGAAATGAAACCTTGAGGGACAGTTTAAAACAAATTGAGAAAATAACCAAAGAAAATTTAAAACAATTTGAGGGTAAAATGGAGAAGTTCAATAAGGAGATATGGGAAACTTTCGGGGAGAAGTTTGAAAATGTTAACACACTTAGCCAAAGAGTAGATGAATACAACGAGGAGACAAATAAGCAAATGGACAGTGGTTTTTCAAGAAGTTGGATGAAACATTAGACAGCACTTCAGAAGGTATTAAAGTAAGTCCGAATACAGAAGAGAGCAGGAAGGAAATAGAAATTACAGAATACCAAGGTGTAATATTATCTGAAAATAAAAATAGC
Organism: Magicicada septendecula; assembly: GCA_034769895.1. NCBI lineage: Eukaryota > Metazoa > Arthropoda > Insecta > Hemiptera > Cicadidae > Magicicada > Magicicada septendecula. The sequence continues at coordinate 150,600,601 of CM068372.1, forward strand.
CACAATAAAGAGGATAATCAATACCTGGAGAAGACCAAGAAAATAAGAAAAACATGTAGAAAGAAAATAACAAATACAAGGGAAGAATGGGAGATGATTGCAGGTGGATTAATTAATGTATTTAACCCTCCAATTAATGAACAGAGTGCGAAGCTAGTGATTTATTATAAAAAATTCTTAAAATTAATATACACTCCTCACAACTCTTACCTTTCTCGGGTCCAAAGTTCTTAGCACGAAGTCGTGAAGAATAAGCGTGACTTAGGTTAACATTATTCAATAAATTATACTCTCAATTTCGGGATTATAGTTATATTTATTTAGCAATTCTTTGACATTAAATTTTATTGTCTTTTCATTTATTTATATTCCCAAAACTATCATTGACATTTACGTAATTTCTCAAAAAAATCAACCAAACATATTAATTTATTTATTCTGATTTACAGCAAATATTCTTTGTTATTCTTGCGTTGTTTTATCTTTCTCCCGAAGTTCTACTCCAAACAATAGATTAATTAAAATAATATTAAAACAATAGGTTCAAACAAGGTAACCTATTATCAAAGCTCATTTGTTACTGAAATAAAATATAATGGTCTTAAAAAATTTAACTTAAATTCTAGTCAAGGCCACCCAGCAATGCCCATGCTCACATTCATGCCTTATTTCCCCCTTTTATGTAAAAAATGATAATAATCAGAATAGGTTCAGTAGAATACTGTTACGTGTGCTGCGTCATTCCTCCCGACCGCGTGGCGTATCTCACGGAACTCTCTTATTTGACGGTTATGGTTTCACTTTCGATAGATCTTTTCGTGTTCACTGTTCCATAGCACGTTAGTTCTTTTCTTTACATAGTTATACACAATTTCGATATTTATTGGAGTTGGTCGGCCGACACTAATTAAGCTCGAGCTAAATGTTTATATGACCGCGCGTGGCCGGTATATGTAGTTGACTGGGGTGAACTTTTTATTAACTGTTTTAACACTTGAATAGGTAGGCCGACTAATTATTACGGCCTATCTTACACTCCCGAGGCCACTGTTTTACTGTTTCTGGCACTTTATGCTGCTGCTGGCTATCTACTCTTCACTCTCTGATGACAGACTGCAGACTGTGATTCACAAAAAGCCTGCTGCTGGGGCAGTTATGCAATGCGTCTAGACTGTTGTTTAGACTAACTGTGTGCATTGCTGTACTGGGGCTCCTTACAGGTGAAGTCTGGCAATTTGAAACGTGATTGAATTGATGATTTGAGTTAATATAAAATTAAACTGGGGTAGCTCACATATATGAAGTGAATTGTGCAATTTTAATAAGATCCAGACCAAAATTAATAAAAAATAAAAACCTTCTAATTCGCCCCATTACAATACCCCCCCAATGAGAAATCTTCTGTCGAAACAGAAGAAATCTCATTGCTAAACCCCTAAGAGGACCGGTGAGGATATGGTGCCAACAACCCCCCATTTGTTCTTATACCTCATGGGTAAACAACCCCCCTGTCTCGGCGACTCTGGACGCATCTGAACGAGATCACTGGACTTCTCTGTACGAGATCCCAACACCGAAAAATCAAACAGATACGCACCACAGCGCACCTCACCTCCTATCATACTATCCCAAAAATCCTACATCCCTGGCTTAGATCATGCCAGATCCTCAACCGATATGTTTCCCCTTGTATGCAAACTGGGTCGCCTTTGGCAAATACTGGGCGCATACATACACCTATAACATTTTCTAAACAAACTCATCATTTAAAATCACAAAATATTCATCTTTAAATTCACTATTCTTTTAAGTTCAAAATCAAATTGTATCAAAACAAAAAAAATTTCTTATCTGAATAGATTAATTCTCTTTGTTATTATTACTGATAAAAAAACAAATAAATTGAATATATAATTAAAACATGAACTGCCTTATCCTAACATTTGATTATACATTTATCCTAAACAATATAATTCAATAACACTATTACTACGCATAAACAATAATACAATCGGAGTTTAAAACATCAATTTGATGGCAGGCACAACAATTTTTTTCTACTACCCCCCTTTTAATCCCTTAACCCCTGATACCCGTTACATATTAATGTGTTCTGCGCTAGGCTTCTTGGCCTTTTCCAGCCTCATCCTAGCCGTAAACCACATCTCCCTCGTGACCTGTAACTGGGTCACCGCCCATCCACACTCACTATTACCCCCCCTAGACTGTAGCGTCTAGTTGCTTTCACAAGGACTGATGCGGAAGGGGTGGACATTTTTGTTCTTTTATTCCACCCCCATCCTTGCTTCGGCGTTACAATAAAATTCGGTATTATACCTACTAGTTTTTATTTATACACCCCTAATGGACTACCACCCCTATCTGGGTGAAAATAGCCTTGTTCCAAAATTAGGTAGATTCCCCAAAAAATAACCCCCCTACTAAGTCTAACAAACCACCGGGTTAACAAAATAAAACAAACCACAAGCCGGTTATATCAAGTAAAATTTATGATTTGCCACAATTAACTACTTTCACGGTCATGATCCGGTGAGGTCACGACCGCACTTAGGTGGAGAATCTACAGTTAAACGTAAAATACAGATTGACATTAATAAAAATTTATATGAACAGTAATATACACTTCTAAGTTTCCCAAACATTTTTGATAGCATTCACGCAAAATTTCCTTCAGGTTCCAATTTAAGTAAAGTACATATTCCATTTCTTTAACAATTATATTTGAAATTTGAATCAGAATATATATGAATATATTATTAAAATCATCTTTCCAACTAATTTCATTATCAAAATAATTGAATTATATTTAATTTCTCAAACTCTAAGTTGCACTAATTACCTCATTATTATTTTGTCTGTAAAAAATTAACTTCAATTCTTTTATGTCACAATAAGATTTTGCTGCTGGCAATGATTGATTCAGCAGACTACAGCATTTTTTGTTATGGTCACCAAGCATGACTGTATACCTTAGTCACAACATACAACACACCTGTTTACATAAACAATGGTCTGCCAGACTTGTGTTATAAACACTCTCAGTTTCAACATTCATTGTTACATCATATACCAACACATATGCTTCCTACAAATTTTTTGTTTCTATAAATCTTTTAATGTTAACATATTTGTCAAAGTCTATTTATTACAGTTCAAACCAAATATAATTTTAATTCACCCTTTTAGTTATTATTACTTTTTAATTACAGTTTCTATTTAATACCATTATCTCAATTCATTTTCACTATTGAATCAAAATCTTTTCACACCTGTAAACATTTTATTCTATCTGATTGGTATTATGAACTTTATACTTACAGTACATTACCCACCTATTGACCTGAACACAAAATACACACCACACACACACACACCAATATCTCCACAAAACCTCTGAAACATTTAACAATGTTTTCATACAAACAATTTAACATTTATTTATTAATATCAAATCTCATAAAACAATTTAAATCCATTAGAAAATTCAATTATACAGCATTTAAATCAATCAGAATATTTAAACCTCTCAAATTATTTAATTAAATCAATTATTGAAAACACAACATTTTAATTACTTTCACCCATTGCAATAACTACAACTCATTCATTATATTCTTCCAAATTATTTTTGTTATTTATTTAAGCTGAAAAATATTAATATTATTATTATCATCACAACAATTTCTACTACATACATACATTGTTTATCTAACATTTTACAATACATACAATTAATTTCACTAAACATGTATTTACAAACCTTCTTCATTATTTATTCAGGTATATCACACTTCAATGTCCAAAGTTGCGAGGTCAGAACCAATAAACAAACTATTTAAAATTGTTCATTTGTGAATTTAAGGCTCAGCCTCCATCATAAAAAATTAGTCTGGGTTTCAAATAACAATTTTCAATTTTATTTGCATTCCACATACGGTTATCTTGTGTATAGTAACCATAAAATTTCAGTTTATTCATTTTACCATAATAATCATATACCAGGTCAACATTATTTATTTCTGTCCAGTCTCCATTAGTAGTTATATTCATTATCAAGTCTGTTAATTTTTCATCATAAGGTAAATTATTATTATTTAAACATGTATCATCAAAATAATCTTCACTCTCAATTTTAACAGGTAAGTACTTCAAATCATTTAACATCTCTTTCAACTCATTATAATCTCTCTTTAGTTTATATAATTCTATCTCTCTGTCAACACACAGCTCTTCATCTAAATCTTTCTCATCATAACACCATATCACACTTTTAACCTTCCACACAGAGGGTACAACCTTATACAAAAAAGGGAAACAATTCAAATCTTTCACTAATAAGGGTCTCTTGCCCTCCAATAATAACATTTTTGAACACCTTGGTTCATCACAAATAAGGGGAAAATTTACCCTCTGCCCTACACATTCATCTACTCTTTCTTTCCATTCTTTTTCTAATTCATCAACACTAATTACTACTTCGTTACAACATATAACGCTCTCTCTCTCACTCACTATTTCACTATCTACTTTCAACGTATCACTCTCTGATACCACCCTTTCAATCACATTACCACTTTCAATATCATTGTTAACATTTGTTATCTTACTCTCTACTACCACATTTTTAATTATATTCTCATTGTCGACATTATTGTCATCATTTGTAAATTTTTTATTATCATTATTATTTTTACTTTTAATCCGTTCTTCTACTGACTCTACTATTCTCTCAATATCTTGTTTCAATTCGTTACAACTATTATCGCATTTCATTTTTACCTCATCAATGTCAAATTTAAGTACATCAAATTTACAATTGAATTCGCTTTTAATTTCGGTCTTAATTTCATCAAAACGATTATTTAATTCGTTAAATTTGTCATTCTGTACATCTAATTTCTCATTGACACTACTTTTAAATTCTTGAATTTCGTTTTTCTGTTCATCAAATTTCCCGTTAAAACTACTCAAGTTATCAGATATTGTTTTCATGAAATTAAACATATCTTCCATTGACAACTCTTTAATTCGTGTTGTCGGAGTAGATTGTGCTGCTACATTTCTATCAACGAAGCTGACTTCGTTATTACTACTTGTTAACATTGACTCTGTTTGGATACCTGAGTCGGTTTTTATTTGACTTTCTGTCTGACTGTCAGAGAAGCTGACTTCATTATTGTCTGCCATTTTTATATTGTAAATTTACTACTTTTATTTTATTATACTATACTTTAACACTTCTTATCTTACATACCTTAAGTATTCCTTAATTATTACTTACGTATAACCTCACTTTTCGTACTTTTTTACGTACTCCTAACCCACGCTTATATTCACATTTAGGTGCGGTTTATTCAAAATTGCATTTATAAACTCGAGTCCCTGTTCGGGCGCCATTGCGAAGCTAGTGATTTATTATAAAAAATTCTTAAAATTAATTACACTCCTCACAACTCTTACCTTTCTCGGGTCCAAAGTTCTTAGCACGAAGTCGTGAAGAATAAGCGTGACTTAGGTTAACATTATTCAATAAATTATACTCTCAATTTCGGGATTATAGTTATATTTATTTAGCAATTCTTTGACATTAAATTTTATTGTCTTTTCATTTATTTATATTCCCAAAACTATCATTGACATTTACGTAATTTCTCAAAAAAAAATCAACCAAACATATTAATTTATTTATTCTGATTTACAGCAAATATTCTTTGTTATTCTTGCGTTGTTTTATCTTTCTCCCGAAGTTCTACTCCAAACAATAGATTAATTAAAATAATATTAAAACAATAGGTTCAAACAAGGTAACCTATTATCAAAGCTCATTTGTTACTGAAATAAAATATAATGGTCTTAAAAAATTTAACTTAAATTCTAGTCAAGGCCACCCAGCAATGCACACGCTCACATTCATGGCTTATTTCCCCCTTTTATGTAAAAAATGATAATAATCAGAATAGGTTCAGTATAATACTGTTACGTGTGCTGCGTCATTCCTCCCGACCGCGTGGCGTATCTCACGGAACTCTCTTATTTGACGGTTATGGTTTCACTTTCGATAGATCTTTTCGTGTTCACTGTTCCATAGCACGTTAGTTCTTTTCTTTACATTGTTATACACAATTTCGATATTTATTGGAGTTGGTCGGCCGACACTAATTAAGCTCGAGCTAAATGTTTATATGACCGCGCGCGGCCGGTATATATAGTTGACTGGGGTGAACTTTTTATTAACTGTTTTAACACTTGAATAGATAGGCCGACTAATTATTACGGCCTATCTTACACTCCCGAGGCCACTGTTTTACTGTTTCTGGCACTTTATGCTGCTGCTGGCTATCTACTCTTCACTCTCTGATGACAGACTGCAGACTGTGATTCACAAAAAGCCTGCTGCTGGGGCAGTTATGCAATGCGTCTAGACTGTTGTTTAGACTAACTGTGTGCATTGCTGTACTGGGGCTCCTTACAGGTGAAGTCTGGCAATTTGAAACGTGATTGAATTGATGATTTGAATTAATATAAAATTAAACTGGGGTAGCTCACATATATGAAGTGAATTGTGCAATTTTAATAAGATCCAGACCAAAATTAATAAAAAATAAAAAACCTTCTAATTCGCCCCATTACAAAAGGGAGTTAATTAAGTTTACATCCCAGTTAAATTTGTCGACGATTGATGTGCATCAGAAGATATTAGTCATATCATCAAGACGGAATGTATCATTAAACATTTTGGTAAATCATCCAGAGGAAAACGGGAATGGAAGGATATTAAAAATGAGTGAATATGTTATGTCAGAGGAGGTACAATACCTGTTAGTTAAAAAGGAACGAACAATGACGGAAGACCGGTACTTAAGTGAAGGGTTCATAGTAGCAAAATGGGAGAGCCGGATGGTAAGAAGATTATCAAGGAGAGAATTAATTCCGAACACCCCAGTAATCCGAGAAAAGGGAGTACCTGAGTTAATGGACCATGGTTAAACTAAACAATAACCAACTAGAAAAAGGGGACTGATTTTCTGATACAGACCAAGCAACCCATTGGAAAGAATAAAACCCCAAAATTCAAAAAGCCTGTAAGGACAACTTACTTAATTTACTCAGAAACAATATGATTGAATAAAACCCCAAAATTCAAAAACTATGTAAGTACAACTTACTTAAAAATATTTTGCAACCATTTGATTTAACAAACAACAAACCACCAAGAAAAAGAGAACAGATGATTAAATAATATTTATAAAAAACTGATTTAAAATGGAATGATAGAAAAAATAAGATTTTGATGGTAACAAACAGAAGAAAAATAAATAAATAAAAAACAATTGATGGTAATGTGCTCAAATAAGAAGAATAACGAATAATTTAATGACTACAATGAAGCTGAAGGAGGATGATAATTAATACAACTATAATTTAGAATTTCTCGGAATTGAAAATGATATAAGGAAGAAATGATACAGAGAAAATATGTCACAAGAAGGAAAGTCAAAAGGATTTTAAAATAATGCCTATCAATAATGTTATATGCTATTAGTTAATGAAAAAGAAGAAGGAATCAAGAAGAAAAAGAAATATATAATTAAATGCAAACAGCAACAGTATGAAGAATCCCAAAAGTGTTTAGTATTAGTCAATAATCGACTACTTATAAGTTTCTTATTATAATGAATTGACCGTAGAAATGTTCCGGCAATAATTTTCCTGAGCAGGGATGATGTTCCCCTGGTCTCAGAAGGTGTAAGGATGGACAGCAGAGTAATGGACCCAAAAGTGGCCACCCGAACCACCGCACAGGATAGGGAAAAATGTTAGGGAAATTGAATATTTAAGGGATAATTACAAAATAGCTGAAAAGAGTGATATTAGATTCCAGAAGTATGAATGTAGAAAATAGAAGGAAGATAGCAGAAAGAAGCTTAATTGAGAAAGCAAATTTATAGAAGTAAATGGAAATATAAGTGTTAAAACAAGTTTTTTATGATTAGTGTGACCAGCCATTATCAAGTAATATGTGGAAGGACTAATACCCAGAGAAATTAAATCATTAACGAATATGCCTCCGAGAGAGAGAGAGAGAGAGAGAGAGAGAGAGAGAGAGAGAGAGAGAGAGAGAGAGAGAGAGAGAGAGAGAGAGAGAGAGAGAGAGTTGAATATAAAACCCAGCTTATTACCATTAACCGAATAACAGGTATATAACCAGTCCGAAATGAAAAGATATCATGAAGAATAAAACAAAAATATGAAGATTGAAGAGGTCAACAATTTATTTTGAAACCAGTAAAACAAAAATAAATATGTTCTAGTGGGGGGGGGGGGGGCTTTATGTAACATTACATAACCCAGGCCCAAAAATGATAACGTAATCACCCCACTATAAAGGTCAGAAATGGGTATAATATACCTAGCTATAGATTACTTTGTATTACAGAACACTATAAACAATAACTAAGTGACATATAGTGTACAAAGTGAGAAAGTATGTGGTTTAAAAGGAGTATCTCACAGACTTATACTGTAGATGGAGAAACAATTAACTGTAGCAGTAGACTATATTGCTACTGACAAATTCTGTATTTTGTTTGTATTCTGTATAATTTGTATTGTGTAGGCCACAAAGATTTTGTACCTAGGTATAATTTTATGTTTAATATAATAATTGTGTTTGAATATAAGATAACCCAGGGTTAGATATAAAATAATAATAAAATAAAATAATACTGTATGAGTAAAATGGCAGAGGAAAATAGTTTAGTGTAAGGATACTACAGGGTCCGCCAGTGAAGCGGGAAATTTTGAAAGTCCAATAGTTCATTTTCTGCTCACGAGAGGGCGTGGAGGTTTTTGATTGTTGTTTTACATTTAATGCCATTTGTAAAACATGGAGCAGTGGTCCGGTGCACAGCGTGCTTTCTGCGTGACATCGTATTATAAGAATGGTGACTGTGTGATTTCTGTACAACGATAGTTTCGTAATCTTTTCAATATTCCACGACACGGAAGAGTGCCGTCCGCTCATGCAATTATGTCATGGGTGAAAAATTTTGAAGAAACTGGTTCCACATTAAACTTAAAGCATAGAGGAGCAACAAGGTCTGTACGAACAGAGGAAAACATTGAAAGAGTTCGAGTAGCATTGACGCGTAGTCCACAACGTTCTACAATGAAACATGCATCCGCACTAAACACTAGTAACACATCGTTACGACGAATTTCGCATAAAGACTTATCTTTTCATCCTTACAAAATTCAAGTAATCCAGGAGTTGAAAGATGGCGATATGCTGGCTCGCAGGATTTTCAGCGAAGAAATATTGCGACGTGTAAATGATGACGAAAACTTTATTCACCGCATGTTTATGTCAGATGAAGCACATTTTCATTTTAATGGATATGTAAACAAACAAAATAGTCGATATTGGAATGATGAAAACCAAGGTGAGTTGCATGAAAAGCCATTACATAGTCCGAAAGTTACGGTGTGGTGTGCAGTTTCATCATCTGGCATTATTGGGCCATATTTTTTCGAAGACGATAGAGGAAACACCACAACTGTCAATGCAGACCACTACACACACATGGTCAGAACATTTTTGATGCAACAGCTCCCTAGGTTTCCGGAAATTAATTTTTTCCAGCAGGATGGGGCCACAAGTCATACTGCTCGTGTGTCCATGCCTGCTTTAAGAGAACTCTTCCCGGACGGACTCATATCCAGATATGGCGACATCTCGTGGCCTGCAAGATCCCCAGATTTGTTCGCATGCGACTTTTTTCTTTGGTGATTTCTGAAGAGCAGGGTGTACATTGATAGACCGCACACCATACCGGAATTAAAAACGAATATCAGACAAGAAATTGCACAGATTCAACCTGACCTCCTTCGTCGAGAAAGTTTCGGTCAAGATTAGAAGAATGTTTACACAGAAATGGCTCTCACTTGAGCGGCGTTATTTTTAAAAAGTAAAATAATGGCATACTTTACTCAACTCAAATCTGTAAAAAAAAATTCTGATAATAAATGTTTCATGAAAAAATTGGGTACTTTTAATTTTCCCACTTCACTGGCGGACCCTGTATAAGCAAATAATAAATAAATACAATTAAAGGAAATAAAAATATTAAACACCTATGTATAAAGTTAAGAGGAAATAGAAGGAAAACCCATATATAAATTAAATTGGATTATAAACAAAAGTTAAAAAGGATTATTTTTATATAAATAAGAAATAAATTTATAATAATTAAAAACAGCCTATATACTCAAAAGTATATAGATTCACCAATAAAAAATCATAAAAAATTCTTGTTTACTAACAGTAACCAACTAACAAGATATAATTTAATTGTTAAAACGATTGGGAAAAAGAACGTTTGAAAAAAGTGTAATGCCTATTTAAATTTGAAAAAACCTAATGAATACTTTTGGAAATAGTGCGAAATTTAATAAAATTTAACGAGCGGTGTCCACCTTATGTTAGAACTCCTTCAAGTATCAACATTCACGTCCTTTATTCGATGAAACTTTGAAATAATCCAACTACCAGTTCAGGCCTAGTTTGACTGCACTTCGAGAATTTTGGTGAGACCGTATCTTAAAAAAATTAACTAAATTACAAATCAACTATAACTTCAACACTAGAAACAGCACCATACAAGTAAACACTTCAAGAAAAGAGGTGAAACAAACTTTATTAATTTTTGTTAACCAAAAAACCTTCATAACGGATCTTTGTGCATTTTCAGCATTCATTAAATGATTTCGTGTTTGTAGTAAAGAACATAACCTGTACTCTAGCGGATAAACCCGGAACTACATACTAAAGAAAAAACAAATATAATCTATTTTTCTTTGTAAAGCTTAGTATTTTATTATTCATTTCTGACCGTCTCATAACACAAAGAACTTACCCTTAACCCTGGGAAATTAATAAATTAATTCTTTATTGTTTTAATATTTTATCAAGGTAAAAATATATTTTTGTTATAATTTCTATGTTTACGAAATAAGATCGAACCAATGTGGTGTTGACAGGGAGAATCGATTATAACTTTTTGTATTGGGAGAAGATAAAAATCAGTGTATTTAATAAATAAATACCCTGAATACTTTGTTATAAATAAAAAAATGTGTATTATTTCTTGTAGAGGGTAGTTGTTACAGAGTTTCAGGAAACAAAGAAGAGGACGAACAGCCGGAAAAGTATTACCGACAATTGGTGTTTATTTAACCTCAAATTGGGATGCAGACGTCAAAATCAGCTGGTCTCATGAGCGGCGAAAATTTAAATTAAGTAACTGTATACTCCGGGGATAATACCCTTGGTCCTCTCTCTCCTAACTACGGTCAAACAACTTCATTGAATTCTCCCAAATCACACACACTCGATTTCAGTTTTTTATTTCGGTAAACATAAATTATAACCGACACAGAACATTTGCAAATACAATCAATAAAGGATTAACAGTGACTCTCATTAAAGTGAGCTTTTCGAGGAGATTAAATAGACTAAAAGAGGCTTTTGAGGGAAACGTCTATATATAAGACTCCTAGACTGGGAAACACGCGAGACGTTACAAAATGGCGCTAACAACATGGGGCAAATAAAACAAAGTTTCCATTAAGTAAAGTACTATTTAGGCTCTGAGACAATTATTAGCACACGCGAGATGTTACACTACATAATTTTTATAAGCTCACTCTTAAATCATTTATTGGTTCATCATGTGACTATGCAAATTCCTGTCACATAAAATTTACTTAGCAAATACAACATTGAATAATTACGGACGCCATGATGCAAGTCTGTGCAACAACATATGATATTAGGCTTACCTTTCGGTCCAGAATTCGGGTTAACGAACCAGTAATAGCGAAATGTACCTGAAATAATTCACTCGTACTTGTATTTTTTACCAATGACATTACCCTTTATTCAAACACTGCTCACAAAAGACATATTCCCATATATTCACAAAAACAAATCGTGCCAAACATGCACGTTTTTTATGTCTCGGGGCATAGTCCCATTTATCTGAACATTAATAAGAATTACAGGTTTTTTAACCCTCCAAAATAAACATTGGTAATAACATAATAAAATATGGTATAGTATAACATATTAAACAATAAATACCTGCACAACCCAGCACTTAAATTATTTAGTTCACTCTATCTCTCTCTCTCTCTCTCTCTCTCATTCTCTGGTACAAATTTATTTTATGAGCTCATTTATATTATTGAATGAATTTTGAATTGGTCATTATAATGATGTTCATATACTTGAATGATAAAAATATTGGACCGGTCTCACCCAAAATATCGGACAGGTCTCATCGTACTGCTCGGATCCGTCTATGGTGCACAATCTGTTCATTTTTACTTCATCTTTGGGCCCACACCGTCGTGTCCACCCTCGAAAACACTTTGGGCAGATTTTAACCGCACGAAATTTGACGATCCACTAGCCGATGACACCTGTTCAAATGGTTACCGCCCCAACATTTCTGATGTTTTGAAAATAATTATTTATCCACTTTTGGTTAAAAATTTACACTTAGTGAATCTCTGCCGGCCGGCTACGTTCACTGTCCAGGCGAAAATGACACAGAGTCTTTGTTTAACATTGCGTAGGTGGGGCAAAAACTACGTCACCAGTCTTTTGTTCGTATAGCCAAGCCTCTAGTTGTTTACAGAAATATGCATTCCTTCAGCTGACGTCATCAGGGCTAGTCTCGTTATCTCTATCTGTGACACACGGTTTTTTTGCTATGTTTGCCGTTTTACAATGAAAGCGATCGGAATCCTGTCAATTCCAATCTGCGTTGTACAAAATATTATATAGTCCACTCACCAAAACTTTATAGGGATTATGAAATATTACAAAATTTATTACCAATAATTGTTAAAAAATAAATACAATAATTATGGTTTTTTGGACCATATTTTTATAAATGTTAGATTGTACCAGAATTGTACCATCACAAAACCCCCTCAATGAAAGATTTTGTGCCGAAGCATAAAAACTTTCATTGACACATTCGTACTTCCTAAAGGGATCAGCCAGGATATGTCGCCACAACCCCTTTACAATTTATATTAAAAGAAAATTAATAACTCACCCGTGGTCTGATGACGATGACAGAACCTGCATGACCTTACTGGACTTCTCCTTCGAGATCCCAACACCATAAGGCCAATCAGGCGCGTAACGTTCCTGCTCTGACGCGCTGGCCAGCTCAGGATCGCCATCATAACATCACCAAACACTGAAACAATAAATTAAAAATATCAAAATAGTGGCTTGGTATATTACTCTATCCTTAACTGATCTGTTTCCCCTTAGCTATGTGCTGGTTTGCGTTACTAAGCACTGGGTTTGCTTGAAATACAAGAAATATAAATACCAAAAAATATAAATACAAGAATTATATAGAATTGCCATTCTATTCATGGACTACCCTTTAATTGTAAAAATTGTTTCGATTCCCATCGATAATAATTAACTCTTTCTGTTTCATAATTAATGTAATTATAAAGGAAACAAATATTTAAATAAAATACATGGAAATCCACATATAAATCCCCAATATTACTTAAATCTTCCAAATATTACTCAAACATGGAGAAAAACATTTTATAAAAAAAAAATAATTAATAAAATCTTATTGAAATTAATAATATTATTATTATTATTAACAGTTAATAACTGGCGCTGTCAATAATATTTACCCCTCTGTCTCCTCCACACACACTATTTCCTATACATCACGTTAAAATTTCTATGTTAATACATAATACTTGACACATCATAATCCACATTGATACATTAATACATTGAAATAGTCAATACATATTTAATCTGATTAAGATTTGCACATTCTATCTATTTAAGTTTGCATTTAAATTATATAAGTTACAATTTCAATTAATTAATTCTAATCTTTCATTAATTAGCCATCAATTATTTATTATAATAATAAAATTCATTTCAAATTTATTATTAATATTGTAACAATAAACTGTGGTCGTACCTGTTAAAATGTATCACACTTGTTTATTTTGTGTATTAGTGTGAATGTAGTGTGTTTGCCTCACACCGGTCGTTACATAAATCGACGTCACTACTGGAGTCCGTAGCGTTGTCAATGTTACCAGTACAACCTACCTGTTAATTCATAGGGGTCGCGAATCCCGGGTGGCGCCAAATTGTTTCTATTAAAACAATTAAAATAGTTAAATTCTAAAATGATACGTGTGATTAGCATGGACAGCTGGATCGTTCAAATGGTTCCCGCCGCTACATAAGTTGCCGTTTCGTCCACTCGTGATGAGCGCTAGTTGGCTGTTGAATAAAACTTGCTAACACACATATACTCTACAAAATCCTATGAAATAACAAGATAGTAATACTCGGTACTGTGTTTTTAATACAAATTTGGTCATCAATAAATATGACAATTGAATTATAAATAATTTGATAACATTTGGCTCCGGCTTAGAGCTTGAAACACAAAAATATCTGAGTTGGCAAAATTGATTTTAAAACACTATCGTTTACCGAGATGGCGTCAGTTACATTCAATAAATTACTATGTTTAAAATCTGGAGTTCTTTGGATCATGAAATAAGACATAAACGTTGGTTACATTAAAAAAGTACACTACCATACCTTATACGTACTTAGAGATTATAATGCGTTTTTACAATTTGTTCGGTAGTGTCGTATTTCTGTTACAAAAATTGTGCTCTCAAATAAGGTTATATTTTGATTAATAAAATGTTTTTTAAATAAGTAAATTATGCATTTACACCTTTAAAAGAAAATAATACTTGTTCAATAGTGAGAAATTTTATCATTTGAAAAATATTTTAAGTAATTTGGGTTTTTGGGATAAAGGAATTTATTCGATACTTATCAGTTCATATCACGTTGAAGTGTAGTCATCGGGTTATTGGATATTCTTCAATTTTGGGCTGGTTTTAAACTTCGAACATCTTTTTCAATCTGGTCTTGGGTTTTTTTCTAATTAATTTATTTAATTTGGTTCCTGGACATCGTTAATTCTTGTTAGGTCAACATCTATTCGTCTTTGGTCATCTTGGTTCACTTTTTAAACTTTTTGTAACTATTTAATTAAAATTTCAATCATTCCAATTTTGCGTGCCGCTTACCCACGCGTCGTTTTAAGAGTCTATATAATTTAACGGAAAATAAGCCCTCAACATCTCGTTGTCATAGTAACCGTAATTCTGTGATTGGTTAATTACTCCTTTAAAGACATTGTTAAAATATTTGAATTTTTATTCAAATTTATTAAGTATTTTCCTAATGGTTTTATTCCTTTATAATTCCTTTGGGGTAATAAATGACATCACTATTATCTTTCTTTCCTTTCAAAGTTTACAACGATACGTCATAAGGTCATATTCTGTTATACATCAACTTTAGTCTAATTATTTGACATTTAATAACTAACATATCTTTCTTAAATTAAACTATCACAATAACATTCCTGTTTTAAAATGATGGACATATAATTATTGGCCATTCACTGGTCTTAGATTAGTAACGTTTCTTGCGAAATAGATATAATTTACATGTGAATGTCTTTGGCAGTTAGATGTTTTCATAGTCAATATTGGCCATGATTGTTTTTTGGTGTATTTCTTTTTAAATTACATTTTGAATTCAGCCTGATGGGCTTCACTTATTTGTTTGTGTTTTAACTACTATTCAACATACATTTTCATTACTCTTCTTTTAAAATATAATAATTAGGTTTATGGACTGTAGGTTCCCTTCAGCCATATTCCTCTTTTTTAACATTGAACCAACTATTCTTTACAAGTCATTAGGTATTATTAGTTCTAATATTGATTTCTTTCTTTTGTTACAATCTAGAGTGATAAACATTGTCACTTCTCATAAAATTATGAAAGTTAATTCCCCTTTCAACATGGGGTGTTGTATTCTTTGTAGTCTTAATTTTAACAACAAAACTTTAATTCTATTCTACCATACCATGTTAACACAAGTTACTTTGTCTGGGCTTTCTCCCTGAATAACATCACAAGCTTCCTTTATATTAATTTGGAATACTATTGCTAATTATTTCTAGTTATATTAATGTTTACAATGTCACTCCAATCATTGATTGTTCATCGATGTTTTATAAAGTGTCTCCTTACCTATCATTATATTTTTAATGCTTCACATACACTTTCACTATTTTTAGGGTACTTACACTTCACTAAAGCACTTCACTTTGGTTCACTGTTTTGTATTGAGTGTTATTTAATGGGTAATCCCTATATCTTCTCCTACCATTTCTCACTATTTCTTTCTAGCATGACATTTACTATTAATAATATGAGGTTAGTTGTTTTTTTGTTAAATCTAACCTTTCTGACTGTGTTAGTGTACTTTTTCTATATTACATTACTTTACAATTGTATTGTCTTTAAAATGGGTACATAGGTTAATTTAATTATAACAATAATATTGGTTTCATCAATACATAATTATTCGAGGTTTATTGACCGTATTCCATCCTTGAGCATACTATCTTTCCCCTTTATATGTGTGTTAGTTTCCCCTTGGGTTTAACCTGTCTCCTCTTCAATAGTCTTCATCTTCTGGTTTAAATTATGTTTAATGGTAGGGATCTGTTCTCTTCCTCTGGTTCTTCTTTAGTTCTGCGTTCATCACTGTTTTGTCTATCATATTTTTTTTTGAGTATGTTACGTGCTTCCCTTCTTTGTGTTTATGTTGTTGGCTCAATCACTTGGGTTGGGTAATATCGTTGTACGTCGTGTCAAAATATTTACATTTTATACATTTTTTAAACGTTTTATTTTATATGAAGTATTTTTATATCAAGAATTATCTTTTTTATCACTGGTACGAGATTTGGCTTAATTGTATCGTAACAATATTCAGATTACGTTATTATTATTTCATTTCCTATTTCCTTTCTACCTAACCTTTCACATTCTTATCATTGTTTAGTCTGGGTAACTCCTGTATCCACTATGCTTTTACTTATTATTATCTTACTCACCTTTCTTCTAACTAACAACCAAATTTACCTATCATGACACCAATTTCTCGATTATAAACACCTTTCACTAATTTCATTCCGACGATAAATCCTATAGCCCCGCGCGTCTTTGTACAGAGATGGGTGTTCCCTAACTGGCTATATACATTCATAATATTTTGCCCTTCCAAAAAGTTCGGCAAACACTCCCTTAAACTACGCTATTACCTTCCACAACGCTATACGTTGGCTACTCCTTATCACCTCACCCCCACTACAAAATATCATCAGCAACAAATAAATGTTTAACCTTTCCTTTACTCACCTCTACAAATAATCACTAACTACTGTGTCCCTAAATATCTAATACTCTCTTTGTAT
Source organism: Magicicada septendecula (assembly GCA_034769895.1). Classification (NCBI taxonomy): domain Eukaryota; kingdom Metazoa; phylum Arthropoda; class Insecta; order Hemiptera; family Cicadidae; genus Magicicada; species Magicicada septendecula. The sequence goes on from CM068372.1 coordinate 150,618,051, forward strand.
TATTTACTTCAAAATTCTTATCTATCTAACTCCCATTAACTTCAATTAAATAACTCACATGCTTTTATCTATACCCAGGCTCCATTCCCTTTTTAACACTTTACCTTACTGTAATCATTGACAATTGTCTTATAAAATTCATCTCTCACCTACTCATAACAGTACATCTCACTTTTCAAATATATATTTTTACTCAATCATTTATTATTCATTAAAAATTACCTTCATTACAAATTAAATAATAATTTAACTTCATTAGAAACTTTCTATTACAATTAATAATTTACAACTTCAGTTACAAGTTAGTACAACTTTCTTTTGTACCATATTAATTCAGTAATTACTATTCAATTATTTAAACTTGTTTAGTTAAACAAAAAAAAACATGTTAATTGTTAATTATTAAAACAATTAAACTGTAATTTACATACATAGTGTATATAAAATTTACCTATAATACACAACATCAACATACATTGTAATGGTACAATTATGGTACAATTTTTAATCAACCTAAATATGGTATAAAAAACCATAAATATTGTATTCCTTCATTTGTAGTAATGTGGTCAAAATTAAATAAACATTTAATAATCTTTATAAATATACCGTGAGTGGACTATATAAATATTTGCCAGGATTCTGACTGTTTCATAGCAAAAAACGTGAAGCCCAGCAAAAAACTGTATGTTGTTTATTGAGATAAAAGCGACGATCCTTGATTACGCCAGCAACGAAGAATGTGTTGATGAAACTGTCAACAACCAAACAATAGACGAGTGACGTAGATTCACCCCACCTCGGAAATATGGAACAAAGACTCTGTGTCATTTCAACAGGGAACGTGATCGCAGCCGGCCGGCAACTCGTTCACGGAAAGTGAATTTTAACTTTTATACCACTAAAAGTGGTTAATTAACTATTTAAAACCAGTGCTGTAAATCTACAACTACAAGATGTGACCGGTAACGTAAACGGTACTCGCGGTGTGCGTAGTTTTACCGAACGAACAACCGCTACAGATTTGGTGAGAACGTTCCAAACGTTTTTTATCAAAATCAAAATTCAATACATAATGACCAATTTTAATCAAAGTCTTAAAAATATGAGCTCATAAAATTAAAATTAAAATAATAAATTGTACCAGCGTGAGAGAGAGAGTGAAAGATAGAGAGTGATATAAATTATGCTGGGTTGTGCGACAAAGATATTCATATATTCAATCTATTACAATATAATCTTTATATAATACGTAATATTTACATATTTCATAAATACATGTCATGATTTTTGAGGGTAAAATTGTTTTGCAAACGCCCGTGGCGTAATATGTGGGTTCGAGTCATTTTTCAATATGTATTAATATTCAAGTTACATACTAATAAAAGTAATTTATACATGATATTTTGTGTATGTTTTATTTCAGGTAGGCTATTTCACAAACATGGTTCGTGTTGCACGAACCCTGGCCCGAAACGTAAATTTGTGTAATGTTGTCAAATTGTACAACATGGCGCCCGATGTTAAAAGTGATAGTCATTTACTAGTACATACAAAAGTACAATTTTTATGGTAACTAATTAAACAATAAAAGCCAGTAGTTACAACATAAATACATTGACATTAACACACAAACACAATGAAAAATATACAATCCAAACTCATTATTTTGTCATTAATCAAAATCAGTCCATATGCAGTCCAATTCAAAATCACTTTTCACATATATTAAATGTTCGTTACACAATAAAACAATCTATCCTCCATCGTTGAATAACATTCTAATCTTAGGTCTATTTATCTTATTGTCTATTAAATAACTTTTATTATTATAATCATTATAATAATTATCAAACATTTTATATATTCCGTTTACAATCTCAATCGGTTTATTATATATCAAGTCAAGATCGGGTATAGTTCTGTCTACCTCAGTATTATCATATGTTATAATCTTGTTAGTCATATAGTAATTATCATCATAATTTTCTACCACTACACCTGTTACTTCCCAAGGTAAGTGCTTGATACCATCATTATCATTATCTATTATTATTTTAATTTCACTTTTACTACAAGGTAAGTATTCATTATTTCCATCCACCATCTCTACTCCTAACCTTTCTACAAGTTCTCTGTACTTTCTATTTACTTTAAAAATCTCTATTACTTTCTTTCTCTCACCATATCTCTCACAATACTTCTCTACACTTTCTCTCTTAATATATTTCTCACCATAACACCAAGTTACTCTCTCTCTCTCTCTCTCCAAATATGCAGGGGTCACTAATTCATAATTACTGTACCACTTATGAGGTACACAAAAACACCAAGGAACTCTATTTGTAGACCTTTCGTCTCCCAAATATAAATTTAAGGAACTCTCGTCCTTATTAAAAATACGTGAAGACTTGACTTCACCCCCTAACACAACATCAAAGGAAAATTCTAACCCCTGCACCCCTTGTAAAACTGTACTTTCTCTTAACTCTCTCTCTCTGACTTAACACACTCAAACACTTTAGTATCACTTATAATAATTTCATTATCATTTTCTAATATCATATCATTCTTACTACCTGTAAACTCATTATTCAAATTATCACTGTTCCTTACTTTATTAATCAGTACTTCGTTTTTTGTCATATTTTCACTACTACTCACCTTCTGATTTTCTATTTGGATTAATTGCTCATCCAACTTTGAAATTACTATATCACATTTCTTATTAAGATTTTCATTACGATTTTTAATTTCTCTTTTTATTTCGTCAAACTTCTCATTGAAATCACTTTTAATTTGAACGTTTTGTTTTGTAATTTCATTTTTTTGTTCATCCATCTTTTTGTCTAACTTTAATAGTAATTGCATCATTGCACTAGTCTCATCTGGTTTTTCTGACCTAGTTGAGATGGAGGTTAATGTTACTGTCTCTACAGATGCAAGAGTATTCGCCTCGTCAATCTGACTAGTTTGTGTTAATGGAACATCCATCTCACTAGTCAAATTTTCATCAGTTGTACTGATTTCTAATGTTATATTGTCATTAGTACTCATGTTTGCTATTATATCTCCAACACAAATAGGTTTATAACATAGTAACCTAACCCTATCTTACACACGTGTTTATGTACTTACATAATTATTTCAGGTAATTATTCCGCTTTCCTGGTAGGTGTTACTCCACATAAAATTAAGTTTTATGTCGAGTCACTGTTCGGGTGCCAAATGTGTGTTTGGGCGCAAATTCCTGTCACATAAAATTTACTTAGCAAATACAACATTGAATAATTACGGACGCCATGATGCAAGTCTGTGCAACAACATATGATATTAGGCTTACCTTTCGGTCAAGAATTCGGGTTAACGAACCAGTAATAGCGAAATGTACCTGAAATAATTCACTCGTACTTGTATTTTTTACCAATGACATTACCCTTTATTCAAACACTGCTCACAAAAGACATTCTCATATATTCACAAAAACAAATCGTGCCAAACATGCACGTTTTTACGCCTCGGGGCGTAGTCCCATTTATCTGAACATTAATAAGAATTACAGGTTTTTTAACCCTCCAAAATAAACATTGGTAATAACATAATAAAATATGGTATAGTATAATATATTAAACAATAAATACCTGCACAACCCAGCACTTAAATTATTTAGTTCACTCTCTCTCTCTCTCTCTCTCTCTCTCTCTCTCTCCCTCTCATTCTCTGGTACAAATTTATTTTATGAGCTCATTTATATTATTGAATGAATTTTGAATTGGTCATTATAATGATGTTCATATACTTGAATGATAAAAATATTGGACCGGTCTCACCCAAAATATCGGACAGGTCTCATCGTACTGCTCGGATCCGTCTATGGTGCACAATCTGTTCGTTTTTACTTCATCTTCGGGCCCACACCGTCGTGTCCACCCTCGAAAACACTTTGGGCAGATTTTAACCGCACGAAATTTGACGATCCACTGGCCGATGACACCTGTTCAAATGGTTACCGCCCCAACATTTCTGATGTTTTGAAAATAGTTATTTATCCACTTTTGGTTAAAAATTTACACTTAGTGAATCTCTGCCGGCTGGCTACGTTCACTGTCCAGGCGAAAATGACACAGAGTCTTTGTTTAACATTGCGTAGGTGGGGCAAAAACTACGTCACCAGTCTTTTGTTCGTATAGCCAAGCCTCTAGTTGTTTACAGAAATATGCATTCCTTCAGCTGACGTCATCAGGGCTAGTCTCGTTATCTCTATCTGTGACACACGGTTTTTTTGCTATGTTTGCCGTTTTACAATGAAAGCGATCGGAATCCTGTCAATTCCAATCTGCGTTGTACAAAATATTATATAGTCCACTCACCAAAACTTTATAGGGATTATGAAATATTACAAAATTTATTACCAATAATTGTTAAAAAATAAATACAATAATTATGGTTTTTTGGACCATATTTTTATAAATGTTAGATTGTACCAGAATTGTACCATCACAATCAATGATTTACTAAGTGTTTTCTTATCTATTACTATTTTTTTATTATCTACAATATCTTTTTTCACTTATCACTTTCACCTTTAATTAATTGGTGTTTATCACTGATACACTCACTGTTTTGGGGTATTTACACATTCACTATTGCACCTTTTAACTGTTTACGTTAAGTGTTTTTTAGTGGGTAATCCCTATAATTATTTCTCTTTCTCACCTTCTCACTATTTCTTTCATTACAAATTATACAGAGTATTAATGATATTTTTCTATAGATTTTACTATATCTAACTCTAACTTTTGGGTTAGTGTACTTTTCTTTACTAGATTACTTTACTGTTTTTGTATAAAACAGGTATATAAATTATTTCATTTACAATAATATTTATTTCCATTATTGGATAATTATTGGTTTTATTCACAATATTTTATATTTGAGTGTACCATTTCTCCCTTTTATATGTGGTGTTTCTTATCTCTTGGTTTCCCTTCTTTCCTCTTCATTTTTCTGCTTCTTCTCCTTCTTCTTCATTTTCAATTGGCTTCATTTTAAATTCGGTTCTCCCCTTCTCATCTGGTTTGATTTTATTTAGTTGTAGGAATTCGTTCACTTCCTTCAATTGTCTTTATTCTTCTTTGGTTTCGGTTTCTTCCCTTCTTCGTTTGTTTCCTATTTGTTTGGTCAATCACTTGGGTTAGGTAATGCCGTCGTTTGTCGTGTCACTGTCTTTATATTTTATTTATATTTAATCATTTTATTTAATATGAAGTATATTTATATTAAAAATTATCTTTTTTATCCCTGGTACTGGGGTGGCTTATTTGTGTTGTAACAATAGGAACATTCAGTTCACTCTTGAGACTGAAACAAATAATAAATTAAAGTTTTTGGACTTAACAGTTACTAAACACATTGACAAACTGAAATTCAATATCTATAGGAAACCAACCACCACCGATGTAACCATACCTGTCGACTCACATCACCCCTTTTCACAAAAAATGGCAGCCTTTTATTACTTTATACACAGACTTTTAACAGCACCTCTTGACAACGAGGATTTTAATGATGAACTAAACACAATAAAATACATAGCTCAAGCCAATGGCTACAATAGTTCCTTGATTGACAACCTCCTCAGGAAACAAAAGCACAAGCTATCTAAACCTCGTATAGAAAAAGACACAAAAACCATTTTTATTTCAACGACGTACACCAACATAATGCCAAAAATTTTAACTAGTGTGTTAAATAATAACAATAGAACTGTAATATTTAAAACCAACAATAAACTTATGAACATACTTCGTAATAAAGTAACTATCCCTTTAGAAAACAAAACGGGGGTGTATAAATTATCGTGCGACGATTATGAATGCTTTTATATCAGCCAGACGGGAAGGGGTTTCAAAAACGTTTTATTGAACATACACGTAAGCACAATCTGAAGGGTCAGACAACACCATCAAACATAAAATCCAACTATGCATGTCACTTGATAAACATAAATCATAAATGTTATTACAACACAAAAAGCCGGCCCAATACCAGAGAAAAAACTATAATGAATTAACTATATTAAACTAATGAAAATAAAATGACTATGATGAGACAAATGACTATGACCCAACCCAAGTGATTAACCCAATAAAGAAAATAAAATGAGAAGGAATAAACTCAAATAATGATGAAAAAGACACAAACAAATAATAAAGAAAATAAAATGAGAAGGTATAAACTCAAATAATGATGAAAAGACACAAACAAATAATAAATGTAAATAACAAGTATTAAAATAAAATAAAATAATCTCAGTTAAAGTACACTAACCAGAGTAATAGATATTATATGTTATTAATAACTCTATGACGATAAGTAAATCAAAACATAAAATTGTTAACAGACTAACTATCAATTGTGTATAAAACAATAAAAAACCCAGACGTGAGAGATAGGTAGGAAGTGAAAGTGATTAACAGTGTAAGTGTTAGAAGTGAGTAAAAGAAATCAATATTAGGGAATAACCACTATTAACACTAAAGTGCAGTAAAAAAGGTACAAAGTGCCAGTGTAACCCAAAATAAATATAAAACACAACATATAGGTAAAGACACCAAAACCAGTGATTAACACTATAGTTTAAGGGTGAAAGGTACCAAAAAATAAGAATAACCAGAATATTGTTATTATAGTTAGAAGTGATAGTAGATTAGTAATACAGTTGTATTCAGGATAAAAATCCCATAATGATATTAAGGATGTTATTGTTACAATGTTTAAATAGTAAAAATATATAGTAAATGTTAAAAGATGGATAGACAACCAATCTAATAGTGTTAAATAAAAATAACCTAAATAATATGAGTGCAAAATAAATAAAACATCCTATGTTAATAAAAATGTTCAAAGGGAAGATTAGCAAGATAGAATAAATGGTGTTATAATGTTATTCACCAAGATAGCTATTTGTTCAATTAAAAGAGTTAAGTTTATAAGAAGGAATATGGCTGAAAAAAGTAAACAGACCATAAACCTAATTTTTATGTTATGTTTTATAAGTAATATGAAATGATAAACAAGTTATAAGAAATGGCAATAGATATGAGTAAGGAGATAAAATTTTACAAAACATAAAAATAATTATAGAGTAAAGACAGAAAAAGAAATAAGAGAATAACAGACAAGCAATGATTTTGGTAAAGTAATGAGAACATTCAATTATTGTAAAACAGCCCAAATTAATTCAAAATGTAAACAAGTCATAAGTGACACCAAGCAAAACATATGTAAATGAAAAATAGTCTTTAATTTGTGTAAAATAAGAAGATATAGCCAACTACTACTTAGTCCTATAAAATGCCTAACTGTATAAATCCAAAATAAACAAATTGTAAGAAATTAACTATTGTATTAGAAAATTCAGGGCATGTAACTCATTAAGTACAATTAGTGAACCATATTAAGATGTCAGAGTTGGATTAAAAAATAAAATAAGAAAGAAATGTAATAACATAATATTAACTTTTTGTCAAAACTTTAATACATGAACAAACCCAGCTTTGTGGGATGTCAAAATGATCTTTGAAAGAAAATATAAACAGTTGTGATAATATCTAATACCTAGATAAGAAGACAGAAGAATAATAGCCATCAGAAAATATTTATTCATTTTGAATTAAAATTCGAATATTATAACAATAGACATAAATGTAATCAACCAATGAGAGTACAGACAGTTGCCATAACAACGGAACTTTATTTAATATAATTCTGTTATAAAACATTAGTCCTTTATTGACGATCCAGAGATACAGAAGCCAAACCATATTCGACTCAATTTTCAACTAAAATAATAATAAATTCTTCAAAATTTAATGAGATGAGGATGCAAGAAGTCTAATGAAGATTAAGTCAAACCAACAGAGATAATAGACCAGATTTTAATATGCAAAATTAATTATTTAATCCAAATTGTTTGAAAAAGAAGCCAGATGTAATCCAAATTATAAATGATGGAAGATTGATGATCGTATAGACCCAACCTAACTAAGAACTAAGTGACTCTTCACCCGAATTGAACAAGATTTGTTAAGTATATCTGAACTGTCCGAATTTACAAAATAAATTCTAATTAACTTTTCTCACAACACAAATAACTCTCACTTCGAAGTGATAACTAAATTTCTTTCAAGGATTTATTGATAATAAAAACTAAACTTGTATGTAAACATAAAATAACCTGTGTACAAATTACGAATTATTAACACACACTTTTTAACACTTAAAAAACGAATTGTATTTAACTCTAATAGTATATAAGTACCATTGATGTAAGGTAGTGTACTTTATTATCATCTTATTAATGTTTTTTCATAATCAAAAGACCTCAATGATTAAACGAACAGTAGAAAATAAACACTGACGACAGCCATGTCGATTTAGAATCGTTTCAATCAACTTAGCCAACCTGAGAATATTGTCTATTTATTGCCGGAGCAACATCATTTAATAACAGTATATTTTTGTATTTAACTGAATAACTATTAATTATTTCACGTTAATAAACTAGTACTGAGTGGTAATAACTGTCCTTTATTTCATATAAATTGTATTATAAAGTTTGTGTACTTTAGCGACGAGCAAAATTGTCTGCCAGCGTTAGACGTCGGTAGCACTACGAACTACAAGCGAGATTCAAATGCCTGCCAGTTGCGAGGATAATTTGAATTAGTCAACACCGCATAGAACGACCGCTCAGTTTCACATTTTTAATTGTTTTCATAAACAATTTGGCGCCGCCCGGGAAATAAATTTACTCATTGAAGGACAGGTAAGGATTACACTCGTGAAGCTATTGGTACTGGTAACTCGTGAGTTCGCGACGACGGACATCGTCAGCGTGAAAAGTTAGAAAAAGTACGACTGTTGTTTTTAAACATAAAGTAACGACTACAACGTGTGGGGCTAACACACGATACAACACACTTTTAGAGAAGACGATAAAGGTCTATCGTTACAAATTGACGCCAACAACGAGTGGCATAATAATTATAAACGTAATTAGAAAGAGTACGTCAGAGTTTCGTCGTTACAATATACAAGCTTTGTTTCCAACTTGAAACCCATGCATTTTTGTAATAAAGGCACTTACATGAACATCTTGGAAGAATTTGAGATATATAGGGCGTACAATGACGTACACAGTCGTGACTTCGTTCTAAACGATCATTTAAATTTTAAATCAAACCCACTCTACGATACCGCAATAAACCTGTCTACACAATAGCTATTGATAATCAGTGTCCGATCGGTCCGACTCGAGTGCGCACTCAAGTAAAGCGGGTATGTGTGTAATCGTTTTCAAATATTTGTATTTTAATATGTAACGACCTCGCTAAGAGTGGATTTTTATTTTATTTATTTCTGATGACGAGACATATGTCTCGAAACGCGTAAAGCAAATCAAAACGCAAAACGAAGTCACACGACGGAAGAAATAAGGTACATATTATACAGATTTTGTCAATAAGTGACTTGGATACCTATTCAAACATGTCTTTCTCTGCCCCAGGTTTTAATGTAAGCAAAGACAGAGTGACTGCATTGGTTTGTGCTAATGCGAGTTGTTCTCATGTATTGCAACTGTTAGTGCTCACGTTGCTTCAAAAATGTTAAGACCCTTACCATGATTTATAAGTAAACAAAAAAATAATAATAAAATAAAATAAAATGCATGGATGTTATCTGATATTTTTAAGGGCTGGTTTGAAAATGACTTCATACTAAGTGTGAAATGTTTTTGCAAAGAACAAAAATAAAATGGGAAAAGTGCTCCTCTTTATTGACAACACACCCATCTCTTGAAATGTTAAAACAGCATTGATAAAAATTTTGTTGTACAATTTCTTACCCCAAAACTGACCACTGTTCTCCAACCTATGGACCAGGCCGTGATTGAAAAAATGAAAAGATTGTACCGGAAACAGTATACTATACCCCTATTTCACTTTGCAGAGCATGTGCAGCTGCACCTCCTCTCGTCACATTGAATGTTAAGAACAGATCGGTTTTGGGTACAAGGTTCATAATATGCTAAGGTGATGTAGACTGCTCTACATTAACTTGAACCCTTTCAGGACAACTGTGGTAGATGTTTGTTATTATACCATAAAACCACATTTCTGTTTATTTGCATAATCAACTTCTACAAAGTTGATTTGACAAAGATTTGTGAGGATAATGACATTTTAAACTTTATTAACCACTTCAAAAATTAAACATAAATTAAGTAAGATCTAATTGTTTTATAATATAAGTGTTTATTTTGGAATGAACACTAACAGTGAATACTCATTCTTTGTAGTGAAATGCAGGGGAAGGCTGAGTTTTGAGTTCATGTGGCAGATCCGAGAAGTCATAAGTATTTGGAGATGAAAAGATTGGCTCAGAATAGGAGGGGTTGGACGACTGTATCTAACCAATCAGGTGACTGATGAGAGAGAGAGAGAGAGAGAGAGAGAGAGAGAGAGAGAGAGAGAGAGAGAGAGAGAGAGAGAGAGATATTGGCAACTTCAAGTACCATATATAATCATTATGACGACCAAATCTTTAAGGTTTTATACTGCACACCTTATAATTAATTTGCTTACTTGCTTTAATTTGTCTATTCTTGATTATTATCGTTAATCTGAGTCCGACAACTTCAAATCCTTTATCTCATTTGACTGAAGAGAATCATTTTCTGAAACCAGAATTCATCAAATAATTTATTCATGGTAAAGTATTTTGATAAGAGAATAAAAAACCAACATTACAAAAAGGAGTATAACTAAGTACGTCATTATTAGATATACAAAATTCTTAATTACAGTTACAGCATGATAATGAGATGTTTATAGTTCTAAAATTTAGCCTAAACTCGTAAAATCTGTAAATGATAATCCCCGTCTGAGCAGAAATAGCCTGAGATCAACATTCAAATAGATATTCTGTAGTTACTATTCAAAAGCATATCAAATAAATGAGGGAATTTGTGCATAATGACAATAAAATGATCTTTACCTTTATCATATTGGCTTAGGAATGACTTCAGTTCTTTCATTTCTGCTTGCTCTTTGTTAAATTGTGTCTTAAGCACTCTGATTTCTTGATGAACACTTCTTAACATTTCAATACCACCTAAGTATGGAATTGACTGCCTTACCATGTCTGCATGCAGGTTTTGTGCTCTTACCCTATAAATACAGATTTTTGAAAATATTTTACTTTAATGGAATTTATTTATCATCTTACCTTATCCGCTTCTTACCCTATCTGCGCACGTGCACACACACACGTTGTTTTTTGTGACATTTTACCAGATACCTTTCTGCTCTCCTTAGGCGGTTGACTCCTCCTTCTTGATCCAGGACAGAACAGTTTTTGTTTGGAACAATTCAAACATTTACACTGTCTTGAAGGTGGAATGCTGTGTCCTACCGTGTCTGACCTTGTAGACTGATTGTTGGCAGCACTCTATTGATGTCTGGTTGATGCAGTATTTGTGGAGAACATATACCAATAGGAACACGCTATTTCACCTCCACAGAAGAGTAGATTTCAGACTCTTTCAACCAAAAACCCTTCAGTCCCAGTCTTACAGTACTTCAAGACATATCAACAGGCTAAGAACGATCGAGATTGATCTACTAAAACTTCATTGTATCCCTTCAGGTAAAACAAATATAACTTAATATGGGATTCAATAAATAAATAACACTTACTGATGAAACTGTACTGTCTTTGAATTTTTATATGTATATTGAATTTTTATTAAATTTATAAAAATTCAAAGACAGTACAATTTCATCAGTAAGTCTCAGAATTTTAAAAACTGCTCACAATAGTTAATTAAAAGAAATAAAAAAGTACAATTTAAATCTGTATATTAGGATGCAGAAAATATAAATTCATAAAATTTACAAATATTCAGAATATGTTACTCAGAGTCCTAAATTCATACTGAAGTGTTTTAGATGGTAACTTTATAAACAGGCACACGTAGGACTCATTATGTACAGTAGTATTAATTTAGTAATGTTGTTTAGTTGTATTAGTAATGTTATTTTTCTTTTTTTTCAGTATTTAAAGGTCATTAAAAATTTAAACAGATGAATTCCTGTACATGGACAGTTGTTTAATACATATCGTTTCTTTTTTCAAAAGAATACAACCAATTTCACTAAAGCTGCCCATCCACTTACAGTTTTCCTTGCAAGTTTCTTGACTGGCAAGTCTTGAGCAATTTCCTTGTCAAGTCTCCACCAATTTCTTCGCAAACCTCAACAAGGATGCTTGTCAGTTTTTATAGTGAATGGGCTCAACATGGCAAGACAAGGCCAAGAAAATGCTTGCGACAAGGGTCCTTGTGGCACTCAAACCGTTTGCAAGTTTTCACTGCAAGTCACGTCAGTTTTCTCCGGCGCATGCGCTGTACACTACAGATAGTCCATCAAGGTCACATCCACTTGCGCTATTTACAACTCATACAGTGTTTTGTAGTATTGGTTTGTCTACTGTGTATATATTTACTGTGAATTATATATTTTTATTGGTGTATTATACTGAGTTTTATTGTACATCATGAGTTGAGATGTTTGGAGGGAGTTTTAAAAATATGTTTCCATGCCGTGTTTATGGAAAGTTAAATCTGATGAGTATACGATCGTCACAAAATAGAACTAAATGCAAATAAGGAGTCTGTGCAGAAAAAGATAAATTCATATCACACAAACTTTAGGAAGGAACATAAGAAATTAACAGGGTCCAAAACATCTGGTATCGGAACGGACAGCTTGTACAAACCATCGTTGTGGTACTAAGATATTTTATTACTAACGGTCAATCAAGGAGTCCCACGACCCAGTCTAAAAATCGTAGTGTAGCACTTTCCCCAGGAGCGTTATGTAAGTGGTTTCATCCATACGAAGGTAATTTCGGTAACTGTCTGCATCATTTAATCGGAGTTCATCTAATAAATTTACGTGACTGTATAAGTTCCTTCGCAAAAACCAAATTCGTGACCAAAACGTGTCTTCATTTTGCTTTCAAACACTTTGCTAAAATTACAACAAAACAGGCTATTTGACAGTTTTGAACAGGAGGCATATTGAAAAAACAACTGAATCACTGCAAAGTTCATTTGTAAATGGATGGGCAGTTTCAAGGGAACTTGCAAGGAAATATGCCGAGGCTGTTCGAGTCTTGTCGAGCCTTGCTAAGGCTGTAGCAGCCTGTTCAAGGCTTCACACATTTCCTTGTCAGTTTTACTTGTTAATGGATGGACTGATTAATATGAATATTCAGATAACTGGCATTCTATTGTTTCGTTTTTCCAGTGCTTCAATTTGTTTACAATTTATAGAATAAACACTTTTATTCTATCAAAATTAATTTTGATACTAACTTGCACTTCTATTTTGGAGAATGAAGAATTGCAAAACTGTTTTGTAATGGAGAACTGGTATAGAGGTTACTGCCATTGCTTGCTATGTGCAAAGTTAGATGATAAAATTCTTGAAGATCCTCCTTATGAACTGTACAGGATAATATCAGAAATCTTAAAGCAGCACCTGAGTAGAAATAACAGAACAAACAACGGCCTGTACAAATACTGGCAATTACCTATTACTTTTTAGGACGAGATTCACTGACACTGTTAAGTCATATACGTCACATATATGTGTGGTCAGTACATAGGTTCCCTAAGTCACACAAACTGAAGGTAACATTTGATTATGAAAAACTAATTGTGATCAATTAATCACAAAAAATCCATGCTTTAGGCTAACTAGATATCTCCTTACTTGGCTTTTTTTATAACGTCATCTACTGATGGAAGCTGGCTGTGATCATCGTCTGTGATCGTTATAACTTGAGGGGTAAAAGGACGTTCTTCTGATAGATCTCGGGCTTTAGTCATCAGCTCCTATACAAAAAGAAATAAATGTTGACATAAACTTTTAATATAAAACAAAGAATTTGTTAATCGATCTTTAACATCATACACTCACAGAGAAAAGTTCAACTGAACATATCTTTAATACCTAAAGCATAATTTATTGTGCTTCATAACAGTGATACCAGCACACCTGATTATAATTATGTAATGTTATTAACAAGACAAAAAAATTATAATAAACTTTCCAAAAACCGTATCTGCTAAACTATTCACGCACGCATGCACGCGCGTGCGCACACACACACACACACACACACCTTTAATGTCCGAGGATTTTACCAGACAATTTCAGGACTGCAGATAAAAACTAATAATAAGTATCATTAACAGAACTTCAATCATAAACTGATATCACTCTACGAGGGGGTACCCAAAAATAACTGGAATAGCGCTGCGATTGGCGGAGCTTACGTAGTACGCATTTCTCCCGCTAGGCGAGCGTAGCGCAACTCATTCCGAGTTCAGTGCCGTCATTGTTGTCGCCTGGGAAGGTTGTGTCCGGTCACAGTAATTCGTTTTGTAAAAGTAGTTTTGCTTGCTCCTCATTTTTTGTCATGGCGGATTTAAGTGAACAGCGCGCTGCTGTGAAATTTTGCTTCCTGCTTGGGTAAAACGCCGCAGAAACTGTTGTGATGTTGAAAACAGCTTACAAGGATAGGTGCTATGGGAAAAACTCAAGTGTACCAATGGTTTTCTCGTTTCAAAGAAGGTGAAATGTCAATTGATGACAAACCTCGTTCTGGACGTCCGTCAACTTCCAGAATTGACGAAAATGTTGAAAAAGTTCATGCAATCGTGCTTGAAGACCAACGACGGACCATTGAAGAGATTAGTAAGTTATCTGGAATAACTTGGAGCTCGGTTCAGCGAATTTTGTCAGAAGATTTGGGGATGAGAAGGGTCACTGCAAAATTTGTGCCTCGGGTCCATTTCAGTGCGCCAGTTTTTAGCAAAAAACAACATGACTCCCTTGCCCCACGCCCCTTACTCACCTGACCTCGCTCCGTGCGATTTCTTCTTGTTTTCGCGAATGAAGAGGGACATGAAAGGACAACGTTTTGACGACGTGGAAGCGGTAAAGAAAAAAACGAGGCAGGAGCTGTCGGCCATCACAACAGATGAGTTTGAAAAATGTTTCCAGGAATGGGATCGCAGATTGGACAAATGTATTAAGTGTAATGGAGTACTTTGAAGGTGATAAGGTTGTTTTGTAAAAAAAATTAAATACATAGCTTTTAAAAAAAAATTCCTGTTATTTTTGGGTACCCCCTCGTATCAGTGTGCAAAAATCCATCAGTATGGTTGTGTTGAAGCATCATGACTGCACTTACGAAGTCAAGTGTCATATGCATGAACGCAGATATCTGGGTAGATGACTACATGGAGGCTCAATGGCCAGGAAGGGTAGACAGAGAGAAACGGTCATAATCAAAAAATAAAATATTCCTACTTCAAATATTATTTTGTAGTATAGTTTGACTGCTTTTAATACTAAGATGTAGTAACAAGATTCAAGTGCAAAATTCTTTTTGTGAGTTACCATGTGTCAAATAACATACCTCAGGGTGCCAGAAATTGGCATGCATACTGTAAGTTGGCCACTACTGTATAACCTTTAAATGATGATATCAACAGTGATGACAACTATAACTTTCTTAGAAAATTTCAGAAAGTCACAGGTGAACTTTTCATATGTTATAGAAATATGTGTAATCAATTGCTTGACATAATAATACAACTGGATGCTGGCCATCCACAACTGTTTACTTCCAATAATATTACAGCAGAATGACATGGATGGAATAAACTATGAACACTTTCTACAACTTTCATGTATGCTAAGGGCAAATGTAGTGAGAAATGTTTCTTCACTGAAAATAAGTGAACTGGAATGTAAGATGGTACATTTCCAAGTTTAAAACTCAGATCAAGTTAGATAATTATAGTGAGTGCTGAACTCAAGTCAGACAAAGTCTATTTCCCTCCACATACCAATTACACTTACATGGATAAGATCTGGTCCCTCATCATTTTAATATGGGTTCAAATTTGCTAAACTGTGATAATACACAAGTATATACAAATATATGTCAAAATCAATTATGTTAACTAAAATGATTAGAACATTAGATTTCTGTCAACCCAAAATCCTGTCAGTGAGAAAGGAACAAATTTATACTCACATTTATTCTATTCCTGTAACATTCCAATAACATGTTGTTTTCTTCGCGAGCTTTTTTCACTTCATCGTCCCATTGCATTTTTAGTTTCAAATTTGCTGACTGAAAATATAAAAAGTTATATTAATACATAAGCACCCCATCAGTTTTCATCAAGTACTCTATAAACTTGTTGGTTCAAGTTTAGGTTAGTTTTCTCTATCTGACTGTACAAACAGTAACAATTTTTTCAACAGCAGTGAATATTACTATCTAAAATAATGCTAATACTTTCAATAAAAGATGGCAATAATTAATCTTGTTCAAAAAATCTTGTAACAAACGTACTGTTCGGCATGATTTGGCACCTTTCTGGCTTGACTGTATGGGAGTTGACTGACCACACAAATAATTCAAGTAGGGTCCACTTACTGGACCAACCACTGCCACTTCTACACTATGTAACTGAGTTCGCTTGCCAGCCTTATCATCACATAGCCCTGAGGACACTCATATTGTAATATGAGTGAAACATCATAAGACATTTTTGACACAGTCCATACCAGAAGAAGACTTGAAAAACTTAATGAACACCAGCCGCAGAAGTCTATGTGAGAATGTTTACAGATGTACACAAAAAGATGTGTGGAAGGAACAAAAATTTGTTCAGTTTGTTGAATACGAAGGAGACAAATTTTTTCTTACATAATGACTTAAAGATATCACATGGCTTTCATACAATGTTGAATCAAAGTGAGAAGCTACTAATAAATGAAAAATAATAAACTCGAGTCTCTAGTTCGGACGCCATTAAGAAGCTACATTTACTTTAATTTATCAATGGATATATAAATAACTTTATTTGCCCAAGTTCCAAAATGCTTACCTTTACGGGTCCAGGATTCTTCACGCGAACTCGTAGCCTGCAAGTGTGATTTTAGGTTCGCATTATTTAATAAATTATACTCTCATTGACTGTGTTAACCATCTCAGTTTTATTTAACATTTCTTTGTATTCTCTTTTTTAATTTTCTCACTTTCTATTTTCCCTTTCAGGAACAATTACTAATTCTTTTTTTTAAACAAAACAAAATTTACTATATTTACGTATTATAATTAAATTAGATATCTTTTAGAAGGCAGCCCAGTACCCGCTCACTCTCTCCCTTTCACACATTTTGCCCCCTTAAAACAAGAGATCTCTTTACTCATTATAGCTTTTAGTTTCAGCTGTTTTAATTGAAATGATATGTTTACTTCCCTGTGGTTGCCTCAGGCACGTGTTGAAATCAGTCCGGTTTTTGTTCACTTGGTTGTTCCGAAATATGTTTTCACTGATTAGAATTTGCTCACTGTTCGTTGTTTGATATTTCACGGTTATTCTAATACTGTTTTATATTTTTATTTGTAGTTGAATCACATTTGTAACAAATATATTAGATTTTGGCTCGCGAGCCTTGGTTACACTGAACTGCGTGGTTCTGCTAAGTGCGGTTTCGAGTTTCGACGACGACTGATGTTTATTTATTGTTTATTTCCACAAATTTTCATATTTTCGGCCGGTCGGTCTACATTGTTGAATAGATATTTAGCGAACCGCGCACTAACGCAACTGCACGGTTTTGAGTTTAGAAGCCGACTGCCGCTAAGTGAAGCATTTTCAAGATGGCCAGCAGCATCCCCCGCGTGGCAACTTGCTTTCTCATTGGATGAGAGCATTTAACGCAAAATCTCACTATTTACAGTCATCTCGCGGCCGGAGACCAGAGAAACTGTACGTGCTCTTCACGATGTCAAAACGGGCACCCGCGCACTCGGACACATTCCGATGCTCCAGCTTTCGTTGTATGTCGCCTGGCTTATTGTACAAACCGACAACTGGGTGTTTCAAAAGTGAACTTCGATTGTTAAAACTGAGGCTCTGTGAGGGTAACTCCACATTATTATAACTGATAAAAGAATAAAATGAATCCCAAACTTCTGTACCGTTACAATAGGAATGCATTGTGCAGTGTATCAATCATTATTGTCAAACGCCAAAAAATGTAAACAAAAATAATGTTAGTTTTTTGGGACGAAAATGAGAATTGTTCTAAAGTTTATATAATATACAATCACAATTAATGCTGATAAATACTGTAATACTCCATAGAAACTTACAGGCAGTATTCAGAACAAAAGACATGACATGTTGTCATCTGGGCTTGTATATTTGCATGACAATGCATGCCCCCACACTACTCGTTCACCTTATCAAAATATTGATATGGAGAACCATATATGACTTCCATGTTCTAAGATTTATATTTAAAATCATTTTTGAAATGCAATATTTCCATAGAAACTACTTCTTTCTTCAGCCTTAACCACAGTACTGTGGTCACTAACGTATACCGCACTCGATTTTCACTGATGATGACAGTCGATAGTATTGGCGAAACGTCTGGTTTTATAGAAAACATAGGACCACGCCAAACAGCCTGGGAAGGAATTTTAACAACAAACTACTTCTTTGTTGCCGATATCATAGTACACATGACATATAAATAAAAATTATCCCCTCCCCCTTCAACTATAATTTTCATTTACAGAAAATTACCCCCACCTCCTTCAACTAGCCTCTTCATTTATAGATATCTCACCTACATTTCTACAGTGGATTATTATGATCTTCTTTTCAGGATACTTTATTTATCAAAATTAAGTACTTTACTCTTAACTAAATATCACTATTGTGTTGACGACTCGGAACACTAAGTTTTTTATAAGTAAAATCGTAAAGATTTACCTTACAGCCTAAACCGGCTTTCACCTTTAAAAGGCTTCTTCAGAGGCTGGCGTAGGTAGCGCTGTCCATCTTGTTGTTGGCGATGGGATAGTTTTTCGAAAGATCGATGCTGTGTGTGTGTGGTGAGATGTGTTCGAATAATGCGTACGATTTGAATTGTGTCTGTTCGTTAAGGATGTCGTTTTTATTTGTTTTTGTGTGTTTGTATATTTCTAATTGTTCTAGAGTGTCTAGTTTACGGCCTTTTGTGTGTACGTGTAGAATGTTCATGTTATTGTTGATGTTTTTATATGTGTGGTTTGCTTCAATGAGGTGGTTTGCAAAGGTGGATTCTGTAGTTGTGTGGAGTGCCAAGAATACTTTACTCTTGTTAAAACATAAAACGTTGCAGGTAAACTACCCTTTCCCCGTAACCGATCTTCATCAAAATCAACAGGCCTTGAGTCCTCTACAACTCAGGCACATATGCAAAAAATTATTTGATTCTGTTTGAATTTACGGCAGTTATAGTTTGTCATAAAAAATGTACTCTTGTTAAAACATAAAACGTTGCAGGTAAACTCCCCCTTCCCATTAACTGATCTTCTCCAAAATCAATATGCCTTGAGGACTCCACAATTCAGGGACGTATGTGAAAAATTATTTGATTCTGTTTGAATTTACGGCAGTTATTGTTCGCCATAGAAAAAGTTCTACACACAGACACTTTTCAAAAAATGACTTTTCTTCATGTTTTGAGGGTAATACAATCAGAATTAACCCTTATCTGAAACACGAATTTTTTCACCATCACCATACTTCCATTTCCTTATGGAACATGGACGTAAAAATTATAATGAAATATTTGTGTGTGGGCCAAACCATGCACCAAATGACTGCCTCCTGCTTTTTCACTCAAAGCTGCATTTCAGCAATTTAAAACTGATGAACTATTTACAGGAGTGAAAAATTGTCTCAAGTTACTAGCAATATTAAACATATATTTAAAAAAACCTGGTGCAATGATGTAAACATACACTTGATGGTGACTATATAGAAAAGTACTGTGTGTGTATGTAGCTAGCCAAAATTAAAATGTCCCTTTTCATTTAGTTTTATTTAATTGCAGATCAAATACTCTGTGAATGCGCCTCACATTCCCAATTATCTGAAAATTCAACTTGAAAAACCAAAATGAAAATAGTCATGAATTTTTTACGTATCCCAATTGTTTTAAATTTAGTAACACAAAGAAATTTTAGACTTTACTTTTTTACTCACAGTCACTTACTATACCAATCCATAACACATCTTTTATTATTATTCAATTATCATAGTAACAATGCTCATTGCTTCTCATCTACTGAAAAATACAGGTCAACACAGTTTTACTGCTAACTAAAAATATGAGTTTTTACCTTCAAAGCTTTAATTTCTTCATTTTTTCTTACAATGTCTTGTTTTAAAGAGTTGTACTTATCAGCTAAAACTTGAAATTCAGCTGCCTTTGTTTGTCGTTTGTCTTCCACTTCAGAAAATAAAGATTTCTCTCTTATTGTGGCACTACCTGGAACTTTCAGACTGTCAATTTCTGCAATCAGCATTTTCTTCTCTTCTTCAGCACTCTACAATATTGTAAAAATAAAACAAGTATTGTAAATTATGCATAAACAAGTTATGTCAACTACAGTAAGGCATAAGTTGTTACCCTTTGCCCTCTTATACCCACAGACGTGTTCTACCTTAGCAAGGTATGTAACATCCTATTTGTTTTCAAGTTTAAGTTTTATGCAACTGCAATATATATTGTTACGACTGTTCATGGATTGTCATATGGTACAGTGGAAACAAAATACAGACACCAATGAAATCACTAATTACCAGCTTTAATGAGTCACAAATGACATTTTGAAATAAACAAGATACTCTCATACAGTAATTCAAGTTAAATTTGTCCACATGCAATAATAATGTCAACTGTTGAGTTCTGCACTAACTATAACATGATAATCACTTTCCACAACAACCACTTGATCCGCACTGAATAAATCGATAACTGTAACTGACTAAGCCAACCGCTGATGTTCCATTCTTCTGGCAGTGTGCCAGCATAATTTGCATAGTTAACAAGCACTCGAACAATATAGAGGGTACTTTACTGTGCAGCCTTGACACAGACATTACACCTACTCGGCTAGCCAAGAAATGTGTAGAAAGACACTCTCGACTGTTCGAGAGTGTTCCGTAATTGTTGTAACAATATTTCTATTAGTACAACTGCAATGGAAGCATTTTATAATAAAACTCCAGTGTAGTAAATATAAATATGGACAATAAAAGCAATGCAGATCACAGGAACTGTGATTGTTGTGTCACTTACAGAAATAAATGTAGTTTGATAATATAGGCTATATAATATTATACAAAATCTTACACAATATGTACATTGCAAACATTTAAGAGCAAGTACTTGGAATAGCAAAATGGCTGTATACATTCTATACTGTACAGTAAAAAAGTCACTCTTTACAACTGACGAATATAACTTAATTATGACATCATAGTCAAGTCGACATCTTTTGGTCCACTGATAGCAGATGTTCACAATTTAGTCAGGCATAATACTTTAGTTATCACAAACAAGTAGTGAAGCTGTTTCATATTTCTGTGATTATACAGTAAAATCTGACCTAACGGCCACCTTTTTCAGTGGTTACCTTTATGAACAGGCACTTTTCTGAGGAACGGATTTTATTTTTCATAAGATCAATTTACATTTCCCCTCCATTAAACGATCCCTTCTTCCCTTGGCCAGCGGTCAGCTGCTAACAGGATCTTTCACTTGTTTAAATGACCACCAAGATGTTTAGCCATCTGGAAATCAATAGCCAGCAGCAGACAAAACACTGTAGTTTGACAATATAGATTTCTAAGATCAGATTACGCGTACAGTGCAGGCTGGCGCGACACAGTCACCAGTACACGCATGCAGGTAGTCTAACTCAAACAGTTTGCTGGAATGAAATGTTCATTCTGGTTTCCGAAACTAGCCCCGAGTCGGTGTTTACTCAAGTAAAGTTTATATCTAAAGAACTGAAACAACCTAGCCACATGTATCTGTGTAATTTTTAAATTTACAAAATTTTATTTGTACACAATACACTACTGACGTTTCCACAACGTTGAAAGAGTCAGCGATCAATTATACGTGAACGTTCCGAACTGTTGAAACCGTTATAACATTGAATTGGTGTGAACGATGTGCGTGTGTTTAAGAAGTGTTCTCATAATTTGTAGTGTAATTTAACAGTAGTTAAAAGAATAACAGCAGTTTAATAGTGTAACAGTCTGTAAATATCGGTATGGAGAAACATACATGACTTTCATATTCTAAGATTTATATTTAAAATCATTTTCGAAATGAAATATTACCATAGAAACTACTTCTTTCTACTTACTGCTTCAGCCTTAACCACAGTACTGTGGTCACTAACGTATACCACCTCACGTTATCGCACTCGATTTTCACTGATGATGGAAGTCGATGGCATTGCCGAAACGTCTGGTTTTGTAGAAAACATTGGACTACGGCCAAATATCCCGGGAAGGAATTTTAACAAAACCTACTTCTTTGTTGCCGATAACGTTGTACACATATATATATATATAAAAAATATGCATAAAATTAATGGCTTGTATAAGTTAATGATTGATCTCCATTAAGTAGTGCTCAAGTTTCCAAAGTTTTAATATTATGATGTCCATAATTAAAACATCAGAGCAAGTTTAGTGTGTATGAGGGTATACCGTGAACAAAAATTTTCAACATTTCCTATTGAGCGTTGCTTAGAGTAAAGATGCGAATCTACAGTATACGTTTCACAGAACAAACACGCGGAAAAGAAGGAGCGCTCCGAATTCACTCATGGACCCTCAGCGTCTTGCAGAGGGTTCATTCCCTAAAGACGAAAAGTCTGTCTATGAATCGTTCCTCTGTAAACACGTGCAGTTACACTGCCCAGCGATCCACAGGAAGCAAATCGCTATCCACGCTGGACACTTTTTCGGCTTGCACGCGTTATGTTGGTATGGGTTTCGGCACTTTCCATTTAAAAAGCGTGCAAATGTAAGAAAATAAACATGAATGAGGCCAGAAATAACACAAATTTTGTGTGTGTGTGTGTGTGTGTGTCTTCCCTGCCTTTTTATTGCAGTAGTCATAATAATAAAATGGAAACGTAAACATTACATAACTGAGATATGCTTGCCTGCCACGAACGATATATTTTCTCTCATTACATTAAATATACATTAAAATAAAAAAATTATAATTTTATTGCCTGGCAACAAAATTATTTTATTTTTAACAATTACCATTGTTTGAAAAAGTTTAAATGAATTTTCAAGTACTTTACTGTTGTTAAAATGTAAAAGGTTGCATGTAAACTACCCCTTCCCCTTAATCGATCTTCACCAAAATCAAAAGGCCTTGAGTTCTCTACAATTCAGGGGTGTATGCAAAAAATTATTTGATTCTGTTTGAATATGCGGCAGTTATCGTTCGTCATAGAAAAAATTACCCTTGTTAAAACATAAAACGTTGCAGATAAACTACCCCTTTCCCTTAACCGATCTTCACCAAAAACAATAGGTATTGAGAACTGCATAATGCAGGGCTGTATGCGAAACATTATTTGATTCTGTTTGAATTTGCGGCTGTTATCGTTTGCAAAAAAAAAAAAAACCCTTGATAAAAAAAAAAAAGTTGCAGGTAAACTACCCCTTTCCCTCAACCGATCTTCACCAAAAACAATAGGTCGTGAGTACTCTACAAATCAGGGCTGTACGCAAAAAATTATTTGATTCTGTTTGAATTTGCGGCTGTTATCGTTTGCCATAGAAAAAAATCTAGACACAGACACTTTTCGAAAAACGACTTTTTTTCATGTTTTGAGTGTAGTACAATCAGAATCTGCAATAATCTCGAACACGATTTTTTTGCCATCACCATACTTCCATTTCCTTAAGGAATATGGAAGTAAAAAATGAGTAACAAAGGAAGAGTGTGTTTGAATTTAGAGGCTAAGCGAAATGTTATTTTTGAAAGTGATAAGGGTGTTTCATCAAGGTAACTTGCCAACATTTTTAAATGTGGAAGAACACAGATTAAAACATAATAAAAAATAAAGACTACAATTTAAAAGAGTGGGAATCCAATATGAATCAGGGAATAAAAGGAAAGCGAGAATTAAAGTGTACACAACTAAACGAAATTCTTTATGAGTGGTTTAAATCTGTTTAAAGTAAAAAAAAATTCCAAAATAAAAAAGTATGTTACGGGAGAAGGCATTCGAAACTCCTACAGAAATTAAAGTCGAAAATTTTGTAGCTAGCAATGGGTGGTTGGAGTGCTGGACAGCAATTCAGCATTTGACCTGGTGAAGGAAATCACTGTCCTCGATGCGGTATCCTGGATCAAGACAACCTGGAACGAGGTTGCTGTTACCACCATTAACAAGTGTTTTACAAAATGTGGCATTCAAATTAGTAACACTGATCTGCAGGCACAACCGTTACATAAAATTTCACAAGAACTTCAGACACTTGCTACAGTTGCTGGACTGCCATATAATGAAAACGTGGAAATTGAGAATCTATAATGCTGTGACGATGTCGAGGGCAATTGGGAGGATCAATTTCCTGAAGATTACAAAGGTAAGTCAGAAAAACTTCTGTATTTACAATCAAAACTTTTTGAAATGGTCAATTAAAATCTGCACTGTTTGGGAATATACACTTTTACAATACAGTAATTTTTCTCCTTTTTGGAGAAACGGGTGATGATGATATACAGATTGAAGCAAGAATTAATGAACCTCAAATGAGTTTAAAAGAAGTGTTACAATCTCTTAGGCAGATCAAAGATGTTTGGGTTACTCTCGATAAGGAATGCAGGGAGAATGCTGTGGAACACTGTAGTAAACTTTGTTTGGTCGAAAATTGTGCAATTAAAAATAAAACTCCTACCATGAAACAAACTACATTAAGAGACTATTTTTCAAAAGTATAATCTTTACCAATGTGTTTGAATATAAGTAATTTCACTGTAAACATATTGTAAATAGGAAGTAAAGCAAAATTGAAAGCTAAAGGCATATGCGCAGAAACCAGTTTCTTCATGGACGAGTCCACTTTCAAATTGTGAATGGCGGGAGGGTAACGGAGAATCAGCTGCTACGCAAGCTAAGGTATTGCCAACATGCATGTCACGTTTTAGTTACGTTGTTAATTACTGTGTTACGTACTACCTCAGTTTATTACTAATTATGTCATTATTTTACAGTTCATTTTAATCGTTTAAATGGAACTATTTATGCTAGCTTTAGCATATACTTGAACAAGCCTGAAGGTTTCTATTAAAATCTTGCTTATCTTTACAATAAAAACAAATAAGTATAAAACAAATAGTACAGAAATAATAGTAGAATATTAGTTCTATTATGATATAAAACTTATATATGTGTGTGTGAACGCGCGCATTTTCGTTTTGAGAAATAATAAAATGCAGTAGAATATTGAAGTGAAAAAGTTACTAAAATTTTAATTATTGCATGTTATAACTTTAACTGTTTGCTTTATTTACAATAAAAGGTTGTTTTTCCAGCTGGTAAAACATAAATGACGTCTCTGTCGTTCATCTGTTATTTTCGAGTTGTAACATTTGCGGGGCTAAAAGATGTTCTTAAAAGATATTATTTACCTAAAATATGGTTTTAAAATAACATGATTTTTCCTTCTGCTT
Source organism: Magicicada septendecula (assembly GCA_034769895.1). Classification (NCBI taxonomy): domain Eukaryota; kingdom Metazoa; phylum Arthropoda; class Insecta; order Hemiptera; family Cicadidae; genus Magicicada; species Magicicada septendecula. The sequence continues at coordinate 150,643,778 of CM068372.1, forward strand.
GAAACAGATTTTTTTTTGTCTACGATTTGTCTAAGATTTTCGCAAGTATGCTAATACTGGTACGAAGAAGCAGTTTACCCTTTATGATAAAATGCAAAGATAGTTGAGTGTAATTAAGGAGTGGAAGTGCACAAGTACATAGTTTGCACAAAGAGTTGGTAGTACGTCTCAACAGCAGAAAAAAAAAGGTTTATATAACATTTGATATGTAACACACACACACACACACACACACACACACACACACACACACACACACACACACACACACACACACACACACACACACACAGAAAGAGAGAGAGAGAGAGAGATCAATGTAAGCGAAACACAGATTCATACCTACGAACTTTCCAAAAGGCCAATCAGTAAAAATCCCGCGCATCAAAATGCATCCGAACCCGCGCGTCAAAACACGCAACAACCCGCACTACAAAATGCAGTTTAACAACACAAAATGCATGCATATTTTCACTTCAGATAATTAGAGTTCTATAGCATTAATACAATATTCTAAAGGACAAAATATTTAACGTGAATTAAACGACCACAAGTACTTGTAAAATTTATCAATGAAATCCACTTACCCAACGTTATTCGTAGGCTATGCACACAACCGAAGAAAATTTTGCAGAAAAGAGTATCTTGCTGCACTTCAAACCAAAAAGATAATTATATACAGTACACTGAAGTTATTTATATTATTTACAATCACATGCACTTCCTTTAGTCCGATTTAAGGGATAAACTTGTAGCTTGTTTAACTTTCTTTAAAAAGTCTTTAGAAAAAGTGCTTTTATGACATGGTTCAAAACTGTTCGTCTTTAAAATGGAAATGGCTTCCAGAGTTCCATTGGACATAGATGACCTGAACTGAGTCCTATTCTTCTTAACTAGGCTAAAAATCCGCTCGCATTCTGCATTACTATGTGGTATTGTAAGAATAGACAACATGAATCTAGAGATTCTGTCGAATTTATGATGTCCATCAACTTCAAGGATGTTTGACACCTGAGCCCATTTAGAAACAACCGAACCCTGTTTACCTTCAACAGAAGACAAGTCATCTATCTGAAGGGCTGCAAACTGCCTTTGGAGTTCATTGACAGCATCATCTCTTGTTTCATTTCCTTTCCGCAACAGAATAATGGGAAACTTCTCCAAAAAGAAATTAACGGAAGAAAACTGAGCTTCTTCGATGCTGTCAAGTTTTGCAACCTGTGCATGCTTCAGGACATCATTCCTGAAAGGGAACTTATTGACCATGTAATCACAGGCAGTACAGAAATAGTTTCTGACAGACGAAAAAAATAGAGATTTGTCTTCATCTTTCACTGTCTTAACCAAGTTCTGGGTTTGAATGCCAATAATCAATTCCTCGTCAACTTTCTGGTTCTGGATAGGGTGATACTGGACATCAAGCAATGCAGAGCCTTTAA